>CAXAJV010000012.1:21418908-22837817 GCA_963969225.1 Xylocopa violacea
AGCAATTTCCGCGCCCGATCCATCGCGATTTGTTAGCGTTACCGGTCGAACGGGCTGCGTGACTCCGCGCCGAATAATTGCATTCCCGCCGCGCGTGCGATGGACGCGTAAAATAGAATTTCTCCGTACGATTCGAGCCTTTTCCTGGTAGCTGGTATTTCATTAAAGAATCAAAGGTCGAACTATCCGCGTATCGATGGGAGATGAAATTCTGTTGCGCCGGAACGTTGTAACGGTTTAAACCGTCCACCGTAATCTTTCCTCTCGACTGCTTCTCGGACATCCACACTATCCCCCCCTCCCTCTACCCTTTCACGCATCCCTCCCCTCGTAATTTAAACGAGTCGAATTATTTTCCAATAACTGCACTCTGCCCTAGTTTTCGCTAGCAACGAGCTTCCGATAATGTTGCCCGCCGCGAACAAGAAAATCGATCGCGCGTCCCGCGGCTCTTTGTTTCCCGTTGGTTAACGACACGTTTCGAATCGCGTTGCAGATCAAACGGAGGGCGACTGGACACCATTGACCACGCCGGACGGTTGGATCATGATTCAATCGCCCAGCACGAAAAATCCACCGCAAACAATGGACGAGACAACCGAGAAGCCCATTTCGCAGTCGCAACCGCCAACTACTGGTACGATGATGGATCGATCTTTCTGCTCGCGTCGTATTTGCGTCCATTTTCTTTCTTGATTAACATCTGCCATTTTTTTTTCCTGCCCTTCCAGCTAAACCAACGACCGAAAGCAGCACGGAATATGTAACGAAACTGCCTGGCATTTTGTCAACTTTATCGACCATCGCTAGCGTGACGATAGATACCGAACTTCCGGTACCAATGGAAACGCTCAACATGTCGGATTACAAGCAAGGTGAGCTTAAGCCACAAAACAGTTTAATCCCTTTTACGTAACGAACGACTCGATCGATGAAGATAGCGTCCGGCGATATTTTCGGGCGGAACGAATTTAAGCCTGATTTACAGCCAGAAATTTATTATGATCGATAGAGGACACGTCCGAACAGCTTCTGTCCGATTCCGTAATCAAACGGAAATCCATAGTCGATAATATAGAAATCTTCGCGTTATCGAATCCGATTGTGAAAGTCTTGCGATGCGCAATTATGAAGAGACGAGAAAAAAGAATTGGCAAACACTGTTACATAAATGTGTGCGAATGTACAGTGCGCGATGGCGTTTTGCGATTCGTGGTCTCGTTGAGCCAGCAATGATTTTTTTTCAATGGTACACGCCGATTTCTTTCCTCTTTTTTTGTATATTGACCGCGAAAAAGAGAATCGTACGTATAATTAGAGCCATCAGGAAAAAAAAGATGTGTCCAGAAGGGGCGCTCGCGGTTGATACCGGTTCGTCCAGTTGGACAAATGTAAAAGTCTCGTTCGCCAACATGGCTGTCTCGCTGAGACTCCCGAATTTGTTGAGAGGATTAAATTCGACGTTGCTTCTTCTTGCAGTATGCGGGAGGCGATTGTTCCCGGAGTCGCGAATCGTCGGCGGTAATCGCAGCTCGTTTGGGAAGTGGCCTTGGCAGGTGAGTGGAATTCGCGAAACCTTCGTGGAACCTTTAATCGCGCGCGAGCTTTAGATTGGAAACCATCCTGCTCTTTGTCACTGAACGTGGCGGAGCGTGTTTTCCCTTGAATTACGTTGCGCGACGCTCGATGCGTCCCTAGCAGTGATGGTGTTCTATGCGCGACTGTTGGATCTCCGAGTGTGCTTTCATAATTGATACACAGAGCCGCTCGTGGGCAAACATCGTTCTTCGTTAAACAACACGAGTGTTTTCTTTTTAGATCTCGTTACGGCAATGGAGGACGTCGACGTATCTGCACAAGTGCGGCGCGGCTTTGCTCAACGAGAATTGGGCCATAACCGCAGCGCATTGCGTCGAAAAGTAGGTATCGTGTTTGTCATCGCGATGACTTTCAATCAAGATCTTCACCCCGGCCTCGTGGCAATTTGATCTTTGTTATCGCGCCTTCGGATTAATTTGCGGCCGCGAAATAGCCTGGGACGTTTAAAATAACGATCGACCGATATTGCGCATGTATTTGTAGAATTGGGGCATTCGTCTAAATTCATATTTCATGCATCTCCTTTTATCTTGCAGCGTGCCACCCAGCGATCTATTGTTGAGGATAGGCGAGCACGATCTCGCGAACGAGGACGAGCCGTATGGCTACCAGGAGAGAAGGGTTCAAATTGTGGCCAGCCATCCGCAGTTCGATCCTCGCACCTTCGAATACGATCTTGCTCTGCTGCGATTCTACGAGCCCCTGTTACCGTTCCAACCGAACGTGTTACCCATTTGTTTGCCGGACGACGACGAAACCTACGTCGGTCGTACCGCTTACGTCACCGGCTGGGGTCGACTCTATGACGGTACCGATGTGTTCTACCTTTTCAAATCGATCTTACACCGCCGCGTAAGCGCATGTACTGACTGAAACTCCGTTCCCAGAGGGACCATTGCCGTCTACCCTTCAAGAAGTGGCCGTCCCAGTGATCAACAACACGATGTGCGAGGGCATGTACAGAAACGCCGGTTACATCGAGCACATACCGCATATCTTCATCTGCGCTGGATGGAGGAACGGTGGTTTCGATTCGTGCGAGGTACGCCAGTTTCGATCAATTCTTGGGGGATGGTAAAAACGGAAGGGGGAAAGGGAAGAAAGGGAAGAAAGGAAAGAAAGGAAGAGACGAAAGAACGGGTTTCTTCTGCGTTTTCAGGGCGACAGCGGCGGACCAATGGTGATTCAAAGAGCCCGCGACAAACGATGGATCCTGGCCGGGGTGATTAGCTGGGGAATTGGGTGCGCGGTGCCGAACCAGCCGGGCGTCTACACGCGCATTTCCGAGTTCCGCGAATGGATAAATCAAATTCTACAATTCTAAGGTGGAACCTTGACTGGGCGGCTCGCGCAACCACGACGGGACCGATGTTCAGTGAAAAGCGCGCGAACGGACACGCGATTCGAACGTCGATTTCGGACAACGTGCGAGTCGACGGCAAGTGGAGTCTTCTCTCGTGTACATTATATATATTTTTAACGCGAATCGCGCGTTACAGCGACAACAGCCTCCCTCGAGGGGGAAATTGACCGCGTGTAGTGAATGTTCGAGGAAAGAGCACGATTAAGAACGGTGGATGTAAGACTACGTGCAATACCTTCCACGGAAGCTTGTTAAGTACGATATCTAGTAAGATTAACGTTTTCGCACTGGGCGATGTACGATATATTTATGAAATATTTACGCGACGATATCCCTAGCTGCGCGTTGACGGAATTCGCGTCGATCGTATCAGTGCCTTATCGCCGCGACCTGTACGCTCGTCCGCAGGTAACTGGTGCCACCTTTCGCTCGTATCGCAACTGGAATCTTCGATCGAACAGCCAGTCAACAGACTAGTGTTCTACGATGCCATCTGCGTGACTGTCACACAAACATCGTCAGTGATACGCGGCAGCGATAGCGTTTATTCGACACCTGGATTACGTCAACGTAATGGCGCTCCTCGATGGACTCGATTAGCGTCACGTCGTTAGCAGAGAAGAATCATCGGAACGAATTGTTCAGACCGGCTGACGATAACGGACTCTCTCACGTTCTACCGTGAGATCGATACACAAACCGGGTGCAATCGAATGTCATTCGTTCTCTGGAAAACGCTCGTCGTCGAGACGTCGCGTGAACCGCAAAGGGTCGACAGAGGGGACGAAAGACATCCGACCATTTGCGAATAGATTACTACGTCTTCCAACACCCTAAACGGTGTTACAAGTCGATGACCCACGATATTATGTATTACGCAGTTTCGTTTCGTTTTGGATCGCAACGCACGTCGATCGTTGCTGATCGTGCGTAAGGAAACTTCGAGGAGACCGGATCGAACAATAAATCTAAACCCCTTCCACGTGTACATTACTATCAGAATATAATATATCGATGTTATAGTTATTTTAATCGACCTACTGCAACTATAAATATGCCGTACTACGTCAGAGATTCGAGTTTTTTTCGCTGTGCTTCCCGATCGTATCGGACGGAGGGTATCGAGTGCTTTTTTGCTATTAATTTGATTTTTATCTCGGATAAAACAACTATTTAAGGCGATCCGATAACGGTATAAATTCTATTTTGGCGGAGCTAGATAAATGAAATATCACCAATCTTGGAGCAAGTCATCGTATAATCGTCGCTGATACCGACTAAAAGCTTCTCGAACTTTAAAGCCGATTCGCTAATGCGATTCCCTCGCAGTTTTAATCATCGTGAAATAAAGCACTCGATGCTGTTTGCGTCAACTTCTCTAACAAGAAAAAAAAAAAAAAAAAGAAACAGAACTCGTCGAAATATCGTTTAGGATCGAGACTTCGAAAAAATGAATTACTTATCTCGTAACAAACAAAACGTGTATCCGTCGCCCCTACCATTTCGTCGCACGCAATCGATCACTGTGATAAGCGTTACGATCGAGTAACCACGCAGATAATTGTAAGACAATTTGCGGAATTTTGTGATCCTGTTGCGTGAACGAAAATTCGAGCTCGAACAAGTCGTCCAATGTAATTTATACGATGTTCTATGTAAAATGCACGCGTGCGTACAAATGTATAACACACGCAGGTATAGTCAGCCGTATATGCGAACAAATAATTTATTAATGTACGTTGCAGTTGGGGCTGCGAAAATACAAATCCCCGAGCTTGTAAATACTCGATCGATTGGTGGTGCGTATTCTACTGTATTACGCTCTGTTTTATTTTTTCTTTTCTCTTTTTACCATTTCGTTATTCCGCTTCCACCTCTCCCGCCACCCCCGCGGTGTCTTTATATTTACCAGTCGACCATTAAAAATAGTAGAAATCGACGTCCCTTATCAAACAAAGCTGATTATCCTGCTCGTCGAATGCAATTCCTCGATCCACTCTGTTTGTTCTTGCAGCCAATCGACGTGGGTGTTGATATTAATGGACCAATCTCGAGCTAGAGTTTGAACTTCGCCCACGCAGGAACGCCTACTTCGTCAGCCCCTGGCTGCCTCGAGCAGCTGCGAAATCAGAAAATAATGGGACGGGGTTTTTTTGCCAATACGCCATAACGTGGATACGACCGTCGAGTCGGGTCCCGTTTAAGAGAACAGAAAATTGTTATTTCACGAAATTGTAACAGCGCAGTCATTTGCGTAGAGACAATTTAATCTCCTTGATGTGCGCGATGATCGAGCGATTAAAATATTCATGCGATCCTCCATAAAAATGTTCGTGGAAGCGGAACGATTTTCTAAAACTTTCTACAGCCCGTGAATATCGAGTGTAAAAAATTCATGGAACTTTGAAAGTCCTTTTAATGGCGTATTATTATCGCTGCAGCATCTGCGTAAACCGAGCTCGCTCCGATTTGTATAAACGGCGTAAAACAAGCACAGCGACCAGGCGTGATCTACTTCGAATTGGAATTGAAGCAGACGCGAAACGCGCTTGTGGCGTTTCCATTTAATTGGCTGACACCTCGGATGGGATACTACTTTCGCAAATAAGAGAGATATACTGCCATTGAAAAGTCCGATCGCTGAAATTCGTACTCTCTTCGAGTAGAGCCGATGCTCAGTTTAATTGATGAAATTAATTAATGAAATGTGGAAATTAGAAGACAACCATTAACATTCTAGCTGAAACGCATCGTTAGGCGTTCAACTTTTGTTTCGTCCTGTTTTTCGTGTCTCGATTGGTTATTGAACCGAGACCACGATCGTAAGTCAGCTAGTTCTGGTAATCGTAGAGCAGATAGGAATCTTCCGGTCGTGGAATTTACGACGCGTCGAATGAACGTCGCTAAATAAATCATTTTCCATCTAATCTACGTGACCATTACAGAATCGCAACCAATTATTTCATTAGCTTCTCGCGCCATTTACTTCAGAATCATCGATTTATGATCAAACCATCGAGCGATTCGCTCGATTCGATCTTTCTCATCTTCGATCGGTGCAACGATGCGGAAGATCGATGCCAATTGTTACGATTTACTTCGATCGTTTCGAAACCGTCGATGACCATCGCGGTCTATCTGGCGCGGTTACCAAATAATCAGAGCGATCATTCCATTTCCGTATTTATCTATGGGACAGTGAAACTGCGCGAGTCGAGTCGCGAAAGAAACGATGAACGCTGCGAAACGATCGCGACGCTCGTTTTCTCATCGGAGGACAGCCTGTCCTAGAAAGTATCGCGGTTTTTAGATTTCGTCGAACGGGGCAAACAGATCGTCGCGCCCAATTGTGTCGCGTGGTGTCGGCGAGTATGCGACTGTCTCTCTGTCTCTCCTTTCACGCCATTCAAGCCGACACGTCGATTTTGACTTCGCCTCCACGAGCGGTCTCCGCGTTTCTAGATCGCGATCGCGTCGTTCCACGTTTCTCCGCGTTTCAATTACGTCCAATTTAAATTCCGCGCCACGAGGGCTGATAAACGCGGGCAAAATTCCGCGGATTCGTTCGGCTGTTGAACGGGTAATGGCACTCGGGTGCAATTCAGGAGGAGCGCTCGGTAAAGGAAGCGCTCTCCCGAGTGTTTGCATCATATCCGTGTGACTTTAGAGTGCTTGTTTCGCGTAAAACGGAACGAGGAAGGAGGAGAGAGAAGGAGGGAATCCGTCGAGACCTATTTTCGCGAAACGCTCGCTCCGTAAATGCTACCCTGGACTGCAGCTCCGCGCGAACCATCGAGTTTCAATTTCGACGCTCCGATTCTTCCTCCGTCCTATTATTTCCGATCGCGAACAACGCCAGCTTCCGTCGTCATTCCGCGTAAGCCGCAACACCGTTGCCTCGGTAATTTCTTTTAATATCACGGAAAAGTGAGTAATTTAAACGTCTGGCCCCACCCTGCGACGTGCAACCTCTAATTGGAACGGTAATAGAATGTAACTGTTACGAACCGCACGAAATACAGGCTGTGTCTCTGGAAACGATAATCGTCCGCAATTCCAGCGGCATTTTATGCATCCCAGTCGAACCCGCGGGTCGATCGTAAAGTTACGTGTTCTCTACGTCGCGTCGCGTCTTCCGTGTCCCGTTGGACATCGCGAACGAAAACGTAATCGCGAAAGATTTCTACGGCCACGCCGAATGTCCGCAGACCGATCGAAAATGTCACAGGCGTGACGGTTCATGGATGGATGTTACTGGACCGGGTTAAGTGGCTTTGGAGAAAGCCAGCTACCTCCGCCTTTTCCTTATGAAGTCACGAAACCGTGCGGGTAGCAGACAGGAAGCCATCGACGGCCTTCACCCGTCGGTCGTCCAGTGTCACAAACGATGCAAATCTCTCTGCTGGGATGACGATCCTGTTCGTTTTACCTGCGACTCGCGACGACGCGACGATCCGATCGCGCGATTTGCCTCGCGTTTTTCTCTCTCTCTCTCTCTCTCTCTCTCTCCTTCCGCCTTTCAGTTGGATTTCGTCCGCGGGACTGAAAGTGGCCGCTGTACTACTATTTAGTATGCAAGCAGAATGTAGAGAAGTGGTACGGCTGTAAGGATCTGGTCCGGGCTGGAACGAGCGAGACGTAACGCGGAGGACGAGGTGCGTCGGCGCCAGCACGCTACTGCGCCCTGATCGATCAACGAATTTCGTTCGAATCACCATCGGGCAGGGTCATGGTCTGACCTTAGTCGAGTAGAATGACGTCACGCGGATTTCGTTGCCGTCGCGTTTTACTGGAACCGCTCGCAACCGAGCTGCATCGCGATCTTATCGATGTAATTGCGAGTCAAGGATGCCAGATGGTTGTCGCAATCAGCGGAGTACACGTACGTACGTGCGCGTTTTTGCGAATGGAGCGGAGAGTGATTGGTAACAGCCTCCAGTTTCCGTTCGTGCGAAAATTGTACTCTTTAAACGTGGACCGATATCGGAGGAGCAATCGATAGAGGAACGAGCGAGTCTGCGGCGGTTTTTCGCGAGGCAGAAATGAAGGGAGCAAGGGGAAAGAGGTGTATGGTATTCCGCAAAGCCTCGTGAATTCGTATGAGCAACGGTAAAGAAAAATGATGCACGGAACGTGAAAAGACGCGGCTAAATTCTGACCCAGTTTCGTCAAGCGTGTCCTGGGTCATGACCATCGATTGTTTCACCTCGTTCCTGCTCGCAGGTGCCTTCCCATGGTTATGGGGTCACGACCCAAATGGGAGGATCTGCGCCCGGAATTAGGCGTCGCGCGATTAATTAGACGACCAGTGGAGATCGACGACGGACGCGGAAAAGCTGGCTAACAGCGTCGCGCTATTTTCCTCGGCAACCATTTCAGAGATCGCCACATCTCGCATCCTTGGGCCGAGGAATCCGCGTTACTCTTAAGCCCTCGATACGCACACAGTTCCAGTTACGTGGATCCCCTTGTTCGCGAGACGCTCGAGCTGGAGAAGATTTTTAATCTTTCCTCCTCCACGATCGAGCCGTTCGAGCCTCTTCGATGTTTATTTTTACGTAACACTCGTTATTTCTTTCACCGCTGTTGTGATTCCGTGAGGTAACAGAAGCATTCTATTCGATGATCGTTACGCCGCGAACAGTTAATTACCGTAATGACGTTAATTAAGAGAAACTTGATAAATGTTACGAAGACTCGTATTTTAACGACCGGTATTCTTTGTACGCGGACTCGCGGAGGTGTAAAATCATTCGAACACGGACGGATTCTAACCTACTTAACGAAAGTCACGATCACGGTCGCACATATTCGTACGCTTCTGTACAGCGCGCCACGTCCCAAAGGATGAAGAAAAATTAACGCCGCTACCTCGCGAACGTCCGAAAGATTAATTTCCCATACGGAGGAGTGCGTCGTTGCTTTTCAGCAATCGATTCAACCGTTTCGAAGTAACTGTACAGGCCTCGACGAGCACGGGCCCGCGTACACGGGCCCCTCGGCTCTCATCTCGACCGTCCGATCGACGCTGAATAAGGGCCGTCACGAAAGCACGCCGATTTCGTTCGTTAATTTCCAGCGCGCGACGCTCGCACGCGGTTCCATTCGAACGCTCGATTGTACTCTCGCTATTTCTAAGTAAATGAGACGCCACATAGTGGAAATCGTCGAGCTGGCTGAAAGGCGCAGGTCCTGGCCCACTTAAAACGAGTCACGTTCACGATCAGGGATCTTGAACTTTATCCACTCTCTACTCGAAGGTGCGCGCCACGACGAACTTCCTCCGCGCTGCACAATTATTCCGCAGGATCTACGTACTACCGTGCATTCTGACGCTCGCTGTTGCGGCAAGAGTAAAATCTGTTAGATGAGATCCTATCGGGGACTCTTAGTCGCAAGGTGAGCCGAAGGTACCGTAAAAGGTGTCTCGTTGGAGTTTGACACACTTTCGGACTTTGACCCCGTGAGATTTCGGCTGTTCGGTTTGTCGATGTACCTGCGATGCAAATGCCTTTTCAACCGACGTAAATAAGAGAGGATGTTAGGTTTCCTTAAAGAACTACTTTCTTTTTTTTGTTTTTTCCTTGGCATCTCGCGTCGACGAATACGTTTAAATGTTTCACGTGTTCGTCCGCGAAAAGTGAACGAAATTTCTGTACAATATGTGCAGAAATGTGCTAGCTTCGTGTCACGTGCTGAATGATACGAAATGGCCAGTTTCAAGGAAACGGTGCAACTCTCTTTCCAGTTTAAAATGGTAATTATTATGTTCTGGATAGAGCACGACGCCGCGATAGTAATTAAGTTATCAGCGAAGGAATAGAAAAGTTTTCTCGTCTCTTCCGCCTTTAAACGCCGCGTAACTGGTGCGTTTAGATTATAATTACGGATTTTTAAGACGGCTGATGGCCACGATACGATTCGTCATAAGCGGTTGACACGGATTGACGTTCTGACTCCGAAATGAAGTGAAATTCGATCGATTGAGATTCTCGATAGTGTCGTTCCTCTATTTTTTGTGTCAGTCTTCCTTTTGTTCTAATTTCTCGTATAAATTTGCCAGCGTGTCGTGTCCAGCATCGTCGCGTGAACGCGTACACCGCGCCAGTGACACGAATTAAGATTCGCGAATTCGCGATTGCCAGAAAACCGTATCGCTGGGCGATAGTTTCGGATAACCAAGCGGGAAAAATTTCAAGCCAATTTCATTAGCGAAACTCATTAGCCTTAATGAAAGCTACTGTAAAGTTAATTTATCCGATACTCCTTTTTTCCTGCAATACTTTAATTAAACAGTCGCAGGAGACGACGTAAACATACCGCCCGATCAAGTTGACCAGGAAACGAGAATCCTCTTCGTTTTCTTTTACCGGATGACCCGCAAGAGAAATTTTCTATTTACCATAAACGCTCAAACAAAGAAAACCAGTTACTTAAACACTTCGTCACGTGAGCTTGGTTATCTCTGGTGGCTCTGCCCTATAATTTCCAAGCTCTCTGACAAAGCGTTTACTATCGTTACCCAATAACCTAACCGCGGGGTCAATCACTCTTTTTAAGGCTTCTTTTTAAGCGCCATCTAATCGACGTCCTCCGCACTCTCGCGGTGAAACTTCGCGTATATTAAAACGATTCGTATCTTATCGAACGAATACGACGCCTATCGGCAGAAACTCCGGCATAACTCGTGGCCAACGTTCGAAAAGGGAAACGGCCTGTAATCTATCTCCTCCATCGGGTCGCGTCACGACCGGGTTGCATTCTTCGCCTGGCGAACTATCAGGCGAACCGCTCGAGTGCTCGTAATTCAACGCGCCTCGTTCGAAATTGGCCCGATCTCGGCACGAACCGCGACCAGATAAGTGAGTGGAGGCTGAACGCATCGCGATACGCTTCCTGAATGGACAGATAGAGGCAGGAGCGACGACGATGCCGATGAGTAGGACAGTGTGTCGGTGTCGTGCGCGTTGGGCCTCGTTCTTCTCCACGTGACCTGGTCACTGGCCCACTTTGATTTCTCCTGGTGTTCGTTCTCTCTTTCCACCTGCGTCCGTCTCCTTTTCCCATCCCTGACGGCGGTGGCACGCCGCGGCGTTTCTGCCTTCGAAGACGGTCCCCACCTCTGCCGATCGCCGATCGGTCTTCCTGGCCACGTTACCTCCACCATAGGCGACCTCCACCACCGTCCGTCCCTCGACCACCACCACGATCCCTGCTCGAAGGCGCCGCTTATGACTTAGCCATGCGATTCCAGCACATGCCGTGGCACGAGGTACAACAACCAGACAGGTACCATCCAGTTGACTAACCGGATGGTCGAACGGTGCGCGGAAGAGATCGGTATTGGGATCGCGTGAAAAGTTCAACCGAACAGGTTCGCCGGTTTCTAGGCTCCGAGTGTCAACTATCGACCCGTTTCCTGCCACCGGTCGAACTCTCGATATCAGATTACCATTGGACGCGGTTCGATCGGATTTTATGATCGACCTCGCGATCGGTGCCGACAGTGCGTCGTGGACCGGGTTCGATCGGGTCTCGCTGGATCAGTGGACGTCGACGGGCTCCCTCGTTTACAGCCGTGCGAAAACCTCGTCTTCCCTTCCGACGTCGTCCAGATCGGCTGATAACGCGACTCGTAAACCGTGGAACGCGGACGAGGGAAAGGGAAGTGCAGGGAGTTCAGTGACGAAGTGCGACGCGTACAGGAACTGGGGTGACAACGTGTGAACCTGACGAAAGACGTTCGTGTGACGTGAGAGAGGTCGTGTTTTCTTCCCGGGGAACGACCGAACGAGGCTTCCATCGAGGATTTAAGGGCGACGTTATGAGACGGGCTTAACGAATCGACGAACGTATCACGGTTAATACGTTGCATGGTAAGTTGTCATCGGAAATCGATTATCGGCAGGATCGCGTGCACTGCGGTTTATATAGCCGCTTTATTTTAATCGTAAGTGATTTGAGAACGAGCACGCAGAGAATGACGGAGGGCGGCCGTTCTTGTCGCCGATTTACCGATCGCGGCACGTGCGAGCTCCGCCTCGCCAACAATCAAGCCGACTCGATCCTCGTTTTCACGTGGCCACGTTGACAGTGACACTTTCCTACGTCCGACATGCCTTCCGTTCCACATCGCTAGAACAGAAACAACGCGACGAGCGTCGACGTAGAAAGTTTCGACCAAGTTGCCAGGTTTGAACAGAAAGAAATCGGTCAAGTTGACACGTAGGATCGCTTATCGGAACCAGGACGTGATCAGGAATCAGCGCGATCGTACAGAAGGTAATCTGACCGTGGAGCGCCGGAGAAAGCTGGGCTTCCGACTTTGGCCCGTAGCAAACCAGGCGATATACGTAGAGGATCATTTGGCATGCTCCGCTGCCTCGACGCATCCTTCTACCCTTTTTTCTATTTTCCCTCCGTCGCAATTCAGATCCTCCGCTCCCGGTGATTTCATCCGCGCGTCGTTACTCTACGCTCCGTGGCGTTCTTCTCTCGACTCTCGTCTCTCCGGATCAAACGAAACGGCTGAGTCACGTGCAACTTTATCGCGTCCCTTTCCCGCAATTAGCCGCGTTTTTAGCGGCGCGAGAGATTTGTCCGCGATCGTGTAATTGACATTTCAACGGCGCAACCGACGCCCCCGCTCGATCCTGGCTCGGTAGTTTCACCGATTTTTTGCTCGACGAAACGTTTAACTAAAATCGATGACGTAACCAGGGTCGTTAACCCCGTTTCCATCAAACGCCGGCGAACGCGCTCGAAAATATCCGTTAACGGATTTCAGCATCGTCCGAGCCATGTTCGGACATTTACATTCGAGATAGTGTTAGACGTTCAACAACCTCTATCTTGATTAACCGCGAGAACTGGTTCAGATGTTATCGGCGAAATTTCCTGCCGATCAACCGATTCGAGGTGTCCCTGGCTCTTCGAGCGTGGAGCGCAGCCCGGGGAGATACGAACGGAGAGAGAATGAGATTCCTCGCGTTGACCCCGAGTACCAGCGTCTGACACGTAGGTACGAGCAGTACACGCTGAAAGCGGCGTGTGTGCGCCTAAGTTAGGTATGCCACGGCAACCAAGTGGTGGTAAGTTGGTAACGGTTGTCAGCGCGCAGACAGGCTCGTGTCACTCTTTCCAATCGTGCTCGTTGATTTCTGCATTTAACGCCTATTCGCGATTCTTCCCGCTGCTCCATTTTCTGCGCGCCGCGGCGGCTCTTCGAGATCGGCAGATCGGCGCGAGGGTACGATAAAAGTGCTTCCCGTCGATAAACGTGACAACCTGACGTGCAATAATAAGTCTTCGACGTTGCTCGTGTGTCACGCGCGTCGATACGACGATCTGAAGATCTGGGAGACGCAGAACGGTAGCGGAGAATCGGGAATTGGCGAGTCGCGCGAAATCTAATTTAACGCACTTATTGCTACCCATCTAATTACGCGTATCTGCGTCCAGCAGGCGCAACTTCCTCACGATCGACTTCTCGAGCCGTGGCTAGCGTCAATTAGCGAACTGGACGAGCGTTCGCGTTGCTCGTGCCGCCCTACATTCGGGGACTACTTTTCGAGGCCTCTTAAAATGCAGACGACGCACTGTCCCTTTCAAGTTGCTCGAAACCGTACATCTCCTTTATTTCGGCACGTACACGCGCGCATACCGGCAATAGAAAGTGGTCATCGAACGTTTCCATCGCGCTCCAGTTCGTCACGCCGTCGGCGTGTACACCGTTTTTCCCCCTGGTCGCACTGTCAAACGTCGCCTCGGTTGTTTTGCCGTTTCGATATGGGACACGGAGGCGAACTATCACTTTCCGCGATTCGTACGAGGCGAGATGATAGGCTGAACGATCGCAACGTTCGTTCGACCCGAACCGAGCAAAATGAGGCGATCGGTTTTGCATGAATGGCCAGGCATAATATACTGAGACATCCGAGTGAAAGCGGTGTATTTTTGCACCGCTCGCCTCTCCCGTCTTTCCGCAGTTTCTTCTGAACGCCTACATTTTTACCTAGCCGTCGCGTAACTTCCTACATCTGTTCGTTAGCGATCGAGGCGTATTCGGGTCGCCGAGACTCTCTGCTTCGATGACTTAAGAGAAGCAACCGGTATTTTAGCCAACTGTAAAGTGGAAACCAAGAAAGTTGTAAAATACGACAACGAGCTGCCCCGTGGACAGACGCGGGCCGCGTGAGGCACCACGGGAAAGCTGCACGAGCGTGGCCAGATCCGCGCGATCGCCTGATTCGAGGCAAGGGGGAAGAAAGAAGTGGACGGCGCGTCGCGGAAGAGGACGACGACGAGGACGATGACTACTGTAATGACGAGGAAGCGTCTGTTGGTTGGTCGCCGAGGCCAAGCCAATCGGGTCACCCAGATCCAATAATGAAGAAGAGTTGAACCGAGCTTTCTCCCGGGTTTACGTGTACGTACGCGCGCGCGCAGAATCTTATGCACGCCTCTGTCCACGGGCTTGTACGAGGCCTCTCCTCGCATACTGACGAACGGCCAACGAACGCCCAAGAATTTTCGAGCCACTCGTGTCTACACTTTGACTCTTATCCCGGCGCGAGCCATAGAGGAACACGGGATCGTGACCATGTCCGGTGCTTCGTGCTCGTACACCGACATACACGGGGTGTCTACCCGTAACCTCCGCGGAGAACGCGACGAGCGAGCTCGAACCGCGTTACCTTCGACGCGTCGTTGCACAGGGTGAAACAAGCGCGCGTTCGTTCGCTTTCGACGAGCTCACCTGGCGAATCTACGCGTTCGAACCTCGTTCTGAAGGACCTCGTGGTGGTCTTTAAAAGAAACGCGTGAAATTTGCTTGAAGTAACGGAGAATCGATTTTCCACGGGCATATTTCTGCCCTGCAAAACGTCGAGCGCGCGGAGTTACGGTTTCAATTTATCGCTGCAATGGATACTCGTTCATGGAATACGATCTACCCTGCAGTATCGATTCAGAGAGAAGTTGTACGAACGTAAAACGTATCGATAGTTTTCACGTACGGCTGAACTCGATCGCAGGTTCGTCGGTGGCAAGTGAAGCGATCTCTTTGAATCGACCGTCACACTTTCAGCTGACATTTCGCTGGGAAGGTAACCGTTGACTATGGGCTGTGGGATGGGAGGGTCGTTAGCGATAATTACCCTCATTTTGAGCCGGGCCGTTTTTGTCGCGCTCGAAACTGCTTGAAACCGAAGCCCGAGAAACGGAACGGTTCGAAGGAAAGTGACTTCCGCGTATCCGCGCGTGTGCCGCTCGCTTGCATAGCGCGCGGATAAATGGCGAACGAAAGGGAACCTATTGTCGCGTTATCAACGCGAAATGTTCCCACGTTGCGGACGCTCGAACGTGTAATTATTCGGAGTGGCTAACGAACGTTGCGCAATCGATTCCACGAGATGGTACTTTCCCCGTGGTCGCGGAATCGAAACGCCCGCGATAAATGGTAACAACGAGTGCAGCGTTTACTCGAAGCTTGTAACAACAATGCCAGAGTGGAAACAGAAAAATAAAATGCGAACTTTCTACACACACTGCGTGACGCTCGTGATTCGCGATCAGCGGAAAACGAATTCGAAGCGAATTTCATTTCTACCGCCCCGAGAAATTGTCGTGGCTGTCCGCGCGTAATTTGGTGTCGCGTGCGAGTAACGACGTTTCGCGACGCGGAAAGAAAGAAAAAAAAAATGGCGATGGACAACACGAGCGAAATTGATAATTGATAGTACCGGTACCTTCTCCCACTGTCGAACGCTCGACGCTCGTCCCCGTTATGATTAGCGAATTAGCGACGAACGCGCGAGAAAAAATCGAGCACGCTACGCGTCTGACCTTTCCGTGGCCCTTCGAGGGCTCTGGAGAACGCTGGAGAACGCTGGAGAACGTCACGCGAGGTCCCTCCGGCGATGATTTCGCCGGCGAAAAATGAACTCGCAGCAGCGAGACGCGGGATCGGAGTTCTCGGTCTCGAAGAAGGTCACAGGAACGACGAAGAATAGGACAGCGAGGGGAATTGGTAACTGGGTTACCGGTGGCTTGGCGAAGCAACGCTGAAGAGCGATCGGCTCCTCGCTCTCCTCGTCTTTCACACGGCCCCTTCCCGCGCTCCGTCGCCGTCGATGTAAGATCACGGAACGACGATCTTGTCCCTTGTTCCTCGCCGTTCTCCCTCTCGTCGCGATCGTTCCTCGCCTCTCCGTTTAGCATTACACGCAGCCGTGATACGTAGAACGCCTTGCACGTCTCCCAGCCGAGTGGATAACGGGATTTCGGGACACGTAGGGATACCCGTGTGTGCTCATCTTCGAGAGACACGCACGTGCACTCGGACGTGTAAGCCTCGGAAGACATCGTCGAGATGAGGAAAAGCGTGACACCGGAGCGGTCGAGTGCCGTGGCAGCCGATCGGCTCTCTGAATCTCAATGCTGGCTCCCATCCGCTGCGTTGGAATCTAGCCGCTTAATTGACTCGTTAGGGAAGGAAACGATCTTGTTTCGGTCGCCAGAACGAGCATCGAGAAATTCCACCAGGTCGAACTTCGTATTCCGCGGTACATTTAGCGGCGATTTTGTGCATCGCGTACGCGCCGGACAAATTGCCCTGACTCGACTCGTAGAACAGTAGCTAAGCAAATGAAAACGGAGTCGGAACTCGTTTGTAATTTGTTGCTTTTACGACGCACGCACGATACTAATTTCTTGTACCGTTATCGAACGATGGTACACTTGATATAAACAGATCCGAAGGAACGATTAATATATATCTTCCGTTCTCGCTGCGGAGTGTGATATTAGTCGGTTGAAAGCGTAGTTAGGAGCATTCTGATTTATGATGGATACAGTCCGCGTAATAATCTTCTGGCTGCCCGTGTGAATTATAATTCCTTCCAACGAAACGATCCAACTTTTTGTTGCAGATGGCTGTCGGGAAGAACGTCCATTTATTCCTCGTCATCCTTTCTTCGACGTCCGTCATTTCACACTCTTTTGTGCCCCAAGCCGCAGGTAATAATTACGTTATGTAACAAGCGAGCTGACACAAATGTAGAATTAAATACGTTACTGTACGCGAGCGGGCTGATTGCAACGTACATCGCGACGCGAACCGTTTATGTTTGATGCGAACCTCATCCTACATACGCGTGAAAACGGTCGCACGATCTCGTACGTACGAACAGCGACCTCTGACATTTGCATTTGCGCGGAGTTCTATTTAATTTTCTTTTTTCCATCGACGCGAACAGCTTTTCCATCCACGCTGACAGTCTCTGTGAAACGGTCTTCCTTTGTGACGGAGGTCGCAGAAATTTCGGTCGATCAAAAAATCGAGTAACGACTCGTCCGCTGTTCACGGTTGCGCGAGCGTGTAAACGGAGTATTGTTCTTTAAAACGGCGAATCGATATTATACGCGCCCGTCACACTTCTCTTCGCCACCAGAGCCAAAGGAAATGTTGAAGGTCAACGTAAAGTTTCAGTCGCGTGGAATTCTCTAATCCAACATCTCCGCGCTCGGTTCAGCGCGCAGTTACAGGCGTTCGTTAAAGTGTCGCAACCGATAACGCGACGCAGAACCGCGGGTCGATTGTTCGCGATGCCGTAATTGCACGTGTCAACACGGCCAAGCAAACGCGTCTTCCCACGCGTACTTTCCAACCGGGATGTTCCCGGAATCTTTCAGCTGCAGCCACTGCGAGATTAGGCGCGCGTCGCGTCGGCAGTCTCGCGTTCGCACGCGCCCTTACGCACGCTGGAGTGCTGCTCGCAGCTTTTCAACAATCGCAGGCGTACCAACATTGACACCGAATTCTACTTACATCCCGCTTGCTTTCGAAAGTCGCGAATTCCACGGGACGGGTATTTATATGCGCGCGAATCCCATTTCGAGTGCACGCTGCCGCGTTCCCGATGCGCGATGGCAATTTCACGTGTCGTTATTACCGAAGTAACACACGGCAACACATGCTCGATAGTCACGTTCGGGATTTAATAAAGTCCTCGATAATCCCAGGCAGATTTGTTGCACGCTGCAGAGGCCAAGCAACGTACCCATAAAGCGCAATCGATACGACAACGCTCGTACATCCAGAGTGGGCGGCAGCATTCCTCCAGTCATTCATTAAAAGTACTAATTGAATTCCTCGAGAACCGGTAGAGCGAAATGTTACAGCAACACGTTTGTGTCGGACGCAAGCTTCAACACCGCGTTAATCACGCATCGTGAACAAGTCTTTCGTTTTTTACACGCAAGGAGAAACGTATAACGAGACTGTCCGAATATATTTTTTAAATGGACGTTATCGTTATAGACGGTCCGTTAGAGCGAAAAGTGTTTTGCGCAATCTGCACTCACGAACGCGACTCGAGAAGCGTATCCATCGATTGCTCGTCGAAACGCAAATTCGTAGCGTGCCAGAGTTCACTTGGCTCGTGACATAGTTCGGCGCGAAACGAAAGTCTGCGGAAAATAATAATAAAAAAAAAAAAAAAGAATCTGGAACGCCGGAAGGATCTTGACAAGCACTACGGACGATTCACAGAGTAGGTCATTATATCGGTAGTATGCAGGCATATAAGGAGGTACGTGCAAAGCCTACATGCTTGCTCGCCTATGGCTTAGTCACCTGAGCATAACCGATCACATTAAATACTGACTTTTATGAATATAAAGACACAAAGAAGCGTTTCAAACTGTTGTTCCGTCGAATCTAAATTATGCTTTTTAACGATCGATTTTCACGAAATTTGAGACACGCTACGCACGCTGTTCGCAGAGGCTGAAAAAGGAATTCGATTACGAACTCGCGCATCGTCGACGAATAACCGATTTCACGTAGGAATTAAAGATAGAATTTGGGACAACTGTTTCTCGATTTGCATGTCCGTGGAATCACAACAGCCTGAATACAAAACGAGACCGGTTAGTTTCGTTTTCAACTCGTTTATCGTGAACCGTTGCGGACTCGCGGCTAATTACAGCAACGTGGCCTGGTGTGAATACCAAAAGCCCGTTGCGTCTAGCGAAACGAGCGTCCGGGAATTTGTCCGCGAAACAGAGTTTTACGCGATGATTTCCTTTTACAGGCAGAAGATTGTTCGGCGGATATAGAATAGCACCGAAAGCATGTCAGCCGACGATACCATCCCGGATGAAGTCAAACGAGCCCGCGATATGCATGTTCAATTACGAGTGCTCGCGTCGAAATGGACAAGTGGTCGGCGCGTGTATGGACGGTTTCCTTTTCGGTGCATGCTGTCAGCTGCCGTCGAAAAATTCAGCGAGCAGCGACGTCGAAAATGTCCCGGGCACCGATGAAATATTCAACGTGCACGAAATCGATCACGTCCCAGATATTCCTATCTTGTTGGACTCGGATGGGACGCCGCTCGGAATGACGATATCGCAGGACGATAATGGGAAAATAAAAGTGACCAGTCTGCTCTCGGGCCAGCAGAACAACGAGGGCGACGCGTACACGAAAATCTCGACGTACAACGCACCGTCGACCGCTACGAAACCGACGTCCGGCGTTTCGCAAATTCAGGACAGCGTGCAGAACGCGGAGAGGCCGCAATTACCAGCCCAGCCAGACATAAGCCATCTCGAGGAGGACTTCCCGGCTCTGTTGGGTCAGCAGAGCGTCCTGGACGATCTGGGTCTCCCGGGACTGTTGAGTCATTCCAACTCGAACAATGACATTCAGAATCATCAGGACAATTCTGCTATTAATCCGGTTACCACTTTGCTCAGCCCTGATCAGATATTTCAGATACCCGATCCGGTTGACCAACTTCCAGCCTTGTTCTCGCAGGGGTTAGGCCAGAGCAATCACACCTCGCCCGATACGATACTGTTGAACGAGAACGGGACGATGCTGAACGAGACGAACAATCCCGACGACCTCTTCAAGCCTAACGTCGAATCGAGCACCGATAGAAGGCGAGTGACCCAAACATCGACCACCACTCAGAAACCGAGAGTGACCGAAAGTGTGTCGTTCACGAAGATTAAGACCCAGCCTCCGCGCGACGCTGTTCAACAAAGTACTCCGACAAAGCACTGGGTGAAGTTCCCTAGCCAATTTGCATCCTCCGTGCATGACGCGATGTCTTCGTCCACGGGACATCAAACGTTCAGCACGTCGTCGATGACGAGAAAACCGGCGGTAACGCAGATGTACGCCAGCACGCAGAGACTCACGACTACTTCTATCCCCGGAGAAACATCTGTCGACAACTTCGAAAAGGTCAGCACGATCGAAGAAAGAGTGTCGACGAAGAACGTGGAAGCTGTCGGCTCTGCCAATCATAGGACAACCACGCCGATGACTACCTCGAGCGATAAGAAAGACGAATTGGTGAGAGTCCCCACGATTACTTACGACGCGTCCTCGGGCAACAAAAAGGAGGACGCGGCAGACAAGGAAGAATTGGCGATCAATCACATAATCTCCATACTCAACGATACGAAGCCCGGCTCGGGGACTACGATTCAGACGCCGAACTCGTCCATTAATAAATGGGTCAGCATCGACGAGACCTCGAAGCCGTCTTCGGTTCGAATATCTACGCGACCACCTCCTACTTCCGGACCTACCACTGCTCAAACTTTCCCTTACACCTTTTACAAACCTGGACAATCATCCAGTTATTACAGCTACGAGACCGTCCCCACAGAGACAACTTACGCTTCTTACTCGACGTCCAATTTACACTCGTCAAGACCATCGACTCAGTCGAACTTCGCCAGCATCAGCACCGCCGAGTATTCCGCCAAGACGACTACGAATCCGCCTGCACCAACGGTGATCGTTCTTGGACCGCTCGAGACAGAATTCGCCACGGAAACTACTCAGAAGACTGTCACCAGGAGACCGGCAACCGAAACCGAGAGGCCAACTACGACAGCTTTCAAACCCACAACTGGATCGCTGAGACCGAATCCTCTTACCACGAGGAAGCCCAGTGTCTCGACAACAATAACGCACAATATCAGCACGGTGATCTCCAACGTCGCTAATAATACCGTGGTTTCGACCAGTTTCATCAGCGTCAACGTAAAAGACGGAACTACTTCTAAACCAATGATGAGCAGCGAGTACAGCACGGAATCGGTCGCCGCAGAGAGCGAATCCGAGCAGAATTTTGAGAAGCTGTCAACGAAAAGACCCACGACGTGGATCACGCATTCCACCTGGTCCAACAAACCGAGTTTCCACTTGAAACCAGTCACGCCTTCGCCCGCCTCCTTCGACGAGAACCCAACCTCTGTCAGCACCATAGCCTTTAAAGAACCTACTGTTTCAACGATGATGGATTTCAAAGCGACGACTCCTCTGCCGCACTGCGACGAAGAAACAGCCGCACCAGACGACTTGATCAACTTCCCACCTGTTCGAAATCCGAATCTCAACACCTCGTCGCCGATCTCGCAACAAGAGAAGCCAACTATCATTGAAACGTTCAACAACACAGGCTACCCCAACATAGAGATCATAAACGAAAATTATATCGCAACACCGACCTTCATCGAGGACGACGTTCTAACGAACAAAGTGGACACGTTCGTGAACAAGATCGTGCAATCCTTGCAAGGCAACTTCCAGGTACCTATCGTTTCTTTTCCATTCGATTTAGCGTTCAACTCGATTCAATAGCCAAGACTAATCCCACGAATTTCTTCAGGATCTCAAAGACATCGTGTACAATCGTATCAACTCGACGACGAGCGCGCCAGCGACCGCAACGAAGAGGCCAACAACCACCACGAAGAAACCGGCGCGTAAACCAACGTCAACGGTGAAACCCTCGTACACGACGACGAAGAAGCCAGCGACAACGAAAAGGCCAAGCAATCGTCCGACGACTCTGAAACCGTCGGTGTCGGAGAAGCCAGTCCGTCCTCCGAAACCGACGACTTCGAAACCGAAACCAACGACCGCGTCTGGCGCGACCACGAAGAAGCCCCAGGTTACAACGAAACGCACCAGACCAACCAGGAGGCCAACCACGACGCCTGCCACCAGCACGGAACCAGCCGTCGAGGAGGAAAGCAGCACCTCGAGCGTGCTCGAGACTACCACTGGCCAGCAGATCACGTCGACGAGCGACTTTCGTTCCCGTAAGCGTCTCCATTGTTTCTCGACCGCTGAACCTCTCTGCCGCGCGATCGTCGCCATTGATCGTTATGAATTTTCCAGAGTGCGGGATAAGGCCGTTGGTAAAATCAGCGAGAATCGTCGGCGGTAAATCGGCCTCCTTCGGCGAATGGCCATGGCAAGTCTTAGTTCGCGAAGCCACTTGGCTAGGTCTCTTTACGAAAAATAAATGCGGGGGTGTTCTGATTACAGACAAGTACGTGATAACCGCAGCCCACTGTCAGCCAGGGTAAGGGTATCACTTTTATATCGGTAGAGCACGGTTTGGAAGTGTTTCGAAAGACACTGGATGCATGTCGCGTTAAACCTTTTGCAGATTCTTAGCGACTCTGGTAGCTGTTTTCGGAGAGTACGATTTGTCCGGCGAACTGGAGCCAAAGCGCAGCGTGACGAGGAACGTTCGACGAGTGATCGTGAACAGGGGTTACAATCCGACAACGTTCGAAAACGACTTGGCCCTCCTGGAGCTGGAATCACCGATTCAGTTCGACGTGCACATAGTGCCGATTTGTATGCCCGAGGACGGTATAGATTTCACTGGCAGAATGGCAACCGTGACAGGGTGGGGACGATTGAAGTACAGTGAGTACCGCGATTTATTCCACTCGAGGTCCACTCGACTCTCGCGTAATGTACTTACGAATCAATTTCGATATTCAGATGGCGGCGTACCTTCCGTTTTACAAGAGGTTCAAGTGCCCATAATAAAGAACTCCGTGTGCCAAGAAATGTTCCAGATAGGTGGTCATTCGAAGCTGATTCTCGACAGCTTCCTGTGCGCTGGATACGCGAATGGGCAGAAGGATTCTTGCGAGGTGATTGCTCCACTCTTGTTTAAACTTTATCGATCTCGCGATCCATTTTGTTTGGTCATCGTTGATTGGGTTCGCGAATTTTTTTAATCACCTCTCGACGACTTTCAGGGTGACAGTGGCGGTCCTCTAGTGATGCAGCGACCGGACGGAAGATGGTTTTTGGTGGGCACGGTGTCTCATGGTATAACATGCGCTGCACCTTATCTTCCAGGTGTTTACATGAGGACAACCTTTTTCAAACCCTGGCTGCACAGTATCACTGGCGTCTGAGAGTCAGGGAATAAACGTACTCCCTGAACGAGGCGGCAGGCACTGACGATTCCGTGCCACTTGTATAAATGTACAAAGGAAGATTAATTTATTTCCTTCGGAATAGATTGAAGAATATCGATTAAGGGACCAAGAGATCTAGGCGAACACGAATGCGTTTCGTATACTATTTGCCAACTTTAACTAATTTTTCTCACCTGGTCATGGTTGTCCTTGATAGATATGTACGCGTACAACCGACAGGAATTTTGATCAGTTTCCGATTATTCGAATTTTGGAGTAGTATCAGAATCGATACACCGTGGCAATTGTTTCGGGACTCTTCTATCAGTATACGAGAGATGATCGCGTATTTATGTGTATCCAACATTGAACGTATTGTGTGTTCCGTGTATATACATATACGTGAGTACGTATTTCGCGTGCTACTATGTATGCAATTACGAGTTGCGAGCCTTATTTATTTCGTTGTTAGCTGTTATTTATTAAACTCATTTTTATACGAGATAACAGTTTTTTCTTTCCATCCTTATCGCGAATTAACAGAACCTGGCATTTGTCCGAGGAAAGAGCGAAGAGGGAACGAAAATTATAAAGCGATGCATTCTAACTTGATGGAGTGAGGGGGTTTTAAATAAAGCTATAAAAATTAACGATCTGCGCGTTAATCTAGCAAACTTCAGCCATCTTAGACCAAGTTTCCTGGAAGCCCAGAACTCGTTAGCACGCGATAATTAATCGCCATTAATGTTACATTGCAACGAAAATACGTTAATAAACATTACGGGTGAATTGGCCGGAACATGCACAAACGCTCAAGGCGACGTAACCCAGCGAAAAGTAAAAAACAAAACCGATTGAAGAAGAAGCGTGGCCATTACGTCATACGTACACATTCTACTTCACCCCTCCGGCTCTCTTTTGTTTTTTTTAAATCTTGATTCCTTTGCCTCGCCGTTCTCCCTCCGCAAAGAAATGCGTGTCGCGCGAACCGCGCCGTTGCGTGTTATAAATAGTTGCTGCACATGCAACGCAAATTGCATACTTTGGCATTTCCACGGGCAGGTGGTTGTGTGCTTAGGATAGGTACGTTCACGGGAAATCTCCAGAAACGCGTGCGTGTCGGGAGCACCTGAACCGTAATCTACAAACATAACCACGATTCACGTAAACCCTGCGCTTCCTCGGGGGAGGAATTTCCTATTTCCTTTTTTTTTTTTATCTCCCAGCCGTTACCGCGTTCTATGCAGTCCCAGACAAAGGACGAGGAACGATAGAAAAAGCAACGATCCTCTGGCCAAAAGTGGAACGAGGCGATTGCATTATTGCGCTTTAGCTAAAAACATCCTCGTCGTTATTGCCTGTTACGGCTATAGGTATTATTCATGGGCCACCTAGGAGACATATGTACGTATATACGAAGCAGGATCGACCGCCCGGTAGAACTTCAGGACACCCCGGATCAATACGACCAACAGAGACAGAAACAATGGCGGTCAGGTGGAACGACGAGGAAAGAGCTGAACACCTACGCGAAAACGTACCCTCCAAATGAATGGCGCTGCTGCATCCTGGAATAGGATGCAATCTCGTCACGGAGACTTATGCTGGTTTTAAAAAAAACATGTAATCAGTAAACACCTCGCACTAAATCTCCCGACCGCGTGATAAAGGGCTGCTGCTATCTTTCGCTGGGATATGAAATTTTTCATTCCTCATGCGAACACGGAAACGCTGGAAACGAAGTAGCTACCTCTCGCCTCTACGTGCGTCATTGCTTCTTCAATGCAAATTGAATTTACGAAACGAACCTCGCAGGTAGATTCGAAGCAAACAGGCCGAGTTCATCCCTTCCTAATCGAAAAACGTCACGTTCAAGCGTGCTCTCGTAATCTGACGTCCGCTAGCAAGTTTTACCGAAGACATTTAAAAATCGCATCAATTTCGTTCTTGTCGGGCGTAACAAACGCAAACGAGGAAAGCACGGAGTGGGAATCTGAATGAAGAAAATGTCATCCGGGGTTGTGCGCGTAAAAAAGTCAAGTGTCGCGCTTGCGCGAGACGTTTCCGTGAGCCTGTACAAGGGAAACCGGAACGACGTAGGAGTATAGATTGCCTATGCGAGCGCGGCTCGGATCAGTCCTCCAGCAAACTCCACAGGGGACTTGTTGATCCCGAGAACAGCCACGAAAAGCAGCTGATCCTCTCTGGTCGATCCACTAAGGAATATCGGGCGAGCTGAGCCACGGCAACTGGTGATCAGGTAAGTTCAACGATTGAAGGAACTCTTCAGTTTCCATTTGCAAAATTGCCATGAAAGTACCTTTCTCTTCACCCTCTTCTAAATCGTTACTTCATCGTACATTCAAAAACGAGTTCTTCGTAACAGTAAATAAGTGAAATATAGTAAATAAGTAAATGAAAAATATCTGACAGGATTAGTAAATCGACTGCTCCTTTCTTCATCGTTTGCGTTACTTTTCCTGACGCGTCACGATGTCGAGTAATTATAAAGGATGCTGCGACCATCGCACATTAAATTCGTTTGATTTCTCGATAGATAGATAAATTGTAATCGATTTTCGTTCGATATTTGAACGACTATCGTCGTACTGCGCGGCAGAGTGGATTTCATGTAAGAAATGACGAAAAGTCGGTTGGATTTCAGAGATTCGAGGAGCAGTGTCCTTGTGCATGAGACAGAAAATGTACACGTGTGTTGCACTGACCGTCGTCGCTCTAGCGAGCACGATGCACTTCGGTGTCGAGGCGTGGGGCGGTCTCTTTAATCGTTTCAGCCCGGAAATGCTGTCGAATCTTGGCTACGGTAGTCACGGCGACTACATGACCAAGACAGGATTGTATCAGGTACGAAACCAGTCCTTTTGGGCGCGTAAATTTTTTCCACGATGTCGCGAGGGGACTCTTCGCAACTCTTTTTGCCGCAGTACGACCGGCGTACGATCGATACGTTATCTTTACGGCATTACGTGCAATTTACGTGCAACGTTTGATGTTACGAGCGACTCCCACGAGAGGAATGCCGTCAGTCTTGCTTTGACGTTAATTACCAATTAGATTAAAACGATTTCATCGCACGCCCTGCCGTTAAATCTCGCAACGCCCGCGCACGCCGGATCGGGGGAATTCGTTTCTAACACGTAATCGTGAAAACGTGCGCGTTGTCCATTAAGCGTTAATTTATGATAGCCGAAGACATGACCTGCTCCACTTTCGGTGGCGCCACGCAATATTTGATTGCGCGTCGCATCTAACATCGTACGTTTCGTTTCAAGCGTCCGCTGTCGAACAGCTACGGAAATTCTTACGGCGACTCCTTGGAAGAGGTCGATCCGTGCTACGAACGAAGGTGCACGGCTAACGAGTACTGCTGCCCCGGTTCTATTTGCGTGGACGTAGACGGAGGTAATTTTCTGCGGCCGCGGAATTGCGCGCGGAAAATGGTAACCGTTCGCCTGGTGTTCCAGTGACGGGCGTCTGCGTTTTCGGATTGGGGCAAAAACAGGGCGAGCTGTGCAGAAACGACAACGACTGCGAGACTGGGCTGATGTGCCTCGAAGTAGCCGGCAGCGAGACCCGTTCGTGTCAGGCGCCAGTAACTTCGAACAAGCTATATAGTGAGTGACGCCTCGTATTAAACACTTTTACAGGGCAAGAATTTATAGGCGATCGTTAAAGGTCAATTCACAAACGGTTACGTCAAAAGAAAACCCGCTTACGTAAGATCGATATATTTAATACTGCTAAATTTAGAAAATTCTATTCCGGATTGTTGCAGACGAGGAGTGTAACATGTCTGGCGAGTGTGACATCACTCGTGGTTTGTGCTGTCAACTTCAAAGACGTCATCGACAGACACCGAGAAAGGTACGCGCTTGCCAATCCATACGGAACGACCGATCATCCCCTAAGTGGAAGTCGTATCCCCACGAATGTCTTTCTTTTCTGTTAGGTATGCTCGTACTTCAAAGATCCTCTGGTCTGCATCGGGCCAGTTGCCACGGACCGGATAAAGTCTGTCGTGCAGCACACTTCCGGTGAAAAACGGATCACTGGACAGGGGAATCGAATCTTTAAACGGGTTCCATTCGCCTAAAAAGCTTGGTCGTTCCTCGTGAACCGGTGGGAATGGAAGGCGCGTCTACGTAAATCAAATCCTCCTTATCATTACACGGGAAACTTACGATAAGTCTGTCACTTCGAGTATAACCACGATCGATTCGATGTTCTTAGTTCTCCTCTACCGTTAAGACAGAATGCGGAAAGTTTTTGAACATCACAAACGCGATTTTCAATTGATTTCCCCGAAATGTTACGACTGACAAACACGATACATATCAGAATAGCCCGTCTCGTAGAATTATAAGATACGGTACGTACTAACGAGAATATATGGCGCGATACCAAGAGCTGATCTTAATTTTTGACGAAAACCGTGTACAGGACGATCGAAGACTCGCTTTGCCATTTTTATTCTTGCCCACTTTCTCCGATTGAAGCGTAAAGTAGATAGAAATTGTATAGGTAGAACATAGACGTAAATAGGGATAGAAACGTTCGGGTCAATTTGAGAATCGAGTAAACTTTCGTTACAAGTTCTGCAAATGGCGAATAATTTTCACTCGCTTCAGCCTGTACACGGCTAAACTAACTTCCATTTTCGACGACTGTCAAAATTTAGGATCTCCGATAATCCTTGGGTAGAGTTTTCTAAACCTATTCTTAAGGTGTCCGTTCGAATTACTCAAACGCACAGAAAATACAGTATATTTTGATTCATCCGATCCTCGGAAAGATGTCCTACACATTCTTGATCTCAGTGGTAAGAAAGTATTTTTCATAGAGTGAGTTGAACATTGAAACGGTATTACTTTATAAGATAAATGTTTTAAACTTAATCACGAATCGTGCATAGAAAAGTTAGTTCGATCGAAACAATTTCAAAAATCTTCGTCGGTGTCTAACAAACGTAACTTACGTATCATTACGTTGTTAATAGCCAATGTTCGAGAGCAAAGCGTTTCAATTAACGTGAGTCCAGAAAAGGATTTGAAAAAAAATAATAATAATATACGAATGAAATTCAGCTTTGCCTAACGTATATTCCAAACTATTAGAGGTATACGTATGTACGTAAACGTTTAGTAGAGAAATTTGTTTAAACGTGAAACATTATCACGGAATTCGCTCCGTCATAAGCATGGTAATCGCGGGAATCGCTCTATTGAACATTGATACCTCGGAGGTCGCTTCGTCAAGTGTGTTATTGAAAAATACTAACATTAAATATATAATACAAGTAAAAGATAATAGATATATATATGTATATGTGGAAAATGTTACGTTAAATGTTAATTAGAGTTGTGATTTTAAAAGATATATACGACGAAGAAACATGTTGCACGCGAACGTAGTCGCGATGATAAAGAATATGAATAAAGCAAATGTTACAATTGTAATCACGAGAAACCGCGGTGTTACTTTTGAACACCGTCGGGAAACACTTTCTGATGCGTAAAGTACCTGTTGCGAAATCTGGACAACCCCTCGTTTCTACGCCACTGATGCTAGTCATCGAGAGTCCAAACACACAAAGAGAACATATTTCTAGTTACACGATATATTATACTTACAACGTTGACCTTTTATCGTATAAGGGAACTCTAACATATCATGTGAATGCCTAATCCATTAAGAAAGTTTTAAATGTGAATGTTAGTACGAGATATATCTTATTGAAATTATATTTTTATCTTCAATCGATATGTATACCTAAACGCTATATATTTATATAGTATTCATATATTTTCCGGAAGCGTATATCTATAATATAATGTAACTACCCTCTGATGCGTCGTGCGTATGTCAGGTCACCAAGGGTTAATTGAGTATTTCGTTTCGACTAAATGATATGATTGGTAGCTGTGAGTTTAGTTAGAGATTACAATAAGTAGCTAAATATTAATCCTTCTGTACCGTTACTTTTACACATTACTTACTACACTTTAGATAGATTTCGTTTGTGCAATTTATTTTGTCATCGAATTGACGATATTCTTGTAACTTAACAAAAATGGAGACGAGATAATGAACTGAAATTAACACATATCATAGTACAGTAAGTTCTTACCGACATGGAAATATGGAACAGGAAACGTTTTCCGCGTTTTGTTTGAACGTACGACTCATTGAGGGATTACGACCATCACGGTCTTGAGTCAAAAGTACCTCTATCAAATGAATTAATTCCAAGATAAATATATGTGTATAACTATGTATATGCAAATGTTCGAAATTATAATACAGAGTTATAATAGTTTAATGTGAAATAAACTGTGGTGCAAACAAAACAGTTAAACCTGTTTCTTTGTTTATTCTTCCATATCTTTTAAAAGAAATTTCCTTTCTATTCCGTATTTAAAGAGATCCAATTATTCTCTTCCTATTCTGTTGTCAAAGACATCCAATTATTTTCTCTAATAAAAAATATTTAAAAGGCACTCCTTCAGAACTTAAATCGACTTTGAAATAGATTCATCCATGTCTGATCTTATTCTTTTGAGAAGAAATGTATACTCTTTCAGTTACTTAAGTCCTCTGACTATTTAACTGTTTAACGACTTTACAATCTTTTGCTCCCAGCAGATGGCGTTTGTAAAGAGCGTACTGCTCTTATTTTACCCAACGTAAAACTTTCCAAATATATTCTCATTTTTCCACCCTCTTCCATTACAAAAGTTTATGTTCACTTATGTCCTACTTTCTCATTGCATACACATTATTTAGTTCTCATTACATGTTCAAAAATGTAAGTAGAGATATTACAGAGAATGAGTATGTTACATTCTCTTTGCACACTTTTTGCATTTAATATCTTTGCGTACATTATTCTTTTTCTTGACTAAAATTCATTGCTCTTCTCTGCATCTTCGTTAACTCTTTCTTCCCCCTATTAGTCGCCTCTTACGACAAGCAGGGGATACTGTGGGTGTATTCTGATCCCCACCGCACAGGGATTTAAAGTCCTTTATACACGTCCAATTCGGTACGCATAATTTTACAAGCTAATTAGACAGTGTGTAACCGGCATAATACCAAACCCAGTTTAACCCGAATATTCCAGAATAGATGGCGCTACTAATCGACGAACATCCGCTGAGTTCAACAAAATGGTCGTACAGTTGTGCTGAGGAAGAAACGTGAGTTTGCGAGGACTGACGTTCTTTTAATTGAATCTGTTCTCTAAACGTAAAGCGTCCACGTCCTTTGGACAAGAAAAATGTCCGCAATACCAGGTACTATGGCCTTCGACGAATACGGTCGCACCTTTATCATCCTTCGTGACCAAGAGAAGCAGAAGCGCCTAACCGGCAGCGATGCCATTAAAGTAAGATCACATTTTCTAGACAATTGTTTATAAGTTTATAGAATTGCGATTATACCAGTATTTTTTCTGTATAATTTTTCATTACCCCGTTGGATCGAAAGCTTTAAAAGTTCCGCGAATGCTTTCTTAAGTCGACCACGTGAAAGGCAACGGCGACATTTTGGGCTTAGTAATTAATTCTGAAACTGTTACTTCAAAAGTCTCACCTAAGTTAATATTTTGCTTACTTTTGTATTTGAAATTATACTTTTAACATATAAAATTATTATTATAATATTATTGAAATTAATATTGAAATAATTCGAGCAATAGAATAAGTTATACTGGTAGAGATATTTTGTCCATATAAGGACATCAATAGTACTATGGGTAGGCCAAGAAATATTTCATTGTTTTCACCTTAATGTAATACCCTGTATAATAATATATGCATTCTATACATAATTAAATATTTTTAATTGCAGTCACATATTTTGGCGGCTCGCAATGTAGCTAATATTTTGAAAACTTCGTTGGGCCCTAAGGGCCTTGACAAATTAATGGTCAGCTCTGATGGTGATGTCACCGTAACAAATGATGGAGCAACAATACTGAAGAACATGGATGTGGATCATGAAATTGCTAAACTAATGGTTCAGTTGTCTCAATCTCAAGACGATGAAATTGGAGATGGTACCACTGGAGTGGTTGTCTTAGCTGGTGCTCTTTTAGATCAAGCAGAACAACTCTTGGATAAAGGAATTCATCCAATCAGAATAGCAGATGGTTTTGAGATGGCTGCAAAATGTGCGATAGATCACTTAAAAAAAATTGTACGTGACTTTGAAGGTAGTCCAGATAATCTGGAGCCTTATATCAAGATTGCAATGACCAGTCTTGGCTCAAAAATGTAATAAGACTATTTTATGGTTGTTTGAATTCAGTACTGATTATTCGTGTAAGAAGTAGCAATATCTTGTTTTTTTTTGCAGCATCAACAAGTGCCATAGACAAATGGCAGAAATAGCTGTAAATGCTGTCTTTGCAGTTTTAGATCCTGCTACATTTGATGTGAATTTTGAATTGATAAAGGTAGAAGGGAAAGTTGGAGGTAGATTAGAAGATACTGTTCTAGTTCATGGAGTTGTTATTGATAAAGATTTCAGTCATCCCCAAATGCCTAAGGTAATACAACAGATTCATATGTGACTTATTTTGAGAAAATATTCTAATTTGCCTAATGATGACGAAAAAAAAACAGAGAAGGGTAAATGTTCAGAAGATTTGTTTTGTTACTTATTTTTGAGACTGAAATTGTTTCTCTGGATGGCTTCGTTATCCTTTGAAAAAATGAAAGTCTATACTATAGTAACCATTCAATGATCTGATCTTTACAGTGGCTTCAATGATCAAAAGATTATGAGAGCTGAAGGCATTTTTTCATTTTCCTCTATGTTTGATATTTTATCTTTCAAACAAGATCTATATTTAGCATTTATTATATTCCAGAGATTAGAAAACGTTAAGTTGGCAATTTTGACATGTCCGTTTGAACCACCTAAACCAAAAACTAAGCATAAGTTAGATGTCACATCAGTTGAGGACTATAGAGCATTGCGCGAATACGAACGAGAAAAATTCACCGAGATGGTGAAAAGGGTTAAAGATGCTGGTGCAACACTTGCTATTTGTCAGTGGGGATTTGACGATGAAGCCAATCACCTACTTCTACAAAATGATTTGCCTGCAGTTAGGTGGGTTGGTGGCCCAGAAATTGAAGTAAGTTTTACTTTTCTTCGCTACATGTTCATTTAGGTTGCCCAATGATGACAAAGCGCAACGGAAGAGAGTAAATGTTTAGATAACACGCTAATATAATTTCTGAGATCTTACGTTCTCGTATTAATTTGTTACTACAAGAATAAAGAGATCCCTCAAATGTTTTAGTAAGCTATCTTTCTTTTGCAGTGGCTCTAATGACCAAAAGATTATGAGATCTGAGGGCTCTATTTTTTGTTTTTTATTAATTTCGAAACAAGATGGAAAAAACACTATGAATCAGTAGGGAACTTTTTTCAGTTAATAGCTATTGCCACTGGTGGTCGTATTGTTCCCCGTTTCGAGGAATTGACACCAGAAAAACTTGGACATGCGGGCGTTGTCAGGGAATTAACGTTTGGTACTACGAAGGATCGAATGCTTGTCATCGAGGAGTGCAAGAACTCTCGAGCGGTTACCATTTTTATCCGCGGTGGAAATAAAATGGTAAGTGGTATATTTATTTTTTTTTTCCAAAAATCTAAGCAAGGAGAATTTCAGCGGTATTCAAATATACCTAACTGACCAGACACCTTGCAAAAATAACGCATTATGACACTTTTATTTTATTGTTCATATTAAACGAACCTAATTGAACTAAATTCTGTTGTATAATGCTACAGTCTTATACTACTATTACTTTCTACTTATTTGTTCAAAGTGTGCAAATTTATAGATCTTCATTCTTCATATTTAGATTATCGAAGAAGCAAAACGAGCTATCCATGATGCACTGTGCACAGTTCGCAATGTGATTAAGAATCAGAAGATTGTTTATGGAGGCGGCGCTGCTGAAATTTCTTGTTCTCTTGCATGCGCAGCTAAGGCCAACAAGATCAGCACTTTGGAACAGTATGCATTCCGTGCGTTTGCCGAAGCCTTAGAAGCTGTGCCTATGGCACTTGCTGAAAATTCGGGCCTCTCGCCTGTAGATTCGTTAGCTGAAATTAAGGCTCGACAATTGGCTGAAAATAATCCAACCCTTGGTATCGATTGCTTAAATCGTGGTACATCTGGTACGTATTGTACATTCACGACTATTTACTTATCATTGAACGATGCATTAGGAGTAAATAATTGTTTATCGTTGCAGATATGCAAGTGCAAAACGTTATCGAGACACTGACAAGTAAAACGCAACAAATCTCATTGGCCACACAGTTGGTGAAAATGATACTGAAAATTGATGATATACGTTCACCAAACGATGCTGGCAATGTTGCCTAAACGCATCGAGTATTTCCCTCTTATTTTTGCTTCAACACTTGCATTATTGGATTCTTCAACACTTCATGGTGTTAGCTTCTTCGAGCTTCATTTACACTTCTAATTGATAATTGCTTTAAAATTTAGTTCACGTTTTGTCGTCACTATAATATAATAATAATTTATACGATAATTATTGCGATACGAAATAAAACGATTCACTTTTATCAAAAGTCGTAAAGTTATTTTTCCCACTTCCTTTAATTCTAGCAGTATGTACAACACGCTGATTGAGTGAGATATTTGTTTCCATCAACGACTTTTTTATTTTTATCGTAGGAACAAATGAATTTGTCACATCGAGTCAAGGTATAATGGTGTAAATAAACGTTTCATTTTCTGTACATTCTAGGTTATGGGAGTTTGGTTTCCAAGAAATTGCTTTATAGAATGCACTTGTAAAGCGTACAAGTAAACGCAGATCGATCAACATAGGAAACAGAATTTGGTTACATTCTACTAATAAAATGGCACAAAATACAATCGCTTGTACATATTTATAAATTATGTTATAACAACAATATATATACCTCTGTCTTCCTTTCTCCTTTCTCTGGTACCTTCTGCCATCAGTCTGCGGGAACAGACTCCATATACTCTTCTCGTATCACAAAATATACACTGTTATCCCAACGTAACATTAGATCTCTCCCGCTTTTCTGTTTACTTTTTTTTTTTTACATGTTAAGTGTACATCTCTCTCCAATTGGTTCCTCTATCACGCTGCATAAAGTTCTTGCTTGGAGTTGCAACACTTCGCCATAACAATTTTCGATAGACTAACAATACCGAGAAACAACGCATATCTTAAACATCTTTAATCTCGATAACAACGTTTTTGTACCTCGCGATACAGAATTCGGCACTTCGTTTCATCGTATATACTTGCACTCTTATATCTCACTATTCTTGTTTATTTGGAATGCTTTCGTCCAATTCAGATGTACTGATTGCAAGCTCCAGCAGAGCCTTATATCGATACTGTCCTCAAATCTCGACGTACAATCGATAGACACGAAGAATAACGAAAAATGCGTGTTTCGGTCAGAACGAATTCATCGGTAATCGACGGTTTTACGCGGACACAAGAATAGGAGAATGATATTTTATAAAATACAAATTACTCGTGTAAAAAAAAATATATAAAATGTGATATCTCGATGACCCGCTCGATGCGTTACCTATCTTGGCCAAAGTAATTTAATCCTTCCTCTCCTCTGCACTTTTTTCTTTTGTTTTTTAATAAATAGGCTATATACGAATTTCATTACTCGTTAGACGGTTACTCAACTAAAAGTTATATACGCAGCAGGGCCTCTAAAGTTCTCCTTTGCTACGATTACACCTTTTTGAGCATGGGCAAGTGAAGTACTTCCGGTACTTCGATATCTTCCAACCGAATATCCGATGGATTGAATGGGAATCTTACCGGGTACGAATACATTAGATCCATCAACAGCTGAAAATATATATTCTCGTTGAATAATTTCTGCGATGGTTAATTTGTGATTGATCATTTCTGAAACTTACTTGTTCGTTGTTTTCGCCCCGTTCACTCAATTTAGCTTGCACCTTCTTGATGAACGAAACGGGCACGCGTTTCTCAAAATCGTCAGCGGGCGTGTATAAATTTAGAATTTTCACTATTTGATTCGCGGTTAACTTGTTGCACATCTCGCAAACAGAATTTACATCCTCGTCGGTTTTACGGGCCTGCAAAAGCTGCGCCGCTTGTACGATAGGCTCCAGAGCCTCGGATACCGTCTCTAACTTTCGATCCTTCCCCCATTGCTCCAAATGGCTCAAATTATATCTACGATAAAAGTGTCGCGTGAAACGATCAAACAATTACGTTTAAATAAATGCAGACGTATCCTTACGAACCTTATTTGCATCCCCTTTGTCCACCGGCAAAGTTCGTTCCTCAGCAGCAAATTATTTAGGGCACTGGCGCACATGAAGTAGAACAATTGTTTGAAAAGTTGCACTACTATCTCGGGATCCACACCGTGGTACTGAAGAGTTTTGTACACCGAAGTGAGCTCGGTCAGAAGTTTGTCGAGCTTCTGTTGAGTCGACTCCGGTTCCTCTCCCATAGAGGAGGATCGCGGTCGGCCAAGTTTGTTCGAGTTCACGCCCGATATGGCCTCGTGTTCGAGGAGAGCTGGGACGGTCAGGGCTTGAATTCTCTCCTTAACGTTCGTCACGATGTTCCCGAAAATCCACAGCGCCAGGTTGCTCAACACGACCCGATATTCGCTTAGATCGAAGTTTCTGAGACACTGCTCGTTCTGTCTCGGGGTGTTCTTTATTTGGAAAGGTTTGTCTCCGGAATACTGTTTCATGCAATGCAACAGTCTTAAGGTGTTACTAAGCCAGAGCACACTAGAATCGAAGTCCTCGCGTTTCTTGACTACACGTTTCACAACATTGAGGTAGGTCGTTAGTAACAATCTCACTTTCTCATCGTCATTTATACAGTCCGTATGTCGTATACACATGAAAAGGATATAAGCTGGTAGACCAGGAAGTAACGTTACCGCGACCCTTGGTTTCAAATCTGGAATGCAATTGGCAAATTTTTAAGATACAGCAAGCACTCGAATTACAAGAAAATAGACTAAATTTAAGAAAATGGACTAAATTTACCGATAACGAGGTGACGTATTATCACGTTGATGTCTTCTTTCCTGAACTCGAATATGCCTTCGTAGTCCCTTTCTTTCTTACGAATTGCTGGCAAGTTACTTGCACCATTATCTCGCGTGTGAGCGGTGGAAGACATTATCGCTGAATCGGATGAGGATTCTGTAGTATCTGGTACTGTAAAACAGACGTAAGGTGTTACATAAATATCCAGTACGAATCGACAAACGAACGAAATTCTTTTGTCGCGAATAATTATAAACCATCGTATCATGCTGCCAGTAAACGATCGTAGAACTTTCTCATGATAGATGACTGCTAGATTGTTAGAGCTAGGGTGAGTTATGGTCTGCGTGAAGTGCAATAAAAATGAACATCGGACCACGCACTCACCGTTGCCCTTTGAAATATAGGGACGATCCCTACGTTCCTTAACATCGTCCCCTTCATCTTCGAAAGCATTTAAATATTACAAGGTTTTAATACCAATCTCTAACAACTATTCTTTTGCTATGTGCAATAAATATTTTGTACTGCCAAGAACTGTTAATGTAAATTTGTGCTCGCTTGGTCAAAATTTATACTCACAGCCTGCATCTCTCAGACGTTTCGAAAGTATTTTGCATTGTCTCTTGAACTTCCTGCATTCTTCAGCTATTTTGTCGTATTTCTCTTGCAGATCCTACGATCCAATTGATTTTATTATTTAATGCAACGTTCATTTTTATTCTGGGTAACAGTAGATGTAAAATTTACCAGATTCTCGGTTGTTAGCCTGGCGATTTCGTGTTGCATGTAGGCCTCGGTCTGAGTCTGCGGGGATTTGCTCAAATTTATGGACAGCAATCTTTGTTGTTTTTCAATTTCCTCCTGAAGCCTATCGATTTCCGCCATCCATTCGTCCCTCTGCGCCCTCCACCCTTTCTCCTTCATTTGAAGCTCATCCTCCAGTTGCCTTTAAACGGAAAAACGAATATCATTTGTTTAATCGAAAGAAACTGTACAATCGCTGCTACTGAATAATAACGAGTAAAGTTAAATGTTATGTAGCTATGAACGTTTCTCGACAAAAAAAATCATTGATTCATCCCGATTGAACAGTATGAAAACCGCTAAATGGGTCGTCGATTACTCGCGGCAAAATGTCTTCTCAACTCACTCTCTTGACGCCGTTCGCTTTCTCTTAAGACTACTGAAAATCGAAATGCATGCACAAACGACAAAACACGATTAGACACGGTGCTTTTTCTCTCGTGGAAACAGATTGCTGGACGATTGCGGAACAAGCTTAAATTACCTGTTGATCTTTTTCTGCGTCTCAAAGGCGAGTACCAGCTCCCCGTCTTCATTAATGATGTCCACGTCTCGGCCATAATTCGAGCCTAGACTCTTCATTCTCTGTGTATTATCTGCCAGCACGCTGTGCAGCTGAATACATTCTTCTCGTCTTCTCTCGAGCTCTTCTTGGAGCGCCTCGAATTGTCCTAAAATACAAATTATTTACCGCACTCCGGTTTGTCCACAATATCTCTCTATACACGTTTGACGGGCTGGCCATGCGATATAAAGAAAAGAAAGAGGTGAAAAGGAAACAGATTTTTGCTGAAACACTTTATTGCTTGTGTTATACGATATTGTACAGCGTTCATTCATTGGCGTTAATGCGTGCATTTATCAAGCGGTCGAAGGACAGGGAAAGGAAAAGCAGAATTCACAAAGATGCAGTATATTTGTACGTGCCGTTAACCAACCTCTGGTTAATAGTACAATGGAAAATAAAATAAATAAAGATATATCACGCACAGAGAAAGAATTAAACTATAAACAGAACTGAAGAAAAAGCAAAGAAGAAGCCGAATTATAACACACGATAAAGCAAATAATGTAAGACTTCCTTGACCATTAGAATGAACAAGTTACCCATGAGATTTTGATGTGCACCCGTCTTGCCTGCCGAGGCCACGCTTTTCCTTAGCAACCCTAAATCTCTCTTCAACTGGGCATTCTCCATTTCCAGTTCTTGGAGCTGCGAAAAATGAAGAAATATCAATTTTTCTCGGCCGACCTATCCGGCCGACGAATCGAACTTTCTCTCGCGCGAGATTACCCTAAACGTGTCTTGCGTCCTCGAGGTTTCCTCGGGAGTATCGCGCTCCAGATCTTCTACGATCCTGATCAATCTTCCTTTCTCTTTCTCGACGTCCTTCAATTTCTGTTGGAGTTTCAAGACTAGGCCGATGTCCACCGGTGCGTGCGTCGGCTCGTTCGTTTCCGAAGGCGATTTATGCGACTGAACCTCCCCATCTGGTGGGCTGTCGGATCTTTGCTGGTTCCAGTCGATCGTCTCCACTCGCGAGTAAGGGGTCGAAGAGGAAGCTGTCGACCTCACCGATCCGTAGCCCAAATCCTTCGAAATTAAACGAAATCTCTGTGTACGCGCGTCCTCGCGAAGATACCTTATGAAACGCGCAGAAACCGATCTTACGATATTCTGATCGTCGTGCGGAAGTTCCGTGGGTCCAGGGATCTGTCCGCTGTTGCTGGAAGCATTGCTGAGAGAACGCGAATGCGCAGGAGCGTGCATTGCGAGTTTTTGCTCCAACATCTCTGCATGCTGCTCCAAGTCGTGGTATTCTTTCAACAGTTTCTGATACGCGCCTCGATCCTGATCCTGGTCCAACAGAAGGAGATCTTTCTCTTGTTCCAATCGGTATTTCAAATTCTCTTCAGCGCCGCGTTGGTTGTTCTTCAGTTTCTCCTTGGCCACCGATAGTTCTTTCTGTAACTTGTCGATCTCGGTTTGGAGCTTCCTATTCTCCGCTTCCTTCTCTTGGCTATGCCTTTCTTTGTCCTACGTAAAGCATACAAACTTCGATAATAATGATAAGAAGTTTTAACGAACGAAACGTTTCGCTAAAAAATTTACCTGTAGAATGTCCATCTTCTCATCTCTTTCCATTTTGATTATGTCCTGTATCTTCTCCAATTCCTTCTCTTTCTCTATGAGCACCGCGTTCAGCTTCTTATTTTCCGCGTCCACCGACTTGAATCCGTCCAGCTTGTGTTTCAAGTCGAGCATTTCGTTCTGTACGTTCTTTAACGATTGATTTTCTTTCGTCTAAATAAAAGAACAAACAAGCAAATGTTCCAATCGATGCGAACCTAATCCGAAGTGTTGCTTAAACCTTTGAACGAAAGAGAGCTAGGTAAATAAAAGCTACAACATACAAGCTCGGTGATCTTCTGCTGCAGCGTAATGATCTTCTTCTCCAATCCCTTGTTCAGCGATTTCACGTGCTCCACGCTTCTCGCCTCGGCCTTCAGACGTTTGAACACCTTCTTCGCCAAGTACCTTCGAACGCAGGCCTGGACGGTGATTATGTCGTTCAATTTCTTCTTGCACGCCATTCGCACAAGGTATCCCCTTGCGAATCTCTGAACAACGATCGCCGCAGCGTTGTCCTTCATAGACTCGTATCTCTGCCTCGCCAGTTTTCCTCTGCCGAACGTCTGGATACCAAGGATTGTGCGCTTCGTCTGAAGGTATCGTCGCCTCTTCAGCCAGCCTTTGACGCGAGCCTGGATTTTTACCGCGGCCCTTTCCTCCCTCACCGCCTGAGCTTTCTGTCGCGCGATGCAACCCCGTCCGTACCTTTGAAGGCCCAGCACAGCGTGCCTAACCTTTTTGTACATGCTGCGACAGATCAGACCGCGCACCGCTTTCTGGATCATGATGCAAGCGTCGCGTTGTCGCTCCGCTCGCAGCTTCTCCAGGTAGGCCACTTGGCCGGCTCGAAAGAGTACCTTCGTCTTGCCGAATTTAAATTTGTCTTCATCCTTGATGTACCTGAGGGGGTTGCGTTCGTTTCTTATCGATTCGAAGTTAGGGAAAGGGAGATAATGGACAATGATGAGAAACGATGGTAACTGACCTCGCCAATATGCGTCGACAGGTCTCTTTAAAGTCGTCCCGTCGTATGTCCTTGAATCTACAGAGGCACCTGTATCTGTGAAAGAATTCGATGTACGTTCTCTGACTGGGAAATCCGGCTGCGGATATTCTGATCGTCTCCAGGACACCGCATGCTCGTAATTGCTGCACAGCGCGTACCGGGTTGTACTCGAAAGCTTCCTTCGTATCGTTCGGCTTGATACACCGCACGTAATGCGGGGTGGTCGCGTTTAACGTCGACATTAACATGTTCAGCGAGTCACGGAACTGCGATCCTACCTGCGGATTTCGTACAACCATGTTTAGTGGCCGAGTTTTTCGACAGAGCAGCCGACAAGCGACATTTCGTTCCTCGTTGTACCGTTTTTTTGTTCTGCTTGGGCGTACTCAGCACTGGCTTCTGGGCGGACACCTTCACCCTCACGTTCGACGGTACTACAAGCTTCGGATCCTCCTCGCTGAACAACTTCTTCAACAGTTTGTTCTGGAACAAAAGACGCCAGCGGAGGATCATCTGATTATTTATGCGAGACTAGTAGAGGTAAAAAGGTTCACGCGAGTTCGCGTCTTACGTACATCTCCGTTTCGCAGTACATCGACCTGCTCCTCGATAACGGTGTCCCTATTCTTTTCTAAGAATCCGATGGTTTCGTATCGCACCAAGTCCGCGAAATGGTGGATCAAGAAGGCCGAAGTTCCGAAACGTGGCTTCTCGAAGTGCTTCGACTTGCCGCATTTCGCGTAAAGCTTCTCTGCCCACGAGCTATCCGAGCCTTTTGGCATCTGCATAAAATGGCCGTAGATGTGTATCGCATAAAGATTACAGGTCCCGCTGCGTGGACGTTTGAAAACATTCGGGAACCATTACCCACCCTGCATTCTTCGTCCAACAGATCGAGGATACCCAGTTTCGTCTCGATAAGATCGATGCATGGTTGATTGTCATAGAAGTCTATGAAAGTCCACTCGATTTCCTCTTTAAAATACTCCTCCTGCTCCAGCTTGAATACGTGCTGGTTGAACTGTTGCTGAAGCTTCTCGTTCGCGTAATTTATACAGAACTGTTCGAACGAGTTGATCTCGAACGTCTCGAAACCGTAAATGTCGAGGACACCGATGAAACACTGCGGTTTGTTCTGTGATTGTAACGAGTTATTGATACCGGTTACGATCCAATTGAACAATTCCGCGTAAATGTGCTTCGCCAATGCGTCTCTGGCGCCAATCGCCTGCTCGACGTTCATAGGCTTCAGGAACACTTCCCTCATCGACACGATTTTCCTGTGGCACAGCCACTTTTGCATCGCGTTCACATCGGTGCCTAACAACTCGCAAATCGTCAAAAGATGCTTGTCCGATGGCTGAAAAGAAGAGGATTAAGATCAGTCGATTCGAACCCCATTTCCGACAGACGCGTCTGGTAGAATCGTGATATATTTACGCGAATGAAGCTGGCCTCTGTGTCGTTCTCGTTGACTGAATTCTGACTGTCGGAATTCTCGATATTTACGTTCCCTAAATGAATTATGGCCGCTAGAATACGAAGCATATCGTCCTGCTGTTTCGACGAGAATCCGAGCATGGTGAGCGCGGTGATCGTCTCGTCGAAACAGACCAAGTCGTCCACGCCGTCTATCTTGGGATTGTTCCCTTGATTTAAATAGTGAAACTTGTTCTGGTGGTCTAAATGCAAGTGCGGAAGACGCGACGCCGCTGCGCACATTTGGTAAAATATGTGATAGTTCCTTTCCTCGTACGCCTACGCAATCACTCGTTTAACTAACAGATTCAGCTGATTATGCAAATTACGATTAGAAGGTTAAGCTGGTGTACCTGGAACACGACCCTCGACTTTTCCAGCAGGTAGGTTCTCATACTAGCCCCAGTGATGTGGTAGTGTTTATTGAATTGAATCTCGATAAACTTCCCGAATCTCGACGAGTTGTCGTTTCTAGTTGTCTTCGCGTTACCGATCGCCTCCATGATCGGCAGGGACGCGAGGACCTTCTTCTCGACCTGCGTCTCGGTCGTGGAACCACCGACAGTGGCGAAGTACCGCATCGTGTATTTCGCGGACACCGTTTTCCCGGCGCCAGACTCGCCGGAAACGATGATGGACTGATCGTGGCCTTCCCTAGATTCATCATGGAACATTTAAACATCCTGAACACCATCGTAATTCTCAATAAAGTAATTAAGACCGCGGAACCTTTCCAACTTCGTGTACGCCTCCTCGGCGACGGCGAATATATGGGGCTCCAGATCGCCCATCGCTTGCCCCCTGTACGCCCATATCGTGTCGTTCCCGTAAATCGGGAGTTCATTGTACGGATTAAAAGCGACCAGAACGATGCCGCAGTACGTGTAAATGTAGTGTCGTTGGAAACGGATTTGAAGATTGTAGAGAACGGCAGGCTCGTGCAGGAACGACAACGACGTCAGATTGTTCTCGCCAATGAGTATGTCCGGGTTCCTCAACGGTGGTAGATCGTCGTCCGATTTTATATGCAAAACTTTCGTCTGATTCGAGTCGTCCGTGTGGACCTTCAACGTCGGCTGGTTCAATTTGTAATCCTCCAAGAGCACCGCGCCTTCCCAAACTTTCTCCGGATGTGGCACCCATACCTTACCACCCTGGACAACATGAACGCACCCCTCGATTACTCGGTTTTTAGTTTCGCCAGAGTTAAGAGATAGCAGAGCAACGAGATACTCCGCAGTTCGTCACGATGGCAACGCTTGACGATAAAACTTTGACGAAACCATTAGAATCCTCGCAGAAGCTAAGCTTCGCAAAGTTCAACGGCGAAAGATCGCCTCGAGGTGTGTCCCCGCGTAGAAAGCTTTTCAACGGCGCGAACGAGCTCGCGCGAGTTAATTACTTACCGTCTAATTCTTCTCTTCCTGAAAAGATGACCTGCTTCTCCTTTTTTCGCTTGCGGTACGTATGAAAACGAGGTCGACAATACAGCATATCGATTTCGACGTCGAGCGCGGCGAATCAGAGGATTGGTTATCGTGTTAGAGCTGTTATTACTATTTAACGACGAACGGTGGGACGGTCTTCGATTTACGTTCGGGAAACAGCGTCGACTGTTGCGTGGGAAAAAACGAAACGGGCACGGTCGAACGCATTTTTCCCTCAGAAGAAAAGAAAAAAATCCGTAACGGTATCGACGAAATCGTAGCTGGACGTGCCTCGCGATCATACAAATGAGACACGGGTAACCGAAATGTACTGTTACCGAGCACAGTGTACAGACAAAAGAAGGATTACGTGATCTGAAGGAATATCGGGCAACGGTAAAGCTCCGCGTTACTTTGAACTTTTCTGTCTGACCACGGTGTCTTCCGTGCGCCAGGAAACTGTTCAGAAACATCATTTTAAACCGCGAAGCGTTTGTCGTCTTTAAACGGACCAGTGACACACGCGTCAGTCAAATGAGGTTGGAAAGAAGTGGAAAGCAACCGTGAACTCTCACGATCCAATCTCGCGTGTGTCAACTATTATGCAAGACTCCACCTGCGAAGGGCATTAAGAAAAAAGCGAAGCGATAAAATAATGCGAGACGCGGACGAGAGCCTCGAAAATGTCGATATTCCAATTGAAAGTAGCTCACGATTGGTATTTTAATCTGCTCGCGGTTGCCACCATGATTATCTATTAATTAATCAATAATTACAATTATTTCACTTCGATGAAATTTATAGCACGCGTAGCCACCACGAAACCATCAGCCCAACCATAAAGCGCACGGTATTATTTGACAATAACTGCCAACGCAACGTCGCGCTTATCATGGTTATTTTATTTTTTCGTTTTGAGGTCGGCTAATGGTCAACCTCGTAACTGTGAACCGTGGAACTACAAATTCACCCGTGGATGCAAATTATCAACTTTCATAACGAAACTGGAACTTTCGTGGCTCAACGTAATCTGCGGCACGTGGAAAAAAACGATACGGGAAAGTGTCAACAAGATATGCAATTGCACAGTTCCACTTGGCACAATATTATCAGAGAAGGAGCATTAAGCGAGATTTTTTAATGACAGGAAACAACAATGAAAGTACCAAGTTAATATCGTACGTCGATCTCGGACATTTTTAGAAATGTAATTGCATGTAATTTTCGATGAATAAATGCTACGATGAATTATAGATACTCGTATGCGGCTGATTCTAGTAATTCCTACCCCTTTCTCTTCCAATGAGCACGTTCGATGGTCGACTTCGTCCGTTGAAGTGTACCGAGGAAATAGTTCCCATGCTTTCTACGTTACGTACCAAATAACGATTACTCTCCTTGGTCTTACTCACGGAAAGGCATGGAAAAAGCAGAATCCTACCGGGTTCCCACGCAGCTTGTTAATTGAAAAGGTGGTCAGAATGAGAGTGAACTGCACGCGACTGAGTCTACATGCGACAATCGTTAAATTCGAAGATGAGAATACCCAACTTTCACCCTTTTTTTTTTCTTCTTTTTTTGGCATTAATTACCGATTTTCTCAATCGTCGAGTTCCCTCGGGACTCTCGTAAATTGCGTAACTCGTAATTGTGCACGCAAATCTCTCGTTCGTGAATATTTCCCGCGACCCTCTCAGCTAGCAACTTCGCGGTGAATCATCAGAAAAATAGCGCTACGCGGTTGGAATAGGTCAAGATGGATACGTACGTTCGAACGCGTTTCAATGTCGCATCGCAGAAATACAAGGGAAGCTCTGGCGCCTGTGAAACGCAACCCTCTCATATGTTGCGTCCGAGCTTTGCCAACTGACCACCGATCTACGGCTTCTGTCGCGTTCCACCCACGCCAAGGATCGTCCCGATGCTCCAACTACGCAACTTTCTGCCACGTTCCACGACGTCGACGGAAACGTCGAACGTTATCCGTTCTATCGGCGATAAATTAACCGTGAATGCAATTAACGACAAGCGAAAACTCGACGGTGACTCAGTCCTCGCGAGCGTCGAAATTAATTGTGACGGTCACGCAGAAGTAGGGAAAAGCAGATAGGGACTTATAATCTTATCAACGACCGCGAAGCCACTCCAGAGTGATTCATTTCGCCACTGATTCCTCCCATAAAGTGGAAACAGACGCGAAACGGTCGAGTCACGAGAATAAAATTGCACGAGGATACCAGCGTGTACGCGAGCATCTCGAATTCCACGGCTCGCCTATTGATCAAAACGAAAGCTAAGGACGACGGAAACCTTTCTCTTGAAAATTAACATTTCAATTGAAATTACAACGTTGTAAAACCGGACCCTCGACGTTGAACGCGATGCGCGGTTGCACTTGCTCCTTTGTTCGGTGCATTTGACCAAACTCCATCGACCGCCCGCGTGGAAATGAACTTTAACATTTGCCTCGAGCCGAGCGTGTTTGCGCTGCCAAGGTTTAACACTCTCGCGACAACCGAGGCTGGGTATCGAATTCGAGGCGCGATCAAAATCGCCACGCTGCAGTTCGAGACGCCTTTTCGATAGACTCGCGTATTTGTCGTCCGGTAGATCGATCGCAGTTGCTCGGCATCGTTGCTCTTGAGAAAGGTGCCGGGTTCTCCGTTATTGAGGGTAACCGGGTCAAGTTTCCCGCCCACGTACGGTTCTTTTTTTTACCACGTGCGTTCAAATTGGCATCGTTGACACCGGTAGCCCGCCACCATTCCACACGCGCTCTTACGAGTCGCTCCTCGACGAGTTTCCCTTTCGACCGACCAACGAAACCGCCGTGAACTCGACCAATATGGAAGAAAGTTTCATACATGCGCGCATAATGTGTTTAATGTACCGTACTTTAAAAAAAAAATGAACGAAACACGGATAGAATCGTGGAAGCGGCGAACGCCGGTAACGAAGATGGATCGAACGCGAGTTTCCCGCATCGAGGATTAATTTACGAGCTCGTTGTATCACTTCCATCGGTTTTGCACTTGTTCACGTCCGGTCTGAACTCTTTCGCGTTATCAAGTTCAATTATGAAGCCAGCTGGTGATACGGTATCGCGCGGAGAACCAGCGGCAAGTGGAACCGCGAATGCAAATTCGAATGCACAATTTCCAGCGTGCAAAGTTTACGAGCGTGAGAACGCGAGTTTGTACTTTCAACGGTGTCCCTGTTGAGTAAGATCGCGAAACGGGATGCCTTCGTGGGAGATTGCTGCGAGGAATCCTCCATTTTTCCACGGAGGCTGCACAGAACGGGGACCGCAACAGCAGCGTTCGAGGCGGTAGGCGGATTCGTTCTGGGCGTTTGGCAATTCAGTTGAAACTTATCGCAAACGGAGCTTGCGTTACATCGCGCGGTTTTTTTTTTCTCGAGGATCGATTTGCAAAAATCGAAAGCGCGACGAAAGAACGGCGATTCATTTTGTCCGGAATTCGTAACGCCGGGAACAAGTTGTCGGTCATCGCGCGATGACGCGGCTGAGAAGAAATCTTTCCTGACCTCGGAGAGAAAATCTCACGGGACGCGAACCAGAGTCTACGACCACGGTGAGATCGTCCCCTTCTGACGAGGAGGCAAGGAGAACGACCTATTCCGTGATGTTTTGCTCTTCTGTTCGGAGAGAAAGGGAGCTGCCTGCCTCGTGAGCGAAGTCTAGCGATCACGTTCCACGAGCCGATCGTCCGAGCAACAGTTTCGAATGGGGTTAGCTTACCTTTAAATGTAAAGGCGCGATCGGGCCCCCGGTTCGAGTTTCGATTCGTTGCATAATATAATTTCATTATTTCCTTGTGCCTGAAACCGGCTAGGCGCCTTACCCGGACGGCATTCTGCGATATTTTATTCTGACTTAGGCCTGTCGCGTACGAACGCGTCCGAACTGGTTCGCAAAACGTTCGTAACCGATCTATTACGCAATCGGTGCTGTACAACCTGAATTGAGAATACTCGAATCTGTACCCCGGCTCCCGCGTCCATAAATCGTGGAACAGAAAGGCCATCCGTAAGATGGCTAAATCAATACGCGCGTTCTCCGCGAGCAATAGTTGTCCCTGAGTTCACGGATATCCACGGATGGTCATAAATGTACGTGCACACGCGTACGTGCGCGCGTGTCCCGCGTGCCGTGCCTCTCCGCCTTTTGGCGGTCGGTGCTGTTTTTAAATAAACGGACGACAAAAATTGCTGCCCGATCTCCGGCAACCCTCGACGGTTCACCTGACCAGGGCGATAAATCAGCCAAGATGGAGAACCACGGGCACGACCTTAAAGGGGCAGGTTCGAGCCGCGTTAAACTCTGTTCTCATCGACTAAGTATTCCCACAGTGTCGTTCTTCTGCGCTCGTGCACGTCGACATTCCCACGGCTAATAACGCGATCGAAATAATTATCGGCTGATTCGGCAGTTCGCGTCCTACTTCTTCCTCCCTGGTCGCACGACGACGATTTCGTTGCGCGTTAATTGTAATAATTCTGTTAGTCGATCGCCGCGACACGCTGTTCAGATGTCGTTAAATGTTCACGAATACGCCTCGGGACTGTGCGAGCGGTATTTCATGTTCAAGGACGTCGAACAAATGTTTCAACGTGACAATCTCCTTGTCAAGGTACGCTTCGTTTGTACACAACGAGCGTTATCGCTCGTTCGGTAACCGAAGTTAAAACCGTTAAAACCGCTAAAACCACTCGGTTTTACAGCTCGGAATTCAGGCCTCGAGCCTCCGTGCTTTCCTCGCGACAATTATTGATTTTCCCTTTAAAAAGAAGCTCACCCCGATTTCGAATTCGTTCATCCCTCGTTCCAAGACGGGGAAGCATATGTTGCGTCGAATCGCCGGTTAGGAGCGATCGTGTCGATGGTATGATTGATTTTATGCTTTTCACCGTCGAATCGATCGCTATCGAACCCCCTGTCATTTAAATCGCCGAAGATTTCTGGTTTTTCTCGCAAAAGGAAAATCGGTAAATGCACAGTTAGAAGCACTCGTGGTTTATTAAGCGGAATCCTATACTTAGAAATGTCGCAAACTGCTTGGGTAAAAAGTTCAAAGCAATGGACAGCTTTCGTGAAAGTAGTTTCTAAATAAGTATGCGCATAACTTGGGAAAGACACCTTCGCGCGAATCGATGATGTATAGCTTAACGTTAATCTGAGCGATATATCCGTTCAGTAATTTTCTCAAATAATGAACCGCGCGCATCGCGCGTCAGCGATGGAAAAGAAGAAAGTATCATCCTCTACGAGACAACGCTCGAGACCTCTCGCCTCGCTTCGGATCGTAACGAAGCTTTTCAACGTTAAAAAACGCAATCGATATCACGTTTCCACGCACACGGACTGGTGTGAATCGAAACAATATCGTGGACAAATTGAAAATCGATGAAATCGCAGCCAATCTGCGCGCAGCAGATATTTTGCTCCGAAACGAGAAACATCGTGCGATCTTAATTGAAAAGTTGAGGGGAAAAAGCACGAAGCCGATACATTTCGTAGAATCAGCGCTTCCCAGCAACATTTCACATATGTTTACGCGAGTCCTACTTAAACGACCTTCGCTGTTTCTTTGTTTAACGACCAGGCATATTTTTGCACGCAATATTTATCGATGGACACACGAACGTGAACAAATTTTTTAAAGAATCGCAATTAATACCGAATAGTGACGGCAGATGGAACAAGAAAATTCTCCTTTCAAGTCACGAAAATGACACGAAAAAACGATCCGCTTCGATAGAGATCACTGAGAACGCGCAATGCTTTTCCCAACGTCACATTATTTGTAATCACCGAGACATGTCAACGTGATAAGCGATCCGAAATAATCTGCACGATAAAAATTACGCCTCTCGAGGTCTACTCGACGACGGAAGGGACCGTTCGCTCCTAGGTTCGTGCGGTGTTTCATAAAAATGGCAATTACAAGTGTCAACAGACGAGCCCGTTACAATGCCACTGGACCAGTTGCCATCGTGGAACTGGATAGGTGTACCGGCGGGTGTTCTGAACTGGTTTCGTACCTTTACGTATAATTCCCTTGTGGTCATCGTTGTTGGTCCAGGTGCTCACCTGGGTCAGGTCAGGTACAAGCGACGAGAGCAGCACCCACAGACACACACGACTTCACTCACACACGCACACACCTGAGCACAGATAAAGGTACCTACGACATTTGTCGCGAAATCAAAAGCTGTACCGTGCTACGAGCACCGCGATTGTCCCTCGACTGTACGATACATTCTCGCGTAAATCTAAGGTGAGGTCACGGCATGTTTCTGTGTTTATTTTTTCACTCTTATTCTCTCTCTCTCCCTGTTTTCGATCGTTTCGTGAGGGAATCACCCGAGCGGCCGACGACTCGACGGTATACTAGCGACGATCACACCACTCCTCGAACGGATAACGATTCGACGGCACCGTGGCCCTCGTTTCTCAAAATTTCGCGTTCAAATCATCGGACAGTGGACCAGCGGGAAATGGATTTTCGCGCAAAGCCCGTGCTTCCACGTAAACGTCGTACGACGGCACTGCCACCAGCTGGTTCGTTATCGGGTTTAGATTCGGCGCCCCTCTACGCCTACATGCACGACTACTCTTCGGCTCGGATGCCGAAGAGGCCTCCTCTCTCCTCGTCCTTCCCGTTCGCGGCGCCTTTCGCCGTCTCTCTTCGACGATCGAACAGCTAGTTTCGCGCCATCTCACAGGCGCGTTGAAAAATGTGCCGTGGATTTTCTATCGCATTCCACGCGGCAAATTTGCTTAGATAACGATAGATGATCGTGGGAAAAATAACTCTCCTGTATGGCGCAATTCCTCGGGAAGAAGAAACACTATGCACTTTTACTGAAATTCGTATCGCGTGCATGTTTAAATGGAAACTGTTTGGAATTGTTCGGTTTCTTTTATTTTATCGTTTCATTTGCTGATAAGGAATTTTGTAATCATTATGTTTCTTTAATTCAATAAAAAGATAGCGTGTTATGTGGTAATTTTTGTTCGTTCCTTGGAAAAGATTGTCAGTCTTTTGCTCTTACGATACGTTATCGGCACTATTTATGAGAAAACAAGAATTATTGGCTCGTAATATTAAAACAAGATAATCTGCGGTTCGTACAACACTTTCTTGAAATCGTCCGTGAGGAATTTGAAGAATACGTGGTGAATTTCGAATTTTAGCGGTAAATTAGCGCGTCTCTGAGCTGGCGAAGTAGAATAAGACACTGCCCGTGCGGACAACAGCGTTGAGTCAGATTCCTACATTAGTTCTACCATAGAGAAGGTATAATATAGAAGTACCACCTTGTGAGACTTCGTGTTATGTATTCTGGTGTACCGATTGTGTAGAAAGCTGTACGATTTATTGTGCGCTCTACGATTTACAGCGGAGAATTTAAGAATTAATTTTTAATCTGTAATTATATTTAATCTATCAATTAAAGTGGATAAAATCGCATGAGACTTTTCGCGAGTTTATTGATCAATTTTTCAGTTTAATGCAATATTTAGAAATGTTGATAAGGAATTTTGTAATCATTATGTAATCTCAATCTAGAATGGAATGTAAGGTTTCTGAGCCTTAAAAGGTGTTAGTAATAATTATAAAAATAGCAAATGATTTAGATTTAATGCGTAGTCCTTAGCATGATATCGTTTTCGAGAGATTAGCCTCTCAAAAACGATACCAAGTATCCGGGTCCACCAACGAGGAGGTGACTACGCAGGGACCCATCCCTAAACCCTAATCCCATCCACCCTCCATTATATATTTACGATCTCGTTACAGAAGGTAACGAGATCTGATTCTACTTGAATTTAATACACGCGAAATCCATAATACATTTTCTAAAATCTATCAGATATTCAGAAATTGTAGTATGGACTTTACGGAAGGGGTGACGAGAAATGCCATTATCTTACTCGAAGAGAGATTTCTAAAGTGACTCTACTAACACTTTCGAAAGGCGAAAGTGTCTCGCAAAGGGTTTCACGGTACGATATTCTAAATTCTATTACTCTAGTTAAGTAACTTACTAAAGTTAAAAAGAGAAACTGAGTTGAAGCAAAAATAGAGATAAATTTCGCGACGCGACCGAATAGAGCATTCTAACCTGATGCTTCCGCGTTAACCATTAGGCGAACCGTACCCGACGCGAAACGCGATCAAGTTATGCCACGTCTTACATTGAAACAATCGAAACATCGCTCTCCCCGATGGTGAATGCGGGTCCCACCTGGGCCCCAACGGAACGAAGCACATGGATCGCTCTACGGCGAAGACGAACTGAAGTAGACCGCCCCAAAATAGGGTAGGAACTACACGGTTCGTCTCCGCCGTGAGCGCGTCCAAGGCTAATCCCGTTGAAGTCCAGATGAGCATCGCAAACAACGCATCGGATTGATCGAGTTCCGGCTGTCTCATTGCGTGACAGTGAAAGTCGAAATCTCGAGCGAATAGAGAAAATCTGCGAAGCACAAAGTTAGAATGCTCGAGAGAACTAAAAGTTCTGTCTTGATAAACGAGGGTGGGAAGAAAAGGGGGTGATTATTTCTCTCTCCCAGTAAGAAAATGTATTTCTTTACAATATAATTACAATTAAATTACAGAGATGTACAATATATATAAGTACTTATGACTAATAAACGCACGCATCCCACGACGATCCCATGACGATCCCACGACGATCCCACGACGATCCAACGACGATCCCACGACGATCCAGCGGCGAACAAAGAGATTAAAGTAAATCAGAATCAAGCAGAAATTAAGTGAATTTCCAACCATCAAATATCGAACCATCAAACATCGAACCATCAAACATCGAACCATCAAACATCGAACCATCAAACATCGAACCATCAAACATCGAACCATCAAACATCGAACCATTAAACAGTGAACAATCAAACAACCCACCATCGACGAGACACCATAGATACATAGAAGTGAGGGAAGTCGGGATAAAAGGGGGTGGTTACATTATTAAAATTACATTACATGAATGTACAAATATGTTCGTAATAATTAACTTAAATTACACTATTTGCAGTCCAATTTAAAGTTTCAAAGTCCTGAAAAGGACTTGGAAAATTAAAATTGTACTGCAAAAGACTCGATACTACAAGTACCAGTGGTTAAAGTATTCTAATACCGTGCAAAATTAATGAAATAATAGAAAATTCTTAAAAGTGAATCTATCAAATCTTTGTACAAGTAAAAATTCTATCTATCTCTATCACAAGTTACGAAACGCAATTTTTTGACTAATTTGGTACTTTTAGTATCGAGTTTACAATTATACTTATTTCTACGCGCGTAGTCCTTAGCTTGATACCGTTTTCGAGAGGGCAATCTCTCGAAAACGTTACCAAGGGCCCAGGTCCACCACGTGGAGGTGACTACGCAAGGACCCATCCCTAAACCCTAATCCCATCCACCCTCCATTACGTATTCACGATCTCGTTACAGAAGGTACCGAGATCTGACTCTACTTGAATTAAAAAAACCGAAATCCATAGTACAGTTTCCAAAATCTGTCAAATATTTAGAAATTGCAGTATGGACGTTGCGAAGGGGATGACGAGAAATGCCATTGTCTTACCCAAAGAGAAATTTTTAAAGCGACTCTACCAACACTTCATAAAAACGAAAGTGTTTCGCAAAGGGGATACGATGCGATATACTAAGTTATTTGTTACTCTACTCTAAAAATGACTCGAAACTCGATAAAATAATTGAAACAAAGATAATAAAAAATGTAAAAAAAATTCAAGTAAAATTCGCGACGCGACCGAAACGAACAAGTTCACTCGAGGGAGGACTCTACATCCTTCCGCACTAGCCACCAGGCGAACCGTACCCGCCGAACCGCGAACAAAAATCCCACGTCTTACGTCGAAACAATCGAAAGCTCGCTCGCCGCGACGAGTGCGGTTCCCACCTGAACTCCAACGAGGCCCAACACGAGGATTGCTCTGCGCCAAAGAACGAACCTCATGGAACCATCCGAATCCGTCTTACAAAGGTCCGAAGACCCCAGCGCATCGGTTTAGGAACCACTCAGCTCGAACTCTGTCGTGAGCGCGTCCAAGGCTGAACCCGTCAAGTCCAGATGAGTTCCGCAACAACGTCGGTTTGATTGAGCCCAGATTGTTTCACTGCGCAGCGATAAATGTCGAACTCTCGAGCGAATAGAGAACATGCTGCGTGAAGCGACTTATGAAGCACTAATAATAGAGTCCTCAAACGAGTAAACGGGCACTAATTAACGCGAGAACTATTCAAAGTTCTATCTTGATAAACGAGGGGTGCAAGAAAAGGGGGTGGTTAATCTCTCTCCGGATAAGAAAATGTATTTCTTTACAATATGCACATTATATATTACAATTAAATTACAAAGATGTACAACATATAAGTACTTATGACTAATAAACGCACGCATCCAACGGCGATCCAACGGCGATCCAACGGCGATCCAGCGGCGAAAGGAGGGATTAAAATAAATCAGAACAAATCAAACATCAAACCATCGAACAATCAAACAACCCTCCATCGATGGTAATAAATTATATCACATCCAACGGCGATCCAACGGCGATCCAACGGCGATCCAGCGGCGATCCAGCGGCGAACACAAAAATTAACTTAAACTATATCTTATTCTTTAATTACACTATTACTATAGGCTTAAATCTACGTGCGTAGTCCTTAGCTTGATATCGTTTTCGAGAGACCGGTCTCTCGAAGACGTTACCAAGGGCCCAGGTCCACCCCGTGGAGGTGACTACGCAGGGACCCATCCCTATTTCCCTAATCCCATCCACCCTCCATTACATAGTTACGATCTCGTTACAGAAGGTACCGAGATCTGACTCTACTTCGATTAAAAAACGAACTCCACGATGCATTTTCCAAAATCTGTCGAAGATATTTAGAAATTGCAACGTGGACTTTACGAAACGCGAAAGGGAAGCAGGGAATGGAAGTATATATCACTTTCTTATCCAGAGAGAAATTTATAAAGTGTCTCTATCAACACTTTAGAAAATTTCAAACGGTTCGCAAAACTCTATTATATTCCGCTCTCGAGAAATGAAATTAACGTGGAAATCAAAGTTGGAGAAACTTGTCGCAAATAATAAATCGTAGAGAAAAGTGAAGGTGCAATTCGCGACGCGACCGAAGGTACTCTGCGTACTCACGTGGATCTACGTAATCACGTGGATCTTGCTAACTAAATGTTTCCGGCGCTGTCCACTTTCTAAACCACGATCTTTTCGATCCATGGAGCTACTCATGGCAGCGACTTACGTATAACATTAAGTTAGCGTGCTCACTACTTGCTTGCAACGTGCGATGCATGCAAGCGAGTACGCAGAGCAATGAAACTAGTACTAATAAAACTATTACTGATAAACATCAGTAGCGAGCAAATGGAAACTGATTTAACATATATTATATTTAATAACGCGATAATAATTATATTCTATTTCGATAAAACGGCGATTTTGAGGGAAAATGATAGGGTCTCGCTCTTGATAAGAGAATGTATATACTTCCTTACAATTTCATTACAATTACTATTATCTAATTATAATTACTACTACTATTATAATTACTATTATCTATGACTAATAATATACGCATCCAACGGCGATCCAGCGGCGATCCTACGGCGATCCAGCGGCGAATGTTGAAATTAATATTAAAATTATTTATTGAAATCATAACAGTTTTATTACAATAATCATAAAAATTGGATAATATAAAGGAAATGTAAAGGATTAGGGGAATTATTCTCAACGAAGTTGGTGAAGCCGTCGAAATTCAACCCAGAACCACTGAATTTTTGACAAGAACGGAGAAAATACGTCGAATTTCAAGATTCTCTTAATAATCATTCTCAATTATAATTTCGTATGACCTATTTGCGTGAAGCAATTGGAAAGAACCTTAAAAAACGTGGAAATGGAATACCATAGTCATGCCTCCAACGCTGTATTCACCGAAACCATTTCAGTTCCAAATTTAAAGATAATAATGAAGCCATTTTACGACTACAGAATAGAATTTTTTGTTGTTGAAACTATTTATTGAAATCAAAAGTCAACCTCCAATCAAGAGAACACTCCATAGAAATAGAGAGAGAGAGAGAGAGAACACCATAGATTATGCCGGATTATTTAAACAATTTCCTGAATTTCCACCGTCGTATATATTTTTTTAATCACAAAACGAACAATCATATTCCAACTACACCCTCTCAGTTGCAATACTCAAGATACCTCATGTACAGATTACTGAACAGATTATTAATAACGAACGAACTGATTAGCATGAAAATGGTTGGAAAAGAAATAAACGTGGAATGCAGTTAAATTCTATTAATCGAGAATGTGCAATAAGTTATATCACGACATCCAGCGGCGTTCCAGCGGCGATCCAGCGGCGATCCAACGGCGATCCAGCGGCGAACGCAAGAATTAACTTAAACTATATCTTATTCTCTAATTATACTATCTATATACACTTAAATCTACGCGCGTAGTCCTTAGCTTGATACCGTTTTGGAGAGCGCAATCTCTCGAAAACGTTACCAAGGGCCCAGGTCCACCACGTGGAGGTGACTACGCAGGGACCCAATATTTCAATTTTAATTCCATTCAAATTCAGCACCGATGTGCCAATGTTCAATCATATTTAAACATCGATTTTATAAATTCAAATAACGCGATTTAAAAGTAAATTAAAAGTGTTTCATACGCTATGTAAAAGTTAATTACGTAAAAAGAGATTCAGTTAGAATTTATTCATTAATAATTACCAGTAAACGAATTTTGGATTTCATTAAGTCCGAAAATGTTAAACAAAGAAGATTAAATTATTATTAACACCAAGAATATATATAAAACATATTTTAATTATTCTATTTTATTCAAATTTTATTGATATGACGCGACAGGGGGGCATACATGGGTCAGCAACACCCACGAGTGCTAACCGAGCCCCCCGCGTCAAGTACATCTTAAAACTACCACTAAATCCACCACCATCTACTTAAATTTTCAAGTTTTCGAACTTACCAGTTCGTAGACGTACGTCGTTGTCGCCATCATTCATCAAGGCGCCTCCACCAAAATTCGTCATGGTCCAGTGACTCCCACGCAACCTCCAAATAGCCATCGGACACCCATCAATCAGCTCAAAGTAACTTCTATGCACTTCTATGCACTCCCCAGGAACACCTCCACCCCCGCAACCCACCCCCCATCACCCCCTGCACCCCCCTGACACACTTCGATCCGCCCATGTCAAAGTTCAAGTGGCAAAAGAATTTTTGCTGCGGTCGCGGCGTCCTTATATAGCCCCCAACCCTTATAATTCTCAGAAAGTCATGCTTGATTGCGCACCATATATAATCGCAGTTTTTCGACAATATTCGCTTATATTTTAGTAATTTTTTAATTTTTTTTGTAAATTCATGATCTCAACAATTTGTTACGATAGTACGTATATTTATTTTTTTATTTTAACAATAAATTACACGTGCAATTACATTTTTATAAGGTAACTATCGATTAATCACGAAATATTCTAATCGAAACTATATTTTCGTGTCAAATTCTCATCAAACCTGAATCGATATCTAATATACCCAACTCTCTTGCACTGACGCAATGAAATATGTAATAAAATCAATATCTTATAATACTATATTCATTGAAATTTTCGCGTAACTTTTGCGCGCACCGCCAGAACTGACGAGATACATTATCTGTACTACAATTATTGCACTACTGTAACATTGTATTACAAAAGACTTAACACTAGAACTACCGGCAACCAATAATTTTAATTTCTTTCAAAGAGAATAAAATATTATTTAGATAAAAGAGAATGTTCTGCAAACAGGAAGCAAAAGTAGGTAAATTAAAAAAGATACGAATGAAAAGCAAGAGCAGATAAGTCAAAAAAATAATATAAATGTACGATTTTAGTAGTTCTGGTGTTAAATTTACAGATATGCTTAAATTTAGGTGCGTAGTCCTTAGCTTGATACCGTTTTCGAGAGACCGATCTCTCGAAAACGTTACCAAGGGCCCAGGTCCACCACGTGGAGGTGACTACGCAGGGACCCATCCCTAAACCCTAATCCCATCCACCCTCCATTAGATAATTACGATCTCGTTACAGAAGGTACCGAGATCTAACACTACTTCAATTAAGAACGCGAGGTCCATGATACATTTTCCAAAATCTATCAAAGATTTCTAGAAATTGTAGTATGTACTTTATGAATCGTAAAGGGAAACACATTTTCTTACTTAGAGAGCTATATTACTATAAAATAAATATACGATGATTCTATTTTACAAAAGTTAAAGTGCTTCACAAAAAGCAACATGAAACAATACTCTAAACTCTATCACTCTACTTTAAATCGACTCAAAACTAGACGGAACAAATGAAAGTGGGTGCTACTCTCTAAGTAAGAAGAATGTGTTTCCGTACAATTTTATTACAATAATCAGCAAGATACATATACAAATTTTGGTACAATAATTATAACAATTAAATTACAATAATCATGGCAATTTTATTATAATAATCATACAAATTGGATAACATAGAGGGAGTGTAAAGGATTAGGGGAATTATTCTCGACAAAGTTGGTAAAGCCGTGGAAATTCGACCCAGAACCATTGAATTCATGACAAGAACAAAGAAAATATCTCAAATTACAAGATTCTCTTAATATTCCCTCTCGATTATAACGTCCTATAGCCCATTTGCTTGAAGCAATTGGAAAGAATCTTGGAAAACGTGGAAATGGAAACTTTTTGGCATGAAACAATACCATACCGATGCCTCCAACGCTGTATGCATAAAAAATATAATTTCCCTCTGAACACCAGAGATTAAGCCGGATTGTTTAAACAATTCCCTAAATTTCCAGCGTCGCGTTATTTTTTTAACCACAGAAGTCACACTGTCAAACTTCAAACCATCAAGCATCAAACCATCAAGCATCAAACAATCAAGCATCAAACCATCAAACGTCGAACCATCAAGCATCAAACCATCAAGCATCAAACCATCAAACGTCGAACCATCAAACATTAAATAATCAAACGACCCTCCATCGAAGGGACACCATAGAGAGATAGAAGTGACCATGTATAATTAATAATAAAAGTAAGGGAAGTCGGGATAAAAGGGGATGGTAACATATTTATAAATTTACATTACATAATACATTACATAAATGTACAAATATAATCGCAATAATTAACTTAAACTAAACTATTTGCAGTCCAATTCAAAGTTTCAAAGTCCTGAAAAGGACTTGGAAAATTTAACTTACACTGCAAGAGACTCAATACTAAACGTGTCAGTGACTAAAAATTATTCTAATCTGTTGCAAAGTTAATAAAATAATAGAATGAACTAGCATCATGAAAAATTGTTAAAAGTGAATCTATGAAATCTTTGTACAAATGAAAAATCTATCTATCTCTATCAGAAATTACGAAATACAATCTTTTGTGTGGTTTGGTACTTTTAGTATCGAGTTTACAATTATACTTATGTCTACGTGCGTAGTCCTTAGCATGATATCGTTTTCGAAAGACCGATCTCTCGAAAACGCTACCAAGGGCCCAGGTCCACCACGTGGAGGTGACTACGCAAGGACCCATCCCTAAACCCAAATCCCATCCACCCTCCATCACATATTTATGATCTCGTTACAGAAGGTACCGAGATCTGACTCTACTTCAACTAAAAAACCGCGATCCATAATACATTTTCTAAAATCTATCAGATATTTAGAAATTGCAGTATGGACATTACGAAAGGGGATGACGAGAAATGCCATCGTCTTACCCGAAGAGAAATTTCTAAAGTGACTCTACTACACTTTCGAGAAGCGAAAGTGTCTCGCAAAGGGTTCTACGGTACGATACTCTAAATTCTATCACTCTATTGTAAAAAAAATTGATACTAATCTCGATAAAAATTGAAGCAAAATTAAATTGAACTAAAGTTGAGAAAAAAAACTAAGTTGAAGCAAAAATGGAGATAAAATTCGCGACGCGACCTAAACGAACAAGTTAAAGAGCATTCTAACCCTGTGCTTCCGCGTTAGCCTTTAGGCGAACCGTACCCGACGCGAATCGCGAATCGCGAGCAAGTTTTATGCCACGTCTTACGTCGAAACAATCGCAACCGCGCTCTCCCCGACTGTGAGTGAGATGTCCATCTGAACCCCAGCGAGGCTCAACTCTAGGATTGCTCTGCGATAGAGACGAACCTCGTGGAACCGCCCGAATCCGTCTTACAAAGGTCAGACCCCAGCGCATCGGGTTGGGAACCACTCAGAACGCTCCATCGTGAGCGCGTCCATGGTTGAACCCGTGAAGATCCAGGTGGGCACGACAAACACGCATCGGTTTGATTGAGTCCCGACTGTTTCCCTGCGTGACGATTAAAATCTAAATCTCGAGCGAAAGAGAAAAGGAAGGAAAGGGAAAAAAAGGAAGGAGAAAAAAAGAGGAAATCTACGTGAAGCGATCGTACGAAGCACAAAGTTAGAATGCTCGAGCAAATAAACGCGAACTGATTTACGCGAGAACAATTAAAAGTTCTGTGATAAACGAGAGTGGTTAGTTCTCTCTTCGGGTAAGAAAATGTATTTCTTTACAATACGATTACAATTGAATTACAGAGATGTACAGTATATAAGTACTTATGACTAATAAACGCACGCATCCCACGGCGATCCAGCGGCGATCCAGCGGCGATCCAACGGCGATCCAGCGGCGAACAGAGAGATTAAAATAAACCAGAATAAAAACCATCAAACGTCAGACCATCAAATATCAAACCATCAAATATCAAACCATCAAATATCAAACCATCAAACGTCAAACCATCAAACATCAAACCATCAAACGTCAAACCATCAAACATCAAACCAGCAAACCTCGAACCATCAAACGACCCTCTATCGAAGGGACACCATAGAGAGATAGAAGTAACCATGTATAATTAATAATAAAAGTGAAGGAAATCGGGATAAAAGGGGATGATTATCTTATTAAAATTACATTACATCAATGTACAAATATGATCGCAATAATTAACTTAAACTAAACTATATGCAGTCCAATTTAAAGTACCAAGTCCTGAAAAGGACGATACTAGCTCGATACTAGAAGTACCAGCGATTAAATTATTCTAATCTCTTGCGAAGTTAATAAAATAATAGAAAATTCTTAAAAGTGAATCTATGAAATCTTTGTACAAATAAAAAATCTATCTATCTTTAGCAGAAGCTACGAACCACGATCTTTTGACTAGTTTGGTACTTCTAGCGTCGAGTTTACAATTATACTTATATCTACGCGCGTAGTCCTTAGCATGATATCGTTTTGGAGAGACCGGTCTCTCGAAAACGTTACCAAGTACCCAGGTCCACCAACGAGGAGGTGACTACGCAAGGACCCAGCCCTATGGCCCTAATCCCATCCACCCTCCATTACAAATACATGTTCTCGGTACAGAAGGTACCGAGGACTGACTCTACTTCAATTTAATACACGCGAGATCCATAATACATTTTCTAAAATCTATCAGACATTTAGAAATTGCAGTATGGACTTTACGAAGGGGAAACGAGAAATACGATTGTCTTACCCGAAGAGAAATATCTAAAGTGACTCTACTGACACTTTCGAGAAGCGGAAGTGTCTCGCAAAGGGTTCTACGGTATGCGATACTCTAAATTCTATCACTCTACTGTAAAAAGAAACTAATTTAAACTAAAGTTAAAAAAAGAAAGTTGAAACAAAAATAAAGATAAAATACACGACGCGACCGAAAAGAGCACTCTAATTCCATGCTTCCACTTTAGCCATTAGGCGAACCGTACCCGACGCGAATCGCGAGCAAGTTTTATGCCACGTCTTACGTTGAAACAATCGCAACCGCGCTCTCCCCGACTGTGAGTGAGATGTCCATCTGAACCCCAGCGAGCCCAACTCTAGGATTGCTCTGCGACAAAGATCGAATCGAATAGACCGCCCCGAACCGTCTTACAGAAGGTCAAAGACCCCAGCGGCACGGGGTAGGAGCTACTCGATCCGACTCCATCGTGAGCGCGTCCACGGCTGAACCCGTGAAAGCCCAGGTGGGCACGACAAACACGCATCGATTTGATTGAGTCCCGACTGTTTCCCTGCGTGGCGATTAAAGTCTAAATCTCGAGCGAATAGGTGAAGGGAATAGGTGAAGGGAATAGGTGAAGCGAATACGTGAAGCGAATCTTAGGAAGCACGAAAATAGAGCGCTCGAGAGAAAAGTTCTGTTTTGATAAACGGGGGTTGAAAGGAAAAGGGGTACTTAGTTCTCTCTCCGGATAAGAAAACGTATTTCTTTACAATATGATTACAATTAAATTACAAAGATGTACAGTATATAAGTACTTATGACTAATAAACGCACGCATCCAGCGGTGATCCAGCGGCGTTCCAACGGCGATCCAGCGGCGAACAGAGAGATTAAAATAAATCAGAATAAAAACCATCGAACGTCAAACTAGCAAACGTCAAACCATCGAACGTCAAACTAGCAAACGTCGAACTAGCAAACGTCAAACCATTAAACGTCAAACTAGCAAACCTCGAACCATCAAACGACCCTTTATCGAAGGGACACCATAGAGAGATAGAAGTAACCATGTATAATTAATAATAAAAGTGAAGGAAATCGGGATAAAAGGGGATGATTATCTTATTAAAATTACATTACATCAATGTACAAATTGGATCACAATAATTAACTTAAACTAAACTATCCGTAGTCTAATTGAAAAACTCGATACTAGAAGTACCAGTGATTAAACTATTTTAATCTCTTGCGAAGTTAATGAAATAATAAAAAATTCAAGTGAAAAATCTATCTATCTCCATCAGAAGTTACGAACCACAATCTTTTGACTGGTTTGGTACTTTTAGTATCGAGTTTACAATTGTACTTATTTCTACGCGCGTAGTCCTTAGCTTGATATCGTTTTCGAGAGACCGGTCTCTCGAAGACGTTACCAAGGGCCCAGGTCCACCCCGTGGAGGTGACTACGCAGGGACCCAATATTATACCTCTAGTCTCATTCATATTTAGTATCAGACTGCTCAAGTTTAATTATATTTGAACCCGGAATCAATTTTTGTAAAATAAAGCAAATTATTTTAATATTAATGCTTGAAATTAAGTGAAACTAATTTTAAAAACCATATAAAAATTAATCAATTATACTGAATTAATAATTATTTACTCGAAATAAATAGTAGACAAATTTTAGCCTTCTCTTATAATTCAATAATATTAAGCGAAAATGATGACTATTGAATTTAAATTATTTATATTTAAATAAATTGAAATTATTATATTTTACTTAGATCTCGTTTACATGACGTGATAGGAGGCATACATGAGCTAGCATCAGCTCAAAGCGCTAGCTGATAGCCCTCCACGTCACGCTCATCGCAGTATTACCACTACCCCCACCACCAGCAAATAAAATTCAAATTTCTTTAAACTCACCGCCCAGCAGATATATGACGTCATCATCGTCCACCATCCTTTCTACTGCTTCCACCAAATCCCCCACCAGGACTCCAGCAGCGCCTCCACCAGGACTCCACCAGCTCCTCCACCAGGACTCCAGCAGCGCCTCCACCAGGATTCCAGCAGCGCCTCCACCAGCGCCTCCACCAAGACTCCACCAGGATTCCAGCAGCGCCTCCACCAGGACTCCACCAGGATTCCAGCAGCGCCTCCACCAGGACTCCAGCAGGATTCCATCAGCGCCTCCACCAGGACTCCAGCAGGATTCCAGCAGCGCCTCCACCAGGACTCCAGCAGGATTCCAGCAGCGCCTCCACCAGGACTCCAGCAGGATTCCAGCAGCGCCTCCACCAGGACTCCACCAGGACTCCACCAGGACTCCACCAGGACTGACCACCTCCGACCTCCCCCGGGACGACCCTTTCAGCCCCGCGTCGCGACGGAGACTGACTGTGCATCAGGTGTGCATCATTGTTATCTATACCCCCCCTCCCACCTTCTTGAGGTCATCAGTAAACAATAAACATTGCTATATGCATTTTCATACTATAATAGTCTATAACCGTTGAATTTTTACGTTTTTCTTGAAAATTTATATTCCTAGCATATTATATAGTACATACTATTATGTACTGCACTAGTATATATAAGTACTTATGTATTTTATGTAAATTGAGGGGACATTTATACCCTTAAGAGGTAAAAATCTATTAATTATCGGATATTCTAATCGAAACAATTCTTAGTATTATTTCTCATTTCTCAATTCTTAAGTATTATTCAATCTTAGTAGTATTATTTATAGATTTTGCATAAATTAAAGCAATATTTATGCTTTTATAGTGTAAGAATCTACTAATTATTAGACATTTTAATCGAAACAATGCCGTTAGATTGAATCTTCATAAACTTGATTTAATATCGAATATACCTGACTCATGTATCTCCGAAACATGGCGTACATATTAAAAAATGCCTTGATATATAAGCTTATTTAATTTTGGCTTGATTATTTATCTTTAATTTTAATTCCGACCACTATGAATGTCGAAGTCTAATTCTATGCTGCGTCGATAACATCGCAAATAATAGTAAAATGATAAAAGAGCTGTGCAATTTTTGAGTTGCAGAGAAATGTCTTTAGTATCAAATCCATTCTATGACCAATAGAAAAAAATGACTCAAGACAGCTTATTATAAGCTGTCACATTTTTACGATCACTTGCGTGCAGTAAAAGTTAACCATGTAATTCGTAATAAACGAAGTAATTAATGTAGTACAGATCAATTCCAGTTGTTGTTAGCAGTATGATATATTAACGACAGGCAAACACTTCGATCATGGCATTTTTCCAATTGGTACTGAAAGCCAGAAAGGTGGAAATAGCGAGGCAAAGATACGAGGATGAGAAACTGACATCGATCGAGATCTCGAAGGGCGCCAAACCCGCGTACACCTTGAAGCAACGATATCGTCGACGAAAATTATGGTTAGATTCGAACTCTGTTCTCGCTGTTACTTTTGTTGTAACGATATGTGAAAAATCGATGCAGGCTTAAGAGAAAGGTTAAGCGTTTCTGTGACAAAATCTTTGCCGTCCCAAAAGATACTTGGACGTACAAGAAAATCATTGCAATTCGTACCGATGGTACATTGGAGAATTACATAGCGAAAAGCCTGGTTGGATTCGTCGGTGGCATAATTTTGACGTACATATTTTTCATATTTTTCGTTTTCCAACTCCATTTCAAACTCTCATCCGCAACGTTCCTCTGTACGATTGTAGGAGCGATTCTCACACTCGGTCTTGCTTTCTCCTTTCGAATTCGGTACGTATGCACGTCGAATACGTACACATCCTCAGTAGTTCTGATAAGAATAGTACACTCCTATTTTGTGTCATTTTTCAGATGTATAGTGTTCTTATTGCTGCCGCAATTTTTCTCGAAACGAGGGAGGCAAGCATTAATGGCGTACGCGTTCATTCTGGCCTTAACTGGCCCCGTGAAGAACACTTTGCACAACACTGGCGTGCTTTCAGAGTCGTTAACCTGCGCACAAGTATCGCACACGACTTCGGATCGTTAAATCTTTTCATTCGCAACCATCGAACGTGTAATCGACTATAAATTTCTTCTAAGGAACAGCTGAAAGAAGCGGTGAGGACCATCGTAGACTTGGCGAAGCAGCCATTTTACGCTTTACGTGAAGCAATATCGAAAGTTATAAAGACGGTCAAGGTAGTCGTAAAAAGGATCAAGCAGACTCTCGTTGCGATCAAGAGGCTTGTTCTCAGTATACGTAAGAATGCACTGCGCGATGGCGCAAGGTTGAACGTACCATTCGCACAGATTCTCGTCTTCCTTTAGTTCGAGTTATCACCTCGGTGTTCCAATGGCTGGGAAGCGTGATAAATATGTGCAACAAAAAATTGGGCACCCCTTTCGAGCGATGCCAAAACGTTTTCGAGGGCGCTGTGGCCGATTGCAAGGCGAAACTGGGTCCAATTTTCGGGATGGTCTGCAACATAACATACGTGGTCAGCGCACTTTGCTACACAGTGAAGCCTCTGGACTTCATTTGCATGCTCGTCTCTTACATCGCTGACACCGTAGTTGGTGTCGTGCGAAGCAGTAAGCTCCGACAGATTCCTCGATTAATTCCAATCTCGGTTTCTCGCCTCACTGACGGACGTTGCAGAAATTAAAAGGTTCACGATGCACATGAAAGCGATGTTCTACGTGAAAGTCAAGTTCTCCCATTCGTTCCACTTCGAGACGAACCAAAGCAGGACGATGGCGGACGTGTCAACGAGTATCGCGACGGAAGTTCGCTCGAGGACGAAAACGCTGTTCGGTTTCTTCGATTGGATGAGCTTCGTCACGTCGTTCTTCTTCCTCTTCATCGTGCTCAGGTAAAATCGCGCGATGAATACGTGGAAACGACATCCAATTGTAAACGTAATCGCAGGGTGTTGCGCTACCGTTACAAATGGTTGACCAGCGATCGTTTCGACAATCATTACATCACGAACGATCTGCGTACCATCGATTTCGTAAGAGCTCGTCAGGATAAAGAGACAGTTCTGCCGCTCAATCTACGCGAACGGAACAGATACGCGCCGTTGTCCTCCGTTACGTTAATCAAATCCGAGAGAATCAAACTGGCGAGGTCTGTGATGTTTTTAAGCCTGGCTACGATGAAACTGCTCGTGTACATGTCGATCGATTACAGTCTTTACTGGGTGCTGGACACCATTCAGATTCATGGACGATTTCAAAGTAAGGTAAAACGATATATCATTTTACTACTTTCCTCTGGTATGGACCGTGTACGAAGACATTTTTAGGTGGAACGATCGAACGTTGTGACCATTCACGTAACAGGGGATGGTTATTTGTCGGAACTCTACAGAAGTATCGTGAAAGCGTTCACCCCTCGAGGGAAGGAAGCGGAGATCGACACGATGCTCTGCCTTCCAGACCCCCTTCCTCCCGATTACGACAAATACATCCAGATCGTTGTATTAATTATGTTCTGCTGGCTAATGGTGTTCTTCGAACCGTACGGTCTGCGACTGAGACACGTGGTCATGTGCCAGTATTATCCTGACAGAGCCAAGCAGAGAGCGACTTGGTTGTACAATCACATCATCAGGTAAAAAGGGCTCGCGTTTTTCTGTCATTCCATGAATTTCATTTACGTCCGTGCCCGGCTGAATGTGATTAGATCGAGGGGCAGCTTCCTGAAGTTCGCCAGGCGCCAGTTGCGTCGGAAATTCGGTCTAAGCGAGGGGGAGGAAGCGGAAAAAGTGACGCTGAAGGAAAGACTGTGGGCAACCTGCCCGTTGCTGAACACTCTGTTCCCGTTGAAACAGAAATCGTGTCTTCTGTGCGGCGCGATCGAACGGTCCGAGGATAATCCGCATGTTAAGTGTCCGACACCCGGTTGCGTCGGTTTGTTCTGCGCGCAGTGCTTCGCCGATCTGCAGAACGTGTGTACCATTTGTCGGTCACCGATGGAGTACGGCGATCTGTCCGACATGAGCGAGGAGAAGTAAATCGATTCTTCGAAACTCTGGAAGCTTGAATTAATTCAATGAAATTAATTCAATTGAATTAATTCAATTAACGACAGAGATCTCGAACAGCTTTGTTAATGATCGAGAACGTTTTTGGAACGCTAGAGACTCTTCGGAAGACCAGTTCGAAGTGCCAAAAGTAGTAACGGTGGAACCAGAGTTGAAGGAAGAGGAGCCAAAATGGGAGGAGGAAGAAAAATCGCTGGAGGAAGAGGACGAAGAGATAGCGGAGGAGGAGGAGGATAGAGAGGCAGATGAGGAAGAAACGGAAGTAACAGCGGAGAAGGAAGAAGCTGAGGTAACGGTGGGGGAAGAAGAAACGGAAGTAACGGTGGAGGAAGAAGAAAAAGTGGAGGAGGAAGAGTTGGTAAAAGTGGAAAAAGACGTGGCTGAACAGACGGAGGAGAAATACATGGAAGACACCGAGTCTGTGTATAGCTACAGTAAGAATTCGATTTACAAGTTAAATCTCATCGAATTGCAAGCTTTTATAAGCTTTTTAAATTGTCTCAGCGTACCAAGACGAGTCTCCCGAGGAAGTCGAAATCGAGAGACGCAGGGAACCCTTTAGAGACGTGGAAGCACAGCGGATTAGAGACGACGTGACGATTCAAGTGCGTTTAAGTATCATTTGCTAACTTTCTCCCGGCTAATTGACTGTGATACGCATCTCTGTTCAGATATTCAACGAGCCATTTCTAAGAGAGCCGTCCTCGAGCAGCGAGTCGCCGACATCCTGTTTCGTTGTGAGGGCACGTAGGAAGGTTCGTTCGAAGGTAAAAAAAGGACCATGTGGACCGAGGGATTCCGATTCGTCGACTTCGATCGCTGATACGGAATCCTGGCCAAGCGAGGAAGTCGACGAGGAGGAAGTAATACACATAGAGGTGGACGACGGCTCGGAAGAATTACTTCCGAAGGATCGAAAGGATAAGGAGAAACTGGGTCGTATAAACAGAATCGTTGGTGCAGTCGCGAGGATTCCTTGGCTCGGAAAAGGAGAGGTATGAACCGCGCCAAATCCTCCTGGCTTTTTCATATCTTCCAACTACATTTATTTTCCGAAGAGCATTTAAAAAGAAGAAATTTGAGAAAGTATCCCATTCTTCTGACAGAACGATGAGAAGACCTGCAAGGGACTGAGGAGAAAGCGTCCATCTCTTATGAACAAAATTGTCAGCATGCTCCATAAGAAGCAGTCGATGCCCGTACAAACCTACAAAAGAACCAGGAAGACAAAGGGCTCGTCGTCCTCTTCGTGCTCGTGCGACGATGAAAACGAATCTCTGTTAAGAGTACGAGGCAGAGAAACTAATTACTTAACTAGAAGAAAGAGTAGGTGGATGAGGAGAGATGACGAGTCCGACAAGAACTTAATTGAAACGATTCCATGCGACAAGAAGTTCGCCACGAAAAGATTACCGAGGTAATGTTATAAATGATGAAGAACTACAGTTTCTTTTACTTAAGAATCGCTAAAATAGATATTTGGAGTCTGCTGCGAAAGATACGGCTTATTTCGAGGTGGACGAAACAGAAAGTTCGCGTTCACGAAAATGTGTCCGGCAAGTAGAGGATATCAACGAACTGTCTGGCATGAAAGTATCCTCGGGAGCTATAAAAAGAAGCGGATGGAACATTACAGAGGATCGCGAATTAGTAACGCGACAATTATATTTAAAAGAATCGTATATTGCGATTAAAAATACTTGAGTGCATAAAAGATCATTTTTAGGGTCCTTGTTCTTGCACTTCGGAGATCACAACCTTTGAGACGACTGGGGACAAGGAAGTTTATTCCTTAGGAATGAGCACTGTGTCTGAACGGACGGACAGTACATCGAAAACTGTCGACGAAACAGAAACCGAGACTGCGTCCAAAAGTGATACAGATTACGTGGAAGAAACGGAATCGCCAGTGAAAATTTTCAAAAAGTCGAAGGACTTTTCTGAGCGTGAAGATTCGAAGGAATTAGAAGAAACGGAATCGTCAGTGAAAATTTTGAAGAAGTCGAAGGATTTTTCTGAGCGTGAAGAGTCGAAGGAATTAGAAGAAACGGAGGAAGAAAAGACGCGATTATTAGAAAGAGTGCAAGAAAAGAAGAACGGGAAAAAGACGAAAGAAAAGCCTGCAAAAGGTGTTAAAAAACTGAGCGTTCCAGAAGAAAGTGAAAAAGTTGTTGCGCCTATAGAACAAGTGGAAGACAGACAAGAAGCTGAAGAAGAAATTGTGACAATTTATACAGACACGTCTCCATTATATGATCCGCTAGCAGGTTTAGAACTGTATGGTGTAGGTCATGCTGCGAGAAAAACAGCTAAACCTGTGACTCGACAATTAATTGCAAAAAAAGAAGTTGTGCAATCTGAAGTCCAACATTTGGAAGAACAACCTAAAAATTCAGGAGGAAATCCTAGAAATCCAGAAGGAAATTCTAGAAATTTAGGAGGAAATCCTAGGAATTCAGGAGGAAATCCTAGGAATTCAAGAGGAAATCCTAGGAATTTAGGAGGAAATCCTAGGAATTCAGGAGGAAATCCTAGGAATTCAGAAGGAAATCCTATGAATTCAGAAAAAGATTCTAAGAATCCAGAAGGAAATCATAGGATGTCAAAAGAAGGACCTCGGATCTCAGAAGAGAAATCTAGGACTTCAAAACAGATGCCTAGAATTTCAGAAGCAACACCTGTAAAAGTTAACGACACAAATAGAACATCGATTATTGATTCGCAAGTTACAGATACAAAAGTTGACAAAGCCACCGATTTACCAGATAGAAGCAGATCCACGCAAACGACGTTCCATAAATCTGATAAGAAAGACAATCGTACTAGGAAAAATACTATTTCAGACGCTGGAAAGATTGGCAAACTTTCTAAAGACTACAGTAAAGAAAGTAAAGAAGAGAAAAAAAGTTGGATGAGAAGAAAGAATCGGAAAAGGTAGGTAGCAATTATCACGACTCTTTAAGTAGTAACGAGGTCATTAATATTCATTAGGTCCAAGGAAGATCGCATTAAACGCGGTTCTTCGAAGAGAAGAAAATGCAGTTGTTCGGAAAAATCAACGTTAATAGATGACGAAGAAATTTATGCCTTTAAACGCAAATCGAAGCCAAAAATGTTGGATCGATTTATTCCTGAAAGAAAGAAAGCAGACGAATGGAAACCATGCGAAAATGTATTTCCTCCTCGTGAATATGAAGGATATTCGCAAAGTTATGAAACAGATATCTGTATGAGCTCTGCTTTCCAAAGTCCTCGCGAAATCCTTACAAGCGATCGCCCAGAGGCGATGAAACGAGGCTACGAAAGGATACCTATGATAAAAAAATATTTGCCTATGTATCAAAGTCCAGAACTGATCGAGGAATTAAAAATGCACGATCGTATCAGATTAATTCAAGAAAAAGAGGCTAGGAAACGTAGAACTGGGAGTTCCTTTCGATCTTCAGACTCTGCCACGGTACGTCCCAAAATGGAGGACGAAAGAATCAATCGACGTGTCACATCCGATGCTTCAGTAAGTAACAAAATGATAGATGAAATTTGTCATTTAAAATTCATTAAAAAATGATATTTGAAGTTCAGAGCAGTGGATGAAGGCGACAGACTTCCTTATCAAGAGACTCAGGCTTACAGAAATGTCTTAAGCGAATTCCAAAAAAGGACCCAACGTTGTCGAAGTTGTAAAGGGCCTGATGATGGTGTGCCTTTAATACGCTTATCTCAAAAAGCTGACAAAAGTAAGAAAGTAGAGCAACTGTATCCGTTTGGAAATCAAGTTCGAAAAAAATCGGACGTGATGAAGAAATTCGCACGTAAAATGGCAGCGCCGTTCAAGGTATCTTCATGCGTTGTTGATGCAAATGATCGTAGCTTTGTGTCACGTTAATCATTTTTCCAGTCAGGGAAATGTGAAAGACAGAAATGCAAAGTGCGCGCAGAAAATGTCGAGCTGGAACAAATGGGTGCTGCAACTTACGAGAGTTCGTACGATCCAGAAATTTTTACCGAGATATCGTCCACTTGTAGATGCTTCAAACCGACGCAGAGATCGTCAGCATCTGAAACGACAGATAACAACGAATCCACTTGGTAGAAGAATAAAAAGTAATGCTTCTGCCTCGATAAGAAATTTGTTTAATTCCAACATCTCTTCTTATTCTTCGACACACTTTAGAATCTCGCGAGAATACTTTCAACTGTTTCAAATCGTGTATATTATGTTATCAAAATGAGATAACCTACGAGATAAGTGTTCGACAGAAAGTTTACCGTTATTTGTCTGAGATGAATGAAAATTAATGTTTTGCGACGCGAGAACGAATTTCGGCGATGTCGAGGGAAACGCAGAAGTTCCTTCGAAGAGGAAGAACATTATATTTGGAGGACAGCGTGAAATTTGACAAAGTCAGACGTAAGAGGAAAAAAGTGGAGAAAAATATAGCTGAATTTCCATCCTGTTAAAAAATGCTGCTTAGAAAATGGTTCAGTCGCAAGAAAACGAAACCAGAAACGGAGGAACCTTTAGAAGAAAAGGACGACGTACCAGATCCGTCTCCAAAATTAGAAGAACCTCCAAAACACATCGATGCAAATGTAATTTATCCGTTTCACGATGTAAAAGCAACCAGTTTCCCTCCACCACTTTCACTGGACGCGTCGGTCTACACCGATCCTCAAGCAGCAACCGCGACGCTTCCGGAGGACCAAAAGGAAAATGGATCGCAAGAAAAAAAAGAGAAAGAAGCGACGCAAGCGGACGAGAAAGAAAAATCGAAGGAAGATGAAATCGCGGATGAAACTAAAGATGATAAAAAGATACATTTGGATGCGTATGGAACTTGCGACTTGAAAACTTGCGCGAAAGAAAAATGCAGCCCAGAAACTTGCGAGCAGCCGCTAAAAAAGACCTGCCTCGAGGATTCGAAGGATAAAATCAATCACGTGAAATTGACAGAAATGATCAACAGCTCGATTAAAGAAGCCATGCAGACTATCGTGAAGCAGTGTAGAATGGTATTTAAGATGCAAGTATCCAAGATACTTAAAGCGCTTAACTTTTTCTTTATGAAATTCCTGTTTTTAATTTCCACGCAGAACGAGTCTGCTTCGATTGTGACATAGTTTTACGTTTACGAAAAGCAGGATGAAGAACAGGACGTCGACAAGAAACCGAAAGAGGAGCTCGATAAATCCGTCTGTTACGTCAGCAAGAAAACGAGTCCAGTAAAAGTCAAGCGCGAGTACCGACCGCATACAATTAAGGAACAAATGAATAATCGTTCGAGGACCGTGAAACCGTGTCAGCTCCAGGAAAAATACAACAACGCGCGCGTGTGCTCGAAAAGAATGCACGAAAGGAACAGCAGAAGTCGCAGCAAAAAGGAAAACATCGTCGAGGAAGCGAAAAAGAAGAGGCACTCGAAATCAGCGAGCAACGTGAAAACTGATAACCGTAGAATGACTGGGAACGTGAACATTTACATCTGCTCGGAAGCTACTGAAAATGCTCAAGTAATTTGGCTATTCCTCTGCTCACAGCGCGGTCTCTTTTTTCTCGAGGAATTATTCTGTTTGCCGTTTTCTTCGTTAGGCGATCAGCAAGCAGAAGAAGCCTCAACCGTGCACGGAATCGAGCTCGGAGACAACCACGGAGCAGTCGAAGATCTCGTCGAGCAAGCTGGTCACTTGCATTCGCAACAGGCGCAGAAAATCGAAGGAGCAGAACTCGCTCGATTTTCCTACGAAGACGGACGAGGCCAGCGATAACAGCACAAGTTGCAGTTGCGTGTCGAAGCGCGCGAGCAGCTCGACAAAATTGGAAACTAAAAATCGCGTCGACGTCTGCAACAATATTGATACAGATATCTGTGCAAAGAGCACCGAGTCTACTTTGCCTGATTGCGAGTGCGATGAGACAAATATTAGCGATTCGCTCGTAGCGATCGATAAATCGGATTCGACGTTCGAGAGATCGAAGTTCGTCGTATGCGAGAAAACGGAGAAGCCCTGCTCGACGATCTACCCCGCGAAGCATTCCTCGACCTCGGAGAGCGAGGGGTGGTCCTCGAGATCGGCCTGCAGCAGTCGAAACGCGGATTACGCTTCGTCCGAAGCGTGGTCGCTCGAGCCCAATTTTGATATCTGCTCCAATGAGACCGAGAAACGCGGATTGTCCAAAAGAGCTCTCGAAAGTATGTGCAAATGTCACAAAAAGGATCGAGAGTCGGTAGCTACGTATAGCATACGATGTAACTGTAAGAATAAGAAACGACTGTCTAAAGCAGTAGACGACGGTAGAGAATCGTGGTTAATTTGCGACTGCATAGAAGAAGAAGAAGAAGAGAAAGATGTATGCGTCGATTCGAGAGAATTTAATAAATTAAGTGAAGCAGAAAAAGAGAAAGTGACTGCTTGTCGAAAAGCCTCTGAAGATGAAGAATCTGCGAAGTTTGTGCCGTGTACGAAAGAATTTACAGATTTAAAAGAGGAACCAGAGAAATTACAAAAGGAATTGCCTGAAGATGTAGAGCATCCTGAGAAGGGTACAGATGAAGCAGAGAAACCTAAAATCAGTGAGGAAGAACAAGTTGATAAATTATCCGCTGTACAAGAAACGGACCAAGAAGCGGTGGAGAGTTTACACGTACCACCAATGCTTCTTAGACGTCGAAAGTTAATAAGACCTGAAACAGTGGTACTTAAAACTATTTTAAAACAACAAACATTAGAAGCAACAGATCAGAAACTGATTTCAGAAACTCCTGTTAAAGAAGCCGATTTGTCGGAACAAACAGCAAAGGATGCAACGATCGAGCAGCCTAACTTGAAAGTCGAAAGTCAAGTGTCTCCAAATATTTTAAAGAAGTTCAATCTGCGTAATCAGCCTGCAGTTCGAGAGGAACGAGCAATGGAAGAAAACCAAAAGCCTCCTCCAGAGAAAAGTGCGAACGCGTTAGAAGAGAAAACATTGGAGGAAACGTCGGAGGGGAAAGATACGAAGAACTTCCAAGGTAAACTGAGGGAATCGTTCCTCTTCAAGAGCTTGAAGAAAATGATAGGCAAAGCGGAACGTTCGGAAACAAAAGCTGAGCGGTCCATGGAGAACGTTAAGATCGTTCAACCAGCATCGGCTGATGGAAATGCCGATAAAACGATAGAAATTCCTGAAACCGGAACCGAGGTCCCGTCTACAAATACAGAGACGAAGGAAGCGCATGAAGGGAAGGAGAAATTAGTTCCCTCCAAGATGCACTCTTACCTGCCGTTGAAGATGAAGAAGGATAAAACCGAACCTGGTACAGTTACTTCGACAGCCCCGTCTGTGAACGAGGGAAACGAACAAGCCAATAAAAATAATCCAACTACCGATGCTTCGAATTCCATCAAAGGAAATACAGCTCCCAACGTCGACGCAGAAGAACGAAGAGACTCAAAATTGTTAACTGTTAACGACAAAAAGAATTCGTCTGTCTCACCAACTCAAAACGCAACTGTCGAGTCATCGAGGCAAGAAAATTCGAAAACATATTCAAAGGTATCAGATTCTCAGGAGAAAGCCAAACGAAACGAATTTCACGAACCGATGATAAAGTCACGGTTCGAAAAAACAGCTAATGTTAGAGAAAAGAAGGAATTTGAACCTCGACGGAGTGCAACGCACGAGGAGAAACCAGTCAGAAAGATGCACGTTGACGCGCACTATGGAAAAGAAACTATCACGACAAGTAGACAGCCGGATAGATCGCAATCTCGCACGATATGCGTGAATTCGAAGTACGCGATGCGTAATGAAGATGTTAGCGAACGTTTTACTGGCGAAGGAAACGCGTGCAATTGTCGCTGTGTACCGATGCCTCGATACAACGTCGAACCAGTGAATTACCCAAAAAGTTGTTTGAAACAGGACAGGCAGTGTTACCATATCGACTCTCGAGAAACTACCTGTTCGATACCCTGTTACGATACGAGAAACTGGGAAGAGTGTGGTTGCAGGAAACTGATCGCTTGCAATGGCTGTTGCAGACCGCGAAACGAATGCAGGTGAGCGTTCCGCCCCTTTTTGAACGATGCCCTTAATCGGGAGTCGAGTTTTCGGATTAAACAGAAATCGGCTAGTTGCAGACGAACAAAGACTTGCGTCAGCTGTTGCAGACCCAAGAATAAGTGTCGTTGCAAATCGATTCAGGAGACGCAAAACGCCTGTGGGTGCATGAAATCGATGTTCTGCCTTTACTGCGACAATCCCCGCGACAAGTGCGCGTGCAAGGCGCCCGTGGAAAAATGTTCACGCTGCGGATTGTCCGCGGACCTGTGCGTCTGCGGCGACGAGAAAACGATCTGCGACGGGAGAGCGATCCTCGGTGAACCTGACGACGATCGAACCATGTACATCACCGCGTGGAAACCCAGGGAGGAAGTGCGACGTTACTTTTCGAGAAGCATGGCGGACGCTCGATCCGACTCCATCAACGAGTGCTGTTGCTGCGAGAAGCTGAAGCCGCACAACTCCGATGACCTCCCTTATCAACGGCTGAGCGTATTTTCTGACGTGATGGACGAGTTACAGCAAAAATTGAGCGGCTCCACGTGTTGCACGCGATGTAAAAAGATTCCATGCTGCTGCAGCGTCGCGGCTGACAGAGACGACGCGAAGGAGGAGAGGAGAACCAAGTACCGCGTCAGGTACGCGATTTCATTCGCTAATTCAACTAGCATAGAAACTAGATCCAAACGCAGTTCGATGGTGTCTCTGTTGCGTGGCTGCGTTTCTAGCAGTCCGAAAACGCGGCGGAAGATCATAGCGGTGTGCATGGAGAAGTCGAGGAACAGGCTGTCGAGCAGTTGCAAGTGCGAGGTCGGTCAAGCGAAGCCCGAGAAGCAGAAGAAGATAATAGTGGCCCTCTGTTGCGCTTGCAAGGCGACACCCTGTAGATGCGGTCGATCGAAATCGAACCAGAAGAAGCCGCGGGCGAAGTGTTATTACTGCAAGAACTCGCCTTGCGTGTAAGTAATTTTATTGTTCGCGAGGATGCGAGGAGACGGCGGGAGCGGTGCGTGCGTATAAATTTCGCGTTATCGGAAACGATTTCCGCGGCTAATCGGCCGTGTAGATCTGGTACGTCCAGTTACCGATTTTCTTGTTGCATTCTTGGCCGCGCACAGCTGCATCGCGGCCAGAGAGCGCAGCAAGCCGAGGCCGTGCAGGTGCACTGATTCACCTTGCCGCGCGAAAGAGAAGGAAAGCGTGCCGTGTGGAACAACGCCGACGAAACCAAAGAACAACGATGAAAAGACAATTTGTCCTAGGTAACGCGACGCCTGTGGTTATTTCGCGTGGAAGCGTGGCATCGTTAGAAGCGGACTGATGTGCTCGAGGTTTTTAAACAGACGCAAATGATACTCGCGTCTTTTACGTTCTTCCGGGACCTGTCTCGTCACAGTCGTCACGAGCGGTATTCATTAGTAACAGAGAATCTTGCTTCAGTTGTGCCATTAAATGTATCTCGTTAACGATCAATATATCCTCCATGTTTAATGTTACGAAAAACAACAAATTTTTATCGATTATTACTCGAAACTCTTACTCTTCGCATGTTTGCAAAGTACTCCGATTACCAGAAAGAAGCGCTTAATTTCTCAAAGTAGGAACAGTATTAGTGTAATATTGGAGTCACTGTTGTTTCTTCTACTCTGCTCTCCTTTTCAAAGAAAAAGAAAAGCGAGTAACTATGCGATAAAAAATTCAAAATATCCTTATAGACTCGCGTTCTTCGATGTCTTCTCTGCAATCTAGATTGTAAAAGCTACCAAATTCCCCGATTTTTCTATCGAACGTTAAAAGCGTTCGCGTCGTCGCACTCGTATTCGAAATAAAATAGACAAGAGAATTGAACGAGGCGCCGAAAGAGTTAGCACGCGATCATGCACGAAATATTTGATATTACTAAGAACCGCGTGGAGTAGGGGGTATCTTAGGCTTCATACGGGACGCTGTCTCCCGTGTTTTGCTAGATCGGTACGAACCGTAGACCGGCAACGTGTTCTTTCTTTGGTGAACGCGCGCACCACGTTCGCTTTCGAGCGACGCTAACGTCCTTCCCCGAGTGTATCAATCGCCTATTATCTTCCCGTTTCCACACGCCATTCGCCACTGTCGTGTCCGAATCATCGCGGAGTACAAGTGACAGGACCGAGGAGCAACGAGACGAGTGACCAATGGCGAAGAGAATGGAGGCCTACGGCGAGGATCCTGGTTTACGTTGTGCTTCTCTCGACAAACTGTTAAACGAGAAGAACGCGCGTCGGGAGAAGGTTCCTCTGACGCTTCGCGAGCTGATAGACGCTTTGCACGAAGCGTTCAAAGCCGACCGCGTGAACATCGACGAGGTTCAGGAGCTGATGGCGTCCTACAGGAGCAACCCCGTGGAGTGGAAAAAGTTCGCCAAGTTCGACAGATACAGGTAAATCGATCGATCGGGATTATTCTAACGATCTGTAGAATCGTGGGGATCGAAAGAGGATTAAGTTCAACGCGATCGTTTAGTATGTTGCGAGTGTAAATAAGTATTCGAGTATCGGCATTTTTATGTCGAACGATCTGCAACGATGCACGTGTTTGTGTACATGTCAAGTGAAATAATTATCGTGACGAGAGTAAACGTCAGAACGTTCGCGCGACAACAAAAAACATCCGAACGTGTTTGCTTTTCCGTAATTTTAATCGATCTACCCAACACATTGGCGAACGATCGAATTTTCTCGGTGAACAGTTTATCGGCTGGCACACAAACAGAACGCGATACAACTAAGTACGTAGGGATTGTGAAATAAAATTGATGCGAACGAGTTCACGGTAGGTTATCGTTGGCTACTGGTTCCCCAACCCCTGGATAGTCGCACAATTCCACGCTATCGTTTAGAGCATAATCGGCCGTTTCAGCGTAATAAAGAATTTAACAATCTTGCAACGCGACACGCGGAGACGCGAAGCAAACGATCCGCGGAATAAATAAGGAAAATAAGAACGGGAACAACTAAAAGTCGTGGAATTCACCGAAAGTATCGGCACTCTTATCTGGAGACGTTGCGTACTTTTGTGACGGACGTTATTCGCGCCGTTAAAACAATAAGCAGCGCGATGTGTGTACAGTAGTAGAAAGCCATCAATGTGAAAACGATAAGAGAGAGGGTTCCAGAATTGTTTCAGAAACGCGCGAGCAACGATTTCCATCGATAACCACGCTGCAACTAGCGGCTTGATAAGGGATGGAATTTTGTTTCTGTAATTAGAAGAGTAACAGGCGATGAATCGCGTGGCAAAACACTGGGAGGCTATCGATAAACGTCTCGATTGTCAAGGATGAACCATCAATTAGTATAATTCAATCTTTTGTTCGCGGGCTAATTAAATTTTGCCTCGATTAACGTTCGAACGACAGATCCCTCATCCGATGCATCTCGATGTCGGCTGAATGGTCGTTTTAATCTTGAATGGAGAAAATAAACTACTTTCCATCAATTTGTAATGAGTTTGCGATCTGCATAGAATATAATATACAGCGAAATTGTCCCACGGAATTGCCAATATGGCCGATTTCCACGCGAAAGCGTGGAAACTGTAGTTCGCGTACAATCTCTGCGCGAAGTAGGGCGTACCAAACAGAATAGAAGAAAAACGATCAGTAAACACACGCAGATTACGAAAACAGTCATCACGATATTCTATCGATTCCGAGCGTTTCACCCGTTCGACTTTGCATCGAGTTTATCTAATTTTTCGCGTTCATCCGTCTGGAGGTTGCAGCGAAACCTCCGCTCCTCTCGTGTCTATTATTCAACGATCGAGCACGCGTGGAAGATTGGATTCATGAAGAATCGAACGTAGTTGCAACTCGAATCTGTGTAAGTATGCGGAACACTTAAGCGTCCGTGTGTGTTGCACGCAAATCACCGAGGTATGTGTACGGTGAACGGCTGGTTACACACACTTTCCACGTACGTCCCCCTTCTCCAACTTCCATTAGACTTGATTCAGAACATCGGTTCTTTGACACGCGACACTTGTCGTATCGAAAGTTAACGAAGAACGAAAAATCGCGCGGCGTTCACGAACGGAATCCAACGATCGAGGAAATGGTAATCGATTGTCCTTTAAACGAGGCTGATTCGCGATGACCATTCGCGATTTCGATCGTGAATCACGGTTTAATAGTACTCGTCTAGTTTAATGGGATAAAGGAGTCCTTAGAGAGAAGAACTAAATGAATCATTGTACGTACCCAGGTACACAAGGAATCTAGTCGACGAGGGAAACGGAAGGTTCAATCTGATGGTCCTGTGTTGGGGAGAAGGTCACGGTTCGGCTATACACGACCATGCCAACGCGCACTGCGTGATGAAAGTTCTCCAGGGCGAGCTTTGCGAGGTATCGAATAGAAAATGTTGTACTCTTGATGCATGCAAGGCGAGGCATTTATTTGAACGTGGTTCCTCCGTAGACGCGGTACGCGTGGCCTGCGAAGTGCAAAAATGAAACCGATGACACGGAAGAACCGGAAGAGTTGAAGGAGCTGCAAAGAAGCACGCTTGGTCTGAATGAAATCTGTTACATCAATGGTAAAGTTAAATGCACATGACTAATGTTATACAACGATGTAAAAGTCTTGGTATTGTTATATAATAACGTAAGATTGTTCGAATGATGCATTTATAAACAACCGTATAGACTCTCTGGGACTTCACCGAGTGGAAAATCCAAGCACCGTGAATCCCGCTGTTTCGTTACACTTGTACTCGCCACCGTTTTCCTCGTGTTCCGTTTTCAACAAACAGACTGGGCAAAGGATGACGTGTAAAGTCACGTTTTGGTCGAAGTACGGAGAGAAACGGAACCGGGTAACATTCTTCATTTTTTCGCCTCGATTTTCGTAAATTATAGAAAGTCAGAAGGAAAAGCTACAATTAAATTTCTCTCGAAATCGTAGGAGGTCCAAGAAGCCAGGTGTCCGGAAGACAATTAACGCGTCGAACTCGAAGTTGGCGGTATCGATCACTTTTTCGACTCTATTTTTTTCAAGCTACGCGAGGAGCCACAAATTTCGAGATATTAATTTAATTATTAATACGTAGTGCTGCGAGACGAAGCATTTAAATCTTGAGTACTTAAATGACTTCTATGTCGGTTCGACGTATATAATTATACCAAATAATGAGAACCTTTAACTAAACGGTACCTTTATATGTGATTAATGAAATATTTATACGGACTAATTTCTGTATCTTCGTATTAATATAGATATGTATACGTGAAACTGTATGCGATAAGATAATCTCTAAGGAAAAATTTATTCGCAATCATATAACTGAACAAAGAGCGAGATAAATATAAAAAAACATGCAATATTTGTTTACCAATATTTATCTTTTGCTTCAGATTTCAAAATAGTTTGATCTAAAGTCAATCGGTGCACTAATTTCTGTAAAATTTGATTTTCGTACCTGTGGCGCCATCTCTGTGAAAAGTGCTCAAACTGGTCGCACATCGTTATCGACAGTGAAGTGAACCATCGATAGACTGGTGCTGCCATCTCTGTGCAAAGTGTCGAAACTGATCGGGGATTTAGTTTCAGCGTTCTCGAAGAGATGGCGCCACAGGTTTGGCAGTTTACTTCGCTGTCGATAACGATGTGCGACAAGTTTCAGCAGTTTTCGCAGAGATGGCGCCACGGGTTTTTCAGTAGTTTACTTCGCTGTCGATAACGGTGTGCGACAAGTTTGAGCACTTTTCACAGAGATGGCGCCACGAGTAGAAACAATACATTTGCAACGATTGGCTGTAGTGGTGACTAATATGTATGAATTTTGTCTCTCTCTCTCTCCCTATTTGTCTATTTCTTTTCTTCTCTTGTCACAAGACCAACACATGTAAACTATGATATTTGGCGCGACATTTTATTGATTTCATTCATTTATACTTGTTAATTAATAGATCGCGATCTAAAAAGAGTATATGCAAACAATTAGCTTAGTATGCATAGGTGACATTTATCGAATAAATTATGATGAGTTTATCTCATGTACAGCGTGTTAGGATGCTGTACAAAACAATTTTAAGGTTGCATCGTGGTTTGCCAACTGAAATTCAGGTTTTGGGAACCGAGTATGTTCGAGACGAATTTAGAAGGCACAAAAATTGTGACGAAGCTACAGCCATCATATTTTTAAATGAGTGGGCAGTAAGTAATTATAAATCATCGTAGGATAGTATTTACTGTATGTAAAGTTGTCTTTCCTTTAGGTTATCTTCCTCGCTTTTACAAATTCATTTACTTCATTTTGTAGCAATATGCTATAATGCTTCACAAGCAACTTGGACTAAAAGGACCGCACACAGCTAAGCCACTAGGTAAACAGTTAAAAGAAGAAGATTTTAATAAATTTAACGAGGAACAAATGTATCAGTTGTATGAACTAATGAACGCTGCAACTGGTAAAACTGATAAAGATACGAAAGACACATAGTCTGATCTGTTAAAACCATTGAAGTAATATGTATCTCATAATTCTCTTAGGATGTATAATATCATTTCAAGATAATGCTCATTAATATAATTTATAAATGTACATAATTAATGCAAATTTTATGTATATATACTATGTATAACATTGTAAATTCCAACAGAAAATGATACGTAGATATTCCTTAATGATAATCTATTATATTTGTACATAAACCTTCAAAAGTACTACTGTATATTGATTATTAATAAACATATAACTTCACTGTTAGAGAATGTTTTATTTCTTGACATAGCCAAGTAAGTATGTACTTGTTAACTAATCATTTTGTACACATAGCGTGATATAGATAATTGTACGGTTATTCTATCGTCACGCGAATCATTCTATAAAAGCGAATTGTGGACGTGTATCACTTAGGTTATAAAGAAGCCTTAGTTGATTATAATCTTGCATATTAATTTTTATACTCGGAAATTTTTGTAATGTGTACACGTACACATAGACACACGAATAATATTAGAAAATAAAAGGTAAATTAATATATTAATCAAAATATGAGAGCTTGGAAAGAAGCTGCAAGTTTAATACTTGCAGCGCGTCATACACAAAAATCTATTCGTTCCTCTTGTTCCAATGTAAGTAGTTAACTATATTTCTATTATATTACCATTGCTACTTGTTTTATCGCAAAAGATATTTTGGTCGTTTATATATTGTTATTACGAAATAAAAAATATAAGATAACCTAATTTATGTGCCAGTGGAAAATCGATAATCGATCTTATCGCGCGCGATAAACAGGCGCGAAAATTTAAATTATTTCGAAATTTAGATTTTGTTAGAAAGATAGCTATTAAACAATACTTACGAGTTTAGTATATAATATTCAATTTCAGTATAATTACAATCTGTTGTGGCTGAAACGTCATCAAAACTCGAAGTTTATGGCAAATGCATACGTATTTCCTGGAGGAGAAATAGATCCATCTGATGCTGATTTGAAATGGCACAATCTTTTTTCTACTTTCGGTATCGATGAGAACAGTTTCAAATCTTTGACTCCAAATACTTCTGCGCGTCCCCAAATATTCAAACCCAAACCGAATGAACTGTCAAGAGACGTTTCGTTACGCATTTCCGCGATTCGAGAAACTTTCGAAGAATGCGGCGTCCTCATTTGCAAGCAATTACAAAAAGTAACTAATGATTTTGGTTGGGCACAATATGTGAAAAGTAATACGACTGATCTCTAAATTAGTTCTTACCATAATAGCAATATTTCATCCCTTAAAATAAGTATAAAAGAATTTTTCATTTTCTAGTTTCTAAAAACGAATTGCAAGATTGGCAATCAAGAGTGCACAATGATGCCACAGAATTTTATACGCTCTGCGAAAATTTTAATTGTTATCCAGACCTATGGTCTCTTTACGAATGGAGCAATTGGTTAACACCAACTTATACGAATGGAAAACGTTTCGATACTGCCTTTTATTTGGCGTGCATTTCAACTACGCCTTCGACTGTTTGTGAACCTACAGAAATGCAAGATTTGAAAGTAAAGCGATCCTAATAATACATTACTAAGACATGACTTACGATTTTATTAATATTTTTTTATAATTTAGTGGGATGAACCAGGAAATTTCTTGGTTTCTTCTCCAGATGTTATACTACCACCACCCCAACAATATGAAATTAGAAGAATAGGGAAATTCGAAAGTATAGATAACTTGCTAAGTTTCGCAATTGATCGAACTAAAACGGGAGTGTTCTTAACTATGCCAGTACGTAAGAAATGAAAGCTTAACCAATCCTTTCTCTCGTTAGAAGAACAATTATAACAATATACATATTATCAGGTATTGATAAAGTTGCGCGACGGAACAGTGCTCGTTTTGCCAGGTGATTCAATGTATCCTGAACAAGTCAATTTAATAGGGACACAGATTATCGATAGAACTGATATTACTCAGCATGAATTTCGAGACATGTCTCCCGTTAAAAATAGGATGGAGTTTCTCGATTTTCAAGTGAAGGAAATTTATATTCAAAATTTTGATATCGCCGATGGTCGTCCAACCCCACTTGAATAAAACAGTATTTCCATTACGACAACGCATGAGAATTCTAAATTTTTACTGTATCAAGATTTTAACGATTTATATGTTCATTCCACAAAGTCCAAAATTTATAATTCCAAGATGCATTGAGATTCTCAGTTTGAGAATGAAGCAACACGCGAAGTAAACTGTATAAAATGCATTTGAAAAATTTTGTAACTCATTTTTATTACAAATAAATAAAAAAATATTTGTATAACTCTTAGCTAACTCGTATTAATTGTTTCCTAAGCGATATTGCGTTATACGTAACTGTTTACCTCTTTCAGTGATCTTTTCGTTAAAAAATTTTTCTTTACATCACGTACCATTGATTCCACGAGTTTCTCTAAATTATACTTGTGTTGCCATCCCCAATCTCGACGCGCTTCGCTATCGTCAAAAACTTGTGGCCAATTTTCAGCTGAAATTTAACGACACGATATTATTCCTTACAAATCTTTCCAATCGATGTCGATATAAAAATATTGCACACCGACCAATATATTGCCTCCCATCCGGTTTGTACGAAATCTTCAAGTCAGGAACGTGCTTTTTAAGTTCACTGAACAATTCTTCCGGTGTGAAACTCATAGCAGTTACATTGTACACTCTTCTTAGCAATAGTTCGTTTGGAGTATTTAAAAATTGAAAAAGCGCTGATAGGCAATCCTCTATATACATCATTGGCAATCTCGTATGGGGTTCTAAGTAACATTCGTACTTTCGAGTGACTAGCCCTTCGTGAAAAACTGCAACTGCATAGTCTGGAAGATAATGCACACGTACTGGCACTATATAATTAATCACCAGCTATTTTATTAAAAATCATAGCTTTGATCATCGTCAGACTTTGCTGTTATTTTAAAATTTACGCATCAGGAGGTAAGAGAAACACAAGAAGCGATCTCACGGTTCGTGATCAAGAGATGCTCAACAATTTACTGGCACTATTGTCCCCGAAGAACGCGATAGATTGTGCTATTATGCTGTTATTCTAATCATGATTGGAACGTGCTCCACTTCTTGGTGCAAGAACATATTTTTTTTTATAACAAAACTATATTTATCCTAAAGTGATGACGAATACCTGTGGTACCACCACCTGGCGGATCACTGCTGATGACACCCGGAAATCGAAGGCACCGGAAGTCGAGACCGAATCTGTGATGATAATATTCACCTAGCAACTCCGCGTGGACTTTGCTAACGCCATAAATTGTTCGTGGACGTTGAACAGTTACATTTGGTGTCGGATTCCGTGGTGAATCTGGACCGAATGCTCCGATCGTCGATGGAATAAATATCCTTAATTTGTACTGTTTCGCCAGCTCGATGACGTTATGCATTCCTAACATAAATCTTTGATTTTTTTATAACATCTTTTTTGGATTACCTTCCTAACGATTCGACGTTTTTACATATCGAATAACAACGCCTCCTTGCTTCCAGACTTTTTCAAAGGTGCGCTAAGAAAGCTACTTTCTCCAACGCACTTTCTTCCACGAGTACAGCAACAATATAATTATAATCGCGGACAACAGATTCACTTGGCACGGAATTCCATTTCATTCCGATGTTCTCTGATTCATCTTGAAATTTAAAAAGCCACTTTACCTTCTATGTTAACCCTCACTGCGAGAGGAACGTTTTGCTCGCCCACGGCGCTTAGGAGAGCGCTGAAATGAATCAGCCAGTCGATTCTGTAATTCACCACTATTTTTTGTAGCCCCTTGAAATCGAGGATGTCGGCAAAAATGAAAGGCCCGTTCGCCAGGCTTTCTTCCGTTGGCTTGATTATGTCAGATAATATCACGTTCTCGCTTCCATAATTTTTCCGAAGTAGCTTCGCGCACTCGGTGCCCAACTGTCCTAGGCCACCTTGTAAAAATACAAAATGTCGTCAGATGTAATGTAAGATATAATGTATCTTAAATATTCCATAAAGTTTCAATAAAAAACAAGAAAAAAAATCAAAAAAGCAGAAAAAACAAATGTAATTTTTAAAATCGGAATTAAATGAATTATGAACGTTGCGTTTATATGTAAATGCAGTCTGCTTCCTCTGGAATTACAGCTACATAATAACTGGTTTGAGAATAGGGATTCTAACTGGTTTTTTAGAAGCATACGCACCAGTAATAAGTATCCTTGGCGACTTTTCGGTAGTATTCGGTGATACATTAATCACAGATCTTTTCATTTCCTGAGACGAACGACAGCTTGTAACATGGCAATCTCGAAGAATGGTTTTTGGCAATCGTTGAGCAATTTTAAACGAATGTTTGCACCACATGTTTTAAAATCCGCGAACGAAAATCAAAATGGCAAAGTGAATTTTCTTTTTATCGATAAGGAAACACTTGGATTATGATCAAACGAGCACACATTGAAAGAAACTCGACGAGTTTGGAGAAAATTTATTTGTCGCTGTGATAAATACGATTTTTATCGTCTTACTTATTCTTCTTAATGAAAAATCAAGAGAACCTTTCTCGTCCTGATGTCGATAAACAACTGCCGTAGGCACGCATAATCATACGTTATTATAACACGATTGATTCTGAAAACCAGTTAGAACACAGACTTCTTCTCAACATTGTGTCTGTGCGTTAATAAATGTGGGACCTTCGCGTCGTTTCTGTCATTTGCCACGCTGGCTTAGCCAACAGTCGGAGGAATATAAAAAATAACAGTACCCATTAGTAGTGTAAAGTGTAATGATACGTTTTGCAAGTGTAAGATGTTTACAAAGTTTTATTTCAAATAGTTTCAAAGTACGTCGCGAATTTGTATAAACACCTTGCACTTATAGAACAACCGTATCGCTAGTTACAGCGAGCGGCAGTAATTAATATTAATGTTATGCGAAGAATGAAACGAAGAATGAAAACATTTACAAAAACGTCATAATTGTATTTAAATAAAAAGGTTTGATTGTACGTAACAGATGATTAAGTAATAGCGTAAAAAAAGAGTTCCTGTTTTTTGAAGATATTTAAATAATTCAGCACCGGTTAGCTCGGAAGAATGGGAAATTTTTTTATATCTTGAAAAAAGCGATTGAAGGAAGGGGCAACTCGTGGCATTTGGACTGGAACACGTTTAACTGCACGTTCCTAAGAAAATCATGGAAATCGCGTTCTTTTTCGATGCGAATCAAAGAAATGTCGAACATAACTGTATAAACAGGATTTATCAGTGGGATAACAACGAAAGAAACAGCAGACTGCATTCATTTCTTAGAAATCTCCTTTTTACTTCATTTCTTCAGCAGCTGACGAGTTTCAGCCGCGATGGCAGATCGATTACTCGAAATTTATTGAAAGTTCATTCAACAAGGATCCTAAATGAAAGAATTTTGGATTCGATATTTACGACTGTCACCAATTTAGTAGAATACTAAGGATTTAGTGGAAAGGGAAGAATTTCCTGGAAGCGTGCCTTCACGGTAGTTGAACACAGCACTTCGCAATTCTCTTTTCGTCCCGCTCGCCATCACCCACGCCACAGTCATCTTCTCCCCTCGACTTTGTGCATCAGCACGCTTTGCACAAAACTTCTTCGTGTAGTTAGTTCGTGCCTGCTCGCAACAAGAGTGTCGACATTTATCGAAGTAGACACTTTCGAAGCGGCATTCGAAACGTGACGGGGTGCATTTTGATTTGTGAATCGGTGGTGCTATCCAATCTTGTTATTAAAAAAACGAGTATAAACAGTTGCAAAGAAATCATCGAACCTCCAAGAAGTAGAATAAGAAGAAGAAGAAGAATATATCCTCGTTGTGGAATGAATTGAGCCTTTGGAAAGCTAGGCAGAGCCAAAAGGTAAGAACGATCCAATAGACGCAACGTCGACACACGCAAGGGGTAGTTTCGTTGGGAAATGGCGAAACTAATGTCGTTTCTTATTATTCTATTTGATTCCAATTTGTTTGAAATGTGCACTACCCATTTCGAAGTTACACAATCTCGCGTGATCGAACGTAGTGGGGTTTAGAAAGAACAAGAGCCAAGAAGGAAAACGAAGGAACTAAGTACAAATCACTTTCACTGGAATCGTACGCGATCGCTGCAGTTCGATCGCGGTTACGGACGATGACGTTCGCGATTGAAAAGCAGCTGCACCTGTACCAATTGTACACATTGTAAACTGCATCTACATAGTAGAGTACGCGACATGATTATGTCAACTGCTCGCCCGATCGATTCCAGTCACGCGAGGCTCCATTTGTTGGGAAACGATCGTGCGAGAGACCGCGTTCACCATCGAATAGGGTAATTTTAAGGTTCAAACGAACGATCAAAAGCACTTTGTTAATAATCACGTAATCTAGTTCAAGAGAATACAAACGCACTCACGCGAGTACGGCGACCTGTATTCCTCGATGACGCGCTCCCTTAAATATTCAATAAAACACGCGGTTTAAGTCGCACGCGGTCCTTTAATTAAACTTCTTTTATTAACGATCACGCGATATCGAAATACTTTATGTCCGACTGCGTTTCCAGGCCGTCCGATTGTTCCTACTTACGGAAGGCACATTATGAAACACACGTGGTCACCCGTGACACCATCCTCGAGGAACACCTTTGTTTTCGTTCTATCTGATAGAGTAAAAAGACTTTCCTCTTCCGTATCGATCTCTTTAACTTGCTGCTCTTACCCCGCATTTTGAAGCTTCGTATACTTTGTAGTGACAAATAAACGCGAACTTTATCAATCTCATCAAAGAGGGACGTACAATTTAGCTGTGTCGTGAAGTTTCAGACGACAGTAATTATTCCGAGGCAAGATTGTCCTAGCGGTGTTTAGCTTACGGTACGAAGCCTTAATTTTGTCGTCTACGACCGTGACGCGCACCAGACACGTATACACGCGCGTGTTCTTTGGTTTACGCACAGAAAACACCGCGACAACCAGGGGCAGTTTAACACTTGGCGATCACGCCCGGTTTCGTAAAAAGGAGAATCATTTTTACAGAAAATGTGGGGCTGGTATTTAAGGTCGTAGACCAACATCCAAATGCGCTATGATTAAGCCACCGAGGGGTGGATGCCTCTTTACGACTGGCTGGATCCTGGCACTGTTCTCCGCCAGTGTCAGCGCCCAGTTAGGTTCAGAGTATGGATGTCCTACTCAAGAGAGGATTCTACCTTGCAGATGTTCTACTCGAGACATGGAGATTCAGATATGGCAAGTGTCGCGCTTTATGTACGAAGAACCCAGCCCATCGGATCGAATTCATTCGTTGTCTTCCAATAGGTGCAGTCATAGCGAATTACCAAAAGTCCTGGAGGGTCTGAAGGCGGTGAGCCACTATTTGGATCGACCAGTAGACGAGTTGATCCTGGAGAACAACAATCTACCTAGTCTACCGGGGAAAGTGTTCGCCACTCTGCGTGTTCTCCGCTTGATGCTTCGAAATAATCGCCTCGAGAGGGTGTCGTCCGGCTGGTTAGAGGGGCTTCACGATTCTCTGTTAGAGCTGTTCGTCGTGGAGCCAGATTTACGCTCTTTGCCAGTAGACAGCCTCGAGAATCTGCAAGGTCTCGAGGCGGTGACGTTGCAGAGCAAAGTGATGAAGAAGCTGCCAAAGTTCTCTGGCCTCCCGAAGCTCAGATACCTCCAGATCAATTCCCCGGGTTTACTGGAACTGGCGCCAAGAAACTTCCGAGACTTGCCCAACCTGGAGCAGCTTCACGTGTTCGGTAGTCCACGTTTGATACGTTTAGAAGCTGGCCTCTTTCGAAGCCTACCCAGGTTGGAGTTGGTGAACGTCACGGATTGCGGTGTTCATTGGGTCCATCCGCGGGCGTTTATAGATTTACCGAAGCTGAGAGAGATATCGTTAGTTGGGAATTCGATCGTGGACGCTGGCATGATCGGCCGTGCCTGCACGGACCTGCCTTCCCTCTCGGTGATACGTTTGGACGAAAATCGAATAAATCGCCTCGGCGAAGCAGCCTTCACGGATCTGCCCGTTCTCTCGCGCCTGTACTTATCGAGGAATCACATAACAGAGGTGTTCGCTGGAGCATTTCAAAGAATGCCGACCCTGAAAACCGTGGATCTCAATCACAATCTCATACACCGTATACATCCTGAATTCTTCCCGCACAGGCCTGGGAACGCTCTGGAGGAGATGTGGCTGATCGACAACGATTTGAGCCACGTGAGCGAGCTAAGGTCTCTGATGGAGGCTCTGCCCAGGTTGAAGTTTCTAGACGTCAGCCACAATCAAATCGAAGAGATACCGTTCGGCTCACTAAGGGGTCATCCCACGTTGGAAAGACTCCATCTTGATCACAACAGAGTGGCCTTTCTGCAGAGGGAAACCTTCACCGCGATGCCCGCTCTTCGAGAACTCAGATTAAAAAACAATTCGTTGTCGAACCTATTGGAGGCGCCGTTCTGGAACTTGCCGGCGTTGAAAGTAAGTGCCACGATGGTGAAACGTTGCCTAAACTTCCAGCTTGACCACGGCGTGTTACAATTTCAGGGGCTGGACCTTTCCGAGAACTACTTTCGTCACATAGAGCCTCGTTTGCTGGCGAACTTGCCAAATTTGAGACGTTTGGATGTCAGTGGAAACGCGGTTGGTCTCATAGAGCCTGACTCGTTCCTAGGCACACCAGCTCTGGAGCACGTCAATATCTCTGGGAACGCGCTCTCCGTCCTTCATCCGCTTACATTTCGTCATCTGACCAATCTTTACGAGCTGGACGTCGGTTGGAACCGAATGCTCGAAATAGTCCCGGGTTTACCACGAAATATAGAACACCTCTACATGCCCATGAATCGTATCGTCGTCCTACCAGCTGCATCTTCTCCGGATCTGGACCTTCCGGTGTTGAGATCTCTGGACCTCAGCGCAAACGGTATCGAGAGGATACTCCCTGGCAGCTTGAGCAATTTGCCAAATCTGAGGAAACTGAATCTTGGTTACAACTCTCTTCGACTTCTGGAGGACGGCGCGTTCGACGCGTTGTCGAGGTTGGAGCAACTGGACTTGAGATACAACCGATTGGTTACCCTGCACGGTCGAAGTTTTAGGCCATTGAGATCGCTCATGGATTTGAATCTTCGAGGGAACCGTTTGGAAGTTCTGAGGCCGGATATCTTCCAGGAAAATATTCGACTGCAGAGGCTGGATCTCAGCAGGAACAATCTTGCTCAAATACCTCATGCAACCTTCTCGAACACCAGGTAACGCGTACTGATAGTATCATTATTCTTCGCGTAAGTTTCCATAGTACTCTTGTTTCTCAAAATTGCGCGAGTTCGTGCTGTTTTTTGCACGTTAACACGCCGGTAGCGAAGTAGTTTCACTCGTAGTTATATGGTTGCGTCACCTGCAAATTGGTACCTAGAAAGTTCTTCGTGCTAGCGTCGATGTCCCCCTTTGCCTGTGAGGTGGCACCATCCTGGCGTGTCGTTCATTTTTACCAAGATAGCGTAGGCGAAATATCGAATCGGCCTCTTTTATTCGAAACTCGAAGGCGTTTTTAGGCGGAGCAATTTTGCTTAAGTCGGAAACAATTGTTTCTGTTAACGTTTTCGATGTCAAACGAAGGGAACGGCATTAATTACAGAGACCTTCGTGAATTGTACGCGTCGCACAATACTTTGACCGAGTTACCCGGATCGTTGCACGGCTTAACAGCTCTTCAGGTACTCGACTTGAGCTTCAACAAACTGAACATCCTGTCGCCGGAAACACTGAGCAGCCTATCGGCCTTGCTCGAGCTTAAACTTGTCCGGAATCGCATCCGTGAGCTGCGGGAAGGCGCGTTCGATGGTCTGCCACGATTAACGTTGATCGATTTGGAGAACAACGATCTGAGAATCATCGAGAGGAACGCCATCAGAGCTCTGCCGGAATTACAAGCGATAAGGCTTGGGAAAAATCGGCTGCAGGTAGAGAAAACTACTTTTGTTCCTTCTTTCTCTATTTCTTCTTCAAGAACTACTATTATTTCGATTGATTGCGCGTGTAGATAATTCCAAGCGGAGTTTTCACCGAATTACCATTGCTGCAAAGTGCGGAACTCCAGGAAAACCGTATCCAGGAAATTGCAAGCAACGCGTTCATTAACGTGCCTCACCTTCTCTTCCTTAATCTCAGCCACAATCATTTGCCATCGCTGAATTACGTTGGTTTAGAGAGCTTGCGATCTCTGGAGGTTCTGGATTTGAGCAACAATCGATTGTCCAGGGTATCAAGCAACAGTCTAGCATCGATGGAGTGGTTGGTAGAATTGAAGGTAAGTAAAACGTGAGCAAGATGCCGGAACGAATCACTTTAGGGATCATTTATCATTGGGTATGTTAATTAAAACCGTTAATAACTTTCGTTGTTGAGGGAAAATTAATGGAACAGTTGCGATAAAAGTCGTTTTTCGTAATGACCGTATTAAACGCAAACGAAGAATGAAACAAATTACGGGATGGTGGGGGTAGTCTTTAGTAATAACGGCGAATACTTTCTCGTCGAGAGTGAAACTTCTTCACGAACCGTGGTGCGAGGCCGCTCGTTATGCTAGCAGAGCAATTATTTGTATAGCTGCATCGCTAATTAAGAAGACAGCGGACTGCTTTGCATGTCTACGTTTTCCACTTTAATTGCAGATGGACAATAATCGAATTTGCGCCATCCAAGGCTCGCCTTTCGATGAAATGCCCAGGCTTCGTGTCTTGAGCTTGAGAAATAATCGAATGGCTTCTGTTTCGGAAGTAGCATTCAAACGATTGCGATCAAATATTGCTGTCTTGGATATCGATGGTAAACCTCTTCTTTTATTAATCCTCAGACACTGTAAAAGAAGTTTTTTCTTTTATAAGAACAATATTTTCAAACAAGGAAATCCACTTTCGTGTTCCTGTGGTATGTTATGGCTGAGGGGCTGGTTGCAACAGGCTTCCTCCGAGGGTCCAAGGTGCGCAGATGGATCTTTGTTCAAAGAAATTAGATTGTCTCGTCAAGATTGCCAGCGAGAGAGACAGATCGATCCAATACATCCCGGTTGTGAGTCCGAAATTATCGACACTGCATCGTATCCTATCTCCTCTTCGAGTAAGTAAAATTTCCAAAAGCAAGCGCTCAATTTTGCCTTCCGTTAATCGTTGAATGAACATTTCGCCAGTGTTTGGAGCAACGGAGATGGTACCGCTTCGCATGAATTTGAAGGAGTCATCTACGCGAAATCCTTCTAGTTCTCAAGACTCCGATTACTTCTACGAATATCCGGACTACCAAGATAATAAAAATGATACATCGAACGTAACTTTCACAGCTACTCAGCTCGCGACTACTGTACCAACGAATACAGTGAAAGTCCCGCATACAACCGAGCGAATTCCATCCCCAATTAATAATACTATTCCAATAAAAAAAGCTACTTCGATGCCTCCCTCTCCTAGCAGTTCTGGTTTCACATTTTTCGGAGTGCCCTTACCTAGCCTTAACTTTAACCTTTGGGGTAACTCTGGGAGAAAATCCGAAAGGAAAAATTCTTCTGGAAGACCTGGAAGAGGTCGTTACAGAACGTTTCCACCTACGGAACCGGAGATCCACAGAGGTGGCTTCATACCTCTGCCACGTGGGCAAGGAGGGTTCGTGCCCATCGTTGATCCTCGATTAAATTACGAGAGACAAGTTAAGAATGAAACCGCGAGGGTCCAGAATTCAAGCGTTGCGCAAGAAGAGCGAAAAAGATGGAAGAATGGAAACGCTACGGTCGTGAAGATCGAAAGGACTCACCCAAGAACGAGCAAGCCTAAAATGGGATCCAAAGAAAGGGAAGAGTTGTCTACGGTGTCGACTAATGAGTCGGATCTTCGTTGGCAAATATCAGGCATGAAGAAAACCAAGTAAGCGATCGAACGAAATATGTAGTCGAACACGAAAGAAGAATTGTTGTATTTTATCTTTTGTTACAGTCCTTCTGCTTTCAATTCAACGAAGACATCGGATTCGAGTACCGCAGCGGACGAATCGCCTAGAAAGGCGAATGAAACTTCTGTATCTACTGAAATTTACAGTGGAGAGACTTTGGAGATGAATAAAAAGCCAGTTAAAAGCGAGGAGAGACCACAAGTGAAAGGCGCAAGTCGAATCGTCTGGACTACGCCGAAGACGATTTTGGATACAACAAAGGAAACTATATTTGAAGAAACGTCGAGAGAGGTGTTAAAAGGAGAAAAGAATTGGGATCCTGAAGTAATCGAATTTCAGGAAACATCGAGTCCTGCAACAAATATTCGAACCGAATCAATTGGTAATAGTAAAATTTGTATTACATAATAATTTTTTTATATAACATCAAGTAAATAATTATTCAACATTAATTATAGATGATTTAACCGCGGTCATAACGGAACGACCAACTTTCTCACCAACTTTTTTGGACAATCGGAAAAATTTCTCTTCAATACTTCAGACTTCTCGAGAAACGGAAGCATCAGCTCTCTCAGCGTTTTTGGTTCCAGGAGGCCAAGTGCCTTCTTCGATACCAAATTTGCGTCCACTAGGTAGGCCAACGATAACGAAGGTTCCATCACCACGTATCGGTCTTTCTACCGAACCAGAGAAACAGAAGTCTGTGGCAGAAGCAGTTCAAAGAAATGTAGAAACTGAGGAAGAAAAATTGTTAGGCAAACATAATTCGTTTAATGAAAACGCGGAAGTTGTTGAGGACAATCCGTTCAACTGGTACTTTCAACATTATAACGATACCAATTTAGAACCTTTTGTAGGCATAGCATATAGTGGTGGTGAAAAGACAAGTGTCGCTCGATGGACTTTATTGGGTCAAATATATCTTACTTTGTACATTTTCATATAAAAACATGGAATTAGTTTCCAGCAATTAATTTATTACCTAATTAATATCCGAAGTGTTCTTAATTGTGTGTAAGATATTAATTTGAATGATGGGATCGAAACGAAGAGAACTAGAGTGTTATGGGGTAAAATTAAGGAGTGCTTTTCTGATGAAGAATAGACTGTATATCTGAAATTATATGTCATACAGGTACATGCATCGTAAAAATTTTGTTTTAAAGTTCACATTTTCGTATGGTATAAAACATGCACGCTCGATTTGTCGTGCATTACACGGTGACTTTCGTAAAGTTCTTGTATGCTGTCGAAAAATAAATAAATTGTAAGTTTGAATGATCGATTTTTTTATTAACAACGCAGTATTAGTTTCGAAAGCTTAGGTTCTCTAAAAAATATGTTTCTAACACCTAAAAAATGTATGTCATGAAAACTTCATCTGGCATTTTCACGTAATATAGAAAATTATGGTATATTGAAGCATACCGTTTACAATAATTAAACGATGTTGATTCATGAAAAAATTATGAAATTTTTTTTACCGATATTTATACATTATATAAAAGTTATAAGTAGTTTGAAGCAGTTCCTCATTTCTAATATAAAATAAAGACTACTAGTGAACACAATCACTGTGTTTATACCTGGTAAACCTTGCTTACCTTCTTTTAATAATTGTGCAATATGTTTATTCTATTTCATGTTTACTATAAATTGTGGAAATGTGTAACTGCACTCTTACTATCATATCCTTTATCTAATGTAGTTACTATACTATGTTAGAACACTTTAAGAATAAGTTTATTTTGGTGTTAATTTCAGATACCAATTGTTTGTAAACACAAAATACATTTGTACATGTAGAAACAAACTTTGTAACTTTTGTGAACTTCTGCAATGTAAACAGTCTCAATCACACAAATTAGTCTCAATCTCACTTTATTCACTTAGCTTTCGCTTTTTCTTTTTCATCCTTTTTCTCTTCTTCTTTCTTCTCATCTTTTTTCGTTTCCTTTTTATCTGTTTCTTTTTTCTCGGCGTCGCGATTGGTTAATTTATTATTGATCAAATTGTGCAAAGCCACTATAGATCTAACGAGAGCAGCAAGATACACAACTAACATTTGATCATTTGTTTTCACGTATAGCGAATCAACAAAGCTACTTTGCGTCATATCAGGTAGCAAGTTAAAAATGTCTTGAAGTTGATAAACAATCTGATGATTAATAGGTAATTTACCACTACCGACTTGTAGCAGATAATCTCTAATTTCTCTAATTTGTTCATGAAGACCTTTTAAACCTAATAATTGATTTGTAATTCTCTGGCTAAGAGTACCAACTGTGGTATCCTTGATATCTCTTAATAAATGTTCTACACCTACTTCCTCAGCTTCTTCGGCACCAATTTCACTAGGAATATGCTCAAAAGTCTTAGACGTCGGAGAACCATCCTACAAGCGATACCATATTTTTAAAAATTATGTATGTATTCATTAAGCTATGAAACTTACATCGTGAACTTCTTCAACAGCTTGATATGCTTCTGTAGGAAGACCAAGATCTTTGGGTTTAGCATCAATTATAACCAAAACGGAATTAGGACAATATCTCCTGATCAATTCATTAATTGCAACATCATTTTGATGCAGCTTAGGCCCGGTATGATACCATCCTACTACCTTTTCACGGGCTGTGCGAATCAGTTGATAAAATATTAGATGCAAGATTGTAACTGCTATTGAACTCATATACACGCAAGTGGGTACGTACCATTAACTTTTTTGAACATTCCATACATATTTTCAAGATAATCATGGTCAAGGAACCACACACTTTTATCTTTATCATCTTCATCAAAGGGTACTGTAAATAAAAATACTAGCGTTTGATTTCTTTACTTACCGAAATGACTTTCAGAAAATATGCACGTATGTTTAGGTTAAGAAAATCACAAATCGTTAAAGCAACAATATCTTCGTTTTGTTTACATATTAGTTAAGAGAACAGTAAATTAATTACTACGATTAGAAAATTTATCAATGAAATGAGTAAAAATCTCAGAATAAAACGGTAAATGTTAGTAGTGTTAACCTAACCTGCAAAACTGTTTGACACGTCCAGAACGCCTTTAGCCCTCCAACATCCAAGAAGAACGCCAACAACTCTTTTCTGATTACCAATTTTTCCCATACGATTAAAGTGATCCACCACACTTAGTAATACTAAAGGGTGCACCACTACTTTCGTAGTTACAACCTCTTGACTCGGCATTTTTGAGCAATTCCTTTGACTTTTCTCAGTGAACGTAGCCGCAGCAGAAACAACATCCAAGTGATTCACTGGTCATTCACAAAAGACCCTTCTACGTATATGTAATAAGGTAAACAATATAAGCGCCATTTTTAGGAAAATATGCGAACTATGCTTTCACTTAGAAGATTTTAAACTATAATAATTTCAAAAAAGTAAAAGAGTTTCAATTATTGTGTTAGAAACACACCTTCGAAGGTGATTTAAGGTTAATTACGAAATTTGGTACATGCAAAATTTTCACATAATTTATATTAATTTATATTTTCTTAATTAGTATGATAAGGATATCAATGTTTCGGGATGAATTTCTTTTTTAAATAATTATAAAACATTTATGCATTTATTTTAAATGGAATAAAAGATATTAAAGTTAGCAACACTGTTCAGAGAACACGTTGCTTAACAAGTGTTTTGCTTCGATTTTTAGATATTAGAAGGTAATTCTTAGTGGAATGCGTCTGATGGTAGCATTTAAAGAAGTGTGATAAATGCAATATTGATTAAAATAAATCGAACCTATATACGTACTTTTTAGTAACAATTTAATTCAATTTATTCGAGAATAAACGAAGCGTTTACATTCCCGTTCCACATATGCATTCCTGCCAGCAAGTGCACCAACTGAAGAATGAAGAAAGGCGCGAAATTTTAGAGTTCAAATTTTTGTTACAGGATGTCGAGACCAATAGTTTTTGTAACGGGAAATGCAAAAAAGCTGGAAGAATTTGTGGCTATTCTAGGAAATAATTTTCCGCGAACAATTAAAAGTAAAAAGATCGATCTTCCGGAATATCAAGGAGATATAGATGATATATGTCGAAATAAATGTCGAATAGCGGCAGATTTAATAAAAGGTCCTGTTATTATCGAAGATACGTGTTTGTGTTTCAATGCAATGAAAGGTTTGCCTGGACCTTATATAAAATGGTTCCTAGATAAATTAGGACCTGAAGGATTGCATCAAATGCTTCACGGTTGGGAAGATAAAACAGCGGAAGCAGTTTGCACTTTTGCCTACTGCGCAGGAGAACCGGAAGATCCGGTTTTACTGTTTCAAGGTAGAACGCAAGGCATTATTGTAAGTCCTCGAGGGTCGCGAGACTTTGGTTGGGACCCGTGTTTCCAGCCTTTGGGCTACGAAAAGACGTACGCAGAATTACCAAAAGAAGAAAAGAATAAAATTTCTCATCGTAGAAAAGCACTGGAGAAATTAAAAGATTACTTTATGAAAGATGTTCAATCTTAGCTTTAAATAAGCTACTCTCTGAAAGCACAGTATTGATTTAATTTTTTGTATCTGCGAATACTAATAACATTTGTAAACAATCAAGATTTAGAAATACATTGATTGCGTGTCAATGAAAGTTTGTTTTTTTACTTCCTATTTAAATATGTATTTTTTTATGAATGATTATGTTCATATCATCAAAATATGTAATTGGAATATTGACCCCACATTAGTAAGCATATTTTTGTATTATCAAGAGTGATTTTGTATTTAAAATACATTTCGGTTGAAGTGATAATAAACTGATGGACTTCGTTACTATGTTGAGTTACATATTAAAAAATTTCTTATACCATACAGTAAGAGAGCAACTTAAATGTTGATTCTGCCAATCAATATCCCACGAATCGTAAATATGTACGATATATTTATCAAAATGTTCGCAAAGTGATGCAAAAATTATTGATATTTTATCATATATTTTTGGTGGAAATTTGCGGATTTTACGTTTTAAATTTTACGAATAAATACTTGAAGAACTTTGTATAACATTATACGTTATATTTTAATATTTATACTTCATCTTAACAAGTATACGTTTGTATTATTGTTGATTGTCGTGAACGATGGTAAACAAGCGGGTTTTATTTGTTACTTTTCTGAACATTATTGATAAGGCTAATTAAACTCATTAATCGACAGTGCTCACAATACTGTAACTTATTATTACAAAAGCAATCTCGAGGGAAGTTTCCAATCTCGCTGTCACCGTAATAAAATTAATAGCGAGGCTTGTTTGTTATTAGTGATATTAGAACACCATAAATGATTAACATTTATTAATTAATTGATGAACGAACCAATTTACTGGATCAATTATGTTCCGCATGAACGTAATAACCGTTATAAAGAATTATGCACATAATTTTTTTTAATAAATAATGCAATAAAATTCTGCAGAAAAAAATAGCGATAAACAAAAAAAGCAATAAAGGCAGAGAACTTTACGATGCTTTCAATTATCCGCTATTACTGAGGGGGAAAAACTACGAACCAGTTTAAAATAAAATCATCAGGTGATATTTTTAAAAGCCTTTCACATAGTAAACGTAACTTACAATGATGTCAGAACGGGTTATCTTTTGAATTGATTATACCGGCACGGCCGGTTCATAACACCCCTTCGATAGGGGTTATCATTATATTTGCACTTTCTTATTCTACTGGGATCTACCGATTTTTCGCCTTATAAAAGGAGACAACTGTGCACCAGCGTTACCAGTCTTTCTACAAGGGCCGCGCAATAATGAATGCCCTAATCGGTAAGTAAAACGAAAGAAGAAAGAAAAGTTGGTTTCGCATCTTTTGTTTTAATGCATTCGCGGGAGTTATTTTTTAACTTAAATTATATTACACAGGTTTCCTTTTTGTTTTGCAGTGTTATTGGGAACACTCTCTACGGCTCTTGCCATTCCAGGTACGTTAACTCCAAACCAAATAAATTAATCTGTCCGATCTCTTGAAATACCACAATGCAGATGTTAAAATAAACTTACCGAATACTATTGCAGCTTACGTTCCTCATGGAAAAACTGTAACTTACAAATATACCGCCGATGTGAAGGCCGGAGTCATCGAGCCGGCTTCTCTCGCCTCTCAGTATGGCATCGAATGTCTTCTTCATGTAAAGCATGATATCACCGACCCAAGATTGAAAAATGCCTACTATGTCACTTTAACCGATGTGAAACATGGTATGCATAATGGGCACACAACGTATCATGAGCATGTCCACATTGTGCATCCAATCGTCGAAGCTGCTAAGGCGATCGAGACTCCTTTCTTGGTTGTCTACGATGAACATGGCCGTGTGAGTATCAAGAGAAACATTAAATTAAAACTTGACCAATTTTTACTTGTCTACCAACAAGTGGACTAAAATTTATTGAAATTATCCCAGTTACAAGGTGTGAAACTAACGGAAAATGAGCCTGGATGGTCGCGGAACATCAAAAAGGCCATTGCTGCTATGCTTCAATTGGATTTGACCAATATCCACGTTCAAACTCCCATGAAATCACACACTTTCACAACTCATGAGGTAGGTAACGACTGATGGGAACATCCTGTTATTTTAACTAATGTTCTCTTTGCTTGTTACCACTAGGACACCATTCATGGAACTTGTGAAGTAGCATATCATGTGCATTCAGCGGACCAGACGCATCCAACGTCCACCACCGAGTTTGTGGTCACAAAGATGCACGAACCAAAGAACTGCACTCACTTTAACCATCATGAGTTCCATCAATTTGAGTGCGAGAAATGTCACACAGAAGAACAGGTATTAATAAGTATCGATGTATGAATTGTTCCATTATTTTAAAAATTAATAATGATTGTTTCATAACTTTTGTTTCCCTATTCTCGTGCAGGATGACATGACCACTGCCAGCCAGCGCGTTTTCGAAATAGAACAGCAAGGCAACGATTTTCTTATAAAAAAATTGGTTGGTTATGGAGTGATCAACTACCTGCCATGGTCGGCTAAATCAGAGGCTCATTATCTTTTGACAAAGTAACTTCAAAAGTTTTTGCTCCTGTTTTAATTATAAGAAATTTGTCGTATTGTATTTATGAACGATGTTCGTCTTTACAGCCAAACCTTGGTTCTCCAAAACGTTGTTCCTGTATCTAATATTCAACTACCGGTTGTCAACTTCCAAAATAACCCAGTTGTCCATAAAGTTATCTTCGATAAGCCGCAAACACAATACGTTTCCCAGGCCGATGTAGACGTAACTTATGGTCGGCATGTTGTGAAGCTGAACGAGCTTGTCGTTCAACTGAAGAAGATGTTGGGTGAAGCTGCCAATTATCTAAAAGACCATCATGGACCACCAGACTGGAAGCAAGGCCAAACAATTAACAGGCTTTTACATACTATAAGTTATATGAACGTTGAAACTTTAGAAACGGTATATAGCGAACTCCAACATGCCCAGGATGCCAAAGAAGTAACGATGAAGTACGTGTTTCGACACTTATTGATATCATTGACGAGCAACAAGTAAATTTGTTCCTATATTTTTTCAGAAATATTTTCCTCTCGGTAGTTCCGAACGTAGGAACCACAGCCGCATGTATTTTCACGCGTAATGTGGTTCGCACAAAGAGCGTTCCGAATTGGGTTGCGGTCTCGATGCTCACTAATCTTCCGAGGCACGTAAAAGTTCCTACGGAGCAACTGCTTTTACAGATGGAAGAACTCCTCAACTTAGGAGACACCGTTTCCGCACATGTCAGAGAAGCTAGCATATTTTGCTTCGCTACACTGATCCACAAAACATTCAAGGACAGGCATACAGACTCTGTCGACAATCTTTTGGACAGATACTTGCAACACTTCATGGAACACATTAAAAGTATGTATTCTTTCTAATGTCCTAATACAATTAATCTTGAATTGGTTTCGTAACAAATGTTGCAGACGAGCCAACGCATCACATGAAGACAGTGTACATGATGGCCATGAAAAACGTTAAATTGAGCCATGTTCTGACACATCTTGAGCCCATCATTCGCGGTGAAATGGTTGTTTCTCAAAAACAACATACCATTCGTACACAAGCTATTTGGGCCGTCAAATCCATGCATGTCACCGATCATCATCACGTTTATGTTCTACTCTGGCCAGTCCTTTCTGACGTTACACTTCCAACAGCGACTAGAATTGCCGCTTACGATGTATTGGTACATCATTTGCCTCACCCAAGACATCTTATAGACATCCAATGGTTTATGGTTTCCGAAAAGAACGAACATTTGTACAATTATCACGTGGACACCATTAAAGGAATCGCTAACTCAGTTGATCCTTGCCTGTTGCCAGTACGAGAAATGGCCAATAAAATATTAAGTTTTACTATGAGGCGACATACTACTGTCCCACTTTCAGGCAAAGTTTATGTCGATTATGTGGACGAAAAATACGGATACGGAGAAGGTGTAAAAGGCTCTTACGTTGTCCATCATTTGACTGGCTTGCCGTACGTTGGTTCGGTCGAGCACATTACGTCTGTTAGTCACAAACGTATCACTGGAGTGGGAGTGAGTGTTTTTATTGACTATTACGGTTAATGAATTTTGTTTATGTTCCTTTTTAATGTCATTCAACATTTTTCTGTACTATAGATTCATTGGAATATCGAAGGTCTGAGCGAAGTCGTGAAGAACGTCAAGCATAAAGTATTCGGCCAATCTGTACAAGCAATTAAAAACCCCAATGTGAAGAATGTATTGGCGAAAGCAGCCAGAGACATGCCTGCGGTTGGAGATGTAGACGTTAATGTGATCCTAACAATAAACGATTACGTCGTATCAATGTACCATTACAACAAGGATAACTGGATGCACGCTCTCGATGAAATGGCGCAATGGAAGAAATTCTTTACAGACAACATGAATAACGTTAACTGGCAAAGTTATTACAGCAGTGTTGTGTATCGCAACCATTTCGAAATGCATATGCCCACTGACCTCGGTGTACCAGCCATTTTGAGCGCGAAAGTGCCTTCGTTCGACTCTTTCAGAGGAAATATTGTTCTTTCGGAAGATAAAAATCTGTTGGGCTTCAAAGTAAAAGTGAGATACCAGAGTTGGACGCACGCTGAACATGCGATGTCGATCTACAATCCCATCGTCGATGTCTGGCACGTTATTCGCAGGCCATCGGTCCAAGACATTATTGTACCCATTGAAATGAACGTTGGTTACAACTCAGAGACGAAGAACATTAAAATTTCGCTGCCAAGATTACCCGTTTCCGAGTACTCGGTTACTGAAATATCGACTTATGTTAAAAGCTACGTCAGCATTCTCGGCGATGAGACCGATCACTTGAAAAACAGTTGCGGTACATGTCATCATCACGAAATGGTTACTGGTGTTGTTAATCCGAAAAAGTATGAGAACGTTGTGGAATCAAAAGACACTGGACTTAAATTTACCACAGCGGTATACAATTGCGAAAGCACTGTTACACCTGTTCCACCTATGGTCGAGTGGATGGAGACTCTTACAGATGTACATAAAAACACTATGTAAGTATTAACGTAACTGTCCAATTAATCAAATCATGGAAGATTTCGGAGATAAAAGAAATACAACTAAAATTTATTTTGATATAGGGGCTACAAATGGGTCCAAATTATTATGGGTGTTCGCCAACAAATGATAAATGACATCATTTCGGGACAAGGGAAGAGTTGCGCGACGACGATTAAAGTTGAACCAAGTATCGTTCATCCTACTTCGGTGGTAAGTTGAAGAAGATATTTTGCATGTAATACGTTTACGCTCAACCTTTAATTCTCTATTTCTTCGTATATGATTAGATCGACTTAACTGGAAAAGTTAACGTTCAAAACATGGATCACGCTAGTGATCGAATGGATCTGTTTAGCAGTAAGAGGATTGATATTCGTGGAACATTGAAAGTTAAAGCAGCCGCCACTGATGAGGTTGCAAGACAGTGGGATGCGAATGTTAACATTTTGTTGTCTCAAGGCCACGTGAATAATAACGTGAAAATTGTGGTCACTCGTACTACACTAGGAGAGAAAAATTTGAAGGTTTGAGAAGAATTTATAGTTTTTCACAAGTTAAATACTGTAACTATTGACACTAGAAAGTAATCGATGCATTACTTCAGATATGCGTGACGGCGCGAAAGGATTATTCAGCAGTTACTTCAGATTTATTGAAAGTTGATACCGGAAAGAAGGAAGTCAATTCGAAAGTCACAATTACCATGGGAGAAACAACTGAAGACAAATGTGTGAACGATCAAATGGACGTTACAATTACCATGAAAGGGGAATTGACGGAAGAACAGAAGGAACATATTGTCGAAGACAATGCGCACGGTATGTGCGCTAAACAAGCTCAGAATTCCTTGTACTACTCTAATGGCTTGCACGTTCCTCATACCTGGCATTGCATACAAGAAGCTATACTTCATTCAACATTGAGGAAATTTACCGTAAATATGGCACTAAGAAAGGTACATGACGATCTTCGTATACGGACATGTTTCACAATTAGTTCGATTATGTGTATACTTATCTTGAATTTACATTGCAGGTACCTCTGTCGTTGGTATCCTGCGCAAACATAGTGCAAGATGTTGTGCGTGGTCTTTCCTATCCACATGTAACATATTCTTGGAATCACGTGGAGCCTGGAAATGTAAAAATTCTCGCAGAATTCCCATACCTTACAAACGTTCTTAACACCGAGGTTGTCACTCCGACATACACTTATGATTTAGTTCAGTTACCATTTGGTGATCCACTTTGGAACGTATGGATGGACAATACTCATTACGATGTCACAATGTTGCATAATTACGTTAATAGATATAGCAGTAAGTTTTTATTTATCGCATAGTGGTAATTATATATTATACAAATTTATTAAACAAATTTTACGCCCTCTACAGAGTCATGCTCGGTCTATCCTCGAGTACTTCTCACCTTTGATAATGGTACTATGCCATTTATCGTACCCGATAAATGGACTCTGGTTTCTGGTGATCATATAGATCAGACGTACAGTGTCTTCGTAAAATTAGTACAGACTAACAAATTGGCCATGAAAGTTATCGTGGGTGAACACGAATTGGAAATTACGCCTGCCGATTTAGGAATGACAGTTACCGTAGATAACAATGTGGTCCCCAATTATGAAAAGGGTGTTATGGTACCCGAAGGTGAACAGAATTCCTACGCTATGAAGTAAGTATATCTCTCTGTAATTATTGAAAGCATTGTTCTAAACACAATAGTTTCATTAAGTCTGCACATCGTTTTAATATTACAGTATAATAATAATATACTTTTTTCGTACAGACTGACCAAAGCTTATGAACATTTAGCAATTGATTCAGCATTGGTACCAGTTCACATTTATTATATACCACAGTCCGTCATTATTCGTTTGGAAACTCAACATCAGGGTCAAGTGACTGGTTTGTGTGGTTGTATGGATGGCACACATAAAGTCGAAATACCAAAAATATATACCGCCTCGCATCTTTAAGGGAATCATAAGAAATCATTTAATCATTTTTTCATCTAATGAAGAGACTAGAGGAAATTGGACGTAGCAGTAGGCGATTACTACCAAACAAGAGACCTTTTTATCTTAGGGTTATATCGAATGATAATATAGATGTAGGAAGTGGGAGAATAAAGTTTTATTTTGGGTAATTTTTTATCGTTTATTCTTTACCTTATTCCCCGTAATTTAATTGACAGTGAATTTCATATTGTCTCATTTTGTAACTGTGATGCAATTAACAACTGTATTTATATGTATTCATTAACGTAAAAATTGATATTTAGAAAGTCTCGTCACGTGGCCTCCGTGGCGCAATCGGCTAGCGCGTTCGGCTGTTAACCGAAAGGTTGGTGGTTCGAGCCCACCCGGGGGCGGATTATTTTTTTCTTTTTAAATGTTATATGTCACAAATTTTCAATAAAACTTTAAGTACCGTTACCATCTTTGCGAGTAAAATAGGCAATTGCTTTTCTTGTTAAATTCATAAAGAAGTATTGCATGTCTTCTTAAAATACGTAAAAATTTTAAGCATAGTATTCATATAGTGTAGTACATTACTAATACATAGCACATGTCTGCGCATGAAACAAATTTCTTTAAATTATGGTAATTTTTCGTGTTATGTCTGAAAGCTTTTTGCATTTAGTTCTAAATGCATTTGAATGTACTTCCGAGTATTGATTAACAAGCAGCGCCACTACCAATTTCCTTTTTAAGTTCTGCCTAGACTCCATCTTTCTTCTACCGCCACCCATATACCACGCGAGGGGAAAAGTGAATTCTGATTTCAAAGATCGCATTTATTACGTAAGTATTGATTATGTCAATATGAAAAAAGTTAATAATTTTTATTCAAAGACTGTTTCTCTTTTATTACTTCCTCCGAAATTATGTCTTACATATATATTTGACGTTCGCTGCCGGTTTTGTAACATTTTTAGATTTCTTTTCCCCTTTTACATGATTATCCATAGAGCATTTATACTTATCCGATATTTTTACAACTTTATTTTGGGATTTGGTGAGAGCAAATTCGCTAGAGTCTTTCATCGTGAATTTAAGTCGTGGAACTATTTTTAGGTTAGAGTTGTTTGACCACAGTGTAACGAAATGGATAAGTGTTACATCAGATTCCATTCTTTCTTGTTTTACAAAATGTCTTTTATTTTCATTTTTCAGGATTTTTTTCAAGAAAATGTCTCAATATCTGAATCGATTAGGGCACTTTGGTGCAGCTATGGCTATAACTGGTAGCGTTATTCATACTTCCTTATACACTGGTTAGTATTTCTTTTTATTTCTGTAGTAAAGATTCCATGAAATATAAGTTCAATTCACTTTATACTTTGCATGGATTGTTTCAGTTGACGGAGGTCATCGAGCTGTTATTTTTGATAGGTTTAAAGGAATAAAGAATCAAGTTGTAGGGGAAGGAACACATTTTTTCATTCCCTGGGTACAGAAACCTATCATATTTGATATTCGATGTAGACCAAGGAATATTCCCGTAATCACTGGAAGTAAAGATCTGCAAAATGTAAACATCACCCTTCGTATTCTCTTCAGACCTGTACCAGATACTTTGCCAAAAATCTACACTATCCTTGGTGTAGACTATGATGAAAGAGTACTTCCTTCTATTACAAATGAAGTATTAAAAGCTGTAGTCGCTCAATTCGATGCCGGAGAACTTATCACGCAGAGAGAGATTGTCTCTCAAAAAGTTAGGGAAGATTTGATGGAGAGAGCTGGTCAGTTCGGATTAATTTTAGACGATATTTCAATTGTAAGTGTGTTATGCGATAGTTTCTTTTTTTCTGAAAATGTAGTATCTCTTTTTACATTGTTTGCTATCTTATTACAGACACATTTAACGTTTGGAAAAGAATTTACTCAGGCTGTTGAAATGAAGCAAGTAGCGCAGCAAGAAGCCGAAAAAGCGCGTTTCTTAGTGGAAAAAGCAGAACAACATAAGAAAGCTGCCATTATTAGTGCGGAAGGTGATGCCCAAGCAGCTAGCTTAATTGCAAAGTCCCTTGGTGAAGCAGGCGATGGTTTAGTTGAACTTAGAAGAATCGAAGCTGCTGAAGACATAGCTCATAATTTGTCTAAATCCCGTCAAGTAGCATATCTGCCACCAGGTCAAAATGTCTTATTAAGCTTACCACAGTAAATATAAGACTGGAATAAAAATTGCATACACGTAAATTGTGCATTTATATTGTAATGTATGTTCCGATACAATGGCAGTGTAATAATAATAGATGCTGTAAGTTATACTGGGAAACGTTAGACAGCAAGAATATATACATACATATATATATACATAGCATTTTCATAGGGTTGATATTTAAAATTAAACTTTAATATGCAAACTCATTTCTAAATGGATAAATACAATTAACTTTTTCAGCATTTCATTCTACATTTTCGGATATATTATACTGTACATTTGTTTTTTCTTTTTTTTTATATAATAGTTTGATTACTATAGACCAGTTTGTTTTCTTTTCAGAAGAGGAGAGCATTTTTCTTCAGCGTTTTCAGTAGTTTAATGATAGTTTTAAAATACTTATATTTTTAGCACTTGCGGAACTGCTACTGCATTATAGGGCTATTGAATGAACAATGATTAACACTATACCTACATATAAACGTTTGTTGCAATCTGGATGCGACAATGCTGTTGTGTCCATTTCAGCGACAAGGAATAATAGTTATATTTTTACCAGAATTTACATACGTATATGAATATATGATATATGCGTTGTATAAATTTGAATGAATAGTTATGATAGTGAATATTCTTGTAAAAGACTTGTCAATTTAAATTCTATTTTTTAGAGCAGAAGTTTTTCGAAAGTTTTATTTTATCCGCACCTAATTTAACTTGTAAAATTTAATTCTTGTCCTTAGGAATTTCGTTTATTGATGTTTTCAAATCATTTGTACAGTTAGTAAATAATTTTTTTTTTTACGATTAACTATCAGACACGGAACATTGAAATTCCATCACAGTCAGCCATTCGTCCATCGAAGCCACCGATGAATTATGATCATCAATCAACGACTCAAAATTGGTGAAAGATTATCCCAGTCGGAGTCCTCCGTTTCGGTGTTTGTCGGCGTTGCCAGTTAACAGAAAAAACAATTCATCACAATTAGATGAACACCGTGGGGGTTTCCTTGATGGACCGCAAAGAAAATTGGAAATATGCGTCAACAATTTTAATTTTTGCTTTGTTAAATTTAAATTCTGTTTTCAGAACTGATTTATTTTGTATCTGTATATCAATTAACTAGCTTGAGCTTTACAGAAAGAGCGAAATATCGAAGAATAATAATTGCGTATAAAAGTGATGCTCGCGTCGCGGTAGATTTCATTAGTATAATTTTCGGTAGAGTATAAACTAACCGAGAGAACTGAGCTTCGAGGAGGAAGGGGCAAGATCAAGGCGGTAGGAGTACGCAGCAAAAGCAGATTAGCGTGAATAATGAAGACACGACCCCGTGAAAGCCTAAGCGGGTCTCCTTAAGTCTGCTCCTTCGAGTAGAAGCCGAAGCCGGAAAGGAAGGATGCTGGCTGAGAGGTGGAGCGGACAGAAAGGAGGTAGAAGCAGTTAATTACTCCTCCCATCCAGGGGATAACGACTTCCCCTTATTTGTCGAGAGGCGCAAACAGCCAACCCTCGGTGTAATCCCCTGGCAAGACGCTTTCTCGGATATGTACCTCGGAGTCTTGGATCCATCCCATAACTCAAACATTACTCCGTTTCAATGAGTATTGATGGATCGAAAAATTGTCCAGATACTTCCCGTTACGAAACACTTGAACGAGTCTTGCGAACCATAAATCTCTGTGATTCCGCGATCCCCCCAAAAGTTTTAAGACACCAAGCGGGATGCGTTCTCGAGCTATATCGTAGACTGCTATAAATATTAGAGTGCGTCGCGAACACGCGGAACATTTCTAACGAAAGTTAAAAATCGTCATCGTCGTTTTCGTTGTATGTTCTGTAGGTGACGCAGAGAACTGCGAACCATAAGGAATAGCACATGTTCCCCGGACCATGCATGCGTGCAACGAAATAAATAATAGGTGCATCCGAATACGCATACGAGGAACGTAGAGATGGAGAGAAGGGAGACTAATTACGAAAGAAATCATAATAGGCGCACATGCACCGCGGGCAGTCGAGCTAACGATCGTTTCCTCTGCATCTGCACCTGTTACTGCGATCCTACGGTTGCATCGATGCACGCGAGCCGCATATGCCGATGGCCTTCCTCGGAGACACGACCGACTAAGGTAAGAATCCTTGACGAATTCGTAACTTTCAGCAGTTCGCGAATATTCAGACGTTGTGGTTATAGCTATCGGAATGTCTTTTTACAATTCATTATTCCCTTAAAGCGAGCAATCATAGACACGACAATTAGACTGTAATGAACATTCGTATAGAGTTTTGTTCGTTCGTGTCAGAGAAATGTTCGCTTTGAAGTCGGTAGCGTAATAAACGCGGTCACTGCATAAATCTTGTTTAATTAAGGGAGGAAACATGAAAACGAAAACAAGTGCTCGATGGTTCGCGACTGTGTCCCTCTTTCTGCTACGAAGAACACGAGACTTCGGGGCATATGACAAAGCGCCATTGACCATCGTCCGAATTAAAGTCCGGAAAATTGGATGGGTCACAACGTTAAATAACCATGTTTCGCGATTTCTCCTCTTCCGTTTCGCTAATTCCTTCTACCTATGGCAGTTCCCGCGACACTGTCATTGTTTCTTGCATAAAGCGTTTAGCGATCGTCTCGAATCTTGTACTAGGCAATCACTAATCGAAGTTGAAAGTTTCATTTGTTTTCTCTGAATAAAATAGAGACTCTTTTCATTTATTATTCATATGTACGAAAAATTTCCAAATTTTTGAACGTTTCAGGGTGGCGCGCACCCTTAAAGTGTTTCAACTAATTAAAGCAAGCGCCATTCGGTTAGCATAATCGTGGGGTCGAAACGATCGGTCGATTCCGACACCACTTCACCCTCGTCTTCCTCATTTTCGTGCAGTCCGCACGCGAGGAGTAATTTTCAATAAATGCACCCTAGTCCGACTTTGTCGTTGATCCTCTTCTGCCTTGGCGTACAGGCAACGGTAGTCTCGCCATTCATCTCTTCCACCTTCTATTCTTCTTGTTTCTTCTCTAGCCTCGAAAACGTGGTACTTGGCTGACGCGCGAGAGCAACAAGAAGTCGTAGTTTCGAACGAACATCCGACACCTCGCGCGATTGCCATTCACCTTTCGCCGTAGAACAGTTTAGACGAGAGCCCCGGGGAAGTTTCGTGGCAGATTGATTTACATCGAAGTCCGCCTCGAGCCGGCCTGTAATCTCGCGACCATGCCGGTCAGAATGCACGTGACCGCCGCCTCATCCCTTTCACGACCTCTCTAGGGTGTAGGCAACCAACTTACGCTTAATATCGCGATTAACTCGGTCCATCGATAACCGGTGGTTTGAGCAATCGTTTCTGCGGCTTTATCGTTTGTTTCCTCGTGATTTGCCCGTCGCGTGTCTCTGTTTCGATTTCGGCTAACTAGGACGGCTAGGCCTGGTGGAACAAAGGGTGAGGTCTTTTGAACGGAAAGTGGAGCCGCTCTCCCGTTAGGACATTTCCTCTTCAAGTGTCCTCAGGAAGTACGCAGGTCATCGCGTGCAGAAACCCGCGAGACGATCGCGACTCACCATTGTCAACGGCACACGAGAAAAGAAAGTTCACGGCTATGGGGTTACACGCTGTCCTCAGGGTCACCGTTATCCAGCGATCATCGTGCACACGATTCGTGTGCGGTGAAACTGGAACGAATTCTTCGATTCTAACGCAACGACGAGCTCGGACGAACCTTTAAAAGACTCGGACGTGTAATCCGCGCGTTCATCTTGAAAATGTGTAATCGTTCAGATTTACCCATACTTCGGAAGCAATTTCGTGGTCCACGTTACCACGGATCCGCTATTCTCTTATTTTGCCCGTTTCTTTTCTCCGCTACCTGGCCATTCTTCGCGGTACACAAAGCTGCTGGTTGCAGAGTTATTTATCACTTGGTCCGCATAATTCCGAGTAACGAATGCTCGCGTGATGATCACAACATCTCGGATAATATTCTGTTAAGGAACAGAGACCAACTTCTCTCCTCGAAGTCCCGCTTTTTTATTTCCCTCTCTTTATTTTCTCGTAAGGAGCCAACATTTTTGCATAACGCACATTTTAATGCTTCTCCTGTTTACTTCGAAGAAGCTCTGGCGGCTACCATCGTTCTCTCCATTCTCAGAACGTCAATTTCCAAGTTGCACTTGAACCAAACTACCATACAACATTGTCTAATAAATTCCGAGCGTTTAACGCTTCAGCTGGTCCTGGGCTAGTTCATCTTGCTTGTTATCCAGCTCGTCTTCATTAACCCTACCGCGTTCTCCAAGTTCATCCTCCGGATCGTGTATAGTAGCCGCTCTCCACGATCTCCTTGACTCTGGTAATCGTTCGCCAGGCGTTCGTCGACCGGGATGAACGTCGACAAAGCCGCGTTCCGCTGTTCCCACAGGAACGTCTTTCGTGCTGACCGTACGAACATTAATTCGGTCAGGAAGGAATGAACGGTAAGGAGAGGAGGGGCGAGAGGCAAGGAGGAAAGGGAAAAGGGACAGAAGGGAAGGTTGTAACATATGTGTAACGCAAGGGGCGTTCCGTGGTTGCGGTCCCGTCCATCTGTGGCAAGGAGTCCAGACGTAATTGCTACATCCTCAGATGCTGTTACCATACCTGTGCGTACACCGTCGGCGCGATTCACCAAAATCGCAACGATCCAGTGATAAGTACGGTTCGCAGTATTTCTATGTTAATTACGAAATACGTAGGGCAGTCGGAGTGTATCAGAGATAGATTGTACTCGAAGTGTCTTCTCAAGTGAATCGTCTCCACCAGCTACGTTCACTTGTCGTGTTACAAACGATAGGTTGATTCTTCGGAAATTCTTGATCTTCGTCGCGAATACACGTGGTCAAGATGCAAATACGCATGTGCGTGTGCTCACGATCACGGATTCGCCCGTCACGCGACCCACCACGGCCTCTTTTCTTCTTCTTCTTTTTCTTTCTTTCCACAAAACGTCCCTCTTCTTTTTGCCCGAGCTTTTTCGTGAACTCGTTGCACGTGAGGACGAAGACCCGCGGGTGCAAATCGTCGTGAAATTGACGGTTTCTGTGAACGTGGATGTCAATTTGACGTACACCGGGGTACGTCAAAATTAGTGATTCGAGAAGTTCCTGGCTCCATCGTTGTTAACCCTTTACCTTCGTGCGCGTACCTCTTCGTTGCTTCCGCGTATAACTTGGCTTTTAAAGAGTCTTTACGCTGATGATAAGTAATCATGTACGATAGTTTTTTCTTTGGTACAAGGTTCCAGTTTCGATGTCTCTTTGATCGATGGAAAACGGTGATTTCATCCTGTCGCAGTCTGTTAAGGTATTGGACCGCACGTACGTACACAGGTGGGCAATGCAAAGATAAATGCTGGCGTTTTATTTATTTATCGAACTGCAGGTTTTAATTTAGTGAACATTTTGATTTCGTGACGTACACAGCAGTCAAACCGCAGAGCAAAGATTCATTATTTTATCGTTTGCCAAGCAAACAGACGCGCCGAGGGTGCTTCTGAATCTTCTCTGCCGACTCTCCGCTATTCGAAATGAAGGGTTGCTGGTAAATGGCGGGTTAACCTGCTCTCGTGGTCCCTGCTTAGAAAATCCTCCGTATTTTCTAATTCAATTAGGGTTCCACTGCGAAAAGACCTAAAATCAGTCGACGATTAGGAGAACCTTATTATTAGGTCAGAGGGCCCTCGACTAATTTGACACTTCGAAGTGGAACATCGAAGGAATTTAAAACTTCCGGCGCAAATTTTTCTAATAAAAAAACACGCACAATTTTTTGTTTTCTTTTCCCGCTGCCGCTGACTCGAACGTAAATTATTGATTTCACTTGTCAGTCATCGTCGATTGTAGTTCGGTTCCTGCGAACCGGGGGGCTGCGTCTTCGATCGCTTCCGCTGGCACCGGAAGTTGGACCTGTAATTTCCCGCGTAATTTCAACCGAACTTTCGTCAAATCCGTGGCGTCAGTCAGGCAAGGGAACGCCGTTTCTTTTCTCACAAACGTTCCTCCTCTGCTCTTTATTAAATGGCAATCTCTTATCCGGCGGAAGGGAAGGAAACGAAAACCACCGCTGCTCCTCGGAACGTTTCAAGGGACGCGAACTGCCGGTGACATCGCAAAAAAAAATGCGTTTAGAGAGGCCGCGCGGTTTCGAATCTAATTGAACGGGAGTGCAGCCGGCTTAATTTCATGTTCAGCGCGGAGATGGGACGCGCATAACCCCGAGGAGGGTCTTTGAAAAGATCTCCGTGTGTCCCGGTGTGTGCGGTTGCCGCCCTTGCGCCTCGGTGGCAGAAGCAGACGTTGTAACGCCGAGATTTACAGTGGCGCTTGTAGGCAATAAGTCATGTCCGGTGAACATGTCGCCTACCGCAGACCTTCCACGCGTGGCCCGTCTGCATATATAAAGATGGCCGTGGCATGAAACGCGATACGCGCATACGAGCAGCCACTCCTTCTCGATAATATCGCCGCGATATGCTCTGCCACGATTTCGGTGCATTCGACGCGTTTCTACGGTGCATCCGACCTCCCTTGCAATTAAGTCACCAGCTTTTACTTGTCAGGGCGGAATTTATTCCCGTTCCCGCTCAGCCGTACCATTAAACTCGAGCGTTCCTGTTAGGAGACGCGATAGAATTCGAATTCGGGACGGGAGGACGGACAATTTTTATTCTTACCCACCTTCGAACGAATTTCGCGTAAAATCTGTCCCAGAATTCGCTCCGTTTTGTTAACCCTTTTTTCCCCGACATCAGGCGTGGCTTACAATGGACGGAGCAGAAGATTGCCCCGTTCTCTTTGGACGTAATGATGATTGTTCGTAATAATTCCGGCGGCGCGCGGGTCCTTTTAGTTCCACGTTATACGTGAAACCGAATCTCGGGATGTAAATTTCTCCCTGTTACGTTTCTTCGTTTCGTTTTGGCAGCGGCGCGCGGTTGCCGACGACGAAGTTGTCGGTAATTCGCGCGTCCGATCCTGCGTGTTTTCGTGTCGGTTTCACATCCGGTCGATCCGACGTTCGCGTTCCTTTTCATCTCCGCGCGTGGACGTTTCTTTAAAACGGAGCAACTTCGACGCGACGATCTTTGATTTTAAGGAATTATCACAAAATTATCGCGGCCATCGGGCGCACGGGATCGAAGATCGTGCCGGTCGAGATACGAAGTAACGACGATATAGAGCGAAAAAAACGAGGACACGTAACAGACGCAGAGGGTTTGGGAGGAGACGGAGGGTTCGAGGAGCTGGAACGAGTGAAGACCTCAGCCGGAGTGTGACCTCCGACCCCCGTGGATCTCGAGCGCGCATAATGCCTTATTGTAATTACAATAAAGGTTATCTCGCCGGGATTTCGAGGCTCCGGCGCCATTCAGTCATTCGCGTTATTGAGATGGTAAGCGAGAGGCAAGAGAAAAGGTGAGAGACCGTACTCCGGCCTTCGTCCATCGGGCGAGGTGCGAGGGAGAGGAAGCGAGGCGAAGTAAGTAAGTAACGTCGCGATACAAGAGGAGGACCGCGTGCGTGTGTTTCTTTTCGACGTAGACGAGCCAGAAACCATGTGGGCGATAAGGTATCGGGATATTGTATATCTGACCGAGCTGGAACCTGAAGAAGATAGATAGCCTGATACTGGAGGTTTCGCGAGGAACGAAGAAAGATAGAGAGCGGTATCTCCTGAGTAGGACCAGCGAAGAGGGATCAACACTGGTGGAACGATCGTTCCTCGATTCGAATTTCATCGTGCAGGATCAACGGGGGATCCCATGTGAGCAATTATGCTGCATCTCATCTCTCTCTCTCTCTCTCTCTTTAACTCTACGATTCTCGACACACGCGCACACCGTATACTTCTCATCCTAAATATCCTTTCGCGAACTGCCAAAAAATGGCACCAGAGACACTTTGCGTTGCTCGGAGTAAATGATAGGTAACGTGGTTATTCTTGTATATCGACTTGTAAATAAGCGGAGGGAGGACGAACGGAGGGAAAGAGGGAGAAGGAAAGGGAAGGAGCACAGGGACGGTAGAAATAGAGAAGATCGAGTGGAGCGGAGGGTGAAAGCAGAGAAGAAGGTAAAAGGACCGAATGGGGAGGGAAAGGGTGAAAGGAAGAAAGAGGACGACGAGATGCCTTTTCAATTAATTCGTTTGCGCGTAAACGCCTCTTCCTGCCGATGATTTACGGATTTGCAATCGACGGATCTCTCTCTACCGACCGGTCCTCGAGCGTGCTCGAGCGTGTAGTGAATCAGTCACGAAGGCACACGTGCTTTATGCACACGTATGCGCCGATGCGAGAGAAAATACGAGTGGCTGAGCGAGTGGATCCAGTATTCCAGCAGAACTGAATCGGGCAACTTTTAGATTGAACGACTTCGAAATTTCATTCGAAATGTTCCCTTTGGCTTTCGACTTACATATTCGCGGCACGCACGTCATTTTGAGTGATCGCTAAAATTTTAACAATTTCGACTGGTAGCGCTGTCGAAAATATATTAACAACCGTACCGCGGCCGGTATAATTAATAATCTAATCAGTTATGATTAACAGGTGGTACGTGCCTCTCGTTCCGCGTCTCTTCCTCTTACTTGGGGGTTGGGAAGCAATCGGGGGCGGTACCAGCGACCACACAAGCCGCCAACGTGAATCACATACCCGTGTACCCAAAAATACGAGCACACAGCGTATGTTGTTTGTTATACGTCTCTTAATCGCCACGTTTATCGTAAAATTTGTTGATCGATCGACTTTTTTAATCACTGACAAACATCCGTATCGATCTTCCACGACACGTCGATACATAGAGACCTGTCGAAGTTGTCAATCACGCCAATCGTAGATCCGATTAGAGGTGAAAATTACCGGAAATTAAATAATAGACGGCTCGTGCCTTACTACGATCGCGCGACCGAGTATAATAGAAGCGAGCCGAAATTGCCATTCGTGAACGATCACTTACTTCTTGCCGTGTGTTATACCACCCGTTAGAGAGGCTCTTACCGCAGAGGGTGTGATTTACGTGTCCCCTGATTTACACTGATTACGGGCCCTGCCACGTCGCAAAGCAAACACTGCCTCCTTCCCGCTCTTCTCCCCCTTCGGTCCGTTCAGTTTGGTCAGCCGACTTGTAGATCGTCCGGCACCCACTCTTCGAAGCAACATCAATTTCCGTTGATTGATTTTACTCAGGTATTAAATTAATCCCCCACCCCCTCGCTTGACCACCTTGCCAATCGTCGCTAACCCTAGCACACTCGCCAGTGTACTTTTGTCCGCGCGCTTCGCCCATCCTTGCTCGAGCTCTCCCTCGTCGAAACTTTGTTCACGCTACTTTGATACTGTTTTCCGTGAACTACAATTACTAGATTAATTTAGTGTAAAGTTTGACCGTCGAGTGAGTAGACCATTGCCGCAGCATTCTCTCAATGCTCCATTGCTAACCTTTTCGGAGAAACGAAGGACTATATTAACGCGAGCAGCATCGTTCCTCTCCTCGAATCGCGTGTCATCGTTCCCCAGGAGTTCGGTCGATTTTTCCAGGTGTTTCGAAATCTTCGAACGACCGGTTCTGCGATTTCGTTCTTTTCTAGCTCTATTCAACCAGACGATACTCGTTAAAGACTCGTTCGTGCCGGTGAATACTCGTAGGAGCTAGAGTTTACACTCGAGTCCGCCTAGTGTTTATCACCTCGTGGACATGCCGTGGCAAATTGGCTCTGGAGAAGGTGTTTAAAAGAGCGCTCGTGCACGAGGCCCTAATAATCCATCCTTCTCCTCTTCTTTTAAATCTTCTTTTCTCATATTTCGTTCACATTTTCCCCCCTTTTTCCCTCATTTTCAATCATCGAGCAGGAGTATCGCGATCCACGCGAATTCGGCTAATATTTAGAGCGTCGCGATGGCAGCGTGGCAAATTGGGCTGCGCTTAGGGGTGCTGTCTCTTACTCGTTGCACCTCCTTCCAGGATTTTATCATCACCTCGACCTTTTTTCCTCCTTGTCCCGTTCCGAGGCGCCTCTCTTCTTCCTTCCCGGCCAAGTTTCTTTTTGCTCTTCCGGAGCGCCTTCGAGGAGGAGCCCTCCGGCAAACGTGACCGGACGGGCCCGAATCATAAATTCCGCCGAGTAATGTAACGTCCGACGCGATTATTTACTGATACTTACTCGATGGCCAGAACCGACCAGAGCAACCTACCCAGTGTTCCCTCAGACTTTTCTTAGCTCGCGGGGGGACAAACTTTGCCCACGATTTGGTTCCAAGATTTAGCCGAATGCGTTCCTTTCCGTACGCCATGTCGAGCAAAGTTTGTCACAATACGGTCAACGAATTCATAGCGATGCGTAGTTCGTTTTTCTTTTTTTCTGTCAAAAAGAGAAACAAAGAGAAAAAGAAAGTAAGGAAAAACGAGGGAACGGTTGGTTGATGCAAGCTAAGCTGAAGGCTCTTCGAATGGTACATTTGAGCAACTTAGTCCTTCGTTTTTTTCTTACTTCGCGGGCAACGCGTAACGAATTACTGTCACCGCAGATATTAACGGGGCACTCTTCTTGCCTGGGAATAAAGGAGGAAGTTAGGGCGTATATTATCCGGTCGGCCACCCCCCTTCGTCGAATTATTAAAAGCTAAACTGGCTTTGATTTATAAGAGGGCAGAGCCCATCCCGCGCCGCCAAAATTCAACGGTGGGTTAAAAGGAGTCGCGCGGGGTTGCGGCGAGGCGGTACCGAGATTAATTTTATTACTTCCGCTCGAGTAATTATCGCATTACTTGTCGGTGGAGAAAGTTGCCGCCGTAGTTCGTGGACAACGCTTGTATCTTGCCGGGACATTTCTTCACCTCCTCAATTTTCCTCGCTGATGATATTCGTTGTGTCACGAGCCATTAAAATGTACCTGCGCTTAACGTTAGAACTTAGCGTCCCAAACTAGAGGAACAATTAAATTTCCCGGTGGACGTGGCGCGCGAAGAAACAACCCCAACGCGTGACGGTTACTCGGCCCCGCGTCTCAATTCCTCCGTAAATCGCGTCATCGTCCAAGCAAAAAGTGGGGAAACCGTGCGGCATCCGATGAAAAGTGCGAAGGCAGAGGGACGCGGGATTGGAAGAATAGGTCGGTGAGGGAAAGAGAGAGGGCGATGGAAATCTGGCCGTACACCGTTGTAACCCTCCCGTATTCACCCACGTAGCCGCGAATTGTACCTGTAAGAAGATCCTCGTTCGAGTCTCTCTTCAGTCTAACGCCGGTGGTTGGTGGTCGGGCGGAAAAAAGGGGATGAACTCGCGAAAAAAGGGAAAAAAAATAAGGGGGTTGGCGGGCGGTGGGTAGGAAGCGAGTCTCATCTCCAGCTGAACTTCTCGCGCGATACACGTACACCTTTTCTCGAGCGCAGCCACACGGATCTCCGTGCGAGCAAATATTTTAGCGGCTTGGTTAGGGGATGAAGTCGTCGTTCCTTCCTCTTTCTCTCGTTTTCTTTCTCTCTTTCTCTCTCTCTCTCTCTCTCTCTCTTTCTCTGTCTCTCCTGGTGAGTCGCAAACTCCCCGGCTCCACTCGTGGCGCGCAAATGAGGTGGAAAAGATAAAGGCCGTGGCAGGCGATCATTAACATGCGCGCTCCGCTTTTGAGGAGCCGCTGGAGGGTGACTTGGTGGTAGGTTTAGCTTCGCGAGTTTTAGATGTGCGCGTCCCTATATATATATATATTTCTCTCTCTCTCTCTCTCTCTCTCTCCGCACTTTATATAAACAGTAGGAAAAAAATGTATATATAGTTAGGATGGCATTATACGTACCGATCCACGATGGTACAGGTATCCGTGAACCTGCACAAGCTGGAAAGGATTCGACGTACCCGTCGTAGCTTCACCCCGAAGCCGCGTATATATTAACGCGAGTCTATATATGTATTTATTATATAACCGTGCCCCCGTGTACCATCCCCGGGTGACAGTGCGAGGAGAAGAAGGTGGGAAGATAGAAAAAAGAAGGAGGCCGAAAGAGGCAGAGAACGAAAGCCAGGGACGAGGAGAGCACGAGCGGAAGGGAGGAAGAGGATGGCTACGGGTGGTGGAAACTCGTGAGGAGATGCCAACCTAATGGCGGCAGCAATTAACAACAAACACCGCTCATTAATCGCGAGAGAGTCCTCTCGTTCTCTCCATCTTCCTTCATCTTCCCATCTCTTCCCTCCCTCCGTCAGTTACGTTCCGAAAATCTGTCTCGCTCCACCCAGCCCGAGCTTCCACCGGCGTCTTGTATTTTTTATCCCTCTCGCTACCCTAGCCTGCCGCGCGCTCCCCTTTCCCCGGGAGCATCGCTTACCCCTTTCACCCTTCAGCGAGCCTTCCAACCGTCCGCGAAGTTTCCTATTAAAAGGGAAGGTATGATAATAACGCCGCGGCTCTCGACGCGGTCTTTTCACTCGAACGACCAGTAGGTTGTTGCAGGCTCCTGCCGTGTGTGCGTGTACGTGCCAGGGGGAGGAAAGGCCGTTACTTTTACGGGGATGCGCGCCTCGTTTATCCGCCCGGCGGTACGGCGGGGCAAGTCTTGCTACTCGCCGTAACAATTGGTTAAAACGAAGTTACGAGATGCCTTCGTTTCGGTTCGTCCCGGTGAAACACGTCGCGGAGCTTTCCCTTATTGTTTCGCTGAAAAACCGTTGAAATCGTTGAAATCGTTCCCCCTCGCGTGCGTCGAACGACCGTTCGCTCGATTCGATTCGAAAAAGGGCGGGCGAGGCGGTGCTGCGAGGAACCGACCGACTTTATCGAACTGTTTCGGCGGCCAGGCAGAAATCAACTCGGACACACTCGGGGGCAGGATAATTTTCATCTTCCGCGCGTGACGGGGAAGAGTTCTGTTTTCTCTCGTGTCCAGCCGCGGCGTTTTTGCGCAAAGTATTCGTGGGGGAGCCGGCGCGGACGTTAGCGCGAGAAGCGGGAAGGCAAAGCGACAAAGAAGAAAGCCAGAAGACGAGCCGAAGCTACCGGTCCGAGGCGCGAAAGAGGAACAGAAGGCGAGACAGCAAACTGCGACAGGACATGCGAGCACAAAGATGAATCCTGATCACGCACGCTTCTCGCGCCCCTACCGCTCTCTCCCTGTTCCTCTCGCTCGTACACGCTGCCGGCAGCGTGCTCTCGTTCCTTCGTATCTTCGATAATTGGAAATCGGCCTGAATATAAATAAACCTCCGCGATCCGACTCGGTTCCCTCTCTCTCTCCGTCTTTACCCCGTGGATCCTCCTCTCGGAGAAGTGCTTCTTCATTTGCATAATGGTTACCGGCCGGCCGGAGAGCGAGAGAGTACGAGAATTCGGTTTCTTTCGAGCCGTGGAGGAAAAAAGGTCAGCCGGTGTCTAGAAAGTTGTTACTTCGGAATTTCTTCGTTGCCCCCGTCCTCCTCCGGTTCGATCTTTAATCGGCGCTTAAGCGGCGTTATTAACTCAGCGGGACTCGCGGCCCGTTCAATTCCTCGTCAAATATTTAGCTACGGCCAATTAATTAATCCCCAATTAGACAGCGGGGAAGCGCGCTTCGCGTTTCTTGTTTCCCCGTTAACGTAGCCCCGTTTTTTCCATCGATCCGCCGCTTATTACCGGCTGTTTTCGTTTTCTTCCCGTTGCAGACACTTCCAGTCGCATCTCGCCACCCTCGAGGAGGGCGGAGAAGCGGGAAAGGAAAAACGGCCGCCGACTCTGGCAATTCCACGCTACATCGTGTAAATTGCTGCGATTTAATTACTCGGCGACACTCGGTGCCGCGTCACCGGTCACGGGTTAATTATCGCGTTAACAAGACCCGATATTAACGCGTTCGCCGAGCGAAACCGAGGTCCGCTCGGCTCTGTGCCACCGGTCTGAAGCTGCTGCGACGCGCTCGCCCCCCGTCTACACATCGCGGCCGAGTCGTTAACGCGAGGAAATCTTTGAGGGATCCAGTGCTGGTTAAGAGACTTGTCCCTTCGTCGCGAAACGGTCCGCGGAACACTGCGGAAGCCACTGCGACGTTTCCGCTCCCGTGGTCGACGAGTGCCGGAGCATTTAGGCGCGAGGGAAAGCGTGGCTTCTTTTCCCGCGATTTCGAAAGTCGACGGAGTAATGAGGAAGGCAGCCGTCTTAAAGATGGCATTCAAGGGGGTCGGGCGCGAAAGGGCGAGGAACGTCCGAGGGGACGTTGAAACGTGGCCAGGTATATATAACGAACGGCACCCACACAGCCGCGAGCGACCGGCGAAACTTTGAAGAGCGCGGCTCTTTTGATTTTCCCGACATTTTTCCACGGACGAGTCGAGGTTACCGCGGCCGGGACACAGTCGCTGCGCATCCGCTGACAAATTATGTGGAAAACTGCATAGAAAAGGACGCGCGACGACACCATTCACCGGGGCCGCTTGAATATGCAAACATGGCGGACGGCGAGATCGTTTAATGAGTTTCGCGGCGTGAAGCATGGGCGCGAAACGGTCGCGATTTACGCGAACCCAGCCACTGTGCGGCATATTTAATCGTTTTATTTCACCGCCGGAAGCGGCGTTGAGGCGTGTCGAAAAATCCTGGTTCGGGTCTCGTCGTGCATTTAAGAGCTCGTTAAAATTTGATCGTCGCGTCCGCTCGACGAGTCGCTCGCGCCACTCGACGATCAATTCCCCGTGCTACGACTTCGTCAGATTTTCATTTCCCACCTTAGACAACAATTTCTGCTCGTATCCAGCGCGCCACGGCGGAGATAAGATTAAATCGCGGAAGAAAGACGCGTGTCCCCGTTTTACAAAGGCGTCCTCGCACGAACAGACCCGCGCATCTCGAACGATCGTTCTAGGCGGTCGTAGGTTCGTAGGCAGCTCCTAGGGTCCAGGATCCGGGGGCAGGTATGTAACGTTGTAATTTCAGATAAGCGTGTCCCAGGAGACACGCATTGTGTCGGTGGACGGCTGTTCTCCGGCTTCCTTCGACGCGGTGCCGCGTGTCGCAGGATGTTCCCGTGCGGTACGCGTACACGCACACACGCGTAGACTCCCCCTCGTTCATTACGCGTTGAATCGCGATATCTCGACGCAGCCACGACGCCCTTCGACGTCGAGATTTTCGGGGCTGCGAGGATCCTTGCACTTTGACGCTCGTTGCTTACGTTTATTATTACGATGCAACCGGTTACATCGTAATTTACGACGATACGCCACTCTCGCGGGCCGCGCGTATTGTAACACCCCACCTCCCCCTCGCCTCCCTGTCCCCCTCTTCGCTTAATTAACAGCGCAATTAACGCGACCGCGATAAGTGAGACGAAGAAAGGCGTCTTTATTTTCGGGAACGTCCCACTTTATTTCGTAACGCGCTCGGTAACTACTCGACGCGGAATTTTTGTCCATCCGTTTTTCCTGTCTCTCGCTTTCAGGAAAGAGGCATTTTTTTTTCACGTCGAAAATTAACAAAAAGAAGAGAGGATCGTATCTCCGAGCGACTCGTTACAGGGAGAGCTAATGGCTTTCATTATCGCCGGTTTCGTAGTCGTTCGCGGCTCGGGCATCGACGGGAAAAGAAGTACGTGAACTTCACCCTAAACGCTTGACAGGCGGCACGGGGGAGGGGACGGACAGGGGGCAGAGGGAGACGGAGAAAATGACGAACCGATGATCTTCCCTGGGGACGCCCACGTGGGGACACGCCAGAATGGGATTCTTAATTAATCTTTGCATTTCCATTAGGATTTACGTTATTGCTCCGGCTGCCCACCAAATAGATTCTTCAACGACGGGGAGATAAAACGCGTGTCGCGTGCTGGTACGATGCTACTGATTCGATTCGTCGGTGCGCCATTCGACGACGTGGCGTGGCGTATCTGTCCAAGGCTGACTCGTGGGGAGAAAAACTCGGGTGTAACGAAGGAAAGGAACGGACAAGAATTCGATGATCTACCTGTTTCGAACCGAACGATGTAGCAACCTGTGTAACAGCAACGGTAGCCGATGTTGTCCCTAACAGTTTCGTCGAAACCGGAACATTCTCTAATAAGTAAACAGTGGAACGGTCCACTTTGTACCAAAAAAAAAAAAAAAAAAAGGAGATCATTGTAACTGTAGTATATTGTTTCACTCTTAAGCAGTTTTCGAGGTTTTGCCTACACTGTCTACCGTCAGAAAAGAATACAAGTAGCGTCCGGTATCCAGTATCAATTGACGGACCACTTAACACCCGTAACGCGTGTAGACTGTTTGACTTTTACATGGGTTTCGGTGGGCGTCGTGTGGGCGAGCCCTACAAGCCCCTTGCTTATGCATTCTCGTTATAACGTGGCGAGAAAATTAATGCACGCGCGTTGAATTAGATCTCGGATACACGGTTGCAGCGAACCGGGCGCAATCTGGGGCAAACATTTAAATGGGAAACTTTATATACGCCCCGGAATTTATTCCCTCCCCTAGGGGTTCTTCTCGCCGCTTTGGCCGCGGGTACATTACTTGACGTGAAATTGTTAAACGTCGGTAAAAAGAAAATTTCCAAGCTACGAGAAGTCTCGCGGAATCCGCGTGACAGGGGACGCGGTTTTCAGAGGGACCCGAGTTTCGAAAGGTTTCAGGTGAATCGACACCGCGATTCGTGTACGCACGTTCGCTCGGTCGAGTATCTCGAACGGGGCGTGACCAGCCGGTCGTTTAACCAGGAACATAATTAAGAGGACCTCCCATCCTCTTCGTTTTTATCCCGCGGGGCTGGAATGTGGGGCGTGAATTATCCTGCGATGTTGCTCGATAAATTTCACCTCGTTGATTACACGAAAGCACATTCAGTTCCGCGGGGAGGGTAAAAGTTTACTCGGCGAGCTCGCCTCGCGGTAGCAAAAATAAAGAGGAGAAAAAAAAAATAGGGGGAAAGAGAGGAAAGAAAGGGAAAAAAAAACGGGGGAAAGAGCCGCAGGTAGATGGGAAAGAAGACCGCGCGAAAAGTACGACGCGCGAATATAATATGCATTCAGCTTTACCCATTCGAGAACGAGCTACCTTTTTCGGCGAGCCTGTTCTGTTCGCAAATTCGGAGCAAAGTATCTTTGTTTAAAACCAGTAGTCGTGTCAAAACCTTGGTCTACAGTGGCACCGTACAGGATTTCCCCTCTGTTCCTTTTTTCACCGAAATTCACCGGTATTAAAAGTAAAAAGTTCCACGCTTTCGTTATCCTCGTCCCGCGCGTTGATCCTCGACTATCACCGATACCTTCTTTCGCGATTGTTAGTTAAATTCACGTATTCCGTTGCACGATTCCGCGCCACGGACGTCCCGAGACGTGGGCCCGTCGTCTTATTAACATCGCGTCGTTAAGATCGGAACTCGGGCCCGAAATGGGAGAATGCAAAGTGTTCATTATTCCATTATGCCAAAAAGCGGCTGGGTTGGCGCAATATGTTACTGGTCTTAACGCACCTGCGGGAGCGCGAGGGAAGTCGTAGGCGATCCTGGCAAAGTGTGAGGCCACGGGGCCACCTATGAGGGCCTCTCCTCATATTTTTCTTTCCTCCGCTCGCACCAGGCCTCCAGGAATGCGGTCGAAAGGATTTTACTTTCTATTTTACCGTGACGTTTATCGATACTTATTTTAAGGACACCGACGCTCGCCCCGCGCATTCGCCTCCTCTGCTCCGATATTTATAATTTTCGTATTTTAACACGCAACGCGTGCGAAGCTGTCGCTGAAACGTTGCTTTTAATTGCCGCAACAAATTCTCGGCTATAACGGCCCACAATCGAGGGCGGGGGAAGGATGAAATGGCTTTAGAAACCCGATTGAATTTGAGCGAATTTTTCGACTGTTATCGCCGTGTTTATCGCGCGTTTTATCAATGACCATTGGAAACGATGGAACAGTCGGCTGAAACGTCGACGCGGACTCGATTCGAACGGGAAAAGCTCAGCCTGGATCGAAACTAGCAGTATCGACGAAGAAAGCTTCCTATAAACAGGGGTGTTTTAGAATTCGAACGGCGGACCGAGGGGGGGTGGGTAGCAAACAACCATCAGACGTGCCACCCTCCTTGCAATACGACCACTTCGGTGGCTCCCCGCATTTCATCCTCGAGAGGAATTTGGCCTCAAATTAAAAGATCTCAGCCGGGCCCCGAATGAAATCTCGTCGCACGAGGGGTAGATACGTTCCCGAACTACGACCTACTATAATCTATACACGGGGTGGCCGGAAACTCGGCGACAACTCTGCGAGCGAACATTTGCGAGATTTCTTTTGCAACCATCTCGAAGCAGACACCTAAAATATTCGCAATGCGTTCTCCCTTGCGTCTGATTACGAGAATCGCTTTAATCCTGTTTTTCGACCAGGTTGTTTTCGCTCGACAATATACTTCTAATATAAACGTTTCAACGTGTCGTATAAATTCGCAGATACAAGGCGGCCGCGAACACTTTTCGCAATAAGGAAGGTCCAGAGAAGCGTATGGATTCCGTAATGGTTTCAATTTTACGTTTAACAAGGTCTCCCCGGAATTTTCACACACCCAGTAGATGGGAGGATCGCGTATATAACGGAGAGGCCGACTATCAGGCGTATCCGCGGGCTTTAATGCTACCAATATCCCAAAATTAAAACGCGCTGGTGACCCCGCAAATCATTTGCGCAACAACGTGTACGGCGAACAAAAGTAACGACGCAATCGGGACGAGCGAAACGGAGGGGCCAAGTGGTCGAATCTCGTCCCGGTTCGCGCGATATTGTTACTTTCGAAGACGTCGCGCCGCCTCGCGCCTCGTCCTTTGCCCCGTTTTTCCTCGTTCTTCCCCTCTCCGCTGATTAAAAAGACCGCGAGAAAGGATTTTGGCCGCAGAAGGATAACGCGCGGTACGCGAGTTCGTTAATTTACCCTTTGGATCCCTTCGGAACGACCGATACACCTACGAGGGCGCACCGTGTCAAAGACAGGGTTTACGAAGGAAAATAGACCAGCACGGCTGGGAATCCGGTTTCTGTACGGCCATCCTCGTTACACTGGAACTCGTTACATCTGGATCGCAGGTACCCGTGGCAGCTTTATTACAATTCCAATTAAACGGATAGTAATGAGAAAATAATTCTCGCGCTCGCGCAAGGGAGTGAATGATGAAGGGAGGAAGGATTCCAGGGATCGTTTCAAAATTCGTCGCCAGATAGCGATTGGTTCACGGTCATTTCGTATCAGAGAATGGACTATGAGGATGTTGCGTGTACATTTTGTTTGTTCGTGATTGGAAGCGAAAAATTTAATTACCCTCGCGACGGGGTGAACGCGAACCGAGTCAAAGGGCATTAACGTCCAGCCACGGCTGGTGGATGCACGATGCTAAATAACGAAATCTCGAAGGGTAAACGAGTTCGTTTCGACCCTCGCCGTGGTCGCTGGAGAGCCTAAGAATTTCAATCTGCGGTCAGAAGGGTGGCAGCGATGAAGGGTGGATCGAGAGACAACTCCCTTCGCGTGTCCCTCTGGGGTGCGACGTGATTTCATTGCGCCCTCCCCCGTATGCTCGCCGGGATCAACTTAAAAAATGATCCAGCAACCGCCGCCAAACCGATCTGTCAATGCAGAAGCTAATCGAAAGATCAGTCTCGCACGCTTCACTTCGTTCTTCTTCAATTCCCGGCGAAGATAACGTAGGATAAACTGCGTTTCGCATGAATTGCGTTCGACTGTCTCGATTGAAACGGAACGATTCGAATCTCTGACAATGCTGATAGACGCGTCACTTCTTTCTTTTGCGTTCCTGTTTTCCCTTTTTTCTGCCTTTTTTTTTTTTTTTGTTTTCTTTTCATTTAGAAGCGAGTTGTTTCTGTGACGTTTTTGATATTATTTAGCCAACGTGTCGTAACGCGTGACGGTTGAAAATCCCGGGAAAATGGGACGGCGGAAGGAAAAGAATGGACCCGACTTGGCTGGTCAGAACGATACGAGCTATCAGAGGCGACCAACTGGCCTGTTGCACGGTGACAAGCTGCATTTGCATTTCAACTCTTTGCATTCTCCTATGCTGACTTTCAAATTCGTCCATTGAAACATTTTTGATACAGTCGATGTCGATGCAGCGCGGCGATTTTCGACTCGGATAATCGAGAAAGGACGCCGGACCCGAACCCCATTCCGTCGATTAATAATTAGAACGCGAAGCGGACCGACGACCGTTCCATTGATCTACTTTTTCGATCGGACTCTTTTTTATCCTCCATTCATCGCAAGAATCTCCGAGCGAACGTACGGTTCACCTAAGCAATTCGACCGTGGTAGCCAAGGGCTGAAAATCGCGTGACCACGTTCAACCACCGAATTCCCTGCCGGTGCAAAAGCAATGACCGAGGCGGAGACGCTCGCGTGTCACGAAAACGCTCCTGTTTAACCACGACATCCTTTCACACGTGAGTAAACAAATAAACGAATAAAGAACGTACGGTCGTTGCGACGATATGTCCGAGGGCTTCAGCCTCTGGCGTCGATTTTAACTTCGATCCCGAACTTTCGAGAGCGTCAAAGGATTCCTCCGCGAATTCGGAACGACCATTAGCCCTTCTCTCCTACTATTTTATTTTATCATCCCTCGTTTCTAGGAATTTATCTCGTGTTGCATAAAATTGCCACCTATCCCAGAACGCATCGCCTCCGTCGTTTCGTTAATTTCCACGGGGCTTGAAAGGAAGCTCGAGAACCATGGGACTAGGGTGAAGTTCTTAAAAAATGAACGGAACCATTGGCGAACGAGGGAGAACAAGCTCCGAGACATCCGTTCTCATCCTATCCGTGGGTCCCTTTTTATCGCGTTTCACGTGCTCGGTCTCTTTCTCGCGAATGCCGCCGAGGCGATCCACCTTAATTAATGAGTTTATCGGAAACTCTCGCGATGTTGGTCTTGGGCCACGGCGGCCCGGAGGGCAGAGCGGCAAGCGGCTCGAAACTACTCGCTCCGTCACTCCCCGCCATTTTAATTTCGCCAAGAAACTTTCTAATTACGAACTTTTCTGATTAATCACAGTAATTAATTAGTAACGTTCGCCAGAGGAGAGAAAATACGAACCTACCCGGGGATGTAGCAAACTGCCTTCAGTTTCATCGAATAACCAACCGTCACCCTTCTTCCTTCTTCCCCCGAATTTTCTCTCCTCGGAATCGTTTCAGAGCGTTCTCAGCCCGTTCCTCGAACCCCGCCCCCTCCTCCCTCCGTTCGCCTCCATTTTCATTATTTTTCAACTTTCCACCTTTCCTTTTTTTGCTTTCCCGTACGCTCCCAATTTTTTTCGTACGGCTTCCCACCCTTCGATCGCCTCGAGGGTGGCTCGCTACTTCACCCGAACCGCTCGCATTCTTCTTTCCGGAATTTTTCAAGTTTCTTGTTCCACCAGGGATTAACGACTGCGAATCGCGACGCTGGTTGCAGATCGGACTGCGCTACCGATCGACTCGAACGGAAACTTGTTTCAGCGGAACTTGCCGAACAAAATTTCTCATCGCGTGCGTCCACATTTTTTCTCCTCGTCGGGAGCAACGATAAGACAAGGCGTTAATGATTAATATCCGTGGGCACGGGGGTCCCATTGACGGTGTAATTAATTCACGAAAATATCCAGCCGCCTTATCTCTCTGGGTTCTTCGCGACTGCTTTCGCGGTTCTTTGAAGTTTCGTCGATTAAACAGGCCTCAGCAGTTTTCGCTATCGCACGCGAAGTTTCGATGCCAGCCGCGTCTGCTGCGCAAGCTGAGAGAAAGAACTCTTGGATACTTCGATCGTTGTTCATTACTCCGACTCGTATCCATCGTTTACAGATTTTCACTAGAAAACTCAAATGCTACTATGTTATCGTTTCCTATTAGAAGATAGAAATTTCGTCGTTATCTCGACGCTTAGTTTCTATGAAACCGTTCAGAATAGCATGAGGTTGCATCGTAGATATCTCTTATCCTTTCTCTCGTCCCATTTCGTATTCCTAATAAGATGTTTTGATTGGCTTACCCGCTGGGCTTCGCACCTCGTAGCCGGTTCCTGCGAAGCTCCGGCCAGGTAGCCGATGACTCCGCAGGATCACCTGTACAGTGCTCCTAGTGAACGAAATGAAATTCCGTAGACGCCTCGAATCGCGAATCCAACCACCGTCCTTATTTTCGCGCGGTAAAACGGAACGGATGCGTATCTCGAGCGCTGATCCATTCGTAAAATCGTTCTAGCCTTCGTCAGGGAGCGGATCGTCGTGAAAAATGTGGAAACCCAACGCGCTCACGCTTTGTCACCGACTGTACGCGGAGCCGAACGGTTCGAAGCGTGGACGAACGAACGCGCCTGTATCCGTGTTCTGTGACCAATTTCAATTCGGAAATTGCCGGTTCCTTAACAGCCATAGCGCCATTTAGATCCACTCCGATTCGATCGCCTCTCTACGGACACCGATCGTGTCGGTTCCGACGAAGTTGAACGCCCTTAAGTTCGTAACGCGGTGCGTTTATACGCGATGATTAGGATCGTTTTAAAGGGAATGGTTAATAGGACGTCAAAACATTGATATCATCAGAGGACAGGGACAAAGGTGAGAGAGAAAACGCAGCTCCCCGCTGGAAGGGACATTAATTGTCTCCCTTTTGGCCCCGCGATCGTGCATTAATTGCGCGATAATCTTTATTGACACACGAGAGTCGTGAAAAAGACGTTCTTCCCGGACGCTGCTCAGGTATCGGGCTTACAAGGTACGTTTTTCGAGTTCCCCTCCGAGCCAGCCAGCGGAGAAGGAACCGAACTTCGTGCATGCCATACCTATCATCCGCTCTCCCGTCCGTCTCTTTCTGTATTTCTTTCACGGACAGGCCTCTTCTTCCCTCGCGCGTCGTCTCTGTTTCTCGGCGCACCTCACGATCGTCGAGTCATCGTGTAATGACGTGCCGGCTGTCAGACCGCGAGGCGAAGCGGCGCAGCACAATTCGAGCCACGAAACGATTGGTGGCGAGGTGTACCGTCGAGAATACGCGTCGAAGAAGGACGGAGGCATCCTCGTGGCCGGGACGGAAGGAAGATCGCGGAGAAATAAAAAAAAATGTTTGAAAAACAAGAAAAGAGGGTCGAAGATCGCGGATGCAGGCGAAGAACGTTGGAAAATATTGCAATAAATCGCCGTTTGAGCGTCACACGTATTAATCATGCGTCCAATAAGAAGAGGAAAGGAAAAGCTAGAGAAAGATCACCTCGTCGAGCACAGTTTCGCGCGGCTGTCTGAGCAGTACGATTAGCACGGACCGCGACTACTTAGCGAACGGCGCGCCGTGTCTGGGAAAATTAGACGAAAGCACGCGGGCGCGTAAAGTAGGCATCCCCTGGACAGGTTCACGCGATAACGTGACATAATTAACCGTGGCTAGGAAGAAGGACGGAAACGCGTGAAACGGAGGGGATCTAATTTCGTCGAGGATCCTGACACCCAGACGGACGTGAACGTGAGGCGAACGTTATAGGCGATGTCCATAATGGCGATGACGCGCGGACAATGGTGCGTGGACATAAATACCACGATCGGATCTCCGGGCACGCCTCCGATTAAATTAGGAACGGTCCGAGTGGCAAAAAACGATTTAAGTGTTTAGACGCTCGAGTGGATCTTTCTGCCGCTTAAGGACGCTTCAGTGTTACTGACGGTGCCGCGGGGGCATCGAAAATCATCGCCGATCATTTTCGTCCCGAGTATTCCACTTATGCACGATCGTTCTCGACTCTGATCGCAGCCTGTTGAAGGATAACTGGAGAACATCCCGGAGAATATCTGGAACAGCTTGGTCGTCTCGCACCCGCGTCGCATTTGACGGTCCATCGTTGGATCCAGCGCGCTGCGCGAGGACTGGCTAATGAAATTAATTATCCCACGGGTCGATCGCATAAGATCACGGCTCGAGTCAAAGCGAATCGGAGCAAGCGAGGCAACGGCGGTATTCAGAGCAGCTGAAAAGGCAGCGTGAAATAATCAAGCCTGGCCCCGCGTGTTTCTAGGCGAAACAAACTGGAAAACGAATCGGGACACGTCGCGGGGCAAAGAACGGAGTCGAGGAGTCACGATAATTCGTGTGATCAAAGCGACCGACTCGTTGGCGTCGTCTCACCTTTAATAAAGCTATCTGCCATCTCTAATATCTCTCCGCTGGCTCTCCTCTCTGGATAGCGAAGGAGGGACGCCGAGGAGCGAGGAGGAACGACGACGACGGCTACGAAGACTGCGAAGAAGAACAGGACCACTGCGAGGATGTAGGAGCAGGGAAGGTGCAAGAGCGGATAGAGAAGGCGAGGAGAGGAAGAAGAAGGACGCCAGGCGTCGAACGCTACGTGTACGAGAGGAACTTGGAATAAGAGAGAAGAAAAGGAGAGAGATCTCGAGGATCGTCGCTCGAGACACCTTTCCACAACGAGGCCTTGTTCACCAGGAGAAAAGACACGTCAGCCGTGTACGCACCTCGTCTCTTCGGGGCCATCGATACGACGCGACGTCGATCCCGTCCTCTCGTTCTCATGGCTAACGTCTTCCTCGCTCTGCCCGACCGAGTCTTACCTTATTATAGTTACCATTCGCAGTCGATGGTTATCGGTGACCGCCGTCAATTAAGCAATTATCGACACCTCTGGTCCGGTGCCCGAGCAAGGACCCAAGATCACCGCGTCTGCTGGCTCACGGCCTCGAATATCGATCGTACGATCGATCGGACGTCGACGAGATCTTTGTGTCTACCCCTGTTTGTCGGTCACGAGCACTCGACGCAATTTCACCGATATCGACGATCCTCCGCACTCGAGCAGTCCGCTCCCGCGGCCCTTTAATAATGCTCGTCCGCTGGGCCCACTGCTAATTAAGCAATTAAACGTCCCGCTCCGCGGAGCATCGGAAAATTGCGGGAAAGTCGTTCCCTCTTACCGATACTCAGGCAGCCGCACGGACGCGGAGATACGGAAACGTTTCTATGGACTTAATTGACCGTGGCGGAGAAGCGTCGTGCGAGCCATTAGCGAAGTTATCGAAGTCCACCGGGGTAGTCCATCAACAAACTCGTTAAGTTGATTAACCTCCGATGCACCCTGCGACTTCTTGCGCGGGGCTAATAAATGGGGGATGTGTAGATAAAACCGTGAAATATGTACGGTTATTAATTTCACGGTTAACGATTGTCTGCCGGCGAAGCTAAAGTAGATTACGCTCTGTTCCGAGCAGTCTCGGTTTCTTTTTCCGGTTTTTGCTTAATCCAGTGGTCTTGGCTTGACGAAAATCGTCGTCGTCGTTGTCGTTTTCGAGTCTGCGAGGAATGCGTCGAACGCACAAAATAACGAATCGGTAACATTCATGAGTCAGAGAGTTCGCGAATTGATAAACTTGAATAAACCACAGAGGCGAGTTTAATAAACCGTCGCGCAACGAAGAAGCTCGACAAATAAACGACTCGTGTTCGGTTAATTGGTGTCGACAGGGTTTCCTTAAATCAAAAACTGTCACCGGCCACGATACTCGGTGTATATCAGATATCGATCGATCTGCTGTTATTTACGAGGCCAACCGGATCGTGTCAACGTAACAGCTTCCAGGATACCGGTGTCCTGATCACGTTCCGCGTGTCCCCCGCCGTGTTGTCCTTACAGGACGCGTTTACGCTGCCCGGTACACGCATATATGCGTGTAGCAATTTACTGGCCGAAGAGGAGGCGTCGGGCTACATAAATCAGAAAGACAACGCGTCAGCTTATTAACCACCGACGATTTATTTCCGCCTGTTGGTACACGGGACTTTCCGCGCACCCATCCGCTCCGTTCCCGGGCCGAACTGTTACGACAAAATTGAAAAATTCCTGCGAAACAAGCGACGCTGCTACGCGGACTCGAATTCTTCGCCGGTTCTATCCGACTTCTTTTTCCTCTATGGTTTTTTTTTTTTTTGGATTTTCGACGAGAAAAATTCTCGCCGCATCGAAAATTCGAACGGTCCTCCTTTGTTTCACGAACGTGCTCGATAAATATTTCGACGTATTATCGAGGAATTTTCCGTTGCCAGGAGATGGCTTCCTTTCAAGTATTCTCCTTATCTGCTCGAAACGACAAACGGATGCGCGTGCATGTAAACGAATTCCAGACATAAATTTACCAACTTCCGCTCTCCATTCAGCGGCAGAGCACGCCGAGACATCGGTATATTCGACGATACTTCCGGCAATTCTTGGAAACTCTCCTCTCCTCGCGGCGTTTCGACGTGCACGATAATGCTATCAATGTCAGGTGAAAAATAACATGTTCGCTCCGCCGCTGCCTCCCGCGTTTACGCCTCTGTCAAGCCATTTTTACGTGCAATTTAAACCGTACGCGTCCTTATTGTACGGCCACGGGGATTCCGCCGCGGAATCGGCGCGATTTTTTATCATCTTAATGCTCTCCGCTATAATTGCGTAATTGAATGCACGGCCGGAAAGAGAAAAGGGTACAAAAAGGGACGGCACGATCGCGGCACGATCGGGAAAGAATACAGCGTATCAGGAATGCCAGGAAATATGGCGAGGGGTTAATCGTGGCGGGGTGAAAGGGAAGAGGGGGAGGAGGGAGAGAGATCTCTTGCAATTAATCGAGGGAGGAGCACGTCGGATTTTAAGGACTCCTCCTGGTGCGTGAGGACCCACCGCGGGTTCCGTCTTCCGTTATTTATGTTCCTGGATCCGACGAGCTCGGGGGGTCCAGGAATGTCCACCGTTCCTCCAAAACGAGATCCGGCCGTGACTATTAATTATTTCTGGTCCGTTCGCGCCTAAAACAGTTCCGACACCGGCACGGCTATTCCGAGCGATCTTACCTTCGAAGGAATCCGTCCGGGTCGTCCGATTCTTCGCCCCGTTGCGCTGCTGCCGTCCGATATCCTCGCAACGGTGGTAAATCGTCGGGGTATAGGGAATCTCTGGGGGCGAATAAATCAAGACTACGCGTGTTTCCCCAATACTTTATTCACCCGACCGTCTCAATCCGCGCGAAATCGCAAACTTTTTCGCGGCCGTTCCGCAGCGTCTCTGTTTTACTGAACGAGCGTCACGCTGCGCCAGAGACACGGAGCTTATATCTACGATCGCGTATATTCCGGTGGCATACGTGCACGCCTGGAATAATTAACGAGAAAACGCCAGAAAGGGGAAGAAGGCAGCAGGTATGGAACAGGAATAAACTGTCAGGTACCTTCTCACGGCTTTTACCCGTTTCTTCATGAATTTTAAATTCACCCGGGGACGACGTCACCGTTTCGAGCGCGGCGTCATCGTGGTCACCGCTCTTTCCAACCGCGCGCGCGCTCGTGGACGCACCGTTCGTTCGTTTGTTTGTTTGCTTGCTCGTCGAGCAACTATTTTCGTTCTACTCGATTTTTAAGTATCGTTCTCCCTTCAGTCAGGACGCGTGACACGCATCGAGGGTCTCGTTATTTCCACGAAAAAATCGGCGAGATCCGCGGGACGCGGGGTAGAAATAGGGGGGTTGGGGGTGGGGGACAATGTGCGGGGCGGTTGTCCCGGGGGTGGCGGAGGAACACGGGCGAGCGACAAAACAGCGCGGCAACATCGCGATTTATCCCCGCACACGCGTGATTTATAACGACGCGTACAGTCACTACGGCGTGCGACGTCTCATTTGTACGTACTTTCTCTCATTTGCGCTCGCGGAATCCACCGAAAAGAAGAGGAGAGGCACGGGAAAAGAGTAGGAACGGAGCGGAAGGGAAAGAGGTGCGGGCGAGCCGTGAGTGGCGCATGAATTATTCAACCGGCGGCTCTCGTTTGCCGCATCGTTGATAATAATAATCGTGGATAACCCCCGGTAATGATAACTGTTCGTCGATCTCGTTCTTTGGACGGATCACAATAAGAGCGGCACTAATCACACGTCGACGGGCCAAACATCGTTGATCGATTCGCAAGACGTCCCTGGATGCGTTCCACGGTCGCGTCGTTAATTGAACGACGCGCTGGCTAACGAACGGGCTCGGCTCTATTTCTCCGAGTAATAACAGTCCCAGGGTGCTGCGTTCGGATGCTGGTCCCCGTACCTCTTCCACATGTATCGATACCTGAAACACAGAATCGAGATATGCACTTTCGAGTTCCGTTCCGCAGAAGTACTACGATCTAATTTCGCTAATCGCAAGCTTGACCGCGAGACCAGCGAGGAGAAAAACGGGAAGAGGGAAACGGGGAGAAAAAATGGCTGGAACGTAGAGCGGAAGAGGGGGTCCAGGTAGACGGAAGGTGATCTGTACCGTGGCCACGTTGCACGGAGGAGCACGTCGCTGTAGGTAAAACGTACCTACGGCATCCTGCACCCTCTCCCCGCCACCCTCTCCTTTTTCCTGCCCCTCCCGCGTGGATCTGACCCACCGACGATGGCAGTAGCGGCGTGCATAACAGGGTGGACGTTTAACATATGACCGGCTACCAGTGTTATTAATGCGCCGGTAGCGTCGTGCTCGGTTTCTTCCGAGCCCACGTACGGTGCCTACGATCCCGTGGCCGGGTTGGGGCCACCCGCGGGTCCTCCCCGGCTCTCGAGCCTGGGGTCCCTCGATCGCGGACGTCGGGGCCCACGGACCGAGTGGGGTAACACGACACTCGGGAACCGCGCCGCGACTCATCCCCCGAAACGAGTTATGTCTTCCTGCCGAAGGCCGGGTCTAATTAATATGTGTTTAGGCAGAGACAGTGTACCTTGCCAGCAGCCACGTTGTTAGCCGGTTATACACGCAGGTATTCCGGGATCCCGTGGTTAACGAACGGTCCGACCGACCGTTCCTCGCCCTTGTAAATCGGTACGCGCGCGAGTCGATGTCTGACTGGAGGATAAATCGATGGATACGTCTTCATTGTGCATTATTGCCGCGCCGTCCCAGGGGCCCGCGGCGGTGGGAGCGGGAAAACCTTCGCGGAAGGGAAACGAGAGGGAAAGAGAAAAAAAACAGAGTCGTCGTGGGTGTGCCTATTTGTCCGGGCGGCGGTGCGCGCCGATTCCACGCGGATGAAGGAACCGTCCGACACGATCGCGCGAGCCTATAGGCAAATATCTCCCGCTCAGCCAGGACATTAGGAGTTCTCTGGCGTCCGGAGGATTATAAATCCTTAATACAGATCGGCACGCGATGCCCGGCTCGTTAGGGTGATGCATGGCCGACTCTGGTGTCCCGGGGTGTACGGTAGCCGATACCAACACAGCCGCGGCCGAACATCCGAGAGGCTCGTTCCTGCGGGAACGGCTACACCCTCACACACCAGCAACCACCAGGTAATAATGAGAGATCAGAGATACGGCTCGATATTAATTGTGCGCATCGAGTGTGGCGGTGGTGCTTGCTGCTGGTGCTGGTGCTTGCTTCTGCTGGTGCTGCTTCTGCTGTTGCTGCTGCCTCCAGTTCGGTACCGGGGAGAGAACCGACTGCTACCGGCTTACACCGATCCTCCGATGCGATATGTGCGATATACGATACAGGACCGTGGACCTGATCCCGCTGGCTCGTTCGCGAAAAGGCCATGCGCGCCGTGGTACCACCCTGGCCCACCGTGGACAGTTTTATTGCGGATTTATTACGAATTCTTTTCACGATCCTCCCGACGCGGGTACCGAGCCGGTTCCCCAAGTATATCAATTGATTTCAAGCAACTGGTTTTATGTAGGTCGTTTAATTAACAGACGAGACAACGAATGTTGGTCTTTTCTTTTTCCGGTTAGGACATTGTCAGCAACGATTCTGCCATTTTGTTGTACGGCAAATTTCGGCTTCCGTACACGTCCACGGTATACCCTGTTACTCGTCCCGCGGCACTCGGGATATTCCCCCTCCCAATCGACGTGGGGCCACTTCGAAGATACGATCTCGAAACAAATTACGAGCGCAGCTCGCGCTGTCCTGCCGTTTGCTCGTCCTTCGCAGCTGGATCGGAATAATCGCCGCCCGTTAGCGAGCCGAGTGAGATCGCGACTTTTTAAATCGACGCGCGTATCGTTCACCCTCCCCGCGCAGCCCCTACCACCCCGTTCACGTCGAAGGAACGCGGGGATTTATGTCCCGGTAGAGTAATAAGTTCCCTCGGAATTAAAGTTCCACGCCTGGGTACCAGTTCGCCCCGATAACGATCGAAGTCCAGGCCGAAGATTGTCGCGAATTACTTTCTCCTCTCTCGTTTCCTTTTTCCCTCGACTACTATATTAAATATATCTTCGCGCAAACGACGCGCACAAGCGTGCTTCAGCTTAGATCCACTTACAGTTGTCCAGTTTTAGGTAACTGCGATCCCTCTCTGTGACCTTCGAACGACTTTCAGAATCAATGTCGCGGCTTTGACACCTTCTAATCGCAGTAACGCCTACAGTTTTCACAAAAAGTAGCGACAAGTTCCTCCGACACGGTGTCGACTCGTTAACAGTCCGCTGTCGCGAGATACTCGGACGCGGTTTGGCGAGGTAACACCCTCGGTTCTGTCGGTCTCGACGATCCTTCCCAGTGGAAGTCGAGACGATTCTAATCCACGGGGACAGAAAGGAACGCCAACCACGCGGGAACAAGGGCCCGCGCGGGGGTTCCGTACAAAGTGGAGCAGGTGTATGCGCGCGTAGCTTCCGGAAGGTCCGTTGCTCGCCTCAATCCGGATTACGGTAACACCTGGCCATCCGCAATTTTATCATCCTCCGTCCCGGAAGGATTCCAATTTTCTTCTCTCCCGTCACGCCACCCCCTCGCGGCCTCTTATCCCAGCCTCGCTCCCGGCGACCGCTTCCTCTTTTTTCCCTTTTCTACCGCCCCTTTTTTTTTCTTTTTCCTCCTCTTTTTCTCTCCACCGTCTGCGGGAGACTCAATCTGTGTCTCATCGTGGATTATTGGGATTTCGTCCGGATAGGAGAACGAGGAGGGTGAGGGGGGCAGCGACGGGAGGAAGTTGGCTGGCTGCTTGCGTCGACCGTCTTCGCCAAGGGAATCGGTTAGGAGGAATAGAAGGAGAAAGGGACCCCGGTTGACCAGCCGCGAGCCTTTAATTCTTTTCCTTCGTGAACCGTTTCGACGGACGTTCGCTTCCAGCCGAAATAAGGAGCACCGGCGAACGGTGATTTCGTCGAATTGTCCCGGCTGACAATTTACGCCGCGCCACCCACGCCCAGCCTCCGTTTAAGTGGCAGCCAGTGAATCCGGATTTTTAAGTCTCCTTCGTCCTACCGTCTCCTCCTTCCTCCATTTAGGGCGGGAGACACGGAAGCAGGGGTTGCAGGATTTTTAATTTCGTCTTGTTCTTCGCCGGACACCGGCCTGGTCTGGATGATTGGTGATTGCGAGGACTTCTTCGCAGTCGACGGGTCTGCGAACGGGGCCGCCGCTGTCTTTTCTACGTGTGCTACAAAACGATCGAACGAGAAAAGCGATCTCTGGAAGCTTGGACCGCGGTCGAAGGAAAAGACTTTTAGAACAGTCTCGAGTGATCAGTGCGAATTGAGGAAGAATCGCCCGCCTGGTTCCTGGCGGAGTTTATTCACTTCTTCGTCGGTCGAAAGGACACCGTCTCGCGGGTAGATTTATCGAAACGTGCTCAGGGTGGCCCCAGCCGCGGCAACTAATACCAATAATCCCGAAGACGATTCCACGCCCAGGAGCTCTGCCGTAAACCCACGGAAAAATCCTCTTACGTCCTAGCGCGAAGGGACCGGGCGGAGTCGAAGAGCGAGGCAAGAGGGTGGTGGACCCAGCTCTCGAAAAAAGCGTGGCACACCGCGGAGGAAGCCGCGGGGAGGGAAAACGCGACTCGACGGAACGCGGAAATAATGATCCCGCGGCCGCGAGATAATTGGCGTAAGGAGCTTGCCGCGCAAAGCGAGAGAACTGAAGGGAAAGAGCGCGCGGGGGCGGCAGAGGGAGGAAGGGTTAGGTTCGCAGTCGGATCAAAGGAACACGTCCAGGCCTTCAGCCTCCGGTGGACGTACCTCCATTCACCGTTTCCTCGTGACGCTAGGACGGCGATGCGCGACGTAATCGATCCGCGATGATTAATTTTCAATCGCGGCTTAATTACGCCGGCCGGCTAAGCCGCGATTGAAGAGGCGTCCCTGGGTGACGGTGAAAAGGGCGGTCTGTGCCGCAGGAAAAAAGGGGAACCGTTGGAGAGAGAATGGAGAGAGCGAGGAGAGAAAGAGAGAGTATGAGAGAGAGAGAGAGAAAGGGGAAAGAGAAGAAACGAAGGAGGAAGTGTAAAGAGAAAGGAAGAGAAGGCGGCCGTGTCCCTGCGGCCCTCGAAATAGGAGGGACACCCCCTTCGTCGGTCTTTCTCAACTTTCTGTTAGGCCAGGATTGTGTCCAAGATGGAGGGGTGCGCGCGGCCGTGGAGCGGGTAGAGGGCGGTCACGGGACACGATTGCCGGGAACACGTGATTAGATGGCCCTCTCCTTCCACGCGATTCTCCAGATTGGACACCCCCTGGGCCGCGCGCGCGGAGGGACGCCAAAAAAATGCAATCGGCTCTTACCGTAATGAAAAAGAACCGACCCCGGGTAATTCGAACGAGGACGACAGCGTCCCCGACAGTGCGTGTGCGCCTCGCTTCTGTCCTCGTGCGGATACGCTTCGTTTTTTACGCTTCGCGGCTGTGTTTCGCATCGAGGGCGAGGGTAGTAGGCTGGTCCCCCCCCTCCCCAACGCGCGAACCTGCAATTGCAGCTGTCGCCTTTGAGGATATCGGCGACTTTGAGGACCGACGCGGGCACGGAACGATCCCTCTGTAATCGCTGTAATTCTTCGACGATAGGCACCGGAGGACGTTCATCCGTCGTAATATCGCTCTAATTGATTCGAACCCGTCGTGAATATCGTCGCCGGCGAAATTGGCGGGGTGCGTGAAATACGTACGAAATTGTCGTGTCTACAAAATGAAGACGTAGTTACGGTGGCTTCCATACGGCGAGGGACAAGATTCCACGCCAGCGAGGGCAAAAAGCCCATGATTCCCGTGATTCATGAGACTTTTTACGCTGGGTGGCCGGAATAATTCACCCTAATGCTCCTGCTAACTGCCTGCGGCCGTAGCGCGCGATTGTTTATTGCCAAAAAGCATCTCTTTAATATATATCATCGCCTCTCTCAGCGCGGGGGATGAGGGTCCTGTATTCGAATAAAAAGAGCCGCAAGAACAGGATCGAGGTGGCGCGAAAACGAAACGAATGGAACGAGATTCCTTTTCTGCTTTTTTTCTGTGCGTTTTCTTTTTTTTGCAGAGATCGTCTCGAGCCCCCCGGGACTTTTGCCGCGTAAATAAACGTCACGTTAAGTCGGATGTATCGCGAACAAAGGCCTTCTCGTCGAGACCTTCTTCTCGGTCGTCGAAATTTCATCGAAGACGCGGTTTAATCGCGTCGCGAGCTACCGGTGTATCAAGGGCGTCAAGGGTTGCCACCGCTTTGTGCAAAAGGTGAACTCGTTACGAGGGGTGAATGGGGAACGTTCGGGATTAATGAATGTCGATCATATTTCGACTAGGTGCGCGGCTCTAGAACACGTTTGATGGAGAGAAGGGTACAGTTTTTTGTTTTGTCTTTCTGTTTTTTTCTGCTTTTTTCCCCTCCCCTTTCGGTGTCGGTGCGACAGACCGTCGAGTATCAACAGTGATTGCAAAACGACCACGCGGACAGGAGTGCCGTTAGACACGTACATTAATAACACTCGATATTCAGTATTCTTCCAGCGCGCAGACTGGTTTCTCTATTTCTCTGTCCTCCGCCGGTCGGAAACATCTCTGCGAGACACCGGGCCGGGATTTCAATGTGATTTCGCACGGCAAAACTGGATATTTTAGAGGGACTCGTTAATCTTGCACACTTTTGTTTAACGATGATTTATAGCGCCTCGCTGCCTGTTTTCTTCTATTTCGCCAGATACGCTCGATTCTCTGAAAGACGGCGGTCTCTCGACGGTGGAAAAATTCGATTTTCAACGAAGGCCGGGGGCAAAGGTGCGCGAAAGGAAGTCGGCGGCGAAACTGGAACAGCGAAACCGACGCCGCGCCGGGAGAGCGGTGTATTAATTAGCGGCGGAAGAGAAAATAGCGAGCGAGGATAGGCCCCGGGGTTGAAATCGTTAGCGAGGGTACGCCTCGCGATTCTGATTTAGCCCCGGCCAACCACGTCAATTCTAATTGCGTTTGACAGTAATTTGGCAAGGGAGAGAGGGCTGATTGACGGGCGGACCCGCGCCGAGGCGTTCCTCTTGCGCTTTCGCCATTCACTTCCCGCCTTTTTCGTCCGCGGCAACAATACTTGCGGCGACGTGCTACGATACCCTCTTGAATATGTATACCGTGTCTCGATATGCCCGATAAGTTTCCAGTTTCACCGACGTTAATTAAGAGTAATCGATACCGCGCTCCCTGTTCTTAACAGATTCTGACACCGAGCGTAAAGTATTCCCTTCTGTCACGGAATCGGCGTACTCGATCGAATCTGCACGTACAAGTTGCGAGTACACGTTTTCTCGTTGCACGGTTATTAACGATTGCGTTCCGGTTTTTCGAACGATTCGAGCTACTCGTCAGCGATTAGGCCTGCGAAGTGGAAGAGAAGCCTCGTCGGGTAGAGATAGAAAGTGATTTCGATGGGTCACGAAATCACGCGTGGTCGATTCGTGTCATTGGACACACGCAGCGTGGACGTGACGCGAAATCGACGCCTTTTACGATCTGACGATTCCTCGATCGTTTCGACGCCAGGCTTAAGAGGGAAGCGTGACGAAGAGGACGCCCAGGGAGCGCCGTTCTGGTCCACACGCGTTAATTAAGGCTCTCGCGACCATGATGCGCGCCTCGTCTTGTTTTACTCGCCAGTTTGAGTCGCGCGTCCAACGAAGAATGCCTGCTAAATTATTGATTGTACCCCCTAATTAGTAATTAACGTTCTCCGCAAGATGCAACTGCTGAGGTTCGATTTATCGATCGCTTAATGCCGACTCTAATTAACGCCGACAGTCGCTTATTGATTTTCACGCGCGAATCCAATCGCGAATTGATACTTTTAACTCGCGCGGACCTTCGAGTTGAACTGTCCGCGAATTAAGAACGCGAATCGGTTCTCTTTGTCTTTATTTTTACGTCGTTTACACATGGAATTCTGTCGACGAAGACTGGTAACAAGCACCCACGTTGTGAACCGCAACAGGAATTTATGCGTTCGATTCGGTGGACGTTTCTTGACGCCGTTTGACAGCCAGAAAATAACTTTGACAAAAATATCGTAACGAAGTCTGGAAATAATACGAGCCCCCTTTGTCTCGGGACAATGGCTGAAATATAAGTATCAATGGAAATATTAATATCGCGTGAATGGGAGATACGCGATGTCTCGGCTTAAATATGCGTTCGTACAAATCACGACAACGTCGGCTCTATTCGATGGCAATATCGACCGGATCGGAGCCAACTTAATTAATCCACCGGTCGATATTGTATCAGCTTTAGTGGCTTCTTAAGCGTTCCTAATTTCTACCTAAGACGTGATGCTTGACACGTAAGAACTTTCATAGAGAAGGAAGAATTGCTTTCCATTTCGTCCCCGTCGAAGAAGTCGCTGCGCGCAGAAACGTCGGAGGAATGAGCGAACAGCGAGGAAGAAGCGTAGCTCGCACTTCCGGAAAAGGCGACGACGAGAGAAACCGAAGGAACCCAAGGAGCAAGGGACGACGGAGGTTGAAGTGGAACCGAGATAAAGGGTGAAATCTAGAGGGACAAGAGAGAGAGAGAGGGGCGGGGGTCGAGGAAACGCGGCACGAAGAAGAATGAACGAAGAACAGAGGCGGGCGGGGGCGCGTTGGGAAAGCAGGGAAATGAAGGGAAACCAGCGGGACGTGGTAGAAAAGGAGAGGGATTCGAGGCGGATGAGAAACAAGGGTGCAAAAGGAGAGGAGGCGGGTGAAAGAAAGAGAGCCACGGGTGGATGAAGCGAAACGGAGCCGGAGGTGGGTTTATCTCGCTCATCCTCATTAAAACCCTTCGCGGCCCACCCCCTTCTTCCTGCCGGCGAGCTCGTTCCTCTCTTCCTCGTCGGCTCCTCTTCTCTTCCTTCAGCGCCGCGGTGGTACCCGTCGGTCCCTCCTCTCCTCGCGCGCCAACAGACTACGGACGACACGGCGACGTCGACTCCGCGATGTCCCCGTGTTGGTAACACGAAGACAAACACCGACGACGGGTTGAAAACCGCCTCGACGCGCGCGCGGCCACCCGCTCTCCTTCGCGCGCACGCCCACGCGCGCGTTCCCGCTCGGTGTGTACGTGCGGCGGGATATACCCGGTAGGCATCCCCGGCTCGTTGTAGCACGCTCTATTAATTAAAAAAATGGGGACTCCGGGGAATGCTGGTCAGCGACAGGGGGTGAGAGCGCATCGACGCCTCCGTAATTGGAGAGGGATAGAGGGAAGAATGAAGATTTCGTTGCTCTAACTACGCTCCTAATGATTCTTTAATCATTCCTTAATGCCGCTGAAAATTTCGCGTCCTCCTCCTCTTCCGCGCCGCGACACGACTGTTTCTCTGTTTATTGTCACGCAGCCCCTACACGCGTATTTCGTTTCGTCGCTCGGTCTTCGCCGATCCTCCGTGCTCCGTCATCCGGGTCTTCTCGCGCCCTTTCATCCAGTTTATTACGCGGTTTCATTAGGTTCCTGTTTAATTGATCGTTGCGTTGCTGGGTTTTTCGAAGGCTCGTCATTTTTCGTTGCTTGCGTACGTGTTCGAGCTTCTACCATCAGCTCGTGGTAGTACAAATATCGTCGGAGATAAGTTTGCAACGAAGCGGAGAATAAATTAGGATCAGTTCGATGCACGACCCCCTAATCGTCGACAATATTGACTCGAACTACTTAATACGATGCTATACTACTTAAATCGCCGCTACGCGTGACAACTACTACCTGTAGTCTGCGTGTCGTTCCCATGTTACTCGATCGATTGTCGTAGCGATAAATAATCATAATCGATGCCTGGAACGATTATTCCGGGAATAAATGAAACGGAATTATCTATCGAAACACGGTCGTGGAGTTTCGTGGACGGAAGTTCCGGCTAGCCGGCTCGATTTTCTCTAAACGCAGCCAGGAAAAGAAATCTCCTCTCGAGAGGGTGCTCATCTTCCTCTGCTTCAGGTTAGGTACCTTCGATATAACGAAGGGTGGTGGCTAAAACAAAGAGCCGGTCGCGGGTTGGTCGATAGTCCACGGCCGCCAATCAGGCGAGACCTCGCCGGCAACCCTCGTCCTTGCAACTTGCTATCCGCCGAGGGTGGGTTACACTGCGGGGAGAGTTTGCTCATCCCCGTAGGAGAGGAACTCCCGAGGAACGAGGATGGCCAGGGTGTCTCGTCGCCAGGGTTACGACTCGATGGCGAAGAGACAGCTTCTTCTCTCTGCGCGTTCCTCTCGTCCCTGTGTCTACGCCTATGGCTCTGTCTGTGTTTGTGTCTGCTTTCCGCGCGTGTTTGTTTTGCAGGGGAACGCCTCGAAAATGGTGCGCACGCGGACGTCTTGAAAATGGTGAAAGAAAACGCGATAGAGCGAGGGGGTTGGGAGAGGGAGCGGGAGATCGAGAGGAAAAAACGGACGATCTTATTCATCGACGCGATCACGAACTATCGCGTTCTTGCTGGCGAGACGCGCGTTTCGCTCTCGTCGGCTTCGTGAGATGAGCTGCGAAGGAGAATGAGGGTTGCGTTTTAATCAGTGTCGAGAAATAACTGGCCGCCCTCCTGTCTCAACGTATCTCGTTTATTCAACACTTACTTTTATCATACATCCTTACGCGTAAGATCTACATAAAAACTTATTAAAACGAGCTTAATCATATGTTCATAACTGGTTCTGGGCTGGGGCAGCTTCGCGGAGCGCATCGGTGCACGGTGTTCCCGTTCTAAAACAGACAAGAGTACCAACATCGGCATCAGTATCGCTGTTTAAACAAATACACGACGTTTCGTTCTATCCGAACAGTAATTTTATTTTTCTCTTTCGTACTCTAAAAAGCTAAAACGGAGAAACAAGAATCTTATCTCTCTAATCGTAAAATTAAAAAAAAAAATGTATCGCTTTAAATTACTGAAAAGGCTTTACGCGACGAGTGCGCCGCGAACAATAAAGAACCACGAGGAAAGGGACGGAAGGAGAAAAATGAACGAGAGGGGGGGGGGAGAAAGGGAGAGGTTCGCTTGGGGGTTCCACTTTTGTGGAGCGGACAAACGAGAGGCAATCGCTCGATCGGTGATCAGTCTTCAGTGCCACCGTCGAAGTGGCAATATTAATTTATTCCTCGCAATGGCTGCCGATCCGCCCGGGATTTCATGCGGAAGGAAAAAACGCGGCAGTCTTCGCGACTCCGCGGATCGACGATCATCGATTGTTCAGGGGCGTCAGGCTAGAACGATCTCAGAACCATTATTAACCCGTGCCTGCCTCGCGGGACGCTCCTTCCTCTTTCGCGTGCCGTTCCTGCGCGAGCACCACGTGTATCCCCGTAATTAATAATTGCGAGTAATTACCCCTATCCCGTTCCCGTGGGGAAACACGCTGCGATGTCGGGGAGGGCGTCCATTCCGCGTTCCGATTTCCCTCGGCGGGATTGTTGCACGATTTTTCTACTACGCGCTCGAGAAGAAAGTACGCGAGTCCCGTTTTTTTGTAAAAACAAAACCGTGAGCGTCCGCAAAGTCGAGGACAATCGCGGTTAGTTCCGCGAGCGGTAGAACGCTGAAGTCGGACTCGATCGGTCGCGGAAAATGGCCTCTGCGCCAGAGGACAGAGAATAAAAGGAGCGCGAGGGGTGGAAGAGGAGCGCGACGCGAATAAGACGCGCGCATCATCTCCAAAGGGCCGTGACAAATGAATTTTTATTAAGCCCCGTTCCTCCGCAGCTTATCAGCCGATCCGATTGGCACAATAGTGCCCCGAACGAACGAGACCGGCAATATCGGCGGAGGCCCCCGTTGCTCTAACCTCGCCTCCACCCTCTCTGTAATTATTTTTACGAGGGTGAGAAGCCGGCTGCCGCTGACAGGCTCACGGTACCGGAGGTGGAGTGCTAGCTGACGGAGACACGACGAGGATGAACCCGGAGCCAACCGACCGTTCCATCAAACAGAGACACGAGCCGATGAAACAGGTAGAGGAACGGGCACCACCCCTTTCTACGCTTTTTACGCTCCTTCGAAGGCGGGGGCGGATAAAGGTGGACGGGAGTACCCGACGGAGACAAAGATTCGTGTCATTGACAGTGTCTCGGCCGCTCGGGAACTGACAGCCGGGACACGTGGCTCGAACACCTGTCCGAGGACTGGGAAACGTGCCCGTTTCGCGGACCCGCCTTCGTCGTCGTTTCTTCTCGCGACCTTGCGCGTCCGGACGACGGTTCCTCGGGTTTCGTAAGCGGCGGCGATCTCGCAGCGAATGAGACGACGGAACTGGCTCCAAAGGGGGTTGCGAATCGCCGCGGAGGAGCCGCGATCCAACCAGCCGATCTAATTCTATTATTCGTCGAAAGGACGCGCGATTAATTTTATTTCCCCGCGGCTGGTTTGTAATTTGCAACTTTGTAAAGAGGTCGACGCGGCCGATCCTACGGCGCGGAATATTAAACTGGTTAGAATCCACGGGTGGAAGGCGCGTTATTTCGATCCTGGCAGGATGATTCGGGCTGAAGAAAGGGGCGGGGTGGAGGGACGCGGAGGATGACTCGACGAGAAACGACCGCACAGCCATCGAGCGCGATGCGCCGGCTCTCTGGTTCAATTTCTGGCGTCAATTAAAAAGTGACGCGGACCGAGGAAAATCAGTAATTAACGAACCAGCCACCTTCGCCGGCTCCGCCCTGCCCCAGCCCCGGCCGTCTTCCACGATTCCGCTGCCAACGTTTTCGCCACCTCGTCTTTAATCGTTCATCGATAAATCCCGAGCCGTCCTATCTCTGATCGAGATCGTTTTGAATTTCTTACAAAGTAACGTGGACAAATAGACGACGACCGCTCACTGACGTCCAATCTATCGTGGAGCTCTTTTTTTTCTTGCTCGATCGCGTCCGCTTCTAATCACGGGGACCTTGTAAACGCGACGTTGCTCGCGGTAAAGCGATTTCAACAAGCGGAAACTAGCAATTCTTAGGGTCGATTACGAGAACGCGGGTATCGAAGAGGGTATCGTATAAGATTCGGCCAATGGCGGATCGCGGGCCATCGAACCGGCGAACGCGCCTCGTCCGAAGACAAAACAACCCTCAGGATCGACGAGTCAAGGTGTAACCTCGTTCCCGGAGCAGGCTGGTATCGGGGCCGTTAATGACGCCTCATCCTGTGACAGGGAAACGGTCAGCGAGGATTTGGCATCGCCGATGAAAGAAGGCGATGGTTGACGCGCTGGGCGCTAGCAGGAGGCGAGAGAGTCCAGCTCAAGTTCGTTACACGCCGTGACTCGGCAGAGACGGCGTTTCTCGAAGGTGCCACAGAGAGCCATTCCCCGCCGATCTTCGACACCTTTTTACCGTCGCGTTGGATCGCTCGTCATTAGCACTGGGCCCGGTAATTGCCAAATTCACGGGTCCCGGGACCACGCGGCCGCGCTTAATCGACCGATTACGCAGCGCCCTAGGCGAGACGTCCGGCGATCGCGATCGCTTCTTTCGATAAGCGGTGCTCATTGTCCGGAACGGGCCTCGATACCGTCCGATCCGACGACTGTTTGCTAGATTGTATAAGATCGCGTTCGGATAATTAATTGGCTGTCGCTCGGGGCTATGGGGCCGCGTTTCGTTTCGATCGAACGCGTTCGACGTTTCGACGATAACCAGTCGGTGGATACGGCGGGGAAATAGTTCGAAACGGTTTCCCTCAGCTACTCGGTAGTGCCGATTAATTCAATGAAACGGATCGCAAACGTTGCAGGCGCGCGCAGACGCGATCGTTAAGTCCGCGAGGCGAGAAGGCAGAAAAGTTCCTGGGAAACGATTCTCCACGGGCTGATGAAGAAGACACTTTAATATCCTCGCGGGGGACGCGAGGACGTGACGCAATTAACCGGCGTCGAGGCGAAAGAAATCGGTCGGGGATGATTCGTCGAAGAGGCGTGGAGGGATCGAACCGGTGTACGCAAATAGAGAGGTGCACGGAGGAGCGCGCGAAATCGCGGCGCGGCCTGGTTCCCTGGCTTTTTGCCCGTCGTGCAGAAGAAAAACGAGGGTCCGCCGGCTAATTACCTGAAATAACCCATTAGTCCTGTATACACGAGAAATTACAGCAGCCACGGCCAGGAGAGGGATACAAGCGTCATCCCTGACGAGTCAATCTCGAGGAACCAGCAGCCCCCTGTTCGCTCCTCCCGATCGAACCTTGTTGTTTCCATGAATCAGCGGAAATCCGCGGACCGAGGAAAATCGCTGTCGCGACTCTCTCGATCGGTTTTACGCGCGGATCGATCGAACTGGAGGCTTCGCGTCGATCGATTTAAAGTGTTTCGACGGATTCGTATCGTCGCGCGTCGGAATATGAATTCGATAGATCCGACGGGTGTTCGATAAGCGACGAGAACGAAAATGGAGCGCGAAGTGGAGGAATCGAAGTAGCGCCGCGGGCGAACGTTTATCGTGAATTCGGAGCATGTAATTTCCAGAGAACCAGGGAAACAACAATTGCCAGAGGGACGAAACGAGAGGTGCAATCAACGGCGATTTCATAGCTGTCGTCTACACTGGAAGCTTCGGAGGGCCGTTTCAAGGTTCCTGCGGTATCGAGCGGGGATCCGTGGAATGACGAGGCGCATTCCCTTCTCACCCTTCGAGCTTTCCCTTTCGAAAAAATTCTGGATGACACCTTACTCTACGAGCCGGCGTCTGAAGCTATTCTATCCGCTGACAGACTAATTTTTAATTAAACCGGGACGAAGTCTAAAGTCTTGAGAGCTGTTAATTAAAAGTCATGCTCGATTTCGAACGGTGATAAACGTTGTTACCATCGAACGAACCGGAAGAACGCAGCCGGAAATCGGCTGGAAAATCGCAGCAGGAAGCGACGCGTGCACGCAGAGCAATGTTGTAGTCTCTTGACCAGAGACTTCATCGACTTATTTTCATCCGACGAACCTCGTACGAAGCGAGTCACGAGTCCTCTTCATTTTAGACGGACCGATCGATCGATGGGATATCGAGGATCGCCTAACTAAGTCGAGCGGAACGAACGCGGCGTGCAGATCGGGCTGTCAGCTGAAACTGGGGCAAAACACTTGATCGGCGACTTTAATCCGACTTGGGGAATCGGTCACGGCGTGAGAGAGCCCGCTCCACTATCGACGAGATCTCCGATTGCGCGAAACCTTTCGTGCGACGCGGACATGTCACGGTGGTGGTGGGTCTCGGAGCGCGAGACGTTCCAATCGCCACCTTGAATCAATTAATTCCCGTGTAATTGCTTTTTCGGCTCGACTTCGCCGCTCCTTGTTCCACGGACGGGAGAATGTCGAAGAAACGTGTCCCGCGGATAAATCATCGCGCCGCTGGGGTTTGCGCAACTTTCATTAATTTCAACGATCGACACGGGCTACCTCGAAAACCGGTCCTCTAATTGTAACGTACAATCGACGTGGGAAAAGTGCGCGCGATAAGGATAACGAAAGAGTCTATGGTAATCGCGACGTGGAACACTCGTAAAGACAAACCACCGATTCGCGAGCAGGCCTTGGGAACAAGTTTGCGGAGAGTGTAATTATCAGAGAGGAAATGGTGGTGACGGGGAGCGCATAAATCCGTGGCTTATCTAATCCGGTGATGAAGAAAGAGACTCACCGTCAGGCGCGAAACAATCAAGGAGCCTGATCCTTCGGTGCTGAAGAGGTTCGAGTTCGCCGTGCCGAAGGACGCTCACGTTGGCCAGGATTCTTGTACGCGCACGTTGCTCGTCGCGTTCCAATCCCTGAAACACACACCACGAACACGTCTGAGCGATCAGTCGAATCCTTTCGGATAATCAGCGTGATCGAGAGACTGTTATCTGGTGACAATTAGTGATATCACGTCTCAGTATAAAGTATCGATGATTTCGTCAAACATTTATCATCGTTGTTATCGTTACTTTTTTTTTTTTCTTTTTACTATCGTTATATTATTATCCGTCCGATAATTGCACTTGGTAACGGGTAGTTTGAAAATCAAGGATGACTCTTAAAGGAAAGTTCGAAGCGTCGAAATTCCTCGCGCACGGGGATCGAGCTCGCGTTCCGTGGGCCCTTGTTATAGATCTTCGTCGAGGTGTGAAAATGACGGATGACCGTAACGAGACGAGAGAGCCAAGGCAGAAACTCCTTTTCTCCTCGCCTCCTTTCATTTTACTCGACGCACACGAACGTCACGCGAGAAGAAGTAATGAGCCGGCTTCGTTACTTAACGCCACGCAAGTCGTTTCACGCCCACGCGCGGAACAGCTTCGTGGGGGCCGGATTGATTCGAGAATGACAGTTACGTCGCCACGTCGTCCCTGCTTTATTGCCTCGGAATCATTCACGATCTCCTCTCTGTCGCTGAACCATCGCCGCTCGACCTTTCTCTTGTATCGCGACGAGAAATTTGTGCGATCGATACTCGTAAATCTGTCCGGAGGTAAGTGCCGCCTCGTGTCCTCGAGAGAAGACGAAACCTCGTTGAAAATGTCGCGAAACGATGCGGACGGAGCGAGCGCAGCCAACGATCTCCGCGAGAATCCCCGCGCGAGTCCAAAAATTTATCGATGGACCACCAACGCGATCCGCGAACAGCAGAAGAAGCGCAGAGACGATAGAAAGTGGAGCAGAGAGAAACGAAACGACAGAGAGAAAGAGGGACGGAAAGGGGGAGGGAGGTAGGAGAGAAAAAGGCAGCAAATAAACGCGGGAGACGAGGCGGCGGAGCAGACTGAGAAGACGAGAGAGAAAAGGAGAGCAGAGGAGGATGCGCCTTTATCAGCCAGCCCAAAGACCAACCAGACTGGGGCCAGGCTAACCAACCAGAGGCATCCTTCAGCTACGGATGCTCAGCTGGTACGAGCGGCCGCGCACCGTAGACGCCGACGCCGTCGACGCCGACGGCTAATGAGCAGAACCTCAATGATACCCGACAAATGAAAAATCAGCTTCCCCTAATTACGGGATCCTTGGCAACGCTGCATCTTGATGACGTCTGCCGCGCCGTTTTCGGCTTAACCCGCGATTTTATTCGTTTTTCCTCGTCTTTGATTTGCGGCCACGTTAATTAGAGCCGCCCAAAGTCACGCAGCCGACTGTACAGCGCTCGCGGTTTTCCCGAACCGCGTCCGCACAATGAAGGGAAAAGCGTCGAAGGTGTTACGAATTTTAACTTCGATTTCTCTTTCGAAAATTTTAGAATCAGTTCTAGAAGTGCTCGCAAACTGCAATGGCCCTTCTTTGAATTTTAAAGGAATGGAATTATCGATTGCTCGTAGAACGTCCACTTTATGGTGTTCAAAAGATCAGTCGTCGCAACAAATCGGACTATAGAGCTACTAGCGTCGATGTGGTTTAAACTATTAATACGAAATACGTGAAAAGAAACAGGTTTCTCCGCACGAGATGGCGACTTTCGGTTTGGCTACCGACCGGGCCATGAATCCCATTAGCTTTCGATTTATACGGCGACACGCGATTGCGTCCAGTCGGGTGGGACTGGCCGATGTAAAAAAGCACGGGGGTGTCTACCCTCCTCCGGCGACCACAACAGTCCGGTCCATTGTTCGAAAAAAATTAACTCTGGACTTTTATTTACTATCCTACCGGTTGACGCTCGAGCTCGAGCCTATGACCCTGACGAGACGACGACCGATCGATCGTGAAATTTACATCTCCCCTGGCGAGCGAAATGGAGGACGCCGTGGTTCATCTTCGAGCGAGCCCTCCAACGTGAAACATTTTGTTCTGTACGCAATTACTTTCATTAATAATCGGACACGACGTGACCATCCGGTCCGAAACGAAGTCGTGGAATTAATCAAACGACCATGAATTACACCACCGTCCGAGGAGGAAACATACACGAGTAATTGCGCGCGACAATTTTCAACCGTTATCGAACAATTTTTAGCAACGATTCGGCTCGCAATTAATTTCGTCCCTGCAAATGGAGGACCGTGGAAGAGCGGCGTTTCCTCTACGGTATTCCTCGCGTTGCTCTTCGGTGACGGTTTTCAGCGCACCCCTTCCCAGGTCGAGAGAGCGGGGTTGAACGGGACGGGTCGAGGGCGGACAGAGGGGGAGAAAGGAACGTCCGCGGAACGATGGTCCGCGCCGCTAGTTTTTATGAATTCCGGTGCGACGGAACTTCCGGCTAGCGACCTCATCTCCAAACCGCCCAACCCCTCCCACCAGTCACGTTTTTACCCCGTTCTTCCTGGCCCGACCTCCGTCGATTCTCGATCGGCCGTGACATCGTCGAGCTACATTAATAACTGACCACGTTACTCGTCGCCGCGTTTTTATCGCCATCGATCCATCATTTCTCCTCTATTTTCTGCTAATCCCGCAGCTCGTCTACCGATACTTTTTACCCCGCCTAGACAGCGACGATCGTCTCGTTACACCGAGTCTCGCCGCGTTTCCACCGTCCGCGCCACTCCACCCCGGCTCTCTTCGTTCCCTCGTTTCATTCTCCCCGTTTCAAATTCATTTTATTACCCTCTAATTTGTCGGGTCCCCGAGGACCCGACGTACTTCGACGCGCTTTCACGCGACGCCCCTCCCGGAATATTTCAGACAATTCCCACCGATCTTCCTGCCGGCGTTTCGATTCGTTCCTCCTGGCTGAGGCCGCGACGCTCGATTTCCCGAAAAAGCACCGCCATGGGGCGAGGATATACGACGCGTCTCGAGCGGCGAACCAACCCCCTCGGACTCGCGTCTCGCGTGCCGGCTGTCTCTCGTTCGACAGTCATTACGGCGCGATTCGCGAGCAATTAAAGCGAAGTGGCCGGGGCAAACATCGATCAGGAAGAGTGCCACGCGGAGGGGGAAGAATCGGTGTACACACGGGAGGCTCTTGGCCACCGCGAATAGAAGGCAAACACCGACACTCAAATATTTGCGGGAGCGTGCAAACGGTCCCGGGGCCATTGTTTCACGGCGCTACTATGTGTAAATTTAATCTCCCGAAGAACCCCGAAAATAAGCAGACCGCCGCCCGCCTGCACGTGCAACGGGGGGTCCCCGTCGCTTCGCGAGCGTGTTTCCACGATCGTTTCGAGGTGATTTACAGGGCCTCGATTCCCTGTACGCGCCTCGACGCGTCCGCCCGTGAAATATACGCCGACGCCCGCTCACGTGGGTGCGCGTCCGCGTACAGCGGCGAACTCGTTAAAAAAGCTGGCGACGGACGATGCGTTTCGGAAACGGGTCGAGCAACCTTTCGAGCCGCCTTTCACCTCGGCTCGGGGATACGCTCGCTTTCCGTGGCATCGTCCAACGCGGGACGCGAGTGCGGACGGAATCGATAAGAGCCAGTCGCGGTGGATCGCGCGTTGGGCGACATCAGAAGCGCCGCCCTCGGTGTTAACTGGCCTTAAAGCATCGGCCAAACACCGAGGGTAAAGAGTGACACCGCGGTGTTAACTGGCCCGTGGTTTCCTCCGCCGTTCTCGTCCCTCGGGACCGTAGATCGTGGGGATACCCTTTCGATGACCCCGTGCGCCAGCCAGGGGGAGAAGATAACCAGGGCCCGGTGTCCAGGTGTCTCGTGATCGACCGACAAAGGGGCCGTTCGAGGAGAGCGCGCGCATCGAAACTGGCCGAAGACGTGTCGGCAGAGTCATCGTTGCCCGCGCGTCCCGAAGGGACGCGGCCATAGCCGGGGAAGGGTGGAGAAGAAGGTTTGGTCCCTTTCGAGTCGGCTACGACGGTCTGGTGGGAGAGAAGATGAAGATGTCACCTTGGCGAGCCGCGATGGTGACCCCTTCGGGACGAGTCAGCGAATTCCTCTCCGGTTGATCCACGATGACGACTTTATTCCTTTGACATCCTCCTGGCTGACGGAGTTTATGAATGATCGATCGTACGTTTGAATAGTGTTTGTCTATGCGGACGCGTTCCCCGGGCTCTAGCCGCGATAGGGCACAGTGATTAGTGGCCAAGAGCCGGGCAATTAATCGTCGAACGACGTTCGGCTGGTGCGGCGACCGGCGTTTTCTCGGAGAATTTTCGACGCAGCGAACGCGCACAGTCCTCGGAATCGATCGGAGCCACGTTTTACACGTGGCGGCGCGGGAGGGACCCGTTCGAGGGCGCGGAGGAGGCAGAAGGGATCGTGGATCGACGCAGGAATGCCATCGTTGGCCCACGGTCTGCCTAGGAACGTAGCTAATGGGCCCACTTAACGTCTCAACCATCTCACGAAGACACGCAGCATCTCCCGGGTCCATCTCTAGGGCTGTTCGCCGCGCGCGGCGTGCCGCGTTAATAATCGCCAATATTTATTCCGGATTGGTCACGGCTCGGTCCGGAGAGCGATGAGGAGCTAGCTGAAGAATGAGACGACTCCGAGATCGGGCCACGCCACATTGTAACGCCGGAGATTAATATGTACCGTTCGCTTTCGTTTCGTCCTCGTTGCGGCCACGCTTCGAAGGTCGTGGAATCTCTCCAAGCCCCGCTCGTCCTCGGCTCGTCCAGGTTAACGCGCGTTCGATCTCCTCCTCGTGGCTTATTGAATGGTCGTTGCTCGAACGATCGCTGGGCGGCGTTCGGTTTTTCGCAAAAAGAAGACAACCGAGTAACCGATCGGTCGATCCGCGAAACGTTCGAGCCGTTTCGTCGCACCCCTGCCCCGAAGGGTAATCTCGGTGTCAAGGGACCGAAAGGACGACGAAGTTATTAAGGGAATTAGCTTAAAGGCGATTACCAACTGTCGACAGGTTCGCCTAGCGCCTAACGGGCCCTCGATCCACGGCCAACACTTAACGATTTGTCTCTCGAGTTAATGAGTGTCGGGTCTTAACGCCAGATTAGTGACCTAATCCTTCTGATGAGCAATTCGCGTGTACGCCACGCAGCGCGACTTAACGCGCGCGTATCTATCCGCATAATAGACACGTCCGTCGCGTCCATAATGGCGACAGGTGCCGCTCAACGGTAAGCAAATAATGTAATTACGACGCCATTGAAATACGCGCCGTATCTTTTAAATCGTTGGTACGATCGATCGCGTCGCGCGCGTTTTCAATCGCCCGCTCGGACAAAAACCGCGCGCGGGGCTCGCGGTTCCGCGGCGTTTCGCAAAATTCGCTCGGGAAATGTCGACGCGTCGGGGCTGCCGTCTCTTCTCGGGTATCTCGGATTTAATTTTCGAACGAGCGAACAATTTTCGGAACGCCCCGGCGCGTTGCCCGGTGTCGAATAAATCAGGCGACCGCGAGAAAAACGCGGCGCGTCCAGTCGGTTAATTTCTTCCGAGTTACAGTTTTCAGGATGAAAAGGCGAGCGTGGAATGGGCGGAGGTGATACGGTGTGTCGCTTATATGGGACGCCGTGTCCTGCGGACGCACAAAGGGTGAGGATGAATCGCCTCCGGAGAGCCGCAGGACAAATGGGGACATTAAGTCGCTTTTGCGACCTGGTACCAGAGCTACCGGAGTTCTATGCGCCGCTCCCACCCAACTTCTTCCTTCCCGTCCACGTGTCCGCGATTCCTGGATACATTTCGCTCGCCCCTCTAATGTAAATCGCGTTTCTTGCGGGGATTTCAAACCCTGCCCCACCCTATTCATATATTTATTCGAATCTCCGTCAGCGTTTCGATGCGTTTCGATGCGTTTCGAGGCGTTGCGTAAAATAATTCGGTTTCGACAGGAAAGGATCGAATCTTTTCGACGAAACGAACGAATCCGTGTTCGTGGGAACGATCGTTATTTAGATATCAATCGTGCAGAGTACAGAGAGAGACGTCGACAAGCAGCGGGAAGAAAATTTCGCGCAATGTTTCATCGGCTCTGCGTGCTTTTCTGTTCGCGACTGATTTATATCGAAATGGAAGGCGCGCGTGTCCGTGGCTGCGCCGGACGCTACAGTGGCTATCCGATTGCTATCGAGTTCCGGCGGAAAGGAGGAAGCGCCAAGCGACGAGCCACCCCGCTCGCTACCTCTGATCTATCTTTCCTGCTGGAAACTCCAGCGACGACATTATCCGTCCGCAAGGTATCGTTATCGATTCAAAGTCGAGGTTGCGGTCCCTGCGACAAGTCTGTTGCATCCCCGCCAGTCGTTCTGTAAGAATTCTTGCGATCTTTCCACGGAATTTGCCTCCAAAAACCATTTCGATCTCGAGAATTGATTTTCTATCGAGAAAACTTGTTCGCGATGAGAATCGAATGGGAACGTCCTCGACTATTTCCTCCAATTAAACGGTACCCATCGATTCCTCGACTGTTCGCGTACAGAGGGGAAAAATTTCAGGACACCCGGTGGATAGTAGCGCAATGCCGTAGGATGGTTCTCTCGGGGGTAGGAGCGAGGACCTGTCACATTACGGAGTGGAATTTATGTCCGATGCCCAGCGGCGTGACAAGTTGCCGCTGATGAACGGCCCCACCGCGAACTCTTGGCCCTCCTCGAGGATACGAACGAAGAAGGTGGAGAAGGACGGGGCAGGAGAGTCCTTACTTCTCTCGACCGTCCTTGGCCTTCCCTACGAATTTCCTGGAACTTTTCCTGCGACTTTAATCGTCGCTTCCTTTCACTCCAATTTCTTCCCCGAACCCTGACCTTCCTCGCACCTCGCCAATCCTTTCAAAGGATTGCGTTCGATTGTCCGTTCAACAGCTACGAACCGATATAAACCAGGACTCTTATTCGCGAAGAAACTGTGGTTAGAATTAACACTCGTTACAGGGATGTTACACAAAGATTCGTCTATTTGTAGACACTCGAACTAACTTTGCTCGACTCTCTCTCTCTCTCTCTCGCTTCTACCCGTGCTCGCGGCCGCCATTTTAATTACTACAAGTTTCTAGAAGGGAGCAGAACGGTGACACGGTTTTCTGCGAAGCTCGCGATGACGTGGGTGGTGGCGGGTCGGAAAGAATAGCCGACGGAGGGGACAAAACAGGACGGGAGGTCCCCACGGCCGCGGGCTTTTAAAAAAGTCCCATATGATTTTAACGCCCCACGCAAGAAGTCGTTCCTCGCGCTAACGCCGCCGGCCGTGCACGGCCTGCCGGTGATAAACACGCCAAGTTACGATTTCTCGGAGCCAGGGGCCTGGTACGAGTCCCCGTGCGTGCCTCGCGACCATGGAATATCGCGTGTCCCACGTATGCACGGAGAAAGCGGCCAAATTCGACGGCACCCGATCCAATTCCTGCGCCCGTCCGATCGCGCGCTTTCCACTCCTCGATGCCCGCTAATGGTACTCGTATCCGGGTGCAGACGACGCGACGCATCTGTTTCGCATGCTAGTCGCATGTGCCGAAATTTCGTTTCGCTGCGACACGCAGACCAGCCAGCTGGTTCGCAGACAGGCGCTTTCTACCCTTGGAGATAATAAAAAAAAGCACGTGCGGTAACAACCCTGCGTACCAGCAATTTGCATTTTTTCACGCGACGTTGCGAGGAAGGTTTCGTCCTCTGCAAGGTCTCCTCAAGGGAGCTGAATCAAATTTCCGCGTCTTAAATCGAGAAGCACGATCGTAGCCTCCTACGCTACCAGTCCTCGCTCGTGGAAGAAATCGCGAAGCGAAGTCGCGCGTTGTGTCAGGCAACGGTTCGAGCAGCGAAGCGAGTTTCTTCGCGGTCGACTCGCGAGTGTCCCCTTACGAATATGTTCCAGGAAGCTGTCGTTTCGCGAAACGTCATCGTTTGCCTCGTTCGTCGCGTGACCATTGCACGTGCGCGATCTCTCGATCCTACGTGCTGGTGCACGTGCACCATCGTCGTGTTCCGCGTCCTCCGGTTGCACGTCGTCACCAGACGCCGCGATCCACGAAGCTTTGCATTCCGGAAAGTTTCTCGTCTTTCGGGGCCAGAATATTTCTGGAGCGGACCTGCTTCTGACGCGAAAACGGACCATTAACAACAAGCGCGTTACCATTCTTCTTTTTCTCGATATCTTTGATATCGATTCTTAGTCTCCTTGCGTTGGATGTTCGTGGAGAACGCAGCTTTATTCACTGAAGCTTGAGCATCTACGCGCATAGCTGAGTGATTGGACCAAGTGTCAGGAAGAGAAACGTTTCGTACGGTGGGACAGGGAAATCTAATCGAAACACTTGTTACCGCACTCCATTCTGCATGATTGATGTCGCAAATGGGTTCCGATCGCTCGATTTGCAGTAATTTCGATCAGCAAACAGCTGCTTCTGAACGCAGAGAATTATTCCCACCATGCTACTAAAGCTTATTTCCTCTCGTCCAACGCCACACATCAGGTGTGTACTACGGAAAGTATGAAACATCCATTCCTTCATCCCCACGAATCGCACGCAACGCGACAATTAAGCAAAGCGAAGTAGCGTGGCGCGCAGAAACAACTGGTAAAGTTCCAGCTTCGAAGCGAGCAAAAATATCGCCAGCCTAGCAAACGGAAGGGTTAAAATCGTTCCATCCGCGGTTCTAGCGACGCGCGTGATTTTTAAGCGCGATGTGAGCTACGAGCGCGAGAGCATCGTTCGCGCGAGCGTGAAAACGCGGCTCGATAACGAGGCGTATCGATACAACGTAACTGGCGCCTGTAAATTAGCAGCGCGGGCAGATACAAGCGGAGCGGAGCGTAAACTTTCCGATGTCCATCCGACGCGGTCCCGATCTGGCCGATTTCACCGCGGCGAGATAACGCGGCCGCGTCGTCTGGGAGAACGATACCGGATGTGGTCCGGCCAGGAACACGCCGCTCCGCTTTCAGAGACCAACCGAGGAGCCCAGATGAGGACACTTTCCGTGCCCAGCGAATTGTTCCCGTCCACCGTACCCCCGTATCTGATTCGTCGCGATACAATGGGCCGCGTAAAATTACGCGGACTCGCTCCCTCTCCGTGCCGGTCCTCCATCGCGTTTTCTCTGTCTTTGTTGGCCCACGGTTCCCTCCCGCGTGTGCACGGCCACTCGTAGTATCGATCGCCGGAAGTTGGCCACCGCTAGCCTCTGGATACTTGCCGCGGACCGATATTCGGTCGACTTCGCCGCGAGGAATTTCGATTCCCATCGGTGCGAGGGAATTTCGCGGCGAAACGAAAAGGATTCCGGGGACTGGGCAATTTGTTTCGTGTTCGACGCCGAGGGGGTGGTTTCGCGTCGATCATTCGTTCGACGAGGTCGCAGAGGAAAGTTCGAAGGTTGACGCAGATTTTGGAGTTTCTAAGTGAAAGAGATGGGATTATTAACGCTTTGCACTTGAAAGGTGATTCTCAGTTACCAATGTGAACCATTTTTGGTAAATATCGAGTGCAAGGGGTTAATCCGCGAGGGAGGATTGCGCGGTGGTGGAAGGAATTCGGAAGTAACGGACAGAAATGGACGATTCCCATCGGTGCGATGGAATTTCGCGGTGAAATGATCGGGATTCTGGAAATTAGGCAATGTTTTTCGTTTCCAATGTTAGTGGAGGGGGTGGTTTCGCGTCGATCATTCGTTCGACGAGGTCGCAGAGGAAAGTTCGAAGGTTGACGCAAGTTTTGGATTTTCTAAGTGAAAGAAATGTGATTATTAACCCTTTGCACTCGAGAGGTGATTCTCAGTCACCAATTTGAACCATTTTTGGAAAGTCCCGAGTGTAAGGGGTTAATCCGCGAGGGAGGATTGTGCGGTGGCGAAAGAAATTTGCAAGTAACGGACAGAAATGGACGATTCTCATCGGTGCGATGGAATTTCGCGGCGAAACGATCGGGATTCTGGAGACTGAACAATTTTTTTCGTTTCCAATGCTGAACGAGGGGGTGGTTTCGCGTCGATCACTCATCCGACGAGTTCGCAGCGGAAACTGAAAGGACTATTCGAGTTCGAAGGTTGACTCAGGTTCCAGATTTTCTAGATAAGATGGAATTATCAATCCGTCAGGGAGGACTGCGCGGTGGCGAAAGGAATTCGGAAGTAACGGAGCGCTTGGACAGGAAATGGACGACACAGATACGAGGCATCCACGAAATTGCGGCGTATCGGCTCGCTGAGATACGATGCGCTCTCGCAGGGAATAGGAACAGTTTACGTCAGTTTCAGGGCGAGATACGAGTACCAGACCCGGCGACTGGTTGATATGTATACACGTGCGATCGGAATCGAACGGACTCGTTATCGTTGGGAACGCCGTTCACGGTATTCCCTCTTTTTTTTTTTTTGTTCCTTTCTCCCTGGGAATTCTGTTTTCCGCTCGACTACGGTATCGACGTCCGTCGTGAATCGCCGCGAAAACAACGACGGGATCGTCCGGAAGTTTCGGACAAAGCTGCCTTCACAAATTCTCGTTCGCGATCGACGCTTGCAACCCGAAAAGGGACGCGCTCGTTCGGGCAAATTGATCAGGAGAAAAAGGGATTCGCGACGATCTCCGCGATGTATCCCCTGAATTATAATTCCATAAGTTAGCGACAGAACGGTGCGAGAAGCGCAGCCGCGCGTGGAATCTTCGACCGCTCGGATCGGCGAGTCGCGCGTCCGAGATTCGCGCGAGACCGGAAATGCAAATGCGTCGTCGTAAATTCCGACGCGAGCGAACGGCAGGCCGCGTGAGCGGAAAGGAAAGCGTAAAGGAAAGTTCGGAAATTTATGCTCCGCAGGAAGGGCTGGTGGTGGTACGCGCACGGTTCAGCGTCCCTGTCGCGGCCACCGAGGGTCCTCTGTTTGCGCCGCTTTACTCAAAACAATCTCATCCTCTCGTTAACCCTGTCCATTGTCTTTGGAGGCTTTCACGACCGGCTAAGTATCGCTGCGGTTTCGCAGACAGCACGCCTATCGACTTCCAATCGACTTTCCAGCCCGCTGGAGCTGACAAAGAGCGGCGAGGATGGACGGTTCGAACGGTAACCGGTCCGGGCCTCATTTGTCTGCGAGCCCCCTTTTTACCCTTATCTCGTCGCTGATACCCGTTTAGGCAAATTTTTCGCGCCCCCGCAGAGACAGTTGCGCGACCTTCGAACGTTCACGCCGATTTCTAACGATCCGGTTAATTGTCGAGCGGTTCGCGCGGGCTTCCCGTCGCTCGAACCTGCTGTCGTTGCTTCTATTTGCATAATGCTACTTGTCTGCGGTGGCTGCGTTTCTCTTTTCTTGGTCAGCGGGAATGTAATTTGAATAAATTTCCCGAGTCCGCGATCCGTTTAGTCTTTGGAAAAATTCGAACACAATTAAGACGAATTTGAATAAAAAAAGAAAAAGAAAGAAAGAAGCAACCTTCCACCGTGTTCAGAACGTAGCGTATCGGCGATCGGTTACGTCCGAACGATTAGGTTCGCGTTCTCCTGAACCACGCGAGAGAATTCGTATCGACTGGTAAAATCGTGCGGCACGGTTCCGCAGAAAAGTGACGACGGAAGGACGATCCATCGCGGAGGATTAACGGCAATTAGTCAAGACCCTCGGGTTGGTAGGCGTGGCGTGTCCTGTCGTCACGCTTGAGCCGTTCAGCGACGACGACGACGAGGACGAGGAACGACGAAAAAGCAACGCAGAAGAGACGCGAAACGGCGGAAAAGGAGGAAGTTGAGGCTGGCGGTTGGGACAGTTGAAGGGAGACGGCGAACGTCCGGGGAAGGTGGAGGAACGAACGAGTCCTTGGCCGATTACCTGCTCGTTCCCCCGGGTGGTTCCTGCCACGGTGGCCATAAACCAAGCATCGAGCATCAGGGTGGACACTTTTATGGTCGGCAGCTTTGTCTAGCTACGGCCTGGCCACGTTATGGTCGTAGTATCCTCGCAATATAGCCCTTTGGAGGGCCACGGGGGAGTGAGAGGCGAGCGAAGAGCAGGGGGAATGGGTCAACGCGCACCGCAGGGCTACCAGGACACTGGCAGGATACTGCTGGGCACCAGGAGGGTGGACGGAACGAAAGAAGGAACTCATAACGTTTCCACCAACCGGCTGGATTGCCCCAATCGATCACCCACTGGCTTTTTTCCTGGACCTTCCATGAACAGGACAGTCGAGCGGGCCCCACCTCGCCCCGCTCGTAAAAGATACCCCGGTCGATTTGTAAGTTCACTCTCGGTGTCGCGAGTCCCGCTCGAGGAATGTAATAAAAACGAAAAATGTCCGGCCGAGGTGAAACGCGGAGAGCCGGGGAGGAGTCGCTCGAAAGATCGAAGCGATCCTAGGCCCGGAATTACGACTTCGAAAATATTTAACAAAGTATTCCACCGAGCAGCTGACCAACGGATCCGAAAACCATTCGATACGCGAAGGTCGGACGCGATTATTAGCGATGGCGGCGGCGGCGGCGGCGGACACGACGGTCCTCCGTCCCGATACATCCCCAGGAGTCGTGTTATCTTTTTTCTGCCAGAGATATTGACAAGTATCGATGTCATTAGCATTCCGATCGAACCGTTCCCGCGCCTCAATTTCTGACGGGCATTAAGACAGACGGGACTGATGGGCCCTGGACAGGGCGAGGCGGGTCCTGCCGGGCGCAGGATCAGGATCAGGAGGAATCGAGGGATTCGAGCGGCTCGCTCCCCCGTTGCGAGGCACGGCGGACTTCAAAGAGCCCGGAGACTTCATCATCGATACTGGGTCCTGATCACTGCCGACAGATTAGACGCCTCTGCCGTCCCTCTTTCTTTTCCTTTTTCGCTCGCCACTTCATCTCGCTCCTCCACCCGCGCGACCTTCGCCGGCGTGATTATAGATACATCGATCTCGAACGGCTCCTTCCCCGAGCACCGCGTTCGCGCTCCGCGTTCGTTGTCGCAACCGCGCTGAAACGCCCTGACACGTTCCCCGTCGAAAAACACGATCGTCCCTGGTCGATACGGGTCCACGGAGTTATTAGACGTCGAGGAATGTCTCGGGACCGATCTCTCTCGGCGCGGTGCCACGACGGGATCGAATCTACGCGTGCCATTCGTATTACAGGCGGCGAAGATTGATGGCGTAATGCGTTAAACGCGCGGAAGAATAAGACGTTCCGAGAGCCATAAGTCGGTGTCAAAACGGGAAAGTTGAACGGCGTCGCTCGAAACTCGCCACGCAATTTTCTCGAGCCGTTTCCGACCGCATCGCCGCCGACTTCGCCCGTTTCTCCCACGAGAGTTTCCAGCCGAAGATTTCCTAGAACGTAATTGCTCGTCGAACCGCAGCTCGCACGCGGAAATAAGGAAACCGAGCAGAAGTTAAGGGGTAGACGAGGAAGTTGGTACCGTTGGTGCTCTGCGTTCGAGTTACTGGAAGAAGGAGAGGAAGAAGAAGAAGAAGCTGAAGAAGGAGGAGTAGGAGGAGGAGGAGCAGACGGAGGAGTAAGAAGAACAAGAAGAAGAAGAAGAAGAAGAAGATGGGGAAAGTTTTCATTTGCAGAGGAACGGAGGTCGAGGCCAATGGCGGCTTTAAATCGTTCGCAATTGAGAGGCGTCGTTTCTCCCCTCTCGCGGTCCTCTTTCTCTTCAGAAGGCTCGCCGGAAGTCGGCCGGTCGAGGAACAACCTGTTGACCGGCTCTTGCGAACGTGAAATCCTGCGGTCGCTCGTAAACCGTTTTAATCGTTAACCTATTTGCAGTTGTCTCGCAATTATATCGAGATGAAATACGAGAGATTCCGAGGCTGGCTCGAGGTCCGATCCTGAGACGCGTTCAACTTTTGCACGGAGACGTCGGTGCAGCGGATCGCAACATCCGCCAATGACGCTTAATTTCGAAATTGGTGGACAATACGCGGGGATTTGGACGGGCGATTGTTCCGTAATCCACAGCTGTCGTCAGCTTTATCGGGACGACTTCGTCCGGCATTAACGCTTCTCCGCGTCGAGCACGAGAGAATCGTAAAAGGAGGAAGGCCGGCGCGAAACAAGGGTTAAGTTTCGTCAACAACAAATTGTTCCCTGGCGCTGCATCTAATCGGCTTAGCAGCCACCTGTAGCCCCGGGAAGGGCTTACGGGATAAGGTGCTCCCGTCCTTGAGGAGGGTAACGTTCTCGGGGAAAAACCGTCTACACGATTTTGGCACCTGCGACAGGTAGCGCTCGAGTATTTGCACTGCAACGCGACCCTTCTTGGTTCCTGAAACGAACGGTGGATCCTCCAAGTTCACCTTCCGTTTCGACGCTCCTGTCGCGACACACGATTCGCTGAGCTACAAATTTTTTCCGATCTCTCCTCCACCTTCCGATATTAAAGTCGCGAGTAATTTCTACTTCTCCACGCCGCTGGACCCCTTCAAAATGGCCACGTTTCGACCCATTGTCCCTCGGAGCACTGTCGAAAATCGCGTCGCTCGCCCGATTCCGCAAGTCAACGTCCGACTTTTAGGGATCGCCGGTCGTAACGAGCTTTTAAGGCGGCGTGGAATTCCGTGAAAAATCTTCGTACCTCCGGCGCGATGACGCTGCAGCTTCAGGGGAGGCTCGTCGCGTCGGCCAAAGCGGACTTGTTTGGCCACACAAACGGGGCGTTCTCCGGCGAACAAGTGCACGCGTTCCTCCGTCGAGACAACGAGCACCTGCTCGCGTTCTCGATAAGCCACCGGCGAAAATCGACGATTTTCTGGTCGCGACTCCTTTTGGTCGACGAAATCAGCCCGTCGACGATAATTCACGGCGGTACGTCTTCATCGTTCGCGAGGAGATACTTCGTTTTATTACTCGAATCGTTGGAAGAGGATTTTTAAACACCAGATTCACCCAATTCGGCTAATAACGAGGAATTCGATAAAAATACCGTCGATAAACGATCTTCCGTCGATCTGCCGTTCGCTGGACGGACTCGTACCGAAGTTTGGCGTTTCTCTCTCTCTTTCTTTTTCGCATGGAGCATCAGAGGAGAAAATCGCTCGCAAGATTTTATCAAGAGCCCCGAACGACACATCGCTGCTGGCCATTTACCGTTTCAGGGAACGCAACCGCCGTGCAAAACTGCACGTAGGATGCACTGAATCGTAGACACTCGCGAGAGTTTCGCATAAGAGGGCCCGGCAATATTCACGAGCACAAGCGAACCAGGCACTCGAATAACCCGTCGGCCACTCGAAACCAGCGGAACTGGCGATATTCCAACGTATGCGCATGCATGGAAGGTCGAGTGCGCGGCTTTTCCTACTTTTCCCCCTTTTTTTCTTCTTTATATTCCATCGACCCGCCGCGAAAATATCGCCGGCCGATCGCGCTGATTCTTCCGTGCCATGAGTCGCGAAAGCGGCTGCCGATCGATCGATCCGGACCAGTAGACTTCGTTTTGCTCGATTACGGAAAAAGAAAAAAAGCGATAGAGAGAGAGAGAGAGCGAGAAAGAGAGAGAGAGAGAGAGAGAGAAAAAGAAAAACGTTTAAGTCCGCCCAATGGTGTAATTAACGAAGAAAAAAGTTCCGCGGCGGCAAGATTACGAGCGAGAAATTTCTGCGGAATTCTTCCAAGGAAGAGAGATAATCGTTATTACGTACCGGCGGTTTACGCGATCATAACGGTTAGGCTAGAATCGACTGGTTCTCTCGCCAGGCTTCGAGAGTTAAACGGAATGCAGGCATAAAAACGCCGGCTCGGTTGGGACACGCCGCGGTGTGCGCGATAATTATCAGCCACCCACGCAACCGTTAAGAGTAAACCTCGTTATCCGGATGCGAAAGAGCCGCGCGCAAAACTCTCGAGAATCTCTCGAGCGACCCGCGGGCGTCGGTCTGTTACTCGCTGTTAATCGTAGGGAAAAAAATATGCCAATCCCCGAGCAGGCGTCCCAGAAAATTGAGAAATTTCTTGTCCCACCCCGTCTGCTGCCGAAAGCGAAGTTCCGCTGGTTCCTCGGCTGGCTCGCGTGCCGCGGCGCGATAATTAACGGTTTCGAAAACGATCGAACGGGAAGCCGGTTTAACAAACGAGCGTCGTCACGGACGACAATGATAAGCGAAACGCGGAGGGGGGCGGGTGTAGGCAGCCGCACACGTACGCGGGCGCCCGGATCGATCGATTTTCGGGCAGCGTTAAGGCACGTCCACACCCGCGAAATCGGAATCGCGATCTCCGGCACGGCGCGTCGTCCGCAGCCTGGAAACTGATAAATTGCGACTTCCGCCTGCGTTTCGATCGTGCCGCGTAATTTCCTGCGGAGTAGCCGGCTATGATGGCGGCAGAGAGGGGACAGGCTGGAAGCCAACGGCGATCGGAAATTGGCCCGATGACATTGATTAAAGCGTTTAGCGACGGCGACAATGTCGTAATTATTAATCGGTGACGACGCCGCGGCAAGATTCGCCGATCCGTCGTTCCGTCCCTCGAAATTCAGCGTGCGATCGTCGAAACGAGCGGAATTTCGCGAGGATTTCGCCGAAAAGAACCGATCGATCGCGGCTCGAAAAATCTTTTCGTCATCGCCTGTTGCGGTCGAGAAATTAATTACGCGGCCACAGCCGGGGTAATTAATACCGTTGGCCGGATAATGGGTATACAGGTCCGTTTCTAATCTGAATCAGAAATAGAATCGATAATAGATAGTAACGCGGTAGATAATAGCGCGGAGGAACGGCTGGGGTGGAGAACGAAGGCGAGGGAGAAGGGAAAAAGGAAGCTGTCGAGTCATCGGGCAAACGAGCTGATATTTTCGCACCTCGGTTCGCCGACTGATTCAGGTAGGTGTCTGCAACGAATTTCATGCTACCTGGCCGCCTCGCAAGCGCAAGAACTTTCGGTGGAAACACGGCTGCGGCGAAAGAAACTTCGCGCAAACAGCGATAAAAATAACGGCGAGAGAAACTCCGCTTGGGGACAACGGAGGAAAGTGCAAGTTACAGGCGAAAGAAACAGCGAAATCCGTAACGTAAGAGCAAACACCGATTGGTGGAGGCGCTGAGCAAAATTCTGCAATACGATCTCGCTTATTAACGGCTGGAAAGGTGAACACGGGCACACGCGATCGGACGGTCGCGGTGCAAAAGGCAAACAGAAATATCTATCGATTAAACCGGCGGAACGAACTCGTAATGACGCGAAACGCAGAAGTGTCGGGCAAATGAAGACAAAGATCGCCGCGAAGTGTGCCACCTTAATGGACGAGAAATCGCGTGAAAAAAACAGCTGCCTAAGGGGCAACGACACGAGACTTGCGCGAAAAGAAAAAAAGAACGAGCACGATCATTTGGAAGAAAGATGCGATGTACCGAGAAGAGGGAGTAGAAAACGCGGCAGCAGCAACAGCAGCAATAGCAGCAGCAGCGGTCGCATAAGAAGAAGAAGAAGAAGAAGAAGGAGGAGGAACATCGTAGAGAAGAAGCAGCCGATTTATTGGCGAGTTTAAAAGAGCTCGGACCCTCGACATAACTCAGCATTCGTCTGATGTTGACTGAGTGGCCGACTCGCGGCTGCCAGAGGCGCGGATAGCTACGTACCTGAGGTTCGCTCGTCGTCGGCTACCTCGTCTGCCAATCAAGAAGCATTCAACGGTACTAAGTGGCTCGGCTTAATTAAGCGCGCACGGACCAGACGCCGGGAGGAGGGAGGAGGCTAGGAAATTGCAGGACGTTTCGACGGACGGCTCGTTGCGTCCTGAAAAATATGTTTTCCCCGGCGAGGGCCGCGCCGCGGTGCGATCTCGCGGAAAATCGCCTAGACAGCGGCCGGTTTTTCTTTGAAATTTCCCTCCCGGTCCCCCGAAACTACCAGCTTCGTCTTTCCTTTTCGTTTCGCCGCTGCGAACAAGCGTTTTCTCGAAACGTAGCTCGCGTCAAAGGAAATCACTGGTCGCCTCGTTTCCTTTTGTCTCCTAAACCGATCGAACAGATTCGAGGAACCGACCTCGACGAGGCCTCCTCTCGCCAGTTTCGTCGAGATTAATCGACCTCGCGACGACTGGATCACGATATGGAAATAGCGACGCGGTTTAAGAACGGCTCTCGAGATGTCGTCGAGTCGCGCGTGCACCAGCGGATACCTACGGCGTAATCCGGCGTGTCATTCGATTGGGTCGCCGCAATAAAATCGAATGACGAGCCAATAAAATATTTATGGAATCGTATGCAAGCCCCGTAGCCGCACAATCGACCTTAAACCCCTCGTGCTGTTTCCCCGATGGTTACACAGTGTTTACCCCTCGCGCAACCCTCCAGAGGGTTGCTTCTGCGTTCTCGCATACAACCAAGCGTATGTCTACACGTGCATTATATTGCACCAGGAGGAACGCGGAGAATGCTCTTCGATCGAATCCCCTGGCGTGGTGGTCCTATTAACGCGCCTCTCTCTCTCCCTCTCTCGCTCTTTCTCTGTCTTTTCCTCGCTTCCTTTCTCTTCCTGTCATTCCACTCGCGCCTCTTCTCCTCCGTCGTCATCTTCAACACCTTCGCCCGTCTTCCCTCTTGTTATTCTCCGACCTTTCTTCCTACGGTCTTCGCGCGGAGTGCGTCTTCCCTCCGACGATTTTTGATCCTTTTGGTTACGGCCGACTCTTTTTTCCTCGCATCGCCTCAAGTGTCAAAGCTAGCTCGGGCGCGTGCTCGTCGGCCGCGAAGGGCGAATTAATAATCCCGGCGATGCCAGGCAGTTGAAGAATATCCTATTCAGTGATCGCGATTAGGACCGTTTCTCTTCCCTCTCGCTCGACTCGCGTGATTGCGTTGCCCGTGAAACGAACCCATTCGAGTCATCCCTCTCGCCGCTAGAACGATGGAGCCAGCTTGCGCGCGCGATAACGCGACTTGTAAGAAAGCTATACGCGTCGAGATCTACGGAAATTAACCCGAAACCGATCGAATTCGATTCGTAGAGAGCGCAACTTCGAACGCTCTCCTCGTCCCCCTTTCACCTGTTCCGTCGATCGTCGATTCGTTCCGGAGACCCGGAGGCGATCGAAGGTCGAGCCCCGGCGTCGAATCGAAGGACCGATCGACGTTCCGTTCGACACGCGTGCGATCATTTCTATACAGATCCGCGACGATATCGATGACCCTGTTCGCAGCTGTGGGACCAGCCAGGGACCCCTCCATTTTCGCGCGCGCAGCTGCGCATCGGGACCTTCTCGCAGAGCAATACCATCCCCTCATCCGAAGCTAATCGAGCCTGGCGGACCTCTCGATCTTTATCGAGTCCCCGGCCTCGCGCTTAATCCTTTCCCGATCGAATTCGCTCTGCACTTTGTCGGGGGTGTATTAAACCGTCGTTAGAACGAGAGGGGTACAGATTACAACCGGTGGTAGGAACAAGCTTGTGCATGCTTGTATGTACGGTGATTCCTAGGGAAATTTGTTAAAACGAGGGGTGGCAAAGATTGAAAATGATCGTCCCGAAACGAGGACTCTTAAATCAGGCGCCATAATGAAGTTACCACCGAGATTCCATCCTAAATTCAGGTCCATTATACAGGGGACTCTCATAAATACGCGCACATCGAAGGCGAACGTTCTCGGAAGGATAAAATCTAATGTATGCAAATCCCCGCAGCGGGCCGCGCTCGAGGAGGCCGTTGAAACAGTGGTTTCGCGGAATCGATCCATAATTTAGAATACCACGGCCCGTCTGTTTCGCGGCTGAGGATCGCTAGACGAAAATCCAGCCGTCGTCCCCGCGCGCGTTACGACCGCGTTCCCAATTTTTCGCTAACGATCGGAATTAGCCGCTCCGGCGAGCCGTTGTCCTAAAGAATCTCTCGCGGACAAACAGCCAAAGGCAGCAGCCATCGTACCGATGACAGCTCGTGGAGGCAGACGCGTCCGAATAAATCCGTCAAACGGCGGAATTCTGTGATCAGAAACGAGCCACCAATTAAACCCTTCCAGTCGCGTCCTCCTGCTGTTTCAAAGGACCCCGACAGAGACACGGAGAAGCAACGATGGGAGAGAGAGAAAAAAAAAAAAGCGAAGGGAAGAGCGGAAGGGAGAGAAAGAGAGGTCCTCTCTGTTTGTGTTGCTTATCTCGGACAAATTTGCTGTCTTGTAAGCGACACCGGAGGGTCTTCTTGACAAACTGGGGTGCTCCTGGGAGGAGCCCAGCCATGTAAGGACGCACGCGGACAACTTTCGACCGCGTACACCGGAGGATCCTCGGCGTTTGCTCCTGAAAGACCAAAACGAGTCGCCTCTGCTCTCGGCCACGGACCGTGCCACCCTCCCCTGGAACCCTCGTAAAACTTGACCAAGTTATTTCCACGAAGGACACCCATGGAAAACCGCGCGGCGGATGGAAAAGTAGAGGGAACGCGCGGTTATTTATCGCTGCGTCGACGCGAAATTTATCGCGGATGATAGGCGTACCGGAAGGAAAATATTTTCGAAATATCCTGCAGTCTTTCCCTCGAACGAGGACGCCCAGCAATTTTTCCGCTGGAAACGAAGATCCCCCGTTGAATTCCACGATTGTCCGAAAGATTAATGCGGCTAACTCGAAATCCCACCGCGCTTAATACCCCGCCATATTTAATCGATCCGCGGGCCCGATTCGTGGAAAACGCGAAGAACAATGTCTCCGATGAATCGGGGGCCCTCGTTGTTCCCGAGTTACCGAGCGTGGAACAGAATCATCCCGATAAATCAAGCTCCTCCCTTAGCGCAGGAAGAATTCAATCGGCCATTTATTCCCCTACCCGTGGTAATTAATTATTAATTAGGATTACAGGCTCGACCCCGGGGGCGGCCTCTCGACGACGTAACGACTTCCTTCTTCCCCGGTGGCAAGATAAACGAGTAAGCTTGGAAGACTGCTAAGTAACTCCATGAATTTTTCGCCAGCACCCTCGGCTCCCTGCCTCTGGGGGTGTAGCTTCTAATCATCCCTATCTCCTGGCCACACCCTTGTCTTGCAACCTGACCACGAAGAACCGCGTCTCTCCTTTTCCTTCTTCTTTCACTTCTTCATCTGCCTCTTCTTCCTCTCGCATATACCGCTCTCTTGCTCGTTTCGAGATAAATATCGTCTCTTTCGGCCTGCTCTTCCCATCGTTCTATCTCCCTCTGTCTCGTCCTCTCCCCTCTCGACGGCTTTAGCCCCATTCTTCGGAGTTAATGCGACGTTCAGCCGATGTTACGCGAGGGTGGGTGTTGACGACGAGGCTTAACGAATCTCGAAATGCCTTCTGACACGTATGTCCGGCCGCGTGCCGCACGCGACCTTTTTAAATCGATTCCCTCGTGTCTCTTCTCCTCTTTCCTCCCCCAGTTTCCCGAAATTTCGTTACCGTGACGAGAATTGCGAAAGAATGCCTCGCCAAAAGATCCACGTACCATCGCCATTCCATATACATACGCTATTCCTTCTTCCTTTTTCTTTCTTGGGCTCGCAAAAAATCGCGCTGGAAAAGTTCGCCAAGTTTACAAGGTGACGGGAACCCGGCGGCGAAAGGCTCGCGTGTAAAATTGATTCGCACGCGATGAAGGCGCGAGGAAGGCGCGAGGAGCCGGCGGCAAGAAAATCGCCGACAGGAAACGAAGGGCGCGAAAGGAGGGAAGCGGAAGTAAATCATGCAACCCCCGTGACGACGTCGCGCGATGACAAACGAGCGCGTCTACGTCATCGCGCAAGAAACGCCGGCGACATCTGATAACGACCTTAATCGCATTAAGGCCCAACCCCCCCGAGTACCACGGCCAACGATCCTTCCCCCCCCCCCCAGACCGGGTGATCGTGTCCCTAATGTCCCGAGAAAAGCACCGCCGCGATTGCGGATAAATCGCCCCCACCCGACAGACTCGCCTAATATATTTCTTTGCCCGCCATTCCGCTCGCTGTCTCGCTAGTACGGGCCAACACGTGGCCCGTTAAACAAATTTTTCACAACCCTCCCTCGCCACGGGATCAGACCACCTTCGCACGCTAAACGATTCGTTCCAAAGTTTATCTTCCCGATCGTTCGTTTGTTCGTTCGCGCCTCAAAGAGTGAGAAGACGAAAGAAGAAACCTCGTTCCTCGTTCCTCGAAGGAGAAGCACAAAAACACAAAAATCGTACGTCTTTCGCGCGTCCGTACGCGACTATCCGCGAAATACACGAAGAGGAGACTGACGCGATGGGCGGATCGAAAAATCGCGAGGCCAGAGGAACGGATGGCGGAGCAGCGGGTGGCTCGCGCAACCCTTTCGCCGCACAATGCGACATTTCATTATTAAGCCTGGTAGCGGCGGCGGTGGCTTCGAGGCGAGCGTGATTCAAATTAAACGCGCAAATATTTGGGTATTTTATTTCCGACGGAGGGTTCGCCGGCCGTGGAGGGCGTTTTGTTACCTATCCGCCGGCCCCGGCGAGTTTAATTCGTTTCGTTATAAATACATCAGCGGCGGTCGGGCCCGGGAAATTACCTTTGCCGGGCATAATGGCAAAAACACGAAAACCAGCACGGAAATAACAGGGCGCGGCGGCGGGGCTTGGGGGGTGGGGAGGGCGATTGAATTTTGCGCGCGGCCACCGGCTGAATTATGAAAAATCGGCTCGATATTTCGAGCGTGGCCGCGCAAAATCGGCCCGACCACCGTCCGTTAAAATTCATGCGCGCAATTTGGACTGAATCGCGGCCCTGTTTGTTTCCTTGCCCAGCATATTTACGGCTGATCCGGCCGGTTCCTGTTCGCCACGCGAATCTACTACCCCCACGCCTCCTCCCCTTCCTCCCCCTCCTCCTCCCTCCTCTTTTCGAACGCGCTGTTCCGCGAGTTATCGTTCAATTAAGCCGAAAAACCCGTATCAACCGATCCGCGGCTATCAGCGCTAACGATTTCATTTAAATAACGGATATCTTGATCCCCCCCCCCTTTTTTTCTAGAAAGGTTCGCGTATCGCTCGAGGAGAAGAATGTTCGTTCTTTTTTCAAGCACCTGGGTGGACAAAGCGGTTTCTAGTTTTTCGTTTTTCGTCCGATCCACGCGATATCGACGAAGAGTTGTTAAGGATGCAGAGAGTTAAGAACGCACCTTTTCGACTTCGTTTTGCACTTGGCGAGCGTTTATCAGAGCATGTAACCGAGATTGCACGTGCTGTTCTCGTTTCTACTCATTATTATCAATCAGTCGGGACTCTCTGGTATTACGATCCGCAAAAATTCCCGCCATCTTGACGGCGGCGTTGAAGCGAGCGCGGTTTCAATTACGCTGTCATCAGCGACGCGTGTACCACACGACGTTACACTTGTAGTTCAGATGTAAGCAGTTGCACGCGACTAACCCGCGGACAGGATAGGCGTATCCTCTCGAGTTTTGCGAGATGCTCGCGAGTTTAAGTGAAAATTCGCGATCCGCGGATCGATTCGCGAATCGAACGATCGGGGAAAAAGGCGACGAGCATAGTCAAGACTCGAAGTCGGCTTTTGAAGAATCGATTCACACCTAGCCAACGACTGACCTGACTTGACCTGACACAGAAAGAGTTCCTTTACTCCCGCGATAATTGCATACGAGAGTCCTTTCACCGTAATACTTCGAATCGTAAGAGCCAGTAGTAACAATCAATTACGGAACGTCCAGTGGCCTGTTTCATTCATAAATCAAAAGAGATTGCGATATCGGTAACGTTGAATCAAAGAAAAGTGAAATTCGTTACGATTCCTGGGAGCCCCCTTTCGATCGCTCCGCGGCTAAGTACGCTGTTACGATAATGGTACAATAATAAATGCCACGATAACGGATGGATTATTCGCGTAAAATCTCGTAAACAAGAGAAAGAGAGAGAGAGAGAGAGAGAGAGAGAGAGAGAGAGAGAGAGTGGCACGAGAACGAAAGGAAGTTAAACGGTCGATTATCTAAAGGTACGCTCGTAGCTGGACGCGTCGTCGTAACACGAAGCCGATTTGTACTTAATTAAGATTACGCGTTGATGAGAACACGCGCGGCACGCGAACCGAGATATTCGAGGGAGATTAGAGTGGGCCGTAGCCATGCCCGATTCGAAACGTGGACACATTCTTACGGCGAGGCCTGGCCGCGCTTATGCGTCCCGTAAATTAACCCCTAACGTCGATTTCTTTTTTATCTGATTGCGTTACTCACCATGCCCGAACGGACTCCGAGTAACAGCCGGTCTCTGGATTCAACATTTTGCGGTCACTCTCCGACCTGTAACAGACGAAAAACAGGGCTCGTGTAACGAAATCCGTGATCGCACCTTCCAACACAAATAATTTAATTAACTACGCGAATTCGGTTTCACTAATTTCCACTAATTTGTTCGCGCGTCGAGGCGCGCGCAAATTTCACTCGCGCCGCCATCGATCCTCGGTCCCGTAAAAAGTACCCTCGTTCTCCACACGTTGCGAGAGTAACCAGCGCGGCGACTGGTCATTATCAGGCCGGCAAAGTCGAGAGTGGACGTCGAATAAAAGACAAAGACGGTGACAAGGTGTAACGCGGGCGCACGTCGCGCCGCGGGACGTGTGTCGATAAATTTATTCGCATCGCGGTGGTTTTATAATAAAACAAGCTCGTTGCTTTCGTCGGCCATTCACGCCGGACGATACATTATCCGCGGGACACGAGAAATTTATTCCACGCATCATCCACCTCCCCCGTTCCGATTCTTCCCCGTCATCTTTTTACTCCCTTCCACCGACCAACCCTCGCACCACCCCCCCCCCCACCTCCCGCTTCCGCGTCGGTCCGCTCTTCTTCTCCCTCTTGCCGCTTTTATTTTCTATTTTATTTAGCGAACGCGCCGCGGGCACCGAGTTTCGCCGTTATTGTCATCCGTGTATCGTCGATTAAACCGCGTGTCAGCCGACACTCTCTTTCACCGCGGGGCAGAACGTTTCCGTGTTGCGCCACGCGGGGAGAGATAAAAACGTGACGGCTGTCCTTGCCTCTGAATCGCGCCCGCGAGACAGACGCCCTCGCGAAAATCCACGGGGGCAATTTTTCGTCGCGCTGAACGCGGCCAGCCTCCCGCCGCCCCTTTCAGCGTCAGCCTTCCGCGTCGCTCTTTGACAAGATCAGACACCGGCTATATGCTAATTGCCGCATACTTATTACATCTCACTTGTTGCTACGGAGGATCGATCCGTTCACCGGCTCTTCAATTTCAAGCGTATTCAATCGCGAGTAAAAACCCACCCCTGCTTACTTCCAGGCAACTAGCTCGTTCGAACGAGTATAAATATTTCATCGAATTAAATCGGATCTCGGGGGATTTATGCGCTGTTCGCTCTGTTGCGCCCTTCTCGCATCGTCTCGGTTTACGTTCGCTCCCGATGGCCGCGCGAGAGCCACCCCCGCGAGAACCAAGATCACGAGCCGAAATCGTTTGATTTTTCAATCGGCCGCGGGCCACTGTTTGCGTGTTGTGACAGCGAGCATTATCGGGAGCGATTATGAGCGGTATTAAGGGTGACTCGTGAGAACCCCATCTGGTCGTGGAAAGGGGGCGGCGTCCGCGGTCATCGAGGGTGGAAATCACTGTCCGCCGGCATTACGCATTCATGCGCGCAGCTTGCGTGACTATCCGTGTGCTTTGCGTACCTCGTGCCTTCGCGTACACTCCTCTCCAATAACAATTTACCCTGCATTCCTGCGTATCGAACATCAGAACGACGTTTCCCCTTTTTCTGGCCAACATTTCTCAACATCCCGCCGTTCTTCTATCGATTCGTTACTCGCCCTTCGAACTGTTTTAAGCGCTCCATCTTCCGTCGCCAAATTCCACGAGTATTTTTGCGGAATCGAGTTTGTCCCTCTGCCGGAATGATATGCAATTATCGCGGGAGATTGTGCGCGTGTTGGCGCGGCTATGGGAATGCGAATTCGACGCGGTACCACGCAGTAATTCGAGGGGTCGGCAGGAATGTGATTTTTGGCTACGAGGGTGAACCGCCCCCTCCGGCGATGCGGTTTGCGCGTGACGCTCGTACCCGTCGATTCCTTGCGGTTCCCTCTCTCTCTTTTTTATTTCCACTCGTCGAAATGCTTGGCTCCCCGTGAAATTATTCACCGTGAAAATCGTGAATCGCAATAACGAGGGCCCACGAAAATGTTGCACGGTCACCCTTCGGAGAATCATGACCGATCGAAACGCGGACCGTTTCGAGGACGAACGATTTTCAGCGCTCGCGGCGCCGAGGCATTCGGAAAGGAGCGATTTTTTTCGAAATTCGCGACTGCTTTTCGAAGCCTCGCGGGCAGACGCGTCACTGACGCGGTCGAATTCTTTCCTCCGCTTGCAGCCAGCCGCGTCGTTGCACGTTCTCGCGCGCGCGGTATTGTCGAATTTCGTCTGTGACTCGAAAAACGGACACGGAAAAAGGATTCGCTGATCCGCGATATGTGCGCGAAACGATGTTCGCGGAACACCGCGGAACGTGACGAGTGGCTCTTAATTCACGTAACCGGAGAACGATCGCCGCGGTCTGATAGGAACATCGAGTTTACACGGCTGAACCGGATCGCGTTTCAATTCGTCGACAGGTTGCGAATAATGCCGGGAGGGCGAATCGCGCGCGGAAATGTTTCGCGAGCGGCGGAACGGCGCGGACGCTCTCAATTATGCAAGCGGGGACGGGTTCTACGCGTCGGGACGAATAAAATTTCGCGCGTGCACACCGTCGAAATTCAAACGGGTGCGCGATCGGATGAAATTGCGCTGGGTTTAATTAAAAATCAATCGCGCCGCTTTCATTCGCGGGAAAGTAATTAGACGATCTATAATTAAAGGTGCCCGTAGAAAGTGGAGCGTTCGACTCGCAGCTTTGATAGAAATTACGCGAACGCGAATCGATTAAAATCGGTGATCGCGTCGCCGCTCGTTCCTCTCGCGCGGCCGCGAATTTCGATATTCGCCTTTTTTCTCCCCTCGAAAACGTCTAATTATTCCCGATATTTAATTACACTCCTCGCAAGGTGTCGATGCACGCGTACCGATTTCCTGCTCGTGTTTAGGGATTATTCACGTGGCATTTAATAACCTTGAACCGCGGCTATTTGTCAAGCCTGTCGATGGCTAATGACTAATCGTCGGCAGGGGTGTTCGTAACGCTGTCTTCGAGGGCCTCGTGAGAGACGAGCAGGTGGTGGAAGAGGTAGAGAAAGGAGTCCACCGGGTGGAAGGGAGACGGGGCGAAAATTTCAGGGACTGGTAGAACGCGGCGCGTTTCTACGTTGCCTGGTACCTTTCGTTCTCCAACCATTTGTCAAGGTGACAAGGCAATCTCACCCCTCTGCGCTATCACCCTCTCCAAGCAACGCGAATTCGTTCTCCAGTTACGTCGGTGTCATCGATCAAAGTTATTTGGAGATTGGATGCTCGCTGTTCTTGCCACGAAATATCCTTCTTTTTCCTCCCTCTCTCTCTCTCCTTTCCCTTTCCTTTTCAACTTTCGTCGAATTTTTACAGATTTCTATTTAATAAGAGAGAAAGAGGAAAATTGAATTCGACCGGCAGAGGCTGGGGGGGAGACGTTCTCTCGTTAAAAAACAACCACGATCTCGGAGAGATTGTAGGGAACGGGGGAAAGTCCGGACCAATCTACCGGCAATCCGGCTAAAAGTCGCCGACCTCAAGTATCGTATCCCTCGCGACGTAATCGTTACACTCAAGAAGAGTGGTTACCTCATCCAGCTAAACGGCAAACGCCTCTACTTCCATTAACCCACCAGAAAATAAGAAATAGAAAACAAAAACAGGGAAGAGAAACTGGTAGAAACGCGGGGTTTAAAAAATTCGACTGATGACTCTTCGCGATACCCTTTCTACCCTTCAACTCGAGACGAAACGCAACACCTTTCCGCAATGCAGACGCGCGCGCGCGCAAACTGCAAATTCGAGGTACGAAATAAGAGTAATCCACGATCCTCGATAATTTTCAAGCGATTGCTCGAATCCTCGAACGAAGAAGCTGGCGGCTGATTTCCCTCGTGGATTTTCCACGGTAACTTTTTACTCGAAAGAGAGTCGAATCGATCCACGTTAATAATCGTCGAGCGCTACGCAAGTACCGTGTCCCCAGTCACATAATCACTGTACTTAAGGGGAGTGCTCGCTCCACCCGTGACCGGGTTCCCACAACCTCGCCGTCATTAAACAGCCGGGCGAATCACTGCGCGCTCCTGTCCCATGCGATCGACCGTTTTGGCAGGTGGTGCGTTCACGGGTTTCCCATAAAACCGCGGACTACAACCGTGCGCTTTAATTACGACCCCCTGCGCTCACGAAATTCCCATGGAACGTCGATAACGACTCGCGTGTTTACGAGTCGCTGGAATCTGTTACGTTTTATTGCGATACGCGTGATACCAAAGAAAAAGGGGGGAATAAAAAAAAAATGCTCGCTGAAACCCGCCTCTGTTAACGCGCAGATACCGATCGCGCGCATGGGGAGAATGTTAATTAGACCGGAATTCGAACGGGCCCGCCGACACGGCGAGGTGGAAACGATGCGACGTCGCGTCGTTCCGCGCGAAGGATCGAAAAGGCAGGGAAGCAGGACTTCCTCCGATGGCTGGCTCGCGACGGTCAGGCTCGCGTAACAAATCGAGCTTTTAATCACGAGTGGCTCGCTGCCTCCAGTCATTCCGTCTAATGGGTGCCCCCTTGTTTAGGCGGTGCGCCGCGGTGCGGTAGGTTGCCGGCCAATTTCACCCTGCGCCCCGACGATTCGACGTTTTGTTTAAGCCCCGAGCTGGCCATTAGTCATCGTTCGCGCCGGGGAACACCGGTCACCCTTCGATCGGAGGATCGCTGTCTCGAGGATCGGGACGCGCGTGGATACTGGGCGTACCACTCGACGGAAGGACGTAGAGGAAGCAGCGGGGCGCTTGAAATCCGAGCAGAAGCGTGTTTGATCGTTCAATAACGTGCGAGGGACAAATGGACGAAGCTGGACGAGAGTTTTGCCGCGTGCAGCAAGTACGTATCGCGTTAGAAACGTCGGTGAGAAAATTCGCGGGTCGCGTAGAGTTATGACCGGAAGTAGGAACGAAAACGAGTCCGAGGGCCGATCGATCGCGGCGAAGAGAGATGGGAATCGGGCGAGTGAGACGAATAGAGGAAGGAGGATCCATGGATCCATGGATCCGAAACGTGACGGCGCTCGGCTGAGCGTGTATCCCACCTGAAAACCGGAAACCGGGGTTCCCCTGCGGAGAGAGAGAAGGCAAGCCTACCGGAACACCGGAACCGGAAGGGTGCGGGACCTAGGCGACCGACGACGCGCCGGACAGTACCGGCTCGCACTGATTACCCGCTGATGAAACGTACCGGCTCGTTGACTTCGGCCAGGGTCGTCATTAGGTACGCCCCTGGCGTGGTGCCTGCGCGATGGAAAAATCGTCCGAGCAATTTCCGCGTGAATAATGTAAATCGTTCGTTGCTTAAAAAGATGGCTCGACGGTATTAATAAATTGAACGACTCGTCTTTAATTGGGAAATGAAGCGGTAGAATCCAATTAATTAGTTCTGATAATTCAATGGACGATGAGAAACACCTTGTGTCCAAGAAAAATGAGAGTACAGAGTGCTCGAAATTGTTTCTATATAATTTTGCAGATAAAAATGAAATGCGCGGATGTGTTTGGAGATGCTGTTTCTAGACACGCGTACTCGTTGGTTGGAAGTGCCTGAATACGGAATATTCCGAGTGCAACAAAATGTAATAAACGCAATGTCGGAGTTGATGGAAGGATCTTCGAAAAAAATAATTTCGAGACCGACCATGTTCCATGCCTCTTCGGCCGATCCGGTCATTTTTATTGCTTCGCGGTTTCGCGTGACAATGGGGCGCGTGTTTTTTAGGCTCGGCCGATGGGAAAAAGCGATCGCGGCCGGAAGTGGAAGTGGAAGTGGAAATTGTGGCAATGAGAGCGTTGCCCGGCGTGGCTCTTATCGAGATATCGCCGGTTTCTCGTTTCCGCAATTTCCTATCTGCCCTGGGCGCTCGCAGGTCCGTCAATAAAAATATATATTTCAACGACTCCCGGTGAAATCTGCTAGCCCATCGTGTCCAATATCCTAGACGTTACACTCTCGTCGCTTAATAAAAAAAAAAAAAAAAACAAATCGTTTAACCCTGTCGAGCCACGATGACACGTTGCTTTCCAACTGTTACGCGAAATTACGAAAATCAATTTATAATCCGCATTTTTCACGGCCGCTGACAGCTCGCGACGGAATTAACCATCGTGAATCTGTCAGAATTATAGTAATTTCGCGTACAGTTAGGCAAATTAAGTCCAGAGAGACCGTACCGTGTTCCCAGCGATTAAGAAGCAAGGGGCTGCAATTTTCTACGCGATTTGCAAACCGTTTCCTCGAGCGATACATCTAGCCTCAAGATTTTCCACGTGGTAAATGTCTAAGCTCGTTCGTCGACGCATATCCGTTCGCGATTCGAAATTCGTCGAGATAATTTTCGTTCCGTTTCCTCGTCCGTTCGCGAGAATTCGATCGAACGATTCTATGCGGTGGCCTTGGTAAGGGGGCTGCGTTTCGACGCAAAATCGTCGTTTTGATCGGGCTTGCGCGCGTCTCGCCGCGCTCCAACGGAGAAACAGCCGCGGACAGGGTGACAGAGGGGGGTGAAGAGCGACAGAGAGGGAGGGAGAGGAGGAGAGAAATTCACCCTTGCGGTAACATTGCGAGAGAGCACACCTGGTCGGAGCTGCAGCTGCAGCTACAGCCCCCCGTCACCGAACAGGGGATGAAAAGGGGAGGGAAAAACGAGCGCAGCGTAGGGTCGTTGCGGGGCATCACGGGTTCCACTGGCCCGTTCGAGGGGGGAGGTCGGTCTGGATGCTGAGATTTCAGTTACGCGTTTGCTCGTCAACGATTTCCAGACTCCAGCGAGCCAGCAAAAATGAACACAGGCGACATTGTTTTCGGCCCTACGCCGTTCGCTCGCCTATCAAGGGGGTGAGACGTTGCTTAACCGCCGTCATTTTCATCAAACCACTTCGTTTCTGTTGCCGTTCCGATGTTGCGACGTTTAGAACAGGGACTGCAGCCAGCGTTCTATCGATTAAGAAATAAAAGTGTCCCTTATCTCGCGCGTAACAAGTGGAGCGTCATTGTCATCGCAGAAACAGATACACACGAACGGTCTGTTTTACATTCACGTACGGAAACAGTTTGCGAACAGAGATCGATTCGAAGCCGAGCCGCGTTAATGGAATCGATTTCACGAAACCGAGACCCTCTTAATCGATTCGAACGTCCTCTCGCGTCTTTCTCCCTCGCTCTCGGCCCATCTCTGGCCGCAACGAGCACCGTGCAGGTGAATTTATTCAAATGCCGATCAATTCAGAAGGATGACACTCATCGACACGGCGGTACCACCACTTCTGGCCTCTCTTCTCTCTTTTATTTTTTTTTTTTTATTCCTCCTTTGTCATCCGCGTTACGATCCTTTTGTGCGGCCGCCTCAGAAGGGGCGGGCCCCGGGGAACAATGATCGTGATGTACGATTCGAGAATTTGTTTATAAATGCCGGAGCGTCGTCTTTCGAGGATATCCGCCGATGAAACCCGTCCACGAACGAGAGGATTTCCCGTGGAGAACCACCGGCGACAGGTTCATTCGCATTATCTTCCCGCTGCCTGGTTGAGGGTCGTTCGAAAAATCATGCCGCCCAGTCGTTTGTGCAATTGGCGTTCGATTAAAAGAAGAAAAAAAAAAAAAAAAAAAAAAGAAAGAAACGAGAAAAAGCGGGGAAAAATAAAAATAAAAAAAGCGAACGAAGGGAAAAACAATGGGAGAACCGTAACTGAACAGTGGTTCGAGAACACGACGACAGAATTCTTTCCACGTAAACGTCCACGTGCGTTCGATTCGATCAATCTACGAGAGGAGATACTCGGTATCTTATCAGCGAAGTAGCACCAGAAGTTTTAACTCGCCCCGATAAGCGACGGAGAATTCCAATTTAGCGACATTCGCCGCGTTCAACGTAACGTTAATCGAGCCGCGTTCGCCCGTTTCCCGTTCTCGTCGATTATGAGCGGCGAGGAGGGCGTCGCGAGCCAGGCGGGGGATGAAAAATGCTCGCCCGGCCGGTTGACGCGTCCCGGGGGTCCCAACGTTAGTCCGGGTAGACAAAGGAGCAGCAATTACAAAAGAAGAAGCGTGTCCGCCTCGAGGAAGAAGATCCGGAAGCCTAAGTTTATTTACATTACAGTGCCAGGGCCGGTCTCTCGCTCCTTTTGTCGGCGGCGGCGTAATGCATATTAATAGGAAATAATCCCCACCCTGGAGGAGGGCGGGTGTCGCGGGTGGCCACGGGGACGTAACGAAGGACTCGTGGAAAAGCCCCGAGTAGAACGTCCCTGCCAGATACAACGTCGTCTCGCGTCACGTGGAAATTCCTCGCGAATTCCGGCCACCACCGGGGGATAAATATTCATGGACGCGGAACTGAATTTTTATCGGGTCGTTCCGGGGGGGGGGGGCGGATTCAACGCGGAGACTTCCGGGTGCGCGAGAAAAAATTTCCGCCCGCTGTTCGGTTCGAGGCGAAACCCCGAGGAATTAACGTATCAATTTTGCGCGATTACCGCGCGACCGCGCGGGGGATTATTGTTTCACGGGCGTAACGAAGAATTATTCTCGCCCGACCGGGGCGGACGAGCGAATTTGAATATGGAGAAGGAGCGGAAAAAAAGAGGAAACTGGGTCGGCTGGGAAGAAAGGCGGGCTACAACGGGGGCCGGTGAATGAAAGGAGCCTGGTAAATCCTGGAGGCACGGACGACGAAATCGCTGAGCTGGCTACACCTCCTCGCAACTACAACCTTCGCCGGAGAAGAAATCCTACTTCCGAGAATTTCAGCCGGAGAAGCAACTTTCCTTTTTTCCCCTCTCCCCTCTTCCGCCACCGGCCAGCGGATTATCTTCCCACGGGACCACGGGCCGGGAACAATTACCCGCCCTTCGAAAATCCCTCGCGAAAGAGTTCCCGCGTTTCGTTTGGGAGCGCGCGAGGGAAATTCGAGGAAATCGTCGCGTCTATCCTGGCCGAACCGTTTCAATCGGGTGCGCTCCTAATAACGCGGGGTGTACCGAGAAGTTCGTCCCATTTTCTCGCGATTGTCACCGTCGAGACGGCACGCAGCTCGGTCTCCGAGCGTCCAAGTACGAAACGGGACTGTTCAAATATTAACACGGGAAACAGAGGAGATTCCCAGACCTTGGTTTCGTAACACCGGTAGCCGAGTTTACACGTTTACCCGGAGGTTATCTGTACCGGTGTTTGCCGACACCTCGCCGTGTACGTGTAACTTAAAGCCCGCACCCACGCGTATATAGAGGAGTATATACAGCAGCGCGTGTTACATCACGCTCGTTTACATCGACCATTTGATATTTGGCGCCTGGTCGAGACGGGAGCCTTAGGAACGGCGGTTTTCTCGCTGGAACGGCGAGCTGGACTCTCCTCGACTATCCCCTGCGACGCTCGAAGCACGACGAAGTAGACCCAGTTCGAGATACTCGAAGGACAGCATCGAAATCGAGTTTTCGACGAATTAAAAGTCCAATTGTACAGTTGGCAGAAGTGGCTGCGTCGCTACGAAAGCAGCAGTCCGCCATTGACGAGATTCATGGCACAGCGGAAAGCATCGACGGTTCAAGGTTGGAGAAACGGGCAGGGAAGGAGAGAGCAGTCAGGTATACCCGTTCGGAACGTGGAAAAAATCGCTGCTCCACCGACGCGTACCGAAGAAGGATCGGCAGACAGTTGGGCGCCCAAAGCTCGTACCGGGAAGGTCCTGGGCGCGAGGTCCTCAGGTAGCCGTGTCCCTACCTTCGTTCGACGGTCCCCTCCTGCGTGGTCCTTCGCAGTTAGGACCGCGGCGGGACGAGAGGGGTGCCCCCTCGTCTATCCGTGAACACCCTGATCTCTTCCTCCCCTCTGGCTCTCGTCGACAACGAGCGCACCTGGCCGGAGCCTGATCCTGGTCAGGGCTGCCAGGATGCTCGGACTCGATTCTTCCTCTCCTATGAGTTTCCGCTCCCGATGCGGACCTATCTCGACGGTTCCGCTCGAAACGTTACGCAACGACCGATCCTCGAGTCTACAGAAATTGGCTGCGCGATTGGAACGCCGTTTGGCGAAAATCAAAAGCTACGCGAGGCCCGAAACGAACTGGAAATTCGTCTCGCGAACGACCACGCGATAGCTCGAAACAGGAATTTCGTGAATCTCCTCTCTCAGGTCGAGTTCATTCGAGCGGCGAGGCCGGGATCGACGCCTCGTCGACACGCTGGCTGTACCTGGTAACCTGAAATTGGTAATCACACACCGGGCAGCGACGGTTCTCGAGCGGGTGGCGCGCACAAGAGCCGGTACAGGGGGCGGCAGGCAGCGGGAAAGAGAAAGGGCCGCGAGGGGCAGGGCTGGTGGTTTCTCGTTACAGAGCTTCCTGTATGGAAATCACAGAATGCCTGGCCCGTCTCTCTCTCTCTCTCTCTCTCTCTCTCTCTCTCTCTCTCGTTCTCTGCCACGGGGCCGTCGTGGCTGGTACAGCGATCTCAGATTCGAATCGAACCTAGGCAGTACAACCGTCCCCATTTCTGTTCCCAATTTGGCCTCGTCTCTTCCGGAACTAGTCCCCGGATCGATAAACCCGGTAATCGATTTTCGAGCCGGTCCCCACCGAAAAATGTCGTGATACTTGTTGCTCCGCGCGATCGATGAACCTTTCGATTGCTCGGTCCTCGTGTAAGATCGTTCTCGACGACGTATACGTCGGTTTGCTCGTCGTAAAGAGGCGGAACTCGGACGAAATCGATCGAAGGAGTCCAGCGAGCTGGGTGGCGTGCTCGCGCGATAATCGAATTAATTAACGAACGAGGACCGCGGCCCTGGTCGGGATCGGGGGCCGAGCGTGTGCTCGCGGCCCGGTGAAAAGGAAACTTTGTTTCGATTCAGGAGCCACGGGGGTCCGGCGGGTCGAGCCGCGGACTGGAACTCGTCTACAGGTCGTCTACGGCGAACAATTACTTTCCACTTGTCATGCTAATCGCGCGTACGTGAGCGCCCAGGGAATTCCACTTTGTGCGTGACGGCCTCTTTTTCACCGCGGCGCGCATTCGTCCGATACCGGCGCGGCCCCCACGGTTTTAAAATTCAAATAGGAAACTACGCGACTCCGACGTCCAGCGATCCGCTCACGACGACCATCCGATTCGCACGTGCGTCTCGACGTTACGCTCCCTAAAAACGTTTGAGGAGGGGGTTCGATCGAGTTCCGCGGGTCTCGGATCAGAAGAGAGAACGGGGATGGGGCGGTTTCTCGCGAGACCGATCATTCGTGTAACTAGCGCCGCTTCGAAATGAAAAAGGGACGCGTCGCGCGCGCACCACCGGCGTTTCGTCGTGGCGTGAGTGTCCCGTGAACGGCCGGTATCTTGATAGCCATGCAAATAGCCCGGTGTCAGATCTTATCGTGGAGCCGCATAATCAAAAGCGGAGGCACGCAAGCGCGCGAACCCATCTGCCCCCACTTCGACCGTCTCTATCCATCTCCTCTCCCCCCTCTTTCCCTCTCTGTCTCGTTCCCCGTGGTTCCGTCGCTCCTTTTCTTTCCCTTTCTTCTCCTTTTTTTTTTTTCGATCAGAAGAGATCAGAAAGCTCCAACCTCCGTGACAGTCCTCCGCCTACTGAATTAAGCGTCGCGAGGCTCGTCCGCGGCGACCTGGCCTCGCCCAGAATCACGCGGGCAACGCATGCGCCCTCCGTGATACGGATTTCCTGCTATAGATCCGCGAGGAACGATCTACGGGGACTTCGACGGATGCCTGGTCGCATTTTCGGGTGCACACCCCGTTCTTCGAGGAACCTCGGACTCGCGAGTTATCGGGTCAGAGTTTTCAGGACCCCGGGCAAAGAGCAATTGGATTTCCAGTTGATTTCGACGGGCGGAGAGACAGAGACTCGCCACGGGAATTGAATTCCGGAAGAAACGCCGGACAATGGGAGCGCATCGCTTTCTGCGACGCGCTCGAAACACGCCGGTCTCGTGAAATTCCATCGCGCAGCCCACGAAAGGTAAGATGATTATTCCGCGTCGTCTTTGCCACGGTGGCGGAGCGTTTCGCGGTCGAAAGCTGCGGCGAGCTCGTTAGAATTCCGCGGAAACAGGGTTAGCGGAGTCGCGGACGGGGCTGGTAAGGTACAAAGCTGGACATCAAAAGGAGCCTCGCTCGGTCGGAGATGCTCGCGGAAGTTCGTTTCGCGGAAACAAAACCGCGTTATCCGCGAGATTTTCCAGGGAAAATGCGAGGAGAACGTTCGAGGAGCGTATCGAAGCACCGCGAAAGCCTGTCGGAACCGATATAGAGTCGAAGGAATCGTCTGTTTTTCTCGAGTTCGCGCGGCTGTCCAACGAAAACAGAAGAGTGAAACCGGCTACGATGGATGCTTTCCTCCCCTCTTCTCGACGCGTTCGTCCACCTACGTACACGCTTTCCTCCTCCCCGTCTCGCTGGTTCCCCCCGTGGTTTCTTTCCCCGTCGGTCTGCCTTCGTTTCGCCGTTCCACGGAGCCAACATCCAGAGAGACGAAGATATTCCGGCTGAGTTGCGGCTCCTCCGGCCTCCTCCGCCTCCGCCGCCTTCTGGCTATCGTGGGCCAGATCAAATGGCGGTCTAAGAACGCCGGGGACGAGACGAGAGAGAGAAATATCGTGGACTGGAGAGAGAGTGTGTAGCCAGGGGTGAAATCCGGTAGCCAGGACCACGTCGACCCACGTTTGTGTTCGACGGGGCGCAAAACGGACCGAGCGAGAGCGCGGCGCGTGGATTTCGACGGCGACGAGCTCGGAAATTTTCTCCTATCGGGGTTCGATTCTTCGAATTGCTCCGTTCGAGATCGTCTGCTCTCTCGAATCGCGTGGTTCGAATTCGAACGCGAAGCGATTCGCGGAGAAGGCGAGAGACGGACGAAACAAACGGCGAAGACGAGTCGCGAGGAGATGTAGCGGCGCGTGATGGAGACGCGCACGAGAGATACGTCTCGCGGTGGAGTAGTAATTTCCAGGCTGTCACAGCCACCTTATGGCGCAGCTGTCTAGAGAGGCTCCGTTAGCCGGTCTCGGTTATTCCTCGGTTACCTCGTTCCCTTTATTCCCCGAACGTATCTGATAAGCGCGGAAATCGGTGCCCGGTGATAACGTACCCCGGGCGAAGTCAAACGAGACCGATCGATTCGCTCGCGAACAGCGGCTCGTTCTTCTTGGCCGGTGAATTTTCACGGAGCCTTTACGAGGCTTTGCGTTCACGGTTGAAGGCAAGGGAAGTACGAGCGACTCGCGAGAGCAAAGAGTGCGTGTGCCTTGCGCCAGGACACGCCAATTACGAGCACGATTTAAGGTTCATTACGCAAGACGGCAAGACCGAAGCGGGGAACGGTAAAAAGGTCAAGAGCCCGACGACGACGACGACGACGACGACGACGACGACGACGAGGCGTTTCAAACCTGAAAGCTGGTCGCGCGATTCGAGAAACCGAAACCTCTCCTAACGCGAAGGGTGGCTGGGGGGATGGTGGCGAAATAAACGTCCCAGAAATCGCGCGCGGCTCTCTCGCGGCACGGAAAAATCTCGCGGAAGAGAAACCCCTTCTGGGAGAGGACACCGGGACGACGAGGGACTCTGATTGTTTCTCGGAACGGCGCGCGTCGATCGCGCCTCCCACGTGAAGACTACGTGACGGGTCTTACCAAGGGAACCGATTTCCCTGTAATCGTCGACTCCCGTTTCCTGTTACGATGGCACGTGGCCGTTTTTCGTGTAATTTCCCTTCGCCGGCCGGGGGCCGCCTCACCTATACGTGGCCCCGACCAGCCGACCGATCACTTACCGATCGTTTAATTAATGCGCCGCGCCACGTGGCACGCTTCGGCTTTCGTCTCACGCGCATCGATACCTTCCTCACGATCATTCGAAATGAGGGGGAAAATGCCGTCCACGCGCACTTACTCATTCGACTTCGCTCCCGCGGGGGGAGAGCCGAGTACACGGCGCTCCTTTGCTATGTACGGTGAATAATCGTCGCGTGATTCCAGGAGGATCGGAGCGCCGGCTAAATAAAGCTCGGCTAACGACGATACGTGGCCGCGGTGCCGACAAAGTAGCCGCGATCCTCCACCAGACGGAATTTCAATCAGTCGACCAGATGGGGTCGATCGATGGACGAATTTAAGTGGAAGAATCTCGAGGGAACGAATTAAAGCTGGCTACCTCCGCGCGCGTGTATGGACGCGCGTAAATCGGACGGAACGGAGTGGAGCGGAACGAAAAGGGACACAGAGGCGGCCTTCGGAAAACGAATCAATTACGAAAAGCACAACGCGAGGAGAGGCACGAGGCAGGGAGCTCGACTTCCGCGGTCCCGAATTTACTGCGGTTCGGAGTCGTCGCGCGCACAACGGGGAAAGACGCCCACGCCCTCCCACCCCCATATCCCGCCCCCTCGAGCTGTGTGCGTCAAAACCGGCGGAGTTTCTTGCCGTAACTAACTACTCGTGAATTTATCGAGGCACCGAGACTCGAGTTTCTCGCCTGCCGCCTCTCGCCGCCCCTCGAGCCCTCCGCGAGGCGCGCGGCAAGGTAACCCGTAGGAAACTTTCCAACAGTTTCTCCCGCGGCAACGGCGCGGGTCGCGGGACGACGACGACGACGACGACGGCGGCGGCGGCGGCGGTGGCGGTGGCGGCGGCCTGGAGCGGTCCCGGCCGACAAGGGACGAACTTGTAGTTTATGAATTTATAGCGGCGGAAAGCGGCAAAGGCGAGCGCGAGTTACGCGCGCTCCAGTTTATTCCGTCTCACCTCCAAGATTTTCCTCTCCCATTGAAATTCCGGCCAGCCGCCACCGCATCGCCACCCAATGCTCCTCTCTCTCTCTCTCTCTCTCTCTGTCTCTCACCCCGACCGAACGTCTTCGCCTTTCTCCGTCCCCGGAAACTTCCGTCCCCCGACTTTTGCCGCCCGGTCGCGGAAATAGTCGCGAGCCATTAACGAGACCGCCGCCGCGGCTGCAATTGCGAGAATCCCGCGGACGAACCGCGCCGATAACTTTCGCGGATCGTCGAGTCGTTAATGGAAGTTTCCCGCACCCTTCGCCTTCGCCCAGCGGCGGCTGCGAGTGTCATCGCGGCGAGCGATATCGATCGACGTCGACGGGGGGGTGGAAAAATATAAAATAATGCTCGCGTCGAGCGACAACGGCAGCGGAGATTTTTGGCCGCGAATCGATGGACGGGCAGCGCGGTTGGCGGCGAAAAGTGCGACGATTAAACGCGATACACGTGACCGCGAAACTCTAAACCCGCGCCGCGACCGCGTCCTTCCCTCTGGTGCGGCGGCTCGTAATTGCATCGTTCGAAAGCGTTCCACGGGGCCTAGGCGCAGCACGGAAACCGATGTAACTGCATATGCAGTGTCGTATATACCTACCTGCGTACACCTGTTCCGTTTCCTGCGAAAACACGACGAGTTCCAGTTACACAATGGTCGCACACCGCACGATTGCTCGACCGTTCTCGCGGTGCGAACGCGATGCGTGGTGGCGCTTACGCAGGTGCAAACAGGTGAACCGCCCCTCGCGTTACACTCGCCGGACTTAACAAGCCACGTTCGTGACCGCGTTCACGGCCTAACTTCGTTCTTTCGGTGTTCACCCCTGTTTCCAGCGGAATTTTCCTCGGGGCCACCCTTTCGGAAACACGATCCGCGATCGTTAGAATTCTCCGCGGAACTGGCAAGGATTTAGAACTTCCAACGACATCGGTTGCGATATAGGAATTCAGTGGATCGATCGATGTAAATTCTCCGACACTTTGGTTCTTTCCTCTGTTTCCGTTTAGCAGCAGAACGAAGGGGTTACGCCAGCAACGCATGACGATGGCGGTGTCGGTGTTCCACAGATTCAGATTCGGTCACGCTGCCCGCGCGACACCACGGGGCACCCACCGTGTCTCCTCTCCCATACACGCGTGAATTTATACGCGCGTGGGCGCGTCGGCTCTCCTAGGATCGCCGTCGCCTCGTCACTGATACCTTCCCGCTTCCTTTCGCTCCGGTTTCCGTAAAATCGCTGCACGCTGCCAGCAATTGATACCACCGCGAATTACTCGTAATTTTACCCTCCTGGTCTGCGTTCCCACGAGACGCTTCCAGGACTTGCTTTCCATCGCGAGGCGGAGAATTAAAAAATTCCACGGGGCCTAGCCTCCGAACGAAACGGGACTGAGATTCTTCTGTTACTTCTGTTCCTTTTTTTTTTTCGTTCGTCTCTCGAGATTCTAATTACGGGAAACTGACGGGGCGAAGCTCGGGCATCGACGAATTAGGAGAATTTACGGAGCTGGGTCTTCCGAGACGGGGCCAATATTTGGTCAATAATGTCAATAACCTCCGCGCACGACACTCGACACTTCGCGTCCCTTCGCGCGTGTTCACGCGCGCGCGACGGCGAACACGCCAGGTTTTGTTGGCCGAACATGTGCATCGTGACTGGGCAGTTAACACCTCGAACGACGAGCAGCGTCCTGAGTCATCGATGAACCGTGGAATCGATCCTTCCACGAACCCAAAGTACCAGTCGAAATATTCTCCTTCGTCGTTTCTTGCGTTCTCCACCCTGAATCGAAGCCAGCATCGAGACAACCCGCTCCGTTTTACCCGAGTAGAAAACCCACCCCCAGAAGTTTTGCTGAAGCACTCGAAGCAATTACTCGTCGGGGAACATGTAGTTTCTACTCGAAGGTGATTCCAAGTTGGTTGAACGACGCGTCGATTCGCTCCACCCGGTTCTTACAGACGCGCGCGTCCAGGCTGATGGATTTACCGGTTGGTTAGAGAAAAGGGTCAGAAAACTAGCGTCTCGCTGTGCTGCGAGCGCGTAATCGAGGAGCAGAAGCGAGAACCTTGTCCGGTGAAACTCGAAACGCCCTGTAACGTCTCTGATGTCGCTACTTCGCTTTCCTAACAGGCTGTCCACTTTGCGCGGTCGCCTTATCGTCCTCACTTCGCGGTGGACACCGGACTCTACGCGCCGATTTACGTATCTGGACGTTTCACCAGTAGAAGCCACGAGTAGCTTGATCAACGTCCACGCGTCGATACGATGATCACTCGATCGGAGGGAATAATTTTCGTGACAGCTACGCGCGAATCGTTTCGATTCGAAAGATCGTTTCAAAAAACCGTCCAGGAGTAATCCAAAAATTCATCAGTCCCGCGAAACGTCCTGGAAATCTTAGACGTTAAGTAATGGACGAACCATTAGCTCCTATACCACCCCGGAGCATATCGTGTTGCAGGAACATTACGTGACTCGTCGCATCCCATTTGATGTCGCTGTCGCTCGGCTATGACAAGTGGAACGCGTTCGACGTTAATTTGCCCCGACAGAGGAATACCTCGAATCCTTTTTCGCCGCGTGGGACCGGCGGAAGTCGCGCGCCTCGACACCCTCGGTCGAGAAACGGGGCTGCGATCGGTGGGAGAACGCGAAAGGTTCGCTCGTTGAACGGGAAACTCGATTTATCACGCGATACTATCGGAAGATCGCGAGCAGTCGAACTCGAACGATTCACTCGCAACGATCGCTAAGTAAGGGTGCAAACGATCGCTCGTTCTTTTTCTATTTTTTTTTTTTCTTTTCGTTCTTCCTTTCCTGTTACTTCCAGTCGTCGAAGCTTGAACGTCGAGAGCGCGACGATCAGCAGCGATTTACAAGCGCGTCGGATTAATTCTCGGCCCGCCATTCAAGCGTTAAGCAACGTTAACTCGTCCCGGTAACTTCTCCCTCGCGGCACTTCACGTCTGAATTACGAGCTCGCGAGTTCCCTAACAGCGACCGTCGAGGGAGGAGAGCCGGTCGACTAAACACGGCCTCGCGGGCCGATTGCGACGAGCAGCGAGCGCGGAGAGACGACGAAGACGAGCACCGGAACAGGATATCGCTCCCTCGGTACGGGAGGCGCGCGCGAGCGCGCCCCGGTGCCGTTAATTAATTAGAAGCGACGGTGACACTTGTTACTCGGTGATTTCACCGGTACGACGCGGGTTGTACGCGTGTACCTGCCAGCTCCGCGGTTGTTTCGCGACCCGCTCGAGCGGAGAAGCCTCGTGGAGAGGAGCGCTCGAGTGCCAGGAACGATCTCGTCGCGAGAGTTTGTTTAATGCACGGGAAAAGAGTATTCACAGCCGCGCGTCACGACTTTCCGTCGATTGTCGCGGAAATTATCGCCGGAACGATCCTCCTCGCCATTCCCGTCCCTGTCCCGCGGTCCTCGAGAGCAATCGAGGAATTAAGGTCGATCCGAGTCGGCTAAAGTTTCCCCTGGCTCCTCCCCAACGTCTGTGGTCCCGTTTAAATTCGCGTAACCGAGAGAAATCGAACGAAGCGTTATCTAATTAGTATTGTCTACCGGTTGTTGTTCGAGTATCGAGATAAAATCGTGGACGGCTAGAGTAGAGACCGCGGCGAGGTTGAAACACGGCTGATCGAGCAGGAAGCGGTGGTTTACGCGCGCGACAAGCCAGCCGACGACACGTAAATCGTCGCGTTTCCTTCACGGGAGACCGATTCACGCCTGATTGTCCCCGTAGGTGCAAACGTGCCGTCGTATCCGAGGCACCATTAACGGGGCGACGCATTCAATTTCCACGGGGTTCGACAAAGGCCTCGGAATTACAAATTCAAATCCCGCCGGTTCACGCGGCGCGCGTGTCACGTAAGGCTGAGATTCTTTTCACGAAACGAGGAGAGAGAGCCACCTGTAAAACGCTCGCAGGCGTGGTACACCCCGCCCACAAATATAAAAAGAAACGGGAAAGACAGAAGGAAAGGGCGGAGGAGGGGGTGGTATGGAAAAAGAAAAAGAGAGGCAAGAACAGATTCGCGGCGGGTTGAAAAAAGAGAAGAAGAAGAGGAACGATCGACCGTGAGCATCGATACGGAGGAAACAATACGTCGAAGAATCTGGTTCCTGCTTTTTTGTGTCGTCGAGATCAATAGCCTCGATATCGTCGAACGTACCCGAAGAATGGACTCTTTTTTCGCCTCTTTTTTTTTTTTTAATAGAAAAGATTGTTTGGAAAAGGAGCATTGTCGTCGCGCATAGTTTGAATATTATTAGATGTTACGGAACCATCGTCGGGGGGTAAACGTGGAAACGTTGGGCGCGAAAGCAATTAAGAGTGGAAGGAAATCCCGTCCCGACGTTTTCCTCGAGCGCCGGTCGAGGATTCGCTCGGTTCTATGAATAATTAAAGAAACTCCCGTCCGTCTTCGACGTTTGCGCGTTCCCTATGCAAATTCGCGACCGACTACTGCGTTTCGAGCATCCTCCGGAGCTACTCTCGACCGAACTCCACCCACGTACCGCCTGGCGGACGCTGCGAAATTTACTACCTACACGGTTATTCAGAAACTGACCGCGATCCGGAACACATAATTTAGCGTGTTAGAAATTCGCGACCCTCCAGCACCTTTGGCCACCGTCGAACGGCTAATCCTTCCAACAAATATCCGCCGCGAAGTGTCCTGCGACTTCGAGAAAACCTTGATCACCGCGGACAGAAAGAAACTTCAACCCCTTGTGTGGCTGAACGCTCGTAAAAAAAAAAAAAAAAAAACACACACACACACACGATAGCGTACTAAAAGAGACTTCTGTTTGCAGTCGATGTATGTTCTCGTGTACAACTCGTTTTTCCCGCAACCTACATGTTCATTCGCCAAGAAAAGGAACGGACGCGGGAAAAAAAGAAGCGAGAAAAAATGAAAGGAGCCACGAGTCCGGGGCTCCGTTCGAACGTCCCCCAGGCTGATTCGTATCCGACCGCTGCGTTTCGAGGATCCTCGAAAGCTACTCGAGGCCACGAACGCGCCGGACGAAACTCGCGAGAGAACGGTCACGAGAGCAAACACGCGCGGATCGAACGAACGCCACACGCACGACGCCGGACGACGAACGGCGAGCCACTCGAGAATACTTAAAGCCCTGTACACCGAGCTTAATTAGGGGTATGCCAGGAGCGGTGGTCGATGCACCGTGGGCCTGGTCCGCGCCACGTGCGTTTTCTCGCGCTTTCAGCCACGTCCGACGACGAGCTACGTACGTCCCGGACCCCGAGTGTTTGCCGTTCGTTTCGTGTTGCACGCGGTCCCCCTGACGGGATTCGCGCGTGTTCGATCGCCTCCTGCCTTTTTCGTGGTCCCGCGAAGTGTTTGCCCTCTTTACGGAGGAGCTGCGGTTCGCGTCGCCATCGGAATTCGTTCGACCGCGCACGATCGATGACGATCGAGGAACGTTTAGGCGAGCGCAAGGACGCGGACGATCGTCGATGCCTATTAATGCATTAAGGGAACCTTTAACTCGTCGGCTGTTCCCGATTATTTCCCGATTATTTCCCGATTATTTCCCGATTATTTCCCGATTATTTCCCGATTCCGTTGACCAGTCATTGGCGGGGCTGTTTCCATCGTCTGCACGCGCAGTGTCGGACAGCGCGCTTTCCGGAATCGAACAGCGACGGTGAATGGAAAAAGCGCGGCCCGTTTCGAAAGCACGTTCCGCAGAGCGATAACGCTGAATGGACCAATGGAGGGACAGTTATCGCGAACGAGACGGGTACAACTACGGATTAATTTATTAAACGCGTCTGGGGAGCGACGGAGAACGCGTCTATTTTCCGTCGAACGACAACTTGGCGTTGTTGACGCCACCGGCGAAAGAACAGTTGTCAGGGAAGATAGAGGGGAAATACCGGCGGAAAAGCGCGGAAAAAAGACAAAAATATCGGAGAGTTTGGCGCGGGGTGTGGCGAGTCGATGGGCAGAGGAGCCGGTAAAAGCCGAATGAAGGGTCACCGAAAACGCATCGATATTCAAACGGATCGTCACCTAAAAAGGACACATCCGATAAACCATCAGCGCGGAGCGGACAGGCTCGAATTACCATTGAAACCGGACAAAATGCTCTCTAACGAACGAAATAGACAGCGGTTCGACGCGGCATTCACCGTCGATACGCGTACAAAGGATCGATGAAAATGATCAGAGACACGGCGGTCGAAATCGAGAAAAACGCGACGGCCCAGCGAGCCGCCGCGAGATTTTTCACCTTATCGATGGACAGGCCTGACAGGGGAAAATTAAGTTGGAAAGCGACACCGAGCGCGACCGGCGAAACGGGCGGGGGAGATGGATGAAAAAAGGAGAAAAAAAGGCGAAAAAAGGAAAATAGACCAGATAGGACACGAGTGGGATCCCCCCCCCCCCGCAATGGCGCGGAAACGGGCGACTGTTCAAACAGGAATTTATTAGCGCCGCTATGATGCCCGTCGTTCGTCGACGGTCTAAATAACCGTGGAAAAAGGCCACGGCTAAACCGATTCTATCTTGTTGAATTTCAAATTGCGAGCCTGACTCGATTATCGAGCCGATATGAAACTGCGCGAGGACGGGACATAAAAAAAAAAAAAAAAAAAAAAAAAGAGGAACGGGACGCGTCGTAACGAACCATCGGTGAAATTTTTCACCTTATCGATGGTAACCGGCTTTTGACACGGGGAAATTAAGTTGGAAAGCGACGCTGAACGCGACCAGTAAATCGCGGGGAAATAAACAGGAAAGGGAGCAAAAAAAAGGGGGCGGGGTGGGGCGGTGAGAGGGGGAAAGAAAGAGCCAACAACAGCAACGAGGAAAAGAAAAACGAGGAGAGAACGGGACTGGTGGCACAACGAGCGACTGTTCAAATAGGTCGGTGGCTGGCCAAAAAGGAATTTATTAGCGGCGCTGGAGTACATTCGCAATAAACCGTATGTCATGGGTAGGCCACGGTGTGAGGTTGGTTATGGCGATGCTGGCAACTAGCAGCCAGACAGCGCAGGCTCTCGAGCAACAGCCACCGTTGCTGCCGTTGCTGCCGTTGCTGCCGCCGCGAGCTGGATGATTTAATGCCGGGGCTGCCCCACCCTGGAATGCCGTCGTTTGCGCGAGATTTTCAAAAATAATATCGGCCCACCCGAGAGCCGCCGCGTTCCCCGCTGCTGGCGTTGCTCTCCTCGCAGGAAGAGCGCCGGGAATTATGCTGGAATGTTTCCTAGTATTTCACCGTGCCAGCCGAGCGTCCGTTGAAATTTCTGATAGATTTACGCCGACCGGACCCGGTGAATTAACGCGGATTAATTATTTTCTTTCTTCCCTCTCTTTGTTCCTCCCTCTTTCTCTCTCCCTCTCACTTCTGCCTCTGTCGAGGAACACTCGAGCGAGCGAGTCTCAGCTGATTTTAGCGATCGAGCGTTTCAATTTTCAATGTCCAAGCTTTGCGTAACGCTTTTCTGTTCGGCATCCGCGCGTTCTTTGCTCATGCATATTAATGCGTTCGATTACGCAAGAATGGAGAGACCCGCGTCAATCTCAACAATGTTAAACCTGGATGTCACGTGAACGGAAAGAGAGAAAGAGAGAGAGAGAGAGATAGAGGAGGGGGTAGGTTGCAGCGTAAGAGTATGACGCGCGGCCCGTTGAAATAATACGGAAGGCTTGCACGCGACGGGCTAATAAAAATCGTTAATCGATCGACCGCATCTGCGGGCTAATGAATTTTTTCACGCGTACTCCCGCTGCCACGTGACACGGTCTCGTATATCAGCGTGGCTACTAGGCGCAGCTTCGACCTCTCTCTCCTCCCCGTTTCCACCCCGCCACCACCGCACCCTCCCGTCCCATAAACGCGCAACTATTTATTAACGACGATCGTCCAGTGTACACAGCGCGAAATAATAAATAGACGCTAAAGGGAGGATGTAATGCCCTGTACGTTTAGGGGCCACTATTTCTTCCTTCTTGTTGCTCCTCACCTGTCGTTGGCCACGCGTGAGCGAATCCACGCCCTGGTACCGCGAGTGCCCCACGGCGGACATGTTTTTCCACCGGTCCAAAAGGGAAACAGCCTCTCGCCTATCGTGTCCCCTATCGTTATCGGGATCTACGATCGCGGTATCTTATAGATCGTTCCGGAACCGAGCTGGCCCGACCAACCAGATCCAGCCGTGCCCGAACCCGTTCGCGGACAATTTAGTAATTGCCGCGTCACGGCCGGAGCGCGCACCAACAGCCACTTTGATACCTTCTTCTCCCGTTTCACCGCGAATCGATGTTCATCGAGAGAGAGAGAGAGAGAGAGAGCTCTGCCCTCCTCGTTCGAGCGAGAAAACCAGCGCGATGCGTCGAACAGCGATCGAATTCTCCGCGCGTCGTTACGATAATCGCGAAGCGAAACGCTCGACGGCCATTTTGCGACGTCCGACCGTAAGTCCGACGATCGTGGAAGGTCCCACGAGGCGGCGATTCGGTGACCGGCCGGTTAAAAATGTCCAGACGCGATCCTGCTAGAGGCACCCAGTCGAGGACACCGGGTAGAGGTATATTTAAGGACCTGGTCCCAACGGAAGGCCGTTGGTCACGTCTGGATGTGTCATATTAGGGTAACCAGGACTCCAAGGTTCCGTTCCCCATTCTTTTTCAATTCCAGCCAACAAGAAACCGCGAAGAATTTACGAGAGACACACTTCGCGCCTTCATCGGACCTGTGTCTATTGTAATTTGCATCCAGGGACGAACAAAGCGCCAGGATATCGGTCAAAGTCGCGAATATAACTGTCCCTCCACCCTTTCGGGCCCCCTTCCACCCCCTTCCTCGGACCGATCGGAGTCAATAGCACCGGACGCGGCTAGCCGGGTTAATAGTGACAAAGGAGCCGGTTAATCGCGGTAAGCTGACCAGTAAATTACCACGATCAGCCTGGCCGTGGAACCGGTAACTGGTAAATCGGCGGCCAACGAAGGACGTCACCGAATCTTTAATGGGCATTCGCATTTTTCAACTTCCCACGTTTCGGTTAGGTGCCCGGGCCTCTAGACCAGTCCTAAGCCGTGTGCGCCCGTAAATTAGATTTCTTCGAGGATGATTTGTGGCGCGGCCCACCACGTCCCACCCCGTGCTCGTCCTCCCCCTTCCGTCCCCGCGCCACCTTCCGAGCCGATTTAGAAGACGAGCCGAGAGGCGATCCCCGGCAACGAGGCCCGCGAAATATTTTCATCGAGCGGCGTTCGACAGTTGTTAAATGGCCGCATCAGCTTAACGCCCTCGGAACTTATCATCGGGAGTTCGAGAGGGCAGATCGCCGGAGGATCGTTCGTTTCCCCCTTCGTTTTCTTTCCGGGCGAAATCGCGCGATTCCAGCGGGAACCTTTGTTCCGCGCGGAATTTGTTTAATTTTCGCACAAATCACCGCGACATAATCCGAAATTATGAGACCCACGTTCGTTCGATCGGTGGGGAAAAAAAGATCCATAGGCTCCTCGTCGAGAAGTGTCTCGAGAATTTCTCTCGACGCCAAATTCCAGCACTCTGTCTCGTCAGTTCTTTTTTTCTCTCTTTCCTTCTTTTTTTTTTGCTTTTGCTGTTTCGTAGACGAGCATGCGATGCTTGAGAAAGAGGGAGAGAGAGGGAGAGAGAGAGAGAGAGGGAGAGGTGGTACAGCTGCAACTCATCGACGCGGTGTTATTAATTGATACGCATCTCCGGGCGATTAAACCGATAATGAGATTAATTAGCGCCGGTGCGAGGCGCGAAGTTTGAGAGAGCGGATCCGCGATGGCTGACGGAACGTGTACGTACGTCTTCGATCGAGCGGGGACCGCGTTCGTCGAGTCATCGGCATTTTTCGAGTCGCGCCTCGAATTATTATCCGCGGCGAGGAGAACAGAGGGAAGCAATTATGCTCGATGCCGCTCGACGCTGCACATTCCTTACAGTTTTTCTTCCTCGGAATTCCTCCACGTGCTGCCAGAGTATCATTATTGTCACTTACGACGACCGATACCGTGCTCGCATAATGTTAAACTTCTTCTAGACGAAAGATAGAAACTATAAATTGAATCTTAATACCATAGCAAACAGATTAATCGACAGACGAATCGATCTTTCCATCGATCCTCGAGATTCGCAGTCCTGAGGCTACTTCCGCGTGTCGCTAATTAAAATCGAATCCTTATCGATTACGCAGACCAACTAGCCAACACGATCGTCTCACAAAATCATAAAGCTCTTTGATCACAGCCAAGTTCCGTCGTTTCTACGGATATTTCTTGGGAAAGGGAAAGAGTGGCGAAAATTTCCAGCCAGCCGATGATCCGACAGCGGTTCTTCCTTCCGGCTGGCAGGCCGTGGCGGCGATACGCAAGCAGAATCGCGAGAAACACGGAATCGCGTGTGTCGAACCGGGCGAAAAGGTTTATTAGCCGCGCGCAGGGCTAATATCGGGAATGTACAGCCGGCGGCGATAACTTTGACTCCCCGTCTTTGATGTCGCGCACCCCTTTGTGCCCGGCGCTGCGCGGACAATGAGATCGCTGAAAACTCGCCTTTACGCCAGCTTGGCCCAGACGCGGCATCCGATTTTCCCTTCCACCACCACCACCCTTTGCGCCCCGTCTTTTTTCCTCGCCTCGTTTCCTTCCTCGTCCTTTTTTCCCACCCGTCCGCCACCGCGAAACGAACCGACCACCGGAATGGGAAGTTAATAACGTCGACGTTTTTCAAACCCGGCTACCCCCGCCGCGGCACTCACCAGTCCGAGACCTGGTAACGAGATGTCTTTATGGGGACGTTTACAATTACGCGTGACGCGCATGGATCATTTGCTGGCAAAAGAGGATCCGGGCTTAAATTGTTCGGAGGGTGGGCCGCGCGACGTCCTCCGCACCGGTGAATATATTTTCTCAGTGGGGGTTGGCGAGGTCGCGGCAGCTACGGGCGGCCCTCTCTTCTTTTTTCGAAGATTCAGCGCGCGCGGCGTCTACTTCACGAAGTAATTGACGTCGTTTGTTTCTCCGCGGAACGATTGTCGGAGATAACGAGGGATGAACACACGCGTTTCATCCCCTGTCCGTCGATGCACCGTTTACGAGCAGCGCGCGCGATGGCGAGCGAGCCTTCCTCTCTCTTTTACTTCCCGCTTTCCGCGGTCTGCGTTTTAATAACGATGCATCCAGCCACCCTAATCCGCTGTATCAAAATTAAAGGAGAGTTCCCGACGGGATAACGGAACGATTGAGATTTTTTCAACGCAAATTCATACGCAACTCGCTGGGGGGTCCCTTTTTCCAGCAACTTCACCCCTTCAGAAAGCCAAGGGTGCTCGAGATGGCGCGAGGCAGAAAACGTTCGGCGAAACGTACCGCCGCGAGAACGCAACCCCGCGGCCTCGGACATCTCGCCGCCGCGGCTGATGTCGCGACGACTCGACGAACGAAAGCCATTTTTTCCCTCCGTTTCTAGTTGGTCGGCCGTGAATCCGGATTCGAGTGGCTCCGCTCGTGGCGCATGCGTGGCCACGCATTTAGCGCCGCGTTCTCGCGCACCGATACGTGTACGTGTGCGTTTGTTGACGCAAGCGATGCGAACGCGCAGACGTCGCGGTGCATCCGATGCACCGGTTAGGCCACACTGACCAACGATCGCTACGGATAACAGGCTGCCCTCGTGCCGCGACGAAATGGACACGTTTGGGCATCCGTTCGACACGGAGGCTCTCCTAAAGTGGTCGATTTGAAATGTTACAACGTCGCGTTACATTTTTGCGACTTCTCAGAGTTCTTCTCGATACTGTCGCGAGCTCAACAGGATGTAAATACGAAAAGTAGCGGCGATGTTATAGAAATCGCGCGTCACCCCGAAGAATTCCACCCCGGCGAGCAAGCGCGCGCGACAAACCTAAGACTTATTAGATCCCCAAACGTAATAGGTCAGGGGAAGAAAGGACGCGACCGGCATGAAATTCATCAAAGGATTCTCCTTTGGTTTCGCCAGCTACGGCGGCAGTAGCTTCCTAAAAAATGAGACTCTAACGCCCGCGCGCGGCGTAAACGCTTCAAAAGAAGCGAACAGAGCCGCGAGGGAGGAGGAGCGCGAGAAGAAAGTCGCAAGGAAAAGGGGAGAGAAAATCTCGGCGCTCGCACCTGTGCACGTATGAGCGAACGTGTAAAGACGAATGGCAAGAGGGATAGAGAAAAGGAGAGGAACAGAGAGAGAGGGAGAGCCAGAGAGAGAGTGAAAGAGAGAGAAAGAGAGCAAGAGGGAGGCAAGAGAAGCGCAAAAAAAAAGGGGGAAGGTGCGAATCACGCTCCCGCGAATCCTTTCTTCGACGCCGCGAGGGTGCACTTAATTGCGAGTTTAAGTAATTAGTACGCGAGCTGGGAACGCGTCGCTCGTCCTCGCTCGCTCGCTCGCTCGCTCGGTTCCGCGAGCACGACCAAGCCCTTTATTTCTTTCTTGCCTCCACTCTCACTCTCCCTCTCTATCTCTCTCTCTTTTTCTCGCGTGCGTGTTTTTTTTTTCATTTTCATTTTCTAGAGGATTCTTCAGGCCGCGACGCTGCAACGGTAACAGGGTTGTTTCTCTTGCGCCGCGGCCCGGCGAATAATTGCGACGACGGGATTGTAATTATAAAATGGTATTTCGGATGTCCTTGCCACTTTTCAGAGAAGAAGGACCATCGTGAGGTGACGCTGGAGAGGAACAGGAGTGCCCGTTACGTGGAGTATTGGGACGTGTAATGAGCAAGCCGCGAGTTAAGCTCGTCGCTCCGACGCGCACAATACGCGCCGTGCCCCTGCTGCGCCCCCGCGACCTCGCGTAACCACCCGCCCTGCGGAAAGCTTGAATTTAATCGGAAAAAAAAAAGGGAAGAAACTACGTCCATCGCGATGCGATCGCGTCAGCGTTCCGTGCTCTTAGCGTTGCCGAGAAGTTTCGATGTCAAATTTATTCGTCATCAACCTGGAGGATGACCCAGTTTCTCGAATTAGAAGACGACGTAGGCGTGGCTGTGTCTCGCAGGCGAAATCATTCGACGATCCGTCTGCGACGAGCGACGCGAAGAGGGAATGAGGAAGCCTTCGAGATTTCGCCCCCAGCTTTCGAAACTACCCCCGCGTCTCTAATAAAGGCGACAAAAGGCGAACGCGAGCCGTATCGCGGCCGACTCACAATGTACGCCGCGTATTCGTTTACAATTCACGGTGCTCTTTGCGAACGTGGAAGCCCCTCGAGGCATTCTACCTTTTAATTAGCCTCATTACCATAAAATAATTACAAAAAATTACAGTAGCGTGCAACGGGCCCGCGGCGCGCCGCCGGGGAGCTAGAGGGACGCCAGAACGTCACACGTCGACGAGCTTATACGTCAACCGGGTGGTACGCGTGAACCGCGTGAAAAACGGGCCTACGTTCCTTTTTCTATTTATTACGAGCGACGCGCAGCCGCTCTCTCGACGCGAGATAATACACACTTTTTGCATTTACATTCGACAGAGAGAATGAGAGAGAGAGAGAGAGAGAGAAGACGCGGGAAGGTGAAAAGGGGGCGGTAGAAGGGGAGATGAGGCCGGTCTGGCAGCCACGTGCTCTAATGAGTAATTAGTAATTAGCAGCGACACCCCGTGCATCCAGCGCGAGCAGTCACGCATTTATTGCGTAATTAGGTGAGCCTGAGCGTCATTCGAGTTTATCGAATCTTTCTTTTTCTCCACCCCAGCCGCACCGAGCCGCGATTGTGTCGAATGGATGAAAAAGTATTTCCTTCGCCGCTCTCCACTGTTTTCCCTTTCTTTTTTTCTTTTTCCACGCTAAGCGCGCTTTTCTTCGCGCCCTCGGATAAAAATGAAGGAGGAGGGGTGGGGGGCGTGAGGAACAGTGCGATTTCGCTCGCCAGAGGGGAAACACGAGCACGAGAGTGGGCGGGAATGAAAATGCGATGTAATTAATGGGAAGAATGGCCGAACGCAAACGGTCGAAACGAAATTTCGCGCCGCGCTCTTTCGCGGGGAATTTTCTCGCGGCGACGGATACGCCGATCGAATTCTGAAACGCGGCTCTCCATTGGCCGCGGCTCGGGTCGCGTGTGCAATTTTCCACTTAACGAGACATCGCTTGGCGCGATGGGCGACGGCGTCACGCACGGGAAACGCCGCCCGCGTCGCGTCTGAAGGAGGACGTCGGTGGAACAGACGCGCGGCCGAAACGCTCGGTATCGCCAGCCTCGATGTCTTAATAATTAAGTATATGCGGCATCTGTGACAACGTTGCGTTATCGCGTGTAAATGCGAACACTTGGCCGCGATAACGAGGCAAGTACTAGGCATCCGTCGGCCACGTTTTCCACGAACCGATCGACGAGACGTGACGTCGTCGCGGGATTTTACGACTCTCGCAATTTTCTCGCCAAGAGGGAAACGTTACACAGCTGCGGTTCGCTCGAGGTTCGAATATTTAACGCAAAATTAGCCGAGGCGACTCCGGGTACGAACGCCCCGTCGCGAACTCTCGATCTTTCGAGGAAGAAGTCCCTCTGAGGGACGTAGTTACGGTTCGACGATCGAAAATGGTCTCGCATTATTTCACCCCCCTCGTGTCGTCTATCGCGACGATCAGTGGCGCTTAAACGGCGATTAAACTCTAAGATCACGATGACGGAATCCTTTCGGATCGGAGGGTCGCGCGCGGATCCTTTTGAAACGCGAACACGGCGACGAATCCAGCGGAGCGGCCCGTTCAACTCGGACAGAAGAAAAGAAATGGCATAATTTGTCACCGTGGACGTCGCGGGCGATACATCACCGCCGCGGAACGCGACGCCGGCTATAATTAATCAACGATGCAGCGATAAATAATTAAGATTCGAGCGGAGGTCTGGTCGTCTCATTAATTACGGCTACGCGTACCGCGCGACTTTCTACTAATTGTGTGTGTCGCCCGTTTCTGCCAACTGCCAGCTTCCTTCGCCGTGTCCCCACCGCCCGCCTCGTCCTTCCTTTCTTCCTCTTCTTCTTCGTTTCCTCCTCGTCTTCTTTTAACCGCGATCCACCGTCTACGCATACGAATCGTTCGGATAAAACGCGACACGCGTCAACCTCGAAAAATATCCCGTTATCGAGCACGGTGTTTCTTCCATTCGCGGTAGCCGCGAATTAATAGCGTTATCGTTGCCGCTTTACCGCGCAACGTAATCTCCTATCTCCTGTGTTTTCCCTCCCCCTTATCGATCATCGAATTTTAATTAGCAGCCGCGATTGCTCGTCGTCTGCGACCGACGCAGAACGGCTTCTTTTATCGAGGAATTTTTTATTCCGTTATTATCGCCAAGAAAAGAAGAATCTCTGGAACGATTCGATTCTGTCGCTGTCACGATTTAATAAAAAACTGAAGAACTGCATTAGACGTGCATATAACGAGAATTTTGTCGACGAAGCATTGCTGCAATCGTTTTTAATTCGAAAACTTTTGCGACGCAAGACTACGAGCTATCGTGGTCTGTTATCGTTCCTCAGCAGCGGCGAGAAAAACATTTCGCGCGATAAATGGCCGCGAGAAATCGGTCGCGACGCCTCTCTCGGCTGTCGCACCTGAGTCCTTCCGAAAACTGGCGTCCGTCGTGCCTCGCGAAATTCTACGCGATGCAGGAAGCGCGAAGAAGAACGTTTCGCGGTCGCTCCGTAGCCAGCGTCGCGTTTAATTAACCGGGAAATTAGCGAGCGGAATCGTAGCGGGAATCAATTATAGAAATAATTTGCGGGCCTCGAATCCAGCAGGCGCGCGTTTCGCGCGTCGTAGCCACGCGGGTTCGCCGCTCGACGGCTACGTCGGCCGCCAGAGATGATGAGAATATAATTGCGGAGTCATTCATCAGGCATCGGACGCGGGGCTGTGTACGTGAATCACGTTAGAACGGATCGCCGTGCCTCGACGATACGTCGATAGCCGCGCGTGTGCCTGGATACGCGCGCATTCCGCGGAATCATTGAATTCTCCGGCGAAATAGCTTTTCCATTTCCCGTTCGCTAATTTCGCGCGCGTCTCCCTGCGATTCAATTTGCCTCCTCGCGTCTGCGCTCTCGATAACGGCAATAAAACAGCGACGGTGATCTCGTTTATTCGCGTCGGATCGAGGAACCCCTCTCGCTGAGGTTCTCGCGAAGCAAAGGTGCGTCGAATTAAAATGAACGCCTCGATTTTGGTTTGCAAATTCCGCGGTCTTTCGATCGTTAACACGTCGTACCGCGAACGAGCTTCCAAGTATCCGAATTTCCTTCGCGTTTCCTTGTCGTGGAGCCACGTCCCCTCGCGATCGTTTGCACAACGATATTTGCGCTTTCTCCGGCGATCGTTCGACGTTTAAACGCTGTTGCTACCTTCATCGATGGAAACGCGACGGCGAACACGGCCGTAAATTATCCGCGAACAATCCCGATAGACTCCCGATGAAACTGAAGCTGCCAATTATCGTTGCTCTACTGACTCGACAAATATTCATAAATCTTGAACCTTAACGAGTGCGCGGCCGCTCGAGCGGCATCCACCGCTTAATAATCGCGCTCGCGAGCCTCGCGAGTCGTTAAAAATCGACCGGTCGCACCGCGATAGAATCCTCTTCGCGAGCCACCGATGGAAACCGATTTCTGCCCGCATCGAGGCAGACGAGGGGACGCGATCGTCGTTACGTTACGCGGCGCGTAGTTAAAGAGTGCGCGTGCACGCGGAGAGCCTGCTGCCAACGCTTACCGGGAGAATGGAAAATTGCATAAGAGTCCCTCGAGCGGGGCCCGTTCGATAAATATGCATCAGCCACGCATCGGTGCATTTGCGTTAGGAATATGCGTCGATGCGTCCTCTTCGGAGGATTTTTTCTCTCTCGCAGCCGTCCGTCCGTCTGTCTGCTGTTCGACGAGGAGACGAAGAAACGCGGCGTCCGTCGAAATCGCACGACACTCGAGAAAAGCTTTCCTCCCCCTCTTTTTTCTTTTTTTTTGGTCCCCAGGCATTAATTCGCAATTAGAAGATATGGAAACGCGCGATATCAGAGCGGACCGCGAGCGATTGCGTATCGATTCGCGGTGCGTAGAGACGGAGTGTAACCTTGCTTCTTGGGAACGTTAAAGCGGATCGTTTGCTGGCAAGCGTGGTCGTGTCAAGTTCAAATTGACCGCTTTCTCTGCTCTGCGACTGTTGGAGAACGCGAACGGTCCTCCGTTCTCGAGGGACGTTAAGAACCGACGTCGTTGAATGAGATCGCGGACGAGAAGGGTCGCGTTAAGATGGTATTGAAAAATTATAGTCTTACGTAATTGCCGGTCGAAAAGCATCGGAGATAAATGCGCGTCTCGCTAATTTCCGCCCTCCCGGCCATCCCCGTCTTCCTTCCTCGACGCACGCTCTCTTCGTGGTACGGGTATAGATGTCAGAACGATAGCAAATTTCATTTATTATTCTCGACCCGTGGCCGCCTCCTCCCCTCCGCGGGCTCGCCGAGAGGAGGCCGGCCACGACGATTTCTTTTCACGCGACACACGCGACATTTATCACGCGTGTGACATTTTAATTAAATACGATGACACTCACGGTCCGGCCCGTCTCTCGTCGACGTACGCAGGCTACGAACTGTACCAACACGCGTGTCTTCCTAGCGGGCACGTTTCGTGAGGCGTCCGTGAGCGGCCTGTCTCCACGTGGAACGTCGTACGTGGATCCTTCGGTCACGGATTTCGACGCGTCTCGCGACCAATATTTCTCCGTGCTCGTGTAACGCAAAGTCCTCTGAAATTCTCCTAACGGCTTCACCTACGCGTCGCCTCGGTACCGATTCCCAGAAGAATTCCCTGCTAATCGCCTGGCGATGCTCTCCGACCGCGTAGCCTCCGATTTTACGGAGCGTTCGTTCGCTCCGACTCCTTGAACCGATCCAAACCACCGTCGACACCCTCGACGGAGACTGCACGAGCGCGTGCACCCCGAGAGAGACGCGAATCGGGGACAACGTGAGGGCAGCTGGGGCCAGGAATAATTAAGACGCGACCGTGGCCGGTCATTATATCGCTTACGGGGCTCGTTCAGCGGCGAAATTAGCGTCCAACGGCACCGAAATCCCAATCGCGACGTGGCGATCTCCCCGCGCGACGATGGCCAGGGCGCGATAGCGGGCACGCGTGACGCCGCTCGAACGCTTCCCAGACGTAGAGGCGGCGGGCCGATAAGAAGCGTAGGAAGAAGGCGAGTTGCCCGCGGAGAGAAAGCCCGGTGGCTCGCGCGGCCCACCGAAATTAAGACAAATCGGCCGGGCAACGATTGCGATCGCGTTCAATTAAGCCGGACGTAGATCTCGACGGCGCTGGGCGATTCGTCGCCGCGAGGTACACCGGCCCGCCGCTCTCTCACATGCGAATCGAGCATTAGGGGTTGGCCTGGCGCGATCCGACCGGCTGGCCGCCTCCAACGTTCTCGTTTCGGGGACGATTACTCGACGCGGCCTCCGCAGACGTTTGCGAGGCGAGGGTACAATCTCATTGGTGAGTCAGTGAACGCTTTCTTCCCGTGGATTCGAACGGATCGACGTTCCGCTCGCGGCGGTCGATCGGTTGACGAAGCGGCAGTTGGCTTAGTGCAGCGAGTTTCTTCAGGAGCGTTCGATCTCGATGAATCCTCGTTTCGAAACGACACTCGCTGTTGGGAAGTAGGAAGAGCGTTCGGTGACTTATGAACCGGAGTGTACGGTGCACAGGTTTGGGGGCTGGGGTTATCGGCCGGGACACCGGTTTATCAGTGGCTGCCCGCGACCGGCTGAAAAATCGCCGGCCGGAAAATAATTGTTAAGTGCTTTATTAGCGCAATAACGCGCGTCTGGGCGGGCAGCGGCGGCCCCGCTTCGGGGGTTGTGGAGGCGCAGGGACCGAGCGGGGGAGATAGCGTGTCCGCTGCCCCGGAATCCTACCACGCGATTTATGGCACCCCCCTGCGTCCCGTGTCGGTCGGTTTTCGATTTTCTTGTTTGTTTTTATGACGCTTTCGTTGGCCAAGAATGCATAAACTGGCCACGGGGCCGCGTGGATGGTATACGAGCGAGCGAGCGGTGGCCGAACGAGTAGTCGTAACGTCGCGACGATGAATCAGAGAGAAAATAACGGGGGGAGGGACGGTACAATAAGGTGACTTCTTCTAGGCTAGACGACTAATCCCTCTCGGCCGATCGGCGTTGACTCACTCGAACGGGAAACGAGCCCTAACAGAAGCGCGACAAATCGTTCGCGTAAGGGTCAATTTAAGAAAGCGCCGCTGGCTACGGGAAAAAAGGGGTTTCGATCCGAGGCGAGTGTTTACCCGCCGCCGAGTTTGTCGCATTAAGGACGCATTAGCGTCGAGTCCGTGTTGGGTTAACTGATTGGCGTGATATAGGCTGCGATGCGGGGCGACACGAGCCGAGGCGAAGAACGACCGAAAGAGAACGTAGAGGGCGAGGGAATAACCTGGAAATCGGTCCCCGTCACACGAGCTCGCCTACGAGTATCGTAATGACCGGGATTGACGTCTAATTAAAGCACCTGCCGTTGATTAGTGCTGCTCGTGCGGCGAGTTATGGCAGAGGGGGCGACTTTCGTAATTTGCGAGAAATTTCATCGACGTGTTTCGAGAACAAGTGTGTAATTACTCCGACGGAAGTTTTGCGCCGGAAAATATCGCGAAGACCCTCTGGCTGCCCCGAAGGCAGCCGAACGAACCCCCACGTCCCTCCCCCGCTGGCCTAATGTCTTCATACGCGAACCGACTCCTATCCTGTTATCACGGTCGTTCGTCGCGATACGAACGCCATAATCCGCAGCCTAACCAACGGGTCAACGTTCCCGGGGGGCAATAAATACCCGGTGAACAGCGTCATTTCCAGAAGACAGTAACTCCTACGTTCCCAACGAGAGGAGGGCCGGTTAATTTCACCGGGAACGCGCCGACGATCCGAAAATAAAACCGTAGAAAGGAAGAAAGAAGGAAAGAAGGAAAGAAAGAAAGAAAGAAAGAGCTCGTTCGCGAGGAACTGGATAGAGAAAGCGAGAGGCGAAAAGAGGAGCTGCGGAGAGGAGGAGAGAAACCCGTCCCCGAGGTTTTGTCCCCGTATCGGGTGCCGGTGGTTGGCAGTCGAACCGGTGGTGCTATTAACGACATTAACGCTACTCCGGGCAAACACGGCCCTATATCATCCCGGGTCTGCGGAATAATAAACAATAAATTTCGGTGAAATACGGCGTCGAACAAGCGTAACCCATTTGTTTGCGATAAACTGACCCCGCGGCTAGTCGAACCAGTCTGCAACGATCGTCTCTCTCTCGCGTTGTTTCACCCCTTCCTCGCGGTGTCCGCTCGGTACCCCTAGCGCTGGCTGCCAGCGTCGTTTAACCCTCGTTGGGCGTCGAACGAGCGTCGTCGGAGGTGGACGAGGTCTTCTTCGCGGGCGAGGATGCGAAATTGCGACGGAAATTTGTACGGTCGGTGCGATTTGCGAAATAAAAGGGACTCGGTCGAACGTTGAAACGTGTTGTTGACAAGTTGCCGCGGTGTCGGTGTGTGGAAAATGTTTCATTGTTGCGTAATTGCTTTCGATCGAATTCCTTCGCGTGTAGCGTGTACGTACGACACGATTGCGACACAGCCGGCCGTACGTCGGATTAAGAAGCTTAATCAGCGCGAGCAGCATGTGCAAATAAACGCGAGGCGAACGCGCGAGACGAAAAAACGAGGCGATAATACGGCGAGTGAGGTCGGGTTCCACGGGAAAATACGATCGCGCGTATGTTATCGTGCCAATTAACAAATTGGAATGGGCCCTGCGGAGTCCCGATGACGGCCGTTCGTTGCCATAACTGTCCCGCCCGTGCCATAAACACGGGCAGCCTTGAAAAACGACGGAAAGGAAGAGAGGCGGGCATTACGGGAGGCAGAACAGAAGCGGGCATAAGCGTAACCGAGGAAAGTTGCCCCGCGGCTTCTGGAGCGTTTTCTGCAGCCTGGCGAAAGTCCGCCGTGGCCAATTAAAAAATGTCGAGCGGTAAAATCAGATCGCGGGGTCCTCGTAGAAAATAGGAAGTGCGTCGCGTGGAGCTCATCGAAATATTGGCGTCGCGTGTAAATTGGTTGGCGAGTGATCAACTCATCGGCCCCCGTGGCGCGAAAGTATCGCGTGAGGTTCAGCGAATCCTTTTCGGCCGTGGAATCCGGGGTTATTGGCTGGTAAAGCTTACTTGAACGTTAATAACAAGGTCGTTTCACACCGGATACTCGATTGCACGGTGGCAGCCTGCCAATAACCCTGCGCGGCTCTATAAGGAGTGCGTTTTAGGTAATTGGCCGTGAATATTATCTTACTCAGGGGTTAGCCCGGGCCGGGAAGTGCCGAGAAAGGGAGAACGCCAAACCGCGATACCTTCGCCACCGCGAGGGGATACCTCGTCTTTTTCTCTTCTTTTTGCACGATCACCCACGTGCCTGCGAAATTCGATTCACTCGAGATTGATGGTTCCCTTTTAACGCTGCACGATACTCTACGCGAGAGCATCCGAACGTCACGATGCATCCGCTCCTTACTCTCTCGTTTCTAAATTAATCAGAGTATGGAGAGACTGGCGTCGCGTCGGGGAGAAAATTACATATTCCTCGCAGCAAGAAAACCGTTTTATCCCGCGCCTTTAATTTACTTCCGAAGCATCGGTGGCCACCTCTAAAAGACAAAATAGCACACGGCTAGCCCTTTTCATAGAAATGGCGCGCGATCCTCAAAGGCGAGCCATCGCGGCAACGCGAGGCAAGCATTCCAGGCACCGCCGGCGAATCGCTGGCCGGGGTTAAAATTCCGCAGGGAAAGGAAAGTCGGTACGTTTCAATTAGAGGATTTTTCGATTCCCAAGTAACCAAGGGGAGAGGCCCCGCGACCTTGGCGTCACGGCGTCGAGATTAATCACGCGCCGCAGCGTTCCCGGCTCGCCGGCGATTAATTAAATGGTCGCGGGTTAGCAAGAGCGGGTCTATTCACCAGATAGCTTTATCAATGCCCGGTTTCCCTTTTGCCGAACGTGCGCTCGCTCGCGCGCGCGCGCGTTCCTCATCCGTCGCGGAAACCGAGGAAATACCACGCTAATATATGCGCGAACATCCCCATCGGGCCGTGGCCGGGAGGGACCACGCGTAAATCAGCCGCGAGGAATAGAGTCAGGTGCGAGACGCGACACCGTGTGGGCGTGCGGGGTTTTAGAAGCCAGCCACGGGTAAATGCGCGAGCTCGTCCGCGCGGTGATCGGCTTCGACTCTGTTTTTGCGCGTTAATAATTGGCTGGCCGAAAAATCGTTCCGCTCCGCGTACGATTTATTAACGCGGATCACGTCGCCGTTCGAGCGCGTTCGAAACGCGGCCACCTTCTAATCGAGGGTGGGAAAAAATTCGTTCAATCACCGCCGATTCCGCACGGTCTTTTTGCCCCCGCGGCAGCTGGACAATTTGAATCGTATCAGCTCCGACGGGAAGACACAGCGGCTGCGTCGCGCTCCGACTTTCGCCCAAGCCTGGACACGGTTCTCGTCTGATCGACGTGTTTGGCAAAAAGTTTATTCTATCGCAGGTCGATTTTGTACAAAGTTCTCGCGTCGAGCATCGATCTCGCAAGAAATTAATTTAGCGGGCAACGGCTAACAGGTATTTACGGTCGGCTCGAATTGGGACCGTCGATCGCGGCGACTAGTTTACAGCTTGTTTACGGCGATCGGCTGTGCTGCCGCGGCGTCGATTCGCGCCGCGCGATAACGCGAAACCTCGCTTGATTGATATCTATCTCTCGGCCAAGTAGACTTTCGACGAGATTAATTCGCGTCGACGTTTCAACAAAACGGTCTCTCTTTTTACGCGTTCGATTCGAGCGATCCGTTGATCGAGCGCCGAGCGCGGCGCGTCCGACCGTTTCCATTTTATGCAGTAACAAACAAGCGCTCCTTATCGAGCGTTTATTGTACGTATCGCGAAGTAATAGCACGATATTGCATCGTTCGATGGAACGGGCGTCCGAGCGCAAAGAGCGACGGGCGAGCGGTAGATAACGGGGAGAGATCGAAAATTAATCGGCCGGCCGAGTGGTCGCCGACGTATGTTGCAACCGTGCACGAATCGTGAAAGCATGCAAGCAAGACGATCGCGGTTCACACGGGCACGTGACAAACGAAAGTTCGACGATCATCCCTCGAAGCACGCGCGTACGGATGCCAACCGAAACGTCGTTCACCCTCGAACGCTGTACGCGATGCTTAGGGGGTTGGCCGACCAGATCAGAGACCGAGGACGAAGGTAGAAACGAAGAAACCTCGCGAAAGAGGCAAGAAAGCTGGGAAGGCTCGTTAAGGCTCCGATGGCTGGAACAGAGGGAGGGATGAAGGAATGGCTGGTGGACCGGCTTGGCGCGAAGCGTGTTGGCCCGGCGCGGCGTGCGCGGCGCGGCGTCGCGCGTCCTCGTGGGGCGCGTGAAACACTTGAAAATCCCGGTTATGCAAAACATAGGAAAACGGCCCTCCAGGCCAGGACGTTAGGTGGAACACGTAATTGAAAGCACTTTAGAGACCCTACGGCACGCACAACGAGCACTCGCATTTGCATTCAGTGGCAGAGGGAATGCCTTTTAACCGAAATGACTGCGTGTATATGACAAACGCCAGGTTTATGTGCCGGAACGATGGGAATATTTATTGGCACGAATTAATGTCTCCACTCGTCCGTGCCCGGGCGTTATATTTATTGGGATATTTCGCGACGGCTACGAGCCGAGCTGCCGCGAATAAAAACGGCCATTCGACGGGGGTAAAGGATAGACACCGAGAAATCCGACCGTCCCGTTACGCGCGTCGCCCGGATCGACGCCTTACTCGCGGTGCCCCATCGCCGACGTGTCCATCCCTGACGACCATTTTTCCGTTCCTTTCGAGGAGTCAACGCTATCGGAACTCCGCTCCCGTCCTCGAGATCGATTGGAAGAATTTTTCAAGACGTCCGGCAGCGCCGCGTCGAATGAACGATCGAGAGGCGACAGACAGGCAGACAGACAGATAGATCCACGCGGAGAGCGCATGCAAAGTACACACAAGAATGAAACCGTGGATCTTCCACCTAGGAAGATGCAATTACCTGATTCATCAGTCACATCGGCACTTTGATATTCGCTTTTAACAGGATTGTCGATGGAGATTTGAGTAGAAATAAAAAAAAAAAAATGTAAAACACAGATGTTCTGCTCTTAATTATAATATACATATGTATATGTATATATATATATATATATTCGAATGTACCACAGCGTATCGTTGCCGTAGCGAACGTATTTACATTACAGAGTTTGCGGCTTGAAAACTCCGCGTTTACGGATTATCGGTAATTTGTACAAAGCTTCAATGAACCTTCATCCTCGTTCGTTTTTGCGTGCTCGTATATACGTGAGGCGATACGAGATGACGTCGTGTGAAAACAAACGGGGGGCAGTGGGGAGGGGGAAGCGGGAGCGACATTTGTCTTTCCGTTCTTTTTTTTCGTTTTCCTTTTGTCGAAGCGTCTTTTTACGCGTCTCTCCGCTCGCTGCGACCCGACGTTTTCGTAAAAAGTCCAAGATCCTCGATCGTATTGACAACCGCGAGCGTCTTACAACTACTCATCCAGTGTCAGAGTTCAATGTTCACGGTATTTACGACGGAATCCGCGAGAACGGCATCTGGATGCTCGAGATGGATCGTCAATTCCGCGGCGCGATCGATCGATCCAAGAAACGAACAATGTTGCTCGACGCTTTCTAAAATAAAGAGAAAAAAAGGGAAAAACAAATCCGCTCCCCTTTCACTCAATCGGATTTCACCACGAAGACAACCCGAAGAAACCTCGAGACGCTGACTGAACTTCATCTAAAAAAAGAGAAAAAAAAAAATGGCAGAAGTATACAAACTTGAGATGCTACGATTCCCAGAAGAGGTCAGCCGTGGTGAAATTTCGCCGATCGATCGAGGATTTTGGAAGCTTCTTATCACAGACCAAGTCGCGGTTACAGCGAGAGGAACGTCGAACGAAAGTTCCACCGACAACTGGACAGGATGCAAGTTTCGCGGCTTCTTCCTGCGATGCGCTCGACTCGCTCGATCCTCCGTTCGTCGCCGAACGGTCGCGATTCGGTCGATTCTCGAGATTGATCCAGCCTACGCGCGACCAGGCGTAAACGCACAGACACGCGTGTACAGAGATTGTCACTCTCGGCTCGAAACGATCGAATTCGTTGGGGGATGAACGGGTGGCGCGCGGTGTTCCGAACGAAAATGAAACGGGGGAGGCGGAAGGACGTGGAGCGGGACGAGTCGTGAGGGTTGGAGCGGCGATGGTAATTATAATAATTACAGTGATAATAATAAAGTTACGAATAATAATAAAAAGAAGTCATATTGATAATAATAATAATAATAATAATAGTAATAATAATGATATTTTTTGTTAAGGTCACAGTAATAATAGTAAACGTAATGCGTGCGCGTGACGTAATTAATAAAATATCGTTTATAATGACAGAGTTCCTCGCGGGTCACGGAGATGCCTCTCGGTTCGATTAATTCCGAATACAGAACGTCCAATTTCTCTCCTCCTCGCCTTTTCCTCGCGTGACCAAGAAGAGACAGGGTTTTTACTTCTATGTACAAAAAATAGGAGGGCGGGGGTGAGGAACCGGGGTTGACGATCAACGACCAATCTACAAGCTTTTTCCCACTCTCGCACACGAACGCACAGTTTCCCAGGGAACACTGAAAGGGTTTCTTCCTTCTACGTGAGCTACGTTCGCGGGATCAGTTTTGTGGGGACGATATGCACAATAAATACTGTTCTCGTTTTATCACTTGGTTTTTTTCTATTCTTCTGTTTTTTTGTATTTTTTTTTTAATCGTTTTCTCGTGTCTTCTTAATCGATATACAACCGTCATTTCGTTTCTTCTCCGGACGCCTAATCCTCCGACGTCGCATCACTCACGTTGTACACTTTCTTTCACACCATATACGCACACACACGCGTCCTATCTTCCTTTCTCTCACTCGCTCTCTCTCTCTCTCTCTCTCTCTGTCTCTCTTTCTCTGCTCTCCGTACACGTTATATCTAGCGTTCGTTTCGCACGTAGTCCGTTCATCCGTTTGTTTCACTCTCCCCCGACAATTGGGATGATCTCGCGCGAAGAGAAATCGCGATAGAAACTGATGGACGCACCGACGGACGTCGAACGAGACGTCGTTAGAACGGGAGAGAGAAAAAAGGGAAATATTGCTAACGCGGAAAATATAATACACAAGTGTCTCTTCTATACGCTTCTCTCTCTCTATATATATATAATATTTGATATAGATGCATAGTTTTATATAAATATCTATATATATACAGTAACGCGAAATCGCGACACGTTTCATGCCACTTTTCCCGTCTCCCCTTTCTCCGTTCCTACGTTTCGACGCTTTCACATTTAGGTACCGTCTATAGCCTGATCCTTCTACCCTGAACCCTCTTCTCCTCGGTCATCCCCTTCCTCGAACGGCTTCCCGTTCGCGACGACTATACCCTGGATATTTCGTTTCTTGCACGCGTGCTACGTCGTGCAGCGTTCGATTTTATATTTGTTTTATCACAGTAAGAGGTTTGATCGTTTCGCGTTCAATCTCGTCTCCTTTTCTCTCTCTGTACGCGTCCCTTCCTCTGTCCGAGCTTCGCGCGTCCCTCGATCCGTTCACGATCGAGGAATCGCGGAGTCCAAGAGACGAGAAGTCTCCCTCGCGACGCAACGAATGACGAATCGAAGATCACGAATCGAAAACTGTACTTTTTGCGAGGAAAAAAAAAAAAAGAAAAAATAACGCGTCCTCGTTCGAATGTTCTACGATCGAGCGTCGTTCGTTCGCGGCGGCACGTCGACAGAAAAAAGGAACGCCCTCCAAACGAAACGAGACTCGAAGATGAACGTGGGGGGTCGCAGAAGCGCAGATTCGTCGCAAGCTTGGGGGCACAACCGGAAGTTGTTACGCACAGGTCGACAGCAGTTCTCGCGCCAGTTTCAACGGCGATCACTTCCACGGGATTCGCGAATCAATTCGCGTTCTCCGTTTCGTTCGTATCTTCTTTCGGTACACAACGTTTCCGGTCCGTGCTGGATGCTTGCTGCGTTACGGACGCAAAATGGCGACGAGCTTCTTGACGTTTAATTCGCAACTGCCGCCGAGGACGAAATCATTTCTCTCTCTTTCTCTCTTTTTCTCTCTCTCGATTAAGTTTATTTTCTTTCTCCACTCTTCCGTCTGTGAAATTTTCACCCGAGGTTGCGAGAAACCTTTTTGCGATCCCGCCTCGGCCCCCACGGTCTCTCCGAGTTTCTCCACGAGCGACAGTCTCGCCCACTTTCGCACTCGTTCCCTTTTTTTCCTCCTTTTTCTCTTTCTCGTTTAATTATCGCTCTTTTTTCTCGCTCGTTCTCCGTCACTTTTTTGCAAGGGCAGTTCCAATACGTACAGCCGTCCATCCAAGCTTGTCACTCTAAGCTATCCTACGAGGTTATTTTGTTGCGTTAGGTATCAGGGCTGTATTGCAATTTTTGGTTTTTCATTTTATTTTATTTTATTTTATTTTTTTTTTTTGGATTTGTTTGATTTTATTCGGATAGGATGAGTCAGAAGAAACCCCCGCGAGTGGCCGAAAATTTCGCTCGTTCCTCCGAGACGATACTCTCGACGAAGATGCGACTCCTCGGTCGACGATCGGTTGTTCCTCGAAGAAACGGAAACGAGCAGAGACGAACGCGACGAGGGGGAGAACCCGAGAGAGCGATGCAACGACGTGTCGGATGTCGATGATCGAACGCGAGGACGCGGTGGAAACGGCGGCCGACGAGGTTCTCTTGACTCAACCCACGGACTCGACACGTTCAAACTCAACGCTTATGTCGTCGGGGCTACCGAGGAATAAATCGTGAGTTTAAACCGCTCGAAATTCCCTACGTTCTGGACCCTAGAGCAGATAATCGCGGCCGCGGATCGGAACGAAAACTCGGGCGAATAAATAAATAAATAATCGAATAAATTAAACGGGGCGGAAACGAACAAAGACGCGTCGAGAAACGAAGACGGAGGAGAAAAGAAGAGAAGGTCGACGAGGGAACATTCGAACCATTCAAGTTTGAGAAAAAAGGATACGTTGTACAAGGAGAAGAGAGAAAGAGAGAGAGAGAGAGAGAGAGAGAGACAGAGCACGAGGAGCAAACAAAGCTGAACAGTCGCTTTGCATCGTGCTCTTACCACGTCGAACGAGTTTCTCTGTTTACCTACCGCGTCGGTCGACCATCGTCTCGAGACTTTCCTCGTAAATCTTCCTAAATATCGTTAGTTTCGCGCCCGCGGCACGATCAACCGTACGACCCGCGAGATTAATTCGTAAACGCGTACCTGATGTCTCCAGACGCTTTATCTAGCCCGTCGATCTTCGAATCGAACGCAATCGCTCTTCCAACCGATTCAAGAGGAACACAGTGGAGCAGACGAAAAAGGACGGCGACGCCCTATTATCCGTTTCGTTACGAGAATGCGTGATTCACGATCGGAATCGTCGTTTCAATGAGAAGAGGAATGCTAATCATCGATACTTTAGATCGCAGATGGGGCAAGCTTCTAACGACTCGATCGAGACTGAAAGACCGGCTCGCTACGTAACGTAGGGAGGTGCGTTTCGCCCTCGATCGACCGCTCGATCGAGGGTGGCTCGCGATACGTCTCGTTACGCAACGATCTGCTCGCAGCCACGCTCGCCGCTAGCTCGAACCTACTAGCTCGGGGGCCAGGGTGTCGGATGTCGGTGGTATGCGATTGTTACGTACTCAGGATTGATCGTTAGGGTCCAGAAGTGGAAATGTCGTCGCGACGGTGTTAGCACGCGGAACGCGGGGCGCGAGATTTGCGAACACAAAGCGTGGCGAGTTGCCTCCGAGGGGTGGTGGTGCTCGCGAGCGATTCGGAACGGAGAGATCTCCGCTTCGAGTCGCTCGACGGCTGCCTTTTCACGCTCGAGTTAATCTTTCCGTAATTAAATCTACGTCGTGACAGAACGTTTTCTCCGCTCGTATACTTTGTCGCGGGAAAAGTAGTAAGTCGAGCGTGTAATTAAGCTACAATACCAACGAGAAGGATAAACCGGTCGCGTGATTTAATTGACAACGGGCAAAAAGAATGCTACGCTCGCGCGGAAGTAGAGTCGCGCGAGTCGAGGACGGATGTCTCCGGAACGAATCCCGGACGCGATCAAGGTTTATCCAGCCCTCGAAGGTAAGGGGAGGGTCCAAGGAAATCGATACCCCAGCCCCGCGACAAATTTCAGAAACGTCGAACCACCGTTCGCCGCGTGGTCGAACGATCGACGAGTTTGTCCGCGGGACGAGGCATCGATCGAGGAGGCGGGGTTCAAATCTACGCCCGTGAGCAGGCAGGGTGTATGATAGCGATGATGATAATAATAATAATAATAATAATAATAATAATAATAATAATAATAATAATAGTTGGTAATAAGAAAATCGTCTGCTTACATGTGAGTGAGAGGCGGAATGGAGGAGTGATGCTGCGCGAGAGGGTCCGGCGACGGTCCAGGCGAGTAGACACCGGCGCTGTGTTGCACGACTCCCTGCTCGACACCCTGCGGCAGATACATGGAGATCATCTGTCTGAGGTCACCCTGCGTCTGCTGCGTCTGTTGCTGGCCCATGTATTCCCGTTTGACGACCTGGCCACCGGCCCCGGCCGTCGACGACGCCCCCGTCGGCGTCGGCGTGTGGATACCGCCGCTCGCAGGACTCGTCGGCTCCGATTTTATGCTGCTACCGCTCGGACTGTGGCTGGACATCTGGGACCCGGGCTGCGCTTGATGATAAGGCGACGGCGAGCCACCGGGCACGGTGGTGCTCCCGTAACCCCCGTAACCGTTCATGTAGCTGTTTATCGGGCTCGGGCTGCCGCCGCCCATGTGATGGCCCATGTCGTACCTGGGATAAGCGGCGGCTGTGGCCGCGGCCGCGGCCGCCGCGCCGCCCATGTGCCCGCCGTACGCGACGTGTTGCTGGTACGCGGCCGTCGGATCGTGCATCATGTAACCGTTCGGCATGTAGCCGTTCGGCATTTGGTAAACGTCCCGCGACAATTGCGCCTGCTGCGGACCACCGGTAGCGCCCACTTGCCGTTGATCGACGCCGAGCATACCGCCGACGCCGGCCACGCCGCCGCCAAGGGGGAACTTGTCCTTCTTCAGCAACGTTTTGGTCTTGCGTCGCGGCCTGTACTTGTAGTCCGGGTGCTCCTTCATGTGCACGGCGCGCAATCGTTTCGCCTCGTCGATGAACGGACGCTTCTCCGTCTCGCTGAGCAGCTTCCACTCGGCGCCCAGCCGTTTCGAGATCTCCGAGTTGTGCATCTTGGGGTTCTCCTGCGCCATCTTGCGCCGCTGCCCGCGGGACCACACCATGAACGCGTTCATCGGCCTCTTCACGCGGTCGATGTTGTTGTTCTTGCTGGTGTTATTGTTGTTGTTCGGCGGCTGGTGGTGCTGCTGCGGCTGCTGCTGCTGTTGCTGCTGCTGGTGCGGGTGGTGCTGTTGCTGTTGCTGGCCCGCGCCCTGTTGCGCCAGCGAGTGCATGCTCTGTTGCTGCTGCTGCTGTTGTTGCTGTTGCTGTTGCGCCGCCTGCATCGAGGCGTAGTGATGCTGCGGGGTCTGATGGTGGTGCTGAAGACCGAGGCCGAGCCCTCCGGTGCTGGGAGGGCTCCCGGACAGGGCCGGACTGTGCACTATCGAGCCGAGGCTACCATACGGCGACACCCCCGTATGGTGGCCCATCGGCGATACACCCTGATGTGGGTGCGGTGGCATCTGACCGTGCAGGCTGCCGCCCTTCAGGTCCGTCTCCATCGTGAGCATGTCTTCCTCCCTGTGCCCGTACAGTTTGCCGCCCTTTCCTGGTACCTCTCGACGTCAAGAAATTCGACGAAACGCCGAGATGAGTACGCACGCACGACTCGCCAACCGTTATTATCGTGTCGAATGCGATCTCGTACAACGACGTAACCGGTGTGCCGCACCGCGTTCGCTGCGAACCGGTGAACACACGCTACGCCACGACGGGTCTGCTCCGCGTTCTCCTTCGACAGTGTGACATGGAAAACGATTCCCGCGATCCTCCCTCGGTCATACGAGATCCTCCTTCCTTTCCTTCTCGTTCCCTCTCGTTCGACGAACGCACCACTTGTTGGAATTACGCGCGGCGACACAACCACCGGCACTGGCTCACTTTCCTTTCGCGATCAGTCACTATCTACGTTTACAGTTTATCTCGCTCCGAATATTTCGCTCGGCCCGCTTCTGGTAAACATCGGGAAATAGTCACCGTGTATACGTGCACGCCGTATACCGATAATCCTCGTTTCTTCTCGCTCCGAATGCGTCAGTCAGTCGAGCACACGATCACCGCGCACCGTTCGTTCGTCGAATTCACGATCGAGCATTCCTACGGGACCGTCGAGAATCAGCCTCTCCGTGTGTATGTTTGGTAATCACGAAAAGTCACCGTGTCCCCCGTCTGCTGCTGGTCACCGTACACTCGATTCTCTTCATATCAACACGATACTCCTCGCTCTCTTTCCCCTCTCTCTCCCTCTCGTGTACTCCTCGCACTCGATTCTCCTCTGCCGTTGCGAGCTCTGCCTCGACGCGCAACGTCGTGTCTGCGATCCAAGCCAGAGTCCGACCGAGAACTGACGCACTGTCACTTTCTTCCCCTAACACGCTGGTGTGTGCGCGTCCTCTCCGTCCCTCTCGCTCCGTTTCTCTGTCGAGCTCGACAGCTCGCTCGTGACTGGCTGCAGGCTCGCGATACGCTCGACGAATCGGATCGCTACGATGCAACGATACCGCTGGTCCTCGCGATTCGCCTTTTTTTTTCTTTCTTTCGCTTCTCTTCTCTTCGTCGATGCTGCCTCGAACACCGATAAATAAACTCGGGGAAAATCGTTCGTTCACTTTCCCGACACGACTGCCCGCACCGAAACGATCTCGACGCTCGAGAACCGTGCCGCTACAACTACCGTTTCACTGGTTTCGTGTGTCGACGACGATCGTCCACTGTCACTAGCTCCTCCGCTCGGTTACGAACGTCCGACGATGCCTCCTCGTCCCACCTGATGGTGCACGCGTGGCTCTCCCCTGTATACTGTTGCGCACGGACACGCGCACGACTTCTTTCATCCGACGTCGCGCTCTTCCCGTACGGCCGCGTCTGGATGCGACGAGCGTCGCTGGTGGACGTGGAGAATAAGAAGAGGAGGAAGAAGAAGAAGAAGAACAAGAATAAGAACAAGTAGCAGCGACCTCCACTCTCCACGAAAGAACGGAACCGTCTGAGCATTTGTGGATTTCGCCTTGGGGTCCCACTCTTGGGGCTCACTTCCTGCCGAGGCGGCTGTCCCCCTCTCTCTGTTTCGCTCGCTCGCCGCGTTCGCCGCCCCTCCTCCACGCTACCCTACCTGCCTTGCTACCAGCAACCATACCCAACGGACCGTCGTCGGACCAGACCCGAGCCTACCAACGGCAATCGATTGGCACACAAGCCTGCCATCATTTCTCTCGACCAATCGCGCGGCTCCCTCCGACGCCGAAGGCGGCGCCATTACGCCGTGACGTCATACCAACAACCCCGACGACCTCTCGCGGCGACGCTTTCCACCCCTCTCTCCCTCGTTCGCTCGCCCCCTTCGTCGGCTCTCGCTTCCACCGACGCCTTTTTCTCGCCCGTTTCGCTCGCAAGGCCTTCTATCTCTCTCTCTCTCTCCCCCTCTCCCTCTCTCTCTCTCTCTCTTACTCCGTCAGCCACCACCGATCCTCGCCTCTCTCTCTCCCTCTGACCTCCTCTTCTCGGGTCGCCAGTGTTTCGTCCACGCGTTCTTCCACCCGACACTCTCACCCCTTTCCACATCGCCACCCCACCCCCTCGCCCCTCCGACCGCCTCTCCGCGCGCGCACACACACACACACGAGGGGAAACCTCGCCAACGCCGAACGCTCGCTCTTCCGCGAATTTCCTTCCTCCCTTCGCAGCCGACTCCCGTTCGTTTTCCTACGCTCCACGCGCGAGAACGCCGCGTGTCTCTCCTTTTTTCCACCCCCTCCGGCGTTCCTCCGGTGCGGCCGCTCGGTCGCGCCGCGCCTGCCTCCGCGCGCGCTAACCGTGTCGCGCGATTCCTCCAGTGACCTTCGAATATCGCGGACCAACGTGTTGGACTTTCAGATTTCCCGTTCTATCGACGGTCCCACGAGAGGGAGCGAGGAGGGGGGAGGGGCTTGAGATCCCTCGCGAGCACGGTACACCACCTATGCTCCCGTTCCGGGCCGGCTGTATATTTATCCACATGAGTCAAGGGTGTTTAAATAGGACGTAGCGAACGGGTAAACAACGTCGCGAACGTTTAGCATCCGACGCGACTCGGCGACGTTTCTCAACCAGACAATGGTACGCCACTCGATGCGAGCGCTAGGAGAGCGCATCGTACAGGTGCATTGTAACTGCGTAAGCGTCCGTATCTTATCGCCTCTTCGCCTCGTATCGCGCGCCTTCTTTCCGGCCGCGAATTTTTCCCGGGCAAAGACACGAGGCATTGTTGGAAATCAATTTTTACCTCGTCGTAATCGGCACCGCGCGACCGAGGCATCAACCTTTCGTTGCGTTTCTCGAATTTCCAGCGACGAACGCGACCCTCGTCTGGCAAACACCAGTCTCCCGGTTGTCTGCCGTAATTATTTCCGTTATCTGCGAGCTTCCGATAGAGAGACCAGCGATCGTCACTCGCACGAAGCAATAATTTCGTCGAAAACAAAACTCCGCGAGTTAATTTACCGAGTGCCAGGGTATTAGCTCCTGTCGTTCGTTCCTCGTATTCAAATCTCCCATTATATCCGGTCGACTTGACCCATTTTCTCCTTGTCTCCTCTCGTTCCCCTTTCTCTATCCACTCTCTCTCTCTCTCTCTCTCTTTCTCTTCTTCTCGCGCGCCTTTTTTCCTTTCCATTCAACCTCCCGTGTTCCTTCGTCCTCTCCTCTCCGTCTCTCGTTCGTGAAATCCACAAAGAGGCTCACGAGCCATTCCTGAAAGAACCTCCATCGGCCGATGCGACTCCGTTTAAGCGCGGCTCCTGCGTAGGACCTGTTGCCGCGGCACCGTCAGCCAGACAGAGACGGCTCGAATCGGCGCGGGGGCAAGTCGGAGAAAGAACGAAACGCATAATGGAAGAATGCGTCATAGATAATCGTAGCGCAACCCCGGCGTGCCTCGTGCGTCAGCTACAATGAAACTAACGGCGGCGGCCGGATGGAGAGCCGTCCCCATTCGAGCCGTTCAGCGTCGTTCAATTTCGACGAATACTTATAGATGTATACTTTTACTCGTCCCTCTCTCTCTCTCTCTCGCTCTCTTTTTACTCGTCTTTTTTCCTCGCTTTCCATCCACCCGTGTTTTCCCGTTACCTTTCACCGAAGGGTAAGCGTTCTACGACGTAATCGTTCGAAAACAGGAGGCCTCCTCTGTTCGCAATCGCAGATAAAGCACCGCGGGTTCGTCAGAGGTTTCACAATAAACGTGTATACTTTCGCGATATTACTCAACCGCGACGGGGAAAGAAGTCGATTTCAGTAGCTGACTGCAATTATGCACGGCCGAGAGGACGACGGCTGGCACTCGATAAGCTGGCAAGGCCGTCCCGATAAGAGATTATCGGTGCCGATAAACGAAGTGCAAGGTCCCCCCGGATGACTCAATCCGGCGATCGATCGATCTTTCTAATCGGCGAGCGGTGACGCGCGCGCGGGCTCGTTATCTCGCGGCGCGCACCAGCCTCGAACCGTGGCCGCGGCCGCTTTCGCCGCGGTTTCGATCTCGCGGCGACGAGCTCCCACGGCGATCACGCGGAGAGATGCACCGTGCCGGCGGAACGGGCAATAAATCAAAACGGGAAAGGGTAATCAGAGGAGCATTGTGACGTGTCGCGACAGTCGCCGTAATGAAAACCGCGCGAACGAGCGAAGAGCGCGGCGGGACCGCGCTCGCCACCATCAACGGCACAGCCGTGACTCGCGCGACTACGACCAGCCCGAGAGCATTGACACCTGCTTTAACGAACCTACGGGAATTTATTGCTAATTGTCGGTGACCGGCGTTGCGACGCCGCGGCCGCTCGCTGCAGGGTACGGGTCAGCAGTTGACCGTAAACGGTGCCCTTTTGTTTGCCGATCGATCGCCATCCAGGCATTCCTACGGCCGACTCGCGGTACCTGCACCCGCAAGCACCCGAGGAGAGAAATAATAAAACCGCGCCGAATACCTGCGCGGAGAACCTGTTAGGTTTCCAGCTACGACTAATTAGCGCGGCCAACGAGCCGGCCTTTCCGCTCGTTTTCAGCCGCGAAAACAGCCGTTTCGTCGCCTCCGCAGGTCACGGATGACCATCTTTCGGCTCTGCCGGCTCTGCGGTTCTGCTCAACACCGGGGAATCGTGTTCGCTCGAACAGCGTGAAATCGCGCAGCTTGTTTCCCATTATTCCGATCGAAATCGAGGTTCGGATGACTTTAACTGCTGTCGTGGAGCGCTCGAAACGCCACGAGCGATCCAAAGAGAGCTATTTCACGAATTTCGCTCGCGTCGTGACGCGTATATTTGACAGGCAATCTCGTTGTTTGTCTTAAAATTCCTCGACTCGTTAACCGGCGACAATGATCGCCAATTTCACAAGCGCGCCCCCCATCAAGGTGGAAGGAAAAACCGAAATTCTCATTTCGCGCGCGCGCGCGCAGCTGACAGTCTCATTTCGCGGGAAGACAATCGGCGATCGACGGCTATGGACGCGTCTCTGCGCGAATATTCGCGAAAATTATCGCGTCACGTCGATCGCGGTGAACAATGGCGCGCGCAAAGTACCGTCGTCCCGATGATCGGCGCGGCGTTCGATGATTAAACCCGACTTCGACGACGGTTCATCCCCCTCTGCGGCCGTCCCGACCCTGTTGCGTTCGCGGTTCCATTTTCGCGGTCCGCGAGCAACGCCACAAGTGGCACATAAACGACCGCGGAATAAGTGGATTGATAGGTCGTTACCCAGCCAGCCGGGGGAAAGAGAAAGGAAAGACGAGGGAGCGCGCGCTAGGAGAAGACAGTAGAAGAGGATCGTAGCGGCTAGACAGTGGAAACTGTACAATAAGTCGGGCCCCGACAATGGCGTACCGCGGGCGGTCTTTGTGATTCAAATCAATGTTTGTGATACTCGATGGCACGCTGCTTTTGTGGCCGTCGAGCTTTCGTTTAAGCGGATACGTACCTGCGCGTACGTACGTATCGAATACGCGCAACCTGAATGCTTCTTTCTACCGATTTCCCTCCCTCCTCCGTTTGCACACTTTTTCTTTCACCGTCCACTCTGCCTCCCTTTTTTCCGCGCCTCTCCCTTTTAATAGTTTCGTTCGCGCGAGCACGTCATTGTGCCGTTATTACGCGCGCATAATTGGATTTGCAGGTAGCCCGGTTCGAATGGCGCACCGGCCAGCGGATTCGGCTCGAGCGCGCGCACCTTGCGTTTCCTCCTCGATCGTGGACTCTGGTCGTTACGTATTCCTCTTTGTACGTTCGTCGTTTAGACTTTAGAGTCGCGAAAAAATCGCGAAGGAACGAGGATGACCGTAAAACGAAAGTCGAGAGGTCGTGGCGGGAGAAACCATTTTCGCGTATCGAAAGAGAAACCGCGAGGTGAGCTACGGCACAATGGCGTTGTGTACGCCATTGTCGTTCACCATTATCTTCATCCCATTAACCGCGTTTATGCGAAGGCGGTCGACCTCTCCGTCGACCACGGTCGAACTTCTATCGTTTCGAGAAAAAAGCCTTGGCTCGGGCTGCGCGAGAGGATAGGCACAGAGGGGAGGGGACGGGGGGTTGGAAGAAGCAACGCGGAAAGAAGGATAGGCGGGCGAGGCGGAGGGGAAAGCCGCGGAGCGAGGGGAGGCGAAAAAAAAAGTGAAACAACGGACGAAGGAATTCGTGGGCGTGCAATTGCCAACAGGTGATACCATTGGGGCCTCCTCTTAGAACCGGAATAATAAGAGAAAGGCCGACTGTGTGTCGACGGGAAGAGAAAGGGAGAGAGAAATGGGGTGGAAATCAAGGGGGTGGTGGCGGTGCCAGAAGGGTGGCCAACAAAGTCTTTATCGTTTCGAGGACCGATTACAAAGCTCGATTGTTGCCATTCTTCGGGATCCAAATAATCTCGCCGCGCCGACCACGATCGGTCGGCTATAACGGGGGCGGGAATTCCAACCCGTTCTTCCTCCACGTGCACCGCGGAGCTTGCCGGAAACGCGTCCAGAAAGTTTAATTGCGATTTTCTAACCGCGCGTTAAGTTTTACGACGCGAGACCTTGTTCGACTATTAACCGCAACCCCAATAAACGCACAGATTCGAGGCAAACCCACCCCTTTGCGAGCGTTTACGATTGTTCCTCCCGTCGTGAGCGAGCGGAAACACGTGCATTTGACAGGTGTACCGGGGAATACCGAGTAATCAGAAGTAAACAGACCGCGAGTACGCGGAAGGGTTGCCCTTTTTCCAGCTTAACCCCGTAAATTCAGGTCGCGCTGACCTGCCGCGCCTTTCCCGGTGGTGCACGCGGCACCGAAAACGAGCCCCGCGCGTCCGTGCCGGTGTTATAAAATTCCGACGGCCATAAAAGTTCGCCTCGTAAATGAACAGCGACCGAAAGGATCCTAAGGGGTGGATTTCCCTGCAGGCGGCGCGCAATCGCGTTTGCCGTTCCTGTTAATCCGACCCTAATTCCCGGCGTCGGGAACGAAACATCGGCCAACAGGATAATTAGGCCGGTCTTCCGAGCGGGCAACGCGTAAACAAGCTTTAGAAACAGATCGCGTTACGAGCCGAGACCGGCGAATAACACTTAATGATTTATGCCAACCGGAGCGGCGAACGAAGAATGCTCGTCGATCCGCGTGGCTCATGCCGGGCATTATCTTACGGTACGCGTGTCTAATTGTCGCCGATTAGACGCAATTATCGGTAATTATCGGCGTGAAAAACGGCTGCTCGCGCGTCTGTCCGGGACGAGTCGTTCTGTCCGCGAAATTCCATGTGTACCGATAGAAAACTATCTCGTAGGTGCAAAAACGTAAACACACGACGGAGGTGTTTCGCGCGAGCCGTGACGCGCGGGAATGGATAAAACAAATTGGAGAATTGGCCTGAGAACGACGCGCGTCGACGAGGCGGAATCTGAAATCGCATTTTTCGGCGCACGCGCGCACCCAATTAGCGCGATTATCCGGGACGGCCGCTAATTATAATCGTCGACGATTTCTCACGACGACGGCTCGCCGCGCACGGACTCTCACGGGAAGAGGGAGACGATGGCCCGCGCGTTGGACGCGCGAGGGGATCCCCGCGGATCGGTCCCGCGGGACCAAAAGGCGAATCTCTCTCTCTCTCTCTCTCTCTCTCTCTCGCGTGCACAGGTGTACAAATAAATTGCGCGGGAATCCGATTGGCTTGACTCCGGTTCTGGCTGCATCATCCTCCCTGATTGCTAAACGACCCGCGCGCAACTGGTCGCGCGAGCTGCGCTCGCAAGCGGACCGTTCCACGGCGATTATGCGCGTCCGCGCAAATCAGAATCTCATTGCGCTGTCATCGGCTGATGCTTACACGGGTCGTGGCGTATACGCGCCACTCTGACGACGTAATCTCCCCCGACAAGCGTCGCGCGTTTCTTTTTCCCCCACGACTTTTAATCCTCCTCTTCCTCCTCGTTTCATTTTTTCACCGCTCTCGTTGGTATCTTCGCGGTTTCCCCGGTCGAAAATGCCCGGACGCGTTTACAAAGTCGTCGATCCGCTTCGATCCGACGTTTCGTCGGGCAATTTAATTATCAGCAAGAGAATCCCGTGCTCTCGCGCCTGCTCGCGGGGTAGACGCCGTGTAATTACATTAATTGCAGCCAGGTTTTCGATGGTTCGACGTTCGATGAATGGCAGCGCGGCCGTGCGGGTAGGGGAATATTTTGAGACCGTTTTAATTCGCAGTCGAATCGAGTGTAGAGCGTTCTAAATGCGAACTGTAGCAAAACATAGCCGGGACAACGCACTGGGTGATGCTTTGTCCCGAATTAATCCACGTCACCCGATCCGAGGACGGTATCGCGGACTCGGATTCGACACGGTACGATCCTCCGTTTCGGTACGCGCGGCGAGTACGACCGGGAAATCACGGTGCTCGATGTTACACTTAATCCGTGACCTGTCATCGTTTGACACCCGGGTGACGCGATCCCGCCGTTCACCCGGCGCACGCGATATCGAGTAATTCGTTCCGCGCCCCGAATGTTGCCCAACAGATGCTCCTAAGTGCGACGTAACCGCGCTCCTGCGGAGAACGCGATGAGAACACTCTCGCCCGTTTTCGTTTCGATCGGTCTACTCGCGGCTCTGGCCTTCCTGGCAGCACCGAGAGGAACCGAAGAGGCACGGAACTGGCAGATCTGATCGAGCGGAAGCGATTTCCTGTAACGGCACGCTTCGAAACGCGATTCCCACGTTCCCGTCGCTGGCTACCAGCAGGAAGTTGAGAGCCCCTGGCGGGGGTCAGGCCCCATTTTTCGCAAAGCTCCCCCTCGGCACAACCGGGCCCCATATAGCTTTGCTCCACATAGTTGAGGTGAGCCTTCGAGGTAGACCGTGAAGACGAGGGTTCCGTGAGCGGTGGATGGAAACCGGCCGCGAAGGGCGAAGAGGGCGGCCGCGTCCCCCTGTCCCCTCCCTGGCTCGATATTTATTGCAGGGATGCGTGCCGACTAGATATTATTATTTGTACCGCGGGCATAATTCAAGCGACTCGTTAAAATTATTTTATTACTTGTTCTACGCTCGCTGGCTGCTCCCAGATTCGACCCTGCCACCCTTCCGAGGCCGTTGTCATCGCAGAACGATCCTCTTCGCATGTCCTACCTACGTCGTCGAAGGATTCTGTTATTCGTTTCGTTTTTCTCTCCGACAAAAAGCGAGAAACTTTTTCGAATACCACGGGAAAATGGGCTGAACGGAGCTGAATTTTTGATGGCGCATGTCTAAACAAGTAGCTCAAAAATGCGAGCACGGCGAAAGGGTAAATAACGTCGAGGAGCGGCGGACGGGTGGCACTTGCAGTCATCCCCGGATCCCCAGCTGAAAAGTTCGATCACGAAGAGCAGCCGTGCTCTCGTTCCAGCGTCATTATCCGCGGAACACGTTCCACGGTGTGTCACAATGGAAGGTGAGCATAGCGTCGGTCAACGGCATGGGCGTACCTCGGCGAACGCTCTCTTCTTCTCCTCGCTCCTGTCTCTTCAGGACGCGCAAAGTGGCGTGACGAGTGGCTCGTACGTGAAAGAAAGAGGGAACGCTGGGCCTAGGATCCTTCGATTACTCCCTTCCTTTCAGTATCGTCGAGTCGAGTAACTTAAAGTCGTATCAATCTCATTTATGCCAATTTCGCGTCTGGTCGAGCCCTCCGCCTAACCCATTTTCTAGGCCCGTGCCCCCGTTCGAGCACGTCATTGGCGCGTCAGACACGTTTTTCGAGCCGAGAATTTTCATGACAATCGCGCGCCGTCCAACGGGGTGGGTAAAGAAAGAAGGAAGAAGAAGAAAAGAGGGGGGTTTAACGGGGGTACGCGCTGCCGCCGTCGTCGTCGTCGTCGTCGTAGTCGTAGTCTACTTCGTATACGCTCGCGACACGTTCCGTGGATATGCAAATCGCGGGGCTCGGGTGGAATCCAGGCTCGGGGCCGATTTATTTCGCGCGCCACCTCTCTCGCCTCGCCTCGATTGATTATTCGACGATCGAACCCGTTTGTCGACTCGATTAATCTTCGTGAAAAATGTGACGATTCTACCAGCGCTACCTACGACCGCGCGGACCCAGCTGCGGCTGAGAGGGAGGAAATAATTTAGCGGAGCCGCGTGCACGGCAGCCCGCTAATGAGCGCGCCGACCGAGATCGATGATAAATAATTACGCCCGGATTTGCTTCTTTTTTTCCTCCCCCCCCCCGTCCGCGGCTACCGCTCTCGCTTTACTCGCTGGCGATTTTCGCGGCGACCGGGTAATTTACCGGACCCGTGAAATATTCGGCTCTTTTCGAACGATATTTCGAATCCCACCGCCGATCCCTATTACAAAAATCTGTCGTTCCCATTCAATCGCCGCTAATAAACGCTTACGAGTTACGCGCTCGTCTAGCCTTCGAGCACCGCGCGCGTGTACACAGGGGTGGAAAAATGTACGCGCAAAGTAGCCGTCTCTAACTCCGGCTGACGGCAGCCACTCGACTGCATAATTTCGAATACACAATAAATCGCTGCTCTCGAGGACAATAATGTGCAACGCGCGGTGCTCCTTGGACGAGTTTGGCACGATTCACGTGGACCGTGCGGATCCAGGGCCTCCTGACGCACGACGCGCAGCAGCTCGGAGATCGCGTCAAGGACGAAGGGTACGCGGCGAAGGGTAGATACCCTCGTCAGAATCGTCATCGAGGTGACAGGTAAATACAGGGGGAGAGCTCTATCTACCCTGGCGAGGATGTATATAATGTACACTCACGAGCCAGAAGACGATCTAGACGACGCCAGCGGCGGTACGGAAGGGCCGGCGCTCGAGTCCTTGCGAGTAAACGAGGATTAAATCCGAGACCGCCTCGTTTGCCCGTCCTCGGCCGCCGCTGTTGTGACCTACGAGAAATCGTGCGTGTAAAGCGAACACCGCGGTTATTGTTCGTCCTCACGCCGCGCGAAAGTAGAAACCTTCGAAGAGGCAATTGAAAGGGGGGGTTGCATCGATAGGCTTGACAATTTTCCGCCCCGCGTGAAATCGTTCTCCGTGCTTTTTGTGATCGTTAGGAGAACCGGAAGAACAAATAGATTATCTTTTAATTAAAGGAAAAAACGTATGGAAAGCACCGTAGACACCTCGAGAGGGATTAACGGAAATGATTCATGATGAAATTGATGGCAGCGCAGGTACGCCTGAAACGGGTAGCCGAGCCGTCGATATTTCCCTTAATTATGATGATTATGTCGGCTGGAAGAGTACGACGTTTACGAGCGCGAGTTATGGTTCTACAGCCGCGTAGCCAGAATACGCAATTTGCGCAAATCGATCGTTCATCCGGCAAATGACGCGCGATCATTAGTTTGCAACCGCTGGAAACCGCCTGGCAAGAACCACCGACGACGACGTACCACCGTTCTCTTCGTCGCCGGTTCTCTCTCTCTCTCTCTCTCGCTCTCTTTCTCTTTCTCTCTTTAGCCAGCTCGCAAACGAGATACTAATCCGCCTGTGGCTTGCACACGCGTTATTACGCTCGCTGGACGCAACGTTCTCCTACGCTGGCGTGCACGCACGGAGATTGCGAACATCGTGAAAGAGAAGGAATCATTTCGATTGGCCAAACGATGCGCGCGTGTGTTTTGCGGTAACGGGGACCAAGGTGTGACGAGGAGAGAGAGAGAGAGAGAGAGAGAGATAGAAAGAGAAAGAGAAACGGAAAAGATGGAATGGATCCAACGGAAGAGAAGAAGAAGGTAGGAGAAGAGAGCGAAGGGTTGCAGAAAGAGGGTGAAAGAGATTGAAACAGGGCTCGAAGAGCGAACAGGGCGAAGGGACGAGGAGCAGAAACGGGGAGATGGCGAAGAAGAAAGGAGGAAGAGGAAAACAGAAGGTACAAAAAAGTGCGTGTATATACGTATATATCCAGCATCCATCCCCTGTTTCCCTCCTCGTCGTTCTGGCGTGAGGGGTGGAAGCCATCTGCATCGCGATGAATGCCACTAACCACCCTGCGAGCACCCCTGAAAAACCCCCTTCACCTTCGTTTCAACCCCTGTGCGAAGCGGCCCAGCCGGACCCGGCTTGCCATGGGTTCTCAATTTATGTGCGACGCATGCTTACTGATTTACTACATTAGGATCATCCAGAATCGTCCGAAATTGCCCTTATACGTTTACTTCCGCTTCTATAGATAATCAAACGCGTATACACACGTGCGTACGCGTTTCTCGAAATAATTAATCGCGTCTTCCAGCCAAGGAACATCGACGTTGACGAAGGTGGACGTTCGAATTATTTAAAAATAAATTGAAGAGGGATGAAAGAAGCTGGGAAGATTTATAGTGACAATTATGTAGAAAGGGTGCTGGCTCCATTTTTGTTCTCCGGCGCTCTCCTCGCATCGTCTCGGGGAGCTTTATTATCGCGGGGTGATGATTTGCAAAATAAGCCCTTCCGTTCGTTTGACTTTCGCCAGCTTCGCCAAAGTCGGCCAGCTTTATCAAGTGTATGAATTAAATTGCCGTTTTATTACCCACGGGGGAGCGCGGTAAGGGCAACCACCCCCTGCACTCCCTTTCGACGCGGCGAGATTAGGCAGCGTTAAACTTTAACCTCTGAAAATATTACACAGCATCTGCGTGGAAAAGTGAGAAAAGAGTAAAATAAATTTAAATCTCGAATATTCGCAATTCCAGCATGCGAATGAACAAATTTTAACTATCATTCTCAAGGGTAGTTTTGCGCGAAGAAACGCGAAGGAAACAGAGCGTCGTCAAACGAACATTTATCCCGTATCGGCGACTTCCGGAAACGCGACACGATTTCCGCATTATGTCGACTACGCGGCGACGACTGTTACGAATCGCCACTCTAAAACCCCCTGTCGGATTCTAAACACACCCTTTACATACCGTCGACCGACCCGTGGGCGGGTTTAAGGGGTTTAAGGGTTTCGCGACACGAGGGGTTTCCGACTGATCGATCGTACGTCGCTCGGTACGTTTCTTCGACCCTGAAGTTTTACGCTCCGCGACTTCGATCGGCGAAAATTTAATCGTGCTTCTTCGTATCGAACTCTCGCCGAGCGAACGGTATTCCTGGCGTCACGGAGAACGCGTCGCGACGCTCAAGGAACCGTTATATAGTTCCATACGTCGATATCATGTTTATCAGGCTTTCAGTCGCTCGCGTTTCGCAAACAAACACGCTTTTCAACCCCCTCTGGAGTGTTTGCCCGGTCCCTGTTTATCGTTGAATTATAGACAAAGCTCGTTCCACGTCGGCATCCCTCGTACGACATACTTAATCGCCCTATTTCGCGCACGCACGCACACCAACGCCGGTGGGTTAAAAAGGAAACGGTTGGTGAAAGAAGGAAGATGGCGTCGATCATCAGAGGCCAGGGGTAAATTTGAAAAAGTCCGTCTTCTCTCGCTCCTTCCCTCCTCTACTTCCGCTTCAGGCGCGCTCGTAGCCTCCTCTTCGTCGTCGTCGTCGTCGTCGTCCCGTTCGTCTCTCTGTCTGTCTTTCGACCCGGCGGAACCCACGGCAATCACGGTGGCTGCAATTTTTATGAAGTCCTCGTCGGGTCTTCGAGTTCTTGAATAATTCAGGGTCAAGCGGCGTGGGCGAAAATGGCGCCTGCGCGGGCCGCGCGCAAGGTAATACGCGGTGAAATTTTTTGGTCGAGCACGCTGAAAAACTCGCCCCGCTCGCGCGCGCCACTTGTGCGATGCTTGAACGGTCCACCACTTTAATAATTTCGTGGTACGTCGAGTAGTTGCGATGGCGGAAATAAAATAGGGAACCACCCGGAGTCGTTGCCGCGGCGAAAAAAAATTTGTTTCCCCTCTCCTTCGTTTCGTCCTGCCGTTCCTCTCTTTTCGTTCGCTTCGCGTTTTTTTTTTCCACCCTTTACCCTGTCCTCGTCAAAGAATACGTTGTTCGCTAATATTTTCCTGCGAATTAAAAAAAAAAAAAAAAAAGAAAAAGAAGACGGAGAGGAAAAACCGCGATCTCGACCAGCCGGTCGAACTGGTATTATTATACGTGTATAACCAACCTTCTAACGCTCGTTGAAAAATAATTATCTCTGTGAAGGATCGTTGGTTTCTCTGGACGTTTTCCGTCATTGTTTCGTACAACAGCTCGAACTCTAACTACTGCATAATTGTTTAAATAACCAGACTCGAGAGGGGTACGGGTCGACCGCGGTTGAACGTGTACTTGTGTAAAAATGAATTTTTCCTGTCTCGCTATCGAGAGCGCACAACGATATTCTATCGCGTGCTATTTGTTACTTGATAATCGCAGACCTAATCGAATTAACGGAAATTGGATATATACGAGAACCATCGGATTATATTGCTAAGGTGTCGCATCTTCGAGGGACCATCCGCAGTTACCATACCGCGTCTTATGGATCAAGGACACTGTCGTAATCCTTTTATTACGACCGTAATCCTAGCTTTACGGGCTCGCGACCAGGATCGTTCGAGCGCAGGATTAACGAGTAATTAGCGAGACACGCGACGAGGATATCCACGAGTTCCATAACGTTGACCCTTATTTATATCTAACGGACTTCGCTTACGTTTCGAATGCCGCGTCGGATTTTATTACGGTCACGGGAACACGCCAGTGTTCGTGGAAGCGCTCCACGGTTTTTGGAAAAGTCGGGATCGCCGAATTTTATGGCGCGGCAATCGACCTGAATATTCGCAAGTAATTACACGAAGTCGACCAACAATCCTTTTAGGAACGCCCAGGGATTCCGCCAGGTTGACAGGGATCCGGAATAATTCCGGTCTGGCGGGGTAATTGAACGGTCACCTCGGCGTATATAGGGAAGGGATTAACCGCGGTTCCTACAAAAGGATTCTTGCAACACAATAAATCACTGTAACGATCGACATGATTACCTATTGCCGGATTCCGAGCGCAGCCCGGCTCTACCTGCTCCACCTTCGATTTCTATTATTCCCGTCAACGATTTACAGAATGAAACGCGAAAGGGTAATAAAAATCGCTACCGTATTTTACATTCCCCGAGCACCCGTTTTCAATTTCCCCGCGTCGTCCTCCGACCTATTTCCGGGCGATTTTGTCGTTAAATAATTTCTCTGAAAAATCTTGCAACTTTTGAAAACGTGGAAAGGTCAACGTGGAAAGAGGTCAGAAGATACCCGCGTGAAGCAAGCGTCACGATGACGGTGCGAGCCTTCGGATAGGAAAAGATAAATGAAAATCGAGTCCGTCGACAAAAACCGATTGATCCTAGAGAGAGAGAGAGAGAGAGGGAGAAAGGGAGGAAGAGTGAGAGTTCGCGTAAAGGGGTGGGAGGGTTGAGCGAGAGAGAGAGAGAGGGAGGACGTAGGTGAGGCTTCGAGGTAGCTTCGAGGACGGTGGACATCGATCAGAGAACCGTCGTCGTAAGGACGGACGTCCCTTCGTCCTGCGGAGGGGTTGATGGATGCGAGATTACAGCGGCAGGGACACTCGTTGACACCCTGTGATGTATCACCCGCAGCCTCCAGCTAGTAGCTCGGCTACTTACCGCACAGGGAACGGGCTCGCAGGCCTTCCACGAGGACGAAAAAGAGAAGTCCTGCCTCCGCGTTTCCCCGCCCCCTGCGTCCTCGCGTGGCGAATTAATACCACCCCGAATCGATTCTAATCTTAATCGTTCTTCCCTGCTGGGACAGGTGCATTCACGAGGTAATGAATATAAGTATCAGCTCGTGGAACTCGTCGGGGGAAACATTAGCGCGGAGGACGTTCCGAACGTTGGTTCAAAAACGGATCGATGTCAGCTGGAACGAGTAGCAGTCCACGCACCCCCCGTTTCCGAATGGAAGAAAGTCAAGTTTAATCGCGAGAACGAATTGCAATTTGATCGAGCGGCTACGTTACACCCTCCGTGTGATATCAACACGCGCGGCCATTGCGACCTCGCACGGAAATATTCGACGATAGAAAAAGGGGGCGGCGGGCCGCGCGGGGTGCGAGCGGACTCGGAAGCGAGAGGACGGGACGAAACGGGAAAAAGAAGGACAGGATAGAGGGTAGCGTAGATAAGTCGGGGTTGTCGGGGCATCTGCTTTCTTTCGTGCTTCCGGCCATCTTCTGCCCACCGCCACCCCTTTCGTCCTTCTTTTCGGAAAGGGGTGGAAACGGCTCCGGTCCATTCTCGTCGAGACGTTGTATCGGGCCAACACACCGAGACCCTTGTGCGAGCAACCGCTACAGGGGGGAGGGGGAGGGTGGTGGCGAAGGGTGGTGTAGGTAGAGAAGAGAGAGAGAGAGAGAATGCCGTGGGTGGGTTGGGCGAAGAAGAACGTGCTGAATAGAAGATTGGAACTCTTTCTGCGGTGACGGCGCTTCTTCCGGCGGGGTGGCTGATAGTGCCGGCTATTTCCGGTGGCCACCGTGACATTGCTATCGCCGTGCAACGTCTACTATACCCTGGAGGCCATCCACGTTAAACGTCCTCCTCGAAGGCTCGCGCGTACACCACCGTTCCGACTTCCACCCACGTATACGTATTTTTGCATCGGAGGACGTGGATTTTTGCCCGAGTTTCTCGCCGCGCCCCCGCGGCCTGAATTCTGGACACCTAGCTCTCTCTCCGAGGAGAAGATTTCCACGGACGCCGCGATTGCGGCTTTCTTCGCATTGTTCCACCTCTGTTTCGCGAATCGTCGCCCCGTTGATTTACACCGCGCGATATCCCTCAGACGAGAATAGGCACGCGCGTACAAGGGAGCGGCTCTCGATGAATAAAATATTTTTCGTTCGCGACAAAAAACAGTTACTGCGACGAGCAATCCTCGCGGACGTTCGTTCCTCGACGTCGCTGCGGCCGAGGCGGGATTCCGTATGGAAATTCGAACGCAATCGATAGGCAGAGATACGCGCGCTGCGTCGCGCGGATCAAAATCCGCGATAAGGGACGTTTACCAACGTCGCAATTGATCGCGAGAAAAGATAGAGGTATCGCGGTATGTCTGTGTATCCACCGTCACCGGATGCACTTCGCGGCTTATCGGTTATCGCATATCGAGCGCCCTGCAGCCCAATGAGCTCTCAGACATATCGTGGCCCGGCCGAACATCGACCCTTCGATTATGCCAGTTTATCGCCGGTGTCCCGCGGACAAAGGAGATCGCCTCGACACGTCGCGACGAGTAACACATTCTTGGACGATCCACCCGCCCGCCAAGCTCCCTGATCCAACGTTTCAATTTCCATCCAACGCATTAATTGCTAGCCAGAAAGAAAATTCTACATTCCGTTCTCTCGCCGTTCTCGCGACGAAGCGGGTTGTTCGCACCCCCTTCGAACTTTCTTAATATGCTGTTTGCAAACACGGAAAATTTCATTTCATCCGGAACGAGGAACAGCATGAGAACCCGGGATACCAATTATTGCACGGATTGGTGGCCGGGTCGACCGAGCCCCGCTGCTACGATTCCTGGTAACCAAAGCCCGGGCGAGGGCTAACGGTTTGGTATTACAGCATCGAACGATAAGTACGAGCGCGCGCGCGCAACCTGGAAAGACGGCGTAAGGACACCGCGAGGTCCCAGGTAGTCCTGGCCAGGGGTATTCAGCTGTCAATCAGGCCGCGCCGAATCCCGGTAGTCCTGGTGCACATCTGCTCTTGGAGAACGCGATACGTCGGCGGACGGGGGCGTTGCTTGGCCCCACGTTCCGCTCTCTTTCTCTTCCACCCTCCCCTTTTTGTACCTCCGCTATTTTTTCCCACCCTCGATTCTCTATTCACTCTTCTTTTTTTCGGCACGCCACTTACAAGTTTCCCTTCCCCTCGCTGCTTCCATCTCGATGTTTTCGTTGCTGCCGTTAATAAAGGTGAATTAAAAAACGATTAAACGGACAACTAAAGTGCGCAGTGTAAAAGCACTTGCCGATCGCACGAAATTGTTTCGAACTGTACGAGATCGCAGCGCGCAAAAGCATTCTCAGATTCGCGCTTCGCATTTAGCCGGAATTCAATGACGTCGAGGGGTGGCTTCCAGCACGCTGATTCATAAGAGGCCGGCACGCGATTAGCTGCTGTTTGGATCCATTTAGCATTCGGCCGAGCCATTAAGGACCGGTCGATACACCGGAATCGTTGAACTTGCAATCGAGACACCGCTGTCCTTCAATAGACTCCTCTCGACTCGGTAATGCCTCTGTGGCCGAGGTCCCCTTTCAATCGACACTTTCGATAATCCGGCCAGAAATTCCGCCGCGTCAAAGGTGAACGACAAATTGAGAACTGATCCCTGGCCCGTTTCGCAGCCCTTCCAACTATTCGAACCGCCCCTGAAACTTCATCGATTTCGCTCTCCTTCCACGGATCGAGGGAAAGAAACAGTGGCGACGGACGGGAAAGAAAGAATTCCTCCTCCTGGTCCACGATACCGTTTCGTGGCGCACAATGGAGGTCACCGTTTCTGAACGAGCCTGAAAATTGTTTACTTTCCACTTTTTTTTTCCTTCGGTAGCGCGACACGGGAATCGTGGCCGTCCTCGAAAACGACGACGCGTTTCGTCCAGGGCTCGTTCAATGGCCGCGTTAACGAGTTACGATTCACCGCGGTGACACCCTTCCAGGGACACGGCTCTTCCCGTGGCTGTCGACCGATCGCATGTCCACCCTTGTCTCCCGACCCGCCATCTTTCGCTCCCTTTCACCCTGCGACGGAGGAGCGCAGGAATCGCCTTGCGACTCCAGGTAATTTCGGGTACGAAGGGGAGGTAACACGATACCGGGGCACGGCCATCGTTTTTTCGCTTCCATTTTTCTTCCTCGCTCTCTGCCCCTTCTCTACGCCCTCCTTTCTCGCTCTCTGCTTCGTTCCTCTTGTTCTTCCATCTTAATTCGAGGGATTCACCCTTCGTTCGGGACCGCGGCGGAGTTTCGGTTCGACGACCCCTGGATCGTACCCCGTGCTCCCGATTGCCAGTTCGCTCGTTATTTCGGTAAAAAAAAAAAAGAAAGGAAGAAAAAAAAAGGAGAACAGGAGCTCGCGATGAGACAAAGACGCTGGAGAACGACGGCGATCCGATATTTTCACCGGTTTCACACAGAACGGCCAGGGCTCTTTTCTCCGCCGCGTGGAAAGCCACGGGAGGGCCTTTCGTGGAAATTGCGAGAGCCTGTGGGAAGCTGTGAATGGAGCCGCGCGCTCTCTCCTACCTGATCGCCAAGATACCGGGAAACGTGGTCCTCGAGTTTCGACGGAATTTATGGCCACGATTCGCTGACAGTTACCCCCCGAGTTTCCTGTTCGATGGAAATTTTATTGCCACGCCGTTCCATTGATTCGCCTTGTTTCCACATTGATCCATGATATTCCGAATGGGTAGCCGGAGTTTCGCAGGAAAAAACGTTCATTACGCCGTTCGCGGTCTCGTATTTCGTGGTCCTTGGCGGCGAGAACGTTCGCCGCCATGCGAACGCTCGCCCAAGGGAAAGTCTCGCGAGACGCGGGCTAGAAAAAGGAAGTGGGTGGCGCGAGGATAAATACAGACAGTTTATCGATGATCTCGTCGCAGGACGAGGGCCGAAATGAATGGCGGGCAGGAATTTCATTCATGATCTCGGAACGGTCATCTCGAGAGGACATCTCTGGACCGTGCCACCCGAGACCCGACCCCTACGGAACGAGAAAATAATCGCGGTGAAAACAGCTCCTATTGAGTTTCCTCGGAGATCTGGCCGCTTTTCAATCGGTCGGATGCTCGAGGCGATGGAGAACACACCTAGCGGGCCGCGAAACGCGCGTAGAACGGCTGTTAAGGATCCAGCGGATCGTTTTACCTCGAATTCACGCGAGCAAGTAGAGTAGCTTAATGAACGAGTCGCATCGGCGAATTTGATTTTCCGGATCAGGTCCCGCATTCGGAGGCGATCGTGCGGAAACGGCCGGTCCGTTTCGAACGAGAAATCATCGATTTTCCGGACACTGATCTCGAGCCGCGCTCGGCGACGACGACGACGACGACGACGACGACGACGACGACTACGACAACGGTGGCAACACTGCCAAATTTCTCTTGGGAGGAATTCCTTCCCTCTTGGCGGCTCGGAGAGCTCGGACGACCGATCTCGTGGAAAATTGAAAAATGCTCGAGGAGACAAACGCGGTGGCCGCGCGTGAGAGACAGCGGCGGGGCTCGAGGCTACCGAAAATCTGCGAGGCATGCGTCTGCAAGCGTTGCAACCCTAGTGCAACGAGTTAACGATTTTTCTCCCCACCCGGCAGAACGGAAACGAGTTCGAAACGAGTTCGAGGCCCGCGTCGACAGGTTCGTTATCGCGGCGAACCCTTTGTTTGCCAAGCGGTTATTCTTACTCGCGCTACTCTCCTCTCTTTCTCTATCTCTCTCTCCCTCTCTCCCTCTCTCTCTCCCTTTTTCTCTCCTGGTTCCTTCGCAAACAGCCGCGTGCACAGCCTCTCCTCTCCCGTACTCGTCCTGAATAGGTGTGCCACGCCGCAGGACACCAGCAGCCGGCCAGGACACAGGTGGCACTGGCGACGATCCGCTCGTCCACGGACAAGATCTCTTCTAATCTCAGCTCGTCCGAGCGACGGGATTAGGCTCATTAACTCCTGCGAGACACCCTCCTTTCCCACGCGCCCTCTCTCGCCGCCGTTTTCTTTCTCTCACCGACGCGAACGCGCCGATTCCTAACCGTGTCGCGCTCGTTTGGTATCGTTCGATTGACGTCACATTGTTACGTTTCATTAATACCGATAGCGATAATACAATTCGAAATTTCCCGAAGCAACGACGTCGCTTTTTAAACGCGTCCCGTTTCATGGTCCGCGATTATTTGATTTCAACGGAGTAGCGCTATGCTCGCAGAGGATTTTGATCGATGCACAGATATTTCGGGACAATAAAGCGCGCGTTGATACCCGTCGAATATGCCGGTATAATTTTCAACGGATCGTTTATCCCGCGTTTCGACGGTTTTCTATTTTTTTTTTTTTTTTTTTCTCCTTTTTTTCCCCCCCGAACCAACACCAACCTCGCGCCACCACCCAACTCCGGAGACCGCGTCGATGATTTATCGTGTACGGAAAATCACGCGCGTATACGCGCGCATATATATCGGTATAATAATGTAATCGTCGATACGGCCGACGAGCGTGGCGAAAAATTTTCATCGAACGTCGGGAATAAATATCCTGCCGGTGGAACATAACGAAAATAATTCCCCATGTGACGCACTGTCCGCAGATTATTTTATTCCCTAGCAACAGGTGATCACACTTTTGCCACTGTTTTTCCATAGCTCGCTGGACAAACGGCGACGCGTCGCGAAACGATCGTCGGAAAACCGACCGCGCCAGCGAGCCGTCCGATAATACGACTCGCCAATAATCAACCGCCATTTTGGTCGCACAATACGAACGTTTACAGCGTCGCGTTCGCACCTCTGCACCGAGAATTCCGATTCCGAATATTTCATCTCCTCTAATTATTCCTCAAAGAGCACGAGCTCCGTTATCGTTCGTACAAATCCTTTGTCGGAGGAGAATCCAGGAAGCGGTGCATCCCCTTACGGAAACAAAATTCCGCGTTCCCGGGACAAGCGAGCAAACAAAGGCGCCAGCGCTCGTGGAACATCGTCGACGGGGCAATATTTTTTCAACGACCCTCTTCAGACGGATGGATCTCGCGCGAGCAGGATCTACGATTCCGGTAAACCGTATTATCCCGACGGATCTCGTGTTCCGCGTACAGATCTCTCGCAAGCGAGAGAAAAGACCAGCGCAAAACCGTCTACCTTACCTTTAAACGCGAGAGCCAACTTCCTCCGGCACACCTTCGGAGATTTTCCCGAAGGACGAACAGTTTCGCCGAGGGAAAAGCCTATTAGTCGCGAGGGAGCCGAGGGTCCCCCGGCCTCCGGGGAACATTCAAGCCTAGCCGGCCTAGCGAATCGCAAAATCCCCCCGACAAAGCCCGCTCGCCGCGTACTTTCGAGAAAACCGCGCGCCACGGCCCGCTCTCGTTCCGTTCCTCCGCCGCTGACGAGTCTACCTCCTCTTTCTTGCCATCTTTCCACCTGCTGAAGGCATAAATCATGCCCCGCGGGGTCGTTCACGGCCGAGAGATCGGTTTGCAGGTGTCTCGACCGCCGAATTTCACGGCTCTGAGAGGGCCAGCCCTGTTCTTGCGCCTTGCGATGTACGCGCGATTTCACGGTGCCCCTCCGGGAAACTCTCTACCCCGGCCCAGCTCGTTTCCCTGCCTTTTTTCGCCACTGCCAATCGGGCACGCGAAGCAGACACCGAGTAATTGTTCGGTTTCTGGTGCCTCTACGGTGCTTGGCTGCGCGTAAATCAAGCCTCGAACTCTATCGCGTCTCTTGGCGGCGAGAGGGAAAACGGACGAAAAAAGTCTTCCGCGACTTGTCTTTATAAAGTGTCCGTATTTTGCGCGATGTTACAGTTTGAGTTAACGTTGGTGTTTTTAGAGGATCGACTAGTTTTTCAGTTGCTGCTCGCTGCTTTTCTGTAGCCAGCGACCAGACGAGGGAAACTTTTGTCAAGGGGTACACGTTCGATCTTACGTTCAAAGGGGATCCTTTGTCGACGCGTCCCAGAAGATCGTCCCTTTGACGAGCGATCGGTCGTGGGACGAGTCCTGATCGCTTCTAACCCTGAAATTACTCGCAAGTTTACCATTCAGATCGATCTTTCGCTACTACCTATCTAACTTCCTGGCGGCAAACATTTGCCTGGTACCAGACCGACGAGGGAGTTCGCGTCTTGACAGTTTTCTTTCGTGACAAGTTAAGGATCTTCGTCTGGTGCGTCTAATTGAGACAACAGGCGGACGTTATCTCTCGTCAGATCTCGTACTACGAGGGAAAAAAAGGAGGACCCCGGCGGGGTCCGAGCGGTAGTCGAGAACGCGTCGCCGACCCGTCGATATTACGATTAATTTGCTCGTAAATTTTCACCCCAGGGTGTTCCTCGAAATCCCGGAGGATAATTTATATATTTCTCGGCCCGACCTGGTCCACACCTGGCACTCGCAGCAGGCGTTTACCTGAACGAAACGGGCCAGACAGCGTCGCGCCATCTTCTCCGGTAGTTCGTCCCCTCTTTTTCTCGTTCACCTTTACCGTGGCAAAATTTTACGCGACGTCCACGCGAATTCTCTCGCATCGAAAACCAGGCTTAATCTCTCGCGAGACGTGAAAAAGGAAAACTCTTCTCGGGAAGAGCTTTTCTTAGTTCTAATAAAATCGCGGAGAACCGAAGAATCCTCGCCCACCCACCCCTCCCGGATCGAACGTCTTTAAGGAGTTTCGAACAGCTTTCGAGGAATCGCTCGATGGCCGTGAAACGCGAAAGCGAGCGCAACGAATCGCGCGTAACGCACCTTTCCGGCCGAGTTCCGCATCCGTCAGAAAGTTTCGCGGCTCGTCGAGGGGTGGGTCGGAACGCCGCGAGATTCCGCCGGGGCGAGCTCGCGGCCGGAAAAAAACTTTCCTCCCGCAATAACTCATCGAAGGGACCCGCGGGGTGGCGGGCTCCTCGCTGCTGTTTGCCAAATCAAGTGTAAAACGCGAGGTAATTGTCAACGCGAGAGGGTTCACTCCGTGCGCCGGAAGGGTGGCTGCAGACGAGATTAGAGGGTAGGACGCGCGGCACGTCGAATGTTTATAAACTCCTCGTCGTTCGATTTTCACGGCTAACGATGCACTTCGAGGATTCGATTTGCGTCTAACCATGCGGAATCGATACGGGCATTTTTCATACAACACTCACCCTGCCCCTTTCGGGGAAACGTAATTCCAACGAAGAGCGTCGCTCTTCAATTTTCGCAGCCATACGACTCGCGCTCGATCCATTTCGATTAAAGTCAAGCCGGTGAATTCTTCGCGATTAACCCTTTGCGCTCGGATGCCCCATCTGAGGGGACATCAGCATTGATTAGCGACTACAGAGGTTAAACGACTTTATGAGAAATGCACGTTTCCCATAAGTTTTCTATTGAAACGGACAATTTTCTACTGCTAACGCCCAGGAAGGAGCAGAGTGCGAAGGGTTAAACGAAAAGTTTCCCTACTACCTAATCGCAAACGCTAACTTGTTGAATTAATAACGCGTTAGGAAGGTCGGCTGTCACGTCTCGATTAATCGTCCCGCGATGTTTACCCGTAACCGCTAAACACCATTCTAAACGGCGCCGTTTCGCCCGGTCCCCAAGTGACGCGAGCCACCCCAAAGGAAGTATCAAAAGGACGAAAGCCATAGGTGCTATTTAAACGAATTTCCAATAAAAAGATCTACCGGCTAGGTTGACTCCGTACGGCTGGGAATCAAGATCAAGAGGCGGCCGAACAATCGGTGGCGCGTTTCTATGAAGTGCGCCGGGGTGAATAGAATTCGCGATGAAAAGGACGCACGCGTCTGTGCGCGCGAGTTCGGCCCTCTTCTTTTTTCCTTCCGCTTTTTTTCTCCCCCCCAACCACCTCCCCCACCCGCGTCTTTTTTCCTTTTTCGGTAGGAAAACCGGGGCCGCCGCCGCGTCGCGTTTTTCATACGGCCCTCGATAGACGGCCGTAAGTGCATTCACCGTGCAAATCGGGTTGCCTCGAGAGTGCAACAATACGCAACAGGTGAGGAGGAGAGATCGGTACGCTTTCAATGGCAGGTGAAGTTTCTTTTCGTACGCCAATAAGTACTCGAGATTGTGCCCGATCCGATTGCTCGAGGAATTCCGCAAGGAAACGCCGCGCGACACCCTTCGAAAAGAAAAAGGGGGGGAAAACAAACACGGGAAGCGCGATTTGAACCGAGTTTTCGGTGCCCACCAATTGGACGAGGCGCGTCGCGGTTGTCGCGCGGTCAGTTTTGACGAATCGCTCTTGTTACCGCGAAGAAAAACTGGGCCCAACCGAGACGACGAGGAGGGACGGAGGATTGGGAGCAAAGGGCGCGGAGAAACGGAGCACCTGCGCGGGGATGTTGATGCGTCTGTCGGCGTTAATTAACGGGCCATTAATTATCCGGAATGGACCAATTAGAGGGACGGTCTTGTTTCGAGCTATCGTGTCCGAGCCGGGCAGCTCTTTAAGAAGTTCGCGTAGCATGGATCGCGCGGCTGAAAGACGCGAGGATTTATCGGTACGATAAAAATGGCGATCTCTGCAACTCTGTTCGAGGTATTCTTCAATTTTCCACGCTATCGGGAACTTTGATGCGACGATGACGAAACTGTAGGCACATGAATATTTAATCGAACCTGATATATTGCTCGGCTACGTCTCTGAAAGTCCGTGTTTTTCTCCTCGCGTTCACGGAACAAGAGCCTGAAAAAATTCGTTTCGCGTCACAGCTGCCGCTCTATTCTCGAGCACGTATTTTTTAAGTATGATAATTTATGAGAGACGCTCGCTGAGAGTCGATGTCACGCTCGACTGTCCAGACGGATCCTCGTCCCGTCTCCGCGACACGGACAAACAACCGAAGAATGCAAGAAAAATGTGTTCGAACGCGCGGGACACCGTAATCGATTACCCGCGATCCATAACAGATTCATGGATCGTTTTCCAACGAGGGAAAACCGCCATCTATCCCCCATCATTGTCCGCGCATCGTCAACACCCCGAATTATCCGCCGATATCACCGGTCCGTTCCGAGCCACTGTTTTCAGAGGCGGTTTCTTATCGAGTCGAAGAATCAAAGTACAGCAATCAGTCGCGGGATCAACGTTATTCATACGGGGCGGAAGGTGGGGCACAAAGGACAAATTAAACAGTTCCATCGACGGCGAACTCCGGCGCAACCCTCTCGGTCTACACGGTCATTATCTGTCCATCGTAGTTTCCTCGCCCCTTCGTCGGTACTTCGCCTCGTAATCGTTCGTGAATCAAGATGGACCGCGCGGAAGGGTGTACAGCTCTATCGAAATACGCATCGACGCGAAGGAAGTACCGACGAGGTCTAAGAACGTGAAAAGAATCCTTTGAAGCGAGCCTCGGAGCGTCCTAGAGAACAGGATCGCTTCTCACGATTCCTTTCTTCCGCTCGCGCTCCACCTACGCTTTTTCAGACAAAGTTTTGTTTCCGAACGCTCCAAAACGCAGATCAGCCGCGTTTCCATCGACGAACGTTCGATAATTCCCGCCGCGCGATTAAAAATCGTGCGCCCAATTTGAATTTCGTAGCCGAGAGAACGCGGGGGTTGAAGAGCATTCAGGTTCGACCGATCGTCCGCGACCACAAAGGAGGAGGGGCGGTCTCGTAACGGCTTCCGAGAAAACCGCGAAACAAAGCTCGAATGAAAGCGCTATCTCGAGTGGATCGATCGATCCATGGGATCTCGAGCGCCCCGCTGCCAACAAAGAGAGATTCCTTTGGATTCGGAGAAACAAAAAAGCCCGCGACCCCGTAGAAATCGATCGATCAGAGGGAAGGGGTTCTCGAAAAACGCGCGGCGACCCCCTCGAGCGTGGCGCGCCGGAATAGTGGGACGGATAAGCAGGTAGAGTAGCCGGACCCGGCAGATCGGATCTAGCCTCTCTGATTCGCCTGGATCCTTAGTCCTGTAATAAGTACACAAAAGTAGGGACCTGCTTTCGTAGGAGCGAGCGAGAGACGCGACAACCCCTCGAACTGGAGAGAGAAGGAAGCTGTCGTTGTAAGTGAAAAAAGAAAAAAGCGAACTAAAAAGGTAGACGGTGAAGCGTTCGGTGTCTCGAGCGAGGAGAGATTTCCGGAGGCTGCGCGCACGGTTCGACCTCACCCTCACCCCGTGCACTCTTACCTGGTGCGTTCCAGGACCCACCCCCTTCTTCCTCGACACGGCCACCCCACCCTGGCTCGACGATCGCCGCCTTACCTATGGGAAAAATCTACATTGAGTCGAGAGGGCGAATGAATGGAGGGAGGGGAGGTGGCCGGTTCGCGGTGGAATCTTTTGTGGCCCGGATTCCTTCTGTCGGGTCCATCCGCTGCAACAACGTCCTCCGCCACGGCAACGACAACCCGAGGGCCCTTCCTGGACCCCGCGAGACCCCGTGCGCCCACACCCCCGGGGCTACCTGAAAAACTCCGTCCGCACGTGCAGGTAACGGAGGTGAACGCGATTCGCTTTCTCACGGGACTACGACGTGGGTAACCCCGTGGCGCGGCTTCCTGCGCCCTCGTTTTCGCGCGGGCTTCTGCCGGACAGGAGCCGACACGTTCGCCAGCGACTTTTCTTCTGGTTTCGGTGGGATTCTGTGGGAAATCGTCGCGCGATGCGAACTTTCCGTTGCTTTTACAAATATTTTTTTGATACTGAGTTTGAGGTACGATTGTTTTAGGGTAGTGGTATGTGAGTGGTACATTCGAAAGGTCTCAAGGTCGTACAACAGTCGAGGGTTAAGGAAAATTGATTGGGATGAATTATCTGTTCGCTCGGATCCCACCTTTTTCCTCGCGAATTAATTACGCGATGATCGTCCGGATGTTGCCGCGTCTGACCCATTTCTCACCGTTTAAAGGCTTGAAACAATTCGCGTCACTTCCGCGTCCCCGGCAGACAAACGCCGGCAGCGCAAAAAACAGCGATCTCGCTGCTCCTCGAAATAAATTACCGCCACGCCCTTCGGCAAATGGGCGTGTAAGCGGCCTCACCCTGGTCAAAGACTCCTCTGGAAACAGACGTACAGCACGATCGTAATTATCCGGCGACGGAGCACGCTCGCCACTCCCGCCCTGCCTTTCTCTCTTCTTCTTCGTGACGCGTCTATCCGGACGGATAACGCGCGAGCTTAACTCACTAACCTCCTCTCGCGCGGGATCAGAGCGGGAGGTGAACGCAAAGGTCGTGGATACTGCATCGTCACGTGCCTCTATTAGAAGGCCGTGGAAAAATACTTTTTACTCGCGTTCCTCCGCCTTCCCACCGTCCGTGTCCGTTTCGACACCATCTTTTTGCTCTTTAAACGCCTCGTTTTCCCCCCTTTTTTTAAATTCCGTTCTACGTCTCAACGTGGAGTACCGCGAGATTTTCCTCGGTTTCTGCGTCTCCAACTAACCAATTTTTAATGACTTCGTTGTCGGAAGCCACGGTATTCGAGGGTAGCGTAGGCGCGAGCAGCAGTTTGGGGAAACAGGAGTCGAAGAAATCTGAAGTATCGCCCCACTGCACGAGGATATGCACCCCCGTTCAGGGGGAACCCATTTCTTCTGGGTTCTTTCTCCGCGGTTGCGGGGGAAATCCACTGCGCGCTGGGTGGAGGAAATATTTTTATTGGAACGATCGCGGTTGACGTACGAAGAGCGCCTCGAATTCGCGGCGTCAGGATCCATCCTGGGATTCGCGTTCCCTCGAGTGTCCCGATCGATCTTCCCTGCCGCGCGAACTTCGCGCGAGGAATGATTCACGAATAATTCCGTAGCAGAGTTCTCCTTCGATTCTGAATGTTTTTTTTTTTTTTTTTTTTTCCGTAAACTTCTAAACCGGAGATAAACGGTACAGATTTTAATTAAGAGAAGGAAGATACCGGGGGTTCGAGGAATCTTTGTTAGGAGAGATTTAGACACAGCCTCCGCGTTATGCCACATTAGCGCTCCTCGGGATTCCGGTTTTTCAATACGACCAGTCATCCTCGAAGAATCGGCAGACAATGTGGCGGCAGCCCTCTTCCTCGTCACCGGACCCTCGTAAGCACCGCGCGCCCTCTTTATCTTCTCTCGGCTCGTCAGTCGGGTCAGTGAAATAAAAAGGACGGGGGAAGAAAAATAATAAAACGAAGGAAAAACATTCGGATGTTCGTTTGCCTAAAGACTCGGGAGTTCCGGCGTCGGGTCCAATCGCACGGAAACTCGAGCCATATTGTTGCTTATCGATCGTCCGAGGCAACGGTCCCGCGACTCGATCCACGCTTCGCGATTAAATGTATCGCGATGACGATTAAATTTCTCCGAATCGAGTCGAGCCACGTTCCTCAGTCGCGCGAATACAGTTGGCCAGCGACAGCCAGCAGCCGTCAACTCGATCATTGCCAAGGCACCCGAGCGATCCTGACGAAGCAGATGCCGGACGGATCTCTCCGCAGGGCCCGTGATTTTATTCGCCAGGAGCGCAAAAGGTGAACGGTGGCGCAAGGGCGGGCCGTGGCAGCAGCCGCGTCTGCGAAGGCTTGCGTAATTATGTGCGAGGATAGAGTAACATGTCGGACATTCCAGCAGCCACCGGAGTCAGAATCCACCCTCGCCGGTTGGCCCGTTGAACTGAATAGCCGGCTAATGAACGCGAAGCCTCCAGTCTGTCAGTCCCGCGCGTCCACCATGGGGAACGATCATTGCTCGGCCGAGGATGAAACCGATGCGACGCGGAGCATGGTTTCTAGCCTGGCCAGTCACGGACTGACTCATCTCGCGACCCGTTTCAGCCGACTCTTCACGCCGTTGCCGCTCGATCGTCTTCTCGACGAGCCGTTCGATCGAACCGGGGCAAACTCCTGCGAGGATCGCACGATTTAATCACCGACTCGTTGCTGTCCCGCGAAATCAATTTAACCGCGGCAGCCCGCGATGATCGCGGACCGTCATCGAAGATGATTAATTTTCCGTCGTTAATTTTCCTCCAGCCGACGAAGCACGGGGAGGGGAGGGGAGGGGAGGCGCGGCTCCCAACGTCCCTTCGACGTCGGATCCTATCCACCGGCAGAAACCATTTCGTCGAACAGAATGGGACGTGTATATCGGTAGGTACAATTTCAATTTCGCTATCTCCCCCCTTTGGGTTAGTTCCTCGATTCCTGTTCGAAGCGGCGGGGGTAAGGGAACGGAAGAGGGCGACGCGGGGGGGACGAAAGGGGGTGTAAGATTCGACGTTAGATAGGCGAGAGAGTTAGGCCCGCGTCAGGCGGCTTCTCCTTCTCGGCTGTCACTCAAATCCTTCCTCCCTTTTCACCTCGAACCCTCGCCACGGTTCTCCAGTTCGGCTCCCGACGTGCACCCCCTTCGATCACCCTCTCTCGCACGTTCCACGGCAAGGGCCACCCCCGCGGACTCGGTAATTGAATTTCACGAGTTGGTTACCCAAACCCTCGGGATCCTGGCCGTCTCGTGGGCTGTTCCACGCTCGCGCGGGAGGAGGGTCGCCGTCGTTTCTGATGCCGACGCTGGTTCCGCGTGTACGCCAGGGGTCTGCCAACCCACTTGATGCCCGCTTAATGTCGTATCACAACATTGATTACGACACTGCCGCGCGATTGCCGCGAGAACGCCTTTCGCCCTGATTCTTGTCGATGAAACGGTTCGACGCCTCGCCGTGGTTCCTCGACGGTCTCTCGTTTCTCGCTCGATCGAAAAGTATTAAGAAGAAAGTAAGACAAATGTCGTTCCAATTCGCACTCATCCGACGTGCAAACGCATTCTTGTCTGTCCCTGATCGGTAGTCTTCTTCGTACGATTCCATATTATTTTACTAGGTATCGAATCGTACGAACGCCTTACACGATAAGATCATCGTCCGATTCGACGTTCTCTGCGTTCATAAATATTTAGCAAGATCAGGAGGAATTTATTTCCGGGATAAGAAGAAGCTCCGTCATTCCGTCCTGAATTTAATGAACCGAGCTGATTTTTCACGGAACCTCTCTCCGCTTGTTTGTATCCACCCTCCTCTCGACCCGTTCCTCTTTTTGTCTCTCTCTCGGTCCGCCCGGAAGCACCCTTCGCCCCGTTCCGGCCGTACGACGCGTCGAATTCGAGGTTTTTCCACCGGCTCTTCCCGACCGATAATAATTTTAAAAAGGGGGATACCCTGGCGGCCCTCTAGGTGTCGGCCGTGGCGAAGACGAATTATCGCCGCGTGACGCGTACTCTTATTTATGATCCCCGCGCCCATCCTACATCACCCTCCCTCCACCCGCTGTCATCGTCGCGAAACGATCGAGGATCCTCGGATCGGCGAAAATTATAAATCCATCGGTCGTCGCGGACGAAAAACGGTGCAACGAAAGAGAAATTCCGAAGGGTGTTTCGTCGTTAACAGAAAATGAAAACGTCCACCGACAAAGAGGTATCGGAATAATGAAATTCCGCGGAGGAAAGTTCATTTCTCCCCCCCTCTGGTGGATTACGCGAGATGTATGGCCACGATTCTTCCAGTTAACCCTTTCAGCGGCACGAGGGGGCGGTGGATGACGGGTGAAATAGATCGCGTTCGGCTGGCATCGACAAATCGACGACAGCGAAGGAATCAGCCGGCGAAAATACGAGAGGGGAGGAAAGATAGCGGCGCTGACAATTGGGGCAACGGTGTGATCCGATATTGCGACGGCAACCGTGCGCCACTTCAGGGCGGATCTGGTTGGTCAATCAGCGGTGCATTGTACGTAACGAACCTCCGCACTCGGCCGAGTTTAATGCCCGTACGTGGACCTTCGCGAGCGTGTGTGCGCGTGGGTTATTAAATATGACGAGAAGAGGGGCAGGGGGGGAGGGGGCCTGCGGGGGCCGGGGTACGGGCCTCCTCCTAGCTTCCTGAACGTCGCCGTTTGACGTCGAGATTGTCGTTTAACGTTCTCCTGGCCAGATCTTCCAGCTCGCGATTCTCGACCCCGTCTTTCCTCCTCCTCCTCCTCCTCCTCCGCCTTCCGACTGAATTTTTAATGCCAGCAATTTCACGCTTTCTTTCCACCTCCTCCCCCCACCTTTCGCTCGCTTTCAATTTTATCGATGCAAAGTTAATTAGTCGTACAGCGATGCGCGCCGACCCCTTCACGATTTTTAGACCGTAATACAGTTTTAGAAATTTCTTAATAGCGTCGAAAGTACTCGGCGCTGACGAAAATACACGAGTCCGTTAATCTCGCCGCGCGTAGAAGTTCGACGTTCGTTCCCTTCCGGGATAAAGGCAAGGAGAGGGCGGCGGATACCACCCGGCGGTGTTTTCCATCGGCATCGCTCGACGAGGGGGTGGCGGTGTATCGCGGCGCGGAGCGTGCATAAATTTGGACGGTAGCGTCTCATAGCTCGGGCGGATGGTGCTCGAAAGCGGTGAAGTGGACCTCTTGGTAACGGCGAGCACTTATTCGCTCGCTCGCTCGCCAATCCAAATGAATTGGATAATTTGATCAGCTCGTTGCTGGCCCTTTGTTGCCTCCTGGGAACTTTGAATGGTCCGGTCGACCGACGTCCCTCTTTTTCGCTCTTTCCCTCTTCGTCCCTCTTTTTTCTTTTTCTCCCTCCCGCTCTCCTCTCTCTCTCTCTCTCTCTCTCTCTCTCTCTCCAGCCCACCCGTCTGATTCCCCAGAGCTCCGTTTCTCTCTTGTCTTTTCGATTCTTTCCCTTTCGTTTCCTCCTCTTCTGGCGCTCGCGCTCGCGTCCCGATCTTCCCTCCATCCAGACGCTCTGATACCAGGCCGCCTGGCGAAGATTCGCGGGTGAATAAAGAAAGCACCGGTTCTCCTCCGACTCGTCCCGACTACCCGGCCATGAATCGCGATTGGCGGTTACACCGGCCGATGGGAAGAGACACCGCGAACGTTTCGTGGCATTAAAATAATAATTCGCCGGATGCGCGTGGAAAGGGAATCGTTTCAACGGGAGGGAAAGACTCGCTGGTTCGACGTCCGTGATTCGTATCGAGCGTTTCCTCTCCTCGTGGATTGCCAAGAAAACACGCTCGAGTGCCGTCCTCGAGGAACGTGGCGCACGGGACGACTCTGTCCCGACCTCGTAATGGCGAGAGATCTACGAGATTGGATACGATCGAGCGTGCGCATGTTCTTCGCTCTTGCGTCGAGCAAACGCGGTTACGATTAACCGTCTCGCATTCAGCTTCAAGTTAACAATCTTAAGAAACTCCTGAAGACACTCGACGAAGCTGCGAGACCTCGGTTACGAGCGAAGGACGAAGGCGCTGGGACGTTGTCTCGCGAGATTTCGAGGAGAGCTTCATTCGGTGATAATCGCGCGCTTCGTCGAAGATCAAAATTTCGACTCGGTTTAACTGGCGCGCACGACCTCGACGAGGGTGGGCGAGCGAGAAAAGAAAGGGAAAACGGAGAGTCCCGAGGGTTGAACGGCTGAATATGATAATGCAGTCCCGGAATCGGGAGTAGCGGGGGTGTGGAGGTGGAGAGAAAAAAAAATCAAGCAACGCTTTTCAGCCAATTGATCCGAAAGATCCCCCGGCCGCGGTCGAGGATTTTAAATGCCGCACGAACATATCCCTTCATCTCGACCCGTTCCCTGAATAGGCCCGCGCTTGCATCCTGAAAGGAATCCGCAAGATGAATCCGCGAACTCAAGACAGCCGACCCATTTAACCGTGGAAAAAAATATCCTCGAGCCCGTGCCGCTGCTATCTTAAGCCCTACATTCACGATGGCGAGCTAACGGAGATATTATTTCTTTTTTTTTTTCTCTCTCCCTCTCCGTTCTTCCTCTCCTTTTTTTCCTCTCCCTCGCGGTTTTTCCCGCCCCAAACCACCACCGCACGACTAACCACCCACGCCCTCGCAGAGTATCTCCGCACGTCGAAATATTATTCGGACGATCGCCGGTTTCATCGCTGGCCGACTATTTTTCCATCCTTTTTCCCCCTCGTGTTCCTCCTCTGGCTGCGTTCGCGTTCCTTCCGCTTTTTGTTCGCGATCTTGCTCCTTCACGACGCTAGCCGTGAGCGGAGGAGGATTCCTTACGGCCCCGGAGGCTCGTAAGATCGTGGTCACGCAGCCCGGAGGGCCTTGGCGCTGAAGAGAAAGACAGAGGAGGACAGAGGGACGGAAAGGGAGGTGGTACGCCACGAAGAGAGAATGGAAGAAGCGGGTACGCGAGATACCGAGAAACGAGCTGGTTCGTTGACGAATTCATCAAAAACGTTTCGGTGTAATAGTGCCGTGATTACTGGCGGACAGAGAGAGGCTGGGAAATTAAAAAAGAAAAAAGAAGAGCGGGGAAAACGGCAGGGCGGCGGGCAGAGGGGAAGGGCGCGGAGGTGCTCTCCTCTGTGGCCGGAAGGTGAGTCTCCCGGCGAAGGGAAAAGGTGGAGATGATTAAAATGAATTCTACGGAGACGCGAGCGCGGCCGTTTCACGGCATATTTTTTTTTTTTTTTTTTTCTTTTTTTCTCCACAGTATTCTTCGAGAGGCGTACCGCGCGGCTGGCGTTCGATGATATTTCGGTCGTCCCTTCAGCGGCGTGAATGGGGATCGATCGACGAGGGACGCCGTTCCGGGGATTGAGGAAGCGTGGATTTGTCGCGGCCGCCTCTGGGAGCGGGATTCATCTTGAAACTGACGAAGAATAGCACTTGATACGTGTCTCACAACGCCATTTTCTGATGAAACGCCGACAAGGAGAACCGCCACCGCGGTCTATCGCGACGCTCTTGACACCGCTCGAAATTCATCCCCCGCGGCTCCAGCGAATTCCCGGGGTCCGTATTTACGCAACAAACTCGGCGAGCATTTATTTATTAGAATTCCACGAGGCAATCGGATCGTCCGACTCGATCGAACCCTTTCTCCCTCGTCCGAATCGAACGCTCCGACGCAGCGTACTCGCTCCCACCGACGCGGACGTCGATAGCAAAAATCACCCTGTCCCATTTCATTTTCCTTCCTCTCTCGCTACCCCTTCCCCCTTTCCCCCCCTGTTCGCCCGTCTCTTTTTCTTTCGTTCGGTTAGCGCGCCGGGCAAAGCGGCGCGGAGCATATTTCCGAGCGCAGCGGGACGTATTACCGAGCCGCTCTCGTCCGATAATGTGTTTCTGATTGCCGGCACGTCTAGATTTCGCCCACGCCGGGACTACGAGTCGATGCAAATCCACCTTCGCGAAATATCGCGTCCTCGAATGCTCGCGCGTACGCGTTTAGCCCGGTCCGCTCCACTCGATGCCATTTTCGTGGCATCGGCAATCTTCGAGAGCCGAGCGAGTTTCCGGATTGAAGTAGACGCGTTCCGTGCTCGTCCTAAATAATTTCCCCTCCGCCGTATCAATCTGGGCCAGACGGATCGTCTAATTATCGTACCACCCGATCCTCGCCGACGAAATCGTCGCGCGACGACGATGGTTAACGTCCAGCCGAGTCCCTGTAAATAACTTTCCCCGCTCGACGCTCGATTCCGTCCCGCTGTTTAATAATAATATTGTTTGACACGGTTCTTTGAGCCGGCGGCTTATTGACGAAAGGCACGCCGTCGCTGCGACGGATTCACCGTGGGGAATAGCGTCATTATTCGGCGGCGCGTCGAAGCGGCCGTTTTTAATGAGATCGTACAATATTTAAGCCGAGTCTCCAGCGATTTTGCGCCATCCGCGTTGTCACCGTGAAACCTGCCCTCGCTTGCGATCGATGGCACGAAATATTCTTCTCTTCTCCCAATTGTCGAGTGTAATTAAAAAAAAAAAAAAAAACGAAAAAAGGAAGAAGAAAATGAAATCGAGAGAGAAAAAATGAATCGAGGTAACTTTGCTCTCCGTATCGATTCGATCGTTAAGGAAATTGATCGCGACGAGAGAGAGTGGTCGTTGGGGAAACACCGGGGTGCGCGCGGAATGAACGGCCGCGTACCCGAGGAATACCCGCGTCTGATCGCCAACAAAAACGGATCGGTCGCATCGTTTTATTCCAGTCGTCGCGAGATCAATACCTATAGACGAGCCCGTCTCCGCAGGTCGGATCGATCGTCGCAGGTATGCCTGATACATATGTACGCGCGGAGGAGTATCGAGGCACGGGAAGGAGAATCGAGAGCGCGGCGTAGGAACGATGGATGGTTGGGAACGTATCAAATTATCGGTTATTAATAACGCGCCGCGCATCGCCCACGCTCTTCGCATCGCGTTTTTCCTTTTACGGGATGGAACGATCTCGATCCCGGTTGATCGAACCGGTTGATCCGCGAACCAAGCGTCCTCCAACCTGGATCCTCCCCTGTTTCCGCGCATTTCCTCGCGAAACCGTCTTACATAATTCTTCGCGCGGAACCTAAACGAGAGAGGACAGATCCGCAATCGGTTCCCGCAACGACGGGACCGATTTGTCTTTCGGAGCGGCTGAGAACGCTTTGCGCAAGCAGTGACGAAACGCGCGCGAGCAAAGGCTGGGGGAGGTTAAGGAGGCGGCGAAGAGGGGACAGCGGTCAGATTAAATCGGCATTTTCGAGCTAGATCGGGTTCTCAGGGCGCGCTGGTGTACCGCGCGCGTAAATTAAATAGTCGATGATTAATAGCCGCGCATAATGGTCACCTACGTACACGATTTACATCAACGCCGGTTTCCAGGCTCGCCCGGCAAGGTCAGAGTACCGCGGACCGCTCGGCGAACGAATCGATTAATAACCGCTCGCCGGCTGATAGCCGGCACCGCAACGCGTATACGCGTTCCTCTGCTCTCCTCTATATATAGAGCTAGAAACCGATGTGAGGATCACGGGCGAGCGAGGCTGCTCTGCTCCGAGGCGGAGGCACGCTTTGACTTCGCCGCCGGAAGACCCACACCTTCGATCGCGTGCAGGTGTCTGATGGCCCGGCAGACTCATCAACCGGTGATTTTGTATGATTGCGCCGCGATATTCGTTACGCGGCGACGCTCGGTCGCGTTCGACGGCATTCGCGGCCTCTGATTCGAGAGCAAAAGTCGTGCGATCCATCCCGACCCGAAACCACCCCCTTCGCGTTATTTTTCAACACGCAACCTCTCCGGTTCCACCTTGAACGCGAGTAAGAATAATTTGCGAATTTCCACTCACCAGAAGCAGCGTTCCCAAGGTTGCAGCCACCAGCCTCGGCATCTACGAACAAATAGAAAATCAAGGGTTGGCGGAGGGCACGGTGAAAGTTTCGCGAGCTAACGAGGGTACGAACGCAAGCAGGGAAACTCGCAAGGTTAGAGCGTCCTCCGGTGCAGTGTAATCAGTTAAATATCGTGTCAGGGTCCCCTGAAAGATTCATCAACGGGTGGCCAGCGGAGATCCGCTTTCCTCGGCGCGCCCTATTCGCGAAGGCAAACCACTCGTGCCGCCTGGCCCGCCCCCTCGCGCGCGGGGGCCCTTCTTACGTAATCCGTCTGTTAAAATATCAATCTCAACATTTCACTCTTTGCACAGCATTCCGTGCAGGGGTCGCCCCGATCCCTCTCACCCGCCGCCTCGCTGTCTGGACGAGGTCATCAAAGATGCAGCAGCAATCAGCGGAGCTAGTCGAGCGGACGAGCAAGCAGAGAACCGGCCGACTACCGGCCTGCACCCCAGGGATGCACGCGGGATTTTCTTTGAGCCTCCAAATCGATCCCTCTCGCGCGGGATAAATATATTCGAGCGTGGCAGCACCCCTTTCGATTTTCCATTCCAATCGCCGGAAATCCTGTCCGAGGACGGAGAAAGGAGCCTCGAGTTCGTCTCGCGAATCCATAATAAAATCGATGCTGCCCTCCTCTCGATTCTCGCGCGAAAATTCATACTTAACTACGCGTCCGATCGACGGTGTCCGCGAATCGATTCACAGACTCCTCGATAAAAACATCGCGGAGCTCTACCGATCGGCGAGGACACACCAAAACGCTCGATCCACGATGGGCAACGATCCGTGGCACGGAGGTCTCTCTCGTCGTTGAAATCTCTGCCTTCCACCCCTCCCTCCCGCCGCCCCGCCTCTGACCGCGGCGCACCACCGTGGCGGCGGGGGGTGGATTCTATTAAAAATGCAATATTCTCGTTAATCCGCGCCGGTATGTGGTACCGGCTAATTAGCGAGTACCGAGGACGGGGATACATGCGCGCACCCCCGTTGTCATGCAAATACCTCACGGTGGGCGCACGAAACGTCCATTCAACCGGTACACTTCTGTGCACGGAACCCGTCCGTATGCCCGGTTATACTCCGCGCGTATTAATAACGAAACAAATATTGCTTATCGAATATTAAATTTCCACGATACCACGGCTGACTGCGTGATATCGCGTTCATCTCGCGTTCTGCCGGGGTGGCGTTTCAAGATAAAATTATCCCAGAACCGGTGTATTCCATCGACGATTCCCCGCGCGACCTATGACCTGCATCGCTAATCTTTTGTACGCAGATCGAACGCTGAGCATTTCCCGAGCCGATAGCAGGGAGAACTGCCTCGAAACGAGTACGGAGTAACGATCAGCCGTGATTCGACGTCCGGTGGATATCCGCGTATCCAGCCCCGTACGTGGCCGCTGCGAGGGGCGGTTAGAGGAGGGGGTGGGTTATATCAATAAGCATCGGACGGCCACGGAGGACGGCAGGGAGCTGTTGATTAAGGGGCGAGCACAATGAGGAGATATCCTCCGAGAAGGGACCGCGATGGATCCGTGGTAAGGGTCTCCCTCCGCGCGCCTCTGCTCGATCTGATCTCTAACGAGCAAGAGAGACTCTGTTAGACGCCGATTACTGCCGATCCCGAGCGCGCACAATGCTCTCGTCTCCCTGTCATCGAGCGGGGCTGACTGGGTCACCTTGTCGCGTGACAGAACGACGATCCAGCCGTTCCACCGGAAGCTGCACGACATTCTATGCAGCCTTCGATGCGCCCCGCGTCTCACGGTGGAGGACCGTCGAGATGTCGCGCGATCGTTTTCACGAACGACTCTGCGAATCGTGGCTCTCTTCAGCCTTGGCTGGTCGATTCGATCGGCGACGTATGGAACCGTACTTTGGTTTAAACAAATTTTTATTACTTTCAAATCTACGCGAATTCGAACGCGTTTTGGCGATTCCTTTTTCTCGAGGAATCGAATTTCCGACGTTTTCGAGCTGAAAATCGACCATCGGTGCCGTCGACGGAATCGCTCGCGCCTCCCAGAAGAATTCTCCCAGCGACGAGGCTAAACAGCGACCGCGGACGAACGGGCGTTCACGGCGGCAACTCGCAGGCCCCTAAATTAACAGTAATGAAAATTGGTTATCAGTCGAAGCGACATCCTGCAGACCGAACAGTGTTACCAGCACTGGAGCGCGTAATATCCCATTGAGGACGAACGGACGGCGAGCACGGTACTGGGATTCGGGTGCACGGGAAGCGGATCACGTTGACACAAAGCGGCCGTAATCCGTTTATCTTCTCTCCGGGCACTCTGCGCCCACGTGTTACGCTTCGCGTTATTCGAGGATGGCCCTGCCCGTCACCCTGTCCCGCCGCTACTCCTCCGACCGCCCCCAGTCAGCCACCGCTGCACCCTTTGCACCCTCGCGCCGGTTCTCGTTCGTCGCTCGCCGTTCTGTCGCGGAAACGATCGGCTCCCGCACGCCGCGGGATGAATCGCCGACGCGTCTCGGAATCTTATCGATCTTATCGCGCGCCTACGGAAATTACTTATCGTTGTCGCGTATACTCGTTCGAGGTTCTCGAGTGCTTGAAAAGTAACCCGAGTGGTTCGACACGTGCCGACGCGTCGTTGCGCGATGTAAAAAATATTTGCCGGATGCGCGATGGGAATAGTCCGGATGGTAACGTTGCGAGGCAGAGTGTAATAATTTGCCGCACCGCATCGGAGTGTTTCGTCGCGATAATTTTAAAGCTGGACGGAATTTTAGGAAAACGGTCGCGTCGCATCGAGCTGCGACGACGAGGGGTTCGCCCCCGGACGGGCGAGCGCGAACGTATTCTGCCCACGCGGCTGCTCGCGTCTCTCCGGCTGAAATCCCCTTCGACAGGTCTCTGTGAAAGGGCCGCGAGGAATGTCCTTCGCGACACGTATTCCTCTTGAGTAATGACGCGGCCCCGAAGAAGGAATGCAGAAGGAGGTGTCTTTCTCGCCGGAGATTTCATTGGTTTCGAACAGAGCCATCCCTGCCCCTTCTCCCTGTCGCCTGGTCCCAGCCTGAAAACGGCTTAACGAATGACGACGAGTCGTCACGCGTTTTGTCTCGCGGCGTGGAACACATTTGTCTCGAGGCCGGATGCCGGGTGGTTTTTGAATCCCGTCGGGCTCACCGCTCGCATATATATATATATGTATATATACACGTATATATAACTTGCACACCGCGGATCACCCTCCGTCCTCGTCGGACGCGACCGCGCTGTCTTTCGCTCTCTCCCACCGTCGTTCCTTCTCTCATTCTTCATCATCAAACTGTCGTTCCTCGTCTATCCTTCGCCGTGGCAGACGAGCCTCTCCCTCTGTTTCTCCTTTCATCGTGGTCCACGGCTCGCCAGGATTCGGCTTGACGCGCCGTTGAAAGACGCTCGCTCCTCACAAAGGACTCCCTAATATATTACGCTTATTAATGTCCCGTCCTCGTCTGTCTTTCTGCCACCCTCTTCTCAGGATCCACCAGCAGCGCGTCGTGGAAATATCGTGGCGGACGATGATAAAAAGAGCAACGCAGCGATAGCTACGCCCGTAACGGAGAGGGGCGGGTGAGAGGAAGTCGACTAACAGTCGAAGAATTCGACCGGCGAGCTTTCTGAATGGTTCCTTGGCCCTGGCTTCGGTGCTCGATATTAAGGGCGGCGGAGGGTGGAAAGGGTGCGCCCGTGTTAATCTCGACACGAATTAAACCTGAGATTTCTCTAAGCTATTTAAAGGTTCGTGGCGCGCACCGCACAACGAGACTACTTTATGCAAATGCACGCGTATATATATATATATGTATATATATATATACATACGGGGTAAGGAATAAGAGGGTGACGAGAGAAATCAACCAGAATTCGTCCAGGATCCTTGCAGATTGGTCCATTCACCGGGAGCAAAAAAATTGGCGGCTCGGCGTGGCCCATTCGATTTCTCGAATCGCGCGTTTCTCTTCTCGGCGCGCGTTGTTCGCGATTAATTGGACGACCGAATTGTTGTTTCGTTCACCGTTCAATGGCTCCGGCTCGATTTTTTTTCTCCGTCCGCGTTGCCTCTGTGTGGGTGTTTGTTTTTTAAGTACCTACACGCCGTCGTGTGTTTGCACCGGCTATATATTTTTGCCTTCCTCTTTTTTTCCTTTTTTCCCGTGTTTTTTTCCTTTTTCCCTTTTTTTTTTTTTTTTTTTACCTTTTTACCCCTTTTTTGCCTCCGCGCGTTTTTCACCACCCCCTCCCGCCCCGCCCGGCGCCCCCTTCCGGGTGCTCTCGACGAAATTTCGCCAGGACCACCAGCCCAGCCCAGCCAGCCAACCAGCCAGCCAAGCCCCGGCCGGGTGAAATCTTTTATCGTTCACCGTAAAGAGCGACCGGGCACTCTCTCCTCCAAATTTCTCTCTCCTTGCGCCGCTCTCTGTTCTCCTCGCCATTCTTTCCCGCATTTCTTCGCCCTCCGTTCCACCCCCGACGAAGGGCGGGCGGGGGCCGCCGTGTCACCACGTGGATTTTTCGTCGCGGGCCAACGCATAATGCATAAAAGTCGGCTCCGGCTCATTCACCGAGGACCACCACCGGGAAGTCGCTCGAATTTAAACAAACAGCCCAAGCAAACCCGCCCCCCCCGCGCCCCTTACTTCTCCAAAGCTTCCTTCGTTCCTTTCTCGCCGAGCCATTCCCTGCTCGAGCGGTCGCGCACTCGCGGGACGCGAAAACGCCGCTTAATCTTCGCGGGTTCGGTCCGCGGCATTGTTGCGCCCCGGAGGCCCGCGACCATTATTTAGAGCGGAACAATAAAACGCCGCGGATGATTTTCATGCGTGTGCCGCCCGTTTAATTCCGCTAACCACCCTCGAACCACCCTCCCCGCCCCTGCGCCGCCGACCGTTGCCACCACCTGGCCAACCCGTGGGCCGGGTGTTCCTTCGATAATTCCCGCGAGAAAATTATTCGCGATCGTCGATTAATCACCGTTTCGTACGCACCCGCAACGCTCGCCGCGTGTAAACCACGGGTACGCGGACAATGGACCGCCTCGTCGTGGACGACGAATGGCTCTTTGAAAGAGCACGGGCAGGGAGAGAAAAGAAGCGACTTATTTACCAGGAAGGGAACAACGCGGGCGTATGTAAATGGAGAGGAGGTAAAGAAAGGGAAGGAAATCGTGGAAAAATCTGAAACCTGCGAGAAACGCGCTCAAGAGGCGGGGGTAGACGAGCGCGAGGCTGCAAAGGTGGTGGCTAAGCAGAGCTAATCTCAGCGGCGATGTCCCTCTTCCTCCCTTATTCTTTTCCTCGGCCACGCTCTCGCTGCTCGTTGTGCGGGTGTATTTGTTTCGCGGTATGGTGCACCATGGATAACAATGCCCGCTCGGATCGAGTCGGCGGCCTTTTTGAAGGCAGCTGCCCTCTCTCTTTTTTTTTACTCCAAGACCAGCGTTTTCTTTCTTCGCCTACGAGCAACCCCTCTGCCCTCGCTCTGTTTTCTTCGCCCTCCCCCAACGCAGTTTCGTCCCTTCTCGCTCGAACCTCTTTTCGCCTTTGTCTCGCGCCGAGAGATCTCGCTAATAAGCAACAGCGGCCGCGATAAGCTCCGAAAAACCGGGTACGATTATCGATTTATCTCCTGCCGGTCTGGCCGACGGCTTACGCCGAGGAATGGTCCCTGGTAGCGGAAGGACGATCGGTTAGGCAGGATTAAGGTGGCTGCTCGTTGGTGCACGCTCGAAGCCTCCGACGGTGCTAATCGACTGGTGATTTTTCCAGCTGCGACGAGTAGCTTGCTGGTGCTAATTAGTCTCGTTAGAAAGAAACTGGGGTTTAAGAACCCGAAAAGTTTCGGTCGGAAATTGTTCGGCGAGTTCAGCCGCGTGCCTAATCGCTTCCGGGGATTGAACGTGAAATCGAAATTCTCGAAACCCTTCGTTTAATTAATTTATTCTCCCCTTCTCGCTTCAACCTTTCATTGTCCCAGTTAACAGAACGAGAGAGCATCGACGCGTACAAATCCGACTAGTTTTTATAAAAATTCATCGTTCCAAACGCTTGTGTATTTATAAGGACGAACGAGATGAATTTCAGCGGAGGTGATTTGCGTTTGCAGGTGAATGGAGCACGAGGCCCAAACGGAGCAACCGCGGTCCCAAAACTCGAACGGGATCCGTCGTGGTCCGAGAGTAGGATCCTCAGGGAACGTGGGCCGTGGACTGTGGTCGGTCCTCCCACGCATGGGATCACGCATGCGTCGGGCCTCCCTTAAAACAATGCGCCGACCAATCTCGTAAGGTAAAGGGGCTCTTGTCCCATTGGCTCGCTCCTTCGACTGGATCTTTTTTCGACACGGCCACCATTCCACGCTCCCTGATCCCATGGAGTTCCGCTCGTTCCGATCGCTCGAGTCCTTCGCTCCTCTTTCGACGTCCCTTCCCGTTCGTCGCGGAATATTCCGCGTTCGAGACGCACGCGGCACGCGTAAAAGTGTGACAGAGTATCGCGGTTAAACGCGAAATTAAACGCGAGGCCCTGAATCATCGGCGCGGAGCAGCCCTAGAAGAGAACAGAGACGAGGTGGCGCAAGTGGTGGGTTCCCCTCTGCGAAACGTTTTACCGAAGGTAATGGCCGTGCCGGAAGCGAGATGACGCGTGACCCCAGACGGATGCATTAGACGCACTTCCGGCGGTGCGACGCCCGGCGCCCTCGTTCATCCGTGAACCCAGCTGCATCCCGCCTATCGCGAGTCCTAATGCGTCCCTCCCGCGATTACATCTTCGAGGCGAGTTACCCTCCTTTCCACTGTTCGATCGAGCCGCCGCCACTTCCACGTCCCGCTGATATCCAATAAATAATTCCAAATCGAGGCACGCGATTCTAACGGCACGTTCGAGCAAAGCGAAATTAATCGTGAACGTAAACGTCCATCTCGAACAAAGCTAGCGGCGCTCGAGTCAAAGTGTCCGTGTAATCCCAGAAGAATTCGCTAATCGAACAATCGGAATAACCAGTCCGCGTCCCAAGCAATTTCCCCGAGTGTCACACAAGGATGGCGAGCGTACAGAATCCGAAGTTTCCCGGTGAATCCGTAGGACTCGTCCTCCCGGTTGCTACACAACGCACGCCTCGCAGTCTAAGCGGCTGTCGAGCGAATTCTTGCACGAAGCGGCGGGATGCTTTGTTCAACAACTAGCTGGAGGCGACGCTATCGAAAGACGGGGGCTTGCGAGCCACGGGGATCGATCCTCCCCCTCGATCCACCCCCTGTTCCCCACCCTGGAGCTCGTCGCCGTCGCCGCTCGCGACCGCTCATCCTACGGGAGAGAGGAAATGAAATCCCGTCCGGGACGCGATTCGCGCGACGTTTGTCCCGTTATTAGATCAACGTTACTCCGTGAGAGTTGCCGTCTCGAAAGAGACAGAGATAGGGAAAGAGAGAGAGAGAGAGAGAGAAAGCGAGCGATGCAACAGCGTACGCGTGCGACTCTCCTCTCCACCCTACGTGGCCGTGGAGTACGTCTTTCGCGTTTCAAAGCGTATCCCGCCTTCCGGCCGATATTTCCTGCGAAAATCGCTCCGCTCTCGCGTCCTCGACGGCCTCCACTGTAATCAATCGAGGGGACGAGCGCAGAAACGGCCTGTCGCGTTCTTTTTCGCCGCCATTTCAACGCGCCGCGTACACGCTCACCCTTACCACCCCGTTCGCCCGCCGCTTAATGGAATTCGACGGACGCGCCGTTTTTATTGGCCAAACGGTGTTGTCCGTTTCGAAACCGCACTCCACGCGGCTACTTGCGTCCCCGCGGATAAAATTGGGGACGACGCCCGTCGAAAGAGAATATCGGGTAAGAGCCACTCGCGATCTTGAAACGGATTTTCGCGGTCGAGGAACGCGGGCTGGAATGTCGGCGCGCATTTACCACCTGGATCGAGCCCGAATTAATAGTTCGCTCCACCGCGAAACCCGTAAATAATGCCTCCTGACAGCCGGAGCCGAACGTCGATGAATAACGAGCCACGGAACCTTCGACTTCCAACCTTTTTTTTTCTCTCTCTCTCTCTTCCCTTCTTTTTCTTTCTCTCGTTCTTCCCTTCCCTTTCCTCCGCGATGCGAGCGCACGCCCGCCCGGACCACACACGCGTTCCCCGGCATGCGAAGTGTGCAAGACACCGGCTCGTATATAATCTTTTATGCGCCGACGAAACGGAGGGACGCGCGAGCCGGTCGAAGTGGAAAAGCGAAAACAGCGAGAAACAACGGAAAAACAAAAAAAAAGAAAAAAAGAAAAAACGAGCAGAAGCAGGGAGCCAGGGAAAATTGCGACTGGAAGGGGAAGGAAACGGGAAGGGAAGAGAGACGCGAGAAAACGAAGCGACGGACACAGGCGCAAACGCGCGCGGCATACGCGCGCGCCGGAGACAAAGCTGGTCTCCGGCGAACTCTTCCGCGTAAACGCGGTGCTCGATGCATCGATACCGGAAACGACGCCGATACACCGCGAAAAAAAGAGAGTTTCGCGCGGCTGGCTGCGTGCGTGCGAGCCGCGGACTCGCGTCCATAGACACCGCTCGTGAATATTTCAAGAGACATCCAACCGCTCTTTCTCACCCCATCCCTCTCGCTCCGTTCGGCCTAGCCGGCTCTGGACGTTATCGCAATTTCTCACGTGGGCGTCGAACGTACGAGCGGACACGTGTCCACGCGGCTCGTTTCCGTTCGATGCACGCGAGGCCTTTTCTTCGAATCGACTTTTCACGGTTCCGAGGGCCGAGGTAACCGATTCAACGAGACAGCCAGCCGCTCTCTGTTCGTTCGTTAGACACGCGTTTCGGTGACGGGGATCATTGTGGCCGGACGATTCTGCTCGATACTACGCTCCTGAACGGCGTGACGCAATTGGTTATAGAGACAGAAGTTTCGCGACTGGCACCGGCTGTTTTCCTTCACGGTCTTCGCGATAGCGGACGCTGTCGGATATTAGCATTCGCGGCGTTCGGTTCTGCGCTCCACGGATGGGCGCACACGCTCGGGGAACAATGACAGGTCGAACGTCGGGGAGGAACGGGGGGAGGCCAAAGAAATGGCGGTCAAGAGAGGACCGGCAAGGTTAAGTCCACGCGGCGAGAGGGACGAAGACGAGCGGAGGGAAAAGTGAATGATGAGAGTATAATGACGGTGCCGTCTCCTAATTCCACGTCGACGTCGCTCTTTTTCTCTTCCACCTCCGTTTCCGACACCTATAAAAGGAGAGACGCGATGGAACCCACGCGGCGACGCGGAGTGGGAAAAGATCGCGAGGAGATGGGAAACGAGAGGATTAGAAGCCGCGGGAGAGAACAGGGGCGAATCTTCCTCCCTCGCTGTCTTTCGCCCTCCTTCCTTCTCTCCCTACGTTCCTTCTGCTCTTCGCAGCTCTCGCCGGGAATTAATAACGGCCTACCATTGTCGCCATGGCAACTCGCGGAGCGTTAAAAACTCCTCGGCCCTGGCTCCGATCGTTCGCTTAAAGTTTCACGGCGAAAGGGTTCGAGTCACCCTTCGAACGATCCCGATGGACGCGACGACGGCTCCTGATTTCCTCCACCCCCCCGTGGAATATAGCTGACGACGATCGTCGCGATTCTCGACGCGGAGGAGAAGCTCTCTTCCACGCGCGTATCTCCGAGGAAAATACGGGGCTGAAGCGAGATCTACGATCTACGAAATCGGACCGTGAACTCGAAACGGACGCGTCGCTCGAAACCACGCGCTCCTGGCTGCGACGCGACGATGGAACAACGATGGAACGAGATTCAATGATCGTGGGGTGATCCCGCACAATGATCCTGCGTAGCGGGTCGTGCCTGGCATAACTAGATCACGTCAAGATAAAGTCCGTCGTAAATAGAGTCCGTCGTTCGCCGGGTCAGGAGGGTCCACGGGACGGAGGATCGTGCGAGAAGAAGGAGAAAAAGACGCGGCGGTTGGCGGATGGAAAGGACGCGAAGTGTCCTGATGGAAGGACGCACCGCGTGAGAGCGGGACGACGTGCGATAGAACGGGGCTGATCAATATTCATGGCCCGCTCGTGGGGTGGCTCCAGGGCCGGTCAGGGTAGGGTGGATTTATACGAATCTTTCCTTCCGACTCGCCCTACGGGAACGAACCCTTTTTCTTTGGCATCGCGTTTCCTTTCCGATTCCACGGGGCAGGAAGAGCCGAGTTTCCGTAAAGGTCGCGTCCTTTTATTACGCTCGCGCGCCCTTTCTTTTCAGAGTCCATAGGTAATTACGTTAAACAGACGAAACGGAAAGCGCGTGAATTGTTGCGAGCCGTGAAAAGGCCGGAGGCATCCAGCCGCTAAAAGTCTCGGTAAAAAGTGCATTTGACTCTGTGTGCACTCTCGCCAATCTCGAGCGAGCATCGTTTGGCACCGTGCACCAAGCGGAAACTGCACGGGAAGGTCGTTCAGTGTCCTGCGCACGGTTCCGCGAAACTCGAAACCGCTCGGCCTTTCTCTCGGAACTGGAACATCGGCGTCGGCTTGTACGGCAATAACGCTAAACATCCGAAATGAAGTAGCGCCGGTGCAATCCAGATTGGTAGACGTCGCGCAAGGCGGACGCGGTGCATCTATTCGTCGCGACGGGCTCCGCGACGCCAGGGGAGGGTGAGAAGCTGCGACGCGACGAGCGTGTGTGGGATCGAGAAAAAGGGTTCGCGAGGGACAGAGGCACGCGGAAGTGATGTAAGCGAGGGAGAGAGAGAGAGAGAGGGGGGGGGGACGAGAGGACGCGTGCATCCACAGACGTGCGCGCACACGTGTGCACCGCGGAGGCAACGTAGGCGAGTCTGTCCGTACGAGAAGGTAGTTCAGTTCCGGTCCGGGCCATTAGTTGATGAGCTACCTCGTTTCCATCTCCTCTCGTAGGCCACGCTACCGGCAACCACCCTCCCCGCCCCCTCCTAACCAGTCCGACGTTCCACCTACATCCCGCACCACCTACGGGAGGCCCTGAAAAGCTCGCGTGGCATTGTGGGATCTATTATTGCCCTCCTGGACTTACATGTTTCGATGCAGTGGCAGCAAGCTCAGCCAGTCAGCCAGCCAACCACCCAACCAGTCAGCCAGACGAACGAACGAACGAACGGACGTACCCGGCAGACACACGGGGAAAATCGAGCTCCCCGCTAGCCGACACACCACTTCGTCGATTCCCAACAGCCAGAGAGAGTGTGTGCGAGAGAGAAACTGTCCTCCTTTTCTCACCCTGCGCTCGTTCGTTCGCTCGCTGAAATCCGGCGTACCGACTGGTGTATCGCGAAACGCGGAATCCTCCTCACCCCTTTGGTTACCGTGAAAGTCGTACACCCTACCACCCAGAGGCTGTTTCCACGCGTATACGGGGGTGGAAACAGGCCCCAGACACCGGTACCACTCTTTCATCCGCGGCACGCCGGAGATCGCGGTTTCGCGGGTACTCGCTTCTCGATTCTCGCGGTTCCTTTCTCCGGCCGCGTCTCCGTCGTTGATAGGATCGTCACCTAATCGCGACAGATCCTGCGCGTTCGCGAGCTCCTTCGTTTCGCGTCGACGCACCTTTTTTTTTCGATCGGAGCGTCAAAAAGGGTGTCGTTTACACCCGCCTGATCTTCGCCCTTCCGTTCGTATCGGATGTTTTTTTTCGCGTCGAAACCGTGCGCGGTTTCCCGACGCGTTTCCGTCGATTTCGGGTTACGCTTGCGTGTCCGTGCTATTTTCAGATTATTTATCGTCGCGCTGGCTGCTCTTATTCCGTTCGGCGAAAGATACATAACCGGTCTCGGCGACGGAACTTTCCAGAGTGGCACACGATAGTTCCGGTCGCCGGCGGTTCTTGGTGCTCAGAGAAGCGATAAGCGCATAAATGCAAACACGGGCGCAGCAGCTACACAGAGAGATGGATGCACGCCGTGGCACAAAGTCGTTGGAAAAAGAGGAAAACGGCTGGCCCGGCGGTGGGACGGAGAAAGAGAAAGCGGCAGGAAGGCATTCAGCGCATTCACGGGGAAGAACTCTGCACGAACGAGCGAGCCCGTGAATGAACCAAGTCCCGACCCGGCGAACCGGCCCCCTTAACCACCCTATCTCGGGCATTATCGTTATTAAACACCTCGAAGGGCTGCCGCCGTAGGATATCCTCCTAGCCTCAGGATTCAAACCGACGCGTCCCACGCTATCTTTTCTCCGAGTAATTCCGTCTCCATCGATGCGTACGATCGAGAGAACGCTTCTCCTTGGCGGTGTTTGCGAATGAAAAAGAAGGAAAAATTGCAAAAATTCCGGCTCGACTACCAAGTATCCGTAAAATAATGATTCAGCTCGATTTAGCTGCGCGATCGTAAAGGGTGTTGAAAATCTCGGTACGACGATCTCGGGAGGATCTATATTTATCCAACGAGATAACACGAGGGTTTTTCGAGGCTCGAAATTCTATCTCGCCACTCAAGACAGCCGCCATTGTTTCGAAGAAAGCCGGTCCGTTCCACGAGCACTAAAACCAACCCCCTTAACCGTGGCATCGGCGAAACGCCGGATGATGTACTGCGCCCCCAGCCCCTTAATTACTGCCGCGTGCAAATTGGAAGGAAAAATTAATCGCAGAAATGACTTAGAGCCGTCGGTGAACGGGGCGGGGGCGCGGGTGGACGACGAAGGGAGGCCAAGGGAGAGGGTGGATGAGGAAGCGCACCCGAGGGTCGCACAAAGGGGATGAAAGGAAGTCCGGGGCAATTAGAATGATGCCCTTTGCACGGTCTTCCTCGCTGAACCCCTCTCCCTGCTCTCTCCCCCCGCGAGTACTGTCTTCCTTCTTCCCACCCCCTCGGCGAAAAATCATAGAGCGATCCTGCTGGCTGCTCGAGATACGCGAAAGCGAAGCGATTCGATGGAACGCCCGAAAGATCGAGCGTATTCTAAGCGAGATAAAAAAATAGTATTCGTACGAAATCAGCCACGGACGATGTCAAAAAAAAAAAAAAAAAAGAAAGAAAAATCGTGCGAGAAGTGCAGATCGTCACGGATCGACGTCTACAAAGTGACGACAGGAGTAACGCGCGAGCAACGAGAGGGGCTCCGTGGATGGACATTTAATCTCGATTTCGGGGTCGACCGCCGATCGACGTCACCCTCGTCGTCGGTGGAAGGCCTCTGTCATATCTCCGGGGGATGATTCGACGTGACAGCTCTCCCTGGAGGGTCGCGTCGCCCCGCTAGCAACACCGCCGTCGCCGCCGCCACTTCCCATGGCGAAGGCGTCCTCGCACCGCCGCCGTAGGCGGCAATATACGTCGTGACGTCCGCGGATTCTTCGCGTGCCACCCCACCCGAACCGTGACGACCACCCTCCGACGTATGAGGTTTAATGACGTATAAACTATGCGCCGGATTAGCAACGCGGTTACGCCCGGGGTAGTTTCACCCTACGAGGCGCCATAAGACGCGTCTATGGGGCTACTACGTGGCTCCGTTGACGGACAGGGGCGAGCAGCGCGCCCCTCGAGCGGACTTTTTCAAGCCGTTCCAGGTTCAGCTATCGCCGTTACCGTCGTTATCACCGAAATTAACGTCGAACGGGAGACGTAGCCGTCGTAGGAACGACGGGCACGACAATGAGACGAATTCGGAACCGGGTTTCCTATTTTTTCCACCCCCTCCCCGTAACTGTCGCAACAGCGGAGCCGACCTTTTCATTCCGCACCGGAAATGTCACGTATTGTAAAGTAAAAAATTGAACGCAACGTGCTACGCGCGGCAAGGCTTTTTTCTCCGGTCGAGAAGACAACGAAAGCGAAATATGGAAAACGCGAGCCCCGCCGGAACAAAAACCCGAATGGATAGATACCTGTCAGACGCACGTGCAACCCGGCGGAGAAAAAAATCAAGGAATACCGTATATAACAACAACGGGGGCACGCGGCACGGAGTTAATGTATCAGTCAGACCGTATCTATAAAAATAGACGCACGAGTCAAAGGGCTTCGATGCCTAACGTTTCACGGGATCGGCTCCCGTATCCCCGGCTCCGGGTCCATTAATGAATAAACCGCGAACAACGAGTGCCGAACAATTTGCGGGCCTCCATCCTGAATCGCTCGGAGATCAAAGTTGGCTGTACAGAGGGAACGGCACCGTTGCGGTCGCGTATCGGCGGGCCTCGCCGCGATGGCGGGTCTCCCTCGTTCGGGTCCCGTGTTCCGGGGCGATTCGAGAAATCTCGTCGATGGTTAACGCGCGCAAAACGGGGATAATTAGCCGGACAATGGAAAACGGTGTTCGAGAATGTAAAAGTAAACGCGTGCGTCGCGGGGCGAGCGGGACGGAGGTGCGCGAGCCACTCCGGAAAGCGGGGCGAGAGGGGCCAATGGGGCGATGGGGATAAGAGCGAGCGTGGAAGCGAGACGAGCGAAATGGCACAAAAGGGCCCCGGCAACAAAGTCAAGTGGGGCACAATGAGCCGCGGCGTGAGTACATTGAATGCCATGGTCGTCTCGTGTAGTCACGGTCCCATGCCTCTTTGCCGAGTCGCTCACTGCTGCTCGTGTCTCATGGTGCGGTTATGGTGTGTCTACAAAGGCGTTGATTCAATAACCTGTCCGTGTCACCGATATAGAAAATTGTCGGACACCCGTCCGGGCGGAGGATCCGCTCGCTCGCGGTCGGACGTCACCCGTTTCGAAATTCATCGGCCGGCACGTTCCTCGCGATGCGTCAGTGATAATGATTCAGCTACGTCGTTCGATTTAATATCGCCGATACAGTGATGATAGAGAGATAATCGTTAATCGTCCACCTAGGCGACTAAAGCTTCTGGAATGTTTGGGAAAAACGACGGAGGCGAAGCACGCTGGGAATCGGAAATTGGTCACCCCGAGTTTGTTATCAGCGTCGGCTTACAACGTCCCGTGTCTTTTTCACGATTCCCACCGCACCGTTTTCCGCGGCGGCGCTGATAGCGGCGTTATCGGGCGACCCGGGAAGGGAGGGAAAATGGCAAAAAAAAAAAAAAACAAAAAAGGGGGAAAAAAAAGGAAACAGCCAAAGGACGTCGACTGAAACGTCACCGTCTATTAACACCATTCCGCAGTGACGGTGTCCGTATAAAAGCCCCTGTGGCCCCGATAATCCTGGCCGTGTGTCACCGATCTATTTAAATTAACGCACGTACGAATACGCGGCGGGCAGATAAGTGTCATACGTCTGACGGCGCGGCGGGAGCGTGTTTACGCTCGGGAAAATCGCGACTATCGCCCGATTCTTTGCCCGCGGGAGGCGGCCAACGGGTCCCTCTCTCCCCGATAAAGGGAGCCGCGTCTGGTTCCGGTTTTGTGTTACTCAAATTCACTAGAAAAACTGTCGGGGCGCAGGTTTGACGTACGTTTCGAGTCGACGGAACGGCCGCTATCCGCCGCGCTCCTTTTATAATAGATAGGAAACAAAAATCCCGCGGCAGCCGCGCGGCGAGGATATAAATTATAAAGTAACGCTCGAGGAGCGCGCGTTAAGCCCGTCCCCGCGTGAATCGGCGGGAGTGATGGATAGAACGTCGAGATATTTCGAAAGAACGGGGAAGAGAGAGGGGCACGACGACCAGGGGGAGGCGGAGTGGGCGTAAGAGAGAGGACGCTGGGTCGAGCAAAAGGACCGATTTAGAGGATTGTCGAGAGAGATCGCCGGTCAAGCTCGACAATCCTGATAAATGAAAGAAGCAAATGCCGAATTCGGATTCCGAATAAGGGTGGTCGATGTCAAGCGACGTGGAACGGCTGGATGGAAATGAGGATGGAAAAGAGTGGACGCAAGAGAGCCGGCTTTAACCCCATGACGTGGTCTGCCGGCGACGATCGGGATCTATATTCCACCCCCTTCTCGTCCGGTCTTCCGCGTTATTTCGTGCTACGAATATCTCTCGTCCGAACCGTCGTATTCTCTCTGACGTCCAAGTCCGTCAAACTCTCCGCACCGCGTCGACCCTCGATTTACCTCTTCGAATAAATTCGCTTCTCGTCGTCCCTCGAGATCCTGTTCGATCACAAATTGGAAAGAAAAAAAAGAAAAAAAAAAGGTAGAGAGAGAATGAAACAACGCGTCGTTCGACGTTCGATTCCGGCGAGAGACGTAGGAACTCGACGCTGAAAACAGCGCGGACCGGCGTTGCGAGTCGCCGATAAACGCAACAGCAACAACAACCGTGACGATAACGGCAACAACCCCGTGAACATCCGGCGGTGATCCAAAACGCATATTCGCCGCTTCCGGGCTAACTTCCCCAGCCCATTTTTCCTGTCGCGTTATATCAAGCTGGAGGGGTTGTCCGCGCTTCCGCCGCCCCCTCCTCTTTTTCGGCTATCCGTCTGTCCGTCTCCTTCCTACGTTTCCTTGCCTTCTCCACCACCCTCTGTCGCGCTCTCCGTCGCATTCGGAACGGTCCACGATTCTCTGTTTTTGCCCGCGCTTGTCTCCGTTCGGCTGGATGCAATCAATAAGACATTCGTGACGCGACGGTTATGGCTGATGGGGACGTGAGCACAGGGGCCAACGGCCAGCCCCATGAATATCTTTCGATAGATTGCACATCGGCCTCGTTCACCCCCGATGCGTCGATCCCGCGGACGGTAGGGGTAGATCGAGACGGGCCCACGAGGGTGGACGATGTGCAGCCACGCGTCCACTGCGGTTAACTTTCCTCCTCTTCCTCCTCCGCCCCCAACTCTTTTTCTCCTTCTCTCTCTCTGTTTTCACCCTCGTCCGTCGCTCCTTCCTCTCCTATATTTCTTCTCCGCCGCGCGTCACTGCGGTCCTGGCTTCATTTTCTCTGTCATCGTTGACCAGATAAACCAGCTCTCGCCATCGTTTTGCATTCTCTCATCGACGACGACGACGACGACGACGACGACGACGACGACGACGACGACGACGGTAATCAGAAGTTTTCCGTGGGACAGTCGAGACGGGGGATTACGAATTGGATTTCTCGAGGAAAGAATCAGCGTCGTTCCTCAATCATCGTTTCCCTCGTCTCGCCGATTCTCTCCGGCCACCCCCCGAGTAATCGAAGCCCGACGCAAACGCGATCCGGGATCTCCTCTCCTGGCCTTCTGGATTCGTCACGGCGCGCGATGGTTCGAGGGCCCGAGAGAGCCTGACGCCGCATTAATAATGCATACCCTGTCAAGAAAAATGCATACGAAATACGGAACGCGAGCGGGGCAGGGTGGCCAGGGTGTCGCGCAGGGCCTTCGACGCGATCCTCGGTCCGTTTCGGCTTCTCTACGCTTCGAAATACGAAATTTGTCCTCGTTAAACGGTCGAAAGCGGCTCGCGGACAATCGTGTCGGCTGAATTACCGGGTCTCCGGCGTTTCCTTTCACCTTCTCCTGTTCGTGTGCGTTCACGGTGAAAAGCCCGTGTCCCTACGACACGGACGGCCGATACGCACGCAGACGCGCGCAGGTCCGGCGAGCTCTCGCGGAGTTTTCGGACTGATTAGCATTTTTTTCTTCCTTTTTTTCTCTCCCCACGCTCCTCACCCTGCTTCTTCACGCTTCCAGCGTGACCCGATGACGCCCGTGGCCGGACAATGAGGCTACTTATTTATTTAAATACCAGGCATCCTGTCCTTTCACGCGAAGATTTATGCACGCCGCCGAGCTAATTGCCGGCCCATTATCCGGATAATGGTATTCCGTCGCGTAACGACGCGTCGTCTGCCTCCCACCCTTCCGCACCTCCTACCACCCCGCGCACGTTTCACCTGTGTGCGTGCGTATTTTTTTTTTTTTTTTTTTTTTTCTTTTTCCCCCCTGTTTCCACGGGACGCGTTCCTCCGGGCCGGCTCGTCGTGGCTCCTCCTCGTCGGACAAAGGACGAATCGCAGGCGGAATATTCGATCGGCTCGCTCAAGGATGCAGAAACGATAGCCTGTCGTATACCTTCGACGACGATCCCTGTTTGCGAGATCGGTGGCTGGCTCTCCTGGAATTCCATCGACGTTTCGCGTTCGTTCTTAGCTGCTCGCTACGCAATCTTATCTTATCGGACGCTGAGCGCAGGGATTCAGCGGCGATTAGATGCGCGGACCAGGTATCAGCTGATAAGGTGCGATGCGTTTTGAAATCTTCGAGGGGATACGTTCATTGTCGAAGACGAAGCTACGACTGCGCGAAAAGCGCAACGACGGAAGCGGATCGTGAATTCGATGAGACGATAACTCGCGAAATCAACGGATCACCGATATTCCGTTGATGAAAATTCCAGAGCACGGTGGGACTGGCGATTCCACGAAACTTCGGAGAGCAACCGAAAGGGTCCCGCGCGGTGTCCAATAAATTTTCCAATCAATCAAACGTACAGTAATCATTATCAGCCGACAAACGCCATTATAACGGTCGAATCGAGATAAAATCGGAAAAAGGAAGCCAAAGGGAGCGGGCAAAAAGGAAACAACGATCTCCAATGGGCAGCATGCACGAAATACTTTTCAACGAGTCCGCCATTGAAGAGAATGGTTCTTGGTATATCGTGGACATTGATTTCTAAACGGGCTGTACCGTAAACGAGCTCTCTCTCTCCCTCCTCCTCTCCATCCCCCGTGCGACCTCCTGTCAGCCAGCCGACCAGGCTCCACCGTCCAACCCCCCGCGAAACGCTCGAAAACGCGCGCTTTCGCGTTCACCATCGAATTGGGAAAACGGGCAAAGGGTTGCTGCTCTCTCTCCCGTTGCCTTTCACCCGTGGCCTGGCCAGACGACTCGACTCGGTGGGAGGGTTGCTGCGCGAGGAAAAGAGCCGGAGGGGGTGGATCGCGGGGCCGAAATGTTTGGGCGCGCGGATCGGGCGGCCGTGTCGGGGGCGAAGCCGTGGGCGAATCGAATGATAATCGAGTTACGGCGTGACGATGACGGTGGCCACGGATGGCCACGTTTATTGTTATTCATACGGGGAATTAACAAGCTGGAGAGGTTGATGCGTACCCTACTTTCGTGCCCGATAAACCGAGGGCTTTTCGAGGGTTCTACGGTTTCGCTCGATCGGCGATGTTTTGTTGCGAATTCGCTAAAAAAATAACTGTCCAACAGCCGTGACTACGCGTATCGGTAGTTACGATTTGTAATGAAACGACACGCGTGACCAGGCGAGATTAAGTTCGAGGTAAGATATCTAATTATCGAACCAATATCGGAAGAATGATTCATCTCGGTTCCAGCGAAAGGGGAATCGAGATAGAGGGATTTTTTTTTCCCCGCGCTGAAACGATTCGATTACGGCATTCGGTGGCGGTAAACGTTAATTCCCGGTTTTCAATTGCAGCCACCGGGAGATCCGTCAGTCATCGCGGATGACTGCGATAAGGCAACGATATACGGAACCGCTGCATTAGCATTTGACGTTAAGAAACGGACGGTCAGGGTTTCCGCGAAACGGAGGGAGGATCCTATTTAAAAAGTTTGATTAAGAAAGCCGGCTGGCCATTATTCTCATGCTAATTGCGCGGTCGCAGACGTGCTGAAAAATACACGTCGAAATGGAAGGAGCGCCCTGTCACCGGGTCGTGATGCATTTCTCATCAGTTCTCCCTTTCTTCCTCTCCTTTTGCTGTTTCCCTCCTCTTAACACGGTCCGTGTCGCGCGTACCAACGGTGGTACACGCGTTCAAACGACCACTTTCTAATTTCCACGATCCGTGAAATTCCAATCGCAGTACCGACTCATCAGCTTCCAGTGTGCCAAATTTCCTATGGTTTCGAACGGTGGTTTCTCGCGTGACCGTATTTCGACGACGACGACGAATACTTTCTGTCGCCGCTGTACATTTTTGCCTTACTTTCCCCGCTTCTTAATTATCGATCGCATAATAGCCGAGACACGAAGCGTCCCGGTCGATCAGTCGGGCGGAAAAATCAACGTCGAAACTTTCGTCCGTACCGCCGAAACTTTTCACGATTCTCCCCCTCGAGAGAAAAAAATCATATGCACCACTTCGCGGCCAAGTTCCACGTTTCCTGCGACGTTCGAGCATGCGTAGGCCGGAAGTAGGGTTCTCGAGCATCCCTCTACCCAGCGACGATTTTTAGCCGAGCCGTGCCCTTTACGCGCAGACACGAGCCGCAGTTTATGGCCGACTCGACACCGCTCTCCCGTCGTGGATATCATCGCATCCTGGAACATCCCCAGCCGCGTTCCACCTACATAAGTCGGCCATATACGCGTACCGGTCGAACGCCTCGTAGTCGTAAAAACGCGTGGCTTACGCGCATTACGCGCGGAAATCCCGACGATTTTTCATCCGCCACGCGAGGGAGCCTTCCAGCCCCGAGGAGGCGCTTCCGAAAATTATGCTAAAAGATACTTTCTCCGCTCGCAAACGATGCGCGATAGATTTTTCGAAACGACTCGCAACCATTTTCTCGTTGATGGAAATTTTGCGAACGGAAACCAACGATGAAAACCGCGCCTCGTCGCGGCTCGATCGTATCGATTCTTCTCGATCCGAGACGCCGCGCGGACGTGAATGTCGGCCGTCGTCTCCCGTACAAAAGTCACCTCGACTCGGTTACGTGATGTATTTTCAGCGATGAAATAAATCACGCGGCACATACATCATTCCGCGCGGGGGTGACGACGACGCCGCGTGAAAAAGTAACTGAAAAGCTGGGCGAGCGACAAACCGCCGGCTTATCCAGTTACACGCCGGAGGGTTACCCATTTTTTCCCCCTTCATTTCGCATTTTCCCCCTACCAGCTGACGCGAACTCTCCTCGACTGTTTTCGCTTTGTCTTAAGCGACCAACCTCTCTTCGTCGCTGGCTGAGAAGATACGAAACGGACAAATTTACGCTTATCTAAAAATTACCTCCACCCTTGCGAAACACCCTTGCGTTCTCTCTCGATTAGACGGAGGATCGACCGCGTCGCCAATTTCCCTCGGATCGAACCTGCTCATCGACTCGTCCCCCATCGGATGGGACACGTCGATCTTCGAGGAAAGTCACTGGCCTGAGTGGGTAGATTCTCACGCACTCGAGGTCCCGATCGAGGGGCCAATTAGAGAAGGTGAATACGAAGACCGGTCGAGGGTTGCAGGATAAATCGGTGCTTCGTCCATCGTCATTGGCGCGCGCGCCGTTCTCTCGTATTCATGAGTCGTTACGTAAGGCTAATGATGTCACTGGGAGCGTTCCAAGACAATGGGGTGCGGGGTGAGCGTGTAAGAGAGAGAAAGAGAGACGAAACGAGCGAGAGAGTGAGGAGAACGGGGGCAGGGAGGGGGAGGGGGGGCGGTGGTAGGCTGACGCAGGAAGGCTACTTTGTCCGGGAATGCGGGAAGATTGTTGTCGCGGAAACAAAAAGTCACCGCGAAAGCACGAACACCCGGTATTAGCGTTCATCGGGACCCCTGATTACGGGCCACGCGGAGCGTGTGCGTGTATCCATTTGCCGCGGCCATTGTTCGCCGATCCGCTAGGAAGCATTGTAGCCAACGAGGGGGAAGGTAATAACGTGGCGCCTTGTTCGTCGATTAAACGACACATTGTACCGAACTTTTCTTTGATTGGATTACGCTTTAACGGAGCGGATCCGAGCAGAGCGGGAACCGTGAAAAATGACCACGCGACCGTCAAATCCCCGTGAGAAGTCGCGGAAGCGGACGCCGCCGGGGATTTCTTCTTCCCTTTCAACCGCAACGCGGGCCTCGCCTCCTCGAGGAGCCATAGATCTCTCGCCGGTCCGCGATCGTCCCTTCAATGTTGCTTAATTTTTCAACACCCGAAACGGGAGATCGACAACCACCCACGGACAAAGGGCAGTTTAATTCGATCCAGGCGAGAAATCGCGGCGAGTTGAACCGCACGACCGAGTCGAACCGCGCTGGAATCCCACCGACTTCTACGATCGAATTTTCTTGCTTCGCCGAGATTCAACCCGACAGGTTCCCTCCCCGTCGCGCCACCCCGTGAACTCGAGGTCGGAAGCCAGCCAGAGGGCAGTTGTCGTCGTGGCGCTCGCGGTCAGCGACGCGAGATCGTGCAGCCGAAGGCGCGCGGAGAGCGGCGGAGAAGGAACGCGCGAAGGAACGGAGTGCCGGGAAGATGGGAAGAACGCGGAAAAGCTGTAGAACGGCGAGAACGCGGAGGCAACGGGGGACGAAGAGGGAACAGAGCGTGGAAGAGAGCGAGAGAGAAAGAGACGAAGAGAGAACGTGGCTTGGGCAGTGCGTATCGATCTGGCCGCGTTACGTGCGTGCCGGAGGTTGGGGTCCTGGCGTGGACCAATCGGAGGGCCACTCCTCTCTCTTCCTCTCTCTAGCTCTCTCTTTTTCTCTCTGGAAACTTACTCGCGCCCTCCTTGTCCCCGTTGCCTCCGGTTCTCTCCGTCCGACCGACGTCGGAGCGTGCACGCGCGCACACGGGTACCACGCGCGCTCACGCACGTAACCAGCGTGTGGCTGGTTGATTACGTCGACTGATAACGCAACGCGGCCATGTCGATACAATGAAATGGCGGACGATCAAGAGCGTGGCGGGTGTTCCTTCGTCCGTTTCGCGGCTCTCGACGGTTCCGTGTTTCGGAGCGGGACATCGGCTCGTTCCTTTCAACGACGAGGGGAACCAGTTTCGGTTTCTCGGAACGGCCAGGTTTGTAGAATCGTAAACGTCGCGGTTTTCGAAAGGAGCGCGCCGCCGTGCACGCGTACGCGTGAACCTACGTCACCGCGCGAAACAATGAAACGAGGAACGATAAAGATTTCACCGTGAAATCCGACGCAACCGGATGTCGCTCGCAGGAAACGGCTTATGAAACCGCTTCCTGTTCGATGTTTCGAGCGCAGAAATATTAGTGAACGACGGGGACATCGGGATACGCTCTTCTCCCCCTCCACCTCACCCCCTGGTTTTCAGGGCGACGAAAATTTGTCCTCGGTTTAACGAGAAGATCCGGACGAGCTCATGAATATTCACCGACAGTTAGGCGAAAAGATAGAGGAAAGTTAAACAGCGAGAGACAAGATCCCCGTGAAGCCTTTTAGAAAGTTCGTGGGATCGAGGCGTTCGTCTGTCCCCCGGCGATCTATTAGGGCCACAATTAGGCAAAACATCCGCGGAAACTGGCTGTCGGGCAACCGTGAAAATCGCTCCGAACTTTTGGAATTCGACTCGGTCCCGCGGTCGTACAAATGACGCCTCGTTCGCGAGACAATGCCCGGCTATTTGCTCGCTTTATAAATAATATATTAGCCTCTGTGCGCCGCTCGAGGTCGCGCGGTCGAAACGGAAACCCGGCCTGGAATTATGCAATTTCGCCCACCGTTTTCTTTGCGCGCTGTATTCGCGATATTGAACCTCGAAGGTGGCTCAGACCAGGGTGCATCGTCGGCGCACAGGAAAATTGTACGAAACGCAACGGCGGAACGTCGGCTGAAAAGGTTCGAACTGCACCCGCGCGTCTGGTCGCGCGATGACGTCCCGAATCTACTTCCATTCGTTGGTAGCCGAAAACTCTTTGAAGTTTCGCGGCAAAAGGAGTTCCTCGTCGGACGGTCGGGGAAATAAAAGAGGACGCGAGCCGCGTTCGGTTCACGAGGCGGCCATCTCGTCGAACTTTAACCGGACAGAGAACAGGCCTCTGCACAGCTCGTCCGAGCGTGAATCCCGGAACGGCGTATACCGTCGATTAACGAGGAAATTCGATGAAATCGTAAATTCGTTCGCTCGGCTCCCGGTGTTCCCGGCGAACCCGTCGTCCTCTCTCCCTTTCTCACCCTCTCCCCCTCCCCTCTCTCTCTCTCTTGCTCTCTCTTTCTCCCTACATTTGCCAATAAACGCTCGAGTATATTCACGCACGTGCACAAGCGCGCACGCGGCTACGAGCGCCGGCATGGCGGCCCATCGGGGACCAGTAAAATTTGCTAAACGATGTAAATAATGGATGGGAACAGTTGGACAGTTTTCAGTTATTTTCGCCTCCCTCCGGCCGCCCCCACCCCCGGCCGGTTCGCGCATAATTCAAGCGAAATTTATTGCCGCTGCTCAATTACGCAAAATATTGTCAAAAAACGCGACCTCGGCTCCCCCGCCTTTCCTCCCGTTGCAACGCGAGCTCGCCTCTAAATCATTCTGTTAAACGCAGGATGTTCGTTGTCTCTCCGCGGCTTCCCGACTCGATCCATCGCGTTTCGCGATCGCGATATCGCCTCGCGATTCGCGCGAGAGAGTAGTCGCGACGTTATTTCATACGCGTGCGAGCCTGAGAATTTACGAAGCTCGCGTAGGTCCGGGTTTCTGGTTGAAATTCCTCAGGAACGCGCGCGTCGTCGAATCGGATCGGTCCTCCATTACCGTTCTCCACCTCTCGGCCACCATTGTTTCCCGCGAAAGTAACGGCCGTGGGGACGGTGCACGCGCGCGAGATACGAGGCCCCGAAGTGGAAATCACGAAAGTCCTGCGGCCGCCCCGGGATTCGCCCCCTCTAATCCGGTCTCCTTGGTTTCGCCCTCCGGGCGAAAGGAGAGAGAGAGAGAGAGGGAGAGGAGTCGTCCCTTCCCACCCCCAGGGGCCGCCGTCGACTGGGTTACTTCCAAGGGTGCAAACGAGCGAGCAGGACCGTCTAAGAAAGCCGCCGGAAGACGGTGCGAGATGGCTAAAGAGGCCGGCGAAAGCGTGCGGGAGGGAGGAGACAGGGGGCGGTTTAAAGGGTAGCGAACGCCTCGACAAAAGCAACCCTCTTAAAGTTCACTCGACGCTCTGCCTACCAATGCGGACTCAAAGCCGGAGTCCGCGTGCCAGATTTTCGAAAAAGGGCCGAAATTAGCCGGATAAAACGAGGAATACCTTGGCGAGACCATCGCGCCAATAAGCGAGAGCTAGGTGGCTGCATCTCTGCGCGATAATTGATAATGGAACGGCGAAGAAAGGAGAGCCAGGCTGCCAGGTCGGAGGACGTTCGGCTCGTTCGAGTTTCTCCCCCACGGGTCCGCGGCAGTCGTTATTTCGATCGGGAAAAGAAACGGAGGCGAAAAAACAAGCAGGGGAAAAGAGCGAAATCGTAAGTAGGGACGCGAGCGTCGTCGTCTCTAATCTGGGACGCGGCACGAGAGCGAACCCTAATCCAGCTTATCCAGAAAGTAATTTTGAGTCTTTTGAAAGCGACCCTCCTACCCTCCGCCGACAGCCTCGTCCAGGAAGGAATCCCGCGCGAGGGAGAGAAAGTACGAAGGTGGTCGGACCCCGCGAGACTGCCGGAGGATTTTAAGTCCTCCGGAAGGACCTCGCCACCCTTGGAGCAGAACTTTTCCACCGTCCCCGTGCTGCTGGTGACGCTATCAGCGAGGAGCAGTTGTTTTTCTCGATTTCGGTCGGGGAAATTAGTAAGGGAAAAAAAGAGGAGGGGGTGGGGGTGGGGGGGTGGGGGATGAGATGAAACGGGAGATCGTCGGACGGGATAACGGGCGACAAGTTACAACCGGGCGGGGACGAATTAAACGGTTCAACTTCTTTCCCCGTTGCTTCCGGATAATTAGCGGACGTCGAAACGATGATCGAATTTTTCACGAGCGATAAAATTGAAACAACGACGGGCGCGCGTTTTTGCCACGCAACGTTCCGAGCGTGGCGTTAATTAAAATATGTGTGAAATTTCCGTTCACCGAAATGTCCGCGGCAACCTGCCGGCTGGCGGCAAGTTATCTGGCATCAAAATGGCAAATGATCATCGAGTAATGGCCGACGGGGAGGAAGGGAGACGGGCACGAGGCAGGGCCGTCGAACGCAGACGAAACGGACGCAGGGACAGCGATGGAAAGAAGGAGAGAGGGAGAGGGAGAGAGAGAGAGAGAGAGTGAGAGGGAGGGGGGCGAAGAGAGGAGGGCGCATCTCGTGTGCTGGAATATTTCGAGAGTACTCGATGCATTGTCACTCGGGCCTACCCTTGGTCCACCCTCTCGACGATTCGAAACCAGCCCCGGTTTACCAGGAGGAGGTAGATGCACGTGCAGAGCTAACGGCTCGTTGGCCGAGTTGCGCGTCTATACACGGTGTCGCATTCAACATCGAGCACGCCGGTGCACAACGTAGCCGATAAACTTTTGATCCAGTCGATATGTTTTTGTACGCCGATACCGGAGCCCCGTCGAGCGATCGATCGCGTCCACGAGAATTCCTCCACCTAAACCGCCCTCCGCTATCGATTGTCTTCGTTTCGACTCCCGAGTCCGTCGACGTCCGCGCAAATAATTCTCCGACAATCGTAACCTTCCGATCGGTTAAAGATATTCCCATCCGTGGAACACGGGCCGTCGAGTCGATTAAATCAGCGCAAAGAGAATGCACAAGGTACAATGCGTCGACGATTGTCCAGGATAATCGAGAGGACCCTTTCGAGACAGATAGTTACGTAAACCGAACAACGCGCGACCCAGCCAGAACACGACGCAGCACCGGTATCGAGGAACCATCTCCACCTTGGCCAAAATCAACCCTTCGCTGTCCTTCGACTCAGGACACCCCGTATGATGGCCACACAGGCACGCCTAGCTATTACATAACCTAACCTGCGTAGCCAGCCGTCCGTACATGGCCAGGATGGTCTACGGTACATAGACAGGCTCGCAGGTACGTACCTAGAGGGCCAGCCTCCATCCTAAGCAGCCTCCCCGTTGCCCGGGTAGGTAGGTAGCGTATTATATACGTAGTGGAGGCTCGAGGGTCCTCACCGCCGCAACATTACGCTGATTGCCTGAATTATCCGCAACCAGGCTGGCTGTACGCCTCTGTATACGCACGTACACGTGCAACGGGGAGCGTTCGGTCGCGCGCGCGCGCGCGACCGCGCGCGTGCTTCCACGTACGTAGACACGTGCACACATACGCGCATCCTGGTGCTCGACGCTGTACTCGACGCGGTGGCTGGCTGCGTACTCGCGAGATTTCGTCTCGGCCTCTGTGCACGGGAACGGGCGTACGTATCCGCGGTTCGCCAGCGGCCCGTTCGCGTGTACGCGCGCCCGTATCGTCGCGCTCGTACGACGGTTCACGAGGAGAAAATTGAAAACGGAGAGCAGCGCGTGAGCGCGAAATACGACGACGCGGTGCGCGTCGGAACAACGAATCGACCCCGCGTCGAATCCAGCGGCAGCCGCTGGCATCGCCTCCATCTTGGAGAACACCTGGGACCCGTCTGAACGCCGCGAGACGCGGATTCGCGTCCAGCGTTTATCAACTCGCGTTTACCAATGAATCCGACCGATTCTCCCGCTCTCTCCTCGATGTTTAGCTCGATCAAGTGCCCGATCGTTATCGACACCTCTTTTCTTATCCAGTCAATCTCCACGCGAGCGAGGTTACACCAAACTTCGTTTCAGTAGCAGTACCGATCGCCGCGCTGCCCGCCCCGCATTCAATCGACGCATTCAAGACAGCGGAATCGGTAACTCCGAGCAGCACGTTTCAAAGAATCGGAGCGGGAGCGCGTTGTGCCGGAGACAAAAGTCCGACCGGCGATTCACGACGGGCAGGCCGTTTTGCATTTTTTTTTTTTCCAGCCGCGGCGCACCGTTCAGCGGATCGACCGGTTAATGGAGCCAGCTCTCAGGCGTCCATTTAGCGATCCTTGTGGAGGCTGCGTCCCTTTCGATCGTCTCTATACAGCCTACGGGGCAATCACGATGGACGGATAGCCGCGCGTAGACGCGTGCTCGCGCGGCCAGGCTCGCGATCAACCAGCGGAAAATGGTAGACGGAGAAAAACAGAGTGATGGCGAGAGAGAGAGAGAGAGAGAAAGGGAGAGAGAAAGGTGGAGAGACGGTGAGAGGAGCTCGATAGCGCGACCGTTTCGATTCCAGTGACACAGTGACACGGAGCCTGTCAGCGGAGGCCAGCCATTGGCTCGTTCCTGATAAATAGAACGCTACCGGGAACAGTGTCGCGAGTACCGACAATGGGGGTGCCGGAAGACCGGGGCAGCTTTAATTTCCCCCCGTAGTTCCTGGCAATTACCGCGTGGCGCACCCCGATAGCCATCTCTATCTCCGACCACAATGCACCCGGTTCCGAGTCCCCCTCCCCTCTCTGCTATCAACCCCACCTCGACGGCATCTCCGACGCAGTGTCTCTCAAACCCTTCGTCGACCGCAACCCTTTCCTCCATCGCGATTTCTCGAGAAACGGCTCAGATAATGCCGCTGAAATCGCTAATTTCTACGTCGCGTCGATCGAGGGCGAAGATACGAAAGGATTTTTGATCGTTAACTTTCAGACTTTCGTTCGATTCCATTTGGAGATGGACTCTGCTTGTTGAGAGACACTGACGCACCCTCGCACGTTACCGGAATCTTCGCTGGCCTTTTCGCGATTCAGAATTTCACGGTCGAATGTGAAAAGTATCGTCAGAGATTCGCTCGCGTTTCGTTCTTTTTCAATCGCACGACCGACTCTTTTCTATGGGGCACGATAATTCGCGGATGTTGCTAATGAGAGGTAACGAGATGTAATTGTCCGGTGGTACTGAGATCGAGAAAATTTCGCGGCAGCCAACAGTCGACGGGGGAGTTGGTCGTTTACCTAGTTTCGAATTAGAAACATCGGCTGCGCGGTGCGTTATACGGAATATTAATTATGCTTCGCGCGTAATGAACTTACGCGTAATTACGTGCAACGACCTGTTACACTCTGGAACATCTGACGGATGTTACCACTCTAACGTGCCGGTTTGCCGTTTCAAATAAACCATCGCGCTGAAACTTCTTCCTTCAGCAACGCGAAAGGTCACGCGTGGGTGGAATTCCTACTGGAATTTAAACTGGACACGATTAATTCTTCTAGTTCCTCCTCCGTATTCGTCGGACGTCACTGAAAAATGGTTTTACGGTTCACCATTCGGTGACCTTAAATCGCGCAGATCCATCAAAGCAGCGCAAAGTAGATTTTAAAAGGCACTCGCGCCATTTCGGATAAAATCGAGCTGGGTAATCAAGAAATTGCCAGAAAAGAAAAAAGTTTATCATTCTACACGTGCGCTACCCTATTTAACTTAATCGTTAAGCTTCCATACGTCCCTAATTAAGAAGAGCAATGCAAGTGTTCGCGCGTTCTTCGCGTTGCTGGCGAATCATCTGGTTTTTCGTTTTCTCAGTGCATCCTCGAAACATTTTAGGGTGTCACGCGAGACGAGGCTGTGGTTACGGACCAAAGCAAACGCGTGACGAAGTTTTACCGAAGTTCGAAGCCGATTAAGCCAGTCGATACCATAAATATTCGCGGAACAAACGAACCGTTCGCGGGATCGCCGACACACCAAGCTGTTTAACTCGCTTCGTCCAAGTCCTTCGAGCAGTTTGCGAACGACTCGACTGCGATTCCGCCACGATCGTTCAAGTTCCAGTTTCTTCCTCATCGCGGGAGAAAGATCGTCTCCTCAAGCGAAGCTCGAGAGAGAGAGAGAGGGAAGAGGACCAGAGGCAGAGACTGCCGGCAACATTATCGTGTTTTAATTTAACTTGCAGCTGCACTTTAATTAGACTTCGCCTGAATGAGAAGACGTCGAGGAGACGGGCAAAGCGGCCGAGACCAGACCGAGTCTCTTCCTTCCAACTTCCGATTCCAAGTCTCTCTTTTCCTTCCACCCTCTTCCCTTCCGCGTAGTTCGCCGTCTCCTTGATAAATCTCCACTTCTCAACGGCCTTCTCGCTGCGTTTTTCCGTGATTCTTCACGAGGCTATTTATCCGAAATTCTAACAGCAGCGGGTTAAACATTTTATTCAAAATTTTTCGCTACGAATCAATCGAGGAACTCCGGTGTAACCAAGTCGCGCAGGTGCCTCGACGTTTCGTTTCACGCGAGATACGCGACATCGGAACGGATTCCTCTATTTTCCGCGACACCCTCCTTATCTGATCGCGCTTAATGAACGCCCAAAACTGTCGCGAAGCCCGCCCCGCGACGCTTTTCGCCGCTGCGCGCAACAATTGCAACAATGGCTGGCTCCGGTGGCGGCGGAGATCAAAGGGGACGCGAAGACTTATCGAGACCGCGGGAAATAAACTCGTAGATCGACTAGGATTAATCCGGTCGCCGAAATTGGGGCTCGCGCGCCGCTATGGCTGCCTGGAAATCCCGATTCCAACGCGTTTCCCCTCCGAGCGAACTTTCCAGGCGCGCGTTGCCCAAGTTCGGCCGGAAATTGTAATAAAGCCCGAAAGAAATTCGCGAGCCGCACAAAAAAACGTATTCCAAACGAAACACGCGTCCCGCGGGAAACTCCTGTCGGTGAAAAGAGAACGCGAAGACCCGGACAAGTTCGAAGAAACGAACTGGGACAAGTTGTATCCCTTTCTTCGAGTAGAAATTGATGAAAAAACGGATCGTACGTTTCAACGAGGACTGTCTTTTGATAATACGCAACTGCCGTTAGCATATTTTTATAGCGTGGAGGGTCGAGGGACCGAAAAATCTCGCGACACCGACGAGTCTTGAGAGCCGCGAAAGCTCGCGAAAAATTCCATCAGCGATCCCGATTCCCCTCCCATTTGAGAATCCCTGTCCGAGGTCGAGAGCACTTATTCGGGCCATAACTCCCGCACGCGTACCCTCCGCGTTTCTGCCCTCCCGCCCTCATAAATACACGAGATGGCGGGCACGAGGAGCCGGAGGGAACGACGAAAACGACAAACCAGGCAATGGGGCGGGAACGGATACCAGGCACGGGAATCCGGGGACTTTAAAACAAATATATCGCGCGTAAATCCCAGCCTGGATGTAAGTCAACCCGCGAAAAGGGACGGCGGGATACGCGGGAGACAGGTCGCGGCTGAAAACAGGGGTGGAAAGGAGCAAATCGTCGCCGCTTCGCTTTGCATGTTTCCTGCGCGGAATCGGTGCTGTCGGCGAGGACGAGAAGAAAATGGCGCGCGGCGAGGGACGGAGCGCGTTGTTTTTTCGTCGATTGTTTCGAGCCACGTTCTTTACGGATGTTTAATTATCGCGCGGCGCTCGAATCGAACGCGATTTCCATCGCCGTTCCGCTCTTTCCGCCTTGCAGGAAACGATGAAATTTCCGTTCGAGCGAGTCCCCGTTTCCGTAATTATTTCTTAGAATATTCTCGCGGCAAGGTTCGCCTGGCGCGATTGAAAGTAAGGCGCGAACGGCGCCAGGCGAAACGAAACATTTTTCCAGCGTCGCGGAAACAAATTACTTGAAAATTACTCGCCTGGGATTGACGTTTGATTGCGCCGCTGCCTTCTCTCCCTCGGCCCCTCTTTTTCTCACCCCCTCCGCGTGCCGGCACCTCGCGTAATCGCGCACGAAAGGTAGGTCGAAGGCAGAAGGACACGTTTTTATACACGTTAGATACGGGAGAACAGCGCAACCCCGCGTAAACGCACAGGTAAAAGTGCGCGCGTGTGAAAGGTGCACACACGCGAGCCAGCCTCTTCTCACCCTTCATCTCGTACGATCCTCTGCTCCTCGCTAGTTCCGTCACTTTCCACTCCTCTCCCCATCTGTTCGTCCTTCTTTCGCTTCGTTCCTCTTCTCCACCCTTTCCCCCTTTTTTCCCTCTCGCTCTCCCCTTCTCTGTCTCTCTCTCTCTCACTCCATTCCCTTTTCTCCTCTTTCTATTTACGTCGCTTTTCGCATTATCGCCTTTTTCGTCGAGCGAGTCTGGCTTAATTCACTGGAAATTATTCATTTGCCTAATTGCCACTCGTCGACCTGGATCGTCGACGCTTCGCCGCGGAAACCTTCGCCACCCTTCAAACCCACCCCCCTTTCGACGCCGATTCCTATCCTATTCCGTGACAACGACGAGTTTCGCCTTTCATTCTGTAACCGAGCCTCTCGCGTGAAAAGCGTTTCGTTAATTCGCTGCTCGGGAATCGTATCGCGATCCTCCTAGTTCAGTTTCATCCCCCGAACTCTACGCGGGTCCGCAAATCTTTTCATTCGAAAAAACCAATTAGCGAAACCGACCTCCAGCGATACGGTTGCGACGGTTTTTGAAAATTGTCGCAAAGTTTCCGCGATCGATTTCCAAAAGAGTCCACGCTAGCATAGTCGCGAACAGCCGACCAAGGTTATGGTTCGCGGGGGTGGCTGTCGGGTAGGAGTCGGTCTCTCGGTGGTCCAGCCGTGCATTTCCCGTGGGCGAGCACCGGGATTCATGAATACCGGAGTATTTGCACACTGTGTGCTCCGACGCATACGCGCGATGGCGCGCAGACACCTCCGCGGCGCGCGTTTCCACGCTCGCGCGCGTCTAGCTGGCCGACGCGACGCGACGCGCAGCGAGAGGAGAGTGTGTCGGTGTTTGGTAACGCGGCAGCAAAGTCCCTGGGGGCTTAATACGGTATGCACGTCTGTCGTTCGCTGGCTCGACCCAATGTGGGCTCGAACCAACTACCAGCTAATATTCCACGAGAGGGCCCTGGGCTACGTGCCTCGACTACCGAATACCTTGCGAAACCTGTGGAAACTCGTGATCCAGCCATCCAGCGTCGTCTCGCGAGCGGGGACGGTTTATTTTTCGCGTGAAAAACCGGTTCAATTGCCTGGCTGCCGACAAGTAGCCACTCGGAACTTTCGTTGCGAAACGATGAACAGTCTTCGTCACGTATATATATATACATATATATAAGTTTCAATTTCGCGACGAACTTGATCAACGCGTGTTTCTTCGATCGTCTAGAAAACCATTCGCTTGGAACCGCTTGCGCAGCTATCAACCAAAAATCAGGACAACGGATCTAATATCGGTGGAACGGTTCCGCTGTCCCTCGATCGATCGACCGATCAATTAGGAACGTGTAATCAGACCCGATGCGTAATCATGGCTACCTCAAATGGAGCCTGGTATAACCCAGATGACTTGCGATTAAAAATGGTCGCGTGACACGCGGCGCGCGGCTCTTTTCAGAATATCAAAAGCGCGCTCGGATCCATGCATCGGCGGGCGGATCGATCGGGGATGGCGGGCGCGTTTTCACGGAACCGCGAGCGGGAAATTTCGGCGCGCAGCCGCGATTAAAATCCCGCGACGCATCCAGCCGGCCGACAATGGTGGTCGAAAGTTCGTTTGCGACGCGTTTACCAGTAGCGGATGGTTTTAAAGCCATCGGGCGTAGAAGCACGGGGGTTGGGGCATGGCGCTAGGGGCGGCGGAGGCGGTGGACAGAGGATGGGAGGGGGGGGGAGGGGAGAGGGTGACCGGCACAATAGCAAAGCGGCGAACAAAGCCTATCCACGGGTAATTCGAAATTCGCATCGTCCTGTGCCCGCGCGCGTCCGTAATTAACGGTAACCCCGTGTCCTGGCCCGATTAAAAAAGGACGTCGTATAATTGCACCGCTGCTGGCCACCGCTCGTCACTACCCACCGCTAGGGGTTTTAACGAACTTTGCCCCGTTACCGGCGGGCCAAAGGTTCGTTATCAGATTGGAAATTCCGCGATCCAAAGGACCATTTTTCTTTTTTTTTTTTTTTTTTTTTTTTTTCGAAATGGCCGTGCTTCGATGAATCGATTCGACGGGATTTCGCACGGGAATCCGGAGGATTCCGGCGGCGCTCGAGCGATGCGATTATTAAGAGTTTAATGAAAACTTTCGCGAAACTTTCCGGGGCGAATCGGTCCGCGGGCGGTGTTCAGAAACGGAATCGAGTCACGCGGCGAGGAAAGAGTTGCTCGAGTCGTTCCCGCGACTCCGTCGGCTGGCCGTGGAAACTGTTTTGTCGGCCAACAAACAGACACCCTTATCGCGGCCCGATATCGGCCGACAATCGACAGGGAACGAAACGCGGCTGGAACGCGGCAGCTATCGATGAATATTCATCGCGCGCCGCCGCCTCGTTGATCCTGCTCCATCTATCTTTCGGACATCGGCGTCGACGCTGGAAAGGAGCGACGTAGAGGAGGCGGAAACGGAGATAGAGAGAAAGGGAGAGACGTGTATACCGTGCACGTGTATATAGACACACATATATATTCGTACCGCGATGCGAGAATGGTGAAAAGGGGATCGCGCGGGTTGTGTCGAATAATTGCCAACTATTCCAGGCACGCAGCTTAAGACGCGAGGGGAAACGGTTCTTGCCGGCGGCTGGAGGAGGCAGTCGGCTCGAGGGGTAGGGGGGGAGGGGTTGGGCGGCGGGAGGCGGGCCGTGGGGGTGAGGAGGACGAAGAGAATGGAGGCGGAAAATGAGAGAAACAAAGAGGACGGCCGCGGAGAGACGAGCGACAGAGCGAGAGACCATCAACTGTTCCACGTTAGGGAGCTCGGGTGGCAGACAAGGAGGCGAAACGGGGGCAGGGTGAAGAAGTAAGAGAGCGTTCGGGACGAACGATGGAGAGTACCGTGAGAAGGGCAGAGAGAGGCAGCGGAGGAGAAAAGGAGAGTGGGAGTTGCCAAGATGGCGCCACCAAGAGTAGTACTGGCCAGAGGTAGGAGAGGTGAGAGGTGGAGAACGTGCTCCAGCGGGAGGAAGGGTAAAAGATAAATGACGTGTCCACCGCCTCCACCGGCAACCTCGACTGCCACCGACATTGCCGCGAAGACGCGGCGAAAGAAGAAGAAGAAGCGGCAAGAGGCCGACGGGAAGCCTCCATTAAACATTGGCTCGCTTGCTTACCCTTTAGCCTCTCTTGGTTTCCTTGGCCTCCATGCTCCTCACCTTCGCTCGCTGCTTCCGCCGCCGGGATTATGGATCGAGTTGCCAGTGAATTTCTGCGTTCCTCTTTTTTTTCTCTCTTCCTTTTCTCCTCTCCTCTTTCCCCCCATTTTTATTTTGCAACTCTTTCCTACTCCGTTGCCCCTCGCGAGGGCACTTGCCGCAGGAAGGAAAACCTGACTTCGCGGTTTTCGTCTTCTCGCCTATCGCGAAACGAATTGGCTCGCCTCGAGTTGTGTCCTCTTTCCGAGAGAACAAGAAATCGTTCGCAAAAAGCAGAAGCGGTTCTTAAAATAAGACGGGGACGGTAAAACCGATCGGCTAATAACCAGCCCGATCCCTTAACGCGATTATTTCCACGAAGACAGCGGAAATACAAAACATCGCGTAAAGCTGGAATAAAATACTACTTACAGCTCCGTTGGAAACTGCGAATCTCCGTCGCGAACGATATCAGACCATCGCCGCTCCTGCAACAAAGAAGATAAGCACAAATTAATCCCGAGCGAAACTTCGAAACTGGGACTCGGCGAATCTATCTCTCCCTCCTAACTGTTTTTCGAAAAAAAAACAACCCTCTCGCAAGGATCATTCGTAATCCGCAAAGTTTCGTCGAACGGCAAGTAACTAACCCGCTTTCTGGAAACTTCTTCGCATCCACCACCGAGCGTAGGGTTGCGTTTTCCGCTCGAGGAAGCTCTAGTTTACGAGTTCACGGTTCCGTGAACCACCGCGGTCCGCTAGACGAGGACAGAGGAGAGAACCAACCCCCGGTTTCGAGGGATCGGGCGTTATGAACTATCGGACGACACATTAGCGCAAATCTGCGAGGCCAATAACTGGTCTCCGCGTCGGCAACGACGGAGGCGGCTGGAGGTGGTTGAACGTAGATGAAGAACGACGCAGGAGGGGGTGCTGGCGGGGGGTGCATCACCGCCTCTGTCGCCGGGGCGTCAAATTATTCGGCGATTAATAATCCGCGCGTTACACGCGTGATCGGGCCTTTATCCCGATAGCCGTGCTCGCATCGCTGTGTCTCTCTTCCTTCCTTCCTGTCATACCAATCCCCCTAAAGGTATCAATGGCTGGCGGCACGTCGAAGCGATTGTCCTTCTGTGTCGAGGGCATTTATCGCCGCGCGGGACGCGCATGAATCGATCGCTGGCGAGTGTGTCCTTTAATGAAACGCGGCTCGATCGCGTTCCGAACGCAACCCCCGTCGCCCAGAACCCCTCTAATCGAAAGATTCATTAGGACGCTCGAACCTGTGCGTTCGAATGCTCGCGAGAGCGGGGTCTTGCGTCGCGCAGACTTTTGTCTGAAAATTTCGGCTGTCAAATTGACGCGACGATCGCGTTCGCGACCACCCTCCTTCGTCACCCGCCACCCTTCGTCGCTGTAAGAAATCTCGGTAAAATTCGATGAACTGCGATTCTTCGACGTGGCGATTCCAAAGATTCGCAGCGAATGGAACCAGTACAAAGGGATTATATTGAGTTCGCAATATTCCGATTCTGCTTCTACTCCTCCTCCTCCTCGCTCGCTAGCTCGCCTCTACGTCCCTTCCGTTCACGGGAGAGAGGCGGGGTGTTCGCGAAAATTCGCAGACAGCCGCACACGTATCTCATACTCCGGCGTATCCGCGTCGTACCGACGATTTCGCATTGTGCCGTGAAGAATATGAACCGGCGCGTGCGTGTCCGTTCGTACGTGTGGAAAAAGGGTGATATCATCCCCGTAATGCGATGCAGGCGCGATGATCCGGGAGCAATATACCTTGGGACGGCGCAACGGGAGTCGGGACCCCCCGCGGGATAACCCGGGAGCATCTTTGGCCCCGGGACATCGCGATATTGCTTGTTTTATTGGAGCGTGACACCCATTTTTTCCGCCCTCTCTCTGTCTCCGCGTCCTCCTCGCCTGTTCGCCGATGGAAAAGGCCCCCCTTAAACCGTGCGAGACACCGTACAAGGCGAGGAAAGAGAGAGGCGATAGGGAGGAGAGAAAAAAAAAAAAAGGAAAAATATCATCTCGACGGATGTTTAGGCGTGGCGGAAGCAAGTCAGGAGCTAAAGGGCCGAGGGGAGCGGAGCGGGGGGTTAGCTGCGATAAACGAAACAGATTGTCGGAACGATCGTACCTTGGGGAGAGATACCGTGGATAAATATATGCCCGGTGTTTTATGGAAACTGTTCGGGGCGCAACGAGGGGTAATTTAATGGGGTCGCGCTGATTTCGGACACCGCGATTCGAGGTGAAATTTTACGACGGCTCCGGGATGGTTCGTCGTATCGTGCCGTTGAAAATAACGCGATCGATCCGCTCGTCGATCTACGGAACGAGACTCTTATCCCCCGGCTCGTCTCCAATGCGTACAATTTATGGAAGGGAGTGTTGTGGAAGTCGTGCCTTTAGAATCTCCTTTAATCGCTCGGCAATCGATCCTCTGTCCGTCGAAAAGAACTACGCACTTAACAGATTAATCATCGACGAGAGGACTGCGACGCGAAATACATAGTTCCGCGACGATCTCCTCGACGGCTCCGATCGCCGGGGGAACATTTGATGCGCCGTGAAAAATAAAGCGCACGGAAGAAACCAATTAAGGTTATTGCTCGCCCGTGACGACGCGAGGATCAAAGCCACTCGACGAATTAAACTCCGCGTCTCGGAGCGGATATCGGGAGAGGCACGCGGTAAAAGAGGGAGAAGAAGAGGAGAGCGCGCCGAGAGGGAAACGGTCCGAAATTTCCGCGAAGCCGGTCGAGTACAATTTCTCATATGGAAAAGTTTCTCCTCTGTTTGCCTAACGGGCAACGCGGGGCGGGCAGGCGGGGGGTGCTCGCCAGGTTGCGGGAATCTCGCGTTCTCCCCCGCTTTTTCCCAACTTCTGTCGTCCGCGGTGGAGAATCGTGCGAGCGATGGGACAAACAAAACCGATGCCAGACGATCCATCTCCTAAATGCCGGGGGTCGAAGACTGTTCCCAACGAATTTCCGCGTCGTTTCCCAAACTTCTCCTCTAAACGCTCTCTAACAATTTCCTTCGTACCGATCGCGCGGTTCGACTCGACGAACGCAACGGGGAACGAAGAACCGAACGAATCGACGCGACGTGGAGAAAGTGGTATATAAATGGTACGAAGAGCGAGGGAGAGAGGGAGAGGAGAAGAAGAGGTGTGTAGCAGCCGCGACAGCCGGAAGAGAAGGAGGATCTAGTAAATTTATCAGTGGTCATCCGAGGGCGGAACCGTCGGGGACAAATTCCATCGCGAGCATCGCCCTCTTTTGCGAACCGGCTCGAAACCTGCACCCCCTCCCTCTCCCCGTCTCTGCACGGGGATGGTTGGCCGGTTCGTTGGCTGGACGCTGCTTCGCCCACCGCCACCCAGCCCCCCTGGGCCACCCTTCGACTGGCGTAAGTCATTGCGGCTGACCGGAAGTCACAGGATCACCGGAACCAGGGATATTTATGCGAGCTCACCCACCGACCGGGGCATTACCCGTAATAAGGAAATTGCGAATTTATTACGTGCCCACCCTTCGTCTTCCTTTCCTGTACGCGGCTCCCGCCCTCCCCAGCCCCGCTTTCACGTCCCTTCGTCTGATATTGTCCGAGCGGGCTGGCGAAGGAGGTGGAGGCGCGGACCAAGAGTTATTTCGGGTTTTATGGGTCGAGACTGGCCCGGGTCATCCGGCAGCGTTCCAGATGATGGGGAAAAAAGCTCCGGGAAGAGGTCCTGGAATCGGTGCTACGGAATTCTGGCTGGCATGGAACGCGCGGATCCTTTCTTTCAGAAGCCTGCACACCTCTGGCTGCGGTTTCCTACGCGAGGGTGGCGAGAAACGGGAAGGGGCTTGTTGCCGATATAATAATTCTTTTTACAACAAATTGTTCGTGGCTACGTTCGCGCGGACCGTGGCTCTAGCGCGGCAAAATGGCGACCAACGAATCGTTCGTAGAATACAGATAAATTGAATTTCGAATATCGAATGAAATCGTTGCCATTGTAAATTGAACATGTTACACGGCAATCGCGGGAGCCTGATTAAACAATTAATTAATTACCCCAATCTACTGAATTAAATATCGTTCTATTTTTACGGTAGCACCCTTTCATCCCCGACTCGGCGGGGTCCTCTCAACCCTCCAAATTAACCGAAATCAATATCATTCCTGCCTGTGCGCTGGACATTTCGCGCGATTTTAATCAACCCCCTGTTCCACCCCGTCCCTTCCAGTACGCAAAATCGAACTACTTTCATTTTGGCGGATAAAAATATATCTCTCGAAACGGCGGGCACGCGATCGCGCTCCAAGTGTCCCGCGATCGCGCGAGAGGGCGGCTACGAGCGAAGCGCGCGTGCAGCGTTTTCATCTCGCGGCGACGAGACCCGGTGAGCCAGTGAATGGCCGTCTGCCCGGAGGCGGAAAAAATCGTGTCACGGGATCTGGATACTGTGGGCGAAAAGCCACGGGGGACTATTAGCACACATCATCGACAGTCGGGTCGCTGCTCGTGATGCGCCGGCATTGTTGTGCCGGGTTGAGCGCTGGCAGGAGGCGTGGTTCCGCGATAATTCATTCTTGATTGCGTGTCTGATACATACGACCAGTAATTATACCGCGGGTGCCGCGCGCACCGGCGGCCCCGGTACTCCAAATCATTTCGCGGGAGGAACTCGCGCCGACTCTGTCTGCCCTCTCGCAGCCGGACAACCGGTGGGGCCGCCCCTTTGTTTCAACTTCTCCATCTTGCCCCGTTGCGTTAAGACATCTCTCGTTGCTGTACCACCTTCTAAGCTGCCGAGTTAAAGAAGACGTATCAGCTGGAGGGAACCTTCGAACGCGACTTCGTTCGCCTCGTTCGCTGATGGAAAATGCCGCAAGGGAACCGCGCGCGATGTACCCGCGGAACCTCGACGACGAAGGGTGTACACGGTCTGGTAAATAAGCGGGAAAGGACACAACGAGAGAGATAACGCGGCGTGAGTCGACTTAACGACGACGATTACGCGATGCCATTAACGACTTCCAGACGAGAGCAGGCTCCATCGTCCGACAGCACCGACAGGTACCATTATTTCATAATCACGCGGCTGCCGTTATTAGGCGCGCACTCCTGACAAATGACAAGTGAGACTAACGAACGGAACGGCCTCTCCTCCGCCGAAAGTTACACCTCCGATCCGCCGCGGGGTCACGCATCGTTCATGCGCCGCGCGTCGCATTAAACATCCCACCGACCCGTTTTCACGGCTCGAGGAGGATCCTCATTGTCAGAGGCTGTGTCGCGATCTCTCTGTCGGACTCAGCGGAGGAACGATAGGCGAGCCGGAGAGAGTTATTGATGATGCACGGGCACGGACACCGCCGGATACCGGCTAGTAACCTAAGTCCCGTTTCATCTATCAAGCTAAGGACTCGGCTTAATATCGCCGGCGAACGGGGACGTGGCTCTGCATTTCTAATTCGTCGTACGGCTACGCTGATGCTTCGTCGACCGGATCGTTCTTTCTTTTACGTTTCTCGCGCATCGCGTTCTACGAGAGCCATACTGCTCTTCTCGTTAACAGTACCAAACTCCGACCACGCATCGATCCGCACAACGCGGTACGTTCTCCAAGAGGAAAACCAAACCGTTTCGACGAGGTCTGCGCTAAAACTTGCCCTCGATCCCCTCGAACCGACCCCTGTACACCTCGCCGCCTTCGCAGCGAGAGCAAAGTAAAGAGAATTACTCGACGCGATGAAATTTTAACTAGCGCGGCCCGCGGGCGCGAGCCGCTTCCCCAAGAATCTCGTCGCGGACCTTCCTTCGCCCCCGTTCGCCACCGCGTGCACCACCCCCCTCGAGGGAGGCTGGCTCTCCCCAAAGAATTTCCGCCCTATAAACTTCAAATCCAATCTGTGCCGGTACATCAGCCGGCCAGCAAACATAACCTTAGCAAAATATTGGCGCTGCTCGGGTCCGCGCGTGCCTCCGTGCGTGTGAACACGCGTCTGTGGTCGTGCAACCTGGCCGCCCAGGTGGTGCTCGATCCCGCCGGCTTCGAGCTCGTTCCTCGAGAACTCGAGCCGCGGCTACCGGGGGGTTCGAATGGCGCGGCCAAACACGAGGGTGTGTTGGTACATATGGTGTATCGTGAAACCCCCGTAGGCTGTTTGGCCGCGCGTATACGAGACCGGCATTATGCCGGCTTGATTGGGTAACGGCAAACGTTTGCTCTCGCTATTACCAGCATCGGGATCGGTGCATTGACCTGTTTCGTTGGATCGACGACGGGCATCGAACATTCATTAACTTCGCGGGATTTTAAATAATTATCAAGGCTCGAAGTTCGCCCTCCTTCTCGCTGTGCGTCTGATTGTTGATTTCTATCGTTGGTTTTTGGATTCCTGCGATACCGTTTCGTGATATTTTAATTCGATACCGTGCTGACGCTAGGCGTGTGTGTACGAAAAGCTATGCTTCCAAAGCGGAGACCAGACTCGCGAAATGCATTCTGCGTTCTCCGAGAAAAGGTGCCTCGCGCTTTCCTCTTTTCCGCGCTCCGCCATTACAGTTGGTCTTTCTTCTTCTCTGACCGTGCTCGCATCGTCGGACGGATTCGTCGCGGCTGCATTAGCGAAATAAATTGCCAGCCTCGGCCACGGTATTCACTTTCAGCCTAGTGCGGTACATTTTTCCGCCGCCAGTGCGACGGGGGAGCGTAATCACGCAGATTTCGACGTGTCGGAATCTTAATTATTTCAATTTCGCGGCTGAATCTCCTCGCACGCTGACGCGAATGCTTCCCAAGTCGAACTGTCTTTCCCAGTCTCGCCGATCGACCCTCAAAAAGATTCTGTTCCTAATTGCGACGCCCGCCTCGATCGCATCATCGATCGAATCGAGGACAGCGCACGCAGCGTCGAACGCGAAACGAAACAAGGGGTTGGATGGGATTTCCCGAAGAAGAAGGTCAATCTCGCAAATGAATCGCATCCGATTGAACCCGTTGACCGCGACGACCCTTTGCGCTTCCGCGTCCGATACGCGAGTTCTCGTCGAACGCGATCCGTGGCGCGTGAAACGGACGCGCACGCGTGCGTCCGCCCGGAGCACCCCCTCGCTTGTTCCGGAGACCGCTATTAGCAGGAGCCTCTCGTCGGTCACGTCGCGCCGCTGCAAAGTTTCAAGTAGTTCGGTAGACACATGGCGCGGCACCGTCCCGAGTTCTGCCCTCTCGACCGATCGCAATTATCCCTAAACACCGAGCCGCCGCTACATCTGTTCCCTTTCGCGTTCCTCGGATGGCGGGTTCGCGCTGCCGCCCCGCCTGCGCGCGGTGGAGAACAGAGGATAAGAGGGAGAAGAGGGAGAGAGAGAGAGAGAGAGAGGGCGGAACACACAGCCAAAGGAGAACCGTGCCGGAGAAGTTCGCGGGCAACTACCACGGCGAACTTCCACTTCTGCGACGGTTAATCCGAGTTTCGGGAACTAGTTGGACCGACCGAGCTGATGCTGCAGCGGAATCGCAGCGGGCAAAGTGCAAGAGGACCGACTCACCGCTGGAATTTCTTCGACTCGTCGAGTGGAACGAGTTCGAGAGTGAAATTTTCGCCCGGAGATTTCTCTTGTTTGAAGCGTATCTATTAGAGAGAGACGCGTTGACGTATCGCCACTCGCGGATACCGGATATCGGGAGCAACGTTCGGTTGGTCCGCGACACCGATCGGAAGGAACGGGAGCCTTGGAACAAGGATTGATGCGCCGCGCGAACAGCGGCGTGGTTCGTTACCGCGGACGGACAAACGATCAAGGCTGAACCAAGGAAAGAACGGATAAAACGGGGGAGAGGAAGGAAGCGGGAGAGGGTGGAAAACCGTCTGTGGCAGCGCGGAAGCCGCGAGCCGGATGGCGTAACCGAAATTACTTAGCCAGGCTTTCAGAGGCAACCGAGGAGAAAGGACTTGTTGCGCGAGTAAGCTGCGGCCGCCGGTTAAAATATCGGAAATTTAAGCATCGTTCCGACCGCCCACCCCACCTGCCCGAGCAACGCCACCCTTCTGCCACCCGTCCGCGCCGCGGCGCAGCAGAAGCGGCGGATTTACGTTTCGTCTACCGTTCCTTCTGGCTCCGCTCTTTTTCCATCCCGTTTCTTTCGCCCTTCCCTTTGCAGCGCCGCCGGAAGCGACCGCGATCGCCGAGATTTTCCGCCTCCGGCAGACGGACCAGCCCTCTGCGCGCGGCTGATTCCCTCTCCGTCTGATTGCTCCTCTCTATGCGCTGTCCGCTGTCGAACTCGTCGAAAACAGCCAATTCCTCGAAACGTTCAAAGGGATCGTTGGATCCTCGCGTTTGGTCGTCTCGCGAGATCCACTCGAATTTCGCCCTCCCCGTCCCTCTCTCTATATTTCGCGAACTCTTTGACGGATCGCAACAGGGGAGATGATTCGCGAGCGGCTCGAATCGGCCGCTCGAAACGCGAAATCGATGCGAGCGATACACGCCGGGACTGCAATTACGACTCTAAACGATAATAGCATTAGCTTCATCCCCCCGCCGCCGTGCTGCCGGGTAACACGCACACGGGTAGCGCAATAAACCGAGATTCTTTATCGCCTGAATGAAACAAGTTGCATTGATGTTATCGTCCAACGTCAAATAGCGCAAATTCTCCATAATCCGCGCTCGCGCCTCTGCATTAATTAGCGGGGATTGGTCTCTGCGGTATTTATTAACGCGATTGTACGGTTAAAACCGATTCGTCTAGTCATCTCCATATCGCGGGCATTCGACGACCGCGATAATCAATTCCCGGGAAAAATTTCAATGCCGCCCCGACGGTTCTAATCATTTCGACGCTGTTTCACCACCGACCGCCTGTTTTTCATCCGATCGCGACCCCCACGTGTTCGCCCCGGATCGGCAACGTGACCGTCCGCGCCGTGGACGCGCTTACGGAAAATAAAAAATCGATCCGCGTCGCGTCGATTCGTTCGCCGCTCGAAAGAAAGGAGCCACCGTTCCACGTAACTGGCTACCGGGATCCGCGATACGATAATTGTCAGCTTACCCTTAATTAGACGTCGTTAACCCGATCCGCCGGCTCGTGGCGTTATTTTATTAATAACGAGCGTATCGCCGATGATTCGTCGATACCCCCCTCGAATTGTCCCCACCCGCTCCTCGAAACTTTTTCTTCGCGCCCGTATCCCCGGCATTAATTAGTCCGAATTAGCGTCGCACCGTGCTAATTGTCGCGACCATTGTCCCGCCGCGTGAAACCGATTTATTGTTCCGTTCGGGCGTCCCCGCGACTCCTCGCTGCCGGCTCGAAAGTCGCGAGCCACCGCCACCCGCGGGGAATCGATCGAGTCGTCGTAACACAATTCCTCGGCTGGGAGCCCATCGCTCCTAACGACTCCTTTCTTCGTCACCTTTTTCCCGCTCCTATCCCCGGGGTCGATCCGCGGGGAATTCGCGGCGGATAAATGGCTCGCGCTTCTACGGTCCCGCGAGGACGCTTCGCGCCGCGATTCCGTCGACCTCAGCGCGCGAATGCGATCGCATTCGCCGGTTGCCTTCGCCAGGCGTCGAGAGCGGGTAGACCATTTAATTTCCACGCGGCGGGAGAAGAAGCAGTCTCGCGTCCCCGGGTGGGTGGCCACCCTCGTTCCGATATTCAAGTTTCATCGACTCGGTTAATTCGTTCGCGAATGAAGAGGCGGCGCGCCGTTTCCGGTTTAACCGCGGGGCCTTTGTCCCGTTTACTCGACGCATCGCGAGCGACTCGCGACCGCGGCGAACAAACGTCGGAATTTCCATCGGAAGAATACGGGGATCGCTGCTTTTCACCGACGAGTGTCCACGACGCCACGAATCACCCGGAGCGAGGCGGGAAGTACGCCCGGAGTAAATCCCAGGAAGGACGGGGGCCGCCATCGCAAATCCAGGCGACAGGCGAAACGATTTTTCTCACAAGCGGGTAGGTAGCCGTGCACGTGAGACTACCTGCTCGGATTCCTGCGAGCCCTCGCCGGGGCCCGTCGTGCTCCAGTTGGTAAAAAGGTTCCCACGACATAGGATACGCTCCCAGAGCGGCCATCTTAGCTCGCCTACCAAGGGGTAGGGGGTTCCTTCTCTCCCTTCGCTGAGGCGCGCCGGCGAACGCTGCACGGGCGACGAACCTTTGAGAAAAAGCTCGCCTCACGGGACCACCGTTCCCGATCCGCGCGAGAAATCTGACCGGCGAGCGAATCCTGCCGATTCACGCGCGATTTCGTCGACAGTGCTACCTGTTCCCTCGATCGCGTTCCTACACCAGCAGCCTTTTCTGCCTTCCCTGAAAGAAACCAGCTCCCGCTCGCCCGACGCTGGACCGCGGTCGCTATTCGACGGACGGGGCATTAGGCAAATCCACGCGCGGATCCGAGTACTCGTCCCGACGCCTCGGGTAAATAGACCGAGGAAGATTAATATTTCGCTGAATGCCAATGGAACGTTTCCCTGGCACGGGGTGCGCGTCGATCAGGGGTGAGCGAGCTGAAATAATCTCCCCGTCCGGGAGGCAGGCAGGGAAATATTAGGCAGTTAAAAAACGGTCGTATAATTTAATATGCTGCGAACGAGTTCCGGCTACCTGTGTGTCGCGCGGCAATAAAGCGCGAGCGCATCAGGTGCCTCCCGTTTAACGTCTGCCTAGGCTGGAATCAATTGTTGCCGATCGAACGCGCGCACCGTGGCTACACTTTCGAACCGGACTCAGGGATCGATTGAACGCCGTGTCGAGCTCGAAAAATCTACTCCGCCGATGAAATCAGACGAGACGAGGCGAAACCAGGCGAAACGAAGCGAAACGAGGATTATTTTTGTCGAGAAGAGAACCGATGTTCCATCGCGGACCGATCAGGATCCAGGCTCGATTGCTCCCCTCGCCGTCGAGGGACCGCTCGCGATCCACGATCGATCCCCGGATTCTGGCCACCGCCGCGGGGCGAATCATCGATCGCCAGCGCACGCTGGATCCCGCGCAACGGCCATCATCGGCATTGTGATGCTCCCGGCGTCGATCATTAATCAACTGAGAGTCACTGGGAGTGCTCATTGTGGGCGGGTTATTAATCAAATGAGAACTACTGCGGCCTATTGTCGGCCCCTGGCAGGGGTTCCCGCGAGAGGGACCGAGAACGAGGGCAAGGGATACCGTGATCCTGGAGAGGAGAGGAGAGACTCTCCTTCTCGTATCGACCAAGCCAGGAATAGCGAGCAGCCTGGATGTGAAAAGCTTAACTGTACCAAGCGGGGAGATACGACTTTGCGGTTTCTAGAAGCGACTCCATTGTGGAGAACAGAGTTAAAAACTGGTTCGCGGCTCGGGGGAAAGTTTCGTCTTGGTAAACGCGGATTATTGTTTTCGACGTACACCGGCTGGGCAACCGAACGCACCCGGATCGGTTCGATTTCGATCGACTCTGATTGGCGTGCACCGAGTCGCGCCGATTTATTCCCTTCGACGCAAGCGAGGAGAAGGGACAAAGGGAGATTATCGGGTGGAATCTTCGTGTATTCTTCGCCGTGTGCCACTGTGAGAACCGCGCGATCCAGAATCAAAGTAGGACCGACCGACGGTGAACTCGTGGCGGCCGTTGATGAAGACGTCGACGGGCAGCTGGAGATTTCTGAAGATTACGACCGCCACCCGCCGACACCGATTCTCTCGTTCGCACCTTATTCAAGCCGTCTACAACAATGACGTGTAACGAGAACTTTACAACCTCCCTCGCTGGGAAATCCCTCGCCAGTCGCGAGAGTGATCCAGATTCTCCACAAAAAGGAAAAAGGAAGAAGACGATTCAGATTTCAATTAGAATTGAATTATTTCGGATATTAGGAGAATCGTGGGAAATTTTGTAGAACCTACGTGGAATATAGAGAACAAAATGTGTCGACTTTTAGCGCGAATAGCAAAGAGGAAGGCGTCTTTTCGAGTTACAGGACACGATTCGCAGGAGCGACGTGAATCTGTGCCCACTTCGCGCGAACGTAGCATCGGTTTCATCGTGCGTCGGAAAGGCGATTACGACGAGGCGTGTCCCGCTGAATCGGACAATATCCCACGAACAAGTAGCGAACTTCCGACAATCGTAAGCCGTGTCATTGTGAAGCGCGAAGATATTAAATTCCCTTCCAAGTTCGCCTCTGAAGAAAAACATGGACGCGAACCGCGGGAGAACGCGGTGGAAGGCGAAGAGGGAAACGGATCCTCGACGAGACGGCTCGATTTCCTAATCAACGTCGATGGCACGAGCTAATCAGCGCCGGTGGTACGCGACACGGCGAGCCGACGGTCTGGGCGGAGGGCTCCTTTGTGGCACGTCAGAGATCTCGTGATGTGGGAATGGACGCAGCGAGCTGGTCCAGGCTCCCGTGCTCCCTGCGATTATTCCATGTAATTAAGTCGACGGAACTTTTCTCGGAGCTTTCAGGTCTCTCCCCTCTTGGCGGGTGAAGAGGGCCAGGGAAACAGGGTAGGAGGGACGAAGAGGGAGAGACGGCGAGAGTGGAAGTAAACGGAGGGAACAGAGGGAGGGAAGAAGGACGAAAAAGGGAGACGCGTAGGAGAAAGCTGGTCGAGAAAGGACTGCAAAGAACCCCGGGGGAGGTTGAGAAGGAGGCAAAGAGAACGCGGCGGTAGGTGGAGACAGACCGACGAGAAGGTGGTGGCGCAGGAGGTGGAGGCCGACGGGGGAGAGGCGAGGAAGTAGAGGCGGTAATTAAGAGAGTTAGTTGCCGGTCTCCCAATTAGGAGCCAGTAGGAGCCAACCCTGCTACCGCGACGCCTGCCGTCTCTGCCCTGGAGCGAACTCCACCTAAAGACCACCCGATCCTCTCGGCTCCGTAGCCTGGCTACCCGCGTCGTACAAACGGAAAGACTACACCCTCGAATTTGTCGGTTCGCTCTGTCCTGCTTCCTGGAACCGGCACACCACCTCTGGTATCGAGATTTCCTAGGATTTCGCAACGACACCACCCACCCAGCGTCCCGCCGACGCGGACACCTCGTCCTCGCCCCCCGTCCACGGGATTCTCTTTTAAATCGATCGCCAGGTTAAAAGAACGACCAGGCTCCTTCCACGCGAGCTTTCTAACGAACGAAAGGGGTGAATAATTGTAACGAGCAGAGATTGCACGATCCGAGGTACGATAAGAATTCGAATAAGGGGCGGATGATCCTGTGGCGCGAAGGGGGAGAACGCTAGAAAGGGTTTTCTCCGTCGTCCCGGCGAAATTGTCGCGATCGAAATGGCCGACGAATCAAGTCCTTTGAGCCCCGACACCCCTCCCCGCCGAGAAGAAACAGAATTACAGCCGTCTTGGGCGAGACGGGCGTACAAAGCGAGAAAGGAGAGGCTCCCCAATGCGATGAATTTTAACGGAGGACGATAAACTGTCGTCAACATTCCTCGACATCTAGCACGAGCTAAGACTATGCGGTGGACCCTTTTAGTGTCGTCTTTTACGACCCGCGGGGTGTGCCCTCGGTGAATTCTGCCCCGCAACGCGGACAGGGTGCCAATAAAAATATTTGAATAATAATCGAGATAATCGATCCTGTTCAACCATCGCGTTAAACGATCGACCATCCCTCTACTAATCCCCTTTGAACGCGTCGACAATGACACGCGAAGCGTTCTCCAGTTTCGACAGGCTCACCACGTGGCCAACAATTTACCGTGCTCGTTCGGAATGCACGGAAGAAGAATGCGTGGAGCGGTATCCGCAGAAAATAGAGGCGCCTTCCTCGGTGTCACCGAAGATGGCGTCGTTTCGTTCGCGAGACGTCGAGCAGAGGGGTCGCACAATATGTAGACGCGCGGGGTCGAAGCCAGGAAGCGGGAAAAGGGTTGCCAGCGCATCGATATTGTGCGGAGAACATCCTCCTCCGTGGCCTGGCAACCCCTTCCATCGGCCGATTGACTCGTTGAAAAGGTATCGACAGATCGACGCACCGGAAACTACCGTTGCGACGCGGCGCTCGCGAGCACGCGCTTGTCAACCCCGTCGTTGCTCTTGCCAGCGTCCTCTCTAACCGGGCTTCAACAGGTTGCGCGTTCTCCTCGCGATAACACGGGATTCGACTCGCGATTCCCCGATCTCCCTGTCGATAGACCTCGCCCCGTTTCCTCCGCGAGGCGGCACATAAATAAACAACCCTTCCACGTAACTCGAAGAACGCGTCGTCGAGCTTTCTTCATCCTCGAATCTCTATACCACTCTCTCTCTTTATCAACTTGAAAAGCTACGATAAGACGTACCAGCAGTGGACTAAATCGAAATCATCTACGAAGATCGCTGTCTGCGAGTGCGAAATATCACGTCGATGGCTAGAACAGCGGAACATCGTGACCGCAATCGCGCGACGCAGTCCGCAACGCCGGCTCGTCGCCGACGCCATTCCGGCAGGGAATATTCGCGCGTGCACCCCTCCCCCTTTGTGTCGGGGCTGGCCGGTTTTCTCGGTCGGAATCGTGGATCAGCCGAGATCCCTCCGTGACGCGATCGGGTGACAGAGGGTCCCGAGGAACTCCTCCGGGCACAAGGATCGAACACCTGGCCTGGGTAGCCAGCTCGACGAGGGTAGCGCTCTAGGTGGAGAGAAAGAGCGCGATGGAAGGGGCGGCAGGGGGGTTGTCGACGGACGGGGCGAGGAGCGGCGTGGCGCATTACCATGACAAAAGGGCCCCACGGAGGCCCGGTCGGGCGAGGGACCCAGGTGCGTGGGACTGAGTTTTCGGGCCCGGTAGCCGCTGGAGGGCGTTTCGAGAACACCCCCGCCGCGCGACTCACCCTACCGTCCCGCTCAATGAGGCTGTCATTCACTGGAACCCCGTGAACACCGTGCGCGGATGCCCTTCCACCGTCTCGACGAGTCGAGCGAACCTCGACGACGGAGATCTTATTACGAGACGACCTCGAGATTTCAGACCGCGGGGATCTTGATCCTCTTAACGTTCGAAACTTTCGAACGCAGCAATTAGTAGGAATGATTAGGATCAATTAGCGAAGGTAACTCGCGCGACAGCCCCCGAGGATGTTACGGGGTGCGATCTTCGAGCACGGCTGGGGTCGAATCGAACGAACGCGATCGGGTAACGTCGCTGAAGCGAAGGTGTTTTTCTTTTTTTTTCTTTTTTTTTCTTTTTCACGAGCGAGACCAACGTAAAACCTCCGACTTCGAATCGGGATTTCGTTCAGCCGTTGCGACGGGGAGCGTTAAACCGAATTATGCCCGTCGGGATACCCGTGAAACAAGGCTACGCATAAAACGGAGCCAGAAACGAGTGGAAAAAGACGGCGCGCAGGCCCCGTGAGCGTGAACCGCGATGCCAGCCGCGTTCGTGCGTGGCGTTTAAGCCGCGTTCTCAGCGTGCCCTCACACCCCGGCCCTTTTTCCCGAGGCCGACGGCTACGAGCTCGCGGCGGGCGGGTGGCACGGCCGGGGGAGGAAGAAGGAAGTTCCTCCGACGCGTGAAAACGTGCCGACGCGAGAGTGCCAGGTTCTGGAAGGATGCGGACCCGCGACGCATATGCGAGCGAGGCTTTACGTAAGCAGGTGTGACGATGCGTGGACACGCGTCTACCAGGAAAGGCGGACCCTCGCACCGCGGCCAGACCAGGTGTTCTTTATTACGAATCTCGGTTCGAGGCACGAGCTTTCGCGCGAAACTACGAATTTCCGACTAGCCAACGCGAGTCCCGCTTCTGGGAATCGCGATGGCGATGTCTCGATCGCGCGAGGACGCTCCGCGACGAATTCGTTCGGGGGTTCGTTCCCAACGAGATCGCGACGCAGAAATCTTCCAACTCGAGATGCATTTCGCAGGGATCGGATGTTGGTTTTAGGAACGCGCAAACTTGAGGAGGACATCGACGTAGCACAAAGGACATTTGTTATGCGTTATTGACTTCGTCAAATATCGGCATTGTCGATGCTCGACATTAGCACGATGCGGTGTATTGTTCGAGAACACACATTGGTACGTCCAGGGAACAAGCCGCGCGCATTGTGCGCCGTTTCAATCCACCGCCACCCCCTGCGTGATTTACCATCGCGCGTCAAGGATCGTTCGGAAAGTTACGGAAACAACCGCCTCGGATTTGCCAAGATAAAATTCGTCCACGGGCGCGTTCGAGCGCGCGACGCACGCTCCCCGTTCGCGGCGTCGATTCTACGGCGCTTCATCCGTCCGATGAAAGGGTCCGTTGAATTTTCGAACGGCCGCCGACGACGAGGCAAAGTTACGGGGGAAACTGGCCGGGAAAGGAGCGGAAAAATTGGGTCAGCGGGCCGGCCGTTCGAGCTGAACAGAGTATTTATTTCAATAGTTCCGCGGCGGCAAGTTGGAACTTCTTCCATCCTATTTCCGCGCTTTCATTACAAGGAATAATGGAACGGAAAGCGAGACCGATCGCGCGGCCCGCGAAAGTTGCTATCGCCGGTTGAATTTCCTGCTGCTGACAATTATCCGCGCGGAGAAGAGCGCGCGATCGCCTGCGCCTGACGGCACAACTCTTTACTCCACATAGATACCAGCGGCCGCGGGGAATATTTCAACGATCGCGTCGACCACGCGGCGAGGATCCGTCGCCGATTGGCCGCGAACCATCCTGAATGCGACGCGTAACGCGAAATAACGAGGACCACCGTCTGGCGCGGTTAGTCTCGAGACGCCATCGATCTCTCTCGAAACGACTCCTGCGTCCGGTATTTCGGCTCCGCTTTTTTTCGCGGAACAAGTTTCGCCACGGGGTGATGCATGCGCCCGCCTGAAAATTAGGGGGCTGCCGTGTACACGGTGCAACAAATTCACGACCAGACCGCCGAACAATGCACCTCCTGCGAGCAGAATCGCGTCCCTCGGAAGACGCGACGGCGGTGCACAAAAAGAGAGAGCGAGAGCGGCTGGTCCCTGATTATTTACAGGACAAACACCGTGCGGCTCCGCCAGGGCGTCTCTCGATCGAGGAGCGGGAACGAAAAATCCGTTGCGTCCAGCGTCGACGAGCGATCGATCCTCTCGATCTACCGTTCCGATATCGCGGGGATCCGCTCGCAGCGTGGCGAGCGCCGCGCAAACGCGTTTCCGATACCCGGGTTCCCTGTGTTCCTATCTAAATTGCTGACCCCTCCGGCAGCAGCGACGGCACAGTTAATTACCCAGCGCGGGGTCCTGCTGCGTCCGATGCGTTTGAAAATTCGCGGCTGTCATGTCGGTACGTCTTATCTCCCAGGGACGTGTCGTGAGTTATCATCGGCCGGGCGTTATAGTGGCCGATATTGCCCTGGCCCGGACGGAGTGATTAATCTTAGCTCGAGCCAGGACACTGTGTATCCCACCGGCGGCCCCGGCAGGGTAATGATCCGTGGCACACACGATAACCCGCCGCCCTTGTCCGACGCCCGTGCGTGTCCTACGGACGTCCTTCCAACTTGTAACCGTCGCCTAATGGTATCGAGGATCCCGGAAATTTCGTGGCCAAGCGCTAGCCTGGGGCCCGCCTTCCCGGGACGGCCGTGTCCCGGTTCTCGCCTCGAAACGACCGGACGATGTTAATTGAAATCGAACCCCGACGTGGACGAGCAACGCGGTGCACAAGTGTCACACAGAACGCTTCCAGTCGACGTCCGATCGTCTCCCGTTCGGCCAGTCTTACTTTCACGGGTCAACGATTCCGTCTGTTTTGAACGCTCTGCGGTGTCCCCCCGATTTCACGGCCAGGGTGAGCCGTGTTCCTCGCCCTGCGCTCGGTTTTCGTGGCGTGTCCTGCGGCCCGATTGTTTTCCAGGATCCGCGCGGGGAACCAGTCGCGACGCGGCTCGGTGATCTCGCGCGGAGAACTACGCCCAGCCGACGAGTTTGACCGGTATGAAAATCGACCGACCACCCGGCGTATCACTTTGAGTTACGAGCGTGTACTGGGTGTTTTGGAAAAAACCGTATGGTTTAATAAAACGTTGCGTCTGCCGCGCGTAGGCTTCCATCTTTCGACCTGATTTCAACCTTCTTTTTCGAGCTGAACGTCCATTTCGAGGCAAACCATTTGTGTCCAGCGACGAACTGTTCGTCGTCCTGCGGCAGCGACTGGTCCAGGATGGCCGTGCTCGCTGGACACCCCGTATAGAGCGTCGTGAGAGCAGCGCAGACAGGGCCGCGTGAAATCAATGTTTCATAAGCATGGATAACAGAGAGCCGACCGCCATGTACACCGTGACCAATGTACATCTTGATTTAGTAGATCCGTTGGACGCGTTTAGGTAGCCCCGGTTGGTCGTTGAAGGTAGGCTTAGGGTGGACGCGCCGTTCTCCCGGCTGCTACTCGGCTGCTCACGAGCTGTCTCGTTAGCAGCTGGACTGGAACGAGCAGACCATGCCAGATGAGCACGGAGACCCGAGAACGAGCAGATACGGCGAGAAGGAGGAGACACGCGAGCGTGCAGAAGCGAGACGGACGGATCGGAGCTGAGATCGAGAGCGAGACGAGAGGCGAAACGGGAGCGAAACCGAGAAAGGGAGGAAGAGAGACGCCGACGACGGCGACGACGACGACGACGAAGAGGTGGAGAAGAAGGGAACCTGGGGAGACTGTCTAATAAAGCAATTCCGTTATGGTGGTCGGCGTAATATGAGAAGCTATCCGCCCTCGTTGAATGCGTCGAGATTTTTATGCAGTTACCTGTCCGCCACCCCAAAAAGGGACCACGAGCGAGGAGATGCAGCGAGCGTAGTGGGAGTCGGCACGGTCGGCTGGAAAGTGTACCGTCGAGTGTTCTAAAGCGGTTTCGAAGTAATTTTCAAGTTGGTCGTGAACAGAGAGAGAGAGAGAAAGCGAGCGAGAGAGGGAAGGGTCGCTCGAGAATGCTTTCGAGAACATAACGGAAGTAAAACGGCCGGCTTTAATTAAGCTTCGTTACGACGTCTGGCCGCTCCTTTCGTTGGTAAATTCTTAGAAATTTTTAATTAAAAGTTACACCGGAACCGATGTCTTCGCGAGTTCGGCCCTTGGCTCGCCCCGCGACTCGTTCGAACGGAATCGCCTCGATGTTACTTCGATTAAATCCCCGTTTTCAGGTGCAAACCACCGAGTGATTCGCGGCCCTCTCGCGGCTACGACCGCCGCCCATCCGCCTCCGCTCCTCTTCCCGTTAATCCACGCATTTGGGTCACGCGAAAGAAACACGCCAAGAATGCTCCGCCGCGGCTTCCCTCGTTAGACGTCGCATAACCGCGTTAACAATCGCTCGCGCGCATAATAGATCGGTCCCACGGCGTGTCAATTATCAATTCGCGTCTCATTATCCCGAGTTTCGAATTCGCCGGGAAACTTGGACGCCATTTGTGCGCCGCGCGGCCTTTCATCGCGCGGCGAGGACAGCCGCGTCTCGGAGATTCGTTCGTTCGAACGAACGGCGGCTCGAGGGGGCTAAGTTTCGCGACAATGGCGATCTATATAGCTTCATTAAACCCGCGGCCATTCGTCAGGGCGAACGGCATCCGCGACGCCTCTGGACTCTCGACGAGCGAATTAGGGAGATTTACGGCCCTGGGACGTGACCGTGCCGCGTCTGGCTCCGGATGGACCGTGGCCGCTTCCCAGCTCGGCCCCACCGAGCTACGGCCCTGACCGGTGACCCCTGCGAAACGCTCGTCTGGCGAACGACCGGCTGGAACCCGGTGTCCCCTAAACGAGCGCGACTTTTCAACCGTAAACTCTAAGCAGCCGACTCTTCGCTGCCATTCTTATCTAGGCCGCGGTATCAAAAACCGCGGGCCCCGGAGTGTTCAGCTCCGCCGGAGTATGCAAACCGCTGGCGCTACCGCGAGTCGTTCAACGCTCCTCGTTCTCTGCCTTCCGACGAGCACAAAACCTTCGAGAGGCACGCTAATGCCGGGGATACAAGAAACGTGTCCGTTGTCGGCGGAGGGCGGAAAAAGCCAGGAGAAAACGGGTGGGTTCGCTGCAGAAACGCGGCAGGCCAGCCGGAAAAGAATCTCCATTGTTTTAGTCTAATCGTGAGACGAGAAGCCGGCCGATTCTCACAGGGAAAGAGAGAACGGGAGAGAAAGAGAGAGATAGAGAGAGGGAGGGAGAGAACGAGGAGAGCTTACGCTGGCCAACCGGAAGCCGGTATCGTTGCACGAGACCTGGCCTACTCGAGCGTGTTCCAGAGAACGCTACTCGTTCCGACGAAACCCGGTCCCAATCCCACGGTGTAAACGCCGCGGGGGTCCGCAACAGGATTCGCCGGTTCGAGCCGCACACACTCGAGCCGTGCCTCTGCACGTACACGCGTGCGTCGGTTATAAATCATTAGCAGTGCCGGCGATTAGTCCCTGCGGAGGGTTGCAGGAGGGGATGTCGCGCGCGATGCGTGGCAGAAGGACGCCAACGACCACGGAGGGAATGATTATTGCCGTGGCACGGCTCGCTTCGAGGGGGGGGGGCAGATTATTAGCAGCCTCTGATTGGACCCACTTCCCCGCGCTATCGGCGCCTTCCAACGCGTCTGCGAGCAGCGGCGTCGAAGATTCGTCACGGATCGACGCCGACCACCCTCGCGCGCGCGTCTCGCGAGGAAATCGCCGATTCTCAGCGACGACCAGTCGCTCGCTGATGGTTCGTTCAGTCATCCGTGATCGCAGAGAACTAAATCGATCGATCTCGGTTTTCCGTTTGGAGAACAGCGATGGAGTACGATAAGGTGGATGAGTGTGAATCCAATCGGGAAGGTATTTCGATAAATTTCGAGGAGTCGCTCGAGCTCGAATTACCGCCGAATTCGTAGCTAACGAGTAGACAAAGGAGCGGCAGGGCGCAGGCGTAAATAACAGAAACCACCGCCAATTAGAAACGGGGAAATCGAATTTCGTCATGGAGCTAAGGTCATGAATACTTGGAGAACGAGCTACCCGGCGCGATGTGACACGCATGCGGGATTCGGGACGAGGGTGAACGCCGAGCTACCCCGAAAAATCAGACGATCTCGCAGACAACGATGATATTCTAACTATCCCACAGTGGCGAGTGGCATTAGGGGTGGCATGACGTGTGGCCGCCCCTGAGGTTCGTTCTCGCGAGGGGTAGCGGTGGCTGCATCTCCGACAATTCTCTCCTTCCTTCATTCTTCTTCTCTCTCTCTCTCTCTCGCCCTCTGTTTTTTCCCTCGCAATATGCTATCCCACCCCCTCTGTTAGGCAGCATATGCCTCGTCCCTTCGCGCACGGGTAATCCGATTTATTATATACGAGTTCATACGTCGGTATCGAGATTTTATCGCGCCATCGATATCGGCTACGCCGAGGCCAAGGGTGGATTAAGCCAGAAGCCATCCTAGGAAGGGATGCCACGAATTAACAGGCTTGTTTTACTCGATATCCATTCGCTGCGAGCGCTGATAACGACGCGTCCTCTCCTATTTGCGTCGGAGAGCGGGAGCGGTCCCAACCCCTTCGATCTCGTCGAAACAATGGACACGTCGAACCGACAAATCGTAAGGAAAATCGAATAACGCGAAGATGGAGAAATTTTGACAAGCTTTCTATCGCCCGTGTAGAACGAAGAAACGAGACTGGATTCCTGGTATTTTCTCGCGAGTCGTGCAACGACGAACCCTCTGTGTTCCACCTCCGACGCGGTCAACGACGAGAAACGCTGGCTGCGGTTCGACTACTGAGTGGCTGGAAGGGTCAGAGGGGCCGAACACCGCGACGCGAAATTATTCTCCCAATTAAGCTAAGACGCGGTGGACTTGTAATGCGTTAATTAAATCAAGACGGCGAGCGTGTGAAAAATAATTAAGGCGGCCAGCGACAGGACAAAAGAGCGTCGCCGCGGCGTTGCGCCGGAACACCGTGGTGCACGCCAGGAACGGAAGGGGTGAAAATCTCCTGCGTCGCTGCCTTCTAGCTGTCGTTTATTGTCTTGCGCGCGGCGTACGCGAAAAAGGAAATAACTGAAACGAGGACCGCGGTGGACGGGGAACGGCGCGCGAGATTTTCCTAGCTACGCGTCGAAAGAATTATCGGCGTGGCGCAATTAGACCGGGTCTAGAATTAAATTAATAACAATCGTAACGCCGTCTGTACAAGCGAAATTCCCTTTTGAACGCGTTATTTTAATTAAAAGCCCGTGCGGGCGTGTTGTACGCGGCCGCGGGGAAAGAGAAAGTTCACGGTGCGCGGGAACATTTTTATTCTTCAATAAATTATTTTTTATCGTGTCCGCATTGTGCCGTGATTTTATGGTCCCGCGTTGTTCGGATAAACGAGGCACCCTGCCCCACCTTGGGCGCCTTCTAACAGCCCTGAATATGTAAAGTTTCAATTTTCGTTATTTAACCTGCGCTGCCGGTTTTTAACGACATTTTATTAACAACGAGCAGCCTCGCGGAAACTTTCCGGCTTCGTGCCCTCGCACGCTCATGTGAACGAGGCTTTCACCAGCCCCCGGTCGAAAAAATAAATCGTTAACAATATTTTTTCGCGGAAATAGCGACGAAAATCAATGCTGGATATACGTACGCGAGAGATCGGTTCGAATGATCGTTGACAGGAGAGAGAGAGAGAGAGAGAGGAGAGTATCAGCGAGAGAAGTGGTCTTGTATGAAATTCAATGGTGTTCCTAGCGGTGTTCTCAACCCTCCCCGTGAAACGCGTCCCCAAAGCATGGCCACAGATTCACTTAGCACCAGTTAACGCGCACGGTGTCCCCGTCTCTCTCGTTCTCCACGACGAAAACTATTTAGCGTCCTTCTTGATCCCCCGCCCCGTGGCGCGTACTTCACGTCACCACGTGGCTCGGTCGACCCTAACGTCGCGCAAGAAGGGGGACACACCCCCTCGCCGCACAATTCACGCCCTGCCGTGCACTCTACAATGCCACATATAGACTTTGTAATAGCAAAGTGCCTTCCAATTTTTAAACTACCCCCCGCGCCCGATAATAATAAACTAATTTGCCGTGCCCCGAAAGCTGAGCGCATCAATTTCAGGTCCGCGAAACCAACCTACGAGTCGTGTCGCTTCCGTTCGCACGTAGAGAAAAGCGTTAACTCTCATCGATCCGTTCCATTAAGAAAACCAGCATCCCAGGTGATCTTTATCGACGAATCCGGTACCATCCGCCATGAGAAATGAGCCGTTCGAACCCCGTGAGCCAAAAGGGGCCACGCAGAGATCAGGGTTGCTCGCGTAGGCGTCAATCACACACCGCGCATATATTTAGGAGAGTCGTGCTCCCGGTGGCAACCGTTCTCCGACACGTCGCAGTGTGTGGCATCTATCAGACGTCGAAACACACCCCCAAGGAGAACGTGCCCCCTCCTGCGGCAGAATGTTGGCTAAATAATGGTCCCTGAAAGGGAGGGTACGACGTGTCAACTGGTTTGACAGTGTATCCTGACGTTTCCTAGCTGGCGCACACCTACGTAGACCTCGAGGTTGAACCACGATCCGTATTCCCTCTATGGAGGATGACGCGGTGTGGGGTGTTCGTGCGAGCTGCGATAAAATTCGACAGTCGCGTCGAGATTCGCGCGCTTCAATTCGAAGCGCAAATAAAATTACGTCGTGCTCTCTTCGTTTTTCCCTTTTTTTTAGATAAACAAACAGTTGAAGGGTGGTCGCGCGAGCGCAGCGAACTATCAGTCAAAAAGTAGGGGTCCGAATTCCATTGTACTCGTGTACGACTATCGGTTTACAGGGGGCAACAGAGAGCGAGGCCCCGAAAACGGAAATAAAATTTCCATCTGCGCTTCGTAAACGCGCGTCAACGAAATTACTAAAGCGATTAAGACAATGCCGGGGCGAGGGTTGGAGGGGCGTAAAATTCGATTCCACCGGGCTCGCACAAAAGGGAAGGCATTCGCTTTCTAACGTCGTGCATCCGTGGCGAGGCGTGGAACCACCCCTCGAATATCTGCGCGTCGCTCAAAAACCCACCCCTGAAGCCCCCCCTGTTCCTGGACGACCGCGACATTGCCGACGCACGACTCGTTTACACGAACAATCGTGCGTTTTCTGCGAACAAAAAAGCTCCCGTCGACCTGTCCAAAGTTGCTGCGACAACAACTGTCTCGTGACGCGTGGCGGGGGTCAACGGGGCACGGACGTTTCTCTTCGTTACCACGGCTGCGGGACCGGGGGCTGTCGTGGCACTCAAGAACCGCCAACTTTGCAGCCACCGTGTGAGCGTGTCCGCGATTCTACTTTTCGTTTTTACTCGTCCGAATCGTTAGCGAGCGGAGCTTTCAGGCTCGTTGTTTCTCGGCCCTCTCGAGCTTCGACTCGCCGACAGGCTCCCCGTCGAGCGATTTAAAGGGATGTTCGTCGGGTCATAAAGCTCCCGATAGAATGACTCGGACGGATTTTATCGCGCGCTTTAGAGGCCCCGATTCGGAAGAGCGTCCCCCTGAGGACGATGTTTTAGATTTAGTTTAAAGTATCCCGACCGGTTATTGATAGGCCTCGCGACGCTATCGCAAGAATTGACCCGGCCTCGTAACGGGGGATCGAACAGGGGTCGTTGAATCTATTCCCGGAAAAAAAAAAGATCGTCCCCTAAAACATTTTTCAGGCCCGCGTGACGGTAAAAAGGTAAAAACAATCGCGTTCGGAAAAGTTTTCGATTCAATTTAAATTGGAATACTAATTGACCAAGAATGAGAACACGCTCCGTAGAGGTTTGAGCGCAGGGAATGAAAAAAAAAAGAAAAAGAAAAAACAACGACAACAACATTCCCGTTAGAACAGAAAAGGGAACAAAGGACGCGTGAAAGGGGTAGCAACGAAACAATTTCGATTCACGTGTCGACGAACCGCGCACCGGCGGCCGGCCAGTATCGATAACGCCGAGATGACGGATTGTAACGGAGCATAAAACCCTGTCGTACGTTCTAAAATAATAATCAGCCCCTGGGAGCGGTTGGCGGTTGGTAGCCGGGAATATCAGGAATTCCGGTCGCGTCCAGGCTGTCGCACGAGGCGCCAATCATGCCAACATTCAGTCGTACGACGTGCAACGGTGTTACACGCCGAGCCCGGTGCCAGGGGTAGACACACACGGGGCGAAAGAAGAGAGCAACAGAGGGAAAACCCGGGGAGCCACCGACTCGATTCGCGAAACTCACCAATTATTTGGCCATTCGTTGGCAACGTGCGCCAAATCTACAAGTGTTTACCCTGCGCTCCACCCCCGTCACGGGGCTCCGACACTAGCGCGCGGGAACGAAGGGGACGGGTTTCATCGGGAGGTTCTTGCAGAGACAAACGGACAGGGCGAGGAGGGGGGCTCGGATTTGGTGAAAAAGACAGAAAAAGCGGAAAAAAAGGGGAGAAAGAAAAAGGAGGAAACAAAAATCGAGCAAACAGTGGAAGCCCGGAAAATCGCTGATTTCTCGGAAAGAAACGGGAAAACAAACGGATAGCGGCAGAGGGTATAAGGGAGAGGAGAGATCAAAGCTGCTGTTCCTTCCTGCGCTCGGCTGTCCGGCTGGAATCCCGCCGACGACGTACAAGCGAAACGATTTTAATTGGAGGACGATAATTGTTCGGCAAACTTGTCGTCTACCTTGCCGTGGATTTTCCTCGGCTCCGTTTCAATTTAACCATTGTCCGGCGATTCTTCGATGACTCGTCGCTGAATCCACCGGGGTGTTTACCCCGGCGCTGTTTCGCCCGACGTCGCGAGCCAAACGGCGGCGAGGGGTGCGGAGGGGCGAGCGTCCGATTGTCTCGGTGAATTTAATTTAAAGTCGCCAATTAGTCGTTCGTTGCTCTACGAACAACGCGTTCGAAAGCGTTCCCTATGATTCCTCCTAATTAATTCGCGCTAATTACGCATGATTCCGGTGGATGGTCGAACTGGAGATCGCTGTCGGAATAAAATTCAACGAAACCGACTCGGGGGAGACAGCTTTTTCCAGTAACGAATTTCGCCTCGACCAGACCGGAAACTGCCGCTTCGACGATGCGGGTCAAGCTGAGCCAGCTTTCGGCTGCGCGATGAGGGAGAGAGAGAGAGAGAGAGATAGAGAGGGAAAAAAAGAAAAAAAGGGAAAGGGGAGGAAAAGAGGAGCTCGACGTTGTCGCGACGCGCGGGGCTGTGACGGCGAAGTGGGTGTAAAGGTGTCGAGGGTGTTACGGTAGCCAGGTTGCGGGCACGAGTACACGGTCGACGGTCTCTCGCAGCGCGGGGTTGCTCCGTATCTGCACGGAGCCGGGCGGCTCGAGGGCCAACGAGTGGCTGACATATTTTATAATTGATTCCGGCAAATTCGATCGTCGATAATGACGTGTAAACACTAATTACGCCGCGGTGCCACTAATTAGTGGCTGCGGTGGCGTCCTGGTCCGCGCGCGCGCGCGCCTAGTCCCTGGAAGCTGGGTATTAATTAATTAGAACCACTCTCTCCGGCGTGCGCCGGTGATTGCACACGGGCAGCGTCACACTCTGCCGGAGATCCTCTGCCGTCGAGAGACGCGCGGCTTGGTAACATCGTCGTTGCTCCTAATTGCCGCCAGACCGACCGGCGAACTCGCCAGGGTGCAAGCTGTCGCCGCGTCCCGACGGTGAATCGTTTCCATCGGAAAGAAACGTTGAATCGAAGGACGCTCGAAGGTGGTACGGTTTCGTTTCTCAAATCGACAGTCGCGGATTCTTTCCGAATTTAATTGATCGAATCATGCCAGCTGAGCGGTCGAGGGAAGCCTCAGAGGTTGCGGAGGCTTCTCTCCGAGAACCTGGCGGCGTCTCGACGACGCTCGCGTCGATAAAAGAACGACCGTGGCGAAAGAAAGAGCGCGGAATTAAGAAGAACGAGGCGGGACCGGAGGATCGAACGCGCGAGCACCGCGCGAGGGGGCGAAGGAAAGAAGGACGAAGATCCAAGGGAAGTTCGGCTCTTTGACTGATGATTGGCAATCGGTAAGCCGATTACGAGGCCGAATGAATGTGCTCGCCGGGCCGAGTCTGGCCCGGTCCAACCCTGGCTGCTTTCGCTTGCTTGTCTACCACGCTCTATATATCCCCCGCAACCACCATCGTGCCGTGAGCGCCGCCCCTCACGGCCTGGAAACCAGCCCTCGGTGATCTCCTTATTAACCGCAGCCCGGTAATTGCGATCGACGAGCGATTACGGTGCACCTCGCTGACTGCCCTCTGCGGCTAGGATTAGGCAGATTAGTCGTCGGTTATGCCGCCGGATAATTGATTGCACCCCCGACAGCCTCGCGGCGCAATTAGAGGCTGCCGACGTCTTTTATGGGAGCTCACCTGCGGCTGATCGTGCGCCTCGCGTCTCACACTGATTAAGTCGCCCAATTTCGACGAGCGACGACCGATTCGGGCGACCCTTTTTCCCTCCAACCATTCCACCGTCGCTAAATCTTTAACCGTTAATTTTGCGCGCGTGGAGATTAATTTTGCTATCCGAGATCGCTCGCCAGAAATCCCCCGAGGGCAGGGACGACCGAGGCAGTCGATTCCGTTGGGAAAAACGAAATTAATCGACGCGGTTTCAAGGCGTTGGTCAAAGGTGAATAACGACGCGTCCGAGCGTCGCCGCCTAGCTTTCGAACATAAATCGAGCCACGGCGAGCGGCCGTGGAATTTTTTTCCTCGGCCCGTTCCGCACGGGAATTATTCCCTCTCGATTTCCTCCCTTAATTTTCCCAGCGAGCAAAGAGAGCACGACCGCGACGCAGACCACATATTTAATACGACGGTCGACACGAGGGGGGCGTGTGTACATCTGTCAATGCGCCGCTCTGGACCTTGCAATTTAAAGGGGGTGTCGAGGCGGGCTGAAGGCTTGCTTGAGTTATTGGAGGTTGTCAATGCTTGGCTTCTGCTGCCAGGAACACGTGCTCCGATTTCGCGGTAAATCGTCGCCTCAACCGCTGCTAACCCCGGTCGATCGCCTCGATCGACCCCTAGCTGCAACTACCCTGCCCCGATTCTTCGCGACGACGAGTCGAGGTGACGTTAAAAAAAAAAAAAAAAAAATAGAGAAAAAAATCTCCCTCTCGGCCAACTTCCACGCGAAAAATAATGGAGCCGACTGAGAGCCGTGGGATTAGAAAAAAGGATCGATCGAAAAACCCGCTGCCGTTCGACCAAGAACGATGGCCTCCGATGGGTAAATTATAGCAGGGTAAAGAGCGCGGCTCTCGGATCTATTTTTCAAAGAACCCTCGCCCCTTTCCCACTTTTTCCACGGCGGGTAATTGAACGCACCCGCGGATACAGACGTCGTGCGACAAATCGTTCGTTGGACACGCGAAACGCACCTCGAACGACTCTCCCGACGTGCCAATTAGAAGCGTCGAGGAGCAAACAAATTCCCATTGTAACGACGAGAACTCTGGGCCCGCAAAGATTACCCTCGTCCCTTCGACGAAATCCACCGACCGCTCCAACCCCCGCGCAAATACGAGATGTTTGGATAAAAAGCAATATGTACTCGAGCCCGCATACCGAGGCATTTGTGGAACGAAAACGCGCGGTAACACGAAGCACGCAATGTTTGGCCTGCTAAAAGTCCTCGCAGCCATCTTCTACGTCATCGAGGACAGCACTTTTAAAACGCGACACGTGTCGACCCCGGGCCTGGAAAGGGTGGCTCTGCTGGCCGTGCCCGAAATCAAAGGGCGAAGGCACGGGTTTAAACGCCGCCTGCTCGGGTTCGCACGGTTTTCACCGCGTTAAATCGACCGGGACATTTATTTCCTCGTCCCGAGGCGAGGTTAGGTTGGCTAGCGAGTCCGCCCGATCCTGCTTCGGGCTGATTACGCGCGGAACGTTCGACTCGCGGCGAGGAGTCTCGCGTTCCTCTCGGAAGAGATAGCCGATTGTTCCGTTCAAAAGGCGAATCGATGCCGGGAACAGAGGAAACTGGAACGTATTCGGCAAGAATCGACGAATAATCGATGGAGGATGTTTCTCGAGGGGCCACACGGCGGAGATGACGAATGGGAGCGTGACTACTCGGCGGAAGTTTTCTGGAAAAAAAAAAAAAAAAAGGAGAAAGAAAAAAAATCATGCTCGCCCATAGAAGCACCCTTCTTGTCTATTCACTCGAGTTGCCCTTCGCCAGCTTTATCGATTTCTTTTCATCGCGATACGAAAATAGTTTCGAGTGGCCCGACGGAACTCGAGGGCTCCTTAAGGCCGACGAAAGGGTGTACTTCTCGGTGACAGAGAGCCCAAAATGGTGTCCTGATACAGGAACACCCGCGGAACGGTCGTACACGGAAAACGCATTAAATTCCGCCAGTCGAAGTAGCTGCCGATGGAAAAGAATCGCGAAATGGAAATGCGAACGGACGTCTGCCCGCGCGAGCCACAAAATGGACGGAGGAAAGGGGGTCGAAATGCTCCTAGACGGGAACGACCAAAACGAGCAACGAATCGACGTTTTTAACGAACAAATCTTACGGACCGTAACCTGGAGCTGTCCAGGAATACCGTAGGAATCGCGATCCCCGGGTTAATCCACCCGCGGGGAAGGTAAAGAAAAACGGTGGAAACTGTAAGTCGGACCGCGTGCGCGTTAATTAACAAAGGTACAACGACGGAAAGAAAGCCGGCCGGTGATGAGGCGAACGCAAACAAGAACGCAGTGGGAAAGAAAGAAAGGCGGAACGAGAGAGGAGGCGGTGGGCGAGGAGGAAAGGGAGAAGAAAGAACGAACAAAGAGCACGCAAAATTTATACACGCTCCCGCACAATGTCAATGAACCTTTCTAGCCCCGGCCGTGTGGGTCGGGTTGGACAAAAAAGCAACGCAGGCGACAGAGGTAAAGGCCGCGGGAGGGAGGAAGAGCGAGACGGAGGATGTTTTAATTGGACCAAATAACAAACTGTGATTGTTAGCGACAATCAGCCCGGTCGCGCGTCAAGCGCTGCCAAGCCCGTGTCGAGCGACACCGGTGCCCCCGTCGCTTAACGGGATCGTTTCCCAGCTTTCCCCACCGGTTCAGCTGTTTTCCCGGCTGCCTCGTAACAAGATCGCGAGACGCTCGCTTCCTTTTTTCGTCCGCGACACGATTCTGTTCAACCGTGATCGTAGCGTCTGTTTTGGTATCGATTAACGACGCTCCCCGTTCTTCCACGCGAGACTCAAGGGAGTAGACGGATGGAAGACGCCAGAAAACTTCGAGAGACTTATCCAACCTGTTTTTCAAAGGACACGCGAAATTGGCGAATCTCAAATAAATCGAGTCGATCTTTGCGTCCGCCTGCAACAGGGAGACCGGATAATGACTTAAACGGTAATGACTGCGCGTGCACAATAATGCGGTCAAGCGCATTACAGACGTTTAAACAGCGCAGCGACTGCTCCGGATGATTTCCAATTAAATCGCCGGGGATTGCACAATCCAGTGACTCGATTACGACCACGTACGGCGAAAGATTACGGCCAGCTCGCGGCAGAGCGATTCGAGCGTCGTGGGTATCGAGAACTTGCCACCCGGTAGATAAGTCTGGTCTTCGCCGCGTCGCTCCTATTGCGTAGATCGGGGAAGGATTTTAATACGAAGAAAGCCGCGAGGTAGGCAAGCCTCATAAATACAGTTTATCCGGTGGCACGCCCATCCACGCTCATTATTCCGAAATATCTCATTCCACCGGCACCGCGCGGCCGTGTCGCCAGATTTAAAAAAGTCTTATCTCAGACACGACCGGGGACAGGGACAGGCGCAAAAGGGTGGGACGAACCCTCGAGGCGGCGCGGGGGACGAGATCGGGAATAAGAAGGAGAGGCGGCCGTCTACGCGACGGTAACAGAAAGGGAACTCGCCCATGGGGGAGAGCGCGGTGGAAACGTTAATTGTCCAATAAAGCCGAGTTACGGCCGGCAAAAATATGCCGTTAACGGCCTCGTAAGGAGACCTGGAAATGACGCGGAAAGACGTTACCTCTACCCGCTTAACTTTGCCGTCCTGGCTCCACCTCGACGAATAGAAAGGGATAGAGATAGAAATGGAGAGAGAGAGAGAAAAAGGGAAACCTTGTTATTGGATCGTTTTCAATTTTTCTTCCCCCTCTCTCTCTCTCTCTCTCCCTCTTTTCTTTTTTCGTGCGAATTCGAAATCGATGAAACGTACAAGAGGCATCGATCGCGCACAGGCGCATCGTTGCGGGTTTTTAATTATTTTCGATACGCGCACGGGAAGGGAGAAACGAGGGCAGTTTGGTCCGTCTGGCAATCACGGCAGCATTCAGGCTGTCCCCCGATAATGGCCGCTTCCACCACGGGCTGGCGTCTCGCAGGATCAAAATATTTCAATCCAAGGAGTCCGTGGCTCGGTGACACAATGGCGGCACGTGTTAATGGGATTAGTCGGGTTACCGTGGGGGCATACCAACGGGGAGACACCGGGGACGAGGCCAAACTCCGCGCCCACGCGCGTATCCCGCCCTGTCAGGATGTGCCTCGGTAACGTACGCCCCGCAGGAGAGGACCAACACCTTTACATAATCCTGATATTTATCGATATTTGTTACGGCACTTCGGACGTGGCGCGCATCAACCGATAAAATTTCATTGCCCCGCGGCGGGACCGTAAGAAACAAAGTTGATCGCGAGGAACAAGATACGAGGTGGGACGGGACCGCTTCTCCTTTTTCCTTCCTCGGACAATGCCACGGTAAACCGTGCGCGTTGCGAAATCCGCTGCAACTCGAACCCACTTTGGAAACTTGGGAAAGCGAAACACGAGGAAAGATGCGTCTACCATGGTAATTACCGAGGAATTCCATTAGACGATTAATTGAAAGATCCCTCGGGACGAGACAGGGATCCGTCAGCGTCTTTCAGACGGCCTCCCAGGACGGTCAGGTGATGACGGAATTCCCGGTTCGAGGAGAAGCCAAGCGAAACGGACGGCTTGGCGATGGCGCGACGCGAAGAAAGCGGAATTTCTCGCGAGACGGAAGAAAGCGAGACGGCTGCGGGAAAATGAATTCCGTGTCCCCGCGGAGACGGGAGGTGAACATCCGCGCGGAACTCCCGGGGACAGGATCGCCTCGGGATTATGATTATCCTTACCGCGCGAAACGAGTGATTTATCCTGTCGCCGTCCTCATTACTGCTCCCGGTCACATAATCCAACCTGCTGCCACACCCTGCTGACCGCTCGCGCATAGATTAAGCCACGTCCATATCAGCGTAGCTGCATCCTGCTGGCTGCCGTGTAAATTAACCGAGGCCGCGAGCGGAATATTTAACGCCACCGGGGCGTCCTTTTCGTTATTCGCGCGGCGCTCCGGTTCCAGCCGGGAAATTTATCGCTCCTCGTCGAAGAGGAGCTCGCGCGGTTTCCGAAATCGCTTCACGAACGGAGCGAGAGAAAGAGGGAGGGTGAAAGGGACGCGAGGAGCAGGGAGCGAGGGAAAAAAAAAAACGAAGAAGGGAAACTCGTCTAACTGGATTCGCGAGCAACAAAAGGCAGATTTTCCGATAGAATTTTTGCAATTGAAATCAACCGTGACTTATCCGTGTATCTTTCCCGCGTGACAACGCGATACCTCGCGGAGAGTATGGACCGTTTAAACGCGCGCGCGCAGCCAAGTTTCTCCCCCGAACCGATCCTGCTGCACCGCGTAGGAAAAACCGGAGCGACGCGAGACGGGTTCGCGCGTGGATGGGCTGAACCGCACGTCGGCGCAGAGGGTGTGAGGGAAACGGAACGGGGTAGGTCGGACGGGAATTTTTACGGAGAAGAACATAAATATGGGGTATTATTCTGCGGAGCTGGTCGGTCGGCTGGCTGTCCCTCTGATTTATAGGCACGGCTTGTGAACACCGCTCCCGGTATTTTTATTTAAATTTAATACACTCCACTTGCCACGCGGGGGTGTATTAGGCAGCTTTAATAAGCGGCCGTGTACCCGGAGTAAATATATAACGCGGCAGCGCGTGCGCGCGTCGCGCTCGCTGCGTGTCTGATGATGATAAACGACTGAAATACTCGCGACTTTCCCCTTCGACTAGCTCGGTTCTAGACAAAAGTGTTGGTCGCGCGAGCGTTCGCCGACGTCCGAGCGACGATTTCCGATCGCGCGGACGCGTTGACCGGAACCATGTTCCCGGGGCCTGCTCGCCAATCAGCGGGCTGGTCGCGCGACGAAAAATCGACGGGGATTAAAAAGTACTTCGTCAGGATATCCAGCGGTGTGTCGATGTCCGTCGGACGCTAATTCGGAGGGTAGACTCTGTGTACAGTCGAGCTCCCGATATGTACATACGCTAAGTCGATCCTTCTCGCATGATGGATCGAGTTAATGTAGCGTATTACGCGTTTACGCAACACGCAGACAGAGGACGGGCCCGCGTGTTGATCCTAAGCTCGTGGGCGCCCAGGGTAAGGGTGACCGTGGGAGAAAACGCAACGAGTGGCCGCTCGCGGCACGCAGGTAGGTACATCTGTAATCGGGGTTCGCGTCGCTTCGACGAGGTCTTCGGTTCTTTAATGCCCCTCGTCGTTACCACTAACCAAACTGTTATCTGTACGCTCCTTTCTATGCTGGCGATACGATGAATCAACAAAGAAGGACGCTCGGACGCGCGTGCGAACGCGATGCCGGTGAAAGAGGAAGCGCGAGACAGGTGTCGGGGAGGAAAACACCTTTAACGTTTCGCCGTCTTCTCCTTTTCAGCGAAGACAGACAACCAGCCTGACCAGCGTACCGTTTATCCCGATAAGAAAGAGAGCAGCGAGTTTCACGGTTCCTTCCGCGGCGGACGTTTGCCCAGCTGGAACCGCGAAAGGATTCGACCACGGGCGGTTTCTAAAAATTCCAACAATGAACGCGGCGAGGGGGCGAGACGATCGGACGATTCAGGGGCAACGAGAGGGAGAGGTTTATTCGCGGACAATATGTTTCCTCGTGCTTGCAACGAGAGAAGCGCCGCTCTAGGGTCGCCGCCGCTTTTGGGGTCGCTCACGGGGCTTGTAACTCGGTTAAACTGGCACGGATATTTCATTAGCCGTCCCTCGAATGGAGAGAGAGAGAAAGAGAGAGAGAGAGAGTCGACCCTAGGCGCACGACCCCCAGAAGCCCGTAGGAGCACGGAGACAGGCCGAGGGCTGCCGCCGCGTCCTCTGATCCTCGAAAGGCATCGTCGTTTCGCTGTTCGAGGCTCGTCGCATTAAGTCGAGTGCCGCGCGCCACCCCACTTTCCGCTAAATTGTTGACACGACAAATATATCGCTCCTCGTTGTCTCCTTCTCTCGAGGGTGTGTTTCGAAAATTCGCCCACCCCCAAGGGAGAACGCGTAACTTTACGCGCCCCTGTTATGATTTTAATTTTCACTCCTCGCCGCCTTTTCTCTCTCTCTCTCTCTCTCTCTTTCTCTCTCTGAACTCCCTTTATTTTTTTTTCTGTTATTTAACGACTAGAAAGCTAGAGCGTGGACCGCGTTCCTACAGCGACACCAAAATTCCTGTTCGTCGGGAAGTGCACCCCCCTGAAGGACGGGGTCCTTTAAATTCTACGAGCCTTATTTCGCGACGCGAAGGAAGCTCTAGCTCGGGCTCCAAAGGATGGTACAGCTGGCCAGAGCAGAGGGGCGTGCTGTTATCACGGACATTAGCTTTCAACGGGTCGCCCAGGATATAAAAGTAGCCCGGAGCGACCATTACTCGGACATTGTCCGCGCGAGTCTCTTTCCTTCTTTCCGTCTGCTTTCCTAGCTTCGCTTCCCTTCGCCGCCGCCATCGTCGTCGCCGTCATCCCCTGTCTTTCTTGCTGGAATCGCTCGACCGAGGTGCAACCAGGGAGACGAGAGAGAAAGAGAGAGAGAGAGAGAGTAAGAGAGGGAAGCGGAAAGAGAAGTCTCCTTATCAGAATTCCTGGTCCGTTCCAGCGTCACCTTGTCGCAAATCCATTTCGCAGTCGGCGAATTTCCACTCGTACACGTCCCTGGAATCGGGACGAGGGCTGGGTTTCAATCGCGCGAATTTCCTTCGAGTCCTTCACAGCCCTTTTTCTCTCTCCTCTTTCTCTCTCTCTCTCTCCCTCCCTCCCGTTCGCTGTCACCCTAGCGACGAAAATGGACGAAGAATCTCTTAATGGATCGTGCCTAATTCGCGCGAGAGCCTCTTTCGCTGGAACTGTATCGGGCGAAAATGGCAACGCGGTTCGCTGGATGCTCGTCGAACGGTACTCGACGCGTTAGACAGTCCAGGTTCAGCTGTTAGAGTAGCGCCAATTAAATCGGCCCTCGTAAATCAAAGCGCAACGATCGCGTTGCAATAAGTTCCAGCTACCCCGGCCGAATGCCGATTATATGGCGGACCATTATCGGCCGCTAATAAATCTACATATACCCCGTTAATTATACCCGCCGCTAAAGTTTCCCAGTGAATCTGCTCGACGCGCGTCGCGCATGGTTAGTCAGAGGACTCGGATGCTGCCGTCAGGAGACAGGAAGCAATTATCCGTCTCGTGATCGCGGCTCGAGCGAAAGCGTCCCATCCCCTCGCCTCGTTCGGCCCGATGGGGTAAAAAGGACTGAAATATTGGCAAGCGGTATCTCAACAAATTAGCCCGATGAAACGCAGATGGAACACAAAGTGGAGGCCCTGGGTGACGGTGGTGGAGAAGAAAAGAGAGAGCGAGAGGGGGAGAGGGAGAGAAAAGGGCAGAGAGGGCGAAAAGACAGGAGGGGGTGGTGGCAACGCGGACGAGAAGAGAGAAAAAACGAGGAACGCGAGGAAACGAGGAAAGGAGAGACCCATAGGCGAACGTGGAAGAGAGAGCGAGAGAGAGAGAGAAAGAGGGAGGGTGAATCAAAGTAAAGTCGTTCAGACTCATTGAACTGGAAGTAACCGACAGAGTGGCTTCCGCGCCTGCCGCTACTAATCTTATGCAATTACTTTACAATTCACTCTGCCGCTTCGCACTCACTGCCGATAGAACAATCTCTGAAATCGAGTTACCCCCTCGAAACTTTCCAGGCGACCCCACTGTTCTCGCGCCCGCGACTTTTTCAGGTAACGCCTGGTGAGCATCGCAGCGATACTCGATGATACATTTCGCTTCAAACACGCCCTCCTCGTCTACGGTTCCCTTTTACTCCCTTCGATCTTCTCTCGACGGTGGTACGTCTTCTCGTCGGGAATAAACTGTTCGTCCACGGTAAAAAGGGGATAACGAGAGCCAGGGAATAAAACGGCGGAACAAAAGGAGAACGTCAGTGTCGTTTAACCGCGTCGAAGGACGAATCAACGCCAACGGGGAACCGTTAACGCGATACGGAAACGTAACGTCGTAACGAAGGGCACGGCTCGGTATCGATACCCACGGTCTGCCCGTATCCCTATCCAATCTTAGTTATTGAAAAACTGCAAGACCTTCCTAAACAATGGCGGTCCCATGGGGAAACGGGAAAGGCGGTGCCATTTCATTAAGGAGCGCGGCGTGCTCCTGCAGCCCGCGTTTCCGCGATTCAATTCGCATAAAACGAAGATCGAAATACTTTTGTAGGCGATCGAACTCGAAAACTTCGTCCCCGGCATCCATCCGAAGCAGCCATTCCTAGAAATTAATTTTTCCCTCCGTGTTTTTCGTTCCGCCACGCTGCGCGCTCTGTATACGCGCTTCGTCTGATTTCTTTTTTCTTTTCTTTTTTTTTTTTGTCTCTCTCTTCACGGCGCGCACTCTTTCGATCGGTAACGCGCGCAACTGTTCCCGACAGGAACAGCGTCCAGATAGAAATCGTTCGTTAGATCTCGTACGCGCCAGGCAAAGACGCTGCCCTTATCGCGCGTCGCGATCTTTCGATCAGATGGACAGAACCACTTGAAAATCCACTTGACGAGAGGGGAGTAGTACCCGCTACCTTTCACCGTCAGCTGGACCGTTCCGGTCGCTGGAACGACCGGCGAATTAATCAGGCTCCGCTGCACGGACAACGCCGGCTCGATTTCGAGCGGCGCGATCGCAGACGGTCCATTAGCATAATTGCCGCGCGACCTTCGCCCTTAAAAAATATCTCGCAACCCTAGCGGGAAACTACGGCTGACCTCGTCGAGTCTCGCGACTCTCGAGGAGCGTTTAGCGTCGACCAGGGGACCCCGAATAGTTGGACGATTCCGTTCGATTCTACGAATCCCGCTCGCTCGAGCGGCCCACTGATTAATTCCAGTAGTAATTCCAAGGCGACCAGCCGTGACGACGTGCCCCCCGTCCCCACGCTCATAATTGTTTCCTAACGGGGCCCGGAGTCGGACAAAACAAACAGCACCATATGGGCCGACGAGGCGAAAGAGAGAACGCGGACGAGAGGGACGAAGAGGGGGGCGAAACACGGTCCCGAAAACGCCCCGCGCACCGACGGGGGTGCGTTGCATCCGCGATCGAGATACGCCCATGTAATCAAGGGAACCAAAGGGGCAACCCCTTGTTACACCCCCGAAAAGCCTCCCTTACAACGATATGGTGAGCCGTGATTAACTTTTCGTCGTGGCGCCGCGCCCCATTCATTTGCCATTCATTCGTGTCCGCACGGATTACCACCGGTATATAGGTACGAAACGCTAGGCGGACTGGTGTGCGCGCGTGGAAAGATCAGAGAACGAAATCACTGACTGACTGAGTGACTGAGTGACTGAACGGCTGATACGAGCGCCGTTTCCACGAGGCTGGATTGCCCCCGTCCGACGTTCCGTCGGCGTTCTTTATCACCGATGGGAGAGGACCGAAATTGCAAACGCAATCGTCGTCGAGCGGTTCCGCGCGTCGACGTTCAACCAGCCAACGCGTGGTAACTTCGCTAAGAATCGATGAACAGGGTGGCGTCGAGGATCGAGACGTCTCGATAAAACGAGAATCGCCCCTGCGACTTTGGACAGACGATGAGTTTAAAGCGTATTACCCCCGTGACTCATCGCCTTAAAACCGCGGCTCGACGACAAAGAGCAGAAGGGGTTTCCTCCCTCTCCTCGGTCCAAGATTTAATGCCATGTTGGTTATCAGAGTAATCGTGAAACTCACCCCACCGGGCTGCGGCCCGATTTCGGCGGCCCTCACGGGGCGATCGTTGATTGAAACGTTCTGATTGCGTCCCCGAGGGGGTGGCATGCGGGTGCCACAGGGGGTTGGCCACCCCCGCTCTTCCACGAACCCTGGCGACGCGACACGGCGCGTACCCACTTATTTGGTAGTCTAATGTCTAACGCGAACGTCACCGTGACGAGGAGGCTGATGATGTCGTTCGTGACTCGATCGGGGACAATGGAACCCCTGCGAGAGACTGGATTTGCGGATAGAGGACAAGGGGATCCTTCGAGAACTCCTGACACGCTCGATTATTTATGATTTCTTAACAGTTTGCTTTCGTAGAATTTGTCTCGCGATTTTCTCGTGATTTTCTTGTTTTCTATCGATATAAGAACAGGGGTGTCGAAGACGACGGGACGAAGAGAAAGCAGCATTCTCCACTCGGCACGCGTAGCCGAAACGATTCCAACCCCAATATTCAGCCGCCGTGCGCGGCGTGAGATCGAAAAATCAGCCACTCGAGGGCGCGAATTGAAAATCTGGCCGCGATAAAAAAAAAAAGAAGAGGAGAGGAGGAAGACTGGGGGAGAAGGACGATCCTCCGGCAATTTCTTGCGCCCCCCAAGCGCGATAAAGCGCGCTCGTGGCCGCGTGGAAAAAAGGTGGATGGAACAGTGGAGACGAAAGATGGGTGGAAAAGAGGCTGTTGGTTGAGGAGGATGGTCTATCAGCATATTTCAAAGATAAGCCTGGCCCGCCCTACCCGGCGAAACCCCCGCCGGGCCATCAGCCATAATAACAATCCGATATGATTACGCCATAATCGTAACGCAGTCGACGAGACGGGAGGGTGAAATTACGCTGGTGAATTGAGATACCGTGTTTACGTCTTCTAAAGTGCTCGCATAAACAAAATTAAACGGCCCACCCCCTCGAGGTATATACGCCGCTGCTCGCGTACGGGGTGGCTATTACACGCTCGCAAATGGTGGCTAGAAAATTTCCGAACTTTCCTAATCTGCTAAAGCGTAATTAAGATTACAGTTGTAACAACTGCTTGGGCAGAGATTCTCGTCAGCTGTCGCGAAAAGTTCGAAGAACGTTTCGATCGGTCTCGAGAAATCGGCGCGCAATGTCTTCGCGTCGAAAGTATCACCCGAAGCGGGCGCGGCGGTTAAAGAGGAACGTTGAAAAGTTCGCGGCCCCTTCCGCTTCTTGCGGAACACCGCCGCGAGTAACACTTCATCGGCCCCTCTGATCCGGTGCGATTCTGGAAATACAAGAAGCGGCCACTCGAGGCCAGTCGGGAATCTGGCGGCGACCTTCGTCTCGGTGGCCAAGTCGCGGCTTCGACGTCCAGAGAAAAGGGTTATCCGCAGAGGGCGGTTTCCCGGGGGATGGGAATGGCTACGTGTTCCCGGTTCCACCGAGATCGGGACAATATGCCCTCGACGTCACTCTCAATGCCTTCGACGTCGACGAAGCGAGGCGGAGGGACGCGGGATCCTGCGGATAGTTCGTTCGTTCGTTCGTTCGTTCGTTCGCAGAGGTCGAGGAAAAGGCGGTAACCAGCCGGAGGGAGGAAGACGGACGGTGTCAAGGGGGCGAAGAAGAGAAGAACGAAGGCAGGGGTAAGAGCGACGGGGGAGAGAGAAGCGATCGGCAGTCAGCTGACGAGGAACGAGTATAATGGAGCCAGGAGAGAACGAAGAAACCTGGCGAGGGAAAGAGAGGAGGATCGCAGGGGGAGGAGAGGGAGACTCTCACTTTCCTGTCGGCAGTCGACGGTCCGGATTGTCGATGGAATGCTAAACGACCCGGAATCGCTGAATCGGTATTGAGTCCTCTTTCGTGGTCTCTCGTCCTCTTCGTCTGGCCTCTCTGTCGGCCGTGACAGAGAGTGGCTCGCTCGATCTTCGTCGCGCTCTCGCCCGTTCCTTCTGCCACCTAGCCGCCAACTTCCGACCGCCCTTAGCATGCCGGTGATTGTGCCCCGCCGTTTTGTACGAATTTGCCTGTTGACTTCGATATCTCACCTTCGGACGAATCGCTCGCCGGAAGTCCCGGCATGGGAATCGAATATTTGCGGCGGTCTCCTTTGCCAATCGCGTTCACCCCCGCAGCTGCCTTCAGGAAAAGCGAAAGCGATTGCTGGCGCGATCGACCCCAGCCGCTGTTCCTCCGCGACTCCTCCTGTTCGCCTTTGCGTCCTCCAGAGTTTCGATCGGCGAAACCTACCCGGTGGCGAGGAAACGCGAAGGTTCCAGGCACGCTCGAGGAGTCCGCGACCGTCCCGTCGATGCCTCGAAACGGCGTATCGGTCAGTTTCCTGTCGTCTTTCCGCGCGCTCGACCGACGCGAACGGGGCACACGAACGTGCCCGGTGAACGTGTCTACGCGGTAACTGCTGTACGTGTGTACGTTCCGTTCGGCATTATCCGAGCTCTAGTATCTGATGACCCGCCCAGGGCTGCGTCTGACAGCAGCAGCCGGGAAATGAGGACTTCTAGGAGGCGAGTCTCGCGCGCGGGGCGCGGGGGAGGGGGTGGGCGAGGGTGAGAGTTTTGCGGAGGGCTCTCCGTTTCCACGGGTTTGCGGGTTCAGCGTTAGAGAGAGAGAGAGAGAGAGAGAGAGAGAGAGAGAGAGAGAGTGAGAGAGAGATGGGTGGCGGGCACAGAAAAGGGGGGACGGTGGGGTGACAGTCTTCATGTCATGCACTTAAATATGTACCCGAGATAATGCCGTCGAGAGGACCTGCGGGGCTCGCCGAGTTCTCGAATGGAATGGCACGACCCGGAGTGTTTCAGACAGTTTGTTTACCAGCCGAGTGTTTCTCGCTCCCCTCTCCCCTTTCTCTCTATCTGTCGTATTCCCTTTCTCTCTCTCTCTCTCTCATCTTTTACGCTCGACCAACGTCAACCCTCTCCTACGCGGTGGTCTCTTTAAACGGCGTTCACATCCGGTCGATTGATATTCAGAGATATTCCGCGCGAGCTCGAAGATCCGGCCAGGATCCGGAATAGCGACTCGAAAGAATTGGCGTCGGTTAACCCCCGCCTCGCGTCACTCGCAGGATTTTACAGGAAAAGAAGAGAAAAGCGGGAGCGGGCGTCGAGGAGCGAGTTAATTCGTAAAAAGGAGCGGAAGAAAGACGCGTACCGATAGCATATGCGAGTCGTCCGGCGTGTGTGCATATGCTAATGCGAGAATAAACGGTTCTATTAGAAGAGCCAACAAACGCCCCACTCGATGAGCGCGGGGATTTGAATACATAAATACTCGAGTTCCTGGCGGGTAGGTACGCGTGGGTATATACGCGAGGCGGCCGCGCGATCTGCATACGCTCAGGATCCTGGGGTGTGATGTTTTAATCCGTCCACGACCCCGCGATTATTTCTTTCACTGCGGGATCGCAACGCGATATGCAAAACGGTTACGGACACTCCTGAAATTCTATTTCTCATTTATCGAACACCGTGTGCCGCGATGTTATCTTGACGCAAATCAGGTTCACGCGGATATCGATTAAAAGGAAAGGGTGGTAGGCATTGCGCGTTCCTTCATGGAAATTCTTCGACTCGTCGTCCCTTGATAACTCGAGCAATCGTCGCGCAACCCTTTGACTATGCTCCAAAATACCAGACGTTGCAGGTTATCAAAAATGATCGAAAACCAGACGAGAAAAAGAGCACAACAGTCGGAAATAAAGCACGCACTGACGGTCGAAATGATTCGCGCGAAACGTCGATGGAGCAAGGGCGAACAGCTGGGGGGTGGTGGAGTGGGCGGAAGAAAAATAGAATCCTCAGTTTTCTTGGCAGCCAAAAGGAGAATTCCCGTGGCACTCGACTAATGGATGCCGGCAGTCTTATGGCAGGGCGGAGTGAGAATATAACGCGCTAGAACGAAGACGGAGTTGTGGAGGAGCCGCGAGGAAGAAGCCGGGAGGGTGGTCGCGAGTAAGAGAGAGAGAGAGAGAGAGAGAGAGAGAGAGGACGTCGCGACGCCAAACTTTAACTCGTTAATTACCGGCGCGAGGGCAACTTCTTGCCGGCGCTCGAATATTTCAAACTATTGTGTTCGTAAACCCCTCGGGCTTGGCTCGGGCAAGGAGATCCCGTGTATATAGTATATATATACATATATATATAGTATACACCAGGTCCTGCACTCCTGTTCCTGGTTCCAGACTCGGTGCTTCGTGTACGATCACACGGACGGACGTCTGCGTCTGTGGTACGTATTTGCAGGCACACGCATACGCCTCTCGCCAGAGTCTCGACCGAACGTCCCAGAAATCCCTGGGCTGCGAGTCGAGTCGAGTGTCGTTTGGACTAAGAAGAGGTGGAGGCTGGAAGAAATTGAAGAAGAGAGGAGTCGTTGCTGGAATGGGCCGTTGCTCGAGAGGGTTGGCCGAAAGAAGCGCGGCGAAGACGACGGGAGGCTGGATGTCTGTAACCGAAGTGCCCGAGGAGAATCGCGATCGATGAGGCGGCGGACCGAGTGGCATCGATAAACGCGCGAATTAATTCGATGGTAATTTACTTGAGAGCTTGCTCGGGACTACTTCCGCGATTACACGAACCGTCGCCCCGTTGTCGCTCGCGTAACCGACTCTGACGCCCCGCGAGTCCTCGTTACTTCGCTCGTCGAGCCTCCCCGCTTCCGGCGAGACTGCGGAGTTTCGACGCTTCCGATCGTTTCCCAATTCCAACCTCGCGATCCATCGACGGAGTGTCGACGAATTGTCGCGCCACGAGGCGAACAAGAGTCACCGCGGAGCGTCGAGGCGCGAAAACGGTGGGAATTTTTGCGATTCTCGCGCGCGAGCAGGCGAGAGGAATCGTACGGATCGCGGCCAACGATCGATCCAACTCGGTTCATTTCTGGGGAAACACCTGCCGCGGATTGCACGATCCAAAGAGCGGAAACCATATCCGGTCCTTCGGCGTACCTTCGTCCGGAAGGGAAATAAAAATCCGAGAACGCGCGTTCCGCAGGAGCGAAACGAGGGTGCGGCAGCGGCGTAGACGTGGAAAGGAAACGAGAAAAGGTGGAGCTGGGGGAAACGTTGGAAAAACTGCGGCCGCGGGGGCGGAGGCATCATCCTGGGGGGCAGTTCGTACATAACGTTAATTGTCGCAATTATTACGATATTATAATTCACCCTAATTGTACGGGCAATCGGCACGCGAAGTGCTTAATTGCTTCTTCCGGTGGTGAGAGGGGAGGCGTAGAGAACGGAACCGGCGCGCAGCGGCGTGGGCGGAGAAAGTTACATGCAATTAAATTAATCGCTACCACTCTCGACTACAATGATAATCTCTGTTACACCGCTACTTTCCAGAGCACTCGTCCCGTATTTGTTGTATTTCCCAGCGGTTCCCGAACGTGGAATAAATCAGAGAAATCCATATTCCCTGGTAATAATGATAATTCGTCGTTCGCTATCGGCGAAATTAACGAAACCCTCCGCGGAGATTTCCAGAGAAGGGGCGCGGAATTGAATGGGTTTAAAGGGAAACGCGATTAGGGGCTCGCGAGCCAGCCGGCCGATCTTAGCCCGAGACGAGGAACGTAGCGAGACAAAAAGCGTTCGCGGGAGAGAAAGGAAAAGCCTGGAAGGAAATTTTGACGCTCTGCCGGGAAAAATAAAGGCGTGCAACGTGGCGCGTTGCTCGCTTAATTCGTCGGCCTCCGGCTTTGTGCGCGACCAGGGCTCGCGTTCCTCGCCGTTCGCCGGCGAACAAGGGAAATATATTTAACGAGGTACTCTAAAGAAATAATTCCGTTTCTCGCCGACTACTTCTCGGACCGCGCACGCCGCCACGGCGAAACAAATAATTACCGCCGTATTGTTGGAAAGGGCCCAAGGTTGTGAACGTTGCGCGGTCGTCAAAGTCAAGAAAGGAGGAGAGAAGAGGAGTGGAAAGGAGCGCGGTTCTGAAAACTGTATCGAGGCAACGATCCACCGGAACGTTTCTCGAGCGAGCGACTCCGAACCCGTTCTAATCGGTCGATCGATGAGACGATTAGTAGCGATGAGAAGTCGAGAGTTCGGTCATTATTAAAACGGAAAGGAACGCGGTACCGTAAACATGCAAGAACGTCCAGAACGGTGCATCCATTGTTCCTCGACCGCGAGCGTGTATCCCGCGCCCAGACATTTTCTCTTTGGTCGTGCACGATTTTCCCTCTTAATAAGCCGCTGGCTGGCTGCCCCGCGAATACACGCTCGCTGAAAACAGCCGTAAAGACGACCGCGGCAGGGTGAACGGAGGACACCGCGGCGGAAGTAGCGGCGTTCATTTGCTGATGAGTCTCCTCCAGCCATCTCCTTCACACCCGGCAGACTTCGTTATTCGAAATCTCCTGGCCATTCTTCGGCCGATCGCGACTCGAAAAGAGCACCTTTATTGTCCTCGCGGAGGGCTGCTAGGTAATAAGCCAGGTATGCGCCGCGTAGCCGCGAAACGCTCGCGTCGTTGCCGCGGATTCATGCTCGTTTCGCCGGGGACAGAAAGGAGAAACGGAGTCGGTGGCGCGATGCCCGTTCACAGCTGGCCAACCACGTTATGAAAAGTCTTCCAGGCACAGGTGACGTTCTCGGTTCGAGGCGCGCCACCGTCCACGGAGAACGGGGGCGAGCGCGTAGGGTACGGCCCTGCCGCGTCGGGATGAGGCTAATGGACTAAGGGGTAGGAGCGAGGAAGCTGGCGTGCGCCAGTGCGCAGCCGTGAAAGGGTGCAACCAACGATTAACAACGAGAAGGCCGAGAGTGTCGCCGAGAGTGTTGTCTTCGTGTGCCGTTTTCACGCAGTCATCGTCCTCGACCCGCTCTCTCTGCTCTCTGTGTCTTTCCATCCCTACGCGTCTCTCCTTTCTTTCCCGCGTTCGCCGTCTCTTCCGCCCCTTCTTTCTCGCTCCGCGCTTGCCCACGGTTCGTTTTCGTAATTGAAACACGACCCGTGCAACCTACGCCATCCCACCCCCGGCGTTATTATGCAGAATCTTCGAGGCGCGGATCATCCCCGTGACCGCCGCCGCCAAGGCGAACATCGAGCACGTCGTATTTTCGAGCTGCCCCAGGATAGCGAAAATCGTAGAAATTCTCTTCGCGAACGCTGGCTGTTTAGCAATAATTACGATCACCGTATAACCACGAAGCAAAACCCGCGGCGCGGATGCCGGAGGCTCGAATTCATCGGGACGCGAGAGACTCCGGAAGCGGTAGACTGGCAAACAAAAAGGCGATGCAACGGGTAACACGCGTCGCATCGTGAAAAGGTGCAGCCAATGATGAACACCGACCCGAGGGTGTCGTTGTGTTTCGTCCTCTCCGTCGACACCTCGCTGCAGCCCTGGCTAACGCTGGTCGCGCTCTATTTCTTCCCTCTTTAGAAAAATGCTCGCGCGTTCCTCGAACCGTCTCGAATGCTAATGTCGACCTTTCCAGCCGCGTCTACTCCGTTCGACCGTTGGACCAGCCGAACAATTACTTCGTTTCCCTGCACTTTAACCGGCACTTTGCGCACACCAGGAGTCGCGGTTTCGTTTCGAACGCGACGCGGTTACGCAACCGATCTCCATACCTTCTTCCTCGTGCTCGTCGATGAACGTTCACGCGTTGAAATCTCGTCGAGGCCACGGTGATGGATCGAGCCGCGTTACAAAGCGATTTTCAGGCCTGAACTCGAGAATACGAGGACGGATCCGGCGAAGGCCGCCTGCGAAGACGCGCAGATGACGCCGAATGACGGGGCTGTTCTCTCATTAGGCACGAAAACTCGCGGCTGAATTATAGCCCTTAATTTACACCGGACTAACGGTGTTTGTTCCCACCCGGCGTGCTCTCGCGAGGCAACCGAGCGGATGAAAACTAGGCTAACGATGCGGACGCAGAAAGGAAGCCACTCGTCGCGGGGGTAGAAGTTAAAATCGATAAGCAAAATGCGCCGTCACGTTGCCACGGAATCCAGCGAAAAGTGTGACGAGGATCAGGGATGCACCCTCTCGAGCGTTGTGCCCCCCCAAAAAAATGAATTTCGCTTCACGGGCCAACCGAATTTCAACCCCCTTCGATCTACCAATCATTACCTCAAGCGAAATCGTTCGCTCGTTCGTTCGTTTCATGCGATCTCTTGGCGTGTTCCGATACGTACGCACGAAAGAAGCAACGCGACGATGCGGTTAAGGCGCAGGTAATTAATTAAATTCGCCCAAACAGCGCCACAGCTGCAAGTCGAAAAATTCCTCGGTGAACGGGTTAAAATCGGTCTCGAATGTTTCCGAGGAACGCCAACAAAGCGGAAACCGCGGCGAAAACGAGATCGCGGGGCTGACAAACCGCGAGCTGGGTCGCGCGATTCGCGAGAACACCTGGCAGCCTCTTTCTCTCGACGGATGGCGCGAGAAAAGCAGGCGCGAGGTGTCGTCATTACGCGAGGCCGCTTTGACGCGCCTCGCACGCATCGAGCGCGACAAAAAATTAAAAGAAGAGAAAAAAAGAGGGAGAAAGAAAAGAGGAGGAGGTGGGGAGGGGTGCGAAGAGAGAGTTTCGGGAAAAAACAGGCGCGCCCTTTTCAGTCGTCCGGCGTAGCTGGTGAATTAAGCGCCGGCACGCTTTCGTCGGCGAAAGGCGAAACGGAAAAAGGAAAAGAGAAAGGAGAAGATAGAAGGAAGACAGAGAAATGGGCGCCAGGGGGGGGGGGCGAGAGGGAACGGCGACGTAGTCGCCCCGCGCGTTTGATCCGCGAGCGGATTAAACCGGTGGAATTCACGCAGGAACGCGAGCGAGCAACTTCCCCGAGCGTGGAGGATGTTACTTCAACAGCCGACCGACGGTCGCGTTCAAAGAAACGATTCGAAACGCGCGCGCGCGCGCGCGCGCCCGCCCAACACCTGAAAAGGATCCTCGGTCCCTCTCCCTCTCTCTTCCGCGTTTCTTCCGTCGGTGCTCGTCTCGCGGCTCGCTGGCTGCCGCTACGCGAGTTAGCCCGACACGATAATTAGCTCGCGAGCTAATTTCCCGTTGATTGTCGCGAATCATCGCCGAGTGTCGGGGTTTAAACGATGAAAGCCGCGTGCACGAGACAAAGAAGATACGTCAAAGAGGATTCTGTCTCCTCTCTGACGCAATGGGTGACTGCGGGGGGTGCAAAGGGGGGGTGGTGGAGATGCGTTCAAAGCGTAAAGCTTCGCTTTTCGGCCGCGTTTGATGTCGAGCACTCGCACAACCGGCAATGGTCGCGCTCCTCCCGCAGCTCCGCGCTTTAATTTAAACCCACCGATCGTTATTGGGTGATAAAAAACGATACCGACTCGTGCGCCAATGATCGCATCGTACCAGACCGGCCAGGTGAAAGAGTTACCCGATTCTCCCGTTCTATTTCGCTCGGCGAGCGAAAAAAGTAGGCGGGAAAACGACAATCCCGATACCCCGTCCGATGCGACGCGAGGTGGAAAAAAAAAGGGCGCGCCCGGTGGCGCTTTTTTTTTTCGCTCGCGACTTCGAAACCTCCAAGAGTCCGTTAAATTCTCAATTACGATGCTCTGGCTGATGGCGCATCGGGACTTCCGCCTCGGGGCTCTCCTCGAGTTCGTCCCCGACTCGCGATTTTCACGCTGCTCTAACCATCGCCTCCCTTTCCGTCTCTGTCGACCGACACAGAGCGATGGGTGCTGGTTTCGCGCGCGAGTGCGAAGGGCGACACTTCCGCGTCGCGGCGCATTGCCGTGCTCACGATGCGTGTCACGACGACGACGACGACGGCGGCGGCGGCGACGGCGGCGACGACGATGGCGACGACGGCTAGAAGGAGGACGACGGTGTCACAGCCGTGGCGCGCACACGGACGCCCTTCTTCCCCCCTGGTGTGCATGCACGCGCTTGTCTGTCTATCCGTTCGCGCGTCTGTGGCGTGCACGCACGCATTAAGAACGCTCAGATGTATGCCTCGATGAAGTCGCACCGGTGTTGCTGCACTTGCTCGACATAAGTGCGAATTGCAACACCACTCTCTCCTCCGCGCGTCACCGCCGCCCTTCTTCGCTCGCCGCCCGCGCCGCTGTCTCCGCCGCGCCGCGGAGGGTGGTTGCGAGGTGTGTACCGTTGCGTGCATAACGTGCGGACGCGCATACTAATTACGGCGTTTCCATTTTGCGCCATCCGCCGCCCGTTATCTGCCATCCGCCCTCCGGCCCCACCGCTTTCGTTTCCGACAGCCTTCCAGCGCCGTCTACGCGCGCCTAAACTAAAGGGCGAAGCTGTCCCTTTCTTTTTGTCGACGCTCGAGAAGACCGACCCCTGAACTTTGTTCTGGAGAAACGCATCAACGATTCTCTGCTCGAATCGCCCGCTGGTCTAGCGGAATTGGGGTACCAGTGATTCGGTGGCACGATCTTCGAACTCGAGTCTCTTGGGTCGAATCGAACGCAGGTATGACGGCGGAGCGTAGACATTCTCAGGGCAAAAACCCATCGCTAACTCGACGTTCGAGATCAGACGACTTCGCATCTAATTCTATACCGTGCGTCACCTGAATATTCCATTCGTTGCCAGTTGCTGCGAGATGGGAAAAAAACGGGGAGAAAGACGCTCGAACAGCCGGGAAGAAGAGGGAGCGAGACGAATTCAGCAGCCCTTTTGTCAGCCCGCCTCGTCATTCGTATTCTGGTAATTAGTTCATTTGCCTGTGCTAATTACGTTACTTTTTAATACCATACAAGAGAGAAACGGCCGTGGCTATGCGCGCGTACGGGTCGTCGTAACGCGAGCGCGCGCGCAAAACACCGTCTTCTTTTTTTTTTCGGGAATTCGAAAGCAGCACCCGCGCGTCTCCTATTAACCGCGACCCCTTTTCCTCTGAGCGCGAGATGACTCGAAATTTCACCCTGCCGTTGGTGCGAACACTACCCTACACCAGAATTTCCACCGCGACGAGTTAACGTTTCCAATTCTCAAAGACAACTCCGCAACTTTGCGACGATAATTGTGAAATTCGTTCTTTTTCGTGGATCTGTTAACCCTTTGCAGCCTGCTTTTTCCCGGACGTTAACGATACAAATTATTGCTAAAATAATAATATTTTCTGTTGCCAACGTCTCCCAACAGTAGAGAAAAGCTACGATGAAATAAATTTATCCTCCGCGATCACTAATCAAGGCTGATGTCCCCTCAAAGGGGGCACCCGACTGCAAAGGATTAACTTGAACTTTTAGTGCAACGCTGGCATATAATATACGTATATAAATCGTATTTTTGAGAGCAAAAGGAGAGCACGAATTAAGAGGAGAGAAACGACGTTCGACATAATCCCAGCGATTCGGTGCGACTCACCCCCGTGGCGGGTGTTTATCTCTCGTCCTCTCAGGGCTGTAGCCCTCTCCGGTGGCTGCTCCAGCCTCCTCCAAGCTCGCAATTAGGGGGCGTCGGGACGGTACGCGACGCTACGTCGCCCTTTTGCCTGTTATTTAATTGGGATGTGCAATTGAATGACACTCGGTACACCAAGTAACGGGAAAGAGTTGCGTCGCGGTCGCTGCCGTGCCTAACGACGTCATTGTGAATTCCCACTTTCGGCCTACTTCAAATCTCTCTTCCCCCGTTTCTCTTCTCCCTTTTTTTTTTTTTTTTCGCCCCCTTCTCACCAGCCGCCTCTCGATGATGGTTAACGCCTTACGAATCGACGTCGCTTCTGTTCGCAAAACAGGCAGAAATCCACCCGTCACCGTTTAACGAGGCCGGGTCTCTATTTCCATCCGCCGATAGGGGAGGCCTCCGAACAAAAGGCGGGAGGCACCTCCTCTGGCCCCGTCGTTAATTCGCCGCGATGAAACTGGCGGCGACGCGGTGGCCGCGCCGGCTGGATTCCCCGGGAGCGGATCTGTCTCGCGTGCGAAAGCTCGAGATTCCCAAAACAGCTATTATAACGAACCCCGATCCGAGACCACGGTCAATGAAACGAGGGCTGACAGAGGCTGATTGACAGCTGAAACGGCCCGAAGAGGAGCTTTTATTGTCGCCCTAGGCGCAACGCCGTCACCGGCAGAAATAATTCCCGCAAGGACTTAAGGGATGACTCTCTCGCTCTCTTTATTGCTGGTATACACCCCACGACACCGTATCCGCGTGCTTTCTCTCGTAGAAGAACGCGAACCAGACCGTACCTGGCACCCTACGCTCCACTGTTGTATCGAAAATAGGCCTGGAGTCGATTTCCGCTAGGTTAAACAAATAATCGTCCTCAAGTGTTTCAGAAACGATCCGGTCCAACGAAAACATGTTTCGATTCGACGATGCGACGAGTGATTAACCGGATGCACCTCGAGCGAGCCTAAAAACTCATTTCCTTCGTTGCGACGTGATTGGATCCCAGGTGGAAAAAAAAAGAAGAGAGCGGCGCGAGTTCGTCGCGGGGCTAAACTCGCCGAGACGCACTAACAAGGCGCAACCGGGCGTCAGTGTTAGAACGAAGGAGGTCCCTTAACGAGATCAACTCCGTGGAAAGACGCGGTGATGCAGATCCGCGAGATATATCCCGTAGGATTGCCAGGGAGAAGGAAAAAGAGCAAAAACGCGAGGAAGAGAGAGAAAGGGGAAAGAGGAGCGAGCGAGCGGGAGATAAGCTTTGACACTCCTCGAACAAGCAGCGGCGAAGGGGATGGCAGGAGAGAAAGAGAAAGAGGGCGAGAGATGTGTTGGCTTAGCGGAGAAAAGAAGACGGGAGACGGTGAAAAGTCGGGGGAGAGAACAGGGGGGGGGGGCAGCGGAGTCTGCATCTTGGAAGACTTCCTCGAGCTCATTACGCCGACAATAATTAACGTTGCTTAAAGTGTCGTTATGGAAATAACCGGAGAAGAGGGACACACCGTTGGAAGACGCGGCAGGTCTGCGCGGGGGAGTCGGTGGAAGAGACAGTGGTTGGTGGAGGTCGCTTCTGGTCGAAGAATAACGAAAGGGACAGGTTGGTGAAACATGGATGGAAGGTGAGGGAGAGAGAGCGCGCGCGCGAGAGAGAGAGAGAGTTTGAGAAAGGGGTTGGCGAAGAAAGAGAGACGGACGCCTATCCTTACGCTATCCAACGCATTCTACGATGGAAAATGTTTCCATTGGTGCCCCGTACACCGGGTTGGCCTTCGTTCGTTGCCCGTTTGCACTCGAGCCCCCGTCGTCCCCGTCGCCCGGAGAATATAATTCAACGATCCTCCCCGGTGAAAGGCGAATGGCCGTGGGAGGGCGAAGAAGGGAGGGATCGAGCTGAATGCCTAATTATTATATCGTGAAATATCTGCTAGAAAATTGGATAATGCACTCTCTCTTTCCCAGCGAGAGCGCGAGACGGCCTCCTGGCTCTCCGGTTGTAAGCGCGACGGAGGGCGAGGATGGAAGAAAAGCCGTGGCGCGCGAGGGGGCAAGCGGGAAAGTAACCAAGGGGCGAGATGGAAAGGGAGAAGGAAAACCGAGGACCAGTCAGTCAGCCATAGGAAGAAGCTCCGTTGAACCGAGCGGGGGTGGCCGGGGGTGAGCGAAGATCTGGCTCACGCACGGTGCGCATAACGGCCTCTACGTGGGAGAAACGAAACCGCAGAAAACGCCAGTCAACGGCAGCCAGTATGCGGAAACCGCGGCGGAATGACACTCGTGCTCGCGCTAATTGGGCCCTCGAGGTGACGCCGCCGAGAGGGATGCTCTTCCACCCTCGGGATCGCCCTCTCTCACCTCTCTCTCTCTCTCTCTCTCTCTCTCTCTCTCTCTCTCCTGTCTGGTCTTCCACGCGAAACTGTCCTCCTTCCTCTTTTCCCGTGGCAAACGAGGGTTTTCGGCGGTTGAAAATGCCTGGAGTCGGCAAGTGGGGAGAGGCGGTGGGATGCGCGAGGAAAAAGGCTGATTGGGTGGTGACGAATGAAAAGAAAGGAGGACGAGAGAGAAGACACGCGAGGGATCACGTTAAATCTTACTGGGTGCACGCCTCCGCAGCGCACCTCTGCCGCACCCCTTTTTCAGCCTTCTCCTTGTTTCGCTCTCCGTTTAGCCCTCGCGTGAATTTCCGGACCACCTTGCGGGGGGGGCGAGGGCGAAAGAATCGCGTTCAGAGGACTCGCGAAAAACCAAGTCCTCGAAGACAAACGTCTTCTATGGGGGACGAAGTTTGCTCGAGCCCCTGCGACTCGTTCCGTAGCCTTCGACGTTAACGACGTTAAATTCACGACGGCTCGACGAAAAGTCACTCACCCAGCCGCTGATGTAAAGACCATCCCTTCGGGCGCCTATGATCCGAGCAATTCATCTGAAACAATAAACCGTACGTTGGTTAAACAGAGGACGTAATGCTCGCGATGCTGAGCGAAGAAGGCGAGGAGGAAACAAGAGGAGCCGGGGGATAAGCGGAGTAAAATCGCACTTTTACGGGGTTCCTGAATAACCAGAAATTACCGCGAGAGTTCGAAAACGAGGCGGAAGGGGGATAAAAACAGTGGGCCGCGAGGACGGGAGGGTGGAGCGAAATGAACGAGTTAACGGGCGAAGGAAGGAAGGAAGGAGTTCAGCGAAGAAGACGGAGTCTTCGGGCATTTATATACGCTGCCGGGCTTTCTGCGCCTCCGTGTATATATATTTTATTGCGATATTCATAACGTTTACAAAGACGGTTCGCGAAACTGCCTCGTTAAATATTTTACGGTGCGATCGACCCGCCCTACCGCGTATCCGCAATGCACGAGCCACTGGAGTGAATCGAATTCAATGGGGACTTCTATAGATGCGTGCACCTCCGGCGAAAAGTGATGAAAAGCCGGAGTAAATCGCGATCCGCGCCTCAGAAATACGGATAATCGAGCGTGGAACAGTCTGTCTCTATTTCGGAGGACTTCGCGTTGTTCGCCCCGCTGTAACAAAGTTGAATAATCTTTTTAATTGCCGCCAATTTTTCGACCTCGTCGAACAGCATGTTTTTCATCGAACAAAGAATCATCAGGTGTTCGTTGCAACGGCGCGTTCTCGATGAATTTTCGCTGAAAACAAAGCGTCGTTTTTTCATCGATAAATAATTATCGCGCACCGAAAGAAAGTCGAACGTCGAACCGCGAATAGAAGAGGGCGAGGGAAGGGTGTCCCTGCCTGTCGAACTTCCCCGGATAAAGTTTCTTCGTTCGCGAGGAAAAGGAAGTTTTATTGCGCCGTTACGGGGAAGCATCGCACCGCGAAAGATAGTTTTAATGTTTCTTCCCGCGCCTTTCGAAACCCCCGCCGCTGATTTCCAAAGCCTCCGGAGTCGTCGAATTGTATTCCAGATTCTAAACCCGGTTGTTATCCTCCACTCTTCTCGTCGATTTGTAGAAAACCCAACGAACTTTCCCTTTCCAGCAACGCATCAAGCTTCGGGGAATTGCGCGATTAAACGCGAAGAAAATACTCCCACGATCTCACCCCATCGTACGCGCGAACCTCTTCCGCGCAGCTACTTCGCGATCGTTTCGCGAAGAAACAGCTATACGATTCGAAACAGCCTGGATCGTTCCTCCGTGGACCGCACTTTAGCCAACGCTCGTCTCTCGAGTAAGACACCGTCTGGAGAACGAGGAGAAAAGGGTGGCAGCGAGCGAGAAAGAAGCAGATCGACGTTGTCGTCGACGACGACCCGGTCTTTTTCACCAGCACGAAGAGCTCGATACCTCGAGCGAGAGAGAAAGAGACTCACCGCGAACAGTGCGTCGAAAGAGCAACGAGGAGCTCTAAAGAAGCAACTAGAAGCAGCTCGAAGCAGCAAGCGGAGAGAGAAGAAGAGAGAGGGTCTGGCGAAGAGGCAGCGGAGGAGGCTGCTGGTCGAGCTGGCCCTCGACCTCGATTTTCGAAACGATCCTAACTCCGTGTCGAGACAAGGGAGCGTGGGGGTGGTGGTTGCCGCATTCATTCGACCGTTTCGGGCGGTAGTACACCGGCGGCGAAATAAATGACCAAGCATCGGGGGCCGGGCATTCATAGACCCGGCACTGGTGCGCGCTGCTTTGCTCTAGTGCCTTTTGGAATTCCGATTGAGGAGAAACCAACGCGGCGGCAACAGAGACGGGTGGTAGCGGTGGCGAAACGGAGCAACAAGGAGGCGAGGCACCCACGGGGGAGGAGGGAGGGGGTGAAAGGGAGAAAGAGACGAAATGGATGAAGGCTGAACGCGGCGAACAGGCCAACGGATGGATCGGTGTATTTCTGAGGTGGGAGAGCCGCGGGGCTGGTGGCGAGGCGGAGGAGGCGGAGGACCAGTGGGTGGAGGAGGCGGCGAGGCTTCTTTCACGTCAGGATAGTGAGCGATCGACCAAATCGCAGGTGAGTGGCTGCGACCGCGTACAATTTATTTATATAAACGCCGAGTCACCGGTTATTAATGAGAACTGCCGCCTCCTTCTGTCAGCGGAGACTGACGAGTTCCCTCGCGCCGTCCTTGCCCGCCGCGGCGTCGTCCCGCGGACTCGAAACTGGTCGCCGCATCGTCGATTAATCGATAGCCTAACCCGGGAACGAAGCACGCGTTTATTAAGAGAGCCGGCTTTTCGCGTTCCTTGCGAACGCGTCGACTCGATCAGCGAGTTCGTCGATGGAACCGATCGAGCGTTCGAGCGAAAAAAAAAAGAAATCCCGGCGACGCAACGATCGGCAAAACGATATTGAAACGCAGCGAAAATCGCAACGAATGTACCCGACGATACGATCAGAGAGAAATCTCGTTTCATCGAGCCGTCATCAATCCCAGTCGCGTGTCAACCCTTTCACGGTGGGTGCCCGTAATCGGTCGGAAATCGACAAAGTACCAGGGAGCATGAACAAGGGATCCAGCTTGGAAAATTCGCTCCGCCGCCCGCGCACCCTGTCCTTCTTTCATTCGACGCGCAGCGGCGGCTTTATTGCTCGGTAGCCAGAATCCACCGTAGAAGAGGTGGCACACCTGCACCTGGCTGCTTCCTAGGCCATTGACGAGTTAAAATATGAAGGTTCCCGAGGACGTACCGAGACCGAGACACCTGGACTCTGCCTCTCGCGATCAATGAGAGAAACTCTCGACGGGAGGGTGAAACGAAGGTCCGGTTCTCCGAGTTTCCTTTTTCCTGAATGCGCCTCGATCGGCTAATGCGTCCTCTGGGATTTCGCGAGGTATTCCCGACAAAAACAAGGCGTGGATGCACTTCAGAGTGTTCAGAGTATTCTGCAGAATCGACGCGACACTTTAATGCGTTTTTCAGATCATTCCAAAGTAGAGTTCTGGAAAGTGTATCTCGCGAGATTCTGCGTTGGCCGTTCGCCTGCAGCTTCGAAAGATGACACGGAGAAACTTGTGCCGCGTAACGTCCGGAATCGATTATCTAAATGACAATACGGACGCGATGGAATTTATCATTGTGATCCTATTGAAACGACAAAATTTGCTACACCTCGTAGAACCGCGAATCGCACTTTCAATCGTGTAACATCCTGTATCCGCGATGTACGTTGAGAAAATCAGATTTGTCAGCGAGTGCTTCAATTATCGTCAATTATCGCAGATTTCGTTCGCAGCTGAAAGTTAAATAGAATACAACCGCATCGTTGAAATAGAGTTGGAAAGCACGTTGACTCTGGCGTATCCCATTATTTCCGAAATCCTTTTCCCCGATTTTTTCCGCGCGCGAGACTCGCGGGTCATCAATAAAAATAATCCCGGCTTTGCGGTGGCTTACCGATCACCGAACTCTCCCGGCGCACTTTCATTTATTTTTAAACCGCTACGCGTCATTGCTCCGGGGTGTTTCTCGGGGGTGGTTCCGGCCACGGTGGCCGTCGAAGCGAACTTTCAAAAGAAGCTGATGGGTGTACTCGGTACCGAACGGGTGAGAGGGGTGGCTAAGAACCAGGTGTCACTCCGCGACTGTACAAAGGAGTGATGGATGTCTGGCACAGCTACCCTCGTAACGTGTCACGACCTCACCTCAGGTGTCACTTTGGGTCCACGCCTCGTTATCTCCTCGATAGGGAGAAAGTAAAGCCGTTTTCTCTTCTCCATTTTATTTGGAGAAATACGGGAGACGCGAACTCCCGCTCCTCCCTTCCGTTCCTGTTATTCTCGATACAATTTTCTCAAAGTCGAGTGTTCGCGATGATTCGAACGAGATCGAACGCGCGTTACGAAGTCGAGTTGCAGATATTCATTCACGAACGCGGATCATCCTTGGAGCACGATTTCTAAGCAACGACGAGCTTCCTTTATTCTCTCGTCGAACGCACCCCGAGTCCTGGAAGGGCCGCCAATAAAGTTCCTCGACAAATGGTGCGAGCCGTGAAAGCGAAACGTTTCACCTCGCGTAATGCCTTTCAATTACACGGGTTTTCTTTGAGTTTTCGAAATTGACCGGAACCAATGACGTTTCGATGGCAGTTTCGAGGATGCTGCGAGAGGAGCCATTGGGAAATTCCTGGAAGACCTTACGTCTTCCAAGACCTTCCGCGTAACTGAGCATTTATGCGAGCATTTCGTCGGTCGGATGCCTCATTCATGCCTACAGCAGGGGGTCTGCAAGCGTGCGGACTTTTAATACGATTTTCATCCATTTTTCGCTTCGTCCAACTGAGGTATTCTCATTTTTAATTAAGCGACAACAATCACATTAAAGAACACAAAAGACGACGCAAGGAGGAAAAGTACAAAAAAGTAGATTTCGATTTCGAGAGAAATTCAAGCGGCGTAAAGCCGTCTTTGAACTGTCACGGGTACACGGACGCAAACAAACGTACAAGTTTCTCTGGCTCGCAACGAGCGAAATGTTATTTTTAAACCCCGGGAAGTGTCAACCCCCGGTAGAAACGATCGTGCACAAAGTCGCACCTGGGCGCATCCCCGAGTCACTTAAATCGTAGGTGGCGTGAAAATTGAATGGCCAAGGTGTGATCCCTAGAAAGGAGCCTTCCCCTGTTGCGGTGTCGTCGTAGCGAGAAGTCGTGGAAGGTCCTGCGCGTGTTTCCTACCACCTGGAGAATCGGGAGCTCGTCTCAAAGTCGGATCCTGGTATTATTCTTTCGCTACCGCACCTCCCCTGCGCCTTTGTGCGGCCACGCGACCATCGAAATAAAGGTTGGATCGGGACGCGTTTAATTTATCTGTCCCTTCAAATCCCTACCTTTGTCTCTCTCTTTCTCCCTCTCTCTCTCTCTTTTTTCCATAACAAAAACACTTAAACTATGGTCGTAAATGGAGAGCACCAAATATGCTTTGTTCGGTTACGTTTCCTGGCGTTGGAGAATCGGGCGTAGAAATGGCGAAACTTGGACAGAAGGAATCCCAAAATGGCAGCCACGTTGAAGATGGATCGCGCGTAGCTGACGCAGAAAACGAACGCTTCGAGGAAGGCAAAGGAGGTTTGGTCGAAGCGTGTCAGCGGAGACCGATCCGGAGGAAATGTCCGTCATTCGCGACGAGGGGGTGGGTTTCTTTCCCTCGCGCAGCCCAGTGGCTTCTTTCTCGTTGGGATAGGTCCTGTCGTGGGGCACCTCATTTCCTTTTGAGCTGACCGCCACGGCGGAGGGACAGTTCTACGACGACAATCCTTCCCTCCCCTCCCACCCCCGCTGGTTCAAGCATCATCCATTGAGTCCGAGCCGACAATGGCCCGTTGGTCCACCGCGCGGAGAGAAGCTAAACCGGTGAAAGAGCGACGGAGAGGGACGTGGCGGGACGAGGCGAGGGGGTGCAGGGGTCTCCGGTATATATATCTGGAAATACCATTCATACGCGAAGGCTAAAGTCACCATTCAGAAACGACAATCCCAAAAACGAGCTCACCACCGGGATAAGTACGATGGACTCGGTCGCGCTTTTCTAACCAGCCAGTCGACTTCATCCTTTGGTTATTCCTTGAGTCCGACACCCCTCGAGACTCGCGTCAACGTTGCACAATGGTTCTCCAAAGAGATTTCCCGCTAACTATCACATCGAGACAACCAGTAGTACAGCGTTATTTTCAACCCTTCGAGGCGACATTCGGTTCGTCGCTCCGATGTTGGTTCGGTTGATCCCTTCGTGGGTTTAATTCGAGGTAATTCTTCGAGATTACCGTGTTCGGTAAGCAACGATCGAGCACGGTCGATTTGACAGTGGAAGCGCAATCGGAAACGCGGCGAAAATAGACGGAGCACGCGTGTGTCGTCGAAGTCTAGTTGAAAACTGGGATGAAGGCGGGCAGCAGGCAAAGGGGGTGAATGGGAGTGACCTTGACAAAACATCGCGGCCACGGAGCGAAGCCGTTGAGCCGCGAGAACAAAGAGATTCTGTCGTCCTTTGTCAGACGAGGTCCCTATCTCTGTCTCCCCGCGGCTTTCGCTGTCTCTGCCGACTTTTATCTCCTGCCCCCTTTCTCTTTCACTTACTTTTATCTATTTCTATTCGCCACCCCTATTCGTATTATCGCGCGGTTGTTTTCATCGTGCTCCGCGTCGTCGCTTCCCCGGCTACTTTTCGACGGACTTTTAATCATCCCCTGCGCTCCTGTTTTCAAAGTGGTTTAATTGAAACAGGAACCGGGAAAGAAACGCGAAACTTCGAAAGAACACCGTTTCAATTACTCGTCGCGGGGATTCCTCCCCCGTTTTTTGGAGGACAATGCCAGCGAAGCCAATTAAACGGACATCATCGCTGCGCCGAACGACCTTTCCTCGTCGTCGACTCTCGAGGGAACGAGGTATTTAGAGGGCAGTTTACCAGTGTCCCTTTAATGTCGTCGACCTTATTCCGTTCTAATTTGACGACCAGACGCTCGTCTAGCTCGCTCGTCGTAAAGATTACCGGTGTAGTTTCCCGTGGAACGTCGAATTCGAGGACGAACGCTTCGAATCGCGGATCCTGACGAGGAGAAAAAGAAAGGAGCCGGTCGGACTGTCGATACCAGAGATGTAACGTTTATGTAACGACACGACAGGGAGGAAAGCAGAAAGAGAGAAAGGGGGAGTACAAAAGGGGGAGAGAACGTCGGAACAAGTTGGGAAAACACTTAGCCGCGCGACTAATGCTTTTATCGTGACCCTTGATTTCGGGCTTGGCCGATTTTCGGCACAAATCAAGGCATTTGTCCCCGCGTTACGACGGTAAATATGTTTTCGGCGTCCCCTGCGTGAAATAATGCGTGCGAGGGCCGCGCGCGCTTATGAGCGCGTGACAATATGCGCCAGCGAATCCGACTCGAAGGGTGAGAGATAGACCGAGTGGCGGAAGAATGGCACTTTATTAAGACCTCGTAACGGCATTTACTGCGAGACGCGAGGACGCCGAATATACTTCCCCGCTATTGTCTTCCTAAAAGAGCCACGCGGGAAACGGAGGCCCGCGAGTCAACGAATACACGAACCCCTACTTCGAGGGAAAATCGCGGTAGCGAGCGTTTCCCTCTTTTCCTCGAAACTCGCAGCGGAACGCGTCGGAACGCGTCGGAACGCGCGATCGAAATAATCACACCCTGGAACGTTCGAGTACCCTGCCTATCCGCGAAGGAACATCCCCGGGCGTCCCTTAAACCGAGTTCCCCGCGATCCTCCGCGGGAATCGAATTACCCTCGCCGGATTCCGCATCGACGGCACATCCTCGAGTCCTCGCGGAAATAAAATGCCCGGGATACGCGTTCCGAGACGGAACGGTTCGCGGGTTGACCGGCAGCAACGACGATGGCAGCACCTACCACTCCGAGAGGCAAACAACCCCTGAGCATCGGGCGCACGGGTAGGAGGTGGAGTAGCCCGTAGGCAGAGGAGGAGAAAAGAGGAGGAGGCACTCCATCGCAGTCCGTCGCCTCATCTAGAGGGTGGGAGTAGCCGGCGGGGTGGTTTTGTCTTCCCTACCCCCTGGCCCCTTCGCCGTCTACAGCCGGCTTTCCAACGCGCCTGCGCCAGGAAAACCACCCCCGCGACGGGTCTATCGCACGGGCTCTCTCCCTCCGCCACTCCACCCACCCAACCACCCCTGCGCCGCGTGTCCTCTCGCGCGCCACCCCTCTATTGATTTTGTTACAAACCGGCTCCAACCCCCGACTCACCCTCGCCGAGTCTCGCGGACTCTGTCGGAACGATACGCGCCGATGTACGTATGTATATACGTATACGTACCTATGTACGTCTCCGCACGGCCGTGTTTATTGTTTATTCGTGTATGCACGCTCTTAGATGCATCCGGGGTTCCGCGGCCGAGGGGAGGGACGGCAGCCGGCGATTCGCGACCGACCGCGTGGCCATTCTCTTTTTTTTTTTCCCTCCCCAAAGCGTTCCAGTTAGAAGACCCGACTCGCGTCCCTCTATCGATTCTATTTCGCGATGATTACAGGCCATGGAAACGGAGATCGGCTGTGCTCGTTCGAAAATTCACGGTCAAAGTTACAAGTCTGCGCCTACATCCGGCAGAGACATCCAGATCTCCCACCGGCCTCGCTATTCATATCGGTGAATCCTGCTTTTTTTCCCAGCGATTACGGGCCTAGTCGCGCGCGCGGTATCCGCGCGTGAAATGTCGTAAACGAGCTCGAGTAGTAAGTGGCGCGAGAAAAACAAATACGACGAGCGTAACATATTTCTCGCTCCGCCCGTGACACTTGCTTTTTCATTTACTTTTTCTTTTTTTTTTTTTTGCCCCCTTTTTATTTTTTCTTTTCCCTCGTTACTCTGACCGATCGTGTACGCGCAAGCAAGCAACATTCGGGCAGCCACTCGGTGGTCCCCAACTGGTTCAAGTACCACGTGCTCTCTCGTGGTCGCCCTTGCGCTCACGTCCGACCAAGAAGAAGTACTCGAGAGCATTTGCGGTGGATTTGACGGTGCTTCTCGCCACGGGAGCCCCACTTCTGCCCGCCGGTAACCATGGGGTTCTCTCTGCGAGGTTCGCTACCTCTCTTCCTCTCTCTCTCTCACCCTCCCCCCTCTCTCTCTCTCTCTCTCTCTCTTTCCCCGCTTTCGCGTCGTTCCTACGCTTTTTCTCGTTCACTTTCGAGAGGCTCCATATGATACCCCGTGATAATCCCCCGCCTATCGGCTGGGGAGTCTCTCTCTTCCTCCCTGGTGGATTAAAAGGGTGCCTTTTCCCGGGGTTGCGCCAGATTTACATTTTTTTTTTTTTTTTTTTTTTTTTCTTTCCTACGCTAGCCTCGCCACTGCTGGCTGATCCTGAATCATTTGGACTGTACCCAGGGTGTCTCTCGTGGAAAACGTCGAACAAGCGGAAACCGCGGAAAATCGAAGATCCTTGGACGACCCTGCAGGGAAAAACTACGTTCGTCGAAACGGAACGACATCGTGGCACGCGTATACGCACGGGTTAGCGTGTACCGTCTCCGAGACAACGACGAAGTCGATCCATTGCTGCGTTCCTCGGGAAAGAAGGAGAAGAAAAGAAAAAAAACGTCGATATTTATCAAGGAGGTAACAAGCGGGGTGAAATATTCAGATCGACATCTGGTGGCTTCGTTTGTGCAAACGAACCCGGCTTGGTCCGTTAAGCCGGCTCCCGCGTAAGTCAGGCGTGCGGATATTCAAGAGCCTTGTTTCGTGGGATTGCCGGATCTCCCGGCGATATATTGCGCCACGACGGCTATATACACGATCCAATTTGCGACATCTTCACCGCGTCTACGGGGTGTCCGGTACAATGCGCGCCACGGCCACAAAGAGGACCCAGCGAGCGGGCAACGAACCCGACTCGAGAACAGACTCGGCCCTCTCCGGCTCGACAAGACGCAAAAATTAATATCAATCGCGGCCAGACGTATCGAGAATTAACGAGCCGGTTCCTGCGACCAGGCCAAGCGCGCGCGCGCGCGCGAGCGCCGTTTCGAGCGCGCAAGCGGAGATCAAACGAACGAGTCGCCAGCTGAATCCGTTTTCCACCGAACGTCCTCGCGGCTTCGAACAGGAGGAGACACGGGTGGAAATTCCTGGAGACCGCGGCGAGGCAATTATCAGTCGCCGGATACCGGGCGGTCCTCGTAAAAGGGAATCAAGTTAAGTGGCCGTAGATCGCGACGACAAAGCCTGTTTTTTCCCCCGTACCACCGAAATGGATTACGATCGGGTTCCGTCGCGAGGATCACCGAGAGTAAGCCCGTCCCACGGGCAAAGTGGGTTAATAAAGCGATATTAAAGCCACGGGGGGTGTACCGTCGCGGAGAATCCCCAACGTCCACTACGCGGCGGACGCTCGGAGGTACGAAATTACGCGGTCACTCCGACACCCTACGATCCGCGCCATCGCGTTTCATTATCGCCTGACTATCTCGACAACCTACATACGCGACCCGACTCCCTCGCCCTCCCCGTTCTTCTCGTTCGATCTAATGTCCGCGTAGGTGGCCAAATACCGTGGGCATCGAGTAAACTTTGCAAACACAAACGCCCGCCGCGTTATTATCCCGTAATCCCGGTGTTTTACATGTTATGAGGATGCGCCGAATGGCCTGTTACCGGCGACCTTCAATCTTACGTTATTACGCGACCACCGCGGGTCCACATATGGCCAGCAGCCGCACCATCCGGGGGTAGCGCATGATTTTACATAAATTTCACGAGTCGAAGCACCTTGCGCCTGGCGTCGACGACGACGATCGCTCCACGAGAACGCGAGACGCTGTAAATTTCTATCCGCAACCCCGGCTCGTCTCCGATTATTCCTCCTCGCCCTCGAAAATGTACGGGAGATCGCGAACAGTTAAATCGCGAGGAACGAAAACCGATCCACGGATACGCGATGGAACGAAATCTCGGTCGGCACGCGGTCCGTTCTGCGATTTCCACGTGTGTTTTGACAACCACCCCGCCCACGCGTGTTCGTCTCTCACGCAGCGGCTCGTGCACGCACGGCAACTCGCTATTAAGTGCATTAGCACGCTTTTAATGCCGGCCGGATCGCGTTTATGGGGTCCTGCGCACGGTCACGGGGGTCTACGCTCGCGTGCACGGTGGGTGTGTCTGGTTTCATTCTTCACGCGCACCGGACACGTGGCCGCGGCACGAGGTTCGTAGACGTCGAACGGTCCTCGTCCCAGTCTCGCCTCTTTTTTCATCCCCTGATTGGCGCTTTAAAGCCGGACGCGATCGCGACGAAAACGAACCTGGAACGCGTGTACCCACCCCCATGCGTCGACGCTGCGACGTGCGTCCGTCGTCGGTTCGCAGGGCGTCCACGAACGGTCCCTGGCCCCAGCGTTACCCTTTCTTTCCACGAACCGGCATTTTATTTCCACCCTCCCCAATGTTTTCCCGTCTTGCATTACGGTCAATTAATAGGAGTCATTTATAAGGGCAAACCGGAGAATCTGGGAATCCGCAATCCACCGGGGAGCAATAAATCTCAAGTCGCCGAGCGGAATGGAAACGGAACCCCTCTTGTAAGCTGGTTGTATTGTAGCTATTACCGAGCCATGCATCACTAGGTAACAACCACACGGTTCACTATCCTCGTCCCTCCGCCTCGCCCTCGGACCCGCCGCTTCTCCGTCTGTCCTTCCCTTTTTACCCCCCTCCGTTTACCCCCGTCGCCGTTTCCCGGAGGAGAGCAAAGGACGCGATCGCGGAGGAACGGGACGTCTGGGAAGTTTCGCAGCTGATATCGTGCATGGACCACCCAGGTGTGCCCCCGCGCACCTCTCACGGACGGGAGCGTTCGGGGTGTTTCGGCATTAAGAGAAATATTAAGCCACGCAACGTGGAACCGGGGTTGCGTGACCGGTGTGGACCGAGCGGATCGTTGATGAGCGTATCGCGACACCGAGGGACGTTCGTGGGGCTTCCTCGGATCGGCGGATGAGTCACGTTCGTCGTCGCCTTTTCGAGAACGCGTCGAGAACGCGTCGGGAGCGGGAGTGACGATGTCCGCTGAACTGGCGGTCGAAAAATCGCCGCGTCGCGAATCGAGGTGACAACGACAACAGCCGATAGCGAAATAAAAGGAGGACTAACGTAGGAAAGCTGGTGCGCGAGACAGAAGGCAGCGCGCAAAAAGGAAAAAAGGACGATGCGGGGGGAAGAAAGAAACGAAAGACCGGAAGGGAATCCACGTCCACCGGCATAGTCTCTCTCGTCGGACGACCGTCGGTTGGAAGAACAGAACGCAGGGTGGCTGGCTGCGCGGGATGGTTGTCGAGGGGTGGCCGCCGCGGGATGGTTGACGAGGGTGGTACCTGCCTTCTCCTCGCGCCCTCACCGGGCGCTATAGTAACAATACGGGGAAACATAGGGAAATCAATATGGCTTCCGTTGCCCTCTTCCCTCTCGTCTCACCCTGTCCTTCATCCTCTCTCTCGCCGCTCTGCCGCCGATCCTCTCGCTTCCTCCCACGGTCTCTCTCCTTCCGACACCCTTCGACCCTCTTCCCGTCTCTTTCCCGCGAGCTCTCCCGCGCTCAGCGCGGACGGGTGAACCCATTATGAGGGGGTGTTACTCCGGGCCAATCCCCAACCATCCGGAGAGAGAAACTGGAGAGACGAGAGTCCAAGGAGGGCGCATGTGCGTTGCTAGGGCCACCGGATGGGTCGCCGTAGTTGCGCGCGTGAATCGGACACCCGTTATACGCGGTCAGGCCGGTTCGCAAGAAAGCCCGCCATTATGTGCGGACAGAAAGTAGCTGCGCGCCGTACGAGCGTGAAATGTAGACGTTCAAATTATGTTTCAACGATCAATGGACAGGCTTCGCGGGATACGTGGCAATGGCTACGTCTGGACGACTATTTACGTTACCTAAATGTTTGTCAAGTAACGTTACGTATTTGTAATAAAGAATATTTTTATCCACTCCACGATTGTTCGCGTGCAGTTTGTCCTACTTCCTTTATGCAATGTGTAATCGAGAATTCGTAATAAAATTCGACAAAGTCCATACCCGAAATAGGGGTAGCAAATGCACCCCAATTCCGATGCTCTAACGGTGCATCCGAGAAACAACCGCGCAGCGTAGGTGGTCGGTACAGCAGAAAAATGCAGCCTCGGTGCAGTAAACGAATCCAAGTGCGTCAAATTCGTGTATCGAAATTGAAAAAAATAAATTACGCGCCAAGTCAAAAAATGTGGTCAATTTGTGTTCACTACTACAGTCGAGTTATTCATCGTTAATGGAGATTTGTTTTTTAAGGTGAGATGGAAAGGGATCATCATGAGGATTGAAGGGAAAGCTGGGGATTGTTGCGCTGGGTGTTTCGATTCGATGATGACAGTATTTCCACCTTAGGGCCAGGGAACTAACTTGTTCAGTTTTCTCATCCTTCTCCCGTCAGGTAAATTCACTGCCAACATCTTTTTCTCTCTCTTTTTTCTCTCTCTCTCTCTTTGATGATTGAAGATTTTGGACTGCTGCAACAATTTTCCAGAATCTGCGAAGGATTTGGAGAATTTTCTTTTCCTTGGTGTTTTTTTTTTCTCCTCACTTCCCTCTTCGTGTGAAAGAGTAGATGAAGGAGGAGGAGAGCGACGAAGTTGATCGATGTTTGGTTGGATTCGCAGAAGCCCCTACGAGAACCTTGGTTGTTTTTCTTTTCCTATCCATCCAGGAGTCTTCATTTCCTGAGTAGCACCGGACCACGGGAATAGTGCGTACAAACCGTCCTTATATAGTAACTGCAAGGGCTCGCGAGTACTAGCGAGAAAACCGTAGTTCGAAGGTTTTTCTTAAGAAACACTTGTTATAACATCGCGAAAATAATCCAGATAATTCCTAGCATTAATAAATACAGATTCTACCAAAAAATGAACCCGATATAGCTTATATTTTATTAAAAAACTGCAAAAAACAATATCGCCTAAATCTACTTCATCCCAATGTCCCTCTAGTAGCCATTGGCGCAACAGAAACTTAGAGGGTCGATAAAGTGGTGTGCACGTTACCGGCACACGACAGAAGCAGGTGCAAAGTTGAGAAAGAAAGTTATAAAATCTTTAAATATATACCAAGAAACTCTGCAGTCTATCGCATAGTAAATTATTTTAGTTGTATCCAATAATAAAAAAATAATACAGGCTTTCATTCTCATATAAATCTCCTGCTGTCGATAAAGGAACATCCTTCTGCGATACCGTTCTTGGTACAAACTGGAAATGAGCTGCGTCGGTAAAAGCTGAAGCTGTAAACTGTTACCGACGAAGGATCACGTCTTCGTCGATAAAATACGTGTACATCCTTACCGTTGCAACCCTCTATTAAGGGATGTTAATATTAAAAATCAATTTTTCGCTAGCACGAAGGAATGATATCGTTTTCTTCAAACGAATTACAGAGGAACGTTAAGAAATACATAGAAACAAGACGTAACAATATCCTGTGTAAATTCAATCAAGCCTTGAATACTGTCTACGCATTAATTAAGCTCGATTAGTAGCCGAAAGGCGCAAATATTTACCTCGTTATTATCTACTTCTAATCTAAATTCAGGAAGGTCATGTTTACATCGTTCAAACGTATCCACGTATCAGGAAGAGCACACGCACACATCGAGAGAGGGACGGTACGTTATATCAGAAGAAAGGAGCCTAGCAAACTTTTAATTAGTTGTCGGTTGACGTCGTAAGAGTCTCGAACAATCGAACGGTTATCGCGACTGAAAGGAAATCAACGTGACAATTGATATACGTTGATAGCAAACGGAACGTTCATGCTTGTACGTGATAAGGATCTCGTAGAGCTATCAGTGTAAAGAAGAAAGTGTAGAATGGCATTAACGATAGCCCTGCCTCTGTCTGGCCTGGAACCGGAGCATTTTAACTCGTTGGGCGCCAGACTTTTGTACGAGCAAGGTTTGAGGACTCTGACTGGTTGCGGGCCGATTTCACCGAGTACCGGAAGCGAGTCGAGTGGAGTCAGCAGCTTCGTACCTTCTGTCGAGTCATTAACGCCGGAACAAACACCAGCATCTTCCAGACCAGACACGCCCGCCGAAGAAATGCCCAAAAAACAACCGGAGGTACGCGATTCGATGAGGGGAAGTGTTTGAACTAACGGTTGACTTTGATTCTGCTTTCAGCCACCGTTGCGAATCTATTACAGGCAGCGAGACATTTTAAATTTGGGGGCTAACATCCGAGAACCGTTCTGGCAGATGAGAATTCCGATGATGCCTCGTTACGATTTCAAAAGTTTCATGGAGAACAGGTCGGTGTATTATCGCTTAGGAGAATACGGTTTAACGGAGGATTACCCAATGGTAAGTGTGTGTGTGTGTGTGTGTTCACCTCCAGATTCGATAGACAAAAAAAAAAAGGGACGAAACTATTTTCGATCATGTCACATTTAATACTAATAACAATTTGACGGACGTGTTACACCAAAATCTACGCTAGATTCAATTGTACCGCACAATAGATAATTACTTTTGTAACTATCGGTAATTCAACCGGTTCGTTACTAGTTTCTAAAGCTTCCCCTATTCCTATTGATACAAATACTACGCTATCACGAATACGCAAAATTATTCTAAGTAATTTAGAGTCGTCTCCAGCAGTGTTCCGCTTTAATTACGCGCGATCCCCCGTCTAACCTTCTTCCACCTCCAAGAAACACGTCAAAGGAAACGTCTTCGGGAGTGTTTCGCTTCGAATCAGTCGCTATCACGTGGAATATTTCCTTCCTTCGTATCCCCCTCGCTTTCTGTCCGCGTCTCCACGTTTGGTCTGAGAACGTCCAACTTCTCTGAGCTCGTTCTTGCGCTCGTCATCGTTTGAAATTGATAAAACACGGGCAAACAGAGGACCAGACCGAGGGTCCAATACCTGAAGGGCCAGGACTTTCGCCAGTAGCGACCGTACGGGAATTGCACGATTTTTCTGCTAACGTGGGTGACCTTGTCCAGCAAAGGTGGCGACGACAAATGTTCCAGTAACGACAATACCTTCATCCCCCTGACACGCTGAGAATCAACGAATAATCGATGAAGAGATTCGAACTAGTCAACGTACAATTTCAGCCAAAGATCTCTGCTCGCTTACTTTCGGGAGTTTCGCCCTCAGGTTCGACATTCGCACATCTTTGATTTTGTTGTGAACCTGGCGATAGCGCGCCGTTAAATAGTTCTGCATCGCGAATTTCTTCTGATAGGGATCGAACGAACGGACGAAACACGGGGAAAAGAACCAAATGTATCTCCGTCAACTCGACAGATTCGGACGGTTCTCACCCTTCGTATTAAAACTAGGCCATTTTGTACACGTCGGAAATAATCGAAGACAAAACAAATTCGAAACAGGACCTCCCCTCAAACACGAATCGAGGACGAAATGTTTGATCGTAGAAGGCGCGAGCTTTATGGCGCTCTTGGAATTTTCAAACTCGTGTCTCGTCGTGTCTCTAAACGAACCACCCTTTCTGTTTTTCACCCAGAGAGTGTGCCAGGACTGCAGCTTCTGCGAGCCATCGCCGTACCTGTTTTAATCTGTCGTCGATGTTAGAATCGGTGACGAGGGGGACGACGACGCGGACTGCAAACTGTGATAAAATTGATAGACAAGCGGCAGCCGGCTCGAGACGAGTCCACGGGGAGCAAGACTGGGAAGAATCAGCGAGAACTGGTGGCGAAGTACACGTTTCTCGAGGAAGCGTGTTTAATCGATCGCGTGTTTGGTACCGAGGGCGCGAAAATCCCACTCCGTACTAATAAATAATTTAACAAACAGAGAGACAATGTGTGTATCCACGCGTTCCAAGAGCGACACGAATTTCTGCGTAGAATTTTTCTTCATTGTTTTTTTTTTTTTTTTTTTTCGTTCTGTGCACCGGTATCGCGCTGACTGGATGATTGATTGTCAAATATAGCGGGCGAGAGTTTGTTGAAAACTTTTTTCATCATTTTCGTTCCCTCATAATGCGCTAGCTTTTGTTCGACGTTAATCGTAGCAGACAATTCTGCCAATTTTCATTCCTAAATTGACGTTACGTCGCCGTGTATCTGACAATTACATCATCGCCGATTATTTGATAGCCGGTTACGGGCCGCGATGGTCATATATTTCTTATATTTTTTTTTTTAATATATTTATACATATATGCATGTCAAAAAAAAAGAGAGAAAGAGACGAATCACTTTGCTATGCAACGTGTGCATACGCAGTCAATGGCTCATTTAGAAAGTGTTCTATTGCTGAACGATTTTAGAGTAGACGCAATCGTCGAGCGATTCAATGAGAATCGAATGATGCACACGCGTACATTCTCTTTTATTTTACGAAACGTATAGGGGCAATTTACACCTGTACACGCGTCGCAGCGAGAAAGATTTCTAACGAACGAGAAGCGTGTTTTCGAAGAGAGCAAAAAGCATTTAAAAACGACCGAATTTCTCGACGATGCCCGTGCGTTTTCCCTTACTCGAAAGCTGTATCGTGGTCGCAACATCAAGGGTGTTCTCCATTGTCGATGGCGATATGTGCACGCGCATATATCTTAATCGACGTTACGTTAGTAATTTCAAGTTTCATTCTTTCCACAAACGAAATTATTAACAGACATTCCATTAGGTATGCCACACTGTGCGCCACGATATCGCAAGCTATTATAATATTACGAACAATCGACCAGTGCGTTATAATTATAATTGGCTTATACATTTTCGCGATAAATGTAATGCCCGCGCGCAGAGTATTGTAATCGTGCCGAAGCCATTTCGCTAGAGTCTTTACTGACCATTGTTTATAAGCGGGTAATAAACAATATTTTACAACAGCCCCGCGTTACGTTCGATTATTTAACTAATTCCCGTCGAGCATACGATTTTCATTCATCACCTTCGAATGATCAATGAATCTCGCGCACCGCCGCGTTACCCTTTTGCAATTAAATGGACCCGAACGAGCGTGCCGCGCGTCGAAACCATTATTCCTAACGAAGTGCGGAACGGGAAGTCGCGAAAAAAATCTGAAAGCGTCGCGGTTCTCCAGCCACGATGATTCCATCGGCGATACGAAAGTCCCAAAGATCTATCGCGAGGGGGTGCACGCTCGTGCACCCGTTAACCATTTACCCGAACCCGGAGGACGCGAGTGCGTGGCGTACGTGCGAACGTGTGAAAGAGACGTTACGCGGGAGCGTGCGAAGGGATGCGCGAGGCGAGCGTGCGAGGGCCGCCGTTCCAAAGGGATGCGCGCGAGACGCACGGATGCACGCGTGCGAACGCGGGTCCGTGCGTGGGTGCGTGGAACGCGCGCGCGTCAGAGATGTACACGGCGACTATTCAGATATTGTTGTTATTGTTGAGGGAACAATCGCCCGTCAATAGGCTGCCCCGGCACAATGTATCTATTCAGGTGCGGTCAGGGGTGCTCAATCGATCGGCCCCCCTTCGCTCGCGGTTCTCGAAAAACCTTCGCGAAAGAGCCGAGCTAAGCCGCCGCCGCCATCGGGGACCAGGCGTCGTCGTCAACGCGGGGTCGGAGTCCCACTGTCGAACGGGGTGTTCGCGGCGCTACCAACTTTGCCAGCGGCTCGTTAAACGGCTGGCGACGTGCGACGTGGCGTAGCAGCGCGCGACTACGTTCAGTGTCGCCGATCGATCGCGAGTCGATCGTCCGTCCCGTCGAGCGTCGAATCGATCCGTTTCAAAGGCCCGATTTATTAAAGCGCCGCGAGTGGCAACGGAACCGATGATCCAGGAAACGGCGGCGCGATCGTAGAATATTAAGCAGCGATGCCCCGCGTAATTATCAGTTTCACATTTAAATAGCCACGCCGCTTTGGCATTAACTGCCATTGATTAGATACATTGTAGCGAGCCGCTAGAAACACGGCTTATTGCGGGCATAAATCGGCTATCGCTTACAATTATTATTATCCGGCCTGTGCTGGTATTTAAACCGATAAACGGCTCGCGGAATCGCGATGGCGCGGCGTCATTGTGCGTTAGAGGCGCGAGCGGGAAAGAGAGAGAGAGAGAGAGAGAGAAAGGGAGCATTGAAAAGCCCCCGGATGGACGGTCGGGAAACGGGACCAGGCTGGAACCAAGGCCGGGAGAGCTTGAATTGGGAGGGAAAAAGAGGGCGCGTGTGAGAGCCACTGCCTCGCGAGTGTACCAGCCTTCCCTGCCCATAGCGATGATTACGTATGCGGGAATCATTGTCGAGTAACGCGCGATGCACATGCAAAGGCCAAAAATCGTCGAAATCAGTCGAGTTCAACATCAGCATTGTACCTGGCCTTTGTCTCTGCCTCATTGTTGTCGGTACTCGGTGTACAACGTACACGTACGAGCCGCGGAGCGAGCGAGAGAGAGAAAGAGAGGGAGAGAAAGAGAGAGAGAGAGAGAGGGAGCAGCACACGCTGGGATAGTTCGTTCGCTGGTCCACGGGTGCCACACACCTACAGGACCTTCGCTATTTGCTATTTATGCTAGCGAGATCCCGAAAATCGGAGCATTGTTGCCGGTCCGCTCCAGCATTGACTAGAAAATCGATTCGAACCGGCGGCGCGCGGACGCGCCTGGGAAACTCGCTTTCATCCTACCGAAATGTCTCTCCACTTCGCGTGAATATTGCAATTTGGATAAATATTCGACCCTGCGCTGACCGCGCCGGTTGCTTCGCGGGACGCGTCGCATTTTAGATGCCCGCTAATCGGCCGGGACGGTCCCGAACCCGCGGGAACCGCGAGACGGCGTCGCTTCGGCTCGCGTGCACCGTCGAGCGTTGTATATGGGTAACCAGGCCAACGGTGCACTCTAGTTTTATCGATGGTCCGCGTGAAACGCTTCGCGAAGCTTGCGCAACGTTTGGTACCAGCCGCCGAAGCTTGGACGTCCGAGTCCAAGACGACCCACATCCGGAGAACGTGAATCGAATCATCCGGTAATCGATTCCGTTCGCGAGTACCCCGGCTCCTGATAAAAGACTCAAAGAGATCGACGTTGAAAGGTAAGTTCGGTGCGACTGCGAATCTCTGAGTAACCGTGTAAAAATGATGAAAATTCTTACGGAGCTGCGACGCAACCCCTTGGGACTATTTATCCGAGCCGATCTTCCTATAACAAGACCGTAAACCTCGTTCGTCATTAGTCAAAGCAATAACTCGAGCTGCTCGGTGGAACGGATAAAAATCACGTTCTCCACGAACCCTACGGCGCTGCGCTCTTAAGAGACGAAAATGGACATCGCGACGAACTGCTCCAACGACCCCTTCGCGTCTTTCTTTTCATCCCTACGTTCGATGCCACGTTTAACCTGTCTCAGGTTATAATTTTCAAAGTTTTCCTCGAGCAACCCACTGGTAGAACGAGGTAAAGGCACTGCTAATAACGAAGTATCGGAATGATATTGAAAGCTAGCATCGGCAGCTACCGGAAGCTCGGAACGGGAACGGATACCCCCATGATTTTTCGCGTGCGCAGAGGTTCAGGCCCGATAGGATAAGATTTCCGTGGCGATATCGGAACGAACGAGGGGAGAGGGGGAAGATAGCGGACGAAGGGGTGAGAAAGAGCAGGAACAGCAGAAGCAGTGGGGGTGTAGAAGGAGGCGAAGAGGGGATAGGAGGAGAAGAGGGCATAGAGCAGCTGAATAGGAAGCGACACAATGGACCTGGGTGGCTGTGGAGGCGTGTTATCAAATGGGTTCCTCATTCACATACTGCGGCCTGAGCTACCTGTGTCTGTCTGTACCGGTGTCTGTCTGTTATACTTATTCATACCGCCCATTGTGTCCTCCACTGTTGAGTCGAGTTCAGTTCAGTTGAGAACGCGATGGAACGTGCCACAATGCACGAATATGGGCTGCGCTGCTCTGCTCCCCCTCCATCCGAGCTAACTCTTTCTCTTTCTCACCCCACCTACCCCATTGCCATTTGCCACCCACCGCCCAGGCCAGGCTAGATTCGCTCGGGCGACTGAAAAGAAAATTGTGTTGGGAAATTGTATCCGCGAGAAACCCGGCCGATAATGTGGAATTCTTGGCCGGAACAGCCGAACCAGACAGTCTCTTGCCGGTTCGACAGTCTCGGTAGAATCAACGACCTCGTTAATTCCGACTTTGGAAATCGCGCGAGATTTGATAAAACAAGTTCCGTTCGCAGTTGCGGCGCATTGTTGGAAACGAAGAGAAACGATACGATCTCGTCCTGTATCGCCAAAACCTTAAACCCGCGAGGCAGGAACTACTGTTGTCTCGAAAGGGACCGACGAGTACGCGAAACATTTCTCGGAAACTTCGTATTTTCCTTTTTTTTTTTCGAATCGAGAGAGCTCGAGTCAAAAGACCAACACCGTGTAAAAGAAAAATCTTCGCTGCCACGCAAAATTACGTTTCACCCTCCGGTTCGATGGGAGAAGAAAAGTTGCAAGTTCGCGAGGAACGATGTTTCGCGAAAGAGTCGCAGGATCCTTGGGTAGACGATGGACCATCGATTGAATGCACGACTTCGCGTCCCGGCGATTTCTCATCGAACAAAGAATGGGAGGAAGAAAGAGAAGTCGGAGAAAGTGTCAGAGGGCACGTCAAAGTCAGACGTCAATTGTTCGCGAAGGAAAGCACCAATGCCCGATTAAGTCCGCAAGATCACCCACCCTTCGCGTCACTTTCGGAGCCTGCGCCCGTCCCTCGGTTCTCCGGTTCGCCCAAACCGCCTCCGCGGACCCTCGCGGACCCTCCTTTCATTCGAGCCGACACATAACGAAGGTAATTACAGGATTCGGACAGGTAATGGTCGGCGAAACGACGATCATTCGCGATGATATCGCGACTCGTGGCGTTCGTCGTCGTAATCAGAAAATTCTATAAAAGTCGGTCCTTGGCTATTGAAAGAACCGAATTGTATTCGCGCACGGCCGAGTTCGAAGAAAAATTTCGCGATCTCGCGCGCAGAAAAATTCGCGTGACCCAACGTAACGAAGGAATGCTAAAAGAATGTTAGAGAAAAGCGGGCAGGAGAAAAGACGGGAACGAAGAAAAAGAGCAACGCTGCGGGCCCTCTCCTTCGTGGCGAGGAACGTACGAAGAGAAAAGAGAGAACGTATTACGTATAAGCAGGCATAGGCTCTGGATGAGCCACACGCGGACGCAACGGCATACAAAACTCGCTCAATACGTCATTCAACCGAAGAATACGGTTCGTTCTCGCCATTTTGCTCCCAGAATGAGAGTTTCAAAGGGAATTAAGGATTCAAAGGCATCTTTTGCGCGGCGCGCACAAAACGGCCAGCCACGATCTTCCTTCTCTCTTCTCTTTTTCTCCTTCTATCTTCCTCCTCCTCGCGATTCTCTTGCTACCAGTCTATCCTCCTCCAACTATCTCTGTATCTGTGCACGGTTGCTCTTTTTCTCCCGTTCATGAGAGAGAGAAGGGGAGAGAAGAGAGGGAGAGCATAGAACGCGCTCTCAAGACGAGGCGATCCCGAGGCGTTGCGTGTACGCGCCCACACAGCAAAAGAACTGAAATCCCGTACAAATCGTTGTACAATGCGCGGAGCGCGGGTTAACGCGCCGCGGCGTCCGCTTCTCTATTTCGCCCAACGACGGCACAAGCGTGCCCGGCAGCCAGGCTCTGATGAAGAAATCCGCGTGAATGCCCACTCGAACAAGAGCCTGGCCACGTTTCGAGAGATATTCAAGCCCATTCGCCGTTGAAACGGGCGAAATCGCGCAAGTAAGACGCAGGGATGGAAGGAACATCGCGGCGCCGCGAGAATTCGCGGAAACTGGGCCGAGCGTCGAAGGGGGAATTCTACGTGAAATAGGTACCCCGAGGTAGATTCGTTTCGTAGTTCTTCCACGCTGAAATCCCTCCCGAGTCGGGTATTCGAATTGCGCGCCGATCCGCGGGATAGCATCGCGAATACTCGACGAAGAACACCCCAATCTCGACGCGGCAATTATCGAATTAGAATTCATGAGCGCCGCGAAAAAAAGGGCAGACAATAAATAAGGGGTCCGAAATAGGAATCGCCACGAGGCATTAACGCGAAAAAAGTGTCCCCCCTTGGTGGAAAAATCCACTATGTCCCGGGTCAATCGTCCCATTCTATGGACTCGGCCCACCAGGCTGGACCGCGCGTGCACCCTCGCGGGAGATCCCTTACTTTACGATCTTGGTCGCGTTCCTTTTTTCCCGCGCCGCCGCGGAACAAATTCGTGCGACGATTTCTGTTTGCAATAGCGAGAGTGAGAGAGAGAGAGAGAGAGAGAGAATGGAGGCGCGGAAAGAAGGGAAAATCGCCGGAACGCCGGCCCGTCCCCCGATTGGCTGATTAACATAAAAATGCCCGTGCTCGTAAAGGGCACCGTATACATATATTACGGGCGTTATATAGATCGCGAGGGAGGAGTTATAGTTTCTGATTGTTATTCATATTCGGCCGGTAGCCACGCGGCCGGGCATGAATGCGCGCTTCTGTGTTGGGTCAATATAAACGTCAGCGCGCGAGGAGGGTGCACGCGTGGGGGTGGTGCGGACTGGGGTACTTCCTTCTCAATGACACTCTTTCCTTTTTTTTCCCTTCTTTCTTTTTTTTTTTTTTCCTTTTTTTCTTTCCAACGTTAATGCCACGGGCCGCGGCGCACGGGTTTAAACGATTACTCACCCGCGGCTCTGTCTGGAATGAAAAGGGCGAAAGTGCCACTTACCGCGCCACGGGCCTCCGAGACTCCCAGGCACCTGGAACAGAAATCACGTCCTAATGAGACCGGCGGAGTTAAGCAGCAAAGTTGTAGAAATTGCTGGGAATTTCGAGCGAGCCGAGTGGAGGCCCCCGGTACCCGGCCTTTTAAAGCGCGTTTCGCGCCGAATCAGTGGCGCTAAGCTCCCGCGATCGAGTTCCGTTTCGACGCGTCAGATAAAACTGAGCCTCGATTAAAAGACTCCTCTCGTGTCCCTCAGACGTCGTGGAGATCGCAGAGACGCGGAACGTTATCGACGCCCGGGGTGAATTCGCTGGCGCGCTACAAGACCGGAAGCGAACAAAGCGGGCAGGTAATAGGTGAAACGTTCAAGGCGCGGAAGCTCCCGTCCCCTCCTGGCGACCCGGCGAAAGGAAAGCTTAATCGCGAGTCTGAGCTGGCACGCAACCGCGTCTGGATCCACTTTCCAATAACTGGGGAAGTATCGGTGAATGCGGCAGCGGGAGTTCAAGGCTCGGCCCGGCGCATTCTATCGTCAGGGACGCTGAGAGGCACAAAGGACGAGCGTTTAGCAGCGGCATGCGATTTCGATCCGCGGAAGAGGAACGAGGAATCAGAAGAATAAAGGGGCGAGTACCCCGCAAAGTCACTCGACCTCCATCAGCCATCCTCTCCTCTCCCGGGGCAACGACGCTCTCTATATAGCCTCTACCTACATTATATTTCTTTCGTATCTACCCCCTCCCTCTACCCCCGACTCTCTCGCTCTCTCGCTCTCTCCGCGACCAAACACACAAACGACCGTACGTACACGTGCACACAGGCTGAGCATTGCCGCGGTCTTATCGGCAGTTATCGGGCCGTGATGTCACACAATGGGGCAGACAATGCTCGGTACAATACACCCCTGCTTCTAAACCATCCAACCCTCACCAGCCGCCACCTCCTGTGCTCATCCTCCTTCTGCGCTCGCCACCTTCGCCACCCCTTTCGAACCGCCGCGAATCCGACGCTCCTTTCCTCTACCGGAATCAGTCCAACCCGGGCAACTTAATAAACATAATAGCTGACTACGCCGCGGCCTGGTCACAATCAGAGTGGTCCGTACGGGGAGATATCCGAAAATAACTACGACGATCAGACGCGCGGTGCCATTGTGCCGCGTGCTCGTCGCGCTTCTGTTTCCAATGGATTATCCTGGACACTCGGTTCGGTTGGATTTGCGATGGCAAACGAGCGCGGGCACTGCGAATCACTCGGGACGATATCTCGTCGAGGAGAACGCCAAGCGATTCCGAACGATTCGCGGCGCCGTCGACTGAAGCGAAACGGAAAATTGTTTAAACATTTCCGCGAACAGTGAATCATTGTCCGTAAAGCCGATAATGATCATAGCCGGAGATATCGTCGAAGAGAATGGAGCATCTTCGAAAACAAAGGGAAGATGGAAGGTGGAGGTGGAAAAAAGAGGAGATCGACGACGGAGGGTGAATCTCTCTGCACGCACCATCGAACCGACACCACGCCCCCGTGCACGCTTCCAGTCGATCCACCCCTACGATCGCACAATATGCTACCCCGCGTGTAATCACCCTAAACCACGTGCGCGAGTAGATGCACGAGCCATTGAAAAATGCGGTCAACCACCCATTATTTCGAGAAGTTTTCACTTTACGCGCATCCACGCGTGCTGGGACGGGGGTTGACAAAGGTGTCGGGAAGGGGGACGGGTGTAAACAGCGTAGTCGGTGAATTCGGAACGCACACGGCCGACAAGATCGCGTTTCATCGCTCGCAAACTATCCGACGGATTGTTTTTCGTGTATGCTGAACCAAAAAACGCGAGCACAAAAGGACGAAAAAAATGAAAAAAAAATAAAAAAAATAAAAAACTAAATGATTTATCGACAACAATTACAGGCTTCCAATGCTGGCCTGTTTTAAAGTTGTCAGCAGCGTGGGCACTTTTATTCTTTTTTTTATTTTCGTTCTTTTATTCTTTTTTTTTTTTCCTTTGTTTTGTACACATATAACCCACCGGTTAAAAATATAAATCGAAACGTGCCTGCGAGGTTGACTGATTAAATAAAACGGCGAACGGTTCGAATAAATCAAAACGGACCTCGAGAATAGGAAGGAATCCCACGTCGGTGAATTTTATCGCTCGGCAATAAAGCACGTCACGAAACACAATTACATCGACTGCTGACATTTCCAAGCTACACCTTTCAACGCGGTTCCGCGCGCGGCACGACTGCCGGGAGACCGTTGATACGTATCTTCGAAATGGCATCGGAGAAACGTTAATTAAGCGAGCAGATGCGCCGAGGAAATAGTAAATCATACGACCACCCCGCGCGAATACAACACTCGCGGTGTCGACCGCCTTATCTTCCATGGGTTATCGAGATAATGATAAATCGTCCGTTCGAAGTGGTCCCTCGAAGGGCGGACTTTAACGACCCCAGTGAAGGGTTGACGACTGTATAATGCAAGAATCGTAAAGTCATCCTTTTTAGGGGTTATCCCTAATGATGCTTTCGACATATTCATCCCCCTCCCCTTCATCAGATGCCTATTTAAAAAGTATCCGCGTATAGCCGAGGCAGGACGAAAAACATTCTTCGAATATTTATGTCCCCGATCGGTGGATAATGAAGCCAATAAGCGAATAACCGTCTGATAATAACCTTGGTGGCACCGGCTGGTCCAAAAATAATAATATCGCCGCGCGGTACATTAACGAGTAATTAACTGCTTCGGTCGATTCGGTAGACAATCCGGAAGACGGCAGTAAAACAAGGTTAGCTTCGCGGGGTTGAAGCGAACACGGCACCGGTTACCGATGGTGGTGGTGGTGGTGGTGGTGGAAGCGGTGGTAGTGGTGGCGTCGGAACCGCCCCGGCTTTGCAACCCCGGCGAATGGAGTGACAATGCTGCCACGGGATTCACAGTTCTCTACCACCCCTTTTGTCTTTCCCCTCTTTCCTCTCTATCTCTCGCTCGAGCTGCCGTCCCCTTTCATCCCATTTGCAACTTTCCGGCTTTCCAACCGCCCGCGCCTTCGCTCCTCCGCCACCCACGCAGCCCCTTTATCCTGTCTTCATACGCTGTTACATTCGCGCCGCACGCGCACCTTAAGGCGAACGCCTCTCCTGTCGAAACGATTAACTTCGCCACGTGGAAGGGAAAAAAAAAACGGGGATGAGTTTTCTCGATTCTCTCCCAATTCTTACGCCTCGTAGATGCTATTGCGCGTTGACGCATCGAACACGCGCAAAACGAAACGTCGAGCCGCGAAAAAAAGGAAGGAATTCGACGAACAGCGAACCGAACATTGTTTACCCCCGGAAGAATACCGCGAGGCACACGTGCCACGAGACGAGACAACGAACGGGGGAAGCCCGCGTGCCAGTTGAGTATAAAGACACGCAATCGAGTAGGAAAAAGGGTGGAGGGATGCGGGCTGAAGCGTATCGAAAGGATCCACCACCCCTATTTCACAGAAACGACGTTCGACGTCCTCCTCCCTTCTCTTGTCGTCCTTGTCGTAGTCGTCGTATCCGTCTCGTTCCACCCTTGGAATCTCTATCACTCCCTCTCTCTCTCTACCTCGCGCGTCCTATCTCGGTCTCACCCCGAGCGAGCAACCCTCACACTCTTTTCCTCGTATCAGATCGAGTCCCTCTATTTCGCGTCCTCTATTATTTCTTTTATCAATCTGCGCGCTTTCAGGACGCTTTGAGGCCCGCTGAAAGCTGCGTGATAAATCATGAAATGTAAGAACCTACACTCACACACCCCCGTGTGGCCTACCTACATGCATTTATAGATATTCCCCGTACGTGTAAACACACGTACCGCGGAAGGGTGTTAGTGTTACGCAGAAGAGGATGTGTGCAACAAGCCCCCATACGTGCACGCGCGCGTACGTGTACGGCCGCGTGTACGTGTATACGTACGGACGTGTGTAAATACGTACATATATAAGCAACGGTTCAATAGGCGGCATTGCCGGGGCGAACGGCATCCATACAGCTCGCCAGATGAGGTCTTCTAGCTTCCGTCGAGTCCGCGTGAAAGGATGCCCCAATAATATTCCATTCACCAAACCACCCCCAACTTCCACCCTGTAGCTTTCCCTTCCGCGTATATTCCCCCATCCCCGGACAGGTCTGGCCCGTGCCCACCCGCCATTGATTTTTCATTCGTTGGCTTTTCAATAGTTTGTTATGAGCTTTCCTTCGACGACGTCTCCTCTCCCGGTCCGCCGACCGACCAGAGGCTTACACTCTTCTTTGAAACCAGAAAACGCCGGCGGTTCGGGGCGAATTTCCGCCAGGGCAAGCCCGACGTGCGACCTCCGGGCCACCCGCCCCAACGAATTAGATGCGTTTGTTGCGCGCGAATCCGTTAAGCCGAATCTTTTCACGAGTTCGAGGGTCACGGGGACCACGTTTGATAACCGACGCGCGAGCGTGTCTAAAAACGCGCCAGAAGCAGGAGGAACGGTGACTGCTGATTTGAATTTCAATATTTCGCGGCGCGAATGCAGGTGACAGGTGTCGAGGGCCCGGGGTGGAGATCGGGATCGAACGAATTCGAAGAATACACGAGAAGCATCGAATGTTCCGTTAGCGTTAATTGAGCGTACGTAGAAGAGGGTCGACGACGATCGATCGCTCGAAGGATGACTTGGAACACTTTTAATGCTAATATGGTGGAAAGATGAGGCGCGTTTACAGCCACCCACGAGTCGATTTCGCTTGATTTTCCATTCAACGGAAATTGCTAGAGCCCGCATCGGTAGACAATTCCGGTTTAATTCGAGAGCAATGACAGAGGCGCGGTGGAAATCTTAGAAAGTATTTCACCGCGAAACAGAGCGAAAATAACCTATAACTTTAATCAGGGATGAATAAAGGCAACCCTTTTCGGAGCGGCGCTGCGTCAAGGCGAAGAATGGAGATGAGGATGTAGCCGAGTATCGGCATTGTTTCCAAACAAAGCACGCCTTTCATACCACCGTGTACCCGCCCTGCAACCCCCATCCGCTTGGTCCACCCACAAACTCCCCCCGCCCGTGCACTCCCCACGGCTTTTCAGTCATTTGACACGCAAAGAAGTCAGGCAAGCCGGCATTGTGGCGACCACCACCACTGCAACCTATTGTTACCAGACCACTACCATAACCACCACCCCCGAAATCCACCCTTTCCTTGTTACCCTCTTACCACCTTTGTGGAATTTGACGGTCGATTCGATGACGACCACCCAACGGAAATCGCTGTTCAAACCTTTACCGTGTTCTTTTAATCCCGATGGATATTCGATAGGAATTCTCCATGATTATCATTTCCTAACGTCTGCCCCAACGAAAAGATCGCGTACTTAACCAGAGATCGATCCGATAGAATTCTATCACGCGACGCGAGTATTCGTCATCGAAATCGCGACGCCTGCTCATCGAAAGCGACTCCACGCGTACGAAAAGAAGAGAGCCACTACATCGGTTCGCGCCTTATCCTGTAATCGTTCGAAACGCTTCTTACGAGAAACGTCGAAGCGGAGGGGTTCTCCGGAACGGAGCTGGATCTATTTTGCGACGATAACAGGCACGCACGCGACGCAAACGCTGATCGACGCGGCACGTCAGGAGAAATTGCGGTCACGCTTGGACCGCGTCAACGAATCAGTCGTAGCGCGGCGGTCGCGAAAGCATCGACGGAATTATGCATCGAGCTGCATAATTCCGGTCGCACACGGCACGGCACGCGAGTCAGCGGCGCGGCTCGCGGCGCGCCGCCGCCGCCGCCGCCGCGTGTCGGTGGGGAAAAGTCGATGGCTCGTAATGTGACAAACGAGGCGTCGTGACGCTGTCACGAAAATACCAGCCGAATGTCCGATACGCTCGTTCAAAGCCGTTCTATTTGAATGTCGATACCTCGCGTCAGTCTTATTAATCTTCCGACGCGCTGGCGTCGGGATATATTGCGTATTATAAACCGTAATAAAAAAGAGGCTCCAAACGCGGAGAGAAAAAGGGAAGGAGGAGGAGCGGGGAGAGAAAAAAAGAGGAGGTTGCGCGTTGGAGAAAGGAAAACAGTGGAGGAGAGAACAAAGATAGAGAGAGAAAGAGAGAGAGAGAAAGGAAGGAGGAGGTCGGGGGTGGGCGCGGGGTGGCGAGTATTCAGTACGCGAATTCTATGCGACTCGTACAATGCGAGTCCTCTCGCGGAAAGCTTGCACGCGGCTGCTGCTCGAGATTTCCAGATTTCACGGCGCTGAATAAGCTGCCGATGCAAATTTAACCGGCGCGCTGTCGTTCCCCGCAGAAAAAGCCTAAATGCGTGCCGGAATAATTTGAATTTTTTCCCTCGTTTCCGGCCGCACAATGCCGGCCTCTCGCCGATCCGAGAGAAAGTTCGCGCGAACGAACCTTCTCTCTGTGTCTCCGCGGTTACCCGTCCGCCCCCTTAAGCAGCAATTTTCCGGTCCGATTCGAACCGCGAGTCCGAGTAATCGAACGAAATTTACGAGTGGACCTAAAATCGAATCCCGTGGACGGCGGTTAGGGGGGTGGGGGGGTCGGCTAATCGGAGGAGCGGTCGGGATCGTCGGGATCGTCGGGAAGGCAGAACGATGCAAACAGCCGTCTCTGCCAACAGAGGAACCTGTTAAAAGTTGGAAACTACGCTGACAGAATGGGAGGGCGCGATGAAAAGGTATACACAGGTGCAGGGTGGTCGGGTGTGGAGGAGGCAGTGTCCTCGGTCACACGTACAGGAGGAAGGACGATCGCCGGATAAAAGGGATCGAGGAGAAGCAGGAGAACGTTGGGCTGATGTCGGATAAAGGGTAGGAAAAGGGTGGTACAGCTAGGGGCGGGTGGTGGAGAATGCGAGCGAGAGAGAAAGAGGGGGACAGTCCATGCGAATATGTTATACGCTCAAGCTCGTTCGCTCGTAACCGCGCAGTAGAATAGACGAATTGTTCGGCAGCGGAGCTTTTGTCTATTTTACGGAGTTCCAAGGGCTCCCAGTGGAGGGGTGAGTGTGGCGCAGCCAGAGCGGAGAAAGACGCGGAGGGAGCGAGCTGAAAGCTCGGAAATATATTCTCAACTGAACGTTGTACGGATTCGCGCACCGGGCGTTCCTAATTATTGTTTTCCAGGCATCCGTCCTTTCTGGTTGCAGCGGTGACTGAAATTCTCGTTTCGAAACTTTCTCTTCACTGCTGGCGTCGACGAATTACCGCGCGAACCACCGCTCGGCTCATTTTTTCCCCCGTCCCTTCCCGATTCCATTCGGGGTGGGCGTCTATACGCTTTACCGCCCCCGCGGTATCAAACGACGTACGGAAATTAATAAATTAACGAAGAACGGATGCGTTCTCTAAAGCGTTCTATAATTCGAAACGGTAGCGCCAACACGTGCTCCGCGTGTAGTAACGCGACATTAAATTTCGTCCGAAATAATCTCCATCTGTATAGACGCGACTCGACTATTTCCATTTTCCTCATACGTGCACTTAAATGCATATCCAGAAGACGAGATAACGAACGTCTCGTTAGCTTTTCAAAGCGTGTGCACACTCACGCGCTTATGCACGCACACCCACGTACTCGCACAGACGAAACGCGGTGGAGACCGCGGAGGATGCGATGGAGTAAAGGACCGGCGCGACGGAGTAAGAGAAAGCGAAGAAATAGGGGTGGCTAGTGGAGAACAGAAAGGAGAGCCGAGGAAAGGGATGATGTTGGTGGGGCGTATCGGTTAAGTGGGGGAAATTGCAAAACAATGAGACGACGGGGTAGGGGTAACAATGTGAGGGACAATAGGCCTGATAATGTGCCAGAGAATGGACGCCTAGACAAAAGAGTCGAATAAGGGCGCGCGCACCTACCCGATCCACCACCCACATTACACCATCGACTCGTCCACCAGGGTAAGGGAACAGAAAAAAAGACACCTGCACGCTTCGATGTGGGTTATTTTAAGTTTGAAACAATACCCTACCCCGTGTGAGTTAATTTTTTTCCACCGTTGAGAGAGGCGAACAAAAATGTTTCCGATGCAACAACGAAAGGAGTGCGAGTCAACGTTTTATCTGCCGAATAAAGGTAAACTTCCTGCGAAAAAAATCACTTTGTCCTTCCGCAAAATTGCGCGTACGTCTTTTAGAGGGTGGTAATCGAGTCAAAGAATCGGTTAAGGCAAAACGATCGGGTTATCACGCGAAGGGATGAAACACCGCCGGGTAACCGCTATGCGGAATAAACCAGAGGGATCAGAGGCGGAGATCAGGGACGAGGGTAACGCGTGGAACCTACCGCAATGCCAGAGGCTAACGCCTGACATAACCGCGAGCTCTGGAGGGGTTGCAAGTCAAGGGGTTGAGGGATCGAAACCTCGGTGTTACCAGCCCGCTCGTCTGGCGTACACCTGTTGTTTCTACTTGGCCTGAATCAGTCGGCGCACGTATCACTGCCACGACCGATCTATCGACGTTTATATTTGAACAATTTTTAACGAGTATCGCGTGCCTCTAATCTTTATCTAACATTTTAACGAATAACATTATTAGTTGCTAGAGCTCGAACAAGAAATATTTCATTGTACCATGCGTTTAGTTGTCGACTACGATTGCGACATGTCTCCCAACGTCTTTGCCGATGAAGACGCGCTAACGACGAGCACGGTCTCGCGGAAGTTCTACTTTCATCGTAAGTTGCCGCGACGTCCTTTTCGTCAAAGAACACGGGGTCCCTCCTCGCGACGCCCTCCAATAATTAGCATTTAACGCGGCTGTCGGGGTACAAGGAGGACACACGGCTAGGTAGAGAACAAGAAAGTGAACCCTTTTCGTTCTTTCGCTCGCTGAAAAATGCGTCTCGACGACGTCTACGAGATCGCGGCACTGTCGTTTCTTCCGAGCTAAGGAAGCAAGTGAACTCGACGACTCTGGACGAAGAAAAGAGAGAAAGAAGCGGCGGCTAGTCGCGAGAGAAGGTGAAGAAAGCGAAGGACGAGGGTAAGAAGGCAGCGAAGAAGATGAAGAAGAAGAAGAAGAAGACGAAGCGAGGAAGGAAGGGAGGAGAACGGACGAAGAAAGATGAGAGAGAACGACGAGGCGGCGGAGGACGACGAAGAAAAAGAAGAATCACGACGAGAGGAAAGAGAGAAGTTCTGAAGAGCGAAAGACCAGGGCACCGAGGACAGAAGTGGCCGTACAAGGCTGGAGCGCCACAAACAGTCCATAGAAATTCCCCGGCCGTAGAATGCAACTGCTTCTTTGTGTGGCAGCTTACACAGATAACCGTGAGTCCGTGTTTAAGCGAGCGTCGGTGTGCGCGAGCGTTCGCCAGCGCGCGCCTGTTATTTAAGCTTCGCATAATGGCAACTCTTTTATGCTTCTTGTGTCTTACATCTGAGACTGTGTCGCTCCAGAGGGCGCATTCATTCCCGTGAATGCCGTGCACGGGCCTCACAATGGCCTTCTCTACGCCGCCTGCAGCCGCCTACGGCACACCACCGAGCTGCGCGCTCAAAGTGCAGCCACTCTAAGGATGCGCGCGACGCGGTCGCCTTAGTTTACAGCCTTAGGACAACCACCGTGTCGCCTCTCTTTTCGCCTATCTCTATCCACGGCTCCAAACTCTTCCTAAGCCGCGACTCTTTTCGCGACATCGCGTCGTCTTAGCCTCCGCGTACCTCTACGTCTTTGTCGAACCTTCCGGTTTGATAGTTAATTTACACCGCGACCTAACGAGCCCACCGCTTGCTACCCCCCTTGGCGTTCTCCATCTCCTGGATTGCAACCGGAGAACGGGAAACTCGCTGGCAACGAAAAGAAACGAGTCGCGCGAATCGGTGATAAGAAGGGGAAAAATGAGGATCGCGATTGGAAAGAATACGTTGTTCGAACAACTGTTTCCCTCGAAACGACGCGAAACGAGCCGGGAGGAACAACGCGAGCCCCCGACTCTCGACTCCTCTTTCTCTCTTTCCCTCTCACTCTTCCATTTATTCCGCGAGGGTCGTCAATAGGAGAAAAAGCTCGATCCGCAAACTTTTGTGCGCGCTCGTTCCGCGACGACCTTCCGCGGTGGGTAGGCGACTTTCGAGGCCGGTTTATCGTCGAATGATCGTTTCTCCGAATAATCGCGAACGTGCCTAACGATCGTGGCCGAGGCACGCCACCTTGCGATCGGTCACAAAACAGCGACACAATAACCGGGCCGCAACAATACCGGGCGACAATGCAGCGCCACCAACACACCGCCGGGCCGAATCTATTGTCTGTACTTCTCTTGTTCTCCTTTCATCCCCTGCACTTCCACGACGAGCCGCAAAGAACGAGGGAGAGACCCGGAGAATCGAGCCCCGCGTCGCGCGGGAGGGGGAAAGCTATCCGCGAATGTCGCGACCTCACGGGACGACTTTGTTTAATTGCGCTGACTCGATTAGACGACCACTCTGCCGAGTCCTCCGAGTTCCTCTCCCGTTACATTTTCGCGCGTATCCTTAACGCCGCGTTCCCACCACCGGTACCGCTCGCCGCAACCGGAATTCGACGCGTTCTCCATAAACTGTTCAACCGGTCTCATTCGATTTCTCGAACCCATCGTCGTCAACCGAGATGGTAGACGCAACTGTTACGATCAGGCTTCTTAAACGGAAGAAGCGGAAAATCTTTCCAGCCACCTGACCAGCAGGAAATCGTGGAATCCTCGCAGCGGATCAAAAATGCAACTATCAGCAGAGGGGGTGGAGAAGTAGATCGCCCACTTCGCGATACCAGCCCAAAGAATACGGAATACCGGGCGAAGGAGAGTACCTACACGCAGGAATATGTATAAGGGAAAGAAAAAGAGAGGCAATACGGGCGAGTGGAGGCTGCGGGAGGTAGAAAGAAGGAGAGAGAATCGGCCGCCCCACTCATCCTCCCGTCCGTCTCATTGTGTCGGACGATTGTCTTAGAATAATGGCGGAGACTCACAATAGTGACTACAATGCTTGCTCGTCTAACAATGCGGTGACGTCACGCAGCGTCGTGTACGTGAATGTACCGGCACGGGCGCCCCGACGTCGTGTGCGTCGTCTCTTCAGAGTTCCTCTTTCTCCTTCCCCTTTCTTCGCGGCTCCAGCCATCTTTCTCCCGCGGCACCCCAAGCGCCCTCCCCTTCGCGCGATTCTTCCTTTCGTTATTCGCAGCCCGATCACCCACTTACGCTCGAGTGGGGTTCAATTGGCACTAGCCCTCGAAGATTGCACGCGTTGGATACAATTAACGACCCGGTCCCGGGCCCCCGAGCGTCGAGGAAACAGCGAAGATCACCGGTCTCGGTTTACGCGAAACCGAGGTGGCCGCCTAACAGGACGACGAGGTTAATGGAAACAGCGCCGACAAAAGGCCCCGGGAAGAATACGACGGAAAGGTGAAAGGATGTATCGGCGGAATTCGATCGCGTTCCCAAACAAATTTGTTCCCCGCACAATGGGCCCGGTTTCGAGGAGGACAAATCAGCTTTCAGACGCGCCACCTTCCCTGTCTCTGTTACATCGATCAAGTTTGACTTTCATTGGTCGCGTGTACGCGATCCCAGCCTTCCCTTCGTGGCACCCCTGCGTGACTCTCGATTCGGTCAAGTCATCCCCAGGGATGACTTCGAAACGCGATTCCACTCCCCTTACTTTATTACCAGATAGGGCGTCGGTTAGCAGGGTTATTAAGCGAAACGATAAGTGCAATTACACATCGACCATCCCGTGCATGAAATTCAGCTCGCGTAGCCGAAGGATCCAACTCTTCGCTTGATTCGCTCGTCGTTTCGTTCAGACAGGATGAAAAGTGTTAAATGACAAACGAAACGTGTAGGTTTTTTTTTTTTTAAATAAAATAGAGCTACTTCGTCGATGGTTCGTGAATAACGGTTCGAGCACGAAAAGAAATCACGTCGGCGGCTAGCAGCACTTTCGCGCCGCAAAAAGGAGAGTATCGACGAGGATAAGAATAAACCGGCGCGACTTGAGCGCGTGAATGAAGCCGACTGTTAATTAATACAGGCATTCAGGTCTCATTAAATTCCACAAATTGTACGGCATCGCCGACGCCGCCTTTTGCGAAGACCAGGTGCACGCTGAAAAGACTCTTATTAGCAAATAGCACGGTGCAACTGACGTAGCTGATACACGAACGAATCGAAAGAACGAAAGGAGGATCCTCTTCCTTGTGCGCGGCCGCGAATCCAACAGGATCTCGCAAAGGTGGAGAAAGCCAGTCTGCACAAGTGGAGTAGAGTGGAATGAGGGAGGCGAGTTCTTTCGACGCGAACGAGATTGCGAGACGTTACGCGCCGCGGAGGTTGGGTTTAAATACCTTTTAGCGGATCCGAGCTGTCTTTGGAAGCGAGATGCGTTTCAATCGCACGCGTCTGGAGGAACTGCCAACAAATTTGCTATCATTCTTTCTTCCTTTAGAACGAATATAATGCGCAACCTTAAAAGTTCCTCCTTTTTTACAAAATCGAATAATTCAGCAGAATTTGCGCAAAAGTAAACGCGTTAAGGTGGATAAATCAGCGTTCGCCGAGAACGAAATAATATCGCGACGCAACCATCGCGGGACGAACGTTCGGTTTGTTCGTCGCGTTTTAACCAACAGGAACGTCCTTTTCAGGCCTCGTCGTTTGATGAATGAGAAACGATCGGCGACGTTCAAAGCGATCTTGCGCGCAGCGGGATGAACGACGATAGCACAAAGATTTCGCGAAAGGGGTGGAACGGGTGGGTGGGCGAACGGAGGAGGGAAAGAGATAAAGGGTACCCAGAAAGACAGGGGTACATTGTGCCGAGCCGCTTGATACTTTATTCCGTATAAAAGGAACGACGGAACAATGGCGGGAACGCGGAAGAATGGAATGAAATGGGACCGAGGGAAACGGATCCAGGGAGAAAGGGAGAGAGACAGAGGCGCACTCGCGCCAGTGTGAAGACTCATCACTCTGTAAACAATGCGAGAAGCGAGAGTGACTCAAAGAGTGGCGGGATCCTCAGAGTCCTTCCCTCGGTCGAGAAGAGAGGGATGACAGGGGACCAGAGGGGAGAGAGTCCATCTACGCTTTCATTTTTCTAACGTTTCGACTTTCTTGATCATCGACGGGGCTTTCTTCGCGCGCCCGTCGAGGACTTTGCGGTTCCGCGGAAAGATTACGCGTGTCTGCGATGGACTCTCAGCTCCAATCCCGATGATTACAATCATCAGACGTGTAGGATTCCGACGAGGAACGTTTCAACGAGAAGACAAAAATGATTACAATTATTTGTCCGTCCCGTGTCTATTCTAAAAAACAATTCACGGTAGAATGGGAAGGGATCGGAATTCAGGGATGGTGAAAGCACGAGCGATCAAAAGAGTCCAGGAACGTTACGGCAAATAGGAGTTCGCGGATCGAGCTGGCCAGGAAACAGCGTTCGCGCAAAATTCGAGCGACTACGACGTCAGCGTCGTGATCGTCGTGGTCGTTGTTAGGCGAAGGGCTCACAAAGCTATCGGCCAGGCAGGGGCCGTGGTATTGTTGGATGAAGATAGGATTCCTTTGATTGTCCGGGACTGTGCAAAACCGTCCAGGAGCGAAGGGAGGAAGAGGCGAGAGGCACTGGCAGAAGAGAACCCGCTTTACATAACGCGTTATCCACCGCGACAATGGCCGCCGAGAGCCGCGCCTCGAGAAAGAATCGTTTGATGTCGAAGGATTCATCGCGACCGTGCTTCAAGTGAGACCGACGGAGAAGAGAAAAGGGGCCAGGAAACGTGGGGAGTGAGACAAGGAGGGACGGAAAATTAATTTCACTCGATGAACAGAGAGGGAAAGCACGGGAAGCATCGGCTCTGGTTGAACGCTTTAGAATAGCCGAGCAAGACGGAGAAACCTTTCGACTGTCCGAGATCGAAGCGGGACGTCGCCTACGAGCGATCTTTTTTTTCTTTATCGCCGTATTGGCAGGCTCCATAGATGAACTCCCGTTTTATCATAAATATCGTATACATCAATCTTCGCGTTTCCATCTAACGCGGGCCATTTCGTTGTTTAACAACTACAATAAAAAGAATCGTCGTTCTCCCGCGAGTTTAAACAACTGAAAAGAAATCTTCGCACGAAACCCGCACCAAAAGCGAAACCTACGCTGGACTGGCCTGGGAAACGATTCTTGTCCCTCGGCAGCAGGTTGAAGAGACTCAAATGTGGCGCCAATGGCACGAGGGTGCGCGGCGCCAGCCGGGGTAAGTCCCATAGAAGCCGTGGAAAGGGAACGCGAGGCAGAAGAAGACGACCCACAAAGAGAGCGAGGATGGGAAAGAAAGACGGAGGGGGTGGGATGGGGGTTGAAAATATTTAGACATCCGCGAAGGGATGAATAAGACTAAATTGTATCCACAATGCTGTCTCAGAGGCAGACGCGCTCTGAATAGCCTTAATAAACTCGCTGAATCCTCGGAAATATTTCCAAGCCGGAGGAGTACCGAATGCGGCGAAAACTCTTCTCCCTCCCCGCCGCCACGTTTCGCGTTCTTCTCGTTCTAGCAAAGCAACCACCCCCAGCCCGCTCTTCGCGACCAACACCGCCACCCTCTGCCCCTCTTTATCGTCTACATATCCGCGAGACGCGAACGTGACGGGGCCTCTTAGAAATTCCCTCGAAGACCTCTCTCGCGACGAAACGTAAATTTTTCGACATTGTTAAGAGGGAGTCAGCGGAATTTGTTCTCGAGGCTCGAACGGTAAATAAGAACGTGCTATCGAACCCGTAGGAGCGATCTCTGATAAATAAGAACACGAGTCTACCATCTCGCGTTTAGGGTCGCGTCAATGGGTGTCGGGCGCGTGGCACGCTTACGCACGGGCCACCCATCGGTCTGCATAATGCGTAGATTTGCTACCCGCTGCGATACACTTTTCCCTGCATTAGGAAAAGAGCATTCGCTCGTTTGTCCCGGCGAGCGATTTGTTCGAATCTCGCCCCGGCGCGCTCCACGCCGCCTGTCGATTTTCGAGTGTCCTGGCACCAAGGTTTCCATAAAATTAACGCTCCTCACTTTTTTTCCGAACGGCTCGAAGATCGCGCGGCAAAGCAAAGAGCCGACTTTTTTTTTTTTTTGTCGACTGCCTATCGAACGACGGCGTTTCGAGTGGCAAATCGATACGCCACGTTACGCGTCGACAGGGATCGTGAAAGTTCAGCGTTCACACGACTCGACGCGAAACGACCAGAGGAACATGTCGAACGCTCGTTGCACAAGACGAGAGGAACGAACCGCGCGTGGATGGGTGTGCGGAAAAGGAAACGGTGGATGGAAGGGGACAGGTGGAAGCGAAGCCGGGCAGAAACGGATTCACGATTTCGCATGAATCGCTAGTTACTGAATAAAGTCCTTTCGGCCGGGTTGGCCGGAGCTGGCGGTGGCTGACTTTACTTTATTATATGTATATTCGCTGCAGCAGGATGGAAGAGGGTTTTCGCGGAGTTGAAGGGATCCGGAGGGCGGTGGAAGGGCGACGGTGGGGAGGGAGGGTGGTTGACGGCGGAGGGCGGTGGGTGGAGGTAGTCATTCAACCGTGCGGTTCTATGAAATCAAAGGCCACATTGTCACCGGAATTACCTCCATTCGGAAACGACGTATTCAGGCTAGCAGGCGCACGTGGAATTAACCCTATTTGTTTGCCGCCTTCGAGTCGCGTGTAACGAAGCCACGATTTATTCTCGTATGCTCGCACCGCTTCGCGAGGGACACACGGATCCTGTGTGCATGGAGGAGAGAGATTCAGCGGCCGGAATCGATAGGACGCGCGCACCGGGCGCCGGGACGAAAGGAAAAGGAGTTTGTTCCACGGCAAGAATCCTGAATCGCGGCTAATGACTCGTTACCAGTCGTTCGTTCTTGAATAAAATCCGCGCGTCAAACGGGCACGATAACGTGACGTTGCTTTACGCTGAAATGCCAATTACACGGACACAACGATTAAGCGAAATAGCCCTTATTCGAGAATGCGACCAACGTTGTGTTTCCTACCACGCGTACCAACGCTTGTACGTGTCGTATAACGCTTAACGATTTCTCGACGAAAAAGAAAGGAAAGGAGGAACGAACGTCGAATAAATTATACGTCCTTTTTCATTGAACTCGACAACAATCGAGCCGGGGGACATTAAGACGTAAAAAATGTATAGTCTATATCTAGCTGTTCAACTTCTATACGGGACACCGCAGAGGCTTTTCGTTTGGATCCGACTGACGATGAATAGAAAACGCGTGGACATCTATCGTTTCCCGAATGGGAAGTGCAGCCGAATTTTATTGATTAATTGATCGACGATCCGTCATCGAGGTAGTTCACCAATAGGGTTATTATATAGGCTATCGCGTCGATCCTGTCAGCTGTTGGCGTTACGGTTAAACCCACCCGAAATTTCACGCCTGCAGATGACACCGCCTAATTCACCGGCAATCCCACGCTGCGGTATCGGTTTAGAGATTGGACTAGCCGCAGTGAATTTTCGTTTATTACAGGCAGGTGTAAATTATAATTATTTCGGTAACATCTGCCACCCCCCAACGATCTTCGAACACCATTCGAAGTTGGGAAACGAGCTTCTCCGTCGACTACATCGAACGCTAAATTTTCCACGCCTCCTCGTACTCCGTAAAACTAATGTCTCCTACTAATAACCGCATTGAAACCGATGAAAATTCGATCGATTACATCGTCCGCTAACGAAGATTCGATCGTTCTCCAATTTTCTACTACAACGATCTTCCATGGAACGGAATCGATCAAATTTGTTCGAGCGAGCAAAAATAATGTTAAAAATACAAAGTCGGAAATGTATCCGCCACTCACCGCCACGTGCGTTTTCACAACGAAATAGCCATAGGTTCACAGGTGGCTGGAGGTCTTGCATGCTCGTTTCAGCCGTGCCAGACGCGACAGAGGGGATTCGCACGAGTTGTATTATTTCAAAAGCTTTCAGAGCCCACGATTCTTGCGGTCGCATCGAAGACCGCTGACGGAGAACCCTGTTTCCACTCTGAAACCGCTACCCGTACCCACCCCCTTCTACCTACGATAACAATGGTCGATTTTAATACACCTCGCGCGACAAGGGTGCGCGAGATGGACCAACGACGAGGGGGCGTAGAGAGGCGGTGCACGTTTGATGTGAGTCGCGCGAACGCAAGTTGGGATAGACAGTCGAAAACGGGAAAGGAGACGAGGCAGGCGGACGACTAAAGAAGCAGAAGAAGGAGACGGGGAAGCAGTGTGACATGATAGGGGAGTGTAGGACGAGAAGGAAGAGAAAAAGCGAGAAGAGCGAAGAAGGGCAGAGGAGCGTGCAAAAGCGCACGCAAAGAAAAACAAATGAACGCTGCCTAGCCGAAACAATTGAAGCCTGCGTGGAATAGGGGTTGCTGGCCTTTTATGTTGCCCACCCTCTATGCTCGCCACCCCCGACCAACCACCACCTTCCTCAGTGTGCCTAACCCGCAGCTATATCCAACAACGCCACCTCCACCACCGCTTCTCCTCTTCTTCCGTCAACCCTCCTACCCCCATTTTTATTCCCCCGTTTTTGGCCCCTCCCCCCGACCCCCCTCGCGTTTTGCCTCGGCGGGACTCGAACGAGGATATTCGAGCGATCGTTCTGATGAGGCCTTTATGCGATTCGCAAGAGCCTTTCAGCCGCGCACGCCTCGGATAAGAATTTCAATTTCTCTCTAGCGGCGTGCGATTGTATCGGCGGCCGCTTATGCATCGCTGATCGCTTCCTCGTTTCCCAGGGATAGGACTCTTTATATATACTCTTTTTCCCTCTTTTCCGCTTCTCTGTTTTTTTTTTTTTTTTTTCCTTTTCAACAGGCCAGTCCCCTCGAAGTGGTTTTCGAGCCGAGTACCAGCGGGCTGGCCGTTTTCGTTTTCGCAACGAAATCGCGAGTTCAGATTTTTTTCTACGGTTCCGCGACCACAGGAAACAATGGGTACCTGCGTCTGTGTTTCCCTCCGTTCCTGTCCCTAATTCTGCTTGAGATTCGAAATCGATCGAAATATTAGAATTGCTGTCTTTTTCTTGCGTTGTACTTAAAAAACGCATTGCTCGCTTATGGTATACTCTGGGAAAAATTACAGATAACCTAATCCTACGCTTTATTTTACAAGATCTCTCGATTAGAAAATGTTACCGCATTTCGAACATTCTCTAAACGATTCTTAGCGTTGGAACATATTTTATATGGTATCACGCATCGTGGCCTTGAGCTTGGAACCAACGCACCGCAGTTTGTGTACAGACTTGATAAAACAATGAGCGAGAAAAAATGACCACCATGTAAACACAAGCCGTACACTTTGAATAGAATTATCTAATCGATATTAATCTTTAGAAAAATCCGCGTAATCGCGCTGGACGCGACGTCACCGTGCAAGCAGGTAAGGGGACACGAACAAGATGCAATGGCGCCGAATTGGCGAACGGACGCCGGTCAGGTGTCGAGGGGCAGGCATTTAAAAATCGTACTCACTGTTCGACGTCGCAGGAAATTTGGTACACGGCAACATAAATCAGATCCCCCGCGATGATAGAGGTAGAGCACTCTAACAGCCACTCAGTCAAAGCCAAATGTCATAGCAATCCGTGCACTACATCGAGGCTCGTCGACGCGTGTCACGTCAAAGCAAAATTCAAAACCGAAATTCCGAGCATTGTCCGCGTGTCATTGCGTCAGTCACACGCGATTCCGAGAAACCTGATTCCGCTCGAAATCGGCTCGGGTCAACACGGCTCGGACACTGCCCGAGTCAAGACGCGGACGAAGGAACGCGATGTAAACACGACCGCGAAGGCTGAACACCACACGCCCGCGGGCGTGTTAACGTGACGCGTAAAAACACGATAAACGCGAACGATTCCACGTATCCTGTGGACACGTAACGAAAGCACCGATTTATATGCATGTGTATCCCTTGCTTCTGACAACGGTTCGCACTACGTGGGTACATATACTCACGTTATTGGCTCAACAAGCTGTCCCGCCGCGGAAACGTTAAAATTCCTGGTCGACGGAATGCGACAGCTCCCATTGGTTGCTCTTTTTGCAGTGGCGAATCACCTTCGAGTATGTGCGAAGCCTCCACTACGCTGGTCAAGATTAGGTTATGTCCATTGGTAGACACCCGCGAAGCGACAGATTCCGATGAACGAAAATGCGAGATGTTGCCACGCGATCGACGCATTTTACAGGAAACGTTGCTCCCAGAGGGTGGTCCGTTAGTTTATTCGCGAGGTAATGCACTGTCAACGCGATGTTCGGTAACAATGTTCCTGCGCGGAAAACAAACGGACACTTATTCACTCCGATACAGCCGACGAGTGCGGACATTTTTTTCACGACACGCTTAAGTAACGGACCGAACGGTTACGTGGACCTACGTGACACTGTTATTGCCGTGGAAAACGCGGAAAAGTGGAATTTCCAAGTGGAGAACGGGAACGAACACTATCACGTTGTTTACGGTCTCGCGCGCAGCATGGAACTGATCGTCGCACGGCACGACTTTAGTGCCTCGCTACTGCGCATCCCCACTATTGCACACCGCGCGCTCCTACGACGCGGATTAAATACGTACGTACGTCGAAGGGATTGATAAAATTTGATTTAACGTTTATTACAGAAGGAAGAATGAAAAATTCGAACACAATTAAAATATATACGACACCGTTAACATTTACAGATAATTTCTTTTGCAAAATATCCACCGTATTGTGAAATACGAACGATTAAAGCTGGAGTTTCTTCTCCTTGGAACCATATTAACCATTTATTATCACGGGAAGAGGGAATAAATAATGTGTAAGAATTGTGTAATTTTTCTATGGAAATACTTTAGTATCGAGAAGAATGGAAGATCGTTCTTGATTGAAAGATATCTTTCTTATTGTTGCAAGGTATGATGAAGGTAACTGGGAATTATTAATGTAGCATTCAACGATAGACTATTATATTTTAACATCAGATCGAAAACCTTCGTAAGCAATTAAAATGTCCAATAATAAAATTTCTCCGCTTTTGAAAGAATTGAAGAACGATATATTCGCCGGAAATGGGAATCCCCTCGGACATTTAACGCGTCCTCGAGTCTCGCCCTTCGGACATCAGGGGTCCCACCTTCATCCACCCTAAAATGAGCTCGAGGCATACAGCAGAAGGCTTTGTTACATCCAATCCCTCGATATCATCGTTGTCGATTCATTCGACACGTTGAAAAGAACTGCCCCTTTCTTCTTCGCCACGAAGCATATTCGTGGAGAACACGTCAGTCCGCAGGTGCCGTACGATTCTTTTTTTTAACCCGGAATCAAGAAAGGAACCAGGGATACGGTGGGAGGGGGAAGGGAGAGTTGGGGGAGGCGAAAGACGCGTTTCCTTTCTATTACGAGGGAAGAAAGAAACGAGGGATGCACGTTGGCTCATATGCATCGCGGTCGACGGCTAGAATGCGATGAGACTTCCATGGGCATTGTCGCGAAATTCCGTGGACGTAATTTCGAGCGGCTCCGAAGCTCCGCGATAAATTGCACGCGCGATGAAAGAAGCTTCCCCCGAAGAAATACGGGAAATCCTTGAATTGTCTCTCAAATAGGGTTTTAAGTAGATGCAATGGGCTCCGCGAATCTGTCAACGTCGCGAATGGAATCGCAGCAATCTGTTTGCGATAGCGCATTCAACGACGGGGAGATATTTTCGGAGAAAAGTTTCAATTCGTGTCGCGCAACGAGGCGACGAGATTCTAGCCTACGATCGACTTCGCACTCGAGCACAGGCCGCTGTTCGAACGGCGGACCATTATTTCGTTGTGGCACGAATTAGCAATTATTCCTGCGCAGGCGTCGGCGAATCGCAGGAAACGATTATTAAAGCCTGGACCGTTGTCTTCTTCTCCGAATGAGATGCAATTTATAATTCGACCGTCCGTCCAGCGGTATCTAATTGCGTTCTGCTCCGAAGATCTCCGGATATGCATCTAATTGTTACAGTTGTTCCCACTTAAACGCAACTCTGCATTCCTCGGTCCCTGTTAATTCTCTCATTGTACCTGAATCTTCGCTTAGCCGTCGGTAATCCGGGGCAATTAGACAAATTATCCGAATCCTGGGTTCCGCGGTGCGTTCTCCAAAAATCTTCCGCGACGCTACTTGCGAATCAAGACGATGGAAACACGTAGCGTCGACCATCATAAAATCATCATCCTATTTACCTCAATCAATTAGGCGTCCCCCAACGGGATATCGGGTTACCTTCTTCATTGGATCATCAATAAAACCAATTGTTATCGGTACTGCTTTCTCATGCCGTGCCCCTCTAGTCTCGACCAATCGTTGGAGCTTGTCTTTTGAACCATAGTTATTAAATTACAATTGTTCGAGCACAATTCGCCAGCGTAGTATGGCTGGAAGAGGGTCGACAACAAAAAGGGAGTAAGAAAAAGGAGCGGAGAAGTCGGTTCTCCGTTCGCGAGCGCCGTTCGCGAGCGTAGACGCGACGTCTAGGTGCTCCGGACATCGATTCGCGATTTTTAATCGGCAAGCAGAAAAACGCGTCTCGGTCGGCGCACGCGCCGCTTCTTATATCGCCTTAAGAAGACAATTGCCGCGGGAAGAATGGCACCGTAAATGTGATAGCGGGATAAAAGAATACGGAATAAGAACGGCTCGCTTGGTGACCGCGACGGTGTTGGTGCTCGTGCACGTACACAAAGAGGCGGGCTCGTGGACCGCGAGGGTGGAGGAAAGCCGTGGGGGCTCGCTGGTGGCACCGTGGCACCTATACATTTAAATAAATAGCGTTTCATTATAACTTTTGTGCGCGCGTTACTGTCCGCCTGACAATGCCTGAAACAAAGCGCCCTTCCATTGTTTTCGAAATAAAAGAGCGCCGGCCCCGCGGTATGGCCGCCGACGACGACCAAGCGTCGTTCACGCTGCCTCCAGCTTAGAATCGACACCGTCTTCCTGGGATTTGCAGGACGACCTCGTGCGAGTGTCCTTTTTCAATCGACGCGTGGAACGCCGTCCACTCGTCGAAGAACAGATACTTCGGCGATCCGGAATTGTACTTTAAGTGACTAAGCGCGAGCGACGGGAAGGATTACCGTACAAAATACGAGCAGGAATACGGCAGGAAATAAGAAAGGTTACGACGCACGCGAAAATAGAAATCTCGAGCGCGGTGAATGCGAGTCGCGATGCAATTCCGCGCAAATTTCGCCAGGAGAGATTGCAACGAATTCCGATGCAATAAAAATCGCAAACGCGGCATCTGTAAATAATATATACAGGGTACGTGTGCGCACTTCCCGCACAAGCCTCCAGAGTGCATAAAGGCCCCGGTAAATATAGCCCGCGATATTGTGCACGCGGCCCGCTTTGTAAGGAGCGAGGCTGCCATCTTAATATCACACGGGGAGGAAGGATTAACCGCGAGACCCGTCTAAGAATGGAAGGATCACGGTGGGATTCTAATTAAACGGAAAACAGCTTCATTAAGTTCGTAACTGCCTCGGGGCCATGCTTCGCGGTTCCGTACCTGTGCCATGTTAAGGCGAAACCTATGGATGCACGGGCTGTGTAACGATGAGTCGTGTATTTCACCCTAATTACATAACTATCTGCACGGTATCATCGGGGCGGATCGACCAATTTTTTCCTTCTTTTGCGTACAATACGTTTTTAAAACTGCGTCCAGGGGTGTTATATTTAGAAAGAGGGCGAGTATTGACCGGGATCCAAATGACACGTTTCCAAGTTGTCTACGTTTATCGTCGAACGGCGCTGGTACACATCGATCAACGTCGTTAATTTCCTTTTCCGATTCAATCGGATCTAGCCGAGCTCATCAGATAGCGGAGGATCGATATTAAACGCAATTTTCGTCCCGCTTGAAACGAGGCTGGCCGGTGCCGGCTGGATATTTATGAATCCGACGTGTTTTCGCGATTTCGCGCGTCCAACGGTGGTTCGAACGATGGAGCACGGGCAGACGAGACGCGGCGGTCGCAGTTCGCAGAATCAAAAGCGGCGCAAAGTTCTCGCCGTGGATGCAGTTACAGTGGCTTCGTTACGTGTCGATTTGCCGTCCAGTTGAAAGACACCAATTTATAATTATTGCATTGAATAGACCGGCACCGTACACGGCAACTCCCTACTACCATTCGATATTACCATCCATTGTGCAGTTTAGGTTCTATGCGGCCGTCGCTCTCTTCCCGTCGCCGTCTCCCCCTTTTACCACCCTTTCTCTTTCATTTTCAACGCGGATTTCTGGTTCCTCGCGCTTTCCGCCTACCTTAAAACGCTGTTTAATGTATAAAAGCGTTTGCGCAACGCGTCGCTTGGCGAAACGAAACGGAACGGGACGAGACGCTCTGTTCGAAGGTTCTACAGATGTCCGTCGATCCGGGTACGATTAAAGAAACGTCGAAAAATATTGGGGACTTCTTGAAAAAAAAAAAAAAAAAAAAAAGAAAAAAGAAAGAAAGAAAAAGAAAGAGAAAGAGAGCGGGAGAGAGAGAGAGAGAATTGACCGCATACTCGGGGAACGCCGCATCGGGTCGCAGCCCCTCAATTAACGCTTTCCGGGTGCCTTCGCCGATGGCTCGTGCTCGAGGGGCTAAGGAAAAAAGAGCAACGAGACAAAGGGCCGGCAGATTGGCGATTGCAATTTGCAGAATGGTCCCGCGACGATGTGTGCAGATCGAGGTGAACGAGGAGCAGATGAACGGAACGGCCGCGCCGATAGGAGAGAGGCTCCGGAGCGTAGGAGGAAAAAGATGGAGGGAGGAGAGGGCAGGCGGGGGCGGCAACGGAAAGGCAGAGACAGAATGCAACGAATTCGAAAAGAGCGGAGCCCTGTGCCTGCATACGTAATGCCATCGGGCCATTGTCAACCGGCGCCGGCCCCCTTTTGTCTACCGCGGGGGCAACGGGGCTAAGGGGCAGGGGGTGGGGTGGGCGAAAGGGCAGAGCTGCCCCCGGTACCATTCCGCGGGAAAATTCTGATCGTAGCCAGGGACCGATATCGATCTTCGGCCGATCATTTGCATGCTCATTGTTCGAGCATCCGAGGACGGAAATTCCGCCGACGACGCCCGTCGAGAACAATATTCTCCGCAGCCGCGGCCTTTCCTTTTCACGCCACGCGTTCTAAGGGGTTGGGGGCGGTGGGGCACAGGTGTCCGTCGCAATAAGCGTTCGCCATCGGATCCCTCCGTGGCTGTCTATGAAACGTCGCGTCCCGCCGGTCGATTGGACTTTTTCGGGGGTGAAAATAAATTCGAAGGATCGAAACTTGCGCGCGTATTCCTCGAGCCAGCAGAAATCGCGCGTAGAGGAAATCAACGAGCGCGGAAACGCGCGATATTCCCCTTCCGACGAGGCGAATTAATTCGCGCGTGGAACGCGCTCGCGCGACACCGACAGACGTTCGTCTATGACAGGGGCGAAAGAAGAGAGGGTGGGCGGGTTCGTAGATGGTGGAAAGTAACAGACGGAGAAAAAGGCGGGGTAGGGGCGGAGAGAAAGAGAGACATCGGTGCACATATTTTTATGTCATCGCAGTAGAGGCGATGCATTGTTGTCGCGAGACAAAGGCAAATGTGGCGGAAAAATTGCGGAGGAAAGGCGAGGCGCGGGGCGGAATCCTGGCTCTGGGATGGGTGTCGGACGGCGGAAAAGAACGGGAGAGGGATGGAGGATCCCCTGGAGGGAGGAGGGTGCTACACGCACGCGACAAAGCGGAATAGGTTAATGCCGGATCTCGCACGATTGCATGACGATCCTTTCCGCGAAATGTACGCCCGCTGAATAAATTCTCCGCGCAAACAGAAAGCTCCTTGTTGCGTGAAAATCGTACAGCTCTGTGATTGATCGTCGAACACCGGCCGATTAAAATATATTCAATGGAAAATGCGTTATTTATCTCTTTTCCCCGTTTTAATAGATCGAACCTCGTCGCTCGCTTATCGACGCGATCGGTCTCTGTTTCGCGTGGTAGGTGGCCAGCATCCCCGGCAGGAAGACTTTCCGGAACGCATGTCGAGCCGAAGGAAACGACTCCTGACGTGGGATAGGAGAGGGGCGGGAAACGGGAAAAAAACGAAATCGGGGTAGAGGAGACGTAGCAACTACAATTAAGCCAGTCAGTCCGTGGCTGAGTTGTTCCATTGAGAGAATTGGCCTGCACAGGCAGCGAACTATCGAGCAGAATTGAGAGCCGGCGGGGAGATTTCGCAGATTATCAAGCATCAGTTGCCGGGAAGAATAAGCAACCGCCAACCGTCATTTAACTTTAACGCTCGAACTGCCCTCGTCCGCACCCCCGGCAACCCCCGAGGGCCTCCGTTGGTCCATGCTAATTAAATCTGCCTACGTACCTACCCCCTCCGTGGTATTGCCCTCGACTAGACCTCTTCGTCGACCTTCTGCCCCTTCGAAACCGTTCCGATGATGCTACTTTATTTACGTGCGCGCCGCGACTCCGCTATTTCCGCCATCTTATTCTTCGTCCCATCGTTATCTTTTGCGACCTCTGCCTCGTAATAACGTATTTCTCGAAGGGGCGAAAGGATCGAAAATGTCCGCGGAAATTCTCGTCGAGATACAGAACGCGTTCCGATTAGAATTTTGCATTATCAGCGAACGAAAAATCGCGCCGAAAGAGAGACGGCCGAAAGATCCGTGTCAAGGCACGTGTAATGCCCTCGAATGGAAGAACGGCTCAAAGTTCTCCGTAGGAACCATGCTGCATTCATATTCGTTATTTCCTGGAAACAGCGCGGAGCGTGCAACGCTGTCTGACGCATAAGCGACCGGAACTACTGGCTTACACGACCCAGTATCCCGTGTAAGTTTCCTCGCGTGTTCCGCATATTCCCGTTCGCATATATGGAGCAAACGTACCGGCACCCTCTGTCAGCTATCGTTCGAATTTCAAGACACGCCATCTTGCAACGGCGTTCCTGCGAACGTCGAGTAATAAATATCACCGTTTCGGGTGGAAAATTCTCTTCGCTTATCGTTAGTTCGCCGGGTGTCTTCGAGTTTTGATACCGTCGCAAAATTCTTTCTCGCTCGGCAGTGCGTCTTAGCGATGGCACTCTCGTATTCATTTGATTCAGCTATGCAGCTTACCCCCGACGAGGCGCAGGGTAAAGCGTAGGAGTATGTGTTATTCGTTTCCACAATAGCGTCATTGTTGGAGCATTGTGCTTCCACCCCATTCCGTAGATTCGTCGCGAACATTTTACCTCCTACCCCTGCGCCGCTCGCGAATACACGTATACGTGCTTTACACGCGCGAGCACCCTTCTTCTTCTTCCTTCTCCTCGTCCTGGCCCTCCTACTCCACCCGGCGTCGTCGCCTGTTTACTGCTTCGCGATTCGCGCGTCTCTTCTTTTTCTCGTCCCATCGAAAGAAAGAGCCTCGCGAGTTAAATGAACGACATCGATTTCTCGCGCGACGCCGTAAACAATTCCGGGTACGAGCATGCTCGAGCGATGATCGATTCCGCTCGAAAGCTGGATCGCACGATTTCCGGGAGCTCGAAAAATCAGCGCGCAGCCAATCGGTATGCAGATGGCGGAGAGCGACACAATGAGATTCCGAACGGGGTGGACTCGGTACGTCACTCGGACCGTTAAACCCAACGTTATCGAGTTTCCAGTATCATGTCTAAGCTAGTATCACGGGTATAGCAGGCTGTGAATCTAAATGCGTGCTCCGCGGGCATAAACCTCCACGAATTACTATGTGGCTCGTCCAGGAACGATGCCTGATTAACGACGGCACGATATTGTCCCGGGGTTGCTCGAAAAGGGGGACAAGGGACAGTAATGCGCTCATCTCCCGTGCACAATAGAACAATGCGTTCCATAAGTAAAGCGCCACCACTCTCACGAAATATACCGCGCGCGCGCGCGCGCGCGTACACGCTTCTGCCGATGTGTACGCGCCTTCGAATAAACCCCGCGCTTAAATGTCGCTGATATTCGAGGCGATACTCGCCAGACACGATCACGATCGTCCTCGCGATCGATCGATTCGATTCGACAATTTTAATTCGACTCGCCAAATTGCTCGACGGGAGCGCGAGTTCGCTGTACGATCGGGTGGCAGTGGTACGAATGCACGGCTGGGCGAACATCGGGGAACCACTTAATTCCCGAAAGTAAGAAAGCGGCTCGGAAGTCGACGCCTAAAGTTCACAATGCTCAAGGTAAGAGAACGAAAAGGCGGACGGACGCGCAACAACGAGGAAACAATGAGTCGCCGTCGGCCGAGGAGGACGAACGAGCGAGCCACCGTCAAACAATGCGCCGAAACAATACGGGGAAGGAGGATGCCACCGCGTAACAATGTGGACAATAGACAGATGGGCACAAAGAGGGAGGGAGAGAGAGAGAGTGAGGGCAAAGAGTGCGAGAGTAAGCGAGCGAAAGAGAGAGACGGGGATGGAGATAGACGGTGATAGAAAGAGGGAGAGAGAGAGGGAGAGATGGTCGCGAAAAGCGCGAGTGTAAGGTGAAAAGGAAGGCACGGTCGCTGACTGGAGAATAGGGGAGGCGAAGAAAAAGGAGAGGAGGTCGCGGCTGGCCAACGCAGCTTCAACGCGGACGGTGCGTGATTCTGACGTTCGCTGTGTCGCGATCTAAACAAAAGGAACGCGAGGTATAAAAAAAAAAAAAGCCTTCGTCTCGCGTCGCGGTGCTTAAACTCCTTCGAGGAGTCGATCTCGTCGAATCAACAGCCCGGTTCGTCGCGCCGCGATGGAAACGGAGCGGCGTCCGGCGTTGCACCGTAAAGTGGAACGGCGCAAAAGTCAAGGTAACCCAATTCGCGGGGGAAAGAATCGAGCGCGTATCGTCCGGCGGCGGAAGAGGAAGGCCCTTAAGGCGTGTCCACAAGCGGAATCGCGACGCACGCCGGCCGGCTGCTGGGAGCTTTACGATCGAAAGAGGGACCGCGCGGAGGATGGGTTAACAATGCGCCCGAGCGAGAAGGAGAATGTCAAGTGGACATTGTTGACGGTGACAATGCCGCTGAAATTGCCGGAGAACAAAGAGGTCTTATGATGACGCTGCTGGCGAGCGAGCGAGCGAACAAGCGAATTGAGCGAGTTGCTCGTGGACAGGGACTTCCCCTACATTCTCCGCCACCCTCTCTTTCTCCCTTATCCGAGCCGAGCGGCAGGTACGCGCGTTTCGTCTTCGTCGCCGGGCGAACGCGCGCACGGGCTGCGCCCACGCACACCTATAGACGACGGTACACCCACCCCTTGTGTATCGCATGGCATTATAACCATCGGCTCCATCGCGACGCCTGTGTCGATACTCGTGAATTAAGCACCTTGATCCATTAAGGACCGGCGTACTTGTGTGCTCGGGAGTTAACGGGTCTGTTTGGCATTGTTTTAACGCCGCGGTGACGGTGCGCGCCGCGTTAACGCGACGGCTGATAACGCGTTAACGGCGTTACACGTCATCGTGGCCGGAATCCAGACGTTTAACCGATCGGGTTCGATCGTCGTCGGGTGATCGATTCCGGTCCGACGAATATTTAAACCGGATATCGGTCGCGCTCGACGGTCTCGAGAACTCGCGAGGCCGCGCTCGTGATCCTCGCGTGGAGAACGCGAAGAAATGCGCGGCACGCGAGCGCATCTTCCACCCCCGTGGCGACGCGTGCACTCCTCGCAGCGGAGGGAACGCGAGAGAAAGCCGGGGCCGGGAGAGCGAAGGAGAAAGTTCTATACGTATACCGCGGCGGGTACGTATGTACGTATATCCGTATATACGCGCGGGTATACATCGCCATCGTTCCGTGCTTTCATTCGTTCGCGGAAAGAAGTAAAGAGCTTTGTCGCCGCGGCATCAAAAGCTTGAATGACGCGACGATGAAAGAAGGAAGTATCGGTACAAGAAACTGCACAGTGAATACTGAAAAGAATGTAGTCACGGGAAGAAGGAGGACCGGGGTAGGGGGAGGCGCAGGGGCGAGACGAGGGAAGGAGTTAAAAAGGAAAGGAAAAGATAGCGAAAACCGGGTAGGGAGAGAAGGAAGGAACCGGAGGAGCGTTGCCGGGTGAAAACGTTCTAGGGAAAGACCGATAAAAGTTTCTGCTTCGGGATGGATATTGGAAATACGTTCTTCGATCGACTGCCGCGATTTATTAATTAATTCGTCCGGCCCCGGCCTCGCAGGAAATCGACCAAGATCGTATCGCGTAGGAGAGAATTCGAACAGCTTCGGGAAAAGAAAGAAACAGCGACAATAGCATTGTTAGGGCAAACTGTATCGAACCGAGTCCCTTAACAACGCCTGGAATTACCATCTTGTCAGAGTTTTCAGGAAAGCACCGCCTGCTGGATGCACCATTGCCAAGCGTGGCCAAGTTCTAATAGCTAAGTCGGGTACACCGGATTACACTAAACTATCGCGAGCCATCAAAGCGCGTGCCTCGTTGATTATACAAGGTACCCCATATAAACGATCCGTGAAATCACGACGAAACGATGTAAAGCTGAAAGGGCTGGAGCGAGAGGATTGAAAAGCCTTTTCAGCGTGCGCGGATAATCGGTAGGAAATGGAACGACCAAGGGTTGTCCCGCGAATTTCCCGAGAAACAATCGGAACGTTATTAAAAATTACCTCGTTGACGAGAGATTTGAAGTCGGCTCGGGACGAGATGCTGAAATACGCGTGGTTTCGACGAGCGCGTCGACAACGCGTCAAAATGCAACATCTTACTTCGATAAAAGTCGCGGAAGTCTATTAATCACTGGAGCGCATTGTGACATTCAACCGAGCGGCATTCAGGGTTTCAATATTATCGATACTCAACAGCAGGGCCAGCATCCGCGTCTATTGAAAGAGAGTTTATCAATAGAGCGCAGGACACTCTTGCTGTATCCGCCTGTAAAGCGCCCTGAGTTCACCGAGACTCCTCGCACGATCTTTCAAAAACGATCCACTGTCCGTAGGCAAGAATTTCTCCCGTCCAGCCTAGCCGCGATCCCGCCTCGTCGATCTCTCGTCGACTCGGAACTTCCGCGACGAAGAGAAAAGTAGTCGAGAAAATGGCGTTCTAATTTATGTTTTCGGCCAGTTTGTCCGCCCGAGCACGTTCGCAGGAGAAGGATCTTCGAGGTATCCGAAGGATAAAAACGGTCCGAGTTAGCGCGTGGTAAAAGAGATTTCCAAAAAAAAAAAATGATCCAGATAGACGCTATTTTTTCTCTCCCGTCAACTTTTAGCGCGAAAACTAGCGCAAAAATTCGTAATTCATTCTAATCCTGACGGTCTCCCAGTGGGTACGGACGTTGCCAATCAGACCCACGCCAAACGCAAAGTGTAAGGGGAATCGCAGCGCCATGGTCGGACGGCCTGTTCCCATCGCAGCCAGGTTTGTCAGTAGATACGGTGGATTCGCGTACGGCCGCGATTCTCGCTCTCCGGTCGATCTAATTACACCGCTCTTATGCTGTTTTCGAGTCGGTCGATGGTATCGCGTGCAACGAAATGCAGCAGCATCTCTCCGCATTGACGACTCGAAGCGGATCCGCCGTTAATCCGGCCGGCATGGAAGTAGAAAAAGTCAGGAAAGCCCGGCGAATTCGCGGAATGCACGGTTTCCTGACCAACAGACGATTCCCTCCACGGTCCAGTTAGACGATACAGAATTAAGCTCGGAAAGTACTCGGCGAGTACCGAGGACCGTGGAATACCGCATCTATAGAACTATAAACAGCGACAAAAGGATACCGAGTGGGCGACGAGCATTGAATGTACGAGAAAGGATTGTATGCCAGCGAACGGTGGGCTGACGATGGTAGCGACGTTGCTGGTTGCTTTTGGCATACGTGTGTCACGTACGGGCGCGACTGTCTGCGGGCTGGTTTTCGGTGTGTTGCCGTGCTGCCGGCAGAAAAGAGGAGTATTTTAGCCCGCGTCCATATGAACGTAGGGACGAAACAATGTAGCTTTTGTGCGAGAAAGGAACGGAAAAGCCAAGCCAAAGAGAGAGCCCTAAGAGCGATTGAAATGCTCGGCCGTCTGTCTCTCGTTCTCCGCGCTCGCCCTCCTCGTCCCGCCCTCTTTATCAATCCTCTTTTTCTTCCCCCGCGTCGTTGCTCTCCTGTCTTTTTGCACTCGCCCGTCCACGTCCGCCTTCTTCCATCGTGCCCGTCGCCTAGCCTCCACCCTTTGATCGCGGCCGCTGCCGCCGTGCTAAAACGATTGCGAACGCGTTCACGTCCGCCTCGGACAACGACGATCCATTCGGGGTCTCTTCATCCTTTGCCCGATTCGCTTAGCTTCGTTGGCCTTGACCCGGTGAATTTACGACGCGGAGGATCCGGCGTCGAACGGTGGGAAACGCGTTCCACGCAACCAGAGATCTCGCATCGGTCGCCAGTTCGAGGATCGAACGCGACTCGTTTGTTATATTCGGAGATCTCGTCGATGACGAAGGGATCGATATTTTTCTTCTTTCTTCTCTTTTCCCAAGGACGACAGAACGAGAAAAGTAACAACGCGCGGAACGAAGGCGCGGTTGGCAATGGAAGGGTGGTACGTGCAAGAGGGGCGAGTATTGGTAGACACAGATGCGAAGGGGTGGTTGCAGGTTGATAGTCAAGACTGCCTTCAGATTCCAGAGTGAAGCATTGTGTCCCGAACACGCATTGTCCTCCCGTCACCGGGAACTCGACAATGCCGAGTCCGTAAGTTAGTAACCCTACCGTAAAAACTTATCTCCACCCCAAACCATCGACCTCGAGCCTCCGTGATTCCGTTCGATCTCCAACCTCCTCCCGTCTACCCTTCCGCTTTTCTGCCCTGTCTCGTGACTTCTGCTGCTTTTCCACCCCCTCCTCCCATTCCTCCCGCCCTTCGATTGCAAGAATCGACGATCTCTATAACGTTCTTGTTCCTCCGCGAGCGAACGGTCCGAAGAAACTTTGCGTCTCTCCTCGCCGACACGATTACGAACGACAAAACGCGTCGAGTAAGAGTACAATCGATAACGATAAAATTATTAACCGAAACGGATGGCCAAATTAAGCGTTTCGTCCGTTCGTCTAAACGTACTCGTGTCGCGTTGAGATTAGAGCGCGTATCGCATCGATCGGCGGCGAAGAATCGAAGAAGCCGATGGTCAGCAAACGGCAAGGCATTTTCGAATCGGAAGCGAACGTCCTGGGGACCGGATACAAACATTAGGGGTTAGCGGGCGGTCCTCTCGTTGGGACTCAAGTTGCCGAGCAGCCGGACAACGCGTGGTCGCCGGACAAAGCTCTTCTAATTGTCCCCATCAACGACGAAGAATGGACCGCGGGCCTGCCGCTGACAATTTCATTTGTAATTTGCATAAGGCTTATTAAAATCACAATGGACGCGGACCCACGGGGATGCTCGATCGCGGTGGCCGCCAGCCTTCTTTTTTGGCCTGCCCGATAGAGAATAATCACGGTCACCGCTGCGCTGGTAATTCAACTTTAATAAGGAGCGAGACTCGTTTCGGCCGCTCGTGCAACTGCTCGTGAAAAAAAAAAAGGGTGAAATAAAACAGAGGAAGCGATCGTCGCGACAAACTTACGTTTCGAAGCGGATGATCCAACGCGTTCTGTTATCCATCATTGTATCCAGGTACACTTGATGCACTGTCACACTGAATTAGAATCGCTTAACGCGAACGAATCGTAGCGAAGGACGAAAGAAACGTTTTACGAAATTATAGACGCAACAAAAGTCGAACGAAATATTTTCTCGATGGAAAAGAAACGAATAAAAATGTCAATGTAAAGCAAAAAATCGAAGGAAAAGTATCAGTTAAACGATCGTACGATTGAAAAACAAATTCACCGATGCATTTTACACGACTTTCAACTCCGGTGACTTCGCGTTTCCTGAAATGTGTCGCGCACGTGAAAGACGGCGCGGAACTGAACCATCTCAAAACGCTATCATATCGCGCGCCGCCACATTCCCCCACCAGTTTCTACCAAAATGCGTCTACGCATCTCTTATCCGCGCTACTACAAAAACAGTCGTTGCCATACACAGTTGTGGTTATTATTGATAAAACGAGAAAAAAACGACAATTATTTCACGCTCGATAAGAACGCGTGCGTACATACATCGCTGACTTACATATGTAAATGGAGCAATGAACAAAAAGAAAGTGGTTACGCTCGAAGCAAACAAGCGTGAAGTATAGGATTATTTGTTGAATATTTTTTACTATAGACCTACTAAAATGGCTCGCGTGACATGATTTCGCTCACAACCGGAACTAATGCCTGACTCGGGGGCAGCTGTTTTCCAAAACGCAGATCCCTTGATTATTGCGCACGTATCCCACGCTGCAGATGCAACCGCTCAAGCAATTTTTCGTCTGAACGCAAGGCACGGACTCCCATGTGTCGAGATTTTCGCAACTCTTCTCGCAATTCGGATTCGCCTGGCATTGACTGAAAACCTCATTCTCACCGCACGTCCCTTCGACGTAGACTATTTCCGGCTCTTGAAAATCGAATATAAACAAACGGATAGAATCTGTTCGTTCGAGGCCTGATTTTTGCCGCGTGAAAAAGAAATGAAAATAAATGAAAGATCGAAGTTACTTACTAAAGAGCACCGCTCCCGTCACCACGTCCGAATACTGAAGCAGAAAAAGGCTGGAGACAACGAAAACGAGATACACTCGTGGAAGCTTCATGTTGCTGGAAGTATCGCAGAAGAAATGTAGGCGACGATCGCGAGCGCAGGTTTAAATAGCCGGTCGCGAATGGAACACGTAGCGATATCCAAATCGGTGCGCTATCAATAAGAGAACCAGTTTTAATCGCGCAGAGGCAACGTTCTCTGAACGAGGACTCCGTAAGTGGCGCATCGGAGATAAAAAAAGAAAAAAACCAGCGAAACAGAGTACTTACAGAGAGTCGTGTATGCGGGCGGAAATTTTAACAACCATTAAGGAACAATCGAAGGTTTTCTGTTATCGTATTATGTATTTGCGGATCTTTGAATTGTACAGCAACTCGTTTACATACAACGTTATATAAGTGTCTTACTAGTAAATTATTTGCATGAAATCTTAAAATAAGTATTCGTAATAAAGAGGGAGAGGGATTGTGATAACGTGTTCCGAAACAAAGCAATTATGAAGAATAATCCAAGGATGCAAGACGTGAGGGAGAAACTATTTACCTTACTAAGAAAGTCTCTTCTTTTGCGCTGGCGATTCTCGATTCGGATTCCATTCGATCGGAACCGAGGTTTTCGTAAATGATTACAGTTTTCCTTCAAATCGTCACGCAGCGTTTGAAAATGTGATGTGCAACACTAAAACCTTGCGAGTCAATTGGAGGGAAACGTCGTGAATCGGGAATAAGTTCATTCAATATTAAAACCGCGAACGATGTGATAGCGACTCTCCTAGTCGTGACAATGAATGATAATGAAAAGCCACTCGCGTACATCGAACATTGCGACCAAAATACTTCCCTTCGAAAGCGCGCGTTACAGCAGAAGCTTCTCTTTTTCCCTACCTTAATTACTTATATATGCGATAGTAGTTACGTAAGTTACGGTAAGAAAAAAAATGCTACAATATATGAGAGAATAAGTACTAGAGTCAAAATGTGAGTAAAATCTTTTCGCTAACAATTGAAAAAAAAGTAAAGGAGAGAGAGATAGAGAGAGAGAGAGAGGGTTAAACGCAACGAGTTCGTCGACGTTCATTAATTTCACGATACGAACACGTTATTGAATCGAGACGAGAGACGCACATTAATATGTCTCGTACCACCAAGAATATTTACTACGTAAATATTCAAGCGCGAGCATGACAATCGAGCGAAACGACCTCGAATTGTGATCTCATTCGATAATACCGCACATGATTACGTTACTGTAGTTCTGATAAAGCTTAAAAAAAAGAATTGAAAGAAAAACGTTCACATTTCTCTCGACCGTCATGACAGCAGCTGTACTTATTTTTCCTTATGATATATTCCCCTCTACGCACTGTTTTTAATTATACCGAAAGCGCTCGGTACAGGAATAGAGAGTAAGAAGTCTATGTCTCACGTGATCCGGTCCATGTTTCAACGTTGAAGAAAAGTAACTATATCACAGATGAAGGAGAAGAATCGAAGAAGCAGCAACGTGGCAACGTGGTATCTACCAAACCTTAGCAGCAAGGGCTCTCTGCATTAAAACATTCTTGCTTCGCTGCTTCATGCGCTCAATGAAGTACTCCTTGCCTTCCAGGTTATCGTCGACAGGTCCAACCTCCTCATTCTAGCAACAAACGAGAGTTAGTTGGCTCCTAGGTCGCGTGTTTCTTGCACGTGTGGCTCATCACCATCATCATCATCATCACCATCATCATCATCACCATCATCATCATTATCATCATCATCATCATCATTATTATCATCATCATCATCATTATCCTCATCATATACTCCTCATATTTATCATCCGGATTATCATGATCGTCAGCACGAAGATAGGTTGTTCGTTCGCGAAAGCCTATACAGAAGAGACCTAACCAACCTTGTTAGCTGTGTCGCCCCCCTCGCCCTCTCCCCACCTCTCGTAGTCATCGTCGTCCCTCTCTTCGCCCTCGCTCAGAGGTCCATCTTGTCTTTTACTCGGAGGAACGTTCGAGCCACCACCACCTTGTTGATGTTCTATTACGTCGTCCCCGCCTTCCAACATTTTGTTGATCTTCTCCTTCGCTTCGTCTACCTTTCTCATCGGGTCCGGAGAATAACTACGATCGCTGTATCTATCGCGAGAAGCGGCGCGACGATCTCTGAAGTCTCGCCTATCACGGAAGTCGCGGAAGCCCTGTTTACCGTGGAAGAATCTACCGCCACGATTACCGCCACGCCCGCGTCCACCGCCGCGATTATTGAAACCACCGCCGCGTCTATTGCCAAACCGATTGTTATGCTGATTGTTATAGAATCGATTACGATTTTGGAAATTGTTACCACCGCCACGATGGTTAGGATTATTGAAGCCCTGGAAACGTGGCTTGTAATAAGTGCCGCGATTATTGTACGGCCGGAACTGCCTCTTGCGATAGTAGCTCCTGTCTCCTGACCTGCTGCGACTGCGACTCCTGGTGTACGATCGGGAACGCGATCTGGAGCGCGATCTGCTGTACGTGCCTGACGGAGATCGGCTGTATTTTCTCTCGTAACTACCGGACCTTCTGTTCGAGTACGATCGAGACCGGCTTCGTCTGGGCGAACGAGATCTCGAGGAGCCTGAACTCGAGGCGCTGCGCGATCTGCTGCGCGAACGTTTCGCTGGACGGTCTCTGCTCATTCGCTTCGACACGGCACCGCCTCTGCTGCTCGATTCGCGTTTCTTAGGCGTTTGTCTGTGTTGCCTTTCTGCCTCGCTATCGGAATCCGTTCTGGGACCTTTCGCCTGGTTCTGACCCTTCGTCGGTGGAGGCGGACGCGGTGGTTCCGGTGGATGACCAGCACCGCTATTACCACTCTGCCCGATCGGCTGAAATTTACCACCAAGATTATTACTAGAGCTAAACTTGGTGGGCGTTGTCTGCGGTGCGGATATCGAGGGATCCTTGTACGACTGGAATTTATTCTGTGGCTGTGGCGTTGGATATTTCACTGGCGCCTGTTTCGGAATCGGCGGTTCTTTGGGCAACGGCGGTGGCGTGGGCGCAGACATGGGCTGAGCTGCAGCTGCTCTCTTCTCCGCGAGTTCACGTTGCATTTGCTTCCGTATATTCATCGACTTTTCCAATGCTGCTCGTTGCAGCTTCTCTTCCAACTCGTTATCGTCATCTTCGTCGCTGTCTACGTTCGGTTGCATCTTTTTGCTCTCCGGCGCCACATCTTGCCACTTCTGCGGAAGAACATCCTTTTGCCTGGACAAATAAAAAAAAGAAAAAAAAAATTTACAGTTTATACTTAAGAACGAACTGCACGGTAACGTCTCTCAAGAATTACACCCAAACGCTATCTCCTTACCTGGCGGCTTGTGCAGCTTTCCACTTCGCGTTTAGTGCAGCTGTATCGAGAGGAGGTAATTTCGGTTCGGGATGAATCAGTTGAGACTCTTGCTCAAATATGTCTGTCAGCGGTTTCCTCTGAATCTCTGTGTAGAAAAAGCAAAATTAAACGATCTCGAAGCACTTTTTTTCCTTGCTACATTTTCCTGATCCTTTACCTTTACGTTGCTGTGCGGTCATTGGTACCCTAGCTTCGCGTTCGTGATACGCCTTTGAAGCCTCTTCTCTTTCTCTTTCCCTCTCTCTGCGCAGCTCCTCCTCCCTTCGTGAACTCTCAGCGAGCTTCTCCGCGTTGCTAAGAGGGGAAGCTATGTCATTATACTGAGCTACATACCTAGTGAATATAAAAACATAAATAAAATACGATAGGTTAAAACCCGCGTTTCCATTCATGTATCTTTAAAAATTAGATCAACCACGGAAAATAAATCAAGAGAACGCAAATTAAATTCAACACCAAAAATAATATTTGTCTCTACTACTAATTTGTTCTCCCCTTTCTCTTTAGATAGACAAAAATCTGTCGCGAAAATAAATAACCGAAACGAAAGAATGATCATGAACGGGCCACATAAAGGTTCCAACCTTTTCAAGACAGCAGTCTCTTTTTCAACTTTCGCATAATACGCATTCAGTTTTGACTCCAACTGTTCTAAATCAGGTAACGAAGATTTTTTCAAGGCTTCCAAGTCTCTTTCAAGCTTGTCCTTGTTTTTACGTTTCTTTCTTTCCTCCTTCTTCTTCTTCTTCCTGCTCTTCTTGTCCTCCTTTTCTTTGTCCTTTCCTTTCTTTTCTTTTTTCTTCTTTTTCTTCATTTTCTCACTTTCCGAATGTTTCTTTTCCTTCTCCCTTTCTCTCTTCCATCTGGCTGTTTCTTCCAGAAATTTCCTTACCTAACGGCACAAAATAAATTAATAATTCATTTACATCGTACAACAAGTCAATACCTATACAAAAAAAAAAAAAACGTATCATTTTTACCTTATCTTCGTAATCAGAGTCGTCCTTAGTTTGTTCCAAAAATTTCCGCACTTTTATTTCATAATCGTCCATCTTATCGCGAGTATTTGAACTGTAGGATACTGGAGCAATTACGTCATGCGCAGCTGTGGTAGCAGCTGGTGGGTTGTTGTACTGAGCCATACGCTTGCTAAGAGGCGAAAGTGAACCACGGTGGTCTTTCTTGTGTTTCCGTTTGCGGCTAGGTGATCGAGACGCTGATCGCGAACTTGCGGACGACGAAGAGCTGCTTGACTCAGAGCTGGAGGAACTCGAAGATCCGCTCGATGATGAACTGGAACTAGAACTCCATCGCTGCCTCTTCTTTGACCGTGACTTCCTCTCCTTCTTGCGTTTCTTTTTCTCCTTTTTATTTTCGCTAACGTCATTCTCAGTCTCGAAACTTTTGAACGAATCCAGAGGGTTCAGAGATGACGTCAACGTCTTCGATTTAATATACTCGATGGAGTTTCTTGCTTCCTCGTGGAACGGGGCAATCGCAAGGCAATTCTCGTATGCCTTTTGAGCCTCTTCGTACTTCTTTTCGTCCTCGTAACTTCGACCCAGAGCAACGAGAGTCTCGGCCATGTATTTACGCGCGTTCGTATGGGTTTGGTTCAGCTTCAGGGCTGTCTCAAAATCATCGATAGCTTTCTTAAAACTGCCGCTATTCGCGTATCTGTAACAAGAAATTTGTAAATAAATGAGCTTAGCATAATCTAAACAATTTGTATCTGGTTAACCGAAGGCGTAAGTCGTGACTTACAATGCTCCACGGGCTACTAATCCCTCAACGTTTCGTGGATCAACGGTAAGTGCTTTGTTGAGACACTGGAAGGCTTCTGTATGACGACCAGCCTTGAAATGATCTATACCCTCAGCCACGCTTCGGAACGCCCATTTACTGGCCTGTGCCTGTCTCAATTCGGATGCATATTCATTGGGTGGGAATCTTTCTCTGTAAAATGTTTCAGAACCACTTAATTAGAATTTCATCGAGTACAGATGCAATGCTCGCATACAAAATACATACATTGCGTACAATATAAAGAAAAAAGTGTAAAAGGTCGATACTTTACCTCAAACCGACCATATTGGAGTGATTCTCTTGCCCAAGACCCATCACGTCGCAAAGATATTTAATGTTGTTTGAATTGTTGAAGCCAGTACTATTCTCCAACATCGCTTCGTATGACTGTCCTTTGTTGTCCATTGCTTTCCTACACCACAAAGAGAAACGACCAATTATCAAGATGTAAAGATCGTTTTGACCTTTGCCAAAAAGAGGATACCAAAGCTACTTCGTTAACGGTAAAACTAAAGACTTGATAATCATGACGACCGAATCTCCAACAAGTCCTGAGTTTATGTTCCTGGCAGACGATTCTGTTTTTATTCGAACTGATTGTACTTTCCGTTCAACTTTTTTTTTCGACGTCTCGTCGTCTTATCTGTGTTCATGCATATCATAGTATGCACGTCTCCTTTTTGCTGCTATTCCTTGCCTGCACGTGTTAACGTACACCACGTAATCTTCATCGGTTTGTTTCAACCCTGCGTAATGATTTTCCCTCTTCTCTTCGATCTACATGAATTATTCAACGATACGACACTAATGCCAAAGACGCTTCGAAGGAAAAGAATTTTCATCCGTGTAGAAGAGAAAGCAAAATGACCGGACAGCTCATGGTATTAGAGTCGATCAAAATCTACGTTTGTACCGTTAACAAGCAGCAGGGGTCCGAAACGGGGATACATTGCAGAAAGTTTGGTAAGCTTCCTTTATTACCAGATAATTTCTTACGTATAAATTTACAATGGTACACCTCATTATTATGTAAACTCGTCTCTCACCTTTCATGTACCGCTAAGACGTATATTTCTAGTATTTTGTATCATGTTTGTAATCAGAGGATTTCTCAACACAAAAGCACACAGCCTATCATCAATCGACGGTGGTTTGGTTTTTATAAGTTTTTTTGGTGCGATAAAATAAATTGCATAGCCCTAGGATAGGTTGGGAGCCACGCCTGAGTATATTTTATCTTCCAAGTTGACCAAAAAAATTTTTTTATACATGTAGTAGTATTGTCGCCTGTTTTTGCATTTTGTAGTGTCAATTCAAACATGACATCATATTTTTTATATTTTTTATTTGTCAATTTAAGCTGTAAGTTTAAATGAGGCATTATTATGACAAGGCGCGATTCTTTTGAGGCTTAAAGGTAAAGGTTCGGGCGATTAGGATTTTAGTTATTTGGTCTCTGCTTTAACTTCATGACAACTTCTAAGAGGTGTTACTGTGTCTCATTTAATTTTATACGTACGAAAAAGGTACATGGACAGCGCGTTGACATGTCATGCAGTTTAGCTGCTCGGTAAACTTTAATGTGAAAAACGTTCTTCGGCGGACCAAAAATATATCGATGAAACATTTAAAAAATTATATTTTTTAAACATTTTATTTTTATTTTTTTGTTACTTAGTTTATTATTCGGCTACAATAAGAGACCAAACAACAGTAAATCATTATTATACCTACCGTCTGCAGCACTCACTCTGACCACCCAAGGCTCAACATCTCATACTGGAAATGCAACCTCAAAAGACATTGATGTCATTTGGCGCCATTGTTTGGCTGGTGCTTTGAGAGTAACATATCACAAACGTAGATAGAATATTGTGCGCAACAGAGCCATGTCAACCAATGCTCAAGGTTTGAATCATTTGTATCACATTATAAATTCATCATCATACTGACTATCAACTTTTTACGTTACTGAGAGTGTCTGGCACCTAAATTCATAAAAACGTGTAAGAGGAATCAAATCTAATTTACCTTGTTTTGTTAGTATCACAGTGCGTCTGTTAAATCTCAACTTCTTTTGGCCACCAATACCATATTTTCCTTACCTTCTCTTTTAACGAAAAATATTAAACAAAACACTAAAGATGCAAGTCTGTACTCTCTCACTTAATATGCAATTTACAAACAAGATAATAACTACACTGTCAATAGAAGATGCATTTCGATCACGATCGAGACCATTATTATAATATATCGATCCTAAATTCGAAACTACCACTGTCAGAAAAAATTCCCCCTGCCTTCTGTTAGTGCACAAGTGCTCTCAAAAAGGTATGTCGCAATAAGCAAATGATCAAAGAAATATTCATAATTGAAATAAAAATTTTTTAACCAAAAGTGCTACTGATGCATCACAAGACACTTTTTACCATTTATATCGTGTATACAATATCTCCTATATATAGTGATGTACATATCAATTTACAAGAGTTAGTGAAGCGTTATTAGAAATACCAAAAAGTGTACTTATCCAGACTTTTTGTCACTTACTTATAAGCTTCTGGAAGATCGTCAGAATGGATAAGTCCCATAGGTGGGTGTGGCGCTTGCCCTTCGCGGGCAGGTACGTTCATAACTGCAACAACTCGCTCGGCTTCAACGTTAACTTCACTGACTACGACGCAGATGAGATCATTTGCCATGTAGCCTCTTGTTACACCTTTCTTGTCCACCGCCGGCACTGTGGCCGTGTTCAATATTAGAGCCTGTTCAAAGCGCACAATTTTAGAACTTGATTCGAGACCATATAGGAAAGATTGGTTATAGATCAGGCCTGCGTAACCAGTGTCTGTCCGAGCAACATTTTCTACGATACAGCATGCATATACTACATACGAAACAGGATTTCTGTCTATGCGCATGGTCTCACTGAAAGAACTCCAGTGTGAAGTAAGAAGACTTATCGATACGTCGAGTTTAACTAGACAGGCCTGTTACGGACAAAGTACGACGATGTACCTTAACACCTAAATCAGTAACAACCCTGGGGCAGTCGCTGCAGTTGCAAAGCACCTTCAGTAGAAGCCCAGCAGCACTTTTACCCATCACTTGCGCGTAAATAACATCTCCAACGACCAAACTCTGAAATCAAACATTCAGCTGTAGATTATTGATTCTATCACCGATAATCGAAAAAAGGAATAAGGATACGAATAATCACCTCCAAAAAATTACGAATACGTTGAGATTTCTCCATGGTGACAAAAGTATCAAGACCTGGCATTGTGGCATAAAATTCTGAAACAATACACGCAACGTATCGATTACACACGATTGTGCAACACATATGGAAGATAAGGTTCAAGTAATATAAAATGAAGTTGTACCTTCGTCGCCTAATGCCTGCTTCATAGGTTCAACTGTTTTCTCCAAATTTGCCTTATCATAAAGAGCATCTGCCTTCTTTGCAAGGAACTGTTGTAGCTTTAGCCTTTTTCCTCTATCGCCAAAACTGTTGAGGAACAAATATAGTGTGATATATATATATACGACAAATTGAAGAACGTACGATGTCAAAATTATATTATACGTTCGAAAATATACCTCAGAGTCTTTTGACGTTGTTGGTAGATTTCAAAATTTGGTTCCTTCAGATTGAGCATAGCCAGCTCGTTCTCGTTGCGTTCTCCCTCCCACACTTTCTGCAACTGTTGGCCATGGTAGTTCAATGCTTGCGCCACAAGACGCGCATCCATTGATTCCATTTTGATTCAGTACTGCAAGCAACCTAGTCCTGCAATACTATGAAAAATCGGCGGATTCGTAATGCTTTCCCTTTTTTTCTTCAATATCCGAGATATTATCCAAATATAGAAGACAAAATTTTTTTAATAGCTGCCTCTGACCGACTGCCCGAAATTGGCATGCAAAAAGGATCATCATCCAAACAGCCAAGGACACATGTTTTGTAACCGATAAACCGCTCTCCACGATGATATCCAGAATATTCTGGTATTGCAATCGTCTAAGGATTGGTCGAATGCTAGCGGTAGAAAAGTTATCGGTTTCGTACGGTTTCATGAACCGCAAATCGCATATCTCCAAAAAGGGAATGGTACTCTGCGCAAGAACGCGCTTACACAAAGCGAATTATACCAAGAACCGGTTCCCTGAACAATTTACCTGTAGCTGTTGATATCCCTCTGGCGAATAGTAAAAACGACGTAACAGGATAAATCTCTCAGAATATTCTTTTGTTCAAAAGAGACGCTTACATAGGAAGAGAGAGGCGCGTTATATTGATTTATCGATAACAAGATGGTCGTCGGGAAGCCGGATTTGTGAAGGCTGATGGCGCCATAACGCTCCAAATGGCCACCTCTTTTACTCCAACTTTCATCCACGCCCGTTTTTTTTCATGGGCATGCCAGACTGGCCAAAAAAGTACCCGGATTATTACTCACCGTTGCTCCCTTATTATCTTCCGACGATTTGTTAATGTGCTTTCCAACTATATCACGGCCCACTACGTAACATTATCGACGATTAAACAACTGCGCGCCTGTATTTCACCATTCGATGCACAAGTCACGATTATGACAAAACCGGAAACGATAGACTCTTGAAAGAGCTTGCGCAAATCGACTGTTCCCGCGACCCTTCCCGCGTTTCTGAATGTCATTTCCGGTTTACCGGGTATTTCAAAGTGGTACAACATCTTCTTAGTAAAACTTTATTTTCCTATAGAAAATTTATATTACATACATATCAATTTCATGTTATTATAAATAATAATACATATGCGCATATGTACAACAAATACGATTTTTATAATATTTTTATTTTCATACTTTTTACAGTCAATTTTTAAATCGTGTCTTACCATTTTTTAAAATTCCATTATTTCCTTATAAAAATCAATATTACATTCTTCTGATATTTATAATATCAGAATTACGAACTTAGATATACATTTTTTTTTCGTTGTATTAGTTTTTATTTCGCTATTGGAATACAAATGATGTTACTAGTTTATTTATTGTGCTTTTTTCATTTTGTCCTTGGACTTTGTATCTACATTCCAGTAGTACAAAATTTGAGCAACTAGTATAGCATTCGCAGCAGTCGAGCATATATACATTATTATCATCGTCATGTCTCCTGTCTCTTGATATGAAGTGAATATTCTTGCGAGCGATCCAAATAATAGCAGAAAACCTGTTATTGCCGAGAGCTGACCTGTACTCCCATTTGAATAATTTGTATACGCTTGCATTAACTATAAAAAATTAATTATATAACTTGTGCAAACGGTATTAAATTATGACCTCCATTTCAAGATAAGCGTACCTTACTGGCAAGAACAATGGGTATGTTCATCGTTTGACAACACCAAAGAACATTTAATGGTGTCAATCCGCTAGTGGCAGCAACTAATATTGCTAAATAAGCAGCGAGAAATGCAGTTGCTTGAACCGTATTACCACTGTAATGCATGATTAAAACAGCAATTGCTAAGGTTTGCAAACTTAGGAAAACTCCATCACCCCACGAGCTGAAACATGTCATATATTTATGGGTATGCAAATCGTAATGCGTGATACTGTATAAATATTTATTGTTTTGTTTATATTACCTGAATGGGAAACCGCTAATAAAACTATATGACACCATGGCAGTAACGGCAAATAGATCCAGCAACACGCTGAAGATATTAATACCCTCTGCACTTTTGCTCTTAAGGAGTTTTACAATTTGTGGCACTTTAACTAAAATATAGAAACTAATATAAAAACAAAATAGCGCTAAACACAAACATTAATTTGGCAAGTAATAGTTCAATTGATGTACAGATGTGATGCTTAAAGAGGGAGATAATACACTTGTATATTATTATAATTGCAAAAATTGTTTAAAAATAAATTTTCTAACCGAGAAGAGATCCGGCGATGATAGAAAGGCCTAAAAGCTTGCTTAATGTTGCTTTGAAGCATCCAACTGAAACATGTTCAAAATTGTCATGTTTTACTTGAAGAGGTTCATGTCTTCTTCTTAGGAAATTCATTTTAACTTGTATAAATATTAATTTTAAATTGTCAGGAAACGCGGTAATGACTTCAAATTTATGGTCGGAAAAGAAAATTGAACATCATCGATCACTCGCTACGAACAGTATAAAATTCGATTACTCAGTGACTTCATTGTTTAAACGCGAGTTATAATTTGATAAAGTAACACAATACAGAATTAATCAAATATTAATGGATCTATAAAATAAAAGTTCATTCTTCAAATTATAATTTTCCTCCTGTTTTGAACAATACGTTCTCTCATAGCGTTCGCGTGAACCTGACAGAGACATAAGATCATGTTACGCATGTGTAAATGTCAAGTTACACATTTAACGCCAGATATATTAATAAATATGTGAAAGTAAAACTTACCGTGTAAAAAATTTAAATCATCGAAATACTCTTCCAAACATTCATCCGTAAGCACTAACAGAGCTAATCTTTTTAACTGAGCCATTTTTTGCAAAGCATTCATGTACTCTACACCACACTGCTCCGTGGAATGTACAAAATAATCTTGCGGTATTCTTTTATGACATTGAGATTAGCATAAACTTTATTCGAATAAAAAACAAATTGGTGCAATTGAACAGTCTGGATACGTATGTAATTAAACGTATGGATACAAGGTACATCTATTATTTAATACATTTTTATAACACGTTTTCAGAACTCGTAATAGTGTCACACTCAATGGTACCGACTCGGAAACATGATACGATTACAGCGCCACGGATAAGTGATAAGTAAAACTGGATAAACTTATCAGCTCATGGTAGTTTTGTATCATGTGAACGAAAGTATCGATTAAAAAAAATAGCAAAAGTTTCACGTCCTCTATCACAGATGAGGTACACGATAGACCAATAACTCGATACATTTTTGAATTCGACGATTCGGGAAAATTCCTGTACTATTTTACATAGCGTCCCTCACAATGTCATCAATTTAATTTAGCATGTAAAAAGAGCAAGAAAAATTAGAATGAAATATTAAAAAATTGTAGAACGATGTGCACCCAGGCATATTTTAACGTATATCTCGTTCTCTCGATATTAATATTCGATATCGGTTCAATTTTGGACCGAGGATTGAATTCAACAGATCATTTTCTCTAATTGCTTTATACTTTGCCTGCGGTAATGAGTATTGAAGCTAATAAAACTCGAACAACTTCATTTCTTGCCATTTTCAAATACTTCCTGTCACCGACAGTGACATGTTTATCCCTCGGATCATTCGTCCTTTCGGAGTTCGTCTGTATTTAGTAATTTCTTCAATATTTCAGTAACAAATCTTCAAGCAACCACCAGCATTGCACAGTCGAACACCTGCGTCCTAAACCCTACGAATGCAGTCGTACAGCTGTATTCTATGATTTCCCTCCACGTATATCCCACCATATCTAATGGTAAGAAATTAAAATACGCGTGCCCGTAATAGCGACAACGTAGGATCGTGAAGTGGACCATGGGAAAATAGCGGATTCTTTATCTGACGTATGCACGGCATCGATTCGTAATTCCAGCAAGGAACCAGCCATCTTGTAGGCGGTTAATTCTTTAGCGTCGCTTTTATCACACGCGACCATCGACTCAGCAGGAAGGCCTAAGATAACAAAAGCGCGTAAGGCTCGACCGAATTCCAAAAATAGTACCACGCGCTGCATATATCGCGAATTATCAGCGTAAAATCGAACTGTAACAATTAGACGATAGCAGGCAGGAGTGATTCGTAGGGTAGCCTCTTCACGCGAACCAAGATGTACTCGCAATAAGTAGGTCAGAGTTTGTAGAACGGGAGTGGTTAGGGCAACCCACGCGATCGCTTTTGCTTCTTTACCTGCATTCGGCCATCGTGAAGTTCCGCAGGGGTGCCTGGTACGCTCCTGCTGTTTCAACGAGCCCCTTCTACCCTTCTTGTTTTTTAATTCCATTGCAATTACGTCGGATAACGCACTACGAATTTTTCCTGAAAAATTGTATTTTATTTAAAGCAGTACTACGATCGTGTTTGATATTTTCGAATTAGAATCATCGGCTCGACGGACGTTCAGGTGTAAAATAATCGAGAAAAACGTGGCTCAATTTGTACGTGACCTTTGAGGATCTTGAATGGCCATGCTTGATCCGACATTCTTGACTCTCGTACTGTGACGTATAATTAGAGCTCGAGGAGGACACAGTCATGCGATCTTATCCAATCCGACGAATAGTCAGGGTGGTTTAAAACGCTTTCAGGGCGCACGCTTACAGAATTCTAGATTCGGAACACATGCCCTGTGTCTGTCGTCGATGACGTTCAGTTGGGGTTTTGGTTCCGTCTCGTCGATTACCTATTGGCTTTGACGGGACGCATGAAAATTCTATCGCTAAATAGTTTAGACTTGAAGTGATAATCATTGAGTAAAGAACGAAATTAATTACATCGAATTAGACGGAAGGATGTTGATAAAACAACAGAGATTCAACAGGTATCGAATGAAATCCAATTTGAACGTACAGACTGTCGATGTAGTTTCTCTTTGATCATTGAAATCTATGTTTGAAACAATTGTTTCTTCCTGTAATTGCCATCAAATTTTGTTAGCTGATCCAGGATAAAATAACATCGGCCTCCTCGGTTCCGTCCTTCCTCAAACAAATCCTGCTGCGATGAAGCGAAATTAAAGGTCAACGGAGTGTGTCAGTGCAGAGGAATCCACAGGTTTGCAAGTGTGTTACATGAAAGCGAACGATGAGGCGGCGTCGAATTTGGAGTCGACCGGCCAGGATAAAGCGGACAAGAATGAAGAAGAGAACCTCGGAGATGAATCTGCAGAGCCTAACGAGAAACCAACTCCAGACGCCGATGCGACTGAAACGAAAGTAGTCGAAGGTGCGCGATTCAACATTTGCTCTCGCTTAATTCACTAACACCATTCACACCAATTTTTCTATGCAGAAAAAGTTGGATCAACTCTCGAACTTCCACCGACGCTTCACGAGCGATTTATGCGAATCAAACAAATGGTCAAAGACGCCATAGCTGCACATCACACGTTCATGATTTATGGAAGGGCTCGTGTGATTCGTGAATGTTTAGTAAAGAGAGGATGGTGCGAAAAGTTCTTCAGAAAGAACACCAATGGTACCGCGACTGTTCCACGTAGTTTCACAAAGTTTTCTATTATTTTTATCGTCGCTGAAATCGTTTTTTTTTTTTTTTTTAGTCGAACAGCATTTCAACGTCGACGCAAGTCCCGTGCTGCTATTAGCTGGCATTGGGGACTTGAGAGACCAACAAAGCGAACGGCAATTGATCTCCAGGATGCTCACAAATCACACGGTGGATTTTCTTTGGAACACAGGATCGGAATGGCCCGGTTGGCCGTCGCAGGATAACAAGACTACGATTTTTAACAGATACTGCCGAGCGGGATTCACCTCGAAGGTACCTGAAATGGCCTCGGTTTAGTTCTTTCAGCGATATGACACATCGAACGAGGATAATATATGCTTCTAAGAAAATCGATTGCCTTAGGTGGGCTTGTGCTCGAACGTCAGACAAATGCACTGGTATTACGAGGCCGGGGTTGCGAACACGCTTTTCCCGCGTTGCTACAATTTATGCCAAGGCGACCAAATGCACGCTTTCATTGAAGATTTTCGGTGAACCATACGTTTCATTCATAAAAAAAAACGAACTTTTCAGCTTATATTTCAACGTATAGAATTTCATTCCGTTTCGTTTCTCCGTTAGATTCACAGCTTGTCTAAGCTTGTTAAAATGGTTGGTTAACAAGATCAGCACCGAAGGCGAGAACGCGGTTAGATCACCAACTGGCACGGTGCCTTTGAAGGCGTTGGAGTTCGCAATTAAACGATGCAGCGATTATATTAGCGCACAGTCGCACGAGGATATCGACCAAGAGGCGGAAAGGGTTTGGGCGCATCAATGGGACCAGTTTATCAGCTGGTACTATCAGATTGTTCACGGTCAAAGCCTCTTCGTTCGAAACAATGTGCCGTTTCAAGTAAGCAATTCGATCACGACGAAATCGCTGGCAAGTAACGTGATGGGAACTATATTAATTTAGCATGCTGTGAACAGAAATTCTTTCTGGCCTCGAAGCACATCTTGAAGAAGATGAAAAAGTACTGGCCGCAGCTCGATATGGACGGCGTGTCGAACGTGTGGATCATGAAACCAGGGAACAAAAGTCGAGGCCGAGGGATCGTGCTTCTGAACAAGCTGGAAGACGTTATGGCGAAGATGAACCCGTCGAATAAATCGGACACTCGTTATGTCGTACAAAAGTACATTGGTAATCGATGCAAATCGTCCAAACTATGAATTAATATGTTGTAGCGTGAAAAATGGTGTTTTCAGGTAGGCATTGCTCTTTTATTTTTGTAGAACGGCCATTGCTGATACACAGTACCAAATTCGACATCAGGCAATGGTTCGTTATTACCTGCGCCCAGCCCCTTACCCTTTGGATATACAAGTAAATGTTCAATTGCAATTAGAGGACATGCTACTTGGATAAGCATAAAACGCACATAAGTTGAAACAATTTCCGTTTCGTGCTGCGATTTCGTGATTATAAATATCTGGGTCGTTTAATTAGCGTGCGCTAGATATATATTCGCAGTAATTATCGTCGATGCACATCCGGAATAGTTCGTAATCGAGAAAGAAGCTCCATTTCGTTCTATATTTGGAGTTAGAACTGGGTGATTCGCTACTTTCGAACAAACCACCCCCACCCAATTACCGGTTATGAATTCACCCCTTTGTGAAATTGATCCTTGCTAACCCAGTTCGCGTACATGCTTGTCCCGTTGTTATGTTCGTCGAGTGATATTTTTGGCGTACTATTCATAAGAGCAACACGATACATCGAAGAATGGCATCGCGATATAGTACCGTCTGTTTGCAGAGAAAGTTATTTGCGGTTTTGCTCCCAGAAATTCAGCCTGACAGATTTCCATGAATCGATACATCTGTGCAACCATTCGATCCAATGCAAGTACACGAATTGCGGCGATAGAAACTCTGCCCTGCCTTCGGATAACATGTGGGATGCGACCACATTCAAAGAGTACCTCAAGTATGACGCGAACTTTCGTTAGGATTACGCGACGAGATCGAAATTTCCAAATTAACGGGATTCCGACAGGTCTCAGGGACACGATAGAGCGTGGGACGATGTAATTTATCCGGGAATGAAGCAGGGCTTGGTTGGTTCCTTATTGGCTAGTCAGGAAGCTATGGATCGTCGCAAAAACAGTTTCGAACTCTACGGGGCTGATTTCATGATCATGGATGATTTTTCGGTCTGGTTAATCGAAATCAACAGTCATCCTGATATGAGCTATTCGAGCAGAGTTACCACGCGTCTCTGCAGGCAGGTCCTGGAGGATACCATAAAAGGTGGTCGAAGCTTTTCATTTATTTCTACAAATTGTTAGAACATTTTCTCTTATGCCTTGTGGATGTTTAAAGTGGTCATAGATCATCGAGAGGACAAAGACGCGGATACGGGACAGTTTGAGCTGGCTTACAAGCAAAGAATGCCCAGCTGTCAGCCATATTTAGGTGCAGCACTGTCCCTTCAAGGGACTCGAATAACTACTTGTGGAAAGAAACCCAGTTTAAGTAATCAAGAATCGAAAGTCAGCCTTATGTCGAAATCTCCTGTGGTAGGTATTCAAGAGAAATTTCGTTCGAAGCTTTATTTGTATTTACGTTCAAATGCAAATAACCGTAGACTTGTTTAACAAAGAAAAAGTCAATTGTGCACAATCAAATCGGCCCTGTGATCGTCGACTTGATCGAAGAGTTGGAAATACAGCTCGATCAGGAGTTTTATGCTTACTACAAAGTGGATTCGCCTAAACTAAGACAAGCACTGCCGACAACTGCACCAGTAAAACCGAAACCCGCTGTGCTAATCGATAAGCAAGAATCGACTGTAAAAAGTGCACCCGTGGGTAATACGATGGCTAATTACAAAGCAAAATCTCCAACATTGATTCAGGTATGCATTGCACTAGTTAGAAGTTGGATCGCGCGTTTAAGAAATTGACACGTCGATCGAAATTATCAGGAAAAGGCTGGCAGTAATCAGAAGCACGTATCACGGGCACAAAAAAAATCGCACATCTTCGCTGGAACAGTTAACAGTAAAACAGAATCGTCTCCAGTGAGACAATCGTTGGTCTCCAAGATCATGGCTTTTCAGAAGCAATCGACAAAGTTGGCCTCAAAAACTGAGAAACCCTTTAGACAAAACGACGATAAGGTTGTAATCCACGAACAGTAACTCTCTCACTACCTAGCTTAGTTCGATATAATATTTTCTTTAAAACGTATTAGATTATTAAGACAGCAGTACGCGACGCTATTAAAAAGTACAAAAAGACTGCTGGTTTATCCGCTGCACCGCCGGAAACGCCTACGGCGCCGCCATTTCTAACAGCAGCTAACAAAGTCGGTCAAGCAGCGACGGGAAAAAATAAGAATCGCAACGTCCCGAAGAAATATCCACGTCATAAGAATAACAAAGTTCTGACGGACATCACGGACATGTATGCCGTCGGTTTAAGGGTGACTAAATGATTGAAGAGAAATCTTTGTGATCTGCACTCGTTACGTGTTACTTCCGACCACTGTTGATCTGTTCTTGAAGTCTATATTTCGACTGTACTTGTACCCACGATCAATAAAAAATGATATTAACAAATAGAGCATTGGAGTTTTTATTCGATGTATAAAACACCGAAACAAAATCCAATCTAACTTTTTCAACATTCTGAAAACCATGATTTGACACGTACGCGTTTAAATTGCACATCAATGGAAATTGAAAGAAATTAAAATTATAGGTGAATCAGTCACGCAAATGGAGTCCACAGTTCTCCAAAAACCTTCTCTCTGAATTTAATGACAGGCACAGAAAAAATTAAAAAGTATACATTCTTTCTGTCCATACTTGTCACGTGGAATGGATTGTACCGATTCATCTTGGAATTCTGGAGATACTGGATCCGTGAAGAATTCACCGGATAATCAAAGCGGCATTGACCACCCTCCCGTTGACGAAGATAGTTTTCAATGCACATTTTTCCGGCAGCCTAAATCGAAATTTGCAGTACGAAACGTGACAAAGGTTAGTCCTCCCTCTCTTCCAACTAAATTCCAATAATTCACTCCCGATAGACTAAAATTGACACCTCGCAGCCGACAGGCGAGAATTCGATAACGTTCAATTTCTCTGACACTTGTACTGATTCGGAGAGCGAGTTTGACGAACCGACGAGCACAACACCGTGTCTACAAACGGTTCCAACGAAATCGAGCAGTCCATCCACGATCGATGATCAAATTCCGCAACCCAGCGGAAGAGCACTCGTTGCACCGAGGGTAACGTTCGATCGCGCGTTGCACTTCCCCTCGAATGGAACCGCGAAATCCTGCCTGAAGAAGCCGTCGATAAAGGAAGAAGAAAATGGTTCCATAAAAGTTGCACGCTCGCTCGCATCGAAAAAAGAAATCCACGCGAAGAGAAGGGATGACCCGAAAAGAAATACGTATCGCGTGAAATTCGGTGCAGCGGAATCTCCCGACGTTTGTAAACATAAAATACAACGTAAGGAGAACTGCAGGAATATATATTTAGGTAAATTTTCTAAAAATATTATTTCCCTTTAAACGGTCTCGAGAGATGATTTTGGATTTATTTGACAGGTTTAAAAGGTATTCTTAGCGGAGAGAGAAGCAAGAGGTCTTACCATCTTCCAAACTTAGGACGAGACGAAGAGAGTACTTGCAAGAGGAAAAGGTTGATCGAAAAGAGGATCGTGAAGAACAAACGTTTGTTAAAATCCATGAAAGAAGTAATTCGCGAGATAGAGGAGGAAGAGAGACCACTTCAATTGAGCTTGGCTTCCGTCCAAAGTATCAAGCCTCTGAACAAAACTGCGGAGATCGATCTAACGAAATTGCGAGAGCAAGAGGAAGGTCAGAAACCAAAGAAAATAGCGAGCAAACGCACAATTGAGACAAAGATACCAAAGCCAATCTTTAAGAAGCCTGAGCTGGTGAAATTGCTGGACATATCCATGCATGAGGCGGTGAAAAAATACAGGACGTGTAGGAGTACGTGGAAAGATATAAGGAGACAAAAGTTCATCAAAGTATAACGAGTGAACATGGAACAATATCGAAACGGTATTTATCGATTACGAAGACCTATCAGAGAAAATTTTTGAACTGTCAATTTTTGCGAAAAGTTTGTATAATATAAAAATTTGAAATGTGAAGATACTAAAATGAATAATAAAAAATGTTAAAAAATATAGATTTGTCATTAATAAAAATATTGCACAATGCGCCAAAAGAAGGATTCCATAGTATTTTTGGGAAATAATGAAAATCAAATAAATGCGATCCAAGATCTAATTACAAATTCCAACCATGGACTCGTTAATATTTGTAAGAAAATTAAGAAAACAAAAAATAATGTGGGGTACGATTTGGAAGGCATAAGTGACGTAAAAACTATTAACACCCGTAAATGGCAAATTATGTTAACCTCCGCGGACTGCACGATTAAAAAGCACTGTCTAGGTTGGCAGGTACGAAAGAATTGATTTAAAAAACCAACCGAATCTCCTCAACCACTAAAGTACATATAAAAAAATATTATTTCACTACATTTTCTGTAAGATATATCCAAAAGATTCAAAGAGAACCGAAGGAGTATCGCAGTTAACTTTAAGGGTTTCCGATTGCCCAATGATTTCGAACATAGAGCCCGTAAAAACCGCGAACGCAGAGATCTTATGCAATCGCGATGATCTCGACGATTTGCTCGATGAAAACGATAACGAGAACGCGAGTTCGCACGGCAAGATCATCCTGAGGGAATATTTGAGGCTTCTGACCACCGAAGAAGCGAAGATCAATTTCATCCTGAAAATTTTACAGAAGGCAGTGAACGAACATAAAATTTTCGTGATCTACGGCGCTTTTCCGGTGCTAAGGAAACCTTTAGGGAAGAGAGGCTGGATAGAGAAAAGATTTATCAGAAGAATGCTCGCGATGTCGCCGGAAATCTCCGAAGGTTGCTAACAGAAACCCATCCCACTTGCACAAAAATGAGAAAGGAGAGAAACGTATATTCCCCGATCTTTTTCAGCTGGCCTGGACACTATCGAGAAGTTATTGCGTTATCCTGCAAATTTTATATGGTACAGCAATAAAAGAGTAGCTGTCAGAACGGACGAAAGAACGGTTGTTAATAAATTCTCTGGGTGCTACTTCACGTCAAAGGTTACTTTTACCGAGTGATTTTTGGTCTTCGTTATTTGTTGATTTAAATAGTTTACAGTGTGATATTTTCAGGTCGACATGTGTAACAATTTGGAGAACGTCTCTTGGTTTTACGAAGACGGTGTGTCGGACATACAATTTCCACGTTGCTACAATGTTTATCAGGTTTGTGTCTAACATTCGTGTATCGTAGCGGTAATTAGAAAATTTCTGCATGTATACAGCCAGCGCAGATAGCGGAATTCGTGCAAGATTTTTACATCACGGCAACCATGGGAATTCTCAAGTGGTTCTTATTCATGGCCGCCGTCGTTGGACCAAATGCTGTTTGGTCCCCAGACGGCACCATCCCCATAAGAGCGATTTTATTCGCTCTTGAGCGATGTGCGGAGTATATAAGGTTCTTTAAGAAAACGATCCGAAAAAATTGAACTGAAACTTCTTGTTATTGACGTTTAAAATAACTTATAGCATCTGCGTGCACGAGGACATCGATAGAGAGAATTATAAGAACTTGTCCAATTCCGATTGGAATGAATTTTTATCGTGGTACGAACGACTCGCACAAAGACGTGAAATACTGCAGAAGAAGGACGGAATAAACATTGAGGTATGCAATTAGCATTAAAAAAAAGCGACGAGTATATTCTATCGAACGCTTTTTTTGTTAGGAACTGTTGCAATTCACAGCCAACACTGTGAAAGAAATGGCGCGATGTCGTCCTCAGAGTGAAATCGATGGAATACGAAATGTCTGGATTCTCAAACCAGGTGACAAAAGTTTAGGAAGAGGCATAGTTCTTAAAGACTCGTTACACGATATCTTGAACAAGATAAATCAAGCTACCAAAGAATGCATGCAATACGTCGTGCAAAAATACATAGGTGAACCCTCCGTTCAGTGGCGACGCTAATTCTAAGGTATTAAAAATTGACGAAGCTGCTAATTATTTTCAGAACGGCCTCTGCTTGTTCATAAAACGAAAGTTGACGTTAGACAGTGGTTTTTAATCACCAGCACGCAACCCCTTACAGTCTGGATGTACAGGTATCGATTTTTTTCTCATCCCTTGAACATCCTGCTTCGCTTAATGTTTCCTCACTGAATTGCATTTATTTTTAAAGGGATATTCTGCTTCGTTTCGCGTCGAGAGATTTCACCCTTGACAACTTCCACGAATCGATTCATTTATGCAACACAACGGTGCAGTTGAAATATAGGAAAACAGTAAAACAGAACTCGCTAATACCTAGCGAACTTCATTGGAATCTTCAGAACTTCAAGGAATACCTAAAGTATGTGTTTAAAATGATTTTCGAGCAACCATTCCATTGTTTGTTTTCTCAGAGATACCGATCGGGAATGGGCATGGGAGAAGCTCATCAAACCAGGCATAAAGCAAAATTTAATCGGAGCGCTTCTGGCATCGCAAGAAAATATGGTCAATCGAAAGAACAGCTTCCAATTGTATGGTGCCGATTTCTTAATAATGGATGACCTGTCGGTTTGGTTAATCGAAATCAATACGAATCCGCGACTGCACCCACCAAGTAGCTCTGTCACGGAAAAACTTTATCCGGAAATAATAGAGGACACTATAAAAAGTAACCATCGAGGTTTAATCGCGTTTAGATTGCGCAGAGAGAATCAATTTATAAACGATTACGACTATTTTCTGTTCGACAGTCGTTTTGGATCGTCGTAAAAATAGAAAAGCTGCTCGTGGGAAATTCGAGTGCATTTTCAAGCAACGCAACCCATTTTATGGCAATGTTCTGGGAAAAGGAGTGAGCCTTGGAATTCGTGGTAAAGGTCTTTCGCCACCGAATTCAGCTCGAAAATAGCGAACGATGAAAATTATGCAAACGGGAATAATTTAGAGATGGTAAAGGGGGGAATGCAATAAAAGAGCTGAGTTTTAATAAAAACGTGTTTATTTTACAAGTAACAATGTGTTGTGGGTATACAATCGTATATGAACAGATGTTTTTTCGTTATATTAATACACATCTATACACGACTGCGTACAAGACATACTTGTTCACGGTTGCATTCATACGTAATTACACGTACAAAATGATATATTCAACGTGTCATTTGTCTTTTTAATCAGCATCATTCCTTATTTTAATTTTGATTGGGAAAAAAACAATAGTTTATTTTGCTGTTTCTCAACAGTACGGATTCTGTGGTAGACCCATAACGTTCTTAGTTTATGGTACTAAAAAAACTAGCTCTCCTGTTACTAGCTCCTCGAAATTGGTTTGTGTATTACGTGTTACAGATGCAAAGTAGATCTATGTTCTCGTAGAAAATTCATTTATGCACTTGTGTCATTTAATTACAAAATCTATTTGGTCGTGTTAATAATGTGACCGTCTGAAAATTACCAACTGCCATCGAGCTTGAAGACGCGAATGCTTTAAATATGATTCTTGTTTCGTTAGTACATATCTAACTGAAATAAAATTATTTTCTGTATACTATAATTACAGAGAAACGGCATTATATAAACTGCATTTGCAATTTGTAGAACACACCTAACTAGGCTAGACCACACTTTTGTCAAACAGACTAAGCAAACCTGTGTAGAGAATAATATTATTATATTATTACTATTATTATCGTGTAAAAAAATGTAGAGCGTGTATGTGCATAAATAACGATTCTATTATTTGTCTGCGTAAAAGAAATGCTTGTCTGTATTGACATCGGTGTAGTCTTGAACAGGTAACATCCCATCTGTATCGGGCATTTCGAAATCCGGTAAGTATAGAATGAGTTATTCAATTCTGACGCACGTTCTGTCATCACAATTAAATAAAACGATTCAACGTTGCCGGATTTCGATGGTTATCGCAAATACATTCGGGTGAGCTTTGGATCTTGTTGCTGCATAATTTCATGTACCTATGTACGCGCAGCGTATGACGAACGTTCTTGTGGAATACGAATAATTCCAAAACCGACAAGATGTATAAATATCACATGTAAAACTGCACGAAATGAGACAGACTCACGTAACTGGCTTTAGCGTAAAGGACAATTTAGGCCTCGAGTTGTTCTTCCCGAGGATTTTCTTTTGCTCCTCTTTAACACGCTTTTCATGTTCTTTCCTCATTCTCTGCCTCTCTTCTTCCATCAAGCGTTGCTGTTCGACCATGGCCAATCTTTCTTCAGCCTATCGACAGAAATGCACGTTTGTAACGTCCTCCAAGACTGTCCCTGCACGATTTCGTCCATCGACCTACCAGTTTCTTCTGAGCTTCTTCTATCTTTCTGTTGTTCTCCTCCATGATCCTCTCTAGTTCCTCACGCTTCTTCCGCTCTTCCTCCTACAACGACAATGGGATCTATTTACATGTAGCAATGATGGTATCGTTCACCAGCTGTTGTTACACCGTACATATCCAAAATCATAGTGCCGCTATGTCAACAGCCTAGTGTTATACATCCTAAGAACCATTCGTTTTTTTCTTTTTTTTTGTTTTTTTCTAATATGGGAAAGATTTGTTGGGAATATTATGAAATTTCATGGTCGGGTATCAAAGAATCAAGGATGGCTTGTCGAGACAAAAATAACAGAGGACGCATGTAAACCCAGTTTCCTTTCGTTTCGGTTTAAACGAGCTCCTCTTAGTTCCCAGCGAATGCTGTTTATTGTCAGATTCCCCAGATGGAAATACGACGACTTAGGATGCCACTTGAAAGTGAAAAAACGTGAATTATGATTCTGAATCAATCCACTGTGCATGCAAAGGGACGTACTGAAAATTGTAATTCTCTTCTTTCTTAAACGCGACACGCTGAATAACTCTGTTAAGTGCAGAATAAATTCTAAATGCAGATGGTGTAAAAATACTTTGGCAAAAAGAGAAAAAAAAAGAAAAAAAAATGAAACACAAACAAAAGAAACGAAACTTCTTTCACAAAAAATAATCACTGTTTATGTACGTATCTTCGATAATGGTTGATGTGCGTTCGGAAAAAAAAAAGAAAAAAATTGAAAATGTATTAAAAAAATATTTACGAACGAGTGGTGCCATCCGCCCCGACCTGTCGACGAAATGCGTTGTGTCCCAGGTACTAATATATATTTAGCAAATCTAAAATGATCCCTAATAATTTCTTTCCGACACATAGTGTTTAAACAAAGAATGATAATAATAATAATATTGGTATAAAATGAATTATGAATATATAAATTGGATAATACCTGAATGAAGCTCACGCCAGCACGTAGGGGATGCCTTCTTCATCGACAATCACTCAGCAGTGAGTAAAAAACCGGCATCTTCTGTTGGTAGTCAGTAAGGAAGGTGACCTATATATTGCTAGGTCGTGCTTTGTTGCTATGGGATTCTAATTCTGCCCTTTAATGTCTACTTCTCCCTCTCTAATTAATTTTCTCCCAAACTTGTTCACATATTCAGTGCAAACTCAATGTGCAAAAGCAATAAGGATAAAAGTATGGTCAACTTGTAATCAGGGTCGCTGTCCATTTGACCGGAACGTGCTGATTTCCCGAGGGTGAGAATAAATAATTGTGCACATACATAAAGAACACGGTAGAAGAAAACTCCTACTCGTATTTGAAGAAAAATGAAATATTAAAAAATAAAGTTTCATTATAAAAATATTACTCTCTAAACCTTTATTGCCAATTAGATCAAATAACAGGACCCCTTTTTATAACTGATGGAATATTGGTTATACTAGAGATTAGTTAAAGCTGTTATTATAGAGCTTAAAATGCAAAGTTATGGGACAAAATATATGTTTCTTTCCGTTATTACATTAAAGCTATTATAGCGATACTATTTTTTATTTCCATCATAGTTTGCAAAATTTTTGAAGCATTTTACTAAGAACAGTCTATGTAAACTATTTTTAAACCCTAAACTTAGAAGTAATCACACAATATTATTTTTCTTACAGTTCTCATTAGACACTGTACGGTTATTAAAAAGCAAAAATCGAATATTTGTATACGAAAAAAAGATATCTATTAAAAAGAATAAAATATCTACTTCGTAATCTTTGATACTATAAATGAAGATAAATCGTTCTCGATATAGTGGCTAAATAACACTGAAAAAAATGTTTCAAGTCTTCTTAAAGATAAAAGTTAACGTGATTATTATAAAAAAATTGAACAATTTTATAAATCTACTGTTTCACTGACAGCAAAAACTGTTCAGGGAAAAATATCACTTTCCTATAGTTTTATAGAAAAATAACTTTATTTCAAACTTACGTGTGTTATCAACTGCTTAGCAAATTACAAATTTTGGGATCACTAACTGTAAGTAATTGCTATGCTTCTTTGTCTACTCTTTAAAAGACTGAACGATGCAATTATGTGGACTTTCACAGACGCGGATATAAACTAGATCGATAAGTAATTAGGTCTGCTGGATTGTCAGGTATAACGATTGTAAAAAAAAGTGCGTGCAGAAACGCAACTAATGCGTTCGGACACAATTTTTTCAATAGCAGATACGACTGACAATCGAAATATTTGTGTGATGAAAAGGTATTAATGTTGTACAAATATATAAATATATACATGGTACAAATACAATATTCTGTTCATAAATAACTGATACATGCGCCTATAATAGCAAAATTCTTCCCACAAGAGAAAGTATACATTCCCAACAACGCGACCTCAGTGGATGCTGGGAAGTCGAAGCAATGTGGCTTTTTCAATAATACTTTTTCTCATAGTTATCAACCACAATGCTTCAAGCCCAAACGCTGTGATCGCGAAATAGAGACTTAATATAGCGCTACAATCACACGTGTTAGTTTTCACCATAGACGTATCCAACTAGTAACATTTAATATAATTTCTAAAATGTCCAATCAGATTTTTCTAACTTTTCCACGTCGATACACGCAAATGTACGATACCCTAATCTTTCTTTGTAGTTTTAAATATATTTAAATTAAAGTGCATCTTACCAGTCAAGCTAACTATAAAAGACACTGTCTCCATTATGTATTTAATTCACATATTATAACTCTGTCTCTATCAAAATAGATTGTCCGTTTAAGATATAAACGTACTGCAAGGATAGAGCACCAGACTTATTTCCTGTTGATCGAAACAGCGCTTGGGCTAACACTGGCCAATGTTTCTCTGGATTGGTCTTACCTCTCTTCGTTTCTCCTCCTCACGAAGTTTTGCTTGTCTCCATTCCATTTCCTCCATCATCTGACGCTCCATAGCCCTTTTAGCTTCTTCTACTCTCCTTTGTACTTCGGCTTCTATTTCCTCTTTACGTTTTTCTAGTTCTTCCTCCACTCTTTTTTGCACTAGTTCTTCTATTCGTTTGGCAGCTTCTTCTTCTACCATTTTTTGTTCCACTTCACGTTGCCTTCTGCAAGCACAGAAATATTTTGTTGTTCTAATGCTACAGGAGTAGCACACACTCTCCAGATATAGTGAATCACCTGGCATGCTTTTTTGTAGAATTTATTTTTCAACAATTTGTAAGTACAACCATATAAAAAAATATATCCACCGGGCTTAACAAAACGCAATATATTTCACTTCAATGAAATATAGAAATATGTATTTAAAATCGACGTTTCCATACGTATATTTATTATAAAACTCCAAAATATTGTTTATTTAAGTATCAGGTACATTTATGCATATACGAATGCGGTATAATTAAGCCACCACCATGAGATAGTTATTCAATCTTACCCAACTGCACTTGCGGTGAAGATTTTGTTCGATAATTCTTTCTTTTTCCTGACAACATAATTATAAATAAAAAAACGTATACCAATACAATCAAAATATAAAACAAATGATTTTATATTCATTAAAAAAATAATTAAAAATATCAAGCTCTTTTTAAATATTCTCTTTATTATAGCACCAAAGAATAACAAATACCATAAATGCAATACGTAATATCTAGATGTAAGTACCTTAATTCTACAACAACATCAAGCGCACATGGAAATGTTTTGATCAAAACAGAAATCATTACGTACAAATATTATTTATTAGTATGGGCATACATAATCAATGAAAATAAGTAAATTGAACAAAAACTAATTAGATTTGCGTTAGTTAATCACCTTTGACGTTCCATTTCTGCTAGCCTCTCTACTTCATCCATTTTACGATCCCTGTCTCTGTATGAACGTTTCTTGTGACTGACAATGTGCACATCATCTGATGCGTCTGAGGCTGAACTAGATGATGCAGAATGAGATCGTTTTCTGCACACACAAACAGATAGATGCATTCAAATTATATTTAACTGGAAAATTCTGAAGGGTCAACATGATAAATGAAATACGAATAGTTGAATGTACCGTAACGTTTATTAATAGAAAATACCACGTATTGAGACATACATCTATATGTAATAAGAAAACGTGTAAATCTCCAATTAGACCTAACACATATATATCAAATACGTAACAAACGTAAGAGATTTCTCCTATCGAATGTATGGCAAAATGGCGGAAAACTCAATAGAATAAAACAATTTCAATATGCATGTTACTCGAGAGCAAAGTAAAATATATTACCTTGACTTCGAACTACGTTCTTTTGGCTTGTCTGAGTATTTGTTATTCGAGTGCTTCTCACGTGATTTTGAACGTTTTCTCGAATGCTTACTCTTATGACGCCGCCTACTAGGAGATTTTGTCCTGGATCTGGATCGGCCCATTTCAATGAGCTCTAATGTTTTTGTAAAAGGATCACTTGCAAAACTAAGAATACGTTAAACACATAAGATGCAACTACACATAAAAATAACCGAACACTACGCGAACACCACGATATAACAATAAACCAAGCACTGTTAACGTGTACACTGCACCACTGACTTATGCCGCAGTTATAGCGGCCATTTTTAAGTTAGTACCCAAGATGGCGCAAACGCTCGAAGTACCTTTATCCGTCCTAGTACTTTTTCCACAAAATTTCCGAGCAAAATTAGACATTATCTACAAAAAGTAATACTCTTGCATATTTGAGTGTCCCAGCCGCTTTTGTAACATTTCCTTTATCCATTTCATCGTCGCCCGATGAGATGCGATACGAGTTGAAGTTTTGCATTCAAATTCGACGCTCAGATTTGTTTCACTCATATTTCGCCAATCATAACACGGTGGCAGAATCGCACAATTCTTCCAGTTTGTTATCATTTCGCATAATATCGAAAAGAAAGCATATAACTTTGTACTTTGTAATTACTAGAAGCAAGCATAGTTAAAAGAAGGAACAGTGTCGCGAAACTTATTATTGAATTTGTCTGGAAGGAAACGTCGGTGGAACCGTGGCATAAAACTAACGATCGGAGAGCCTCGAATGCGTTTCGATGAAATAAAGAACGCGCCCGAAAAGGTGACCGCGTCGCGTGTGTTCCGAAAACCGCGGTTCTTCGTTCGCAGTGGCACCCGTTCACAGCTGTGTCGGCGTCGCGCGCATCTCATTCGACTCGTTCCGCGACAGCAGAAATCAAGATGGCGCCCCTCTGTTTGCGGATAGTTCTACGACGGATATAAATACGTGAAAAAAACAGTGCGAGAAACGGTAACGGAGTATCGGTCAAGTCGTGGCGATCGGTGTACACGTGTCGTAGAGTGACAGTTGATTGGTAACACGTTGCGGTAACTGTAAAACATCCGGTAGCCGGGTAAGCCGCCTGCGGGATTTCGAACGTCGGCGAAGGTGCCTGTCGGTGCCCACCTGAGGAATGCCAGATTATCCTCGCCACGGCAACTCGCTCGGCAGGGGGATGTTGATCGCGTGACGGATCGCGTGCAAGTCGATCGAAAGTGTTTCGTAAGGTGGCCCCCCGGAAAGGTATACGGTCGTGTTTGTTCCGTGACGTATGTGTGTCGCGGAGGGCTGTAAGACAGGTCGGTCGCGAGTGTCGTCGTCGTCGTCACCGTCGTCGCCGTCGTCGCTATCGTCGTCGTGGTCAGGTTCGTCGTGTTCCTGCTTAGTGTGCCGCGAGTGGCGTTTTTCGCGGCTTCGATGTGCTCTCGTCCTCCCCTGGATTTCTGGACAGGCGAGATCAGCTGCTGCTGGAACAACTAGTCCGGCGGCTCTGGGAGACGATCATCTACAGGAGCAGTGGGGCAAGGAGGTGCCGGAAGCAGTCGCGAGCCCGGAAGCATAACGAAGAAGATGGCCTTCAACGAGGTAAGTTTCATTGCTATTGCTGTATGCCGCTATATCTGTTATCTTGCCATCCCGTTCGGTCGTTCGATCCCGTGGGCTGACCTCGCGACCCCCAAACGCCAATTCTAACCTAACCTCCGTTCCTGCGCACAGCTGGCATGTTATCAACTACCCCCTCCCATGCGTCTCTTCGTTCTCATCCGTTCTTTCCTCGTCGCTCCGATAGAACCGCGCGTTGTCTCCTCTCGTTTATCTCGTGACACCGACCACGAGACGGGTCGAAGTCGCCGCGATCCGGTTATCCTTCGGTAACATCGGTTTATACGCGTTTTTTAACCTTGTATCGGTAATCGAATGATCGTGCGCTTTTTTCTTCCTATTTACTCATTACCAAATATGCTATTGTAATCGCGCAAATTTATCTCTTGCGATATATTATCACCTTCGTGTTGAAATAGTTCTTTCACCGGTCTATTATCTCGCATTGTGACTGTTACAAGTTCGTGAGCAACGGCATAGTTCGCTTTGTAGTCATAAGAGGCCTTTCTTTTATCCGAGATTATGTCCTCCAAGAATTTCACGTGTACTTGTAAGAGAAGTTATCGTGTTTCGCCAGAAGAAACATCGACGCGTAACGCATCATGGAAGATTACGCTTCCAGCACTATTTAGTAAACGATTACATCATTGTAAAATGACGCTATAAAAAGAGACGAGATTTCGTGCCTACGTGTGCGCCGTGACTATATCACCGATTGCTTGCTTCTGTAACATTTCTCCGTAACTATATTGCGTAACCATATCCCATAAAGAGACACAGGATATCTTGTTTCTGCGACGGAGAAAGAAACTAAAAAGTGTTTCAATGTACCTGATTCAGGTGCAAGATGATACACCGGAATGGCTCCATACTCCTGAGCTGCTGCCGGGAGATGTCATCTTTAAGAAAAAAAAAAAAAAGGGAAAAATTGTCGCAGATCGTTTCATAAAAAAAAGCGTGTTACGCATACGGTAAATGGCATGTTATCTGTTGGTCACTTATATAGTTGCTTAGTATAAAGTATGAGATTATCGTTTGTCAAATTCTTATCGTGGTCGATGACGCATATGCTGCGAGTTCGATTGCAATTTTACGCTCCTTTTATTGTACACGTCTATTTTTTTCTGCTGACTGTTTGACGAACAAAAAAGAACGCCAGTCGGTAATTAATATACCGTGATCGGATTTCATCGATACATAGTCGTATCGTGTGATGCGAAACGGAGAAAATGCATACGTGCTGTAATTGTACGCGAGCTCTGGCAATTTTTCTGTTTGCTCGGTTTTACTCAATGGCCACGTGTGTCACGCATCGGTATCACGAGGATTTCCGGTACACGCCAACGAGCGAGTAGCGATTAGAAAATTTGAGGGAAAATTGGAGCCGAGCAGCAAGGGAGTTGGTATTAAAGCAGATAGCTAAAGAGTTAATCGTTGTTATTTAGTCACGTCTTTTGAAGGTGTCAGCGGTGGGAGCAGAGTTTGTATATTTTGCCTCCAGCGCTGTAGCATGTGCCTAGGATGTTACGTGTACACGCTTACGTACACGTACGCGCGCTGGCTTACGCTTAGATCATTCATCCGTTCCACGCGTGGTCTTTAAACGAGGAATTAATGAAAGAACGCATCAACGTTTACCATTAATCTTCGTACGCTCCGGTGCGTAATATTTGTTACGATTTTCTACCACTCGGTTCGCACCGCTGCGATTACCCACTGAAACGTATGTTACGCCTGCACCTGGACTCATTTTTTATTCACTAAACGAACATAGAAGTAAACTCGCGGTTGCTTTCATGAAAAAATGAAGTTTAATGGGCGTCGCACCTGCGATCCATTGTACGACGGGACGTAACGTATAGAATCGTAGAATGTGAAAGTTATTGTACAAAAGGAGAGGTAAAAGCGATAGCGCTTACGGACAAAAGCACCTGCTATTCGGTCATATCGATCGAAATGGAATATGTACGAGTGACCAGGGTGAGATTCCACCGTTGTCGTCCCTTTTATGGCACCTACTCATTCGTCGACGGTCATGCGGTTTCTCCCCCTCGTATCCAGTCTTCGTGTTCTTTACGCCTCGACCAGATAACTTGTCCATCTATATTCGAGACGGTTCCATGTCCTTGCCGGATGTTCAATACTTGTCTGTTTATCCTCCCAAACTTTTCAACTCTTTGTCGAGTTGTCCTCGCTTTTTCCAGTTGCCGACTATTTTTCTCCTTAAAAGGTTGCGTTTTCGTAGCTACTCGAATAAGGTGCAGCGAAGGCCGAGATTGTTGACCATCGAAACAAGTGACGGAGCCTCCGATTACTTTATACGTCGATGCGAAGTACGTGGTTACTTGACTTAAAAAAAATTCACGCTTCAGCGAAGTATTTTTCCCGCGAAGCCGACTAACGCTTGCACGGTTTGAAATTATGAAAACAAGAGACTCGTTGCCAGCAGAATGATAGCACCATATTGCGTCTACACCGATATGTATATTGCGAGCCTGTTATCGACTTCATTATTCTTATCGTATTCTGGATGGCCTAGGTCGCACCCCGGGTAGCTGAGACGCGCATAAACAAACGTATAATACATATGTATGCGCGAGTACACATGCGTATAATACATGTGCTTGGTTATCGCTGCGTTGTTCCACGTAAAGTTTATCGACGTCTGAATTTCAGAGTCGTGTGCGAGACACACCGTGAGTTTGTTACCTGTGCCACACGCGCTCCTGTACGGTTATACCGTTATTACGTAGGCGGTAGGAACGATGAAGTTTCGATGATCGCTCTTTTTTCGTTTGATCGTCCCGTATAAGCGATCGCGGAGGCGTGGGCGGAAAGCAGGTTACATCAAAGACTCGTCGCTTTGATATCACGGTGTCGATCGAAAAATTTATCTCCTTGAATCTTTATTATTATTTTCAAACGCGTTATCCCGCGTCGGGATCGCGGACTCGTGAGAACGTGGGCACGTACAATTTTTAATTAACATCGATTCGTAGGTGTCAAGGATACCCTCGCTGGTGTCAGACGAATAATTTGCCGGGTACGTTGACACGTATCGCGGGAAGTGCGAAGGGGTTGTCATCACGCGAACACTTGCGAAATTCATTTCTATAATAGAGATATCAACATCCACGTTGAGATAGTCGTTAGTATCGCTTACGTTGCACAATAGACATTGTTCGATCGTGACCTCGATGCAACGTTCGCTGGTTATCTCTTTCTCGTCGCGGGGGGATGTAAAGTACCCGCGGACAAATGCGTATTAGATGCACCAACGTTTCGACTGAAACCGTGGGCGAGCGCCATAGACAACGTAGAATCGAACTATGAAAATTGACAAAGGCGAGTACATCCGTGATTAAAGCTGACGGTTGTCCGCGTACAATGCACCATTGTGCTCCGTTTCCAGGTGTAATCTCTATTTCCTGCTAAATTAAAATCTGTCGTCGTTCGTTTCTATGGAACGCGACTATTTTTTTTTTTTCTCCTCCCGCAATTCCTTGGCGCGATTGCAACGTTATACGATGAAAAACGTCGATTTGATTTCGATTGAACCATACGCAGGGGAGAGACGTCGAGATAGGAAAGGATGTAGGTAGCATGCGAGCGCGGGGAACCCAACAAGAAGCGCAAAGATCGAAACTTGCAACGAAAAACGCAATCCACGTCATAAAATTGAAATTTATCGGCCCTTGCCCGTTCGCTGCTCGCTGCTTTTGTGAATTTAAATCGTTGCGTCGTGACCACTGTCATAATGCTAGAAAAAGATACGACGGGGTAAGGCTGTACGAGCTTTGCGAGTCGTCTCCGCGCCGCTCGTGGTTCTTGGCCATTTTCCATTTTATTTTCGATAAAATATGTGCCGTAAGAAAGAAAAGACCGTTCTTTGCGTCACGCAAATACGCATTCGAAAGCAGCGTTAAAAATTGGCACCGTTGCCAAACCGAAACTAGTCGTAATCGCTGAATAATGGCGGTTCTATTATTCAGCCAGCGCGATAAAACATCGAACAACCCAGAGTAACCTTCACCGGGGCAATATTTATTAGACGACGCGTTAATATAAATCCCAGATTCGTCGTCCATCGAATAATTTACAAAGGAGGAATAACGTCCCGACTATACCACTGCGGCAACATACATTATCCTTACGTTGTACCACAACAAGTGTTACCACAATTCCCACCCCGCGTGGGTAATTTCGGTGGAAAATGCAACGGTGCTTTAATTACCCGTTTTCTGGCCGCGTTGTTCGCCGGCTTCGCTCGCCAGCTATAGAGTCTCGAGAACCACGGCGGATTCCATAGCGTAGAGGGCAAGGTGCTCGTCGACTGCTCCCCCAGGTATCGTATTTTCCGTAAAACTTTCGGATTGGAACAAGGCGCGCGTGGAATTAATCATGGTGGTGCATTCGGCGGGTTTCGTTCGGCCGTAAATGTCAGCAGCGTGTTGCCCCTCGTAAAGCGAGTAATATCTTCGTACCCGTCCACCCCTCGTACACGCGCGTGCTCGTGTGCGCGTGTCCATGCACGAACCCTGCGAAGCCTGTGTTTACATGCGTGCACCCCTCAACGAGACGGCTCGCATTGGTGCACCTATGCATGCGCGCGCGCGCGCGCTCGCTCCTGGTTGCATGCCCTGTACTCTCGCGTACTTCGCCGGGTGCATAGGTGATAACGTGGAGCCGACACGCTCAAACAGACGGTGTACAGGGTGTCTCCTAGCCAAGGGACTCGACATTTTTGGAGCTCCGTCTAATTGCTCCGAGGAGGCACAAAGCATCGTGTACATCGGTCTCGAAGCAATTCTCGTCTGAGCCAGGGCCACCTATCTCCCGGATACATCCGAAATTGTTGATCTTCGTCGAGACTTTGAAACAACCGCGAACTTGTAACACGTTTCTAGGAAGTAAGTTTTGTTGCAAACAGGCGCGACTACAACTCGGCTTGGCAAGTGTTTACGACCCCGCGTCTGATCAAAATTCTCATCCTCCATAATTCGCTATTTAGTTTGGGAACACAGGGTATACGAATGCGTCGAAGCATGGTACGTTGCATATGTAAAGTAGCGGGAAGTTTGGAAAGGGTGGACGGGGATATTTTCAGTGCGGCAGCTATCAGCGCACTGGCTGACGCGGAGTTAATCTCGAATCGATAAAACTTCATTGATAGGTTTCCGTGCCGGTGGAATTAATAATTAGCTAAAGACGGTGAGAAACGTAGCTGGCCCGGAAGAATAATATCGATCGAATACTCGAAATATTAAGTGCACGGTCGTTTCTCGTTCCGAGCTCTTTATCGAGCTCGGGCTAAATAATTATCTGGTAAATTGTTTTAACGAAGTGTGGTCGTACACGCGAGCACGATTTTGCTGGTTCACGCTGCTTTCTCAGGAAGGCAGCCGTGACAGGTCAGGAGAACGTGTTTCTCGGTTTCAGAGGCAGGAAACGCTACTCCGGGTGTCACGGGGATCCAGTTTTCCTGTCTCCACGAAACAGGTTCGTTTTTTACGAGCGAGGAGCCCGAGTTGATCGCGAACGGCGGTTCCAAAGTTCTCCTTCATCCACGTGTGTCGAGAAAAATTCAATTAGATACCACGGTTGCCGGCGTGCACCGTGTTTCATGATCCGTGAGCAGGGAAAGATGTAATAATCCAATTTTGCTACATTACCTCGAAACACGATCAACCTGTTCGCCCGTTTCGCCCGTGCGGCGCGCAAACTTCGCGTCCTGTTCTTTACTCTTTTTTTTTTCTTTTTTATCTCAACGACTCGGTCGATATAACAAGTTAGCGTACTTTCAGTTCGTTTACCTTATCAATTTTTATCCGTTTCGAAATCACCGGTCCTGATAACGGGATAGTTACGTAATCGGCAAACGAAGGGGACACGTCGAGAGCGCGGGGTGCAGTAAAAAAGGCTGTTGCACAACTGGTTTTCGTTCATGGTGAAAGGAAATTCCGATTCCGCGGTGATGCGTTGCGCGCGCCCGTCTACGAAGAATCGAGATGGAACTCTCCGTCTAATCCGGAAAAAACTTGATTCTATTTGCGGCGAGGCCTTCGGATGCCTCGGACAACTAACCCTGCCGGCTCGATCCGAGGTAAATGTGACGAAAACAGACAGTACGTTGAACCGCACCGCGCGTACATCTCGCCGTCACATGTCGCCATTATATCGGAACCGAAAGGGTTGCATCGATTTTGGCTCTCTTGTTTCCTCGAGCGACCCAAAGGGTCGATTCTGTCGAACGCGTGGAATCGTTAAAAGTTCCGGGAGAAGTGCAATTACTAAACCGGCTTATTCGATTCTCGCCGATCGTTATATGTCCACTTACTACTCTACGTCGTGTAATTTCGTGCCAGTTCGAAAGTTGCGTTTGCTTTATGGCCGAAACTTCTTGGCTTCGAGATATTCTCTTGCCGTTGAACTTACGATGTAGTTATAACACCGGTAAGAAAGCACGATCGAAGAAGAGAGTCGGGGAAGTGTGCGGCCCTCGAACTGCCGGAAAGCACGAGCTCGACGAAAGTTCGCGGCGAAAAGCGGAAAAGTGGGAAAAAAGGAAACCAGGGAGGACGTGACGGAGTCGGGTGGAACTTGAACGCTCGATGGAAAACCGATACGTGTTTACTTTGTCACTGCGATTCATCTATTCGCGACTATCGACCAAATTATTTCCCATTTTTGTCTTAATAACGCGCAAAGTAAAACGTTTCTTCCATTTTGTCCTCCCTTCGCGAAGGGTGGTGAAAATTCGATAGTGCGTGGCGTACGGGTAGTGCATCGCCGGGTCGTGCAACCAGTATTGATCTACCGTCATCTATGTTCGGTCCACTTGAGATGTTCCATCTAAAACAGTGGCGTTGAAGGTGTCAGGCTGACCTGTCTTTCTTGAGTAGACGGCAAGAAAAGGGGTGTATCGACCTGAATTGGTATTTCGGTCGTAACACTCGTCCCGTTCGCCTTTTCAGCGAGGATATCTTTTGTGCGAAAGACACAGATGTATCGATCGGTACCATCGATACATACTTGGTAGCCTTGAGCGCGAACAAAGGAGTAACGCGATTCGAGCGGGGAATTGTTGGGAAGTAAATGCATCTCGGTTGTATCCGTGAAAGAATTCATTTAAAAGCAATTATACTCGAAAAGAGGGTGGGTAGACTCGTAGCGATCCGGGAAGAACGGATTCCGAAAGGCCACGATCCGCGGTTCGGTTAACGTTCGTAGTTTTAATATCGCATGGACGAGCTTCGATCCGTTCGCAATTGAATATCCTCGAAGAGAGGAGGAAATCGAGGCGAGACTCGAATCTCGTAAAAGTTGGACGCGCAATTTACCGAGTTTCAGACCAAGCCGACCAATTCCGCTCTGTCCAAGGCTACGAGCGCGGGCAGGGCTGTACTTTCGAGACTAGGAATCGCCTGGATTGTGAGAAAGACCGCGGACAAAGGAAATGAGGTATTCCGAGCAGTAGGCTCGTGTAGGGCAGAGCTGGTGAAGGAGGTAGGAAGGAAGGAAGGAAGGAACTAGCCCGATACCGGGACGAGAACTGGCTGGATGCTGCCTCTGGGATAATGGAATTCCTTCGTTGCTTCTCTCACCCACTTCTGGGCGTCGGGAAAGGTCCCGCTCTCATCGAAGATCTCGAGAATAAAACAGAGACAGCGACCGGCTCTCGATCAGACGTCGATTCCCTGGCAACCGTCAGAATGCGTCCATAATTTATCGAGGTCTAAGACTCGCCTCGAATTGCGTCTTATGAAAAATTTATTCCGATCCCCCACCCTCTACCCTCCCGTTAATTCTGTCTCGCAAGCCTTTCAAGTGTACTCGAGAACGTTTAATCCCTCTACATTTATTATACGGTTATCGGGGATCCCGCGACGAAATGGTTTTTGCGCTCTAACGATCCGTCGACGGCGATTCCGTGTTCCTATGATAATTTCAGCTGGAAGTCTCCCGTATTGTCTCAAAGCGATTTACCGTTCGTTGCAACGGGTGGGCTTCCCTAGTCGATTTGAACGGTCCGCGAGTCTACACGTCGAGGTAGAGAAAAAGCATGTACGCATTCGACACATTTCCGATGATAGTTGACCGACGTCAGTTTCGATCGAAGCATCAGACTGGCAAGGATCGCCAATCAAAGCGCAGTCGTAGCAAACTATTTTCGTAAACGATTTGTCAAGTTGAATTGGATTGCTGGAAAGAGCAAAGAACGAGCTCCTTTTTCTTTACTTTTTTTTTTTGTGCGACGATGTCGCATTCTATTCGTTTTGATCATGGTAAATGCAATCGTGACGAGAATCGCGAATTATCCAGACTAAAGGTCGATGAATAATTCCGTGTCTTGCGTCCATTGCATTCACGTAGATGATTAAAGAAAGTCGGTTCGTGCTGGCTGTTCGGAATCTTCCGCGGTCGAACAATTCTGTGTCTGTACTTTCTACGGGGTGGACTACTCGGAAGGAAATTGTCTCATTAGGAACGAAGCAAGCGATAGTATCCTTTCGGTTTACTTTTATTTTTATCCCTCGACGTCTCTTTCAGACAGCTCTTGTCTCCGGCTCCTTTCTCACTCAATCCCGCTCTGTTTCATTTTTTTAATTATCATTCTTTTTTCATATTCCTTCGTTCACTGGTCTCCCGTTTCATCTTTTATAAAGGAACGCCAATCATCTGTCGTAACCAAGAATATCGAAGTCATCGGACCTTAATTATCCTCGTCAATTCACGTATCAAGCATTTAATATTCAGCTCGCCGTGGAATTGGCACCGAGGCGATTAGGAGCTCGACCACCGGTTTCTTATCGTAGTTAGCTCCATAAACTCCGTTCGAACTAATTATCGTAACTGTAACGATGCTTCTGGCGAAATTCTCTAGGCACGAAGTGAAACATTTTCTTCTACGCGCTGGAACGAGTGCAGAGAAATTGGTACCGCGCTATCGATGTGTTCCTCCGGCAAATTGTGAAAACAGTCGAGTATATTAACAAGATTCGAATGACGTCGAGTACTGTATCGGTTTTCTTTGAACATCGAGCACAGCGCATTTTTAAATCCAATGATCAGGCTTCTCTTTATTGGCAAAGCGTATGCGAGCGCGTGTACGCCCTGTCGTACGTAGATGTACGTAGAACGTGCACGGGACGGGTGTTTTCTCTTATAAAAAGTCATTCGCGAGGCAAGAACACGTTCCACATTTACTCGCACACTGGGAGAGAATCCTCTTTAAAAACGTGCTACGGCAAACGGGAGCCGCCCGTGGACGATTCAAAGAATTCGTGAGCCCGTGTGTAAGCGCCTCAAAACATTTCGTTCCGCATTGCTTTCTAACCCGTTCCACTTTCCTGGACATTCTTTGGAGGGATCTGAATGTTGTAATCCCGTGATAAACCAGCCGAAATGTTCCTCAGACATCGGCAGACCGTCCGTGCTTGGCGAAACGCGGAAGAGTCGCGCCGTGAATTCAAAGGGGAGAATCATGCGTGAACTATTGCAAAAACGCATCGGCGAGTTAACGAAATGTTTCAGCTGAAATCCGCGTTTCATCCGGAGGAATAGGCGATGCTTGATCGCGGCTCGGATAGGGTTTCTCTTGGACGATGGAGCGCGCGAACCGTTCGACGGTTGCACGTAGACGTAAAATGATTTTTCGAAACGGCGCGTTCCAATTTCGCATAGCGATCGAAGTGCCTGTAATCTCTGCGAGGCCTAAGGTTCCACGGCGCGAGGACGCGCGTTAAATATCTCTGTTATTCCTAGGCGATACCACCGAACCACGTTCCAGCAGTTGGATTCCATCTCAATAAGGAAATCGTACAAAAGGATATCGTTGCCCCTCGCATGCCTCGAGAACTGTTTTATAGCTGTCGTGATGTTGCCATTTTATAGCTTCATCGGGCTCACGCAAAGAAGGGTGGGGAAAAAAGTCCATTATCCTACGAAAAGAGCTTTCCACGACTGCCAGTTGCAAATCAGGAAGTGGTTTCTATCGACAGACACGTCGCTTCGCTGTCTGTTATCTCGCGAGCATTGATCGGGCCGAACGTTAGCATAAAATCGAACCATCCATCGAATAGATAACATTCGTGTAATAGTAGGTACGGAGCAACCAAATAGAAAGGTAATTCGGAGCGAGTTAAGTTAAGAAAACGGCCGGATATATCGTGGAACGTGTTTCGAGCAGAAAATCCTTGGTGCATACGAAATGAAACGTACCAGGAATGATGTAGCACTGCGTGGAGTTAGTTTCACGCTGGGATTCACTCTTGGATTAAGATTAATCCGTAAAGAACTCATTCTAGAGAGATACTCGAATTGCATTCTACTAGATGTTCAGATGTTCCCTTATCGTTTACACGTTGCTATTCTAACCGATGCGATTAAGAACACTAATGTGTTTCAATTGGTTTTCACTTGGATTCTGTCAAGATCGTCTCTTATCTCCGTTGTTGTTAAGATCTCGCAAAGTACATATTTACGCAAGTTCCGCGTGCATGTGCATTGTGGTAAAGCCCGTTTCGTGAATCGAATTATGCGCCAAAGACATAACCGTACTTTAAATGCGTTCAGAATTCTAAGTCCGATGCGCCGTGCAATAGAGACGCGTTAATTACAAGGATAAACCCTAGCGGTTAAGCTAATTTTTGTATAGTTATTAACAGCTACGCGATACTGTACTCGGTGTCTGAATTATAATTATCTTATCGTTGTTCTTCGTGCTTTGGGTCTCATAACGGTCTCACTATCTGGGATCTTGCTGTAATCTAAAGTTAACGAGATAATTAATAAGCGTACCAGACGATTATCTTTCGCCTTTCATTAAGCTTCACATATTAGTGTCTACGAAATATTAACAACGAAAGGGGATAACGTGTGCGACTCGCGAATGGATAGGCTTCGGAGTACTAATTGGAAGAAGAGGTACGAGGAGTGCGTTTCCATCTTCAAGAGTGGCTAGATATTAGGAAAGGTTAAACAGACGTGGTTGAACAGGTGGCCGAACAAACGCGAGATATCGATTTAGAATTGTTTTTATTCCGTTTACGTTTAAAAATATTTCATCCTCCAGACGGGTTGTTCTAAAGCGTCGCGTCGGAATTTTTGGCGATATCGGATTCAAATTTAGAACGGGGCGGAATATTATTTTTCATCGCGTCCCCAATGCGGCGGAGCGTTAGAAACGACTCATAGGATATATGAGAAACGAAGGTCCTTGCCCCAGGACACGCGCTCCGCAGACGGTCGATGGCCAGGGTAACAACCGAAGGAAATACGTACGTATTCCACACTCAAGGGGGTAACTACCCTCCTACAGTCTGCGTCGACACAATCGCGCTCTGCCTCGGATACGGAAATCCCTTCTATTTTCTGCCCGGGGCATTGCCCGTCTAATTAGCAAGAATAATCGACTGCGAAATGTTCTTTTAAGCTGATCGAAAGCGCGCGCGATGCCGCCGTCGAAAATAGCGCCGGTGCAGTTTAAACTATTCAAGAGGCTCCGATCCGAAAATCGATTCCGGTAGCACCAAAAATATACACGCCAATGTAGACGTACGTTATAATCCGCGCAGAAGCACACGTCACTTCGGTAGATTCGATTTCCCCCCCCCTCGCACCGATGTAATAAAATCCATTTCGAAACGATAGCTTCCAGGACAAATTAAGGATTAACGTTCAATCTCATGCTCAATTTCCTGCATCGCGTTCGAGGGACTCGTAGCCGCGTCGCGCACCGACGTTTCGCACGTGAAATTGCAACTCGGTGCTCGACGACGATGGGCTATCGGGAGGGGGAGAAAAAAAAAAAAAAAAAAGAAGAAGAACGCAATTAACGATTGAATTCCAGTGAAAATACAGCGAACCTTTTAATTAAAGATGGCGAGATTTCGCCGATAAGTCTTAATACTCTGGTGTACGTCTCGACGCGGAGACCGCTTTGAACGAACGAGATAAAGCGATAGGAGGGAATTAGAGGGTGGACGCCTTTAATTAAGACGATCCCTAATCAAATAGTTTCGGGAGGAGGATCGATAAGGGTGACCGAAGTCAAGGGCAAACATCAAACGAGCTTTCTAGCCAGTTCCAAGGTAACAAGGCAGGCTGGAGTTCGTCACCGCCGTTTTATTGCCAGGACCCTGTTCACCTTTGTATCTGAATTAATTAAGGTGCAACGTCCATTGGAAAGCGAAGTCCGTTTCTTACACACATTTTCGCGATCAAACGGAATTGTAGCGTGCAGTTCGGTTTTGTTCGACTACATTTCCGACTGGTGCAACGTGCCTCCTCAAAGGGGACGTGGCCTTTCGTCAGCACGCTTTTATCTTCCCTTTTTTCCCAAAAGCTATTTCGTTTGTATCACCTGGAAGGTGTCGTTTTATCTGGAACGTAATTTATCTGGCCGATAAAAGCCTTCAAGGCTATTGATCCCGATGATGCGTCGACGCTTTTGCACGCCGAGAACTCTGACGCCAACGACGTGGGCCATCAGCGTATCGCGTAGTTACAGTGCAACTAATCTTCACGCTGTTTGCGAGTTAATGAAAGATTATGCATTTTCATCGTAACATTGTAAACGTATTAAGTCCTTTAATCAGCGCTTATTATTGTTTCATTGCGCAAATTTTGCACGCTGTCAGCTCCGATAAACGAAACACAAAAGCTGATAATTTATCGATGAGAAATTGTCATACCTGTTACACTTATTCACGAGTGCTCGTGTTCACTTCTCCAGTCTTTAGATGGGGAATCAGATACGGTAGATCTGAAATCTCATCGGAGATGTATTAAACATTCTAAGAGATATCTCCTTTTGTGCGTTCTACGTTGTAAAATAGTACAGGTTTATAACCGTGGAAAGATCTGTGACTTCTTGAACCGTTCCGTGCTTCCAAACTGGTTTACTTCAATTAATACTTGTTGTTTCACATCGCTGTCGGCCAGCATTTTGGGTACAGTATCTTCTCATTTATCTAATTACGCGGTGTAATATGCAGTATAGCGAGTTACCGTAAGGTTAAACTACGAGCTGCTGCTTGCATCAAAATATTTTCGCCGCAGTTACTTAAAAAGCATCCATTCGCTCTGAAACGCAAAAGCTGTTGAACAGTGTTTGCGTGCATAAAAATGTGCGTAAACAAGAAAAGATCTTATGAAGAAACGGATGACTCGTAAAAAGAATATTACTACCGGTTGCTTTATCGATATCCATCGCGTATTTCCACGAACATTCATGTTTAGTGTTTTTCGTATATCAAGAAGTCGATGTCATCGAATTATGGTCGACGTTACCCAACTTTCGATACAATACGTGCGGACAGAATCTCGGCAAAGTATCCAGTGCTCGTAAAGTTGACGGACGTAAACGAAATCCTTGAACGGACCCGCAGTTTCTTTGGAATTCTTTCATCGTTACGGCTGTATGTTTTACACGCATAACTCGTCGTGTTCTTTGCGATACTTTTTGTTCGCCATTTTTTTTCTTCTTCTTTTTTCCTCTTACCTTCTTTAGCCCTGCTACGCCGTTTCCCCTCTCCTCTCTTGCTTTTCAAGAACACGGTTGTTCCGTGCGTTTCCACTGATTCACCGTGGCCCCGAGTTAAAAGGAAGAAGCATCGGAGGAACCTAGCCTCGGTGGCGACTTCCCAGACGTCGTACCACAGTCGAGAACTTGGCACGGGTCTTTCCACGAAGACGATTTACTCACCGAGATCGAGCCTGGATATCTTACGCGAGAGATAGGCCACGCTCGAGCACCGATTTCAACTGTCCTCAGAGTCGTTATCGGGGCGACGAACGAGAACGAAGAAAATTTTAACCTGTCCCCGTCGAGGTCTCGATTCTTCGAGGGCTAATTTTTTTAGTCGGCCATCTGTCACCGCCTTTTTAGAAGGTCGAGAACGCACGATCGTAGAAACCACGATTTATTCGTACGATCGGGATTAACGACGGATAATCCGGAGGCACGATTATTGCGACTGACCGTAACCGCAATACGGAGGAGCGGAATCGAATTTTTGGTGAGGACGACAGGGGGTTTCACTGGGCGTCCCTGTACGCGCGTGAACGGTAAAACAAATAGCCTTGGCCGTTTTTAATGGGTTCTTGCCGGGGGTGGTAATCTCCGCGCTGTATTCGAGCCACGAACTCGTTCACGGTTCTCCCATCGCGGGCGGACGTTAATTAACGTTAATTAATTTTACATACTTAAACGCCAGCCCGCCGTCCCGTCGGAAATAGACATCGGGATGAAGCCCTGTGTACACACGGGAACGCCATTTTTCAATTGCTCCCTGAACGTTAATCAGAACTTTCCGGAGCACGGTACATTTCCGCGGACCTCTCTATCGTAATTAAGCCCCGCTCGACAACCCTACATCCCTTTTGACGAGCGAGCCTTAAACTTCCGCGCGGCGGCAGACGCTAAGAATCGATGGACCGGCCATCGGCCCTCGATTCGACGATAAATTCGATCGATGAAAATTATCCGAACGTCGGATGCGACCAACGTTATTTCAACTCCGCGGATCGCGCTTTCTGCGTACCTATATTTCATACGCAACCATTTCGAGCAGCTACGTGAGTCACATCCGTGTGGCAGAAGCGGATCGCGCAGTTAGAGGCGACGCACAACCCGCGCATCAATCGACGTAAATGAGATATCGAGATTTCCGTCGTGCACGATACAATCATTATTAAACGCTATGTTTCAGTTCGAGGATACGATTCTGTTATCGGGTGTCGTCCGATAACGTTCGGACAAATCATTCGTTACAAATCTGTTTACTCGTTTTCTGTGCGCAACGTGGCACGATGCATGACGTAGACCTATGTATCTATCATAATACACCAGTATTTCCAATGACGTCAGCGTCGTTTTGCACAATTCCGCTGTTTTTTTTGCCGCGTCGAACGTCCTTCCGAGTATGTCACGATCCTAAATTATCGCGTTCCCGTGTCCGTCGTACCTTATGTGTCACGATCATCGGAACTGTATGGTCGGTTTTCTGAAGGATGAGTAATCGCCGCGGGTCCCGTTTTCGTGGGAGGAATAGCAATGGGCGTTAGAAACGCGGCACCTAGCGAATAGGCACCCGTTGCGCCGGTTTATGAGGTAAACGAGGTGTTCTCGTTCGCGCGATGAATTTTCATGGAGATTCCGCAAAGTTCGGCTGCTCGCGGGATACTTGGAACATCGGTTGGGTACGTTTTCGAAGATCGAACGCCGCGGGAAGAGTTGATAAGTCGGTTCGACGTTGAACTTTTCGACGCGATGGTTAAATGGGACAGAAGTGGAAGTGAATTATTTCCGAGTTGCAAGCGTAGGACAAGAATGAGTAACGCGGGCGAACGAAATGCTCTTAAAATGGAAAAGAGGTTACGAGAACGTTGGAAGCGCGTGGAAGGGAAAAATTAATGCCTCATGTTGCTCCATAAATCGTGGAGCAACGAACTCTACGTAAGTGCTCGCTTTGTACGCTCGTTACGCGTTCTTTCGGGGATTACAAAGCCGAGTTGCGTTTATGGGCAATCGATGTGTTTACTGCTTACCCTGCCTCGCATTTGGCATCAACCGATCGCCATTGCGGCGTCAAAAGATCACCCGTGATTCCTAAATTCGCGTTCAGCTCTCTACAAATCGCTTATTTTGTGTCTTTCGTTTTTTGTTTCAGGTAAGATGGACCGATAAATAAGAAGAAATTAATTCCGTTAGAGTTTGGCCATGTTCGTTTGGGTAAGCGATTTTGTATCGATATTTTATGCTGCCCACGCAGCGTTCATTTTTGCGTCCCCAATTTTGAAGCATCCTTTTCATTAGCAACTTTGAGAAAGTCGCTGCGATGGAGATGTAGGTTGTACGCGGCTTTAAAGCCCAGATTTATTTTGTTTCTCATCGGCTTCTGGATGAGAAGCTTCAGCCCTTGGTTGGCTGGCACAGAAATCGCGACGAGAATAAAACTAACGAGACCGTAGTGTCGAAGGGGAAACTCTGGCGTTGTACTGCGGAGTAGACACACCCTTGATACATATAGCACGCTCTATAAAGCTGGTAACCCTTATTACACGCGAATAATCTGATCTCTTGCTCGGAGGCCATTGCGAAAGGATCCCATAAAATACGATGACACACATTTCCCGCGAATTCGATCGAATTGCCGCTTTTCATACCAAGTATCGGAGAAGTCCGTTTTCGACGAGGTTCTTCATGCCCTCGGAACTCGTTTTCCATTGCGAATTCGAATGAAGTGCGAGCAGAATCGACGCGAAACAATATATCCCTCTTTTTAATCAAAGGAGCCTGGCGGATTTCCAGAAAAATTTCAACGCAGTCGTGGCACGTCCTCCTCGTAACTAGTCTGCTCTGTGATTGCCGAGGACAAGGGTGTAGGGCACGGAAAAAAAAAGAAGGTGGCTCGTGTTTATAGAAGTTGAAAAATAAATTATCATCGGTCGCGTGAATTCCCTCATCTTTTCTAATAGGTTGCTCGCGTCTAACCCGGCAACGGGTCATTTCGCTTCCCGATACTGCCAGTCGAGATTTATTAGTTTCCTGAAAAGTGCGTAAGTGGCCGAAATTATACGATACGCCGGATTCGTCGCTCTTGCTCGACGTGATCGATTTTCCACTCGTTCCTCCTTCGTACTGCCGTCGAAGTTCCTTGCCTCCTCCGTCCAAGCACCGCAACATCCTTCAACCCGCTCGAGAAACCGGTTTCTCCTTCGTGTTCGTGCACCAATCTCGTCTCGATCGGAGTCTGAACCGCCGCCGCCGCCGCCATCCCCACGAAATCCTACTAGCAGAACTTATTTTTCACCGTCCCGCGTCCGCGAACTGGTCCGTCAGCCCAGAATTTGTATTCCTCCGGTCGAAGATGCATCGACGAGCTTCGAGCTTAAAGGAAAGATGAATATTCATGTTTTCGAAATGCACGCCCGCATTGTACCCACGGGATTTACGGAAGCCACGATCGGCTCGCCAATCGTGGACCTTTAAATACAACTTGGAAACGTACTTTACGAATCGTTCGATCGTGGCTGATTCACAGTACCGATTCGCACGATGTCTGCGCGAGTCTCGTTAAAATTCTACTTCGTTCTCGCTCAGCATGATCGTAATGGTTGTTGGGGCAAAAATTAGAACGTGTACAAAGTCGATTTCTTTGTTCTCCACTCTGTACGATGTATTAATATCAGTCACGCGATACAGTGGGCGTACGTTAACGAATCGCACTCTCCATTCTATTGATCAACTTTTTCTCGCCCACCCTTCGCGTCTTCAGAAAGCGTCTCGTTCTCTTGAAGAAATAACGCACCACCGCCAGCCGAATCCGTTTCCCTTTTCTTCGCTTCCTATCTCGACAGATTCTAATTTATCTTCCCCGTCGCTAGCGATAGAATGGAAAAAAAAGTTCGCCTCAGCGTTGGGGATAGTTCTTATTTTACGAGCGGCTGTCAACCAAAGTTAACGAAAAGTTCCGATTGCAGAAGTTAACGCGCGCGAGTTTTTTACTTTCGCAAATGGCCACGCGCTATCCCTCGTTGTCTGGCGGAGATGATTGCGTGGGAGGGAAAGCTTTTAATTTCACTTTAGGGGTAGGAGATCATGGCATGTCCGCCCGGTAAGTCGTCAAATATTACCTGGCATTTATAAAGATTTGGAAACGATGGATTCAGCAGCAACAGTGCCGCTAGATTCATTCATGAGTCCCGTATTTAAAATTTAAATCCTTCTTCCGTGGAAGTTGGATATCTCTGCGCGACCATTTACCAGATTCTCCTCCTTTTTTTCGTTTAGTGAAAGAGAATCGTAAAGATATTAACTGTTTCTCGAAGGATGTACCCGTTTCGGGCTTCCTTTGTTATTAAAATTTCAATTTTGTGCAAGAATTGTATATAGTTTGTCACGATAGAGTATTCTACTTTACGGATTCATCAATTGGTCGACGATGAACGAAGGGGCGGCTCCCGATATCTTCAGAGGCGACGCAAGTTTTCCCGGTTCGATTTACTCGTCTGTGAATCGGAAAGATTTCGTGGGTGCCGAATCCTAATTTACTTTTTTCATCTCTGCGCCACGACCTTTTGCGCCGCGGTACATTGCCCTCGTCTTCTAGTTCTCCCATTTCCCTGCTCGATTCGAAGTTCGTTCATCCGTGCGAAAAAAGGGAGAAAGAGTTTCGTCGATTTCGAAACTTTTGATCTTCAATTCCATACAGTATTCATTTTACTTTGTATCGTTTACGTAGACGTTCGTCGAGCTCCCAGGTAGCCGTGTAACGTTTAATTATAATTTATCTTCCGCGCGCATTCTTGTCTTCGTTTAAAACACAGGGAAAAGAAGAATCGGATCCTTTTACCTCGGTTATACGTAATGTATGATTCATCTGCCTGTTAAGCGCAATGCCTCGAAGATTAAATATTAATCTGCTTCCCGGAATCTATTCTCCAGTAATTCCCAAGCTTCCAATTATAGTTCGAAAGAGGAGCGGGCTAAACACTTGAAACAATCCTCTCGTCGAGGAATCGGTAACAATCCCGAAATCCCGATTTATCTCTGTCCCGCCACCGCCGCGACCTTCGTAATGGAGTGCATCGGCCTCCCTCGGATCTTAAGTTGCTCGAAAACTTGTCCATCTTACGGTATTAAGAGAGAGTCTCGGTCCTCCTCGGAAATTTCCATTCGGGAAAAATATCCCTTAAAACGAAAGACGTCGATAGCAGCTAAGCGTTCCTGCGCGTTTTAATTGGTATCGAATGGTCCGCGTATTCGATCGGGTGTTCCATTCCAGCAGGAATTACGGGAACATCCGGTTGCATGCACGCGCGGCAATAAAAGAAAATCAGACGCTCCCGAGCCAGGAACAATCCCAAATTCCAATTTATCTCGTTTGTGCCTGGCGACCTTCAGATGGAGGTACATCGGCCTCTGACGGCCCCCTGACTCCTCGCTCCTCGCTCGTCATATTCCTAAACTCTCCTCCAACCCTTTCTAACCAAGGATAAAGCGAGTGCGCGCGAGAGAGAGAGAGAGAGAGAGAGACGGGGACAGGGGGTGAGTTTTTGCCAGGCGAAGTAATTCCACCGGCAGACACCCCCACCAGTTTGTCGGGCGCGTGGCGATACACGCAACCCCTCTCCGCGTGGTTTTCAACCCCCGTTGGTGGGGGTTGTTTCAGGCAGTACGGGGGCTGCGACGACACTGCGGGGAGAGAGAATCACTGGCTGGCTGGCTAGCTGGATGGTTCGCCGACTGGTTGGTTGGCTGGTCGGGTAAGGGGTTGCGTCGTGGCGCCGCCGTTGTCGTTTCTACGCGAATTCGTTTCTCGTAAGGGAGCTTTCAGTCGACGCGCGACTGTCTCCGTAGACGCGTATACTCGCACCCCGTCGTCGGGCACGTAACGTCACCCCCATCGCGAAGTGCAGCGTTCGTCTGTTATTCCGGGGGTGCACACTAGTACGCGAGCAGCGGGTGGATTCGTCCCTGAGAGGTAAACGTGATCTCGAAACACTTCCTCCTCGTCTCGCTTTTTATTTCCGCCAGGTTTTGTGATTGTTTACCGTAGAGTTGGGGGTTGATCACGTTTCGGATAAGTGGATGGATTCGACGCGATCTCTGAACCGATTTCGTACGACCAGCAGAATTTAATCGGAACGCGCGTGCCGGAGAACGGCCTGCCGACTGTATGGAAAGGTTTGCGTCATAACGAAAGAACGTTTATTCGTTTTATTACACCGGGCTCACCCTCGCCCTATCATGCGAGGACTCTTGCGCGCTCGCCAGCCAAATCTGGAAAGAACGTAAAGATAGTAGTACCATTCTAGTTATACGCCTGAGTCATCGAACAACAGCCGCTGTTCCATATCGCGAAATTCAAGCCGCATCGCGCCTCCCCGCTATTCCCTAATTCCAAACTTGGATTGAACGCGAACTTCAACGAGATATCGATCGCAGCCACGAACGTTTCCCGTCATTTCCCTTAATTAGAATCGATATCGAGCAACGCCAACTTTCTTCGCCCCGTTTATTTTTAGACCCGCCGGTCGCGAAACCCCGTGGAAAATCGGCTTCCACGAAAGTTCACCCCTCGCGGTTACGCGTTCGATTCCCAGGCTGTTTTCGCAGGATCGAAACGCCGTTCCGCGTATTTCCACCTAGCCGAGGCCTACGTGGTTGGAGTAAGCGCGGGCAGAACGCGGCAACCGTTAACCAGCGAGCACGCGACCTCCGCGAATAAAAATCCATCTGTTAGCCAGCGAGTTTGTTAAAGAACGGCGATATCGGGGTTTATTTATAGATTCCTAGCGAGTCATTGCGGGCGAAGTGGCGGTCTCGCGAGGCGAGGATCAACGGGTCCGGCACGAAACAACACTGGTGGAACCGTTTCGTGTCCCGTAAGAGCCACGAAGAACAAGGCGGTCAGCTACCGGGTTTTAGCTGACGGCGATATCGATTTCCAACTTGTTGACGAGCCTCGCGTGACGCGCTGGTTTCTCTCTTCGGTCGTGGCGACGTATTCGCCGTATTACGTGCACGAGCCAGACGGTTTCGTTCGAACGTCTTCCAATCTGGTTTCGGTCGAGGCGCCATTGTGGACGAGAGAACCGGTCACGAGACGCCTATCCGATACACGGCGAAAAATAAGAATACCGATGACGCCTGTTTGTTTCTTCTGCTCTTTCCCTTTTTAGCGGCTGCTCGTTCTCTGCCGTTCTCTTCCAATTCGCACTTTACCCGAAAGCAGGGACGACCAAGTCGCCGCGGCTCGTCGCGTAATATTCAATGAGACGTACGAATTGTACGCGACGTCGCGTCCGGCTTGAAAGTTCCAGGCAAAGTGGCTTATTATGATCCGTCCTTTGTCTCGTCGCCTCCTGTGGGGGCTCTTCCTACCAGGGAAAGATTTACGGTGGCTATGGGGAAGAAGTTTGGATAATACTCGCAGAACGCTGCCGCCGATCCTTTCCTGGGGTTGGCTTCTCCTCTGGGGATAGAAGGAACACATAGTCGGGCAGAAACAAAAGAAATATCGCCGGGAGATAAGAAACGTTGGAGAGCAAAAATTGTTTGCCTCTCTTGGACCTTTCAGCGTAACTGCCGCTTCCGGGGAATTAATGTATGTCTCCTTTGCGAAAATTCTACGTCTACCTGGATAACGAGCGCTCTCGGCCGGCGTGGCGGCGTCCCCTTCTTTTTTTTTTTTTTTTTTTTTCTTATCGTTCGTTCCTGGGGGCGAAGGACAGTTTAGCCTGGCTCGACGATTCTGAATAGCCGCCGCGAAGAAATTCGAATTTACCGGTCTAACGCAACAGGACTTATCGTTCGTGTCCGGAAGCCAACCGGTTAACGAATGGAAATGCCGATGTGTTTCAGGCGTCTGCTCGTACCACGCTCAGAATATTTACACCCGTTTAATACGCTACGAGATATTGCGGAGATCGTAAAGTGTCCGGCGATAAAACCGCCGCCGTACGAGACGCCCAACTATATCGCAAACCTAAGGGCCACCTAGTGTTAATAAGTAGAGAGAGTGTAACAACTGAATCAATTATGAAGGACTGTAACCAGAGACTAGCGGCCCGTGTCGCTACGATATCCTACAGCGGTGCTGTTTTTCTAGCGAAACGAATTTCAGTCGCTCGCGAGCAAGCGAACGGTCTCCTTATTCGCAAATTGATTCGCCTCGTATCGGAGAAGCCTGTTTTTATAATCGCGGAATTAACGCGGTTCATAGTCGAGGTGTGGTTGCGACGCGATCGTATATCTCGCGTGTATATTATGCTTAGCTAGTCCATTGATCTTCAACTTCCTTCCTTTAACTTCTCGCCGATGATGGGGATTTGTCCGCGCGCGGCGATCTTTCACGCGTTCGATTATCAATGGAATAAATTGGTCGTAGTGGCACTAAATTATTCCCAGACGTTAGAGTACCGCGTCCGTGAAGCAATTTTCTCGCGTGATTCATAATGTCGCTCGTATCGGGTAATTCATGCACACCGCGTAGGTGTTATCCGATTCTTTCCGTCGGAGCCGCGCGTGCGGACCGCTCCGGGTCGATATTTTTCGTGCATGGAAACTTTCCTAACCATTAGAGGCACGCAAGCCTCCAACCTCGCGTCCGCAGCGAATCCAGTCGCAATTGCCTCGAAATCGATCCGCCGGTAGCTCCTTCGAGTTTCTCCTGGCGGTCGTCGTTCCTCGTGCACGGTTACGGGGCACGCTGGACCAAGCAAATCGGTGCAATTAACGCGCGTAACGTTTAAAATCGGCAGAGACTGGCGCGCGTTAAGTCGTTTCACGGATCTCTCCGCCGTTCTCCAGCGCGGAAAAATGCTCTCGACCAAGTTCCACGAGCGGCAAACAAAAAATGTTTTACAGTCGACGCACCGTCACACGCGCGTGCAAAAGTTATTTCCATCCGCTCGCGAAGCAACGTCTGGTGCGATGCACTATGATCGATCGTCCGACGTATATGTACGCCCGTATTGTTAGACGACCGCCTCTGACAGGTGAGAGATGTCGCAGACGGGAGGGCTTTCCTCCGCCGATATCGCGAATTTCGCGAGCGCGTCGGATATCTGACAGCCGCGCGGCCATCGGGTCCTCTTGCCTCCGATACATTAGTTATTTCCCGGAACGGTCGCGGCCAATTTCCCATCAATTCCCGTCGAATTACCGGCGACGGAGTCAGCGCGAAAATCTCCCGTCTGGAATAACGGCCGATTCACTTTGTCCAACATCCGATTGCGCGTATTTGTTCGTCATTCGTTCGGAACTATTCGCGGAACGATCGCATCGAAAAATTACCTGCCACTCCCGATGAAGTAAGCTGCATATTTCTGGAGCGTTTAAAAAGGAAGCTGCGCCTCGTGGGTTTTTTTTTTTTTTTTTCTTCTTTCTACCAGATACGAAATGGGCGCGGTGATGCACTGTTTGCACGCGGAGATCAAAGGCTCTCTAAAAATATTACTCGCCTATTTAGATTCACAACTTGTACATTTCGCGTAACACAGCTCTGAGAGGCCACCTCAAAAATAACCAACCGCGTTTGCAACGGACATACTTCCTGATCAGCAGACGTCCCTTTTTCAATCTTCGGGACTCCGCTCTCGACAAGCTCCTGCGCGGCAGGCTGAAAACAAACGGACGTGCGAACCCTCGGGGGAGCAGATTCGAAACGATTTCTTTGTACCGTGCTGATTCGAGTCCCCCGTCAGGATTTTAAATTTCCGGCTTCCCGACGCGGACATTTTTTGGACGATTTAAATGTCGCGCGGCGACGGGATCGTTTGATGGCGTGAACGCGTCCGTCGTCGCTGGAAACGTTTTCAACCGGGGCTGCAGATGCGACTGCATTGTGGGACGTGTCCGGCGCTGCGGACCGCCGATAGGATTCATGAAAACTGGTCCATAGAAATCCTCCGCAGACTTGGCTGTTCGCGCGGATACGAGCGCGCGGAGGAAACGTATTGTTTCTGGTAGACAGATTCATTTGGACTTGTCGCTCGCCTCGAAGCGGCATCGATTAAAAGGGCTGCTCGGACAAACGCGAGACCGGTGGATGATTCGCGCGTCGACGCGTTTCCCTTCGTGTCAGTTCGTTGCGAGCGCGATATTCGAGCCGCGTCGTTCCGCGGCGTTTGGCCTCGCTCCATAAAAACTCGCGTCGATCGTACCGTTCCTCCACGGCGAATCAATTCGTCCGAGCCGCGGCATGAAAATGGGAAGCGCGAGCATCTGCGCGCCTTTAGGATTTCGACGACACGCGTTGTGTTTGCAATCGATTACTCGAAACGAATCGAGCGTCGATGCTAACGATACAAATTGCTCGGAACGGGTTGGCGCAAAGCCCAAACGCGAGGCATCGAAATTATCGCGGAATAGAATTCGGGCGTACAAGGAACAAAATGTTCGTACGCTTCGCGAGGCACCGTTGAACGACGATTTTTAGAGAAATCAATTATTTTAGAACGCTTTTGTTTCCGCGGACTAGTCCGCGAGCCTATTGTTCTGACGGTCGACAAATCATTAAGAGGCCACCGATTCTGTCAGGAGATTAACGAGATCAATGCGACTCGCTGGTCGCGGCGGCTCTTGTTAATCTCGGACGTTCCATTAGGCCGTGTTCACAGTGGCGCGTTGCTCCGTGTCCTGTAATCCGACCGCATAAAGACCAGGATCGTGTAATGCCAGGACGCTATCCCTCGCCGTTCGCAATCATGCTCGCCGAACGACATCGCGCATTGTTTTCCAGGCGATGGCCGCGTTCATCGTGCTCGAGTGCTGCTCGGCTGGCCGAATTTATACAGGCGTTATTGCGACTCTGTTCGTTAAACGACAATTCCTTTTAATCCCGCGACTGGTTCTTCTTCGTCTGGCCTAAATCAGCTTTTGTTCGCGATCCGCTTTATTCCTTCCACGGTGGTACTCCTCTGAAATGGATGCTCACCAAAAGCGTCATGCAAAGTCGTCGTAGAAATACAAAACGCTTCGATTGGTCGCGAAACAATTGGGTTGCCGTATCCGTTTGTCGATCGAGTTAATCGAATTTGCCGAGGGAATCACGTACGTATAGACTACTCGTCGAGGGCCATGTGTGTCGTACGGCAGTCGGAAAATTGTCTATCTCGGCGTGATTTTACGGTCCATTTTAACAGGAAATTACACGAAATCGGAGATACGCGAGGGTAGGAAAAATTGGATGATAGGGTGCGTTCGTGTTTCACGGGGATCGCATTAATCACGGCTACCTATAAAGAGATCTGCGTCCCTCGGCTTTCCTGTCTCGTAAAATCCGCAATTTATATGCCGAGCAAGCGTCAGCCATACGTCCCGATCTTAGATCGTTCGTTAGTTAATCGACTTCCGAGCTTATCGGTTGATGAACGCACAGAGTGCATTTACCGTAGTCGTAATCGCGAACTCGCGTGCTGTCAAATCACGGCCATCGTGTGTCACGTGCACGGTGCACACGAACGTGTGCCACATATGTCCATCGACGTTGCACAGGAAATGTTACAGCGTCGCGACGAATGTACAGGGTGTCCTCTCTTATTGAGCCACCGATAATCACGAACGGATATTCGATTGCCTCCACATTTGACTCCCAATCGTCCAAGTCGCCATCTAGGTCCGTACAATCTATTCCCCCGCACAATTTGCGTTCTAATCTAGGTTCAACAGTATCGTGCAGTTAATCGAGCGCGGTGTAGATGATTAGTTATGTCGGATCGATCATAATTGAACACGTCGCCGGTCCATCTGGCTTTCTATTTCGACCGATTCGATCTGCCGGTCTCTTTGCGTGGTTAAAGGGCTGGAACGCTTGCGGTTGGCCTGCAAATCAATTATCCCTTGGGCATTAATTGGAATTAACGTTGCGGCGATTTTATAACGAGACCACGGAGAGAGGCCGGTGGCTCGCGCGCGAGGATTTTCGTCGGCGAAATATTGCCATCGAGTTGCACTGGTACTCGCGAGGTGTACACCTATCGTTGAACAAAGTGCTCCGTAATTGACCCCGTTATGTAATCGATCGAGCAGCGTCTCGCCAACTCTCCCCGATGCTAAACAGGGCTGTTGCAAAATCTGTAATACGATTAATTAAGCACGAGCGCACGCGTTTGAAGGAGCACCCGTACAAGCTGTCTAGGAACGCTGAAACCTGCTGCGGGCGTTTCGATTCTTCGCATCGGCACGCTCCCGGAATGTTCAGTTACGGGGTAGAAAAAAACAAATGGACGAGCGACTCTTCGATTACCAAACTCGCTTCGAATATGCTAAAAGTAGTTTCGCAGCGCGGGGTTGCTAAATACCGAAAGTGATTGCCCCTCGTGCGTGGTGAATCGCGCGCCATCCACGTTCCGCTCGGATATTTTCCGTTCTCCTCGCGGTTTTTCCTCCAGGCCGCTGTCCAACTTGATAAACGCGGACACATCGTGCACGCAACAACCGATGGCGGCGCGGATACACGCGGCTCATCCGTATCGGAGCGTGCACATGTCGGCGCATTTGCGACAGCCGTACTCGCGCGGACGTGTACACACCGGCCAGACACAGGTTGGCTTATGTAAATGGACACGTAACAGTGGATGCACGTTCCGAGAGCAGGTGGAATATGACCCCCATAGTGTGCGCATCGGGAGAATGCACCTCGACGAGGACTTTGCGTTTTTGTTCGCCGCTGCCTCTGTTCCTTTTTATCCCTTCTGCAGTCCCAGAACCCTCTCGCCTCCCTTCGGCTGCTTTTTCCGGCGCTGCTCCGGGGGAAAAAAAAGGCACGAATGGACCGTCCGACGAGTCGCGGAATTTGGTTCGAGATGACGACAATCGTGCATTGTCAGGGACTATTCTCGTTCGTGTAGAAACTTCCATTATATAGCTGGATACTAAATTAATACGTCAACCAGTGGCCACTGATTGATTCACCGACATCCAAGCTGGCCATGTAACGTTGTACCATTTTTTAATAGCAACTGCTACGAAGCTAAGACACGCTTTGGTGAAGTTTCTGTCCGAGATCGAAGTATCGAAATCAGAGAATAAACCCCACTTGACAAAATGGGGTCGTAAAAATACCCTCGTCGAATTGGTTTCGTTGTTTTCGCTCACTGCAATTGCCGTCGGTTAATGTTGCACGAGCTCTATCCATATTCGCATTCACCGTAGCCTGTAAAATTTCTAGCGAAGATCCGGTACCCGACTGGAATACGTCGCCCACTTTAACCAGTCAATATTTTATTTAGCCTGCATCCGAGCGCCTCCTCGTACGCTTCCGTTCTTTCGCCTTTCTTTCGCTGCCAGAAAAGAGCTGCGAGATAATCCCGGCGCTCGTAGAATCCGTTTCAAGACTGCGGCGCCCAAGGTCGACAGGAAAGGGAACTCGGGTGCACGAACACAATCGCGTTCCACTAAAGCCGATTCCTCCATGCACTCGTGCCTCCCACGAAAGCAGCCGTCGAGACCTTTGCGTCGTTCTTCAAAGTTTAACTCTCGATACGCGCTCAGCTCCCGTTCATTTCGAGTGTTTTCGAATATCGGAAACAATTTTTCGATCGTCCGTACTCCGCTTGCATAAAGTCCCTTTGTTTCCCGATACGAAACGAATGCAATCCCCGACGCTCTGATCCAATAACACCTTCCTGTCGGCTACGGTCGCAACCAAATCCCTGATACTCTTACCCAATATTCCCATTCGTCTTTCAAAGGGACGCAAAACCAAAAAAAAAAAAAAGAAAGAAAATAAGAGCAGCGATCCTCCAGCCAATATTTCCATTCTCTTGATATGGGCGCGCACTTGAACTCTCGTAAGCTGGTTCGCAATATTCTCGAAGCTCGCGGCACCTCCTCGCGAACGTGTTCCGCGCGAAACGCAATAATTCGCGCGAGCTTCCGCGAACGATACGATACCGCTTCGTATTGGATACACGAGGAAATCCATGGACCGTTCCGGCAGAGAAACAGTACGGACGACGGATAAACCAGCTGGCTGGCCCGCATACAAATCGTTTCGCGGCACTTCACGGCGAAACTTGCAGCCGCTATCTTTCCACCAGAATAGCTTGTTTCTTAATATAGTTATTCTACCTGGAGTCGAAAGAGATACGTCGTCCACGTGTTTCACGTGTCCTTCGACATTTCCCTCTGACGCTTCTATTCGCGGACGCGCAACGATTCGCTTAATTCGCTGCGAAAAACTATACGTGTTCGAGGGTGCGCCTCGAATTCCACGGGCGACCATTTCGCATGAATTAAATGCTCAGAAACAGGCAGAAGAAGAGAGACGCGGTTTTCTGACGAGAATATTTGCCGTCCGTAGCGTCTCCGCAGTCATCCCTCTGACTGGTGGCTTGCTCGAGTTTATTTTCGAGAACGGCGCATCCTGTCTTCCTCCCAGAGATTTTTGTGCGCCGTTTTCCAATTGAAATCAGCTTGGGCGAAGTCTCGCTTCCGCATAAAGTAACGGAGAGGTCTTATTGTCGAGTAGAAGAATTCGAGGGAAAGAATCTAGAGAGAGAGAGGATCTCCGCGACTTTTCTGTTTGTAAGTACCTCTGGGAAGCAAAATTTCACCTGGAACCCTTCCATTTTTTTGCTCGAGTATCAAAGGCGAAACGTCAATTGCTCTCAGCGCAAATCGTGAACGTTACGATTAAAGAGAAACGAAGAAGCGGGAAGTATTTCTGGTGTCGTACGAATCGAACCGCGCGCAAGCTAAGCACTCTGCAGTAGAATCGTACGTTCGCGGACAGACTCGCGTGCGGATCGTGATTCACGAAACCTCTGGGAAATACTTCTCCGTGTACGTATACGGTTATTTATTATATTGTTCGTAATCGCGTTTGCGAAATAATTATCGGACTTTCCGCTGGGCTTAATGGGTTTCGCGAATTCGCGGCGACAATTTACGCGGCGCTATAAAACGCGAAATTTACAATGCAGCCGGTTCGCGACACGCGGCGTTTTCGAGGGCCAGGGACTCGATTAACTCGCGTACGAGCGGCTCGAACCTGTTCCGCGGCTCGCGGCTACGCGAAGGCTTCGTAAAACCGAGCGGAGAGCACTGCTTAAGGACGCGATTTTTGGTGGCTCGATAATTACGTCGGTGGTGTTTGGCGAATTGTCTTGCGAAGGAATTGTCCGCGAGTCATTAGCGATAATTGCGCAAAAATTCTGCCTATGCGTGTTGATTACTGTCGATTAGCGCGGAAGGTATGTGGTACGAGGTTTTTCTGCGAATGACGCCGTTAGAACGAACCGGACACACGGTCGTTCACAATGCACCGTTTGTCGCTAACAAAGCGCAATCTGTTTTGCTTTTTTCAATCCTGTTTCGCCACACAGCCGTCGATCCTCGCTGCATTAGGAGACGGACATTACGACCGTTCGTGCCCCGGTGCTGCGAGGAAAAAAGGAGGCGAGCTACGATTGTCCCGCGTCGGAGCCTCGTCCGTGCGGGGCCGCACGAGCTTCCAATTTCGCTCGTGATGCACGAGCATTTCCTTCTGCTCGATGGTTTCCGCTCGCCAGGATTTATTGGTAATTGGAAAAGTTACTATCAGCGATCGCGATGCACGCGGGATACACGGTCCATTCGTGCCGCGACCCTTTACCCCGACTTCTTCCCGAAACACCGCTGACCGGATACTCGCGCCACGATCTCAGTTCGTTTAATGAAGTTACCTCTCGTACAACTTCCTATCTCGCCATTCCAACGATGTCCGAACGAAATTGCTGCTCGAAGCTGGCTCCGCGATGCTCGACAATTATCGTGATTTCGAACGGTTCGATTTCGGATCAAAGCACTTATTCACCGACCGCGATTTATCGGGGGGGGCTTTGAATAAAATCCAGCCTCGTTAAAGCTCCCCTCCGGCCGTCGCGTATGTGTAGTTGCAACGCGTCGCAACCTCTTAACGTTAATCACCCGCGGTGCAGTGGAGTTCTTCGTTTATTCGCGCAATTTCGCCCCGACCTCCGCGAACGAGCCGCGCCATTGCAACGCGTGGCACCCCGGGGATTGCGCGGCCGCCCCCGATACCGTGGCGTTTACTGTTAATTGGAACAATTATTGCAAGTCGGAGATGCGATTTCAGCTCGACGGACACCGACGGAGCGGCAGGCTGCAGTCCTGTCTGGCAGCCTAACGTGGTTAGCCCCGAGGTAATAATTGCGGCCAGAACATTGCCTTGTAATCAAATTGGGTCGCCTACGATCCACGGCTACCGTGACGTGCTGTTCGGACTCCAATTATCGCAATTCGCCGCTGCGTTACCTGTGCTAAGATGATTGTCGCGCGTGCCTTGCGTAATTCGCGCGCGTCGCCATTTCGGACTGGGTCGCCCGCCAATGCGAACAGAGTCGCGAAGCGGGAACAAAATTCAAAGCAAAGTGGAGCATTTGTCGCGTGTGTGGTTAATTCGTGTGATTTTTTTTTTTTTTTCTTCTTTTTTTCGGAGTAATTTGCAAACTTGGTTGCCTGTTGACGGTGGTTCTCGGCTAGGAAAATATTCTCGGTTCGAAAGGGACGAGCCACGAGAGAAAGAGGCCGCAGCCGATTGCACGCGACTATTTATAACGAATCGATACCAGCCGTCGGCTGGCGCGTTCTTCACGTGCTCGACGCTCGCACGTGCAAAACGATGCGAGCACCGAGCAACGTTGTTCGCTTCGCACCGGATCGATGAAAAGAGAGGCCTCGCGAATCGCGGGCTGCCAGGACAGGGACTCGCGTGTTCCATTCGAACCCAGGAACGCACTCGACGCGACGGTGCGACAATGTATTCCGTCTGATTATACATCGGACGCGATAGTAAGTGGTTCGGTTCGAGTCGCGTCGAACGAGATAGTCGCTTCTGTTCGAGCCAGCTGTAAGTTGGAGCGTTAATTGGACGAAGTTCGGATTCGTCGCGTGCGAGATTAACGAGCCGAGCATGCGTGGATCGCGATTTATCGTCGCGAGCAGACAGCTCGCCGAGGGGCATCATTTTTTCTCGAGATTTCATTTTCCATCGAGCAATCGTCGCTACGGGGCTAATTGTCACTACGCGTCACTAAGCGTCACTACGTCCCGAATCTATCCACTTTTCTCCGATCCCCCATCGTCCTCTGCCTCTCAGGGCGAATCGGCGACACTCACGATCCTCCTTCCTCTTAGCTTATCCGAATTATGCGCCGCGGCGACGAATGAAATTGCGGATCGCTGAAAGGACGATAAATCGTTTGACGGCCATCCGGTCGGGGAAGAAGAGCAAAATGTTCGTCGCTATGGTGTTGCACAAGCACAACAAGCACAACAATGGAAACCACTCGAACCACCATTCGAGCAACAACAACTCGACCCGCACAACGAATAACCTGAACAACAACAACCACATCAACAACAACGTCGCCAATCTGAATCAGACGTTCAACTCGAGGGCGGTAAGTGTTGAGAATTTCGAATATTTTCCGACTAAACAGCAGCGCGAGCGTCTTCGAGGAATTCGCCAGGGAGGAACTGTGCTGCCACGTTGCGCACACATTATTTTTCGTTCGTTCGTTTCCACGATTTCGTTTGCACAGCGTCGCATGAGTTAATAGTTGCGCAATTTTCCAGGACCGCGGGGCGGTTAATTCAGGAAACGAGTTTTGTTTGAAGTAGCATAATATATAAATGGTCGCGCGTGTATACACCTGTTGCTCGTTGCCCGAAACGAAACCTGTTCGATTAATCGAAGTGACAGTAATCTTGACGAACAGGCGCAATTAAGTGCGTGTCCAGGCGAACGCATTTGGAACCGGTGATACACGAAACCGCGTTAAAAATTATTATCCAGCGTCGACGTTGTTACTTACGCGACTCTCTCGTCCGTGTCCGTTTAATCGCGAACGCTCGAGGTGGCGACCACGATTTTCCCGCGAACGTTTCAGATTTCTCTCGTACTTTCGTCCCGCTAATTCTGCGTCCGCGCGTCCCTTTCGTAGACGCGCTGGATACAAGTTCGCCAGGAAGAACGGCGTCCTTTTGGCACGATCCAGACGGATTTTTATCATTCCACGGACGAAAAGTCGGCTGCTCCTTTCGGCGTGGTTAAAGTCGCCGGGGAAAGAAAAATTTTTCCGCTCGACGGGAAATCGCGTTTGCGGTGCAAAGGGAAGTTATCTTCGTCGGTGCAGCAAATCCTATGAAAATGCGACGATTTCGCTGACGCGAGCGGGCGGCTTGCCATCTTCCACGTTTCCCTGCTCGTCGCGACGCGTCGTCGCCGCGCGTCGTCCCCCTTTCCCATTACCTTTTTACATCCGGCCGTCTTAATTCCGCCGCCGTGATTCACTTTTATTTCGCGCCTGTTTCCACAACGTGTGGCACGCGTCATCTTTCGCGGCTCGACCAGTTGATTTCATTCCCATCGGTTCAGATTGGTTAGAACCGATCGCCGTTGTCCCAATTTCGGGTCCCGGTTGTGTATTCAGGTTAGATACATCATCGGATAGATGGATGAGAGAATCGTGCATTCTCCGCGTGGTTGAAGTTCGAACGGGACGATAACGTCGATCGAATAACGATGCTTGAATATCGTCGGCTGTATCGCTGAACGACGAGCCCCGTAATATTAATTTTATCGCCTCCATTAAAAACGGATTCATTAAAAGCTGAGCGTTTTCGATGGGATTGTCGAGCCTCCGTGGGTCGTTGGCTCGGACGAGTGTGCCACTTTGTTTGTCGCGCTGTATCGACGGTTTTTCTGGCCTGGAATGCGATTGTAACCACGCTGCTCGTTTACAGTTGGCCACCGACAACTGTTATCGGATTCCATTAAAAGTTCGATCATTGATTTACGAGTAATTATTCAACGCTCATCTTCCGATCGCGCGCGCTAGTTACACTTGCGCGCCTCTTTCTCGAGCGAGTCGTTTAATTTCCCTCTTTAAAACGCTCGCCCGTGGAAGGGCCGTCGATATTGTACCCGGAGAACGATGTCAGAGAACGGTTATCGCGCGCCTGCTACTTCATTCGCGATCCAATTTCGCTTCAATTTCTGTCGCGGATTGACTAGACGGGCCATCGATATTCGGCGAGGGGGCCTCTTTTTATTCCGAAACCCGCCTGATTGTTTTTCATCTCTGTGTTTGAATATTTCTTTGCCTCCCCTCCTCCCGGTTCCTTCTTTTTTTTTCCCCCTCCCCCCTCGTTCTGTCATCCCACCCAAGTAATTTCCCTGTGGCGCGATTTGCATGCTGTTTGCCAGCGGGCGGTCGGTTTATTTTTCGAGGAAAAGGGTGGAGGACTACGAATAAGTTAATTGCATCTATCAGAGGGTTCCGTCTCGGTCCTGGCCGACGCTTCAAGAGGTTTGCATGCAAATGAACCTGCGAGATTAAGTCCTTTGTGTTATTCGGTCCTGATAACGAACGTGTTAAAGGACTCGCCTGAAAGGCTATAAATTAACAACTAGATTAAACTGTCCATCGCGGAAGTCCCCGTGTCTCGTCGCCACGCGGCTTTGCATTCCAAAGGGTCTGTGTCGTCGTCGTACCTTCAAACGGTTTCGATCCGCATCTCGCGATCTCGATGCCTCTGATTTATCGTCGTTTATTTCACGTTTCTTAATTAGAGGGGGGAACTGTCTGCGAAAGTTACGTAATTACGTTGACGAAGCAATCCTTTCCGGAGTACACGGTTTTTTCACTTTTCACGAGATTCAAAGCGACGTCTTATCCTCTTACGAGTGCCTCTGACAGACCGGGACGGTTCGAACTTCGTCTACGTCGACGGCTAACTTTCTCAATTTCCTGCGGTGGGTAGCGTTCGCTCTGCCTGATCAGTCAGTGGTGTCACTTTCTCCGAAATCAATCCCGACGACGACGCGCGATCGCACCGAGAATAGAGATTCACCAGCGATAAAAATGCCGGTAGAAAAAGAAACCGCGGCGATAGAAAATGGCCATTTAAGAACGGTAAAGAGGAAGTTCCAATTGCACGTTAACGAAGTAAATGTGTTCGTTAACGGAGCGAACATGCCCATTAACGAAGCGGCCGGATCAAGCCCTCGGTCGCTCGATGCCAACGAACGTGTTAAAGGACTCCCTCGAAATGCTATAAATCGCCTAGTAGATTAAACCGTTTATCATGCAGCGAGACGCGTGCCTGTATCAGTCCCAACCCCGAATCCTTCAAACGCGATCCAAACCCCCGCGATAAATCAGTCTGCGCCACGTGCGATCGGGCTCGAGGTTTTCACGGTGCGTTGGTGAGTGAAGTACGATGCACCGATCGGTGCTAACAAGTTTATTTAACGTTCCAAGTAAATTACGTTGCAGCCGTCCTTTGCATCGATACCTCAGAGGCGCGATTGCGTATCTAGTTTCGCATCGAGAGGGTAGAAGAAGATTCCGAAACGGAGGGTGAAAATATCGGTGTACGTGGCGAGGAACAAAGGCGGTTAAATAGATCGTCGAAGAAGTGGATTAACGCTTCTTTTCGTTAAAAGACACCCCTCTCGATATCGAGCGGTCGACCCTTTCACGTTCTTCACCCTGCTCACCCTTCGAAACTCAGTCGGCACGCAACCCGGTTCGGAAGCAGTCCAATCCGATTTTCCAGGCGTTCCTCCTTCGCTATTCTCGCCACGCGCTTCCACAAGATTTTTCCGCGCGAATATTCCTTCGTCGAACGTTCTCCTCTCGTTCCCACCGCCCGTCGAGGGTTCCTCAAATTTGATAGCACCCGCGTGCGATCCCCTTGTTACGGATCCTATCAGTTGCGGGAAACAAAGAGCTCTAAAACGCTGATGCGTTTAATTAACGGCGCCCACTCGAGATGGCCGCATTAGCCGAAAATTCACCCTCGACCGTTGTTCCGTGGGGGTTGCACGGGCTGCTCCCGTGTCCGTGGCAGCCACGGCTGACAGCAGCGGTCACGTTGCCGGGGGTGGTTATGCTCGAACAATCAGTGGACGGAGGCCCCGGTCGTAATCAGCGCGATTACGCCTGCCGCTCGTTTAATTCCGTGCAAGTGTCGTTAATACTCGACAAATTGGACGAACCGTTCCGCTGTTGCGAACGGAAAATGGAAATGTTGCGGCGATGATTGGGGTGGGCGGGGCGCAAGACGCCACTGGAACCATGGTCAACGGGGGGCGTCATTTCCGGGGGTACGAAAGCGATTATCGATGCGCGCCAGATATTTGATCAGCTATTTCGAGCCTGATTTTGACGCTTCCTTACTGTTTACCGAAATTCTTCAACTCCGATTCCCTCCCCTCTGAATGATTCAACGGATTATTAACCGCCCGGAAATGAAGGGGTCGGCAAACAGGACGCGATCGAGTTCGCGTGCTTAAATATTTAAAACGAGCGCGCGTTTTCGACCGTCGTTCCAGAGCTCGCGATGCGTTCGCTTTCATTGGTTCCCTTTGCGCTCGCGATACCGAGCACGGTTGCTTCTTTCCTCGCCGCCATTTAATCGACCGGAGTTGCACGCTATTTTCACCTCCGATCGATCTCGCGGACACACTGGTTGCTCTCGAGACAAAAAGCCGACGATTTTTGCACGCTCGCAGCCGAGACCAGCGACGGGGCGTAGCTAAGCGAAGGGTTTTTGTTAGAAGCTAGCCGAGGTCCGATCGATGAACTTTAGGCCACGTTCGCACCAGGCGAAAACCGTCGTGAAAGTCGCGCGATGGTCGAAGATCGACGGCTGTTGCGTCTCGCGGAAGGTGAACTACAAATTGCAGCAATAGAGATGCGAAATCGGTAGAGCGCCGTGCGCGTCCGCCGTCGAATGGCCAGCGCCACACCGTACGATTGGGTTTCTCTCGTGAAGAGTCGTCGAACAGTGTACCCGGTGTCCCGAATAAAACCTGAGCGTGCCGAACGATCAATCGACCTACTTCGCGAACGGTGGAGGGAAGAATTTAATTACACCGTATAAGGTGGCGCTCGAGCACGAGCGAGAGGAGGCGAGCGAAGGAACGGCGAAGTGAGAAAGGAAAGAGGGTACGGTGTAACGGGATAAGTGCCAGTGTCAGGCGTTGTGTAATCGGCCGCATGAGAAAGGTCGGTGGAACCGAACGATCGTTGCTCCGTAAACGGTGGACGTGCTGTGGAAATTCCGATGTTCCTCGCAAACACACCAGCCAGATTTCAACGCTGCTCGCTCGAGGATCGACCTATTCGCTCGCGATACGTACGAGTTCATCCTCGCTACCCTCGCCAGGGAAATTACGAACAAATCTGTACCGTGGATTCGAGAAAAGCTTTTGGACCCGGTCGAAGGAACTCTCGTCCGGCGTTATCGTTGTGTATTTGCATTTCGTTTGAAAATTATCCAGTAGTTAACCATTTCTACCGTACAAAGAGTCGTTTAACAGCCCAGTCTCGGCGCATCGAATAATTAGCCGGCTCCGCCAGTAGTTACACTATTAAACACTCACGGCTGCCGCCATTAATGCATCCCACGTGCATTTCCCCTGCGGCCACTAACAGGAAGCCCTCCCAATGCTAGCAGGGGCCAGATCGTCTAATGGCAACGATGTAACGACCTTGCCGGCACGGTATCTTCCGCTTACGAGCTTCCTGATGCCAACCACGGGCAGACCCGCTCGTAAAACTCCAACTTCTGCCACGAAACGCGTCGGGTTGTCCGTTGCTTTTATGATCGACGGTCCCGACCATCCCATGAGAAACTCGCGCGTTTAAGGGCAATCGCCTCGAGATCATAAATAATGCCTCGCCGTCCCGAAACAGATATCGACAGCTACGTAATTGCGTTGTCTTCGTCCTAGCTGCTTTCCCACCTTCGCGGATGCGACCCCTTTTTCCCTCGCCTCGAAAGAAGATACTTCGCCCACAGCCGATTCGGTCGTTCGTCCCGATAGCTTCGCTCCTCGCAGCGTCGATATCGCTGATAGGGATTACGCGATGCGGGCGTGGCGTTCGGTTTTCTTTTAACGAAACACGCGCAAGAGGCATTTAATAATGACCGGAGGATGCGAGCGAACCTAGTTCGCGGAACGAACTTTTCAAGCCGATGTTTCCATCGCCGCGATGACTTCCCACGTGGAAACTCCTACGCACCGTGTAATTCGCCTTTAATGCACCGCTTTTATGTATCGACGCTGTGATATTAAGAGCGCCCTGAATCAAAGGCCGACGGGGATAATAGACATTCCGTTGCCTACTTTCTCAACCGGCTCGGCTGAATCCCGACGACAACTATTTCTTGTAATTGTCTCGCACGGTCCTCTCGCATTCCGCGATTCCCATCCGTCCCGTTTCGCTTTTTCCCCGTCAACCTCGAGCTTTCCTTTCCCGCTCTCTCGCCGCGACATTTTAATGAATTCCCACTTGAAATTGTCTTTGAGTTCGACGCGACCGAAATTCGCCATATTTCCCGGGGACGTGCTCTCCAGCGGCACTTCCCGCGAAGCACCCATCGGACTTTTTGGCATAAAACAGGGTGCTTAACGCCGCGGCGGCTCTATTTCCTCGCGTCCTCGAAAGGTAACGATTCTCAACCGCGTCTCTATTCCTCGCTGCTTAACTTTTAAGGAACGTAGACGCGGTCGAACGTCCCGGCACTCCATCTGCTTTCAGACCACCGAATGCAAATGTGGCGCAGCTGAAACTTTCGTTTAGTGGCCTGCTTAACCCCCTCGCCGGGGTGGGTCTCTACCCCCGTGCTCGCATCGCAGCCACTCCGGAAAAATCGAATATTCTCCGAGCCCTTAACCTACCCCACCCATCGCCCTCCACCTTTTGGCTGGCTGGTCCATTCTTCTGGCCCTGCCAACCGCCCCGTTCTACTTCGGGGCTCGTAATGCTGGAATTGGCAAGCTTCCTAGAGAGACTCGCACCACGGGGCGAAACCAGGCCCCGTTCCGACTCCATCCTCGAGTATTTACTAACGATTGCATTCCTCCGGATATATTATTTACGGGCGGGTCGAAGCGACGCGAGGAATCGAACCTCTCTCCCTCTTTCTCTGCTTAGGATGATAAACTTCGAATGGGACCCGCCGAGGTGGATACCGCGCGACCCCACGGCGGATATAAATCTCGTCGGAGGCTAGTCGTAGCCTCCCTAAATCGCGATTTGACTCGCGTAAGATCGAGGTGCCACGTGGCTCGTAAATACACCGGTCGGGGTGCTGGCAAAGAAAGGAGTATCTCGGTTGTTCCGTATGAAAATCCGCGGAACGCTTTATCACGTCCGACGATGCCGATTTACGGCGGGCAATCCGTACGCCGCGTACGCGAACGGATGGGCAATTGTCCGTGGGAAATTATCCGGCTCGTGCCGTCCAGAGTTTCCGCGGAGTTTGACGCCGCGGCAATAGTTGCCGAGTCAAACACGGAATGACAAACAACGTTACAGGGAGCTCGGACGGACTGCATAAATGGACGAAAATTTCGTGATTGCGCCATGGTCAAGTGGTACGAAATTTACCGGGCAAAGTAAATAGCGTATTTGCGCTGATAGCCGACGCGCATCGTTTAGCCGGTGGATTCTAGCGAACTGCTAGACGCGGAAGTTTGATTATTACTATATAGTATTTGTCGGAGTTGTTAGCGAGGCAAATGTCCGCGGGTGCGGTCCGCGATGCGCTGTCCGGATCGCGCGGTGTAAATTCGTATTATCGCCCCGCGAGTTGATCGCGGATCGTAACGTCGTTTCACCGTCGAATAAACGAAGTTACGCGTTTACGGTATCACCCGATAAACCGGGCGGCGCTGAATGGCGGGGCGCGCGAACTTTTTTGCCGTTCGTGGAGCGGGCACGGAAAAAGGGAGAAGAGAGGAGCGCGCGGTGCACTCAAATAAATGAAGAGCGGTGTTCGCGACGCGCACCGTCGTCGTTCCTCCGCGCGACAAGTTTCCCGTGTCCCAGTGGGGCTCTTTTTAAAAGTAGCGTCGCGCATACTTGTTGTTACAAACGTCTTTCTGCCTAAGATGGATGTATCCTTGGAAACTCGCGGACGCCTCGAAAGATTCCGCCACGGCGACGGCGGAGAAACTCGCTGAAACTTCCTGACTCGCTAGTTTCCGAAACTTCCAGCGAGATTTCGTTTATCTTCGGTCTTCGAGGCGGTATCGACGTTCGATTTCGAACCTCGCCGTCGTCCCCGGCGGCCTGCATTCTACGCACTGTCTCGACCGCGTCAAATGTCAGACCGCCATTCGAAAGGGAAACGAGCACCGTTGCTCTTTAATGCCAACGCGCTTTCAGCGCCGGGCCGCTTTAAAAATATTTCGCCTTGCCGCGACTGCCGAGAGATGCTTTCGCAACCGCGGCCGGATGATTGCTGGTTGCGACTAGTTGACTTTCGCGAAAGATAAGAAGGGAACTGCGACCTCCATCAAAGCCAGACTCGCCGTATCGAGCAGCGAGAGATAGGAAATTAGAGAACGCGGGGACGTGAAATATATTATTTAGGACGTGGTCGATGAACGTGGCTTATCGAGTTCGATCGATCGACGAGCGCCTTTATCCGGCGAGCAATCGACATCGAAAATTTCATCACCGTCGGGGAAGGAGATTCGTGACCGGTCGTGACACAATTGGGGCAAATTCGTAACGCGGCCGACCCCAACGGCGCATTTCTGACACTCGATAAAGCGAGCATATCGATCGCGCGGCGATTATGTCATCCCTTGTTCTAGCACGGCGACGCTCCGCGTCGCCTTGTTCCGCTCCATCGTCCGTGAAAGAATTCTTTTCTTCTCCGGCCGCGGGGTTAGCCGCGGTGAAACGTTTCGGTAATTTGCAACGCGTCCGAATGAGAATTCAGACCTCGTGTAAGAGGCGTCGACTCTCGATTAAGTAATCGAACGGGGAGAGAATGGACGGGTGGCTACGTTTCACTGAAATTTCATCAAAAGGAGAAACCGCGGGCTTATTTCCGTGGAAAATTTGCAGCCGAATCGTTGCTAAAGTGCCGTAAAATCGCGGGACTCGCGATGTTCGTCGTTCCTCGCTCGACGTGGGCCTTTAAGCAGCGTTCGGGAATTAAAAATGCGCTCGCCTCGGAGACCGCAGAAATGAAACCGAATCGAATTAGCTCGACGGATGTGTGCGCGGATATTTATGGACGTATAGTTTGTAACTGTAAATGCGGCGACGTACGTATTCGATCGCTCGTGTTAGTTTCGAGCGCCTCGCGGTATCTCGTCGCCTTTCACTCGGCTATACTTCGCGCCATTGTGCAGCCACCAGTTGTGCAACGATATTTTAGTTCGCTCGCGTTGCAAAACGGACGCGTACCGTATACACGGACAACGGATTATCGTTACCGTTCCATTGTCTTCTGTCCCGTGACATTCCCATTTAATTCGGTGACATATTTCGTACCCAGCCCGCTAAAGATACCATTCGACGATACCATTAACGACATTTTTCCGTCGCATCTAATCTTCGCCATCGAATAGAAAGTTTTCCCCGCGCTTTCTTCCAGCCGCTCGACAATTAACAAAGGTGGCCACGATATCGCGATTTCAGTCGGGAGCGATCCGTTCCCCTATCGCTCGATATCGCCAGGAGATACCACGGCGCAACGCTCCGCTCTCTGCCGCGTTTGCTTTACAGGCTACGTCGCGAGTCAAAGCCCAGAGACTAGAGAGACTAATGAACCATTTAGCCGTGAAGGAACACCGCTACGATGGAAAGTCGGCTCGTGGATCCGCGGTGCACTCGTCTCTCATTCAGAACGGTCATAAAACCGTGGAGAGCGGATTTATTCGCGAACCGGCACGCGAAAATACGGCCAGCCGACGCGCGGATTTTAAATCGAGTCCGCTCATGGTCGTCGCTATTAAAATTCATCCCGCGCCGGGGCGATACCATTAAAATTTAATAGCCACCGACGCACGCGTCTCCGATCCGCGACCCTTGCGTCGAGCGTCGCCCTTCTCCCTTCCACCCCTCTACTCTACTTCTGCTTCCATCCCGCTAAATACTCCGCGAGGTATGACTCTCGATTCGCGTGGCGAAAAAAATGCACGCATTGCGGATGCGATAGCTTACGGCATTATTAATAGCCCAGCGCGATTGGCGATCAGTGATAAATTTTAGTTCCCGATCGATCCGCCACGACGATCAATCGTGGTCCAGACACGAGGAAATTGGTCGACCGTTTCGAGGCTAGCTGCGATCTACGAAATTGCGCTCGCGTGCTCGCAAGCGCCTCTCTCGCTCCGTTTCGTCCACGGAGAAATACGCTCGAGCGTTCGAAGGACGATGCCACGAGGCTCTGCTCGTGATTAGAGTTTCGAAAAGTTCGTTGGAGAACGCGCGACCAGCGAGATCGGTTCGCAAATAATTTTCCACGCGGCCGCGGGAAATGCATCGAGAATTTTATTAGTTGGCTCGCGATCACGTTTATCTCGGCGTTAAAACCGATCGCCCGTTAAGCGTCACGATTTCGTCCGTGGATCGGACGACGAGCTCGCATGATTTCTTTATAGATCACGTCCCAGCGGGTAGGCGAGCGCGAGCACGTAAAGTAAGAGTCGACGTTCCGCGTACAATCCAATTCACGACGGGGCAAGCTTGTTTGTTATTCCCTCTTGTTCCCTTTGCCTCGCGTTATCGATTCCTCGACGCCGTTCGACTCGGCTCCGAACGATAACTTGGATAGGTTCGATTGCGAGCAATCGATTGCAACATCCGTCACGGACGCGTCTCGGTGGGAAGTTTCGAAAAACACGTTTTCACTCTCCTTACGGGTTTGTTAATAGGATTTTAAAGCGGACATATTTCACGGAGAAACCTTCGAACGAAGATCTCGAGGCAGCTCAGAGGACCGTTAGAACGACGATCCTCCTCGAATTGAAGCGCGGACGATTCCATCGCGTTTTCGAAGACGAATCGGACGGTCGCCGCCATTGTTTCGCAACGATGAAATAACTGCAGTCCAAGGTGTTGCTATAATGATCGAAGTTACGAAAGCGAATAGAGTTTCAACGTCTTCCGCGCGATGGGTCGAAAGGATTCAATGGCGCTCGATAATTCGGATCGGCGTGTTTGCAGGATCGCGATGTTTGACGAAGCGGCGCGAAAGAATATCGAAAACCGTGTTCACCAGCGGCCCTGAACGTTGCTCAAGCGTGATCCTCGCACAATGGCCCGTCGAATAATGCGACTTCCTGTTATAGCGTTTGCTTCCTTTCCATCCATACGCGGAAATTGAATCGAATTTTTTTTCCCTCCTCTCGGCTCGCGAAACTTCGTCGACATCTCTTCCAAAAAACGAGTAGACATCGCACCGAGTCACCCGAATGAATGAATAACAGTCGTCGAACGTGTTCGAAACTTCGTTAAACTTCATCGAGTCGTAAATCCTTCGCGAGCTGGGATCAAACTTTTCCTAAACGCAACGCCAGATGCGCAGCTGAATGCAATCATGTTAAATCCAGCGTAATTACTCGTAGATGAGAGATAGCCGTGGTACCGTTACAGTTGTTAAACCGTTCATCAGTAGGCACGTTGCTGGCTGGTTTACATAAAAACCTGGAAACAGCAGTTTCATGTTAGCATCGAGGCGGACGATGTCACCGCCACCGATCCTCGAGGTGTTACAAAATCCCTCGTTCATTAGCCATCGTTAAGCAATTGTTTCGTCACTTTCCCTATCGTAGCCCTCGCCCAGACAGTCTCTCCTAATTACGATCGTAACGCCGTCCATTATCAACGCGATCGCCGCGTAATCGCTGCCTCCGATGCGCTCGAATCGCGGGGAGAAAATGGTCGCCGGTGAAATTGCCGCGCGCTATCTCGAAGAGGTAATAACCCGTGCAGGGTGACGAGGGGGGGGATGAAAGGGATCAGTGTCAGCGGAGTGGTCGTTCGAGCGATAGTGAAAATAGTCCGCGTAGGGAAAAAGTATCGCGTCTTCGCGTGGATTCGCTTGAATCGTCGCCGATTCTGCACGGGCCACCGGTGATTTCCCGCAAGAACGATTTGCATACGAGTTCCAGTTGCAGCGGCGTTTTTGTCGGCGTAACGGGCGACGGAGGAAAAAACGAGCAAGAGAGAGAGAGAGAGAGAGAGAGAGGGAGAGGTGGTAAATTATTTAGCACATGGAAAATAAAACGGGACGTCGCGCCGTGAAATTGCGTTGCTCGTGTTTCGCGATCCAGTTACCCGGGGCTTCCAGCTTTGAACCGTAATTAAGCGCCGCTTTTCCGACCAGCCAGTTCGTCGGTCGAGATACTCCGTGACCTTCGAGATCGGCCTTTTTCCACGCGGATCGAATCAATCGAGCGACCACCGGGGTGTCGATCGATTCACGTCGACACCGCGATCGGTCGACCGACCAGTTTCAATTTCCCGGCTCGCGAATCCGCCGGATAGAACAGCTATCTTACACTCTTGATTGACCTTTTCGATACCAACGGTGCTTACAGTTATCCAACATCTGGCACTTGTGGTTACCCCAAAGGTGAGCACAGTCGTCCGCTGAATGCTTCTCTGGCGCGCTGAGGATCGCGAGAGTCGCCCGTCGAGGTTTCCTAATCCACGAGTTCCTCGAGCACGAGACTACGCGTGCGTAGATTCGCGTCGCAATTTTCCCGTTTAGGCGAAGAGAAAACGCGAGCCGCCTCCGATTTTCCGAGCTTTCGTACGGTACCGAGACCCCGTTGGCGATCGATCACGTTTACGCTCCGTAAACCGGCGCGTAATTTCGTAATGATCGGCATCGTCGTGACCGGCGATCCGTAAGCTTGGCCACCGATCACAACCTTTTCAAGGCCTCGAAGGAGGGGCCCGGTCTCTTGCGTATCGTGTGTCCCATTATCGTTTCGATCAAGGTTACCACGCTTATGAATATTCACCCGTTCGAATCGTGACGTCGCGCGTGTCCTATCGAAACGAGCCGGTCGTTCGCCGCTCGAGCTCCATTTTATCCTCGAGCACGCCTATCCGGTATCAGCCGCGAGCCACTTTACCAACTATCAGCGGCTCTTCCACTCGGCTACTTTTCCCCCCCCCCTCTGATTATCTAAATGCAAAACCAACTCCGTTATCCGTAATATCAGCGATGTTTCTAATCGGCGTTAGAAAAGGCGAGCGTCCAAGGGCAAAAGAACGAGTCGCAAGATGTCCGTTCGCCGAGTAACACACGTAGGAACGAGTTCACGGTATCCATCGGGTGTCCGTATTGTCCGGCGACCATTCTCCAGCCACTTCCCCTACTCCGTTCGCGTTTGATGTCCTACGGCAGGCCGCTCGCAGCGGTCTCTCCCGCGCCTTTCTTCGCGCTGCTGCACCGCGTGTCAGTTCGAAAGCAACCGCGGACAATAACTGACAGGCAACCGGTCAGCCAGCCAGCCGTTCTGGCTGCGAAAACCGCGTTCCTTTCCTTTCTCGCCCAGCGATTCCACTAGCTTCTCGTCCATGTTCCGCGGACGTGCTGCGCCGGACGTGGCGTGTTTTCTACGATACGTGAAAATGTGAGCGACCGCCCGTGCGAGATGGATGAAACGTGACCGGTGTTGTGACCCGATACCAAGATTGCGAGTCCAGGTGATAGTGTCTGCGACAGTGTTCGACGACGTGCCGACGAGTAATCGAGCTTGTCGAGAAGGTGCGTGTACGTCGAGAGGAGAGCCAATAAAGTTTCTCGTTCGGGTACCAAGTGAGATCGATGCGTCGACGTTTCCAGGTACAACGTCCGGTCCGAAGGAACGACCATCGTCGCGAGCGATACCGTGGAGCGCGGAAAAAACGGTGGAAAAGCATCGATAAATGGCCGCGCTCCGGAGGAGGAAACATATGTTATCAGGGTCGCGAGTCGCGCGCGCGATTATCTCCTCGTATGGGTGATAACGCGAGCATCCGATCGAGGATTTATCGTCGCCCGTGACCAACCTCGCCCAACGCGTATCCGCGTCGATTCATTTTTCCCGAAACCCGCTCGAAGCTGGCCATCGCTGAGCGTTGGGTTCCCCCTCGGGTTCCGCTGTTTCTGGACGAAGCGAAGTATCGCACGCTCGCGGCGTGTGACATTTAAATGTCAGCGGAGCGCGGCCCATCTCACCGCGCGCTCGTGAGCCGATCTCAGGATGCTAAGCGCGGTCTATCCTGTCCTTGCTTGGTCCGCTGATTTCGGCACGACGTTTCCGCGGAAAAGAGATCGCGTCGATGGTAATTATTTGAGCGGTGCACGGTCGGTTAAACGCCGCTACGACGTCTCGGACAGGGGGCTGTCGTCGGGATAAGTAAGGTAGTGGTGCTTTCGAGCACGGTAGGTTAATTCTCGTCTAATAGTGGCCGGGTTATTCAGAGCATAAAATGGTCTGCGCGCGGGTTCGCCTGGCGCATCGAGACGCTGGAGGTGCGCGCGGGTGGAAAAGACAGAGACGAGAGGATTGCTCGAAATAATTATTGTTCTTCGATGCGAGATCGAGTTTTCTCGAGTTGATGGCTGCGCCGTTTAAGGTTGCTGGGAATAACGAGTGTGGCCGTGGAAACGTTTCCGTGGAAAGTAGTCGTTGGCTCCGTCCATCGAAGGAGGGAACGGTCGAGGAGACGCGTTCTCGTCGGAAGTCGTAAAAAAAAAAAAAAAAAACAAAAACGCCAGAAGATGCCCGCGTAGCAGGAAAATTCGTGGATTTTTATCGGAATAAAGCGTATCGACCCCTGGCTCGTCCGTGGAAATGAGTGAAAGTGGTCGCTACTTAACTCTTGGTCCGTCTGGCGAACGAAAAGCGCTCCTTTGCCGCTGGTAATTAACCGGGAAAATATTCAAGGATCGGCAGGCTACGCGCGCGGCCCTCTTCTCTCTCTCTCCCTCTCTTTCCGCGTCGCGCTTTAATCTCCGCGAGCTCTGCTGGCTGTCTCGTTTAGCGATGCAAAAAACTGCAGCTTGTCCTGGTGCACCGAGAACAAAGGGAACGAGTGGAGCCGAGCGGATGGCGGGGTGCAGCCAGGGTGGCAGTCATTGACTTTCGTTTAAAGTTTCGAAGGAAAAATGCCGGTGAAACAGCGTCGAGCCGCGAAAAAACAATAAGCCGCGCGCTTTAAACCGCGGCTGCGGACGTGAAATCGTGCACGCGAAAATACCGCATTCTCTTTTACGGGGGAGCCTTTTTATTATCCCCCGCGAGATGCAGACCGCGCGTTTTTCTCCTCTCGCGTTTTTCCTTTTTTTTTTTTTCTCTTTTCGTTCTTTTTTTCCTTTCGCAATTGACATTTCCCTCGCGAAAGAACCAGTCAGCCTGGTCAGCTGTCCTCGGCTAATTACGATAGGTAGGCGAAGAAAAGCGCACGCTATCGGTACCAGTTTTCTAACGTGCACCAGTCCCTGCTGGCCAACCGTTTCGATAACCGCGTCACGGTTCACCGCGAATGGAAATTTTTCGCGAAATCGCCGGCGAACGATGGAAACGTCGCGTTTCCACCGACGGCTATCGCGGGCAGCAGAGAAACGAGTTTCGTCCGCGGCGATCGGTTTATCGCGTATCCGTCGCCGGTTATCCGTTCGACGCAACTCGGTTACTTTCACTAGCGACGCGCGGAAAGAGAAAAGGGATCGATGTGCCCGAGCCGCGTTATATAAATTAGCCATTTCTCGAGCACCGCCGCGTTCACCCTGCCGCCTCCTTTTTCTTTTTTTTTTTTACCAGCCTCCTCTGCCCAGGATCACGCGTCACGCTCGTCGACCAGGCGTTAGAAAATTTTTCCACGACTTTTCGTAGCGTGAACGATTGCTTTCCGTTTTGCAGGCGAGTCGCAAGAAAGTTTCATGCAAATGAAAAGTGATTTAGAAAAAGCACCGCTACGTACCGGCGGCGAGGGATCGGCTTAAATAGTAATTAGACTGGATATGCAGGCAAATTAGTAAACGATCCCATTCGTGCGGCTGGCCGTTTAGTCGAAGCAGGTTCGAGCGAAAGTCACTGACCGATATTCTTTTTATCGCCCGACACGCGTATTATACGTATCGTGCGCCGCGTTACGTTCGTTTCTTTTTCCTCTTTTACCCTTTCATGCCGTTGGAACGTTTCCTGCCGCAAGAAATGTAGTTCACTCGTAGAAAACTCGCGCGCGGAACGCGTCCCGATGGAACGGGGGTAGCTTTCGAGGCTGATAACGCTGGTTATCGCGACAGCCGATACAATCGACGCGTAAAAACGCGGTATCGGTGTCGCGAGTTTCACGAGTTTTAACGTAACAGGTTCGCGGAAGCGATTACCGTGCCTCGATAATCGAGCTCGATAGTTTTCGCGATGGAATCGCCGGAGCAGCGGTAGACAATTATTCCGAGCCGCGTTCGGTCCGCTTTTTGTTTTCGTTCTTCCATCGACGCTCTCTGCTCGCTCGACTTCGTTTTTTCGATCGATACGCGAAACGGCACCGGAAACATTCGCACGGAGGAGCTCGCACGTCCACGCCGCGGAGAAAGCGACGCTTTCCTCGTTCAATTTCCCTCGGTTACGCGTCGATTCGACCGGTCGTTCGTCCGCCATCCCGCGGCGCGGCAGATATGCGAGGAAACGTTAATTCTAATCGCGGCGGCAACGCTTCCCGAGGCGGCACGCTCGACGATACCGTTATGCCAGCTGCCGTTCAAAAGTTACACAAGAAGTTATTGTACGTCGTAATGGGCGCTTCCGTGCGTGCACCGGCAGCCAGCAGGTGCATTCTGTGCCGTTCCACCGGCGTGGCGCGCGAGCCAAAACGAAAAATTTCGATGAGAACGCCGGCACGCCGCCGTAAAACGCAGCCGCGTGCTCCGCCTAATGAAAGTCGCTAATTCTTTTTTTCCCGACGATTTTCCCCGCGTCCGCGCGCACAATGGAGCCGTGCAAACGCCACCGTTTGAAAGAATGCCCGAGTTTCGCCCGCGACTCGATACTCGTTTCCTTCCCTCCGCCTTAGAAAGGCGTCCGTCTGTTGCGACTATCGCGCGTACTCCTGCACCGGAGCTCTTCTCCGTTCGAGAGGTGCGCGTACGCGCAGGAACGATTAAAAGGATCGGATGGTAGCCAGGTTTTCGAACGACGCGGCAAAAGGCCGCCAGACGGTACGGTTAGGAATTTTTTTTCTTCCCCCCCCCCTTTTTTTTTTTTTTTTTTGCTTCAACTCGTTTTTACCGCGATTCCGCGCGCTCTGTCCGATCGTGGAAAGCACTTATTCTCCAAAGGGGAGAAACATGAGCTAACGGCACGTCTAACTCGAGCGATTTCCCATTGTTCGGCGAAATGTGTCGCTTAATGTCTCCTCCGCGAGTCGCTTAAGAAACGGAGCGATTTTCAGCTGAAACCAGGAGTTTCTTTCCCGACCAGGAAGAGGCGAACCACGCTTCGACACTCTCCTCGGTTGCTAGGCGGGATTTCTTTGAGAGCCCGTTCGATAGCCGCGTCCGGCGCTTTTTCACGGTTCGAAGACGCGATGGGTGACAATCAAAGGGAGGGAAGTGACTCGCGAGCGACGAGAAAAAGATTTTCCTCTTTCAAACGACGATTCTTGTTCGATTTAACGAAAACGCGGCTAGGAATATAATAAATTTCACTCGCGACCAGTCGAACGCGAACTCGCGAATCGCTTGCGCGAATCTAGAATCGCTAACGAGATCGTACCCTCGACAACGGTCCCGCGTCTACGCGTGCTACGCGCGACAGTAGAAAGTGCGTCTGATCACGAACGCGTAAATCTACTTAACCGTGAAACTCGCACGCCCGGCGACATCGCGCGACTCCCCGTTTTCCGAAGATTGCCATCTTTCCTGGTATCGTTACAGGCGCGTTTCTACTTTCCTTCCAACGAAAAACCGCGGATAAGGTGGATACCTTTCCCGATTGAACGGTGGAGCCGTAAAAAGGCAACGCGCACCCAGGGCTACTGGCTGATCCCACGGCACATCGCGTACCCTAATAAAGCCACGCTTTCGTATCCGCCTACGCGTCACGATTAACAATCGATGCTCGCCTATCGAATACCAACCCGGCCAGGAAAGCGTGTGCATCGGCTGACATCACGCACGTGCAACCAGTCGAGCCCTAATTATTCCGACTAACGGGCGACCTACGAACGTGCGACACACGACGAGCCGCGCGCATTTTAAACGATAACAAGCGTCCTTCCACCAGGCCTTCGCCAAGGATCCTCGTCCGGATCGATCACCGCGCTTCCTCGCGATTTAACGAGGCGCTCTACCTTCCGATCGAGCGCGCGTTCGCGGCCACCGGATCGGTTTCGACGCGAGTTCGCTGCAATTTCGCCGCGTGATTAATTCAAAGCAAACAGCGCGATTATCCCCGCTCCTAAACGCGTAACGCATCCTCTCATTGTGCCTCCCGGTTGACGCATTCCCACGTTTTCACTGCTCGTAGCAGGGACAAAAGGCAAGGTTTTCGCCGCGACGACCGAAAACGAGAGTTCTTCCACCTCCTCCTCGAGGCTTCGGGCATCGGGAAACAATGCGAAAGTAATTAGACGCCGAGACGCCCGTCGTACCTGCCCCTCTGACCCTTTCGCGGGGGTAGTTTAACGAGAAGTCGAAAGTCGTTCCCCGTCTCGGCAGGGATTCCGCGTCCCCGGCGACGTGCATTCATTTAAACTTTCAATTTATCGGGCCGCGCCTTCTGCCCAGAGACTGTTGCCCCGTTTGTATCGCGGCGCGCTCGTTAAAGAGTTCAAACCGGGAACTTTCGACTGTGAAAGTTCGCCTCGGAGGTGGTACCTTATCCCGGACACCTTTCGCGCGCTATGAATAACACCGAAACGAAGAACGTTCCGTATGCTCCGCGCAATTTATTCGCGGTATTACCGAACTTTACAGACGCGATGCAATTAGAGGCTCTCGCGGGCGTCCGCATTGCGTCGCGCGGCGTCTGATCGCGACGTCGGACGCCTCTGCTCATCGCGAGGCCGCGTTAACTCGATCGAACCAGTCCCAGCGTGTACACTTGGCTGCGCGGAGAAGCGAGGGAACGAGAAAAAAAAAAGAAAAACTGGAAACCGTAATAAATGATGCGAATGGCCGGGATTGTGAAGCTGGAAGAAGCGCAACGACCGCGAACGATTCTTCCCTCCTCGAACGAGGATTAGTTCCGAGGACGAGATCCGAGTTAATCACCGTTCGGCTCGGTGATTTAGAACCCCGGCGAGCACCGATAGAGCGGCGAACGCGATCTTCTACGCACACTTCCGCCGGAAACTGCCACCCTGAAAATTATTCGAGCGTGTCCGATCGGTTGCGTGATCACGAATAACGCGACGCGTCTATTCTCTCGTCTCGATCGATGCGCCTCGATCACAGATGGCCCCTTCCGTTACTTCCTCCGCCTACAGCCGACGCAATTTAGGTTAATTCTCCGATGAGACGAGCTTCCGTGTTGCATTGCCGCTTGCGCGATTAATCACTCTTCTTTTCTCCGAGTTATCGCACGAAACGTAAAGGGTAGCCTCGTCGATCGCAGAAAACGCGCGATAGCCGACCGATTCTTTTCTCCCTCGCCTCTCATTTTCGGTCCCTCCGCGACCTCCCAGATCGTTGCTCGGATAATCTATGGCGCGGATCGGCCAGTGGGTGACGTTGATAGATCGAGAACACTGTCGACTCATTACGCTGAATATTCATCAAGGCGAAACCTCTTTACTCGGTGAATTTTAATCGACCAGCCAAGGCGTGGCGGGGCGGGTGGACGCAAAATTGAGAAACCTAATTCGTGACTTCTTTCGAACGATTCGTGACAGATCGGAAATACCAATCGCGATCCGTTCGACGAAAGATCCTCTCTCCTGCCCCCCTTTTTTCTGCCCCCCCAGCGCCCTCGACGGTCGATATTCCGCTCATGTGCCAGTGCAAACAAAAATTCAATCTGATAGTGGCCCGTTTCGAATCTTGCTCCCCTGCCGACCCAGATTATCATCTCCTGCCGGTGGCTCCTATTTTTATTCGATTGGCCGTGTCGTGCTCGCCATCGAACCCGACCAGCTCGTTCGAACCGAGCGTCAGCCACTTGTGCAGCTACGGAAAATTCGATCGATCGGCCAAATTAATCGGCTCGCTTCTTCGTTAGCCCGTAAACGATCCGACTACGTGTTCGTCGCGTGTACCGCGCGTTATCCGAGACAATATCGGGCAGCTTTCGGTTCAGGACGCAGGAATGCTGCGCGCGACTTTACGATCGAGTATCTTAGCCCGCGGGACGACGATGGGTCTGGTTGAAAGCTCGCACTCGTAAAATCTGGGATACGCGAGCCGCCGCGCTTTGAGCCAAGCGTAAATCGGTTCCCCTTTATACGAAACAGAACCAGTCGCGTTTTTCTTCGCCCGTTGTCGGGCTACTGGCCTCGATAATTCATAGAGAGGAAGACAAAGGGCCTTGGGACGGCGTAGCTATTGCACAGTGTCGGGGTGAACCGGGGACGAATGGGGACCGCCTTTAAGAAAAAGGCTGGAACTCGGTAGGATCCGTAGAAAACGTGCCGCGAACGAGGTGATTTTCCGAGCAGATAGCTGCACTAATTCTTCTTCTCGTCTGGTGTCTAAAAGCTGGCAGGGCGAGGCGATCTTCGGGATTGTTCAAAGGCGCTGTCTTGTTCTCGGGATCGTTTGCACGGGGTTTCAAGTCGGGGTGATTAAAAGCGAGAGAAGCGCGTCGAAAGAGGAAAGTCGGTACTCGCGAAGAACGTTTCTCTTTTTTCTTTTCGGAGGAGATACTTGCCGCGGAAAGCGATGGACAATAGGCGTAGGAAGTCGTTCGGTTTATCTATGCAGATTTCGTGGAAACCCAGCGGAATTAATCCCCGAGCAACGTGCGCAGAGAGCGAACTCTTTGTGTCCGAAGGCACGTTTCGTAACTGCGCGATAGCATCGCCGAAAAATGCGAAACAGGACAGCGTTGGTGGAAGGAAAAAAGCGAAAGAAAGAAAGGAAAAAAAAAAAAAAAGAAAAGAAGAAGAGGAAGAAATAAATAAACCGATATCGACGATAATCTGGGTCAACCGAGAATGAGATTGAACGGGCGAAACCGCGACGGAATCGAAATTCAACGCACGGCGACGTATCGACAGAAACCGGTAGCTTGTAGGTCGAGCCGGGTACAGGGTGAACCACCGAGAGAAGCACCGCTCGGAGCCGCTTCGATTCGATTAAAATCGCGTGACTTTACCTCGTACGAGTTCCGTGCGAAACGCGGCTACTCCTACGCGTGGATTCGTCGTTATTTGTGCCGCGCTGCCGTCGAGACACGTCGCGATAAGATAGCAAAACCGGGGGCGATCTCGCGCGATTCTCGTTCCGAAATTTCAGCTGATCCCCGCGTGTTCCGCGTAATCTCGAATTTGAAAACGAGAAAGTGTATATCCGCAGAGAAAAATTGGCGAACGCAACGTAGCAGAGGATAGCGAAGGTGTTGGTCGACGTCAAATGCGCGCGGCAGACGAGAACGAGGAGATCGCGAGACGCGGGCAGGAACAGCTGTCCCCGCGGAATGTTGACCTAGTGCGAGAGCCGCGAGTGTGCTGATTTGACAGAATTGCGACGAAACGTGCGGGCGAAAAAATGCGAAACGGCGGACAGCCGCAGCAGACGGCGGTAATGACGCCGCCGCATCTGAACGGGTCCGCGCAGTTCGTTTCCGGCGGTTACGTCGGCTACGTGCCGCGTCAGTCCTGGGGCCAATTCCAAGGGCCGCAGCATCCGAGGAACACGGCCAGACCTCTGTCGCATCCGCCGCCACCGCCATCCAGAAGGGAGAGCCAAAGACCCTCTGGCAACGGGTCCGCCAACCCTAAGAACGCGTCCCTTCCGCATTCCAAGCCGGGAATGCACAGGAGCACCACCCCCTCGGTGAGTTTAGGCAAGATCTTTCGGTTCTCGCGAGCCTCTCGAGAGACTTCGCGTCGAACGAGGAACGATTTTCCCATCATTTTTCGATGACCACGTTCTTAAAGGATCGAGTCGTTAGAGACGGGCCAGGGACTTTAGAATCCGTAGCCAGTTCCCACCGAGAGACGCGTTGCGAAATTTATTCCTAACGGAGCGTTAGATGGTTTACGGTTCGATTAGTCTCGGCTACCGTACGCCGATTGGCCACGGTGGGAAAAAGTATAGAGAACAAACAGCAGAAAAAGAGAAAGGTAAGGAAACAGGAGTCTTCTTATGCGTTGCGAGTATCTAGAAGAACACGCCGCGGAATACCATATGAGGCTTAAAACCGTCCGTGACGGAATGTCACGAAACCTACCCGGTGTCTTAACCGCGTTCGATATTCCTTTGTCATCGGATCCAGAATTCCATCCTGGATTCGTAAACGTTTCTGGCAACTCGACGACGAGTCTGACGCGGTCTCTACCATCCAGTTTTCCATTTCGAATATCGCGCGATCGCCTTTAGGCTTTGGAATATCACGGGAAAACGTGCGCGCAGCGATAAAAAAAAGCGAGTTTTCGTGTACCGCGACTGACCAAATTCTACCTCGGTACCTATCTAATATCCCAACCGATCGCTTCGAGCCGCAAAAGGATAGTTCACGGCCGTTACTTTAGTCCGTAAAACGCGGAGTCCCATAAAATGCTAAGCGTATGACGTAGCTGGACTATTCCGCGAGATTGACATCGACGTGTACGACGCGATACGCGGATCGTGGTGCGCGCGCGAGGAAGAAGGAGAGAGACCAGTTTCGTTCCTGATGCTTTTGCTTAACCCTAACCTCAGAATCCCGTAGGCAACCCGAGACACGGCGAGATGCTGGAAAGTGGTCGCGGTGTCGCGTTTCCAGCAATTCGATCGAACGCATCGGGGACTCGACTGGCACCAACGGGGACGGTGGAGGAGAAAAAATGAAGAACCGATCCCGTGGTAATTTGCGGTCGAACGAAAACCGATAGCCGCTGCCCGATGTGCTTTTTACGCTCGCCCCAGAGACGGAAAACGAAATAAGAAACGTTTCCAAGTCGGAGGCTGGAATTTCTCGAGCCGTTAATAACTGGACGAGAGGCGAGGAGCGGAATGCTGGTCGAATCCGGAGTCTATCACCGGCTGATGAAATAAAATCATAACCCCGCGGACGCCAATTATTCCCGGACAGCCGCCACCTTTTTTCGACTTGTTGGCCCTCGACTCGTCGCTCGTAATTAGGAAGATAAATTTCGACAAACAGAACACGTCGACAATGGAACGTTTTATAGAGATTATCCCGGTGCAGCGAGGAAATACCGGTGTAACAGGATTCTCGAGGACCGTAAGATCTCTCGGAGGCTGCGCGCTCTTTTTTTCCACCTTCGTACGAGATCGGCCGAGGCCGGTGCAAGGACGACTCTCGGACTCTCGACTCCGTTTGCTCGCGCGGATGCGAGAAAAAAAAGCGTTCGTTTCGGACGGCGAATGAACCGCGAACGATGAGGGAGCGCGCGTCATCGGAATTCCACGGATCGCTTCTTACTGTATCCAGAGGGAAGAAAGGAATTCCGAGCGAGAAGCTAGTCCAACAGTCGCGTCTCGAGATTCGTTGGGTTTCTACGGCTGAAAAACGTCAGTTGCACGGTTGACGAATCGCCGTGGCACAAATGCGGTTTCAATCTTCCGTGTCGAATCGTTGCCGCGTACCGCGCGCGTCATTGTCCATATTCTATCGGCGTTCCTACTGCTGGCATTCATAAACGAGCGGGGACAGTGCTGCGCGCGTATCGTACGTAAGTTTCTAGCGAGTGGTATCGTTCCAACTTATCCGCGGCTCGTGCGCTGCATCGGGAAACGTGCTGCTCCACTCGTCCCACCTTTCCGTTAGATCGTCCATGTTTGTATCTGCTCGTGTCTACGAGGCGTCCGTTCGTTTAGCGCCGTTCGTTTGGCGCGTCGTCCGCTTTCGCGGATATTAATATTCCGTGGCTTTATTGCTCCTCATATTTTATGTATCAACCGCGTGGCCAAAGGAACAGTTACGCGTCCCACGGTGTTCCATTCACTCGTTTGTTCTACGGTCTCGAACGCCAGTTTTAAGCGCAGCCTGTTCTGGCCTGCGATGGAAAGGGTATCGAAGATCTTCGTGGTAGTCGATGCGAGACTCGACGAACTCGGCGATCGAGTTTACGAGAGACTGACGAAGCTTTTGAAGACAATTACGGAGTGACGTCATAACTGTCGCAGCAATTTACGATAGAATCCGAGCGAATTCACGCGGAAAATCTACCCATTCGACGTCCCTGACTCGGATTTATTAAAGAATACGCAGGATCGCGGTATTCAACGCGCGTTTCGTTCCCGTTAGCGGAACGGCGGCGGGGCCTAGGTAAACAAGGCCACGTCGAAGCCCCGTCTTCCTGGCGATTTTCATTTATTTCACAGCAGGCGGAGCACACGCGACTCGTCTCGGCGCGGCGCGCTCGGTATCACTCGGCCAAGCCCTGGAGTGCCCGTTTAAACTTTAATTTCAGCTCCCACTCGCACGATGAATTACTCTCGCGGCAAACGAGGTCGAACGACACATGGCGCTAACGCACGCTCGTTGAACTACTTTCGAACCTTCGAAGTTCGCTGCGCCGCGGCTCAGACCAGAATCTTTCCTCCCCGCCAGTCGCGGCGCCGTTTCCCCCGTCGCCCTCCACCAGCGATCGTAAATTGCATTTTTATGGAAATGCCGTTGTAACGACGTGCCAACGTCGAAGAATCTTCGGCAATTACCTAACGACCCCGTTAGAAAATCGTCTTGGTCCACTTTTGCCCCTCTTCCTCCCCCCCCCCTTTCCGTGGAATTAACATGAATTTTATCGCCGTTCACGAACAGGCTTCTTCTCCGCGCGCCTATACGAACGTCGACTCGATCAGGCCTCGAGGAACGGTTCCACGCCTGTTCCCGACTATTTACGACCTCCGAGAAACGATCCTCGAGGCTTTCCCGTCGATACGCCGATGAAAAAGAAATCGGTGGACGCGGTTTCGAGGAAGGACGCTGGCTGTAAAAATGTCCCCCGTCTGACTAGGCGCGGAACCGATCTCCTTCGACGCGTCACTTTCTCCAGGGGTAGTTAAAGGTCGCTGGTCCCTCCGTATCTTCTCGGGGACGGACCGACGCGTTATTACTTCTCGTTTCACGGGTCGACGATCCCGTAACGGTTCGTGAAAACGCCCTCGAACGTAACATCGAACGTTTTTCCGTGACTTTCGCTCGCTCCCAGCGAAATTCGGCCCGAAGCTTCGATTCTCGTTCTCCTCGCCCCACTTTCGGACCGACTGCCGTTCATTAGCGGCCAATTACCGATCGATTATCGATTAAGAACTCGCTGGAAGTAGCAGGAAGTCCGGAGAAGTAGGTAAGCGTCCATCGATTCTCTCGGATACGCGAAGAAGACCCGGTTGCGCGTCTCGCAATCCCGTGGCGCAAAATTTCGTTTGCTCGTTCTATTATTGCCGATGTTGACTCTGCTGATTGACCCCGCTGAACGTTCACCCTGTCAGCTCGAAACGCTCGCCGCGTTCGCCGTCGAGTCCTCGCGTCTACCAGCGTTAATTCCGTTGCAGTTGTTGGCGTTTAGTCGGCCGAGAAACACCGCGCGCCTACGTGATCTTCGATAATCCCCGCGGCGAGAAGCGGAACTCGGCACGCGGTAATCTTCGACGAAATTCAGCGGCTGGAAAATCCGTCGAAGCGCTCGGATGCCCTCGTGGCGTCGCTTATTAGCGCGGAGATTGCGCGCGACAAGCGTAGACATCGATTTTACGGGTTCTCGTGACAAATTCGTTGGCAACCGCGAGAGGACAAGCCAGATAGCAGCTCGTTGCTGAAATAGACTCGCACTGTTGCGAGAGTCACGAGTAGCGTAAGGAAGTTGGCACGCTAGCTTCGACGAAGGCTATCAGACGCGAAGAGAGACGAGAGATCGGTCAAAATTCATCGTCGTCGATCTCTGATTAACGCGTGTCCGTCCAACGTCTCGGTCGTCCTCGTTTAACGCGCGCGTCTTATCGTAATCCAGTCCGCGATTGTTAAAATATTCCGCGGTACTCTTTGCACTTTGATCGACAATTTCGTAACGCAAACACAAATGTTTAGCCACGGTTTTGTAGGTCGTCCATGAACGGTCGTGGTTTCGTACAATGGGATCGCGCTGTGGAAACATTAATTGCACGATGGCGCTGTTACTCCGTCCATTATGTAACGCTGAGCATAACTGGACGAGCAACGATACGAAGCGTAACACACACGCCCCTTTTAACGCGAACCTGCCGGATAATTCAGTTTTGGGACGGGTAACTTGCCCATCAGAATCCTAGTTGCTCTCGCGGCGCGCCACGTAGCCCCGAATCAATGGTCGGAGTTTGAAACAACAGCCTCAGACGGTCCGGTTTCAACTTCCTAGCTAATTGTCCGACCGCGCGCCGGTTTAATTCACCGCCTCGGACGCATCTGACGTCAGAAATCCGAGCAGAAGTAAGGAACGGGATAGTTTTAAACTTGACGCAATACGTTTCTCGTTCGGCGAGAAAAATACGAGCCGTACAGTTTCTTTTACGAGAGCGGTACGTTTCCAGGCTGCGACGTGTTCGTCTCGAGAAATCTGGAATAAGCCGATCCGCCGCGCGCCTCTCGATTTTCTTTTCCTCGAATCAAAGTTCATAAGCGAGAAAGGGAACGCGTAAGCGGTACAACCTTGGTCAGCTCGCGGAACTTTGTTAATCTCGGCGGCGAACAGTAGGCGTTAATTGCTCAAGAAAATTGCGCGCGGGAACCTCTCGCACGGAATGCGAGGGGAATAAAACAGCTGGAACGTTCGATCGCGCTTTCGACGAGCACGCGTTTGAACGAAAGCCAGAACGTGGTCGAGATCCTCCCGCTAGCCATCGAGTCGTCGATGAGACACGGCTCTTCGTCCATCCTTTAATTATGCGGGCATTGGACGAAGATCCGGGGCAAATCGAGAAGAACCGGCGCGGCGAAACCCTGCCGGCGCAAGGTGGTGCTCTTCACCATCATCCCTCGCATGCTTTAACCACCTACGTGCCGGTTCTCTGTGCCGCTGACACCCGCTAATTATAATTTGTGTCGTGAGTTTCGCGCGGTACGCTCGGCAAGCAGACGCGAAAGGGGCTAAGATGTACCTGCCGCCTCTCGACTCCATCGCAGAGGAACATCACACGAGCACGGTTCCTCTCTTTATCGCCTCTGTTACGAACGTGTCTGCCCGTTGAAATACACGCACCACGGATTCCCTTTCGTTCTACCGTGTCAAAGTATCCCGCTGCTTTTACATCTTTTCTCTTTGCGCGGAGGAACAGCCAGCAGCCAGCGGCTCTAATCGGCGTAACGGCGGTGGGTTCACGCTGCGAAGAAGAGAGCGGTAGCCGAGGCCATTCGAGAATTAGTCGGGAATATTTCGGCGTTCTCGTTTTCGCCTCTCTTCTCGCCTCTCCGTTCTTTTCCATTCCACCTACGCGTACGCCGTCTGTTTTTCTTTCCAAGTGCGCTCGTTTCTTCTCGTCGCAAGCTGTTCCTTCGCGCGGTGGACGTGATTGGAAAGTCGACGCGCGATATAGGGCAGATCGCAGCCGCGCGGTGGGACGTCGAGCAAAGTCGAGAGCTTCGGTTACGATATCGCGTGTGTGCCCCGTGTGTATCCGAATTAATGCACGACGAGAGTTTAGGTGTCGCGCGAGCACGGCGAATTCTGGCTCCGTGGAACGCGAAAGGTTCCGTTGAATTCGCGAGATGAAAGCGGCGATAAACAGACGCACGCGCTCGCCTATTTTCCTCCCGGGTTTTTCTCTCGCTTTTCGAGTCCGCTCGCGCAAAGTCGCGCAGATAAAAAAGCCCGTATCAGAGAGAGGCTGGATTGAAGATAAAGAGGACCGTGCGAGGGGCGGGCGCGAAGGGTGGGAAAGCCGCGACAGACGGCCAGGTAAAATGCGGGAAATCTGCTTTGCAAATTTCCCTCGCGCAGCCCCGTACCGCAGACGCCGCCGCCGCCGCGTCGTTTCGAGAGCGTTCACCAACGCCTCGATGAATTTACGGGATATCGATTTTATTCCCGCGCTTTTAGCGTTCTTCTTTCGATACGACGACCCGTAGCATTCTTCCGACGCTGCGCGATGCATCGTTAATTATTTCATCCTCGCGAAGTGGGCTTCGCGGAGGAGCGTGGCGAGGGAGATCGGTTTGACCGCCGCGTCAAACTTCTCGTGCAAGATATTGCGCAATCTATCGCGCTGCGTATGTACCCCGGTAAGTCGCCTGTTGGGAGTCACGTAACGTCGGGACGAACGTATGGACGTTACTCGATTAGTCGATACAGCGTGTGATTCACTCATTTCTCTACTGTCCGCTATGACATCACGTGTCATCGGCTAGAAAGGAGCCAAGGAGAACTGCATTTCTCACCGACGTAACCGCATTCCTCGGCTTTCGAAGGACGGGGCGTCGAAGAAAGTCCCACGTGGATCGTCTCCGCGAATCTCCTATTCTCTCGAGGATGACGCGCCGCGTAATTTCATCCGGGACCGAGTCTGCCGTGCACCAGGATCCTAACACCTCGCGTGGCGTGAAAGAACGCGAGGAATCGGCGACTCGCTCGAACGCGTCTCGCCTCTCCGTGTTTTTCGCGGTGATGTAACGCGTCGTGACGCAAACAAGCCGACGCGAGTCGACGCAACGACGCCGCGTCAGCGGGGACGAGCTCCTTCGATTCGCCGAAAGTTTCGTCGCCTCTGCGTCGCGTTTTTCGCCAAGTTCGCCAAAACGGCGCGATATGGCCGTTTCGAAATCCGCCAGAACTGCTGCAATCGCGAAACCCAGGCCTCCGTAAAGTCTGTTAAAACTTTCGCTATTACGGGCCTCCGTGAAATTTGCTAAAAACCCGTGTCGCGACGGAAGTTTGGAAAATCCTTCACCCTCGCGGTTGAACTAGAAGACCGCGAGACGATGCAGCGTAGAATTCACCTGCTGACGAGGGACGTTTTTGTTTTTGTTGCAGAAGGTGGACCCCGAGCTGATATTCACGAAACAAGAACGAATTGGTAAGGGTAGTTTCGGCGAGGTGTTCAAAGGGATCGACAATAGGACTCAGCAGGTTGTTGCCATCAAGATCATCGATCTCGAGGAGGCGGAAGATGAGATCGAGGACATACAGCAGGAGATCATGGTGCTGTCGCAGTGCGACAGCCCGTACGTCACCAAGTATTATGGGTCCTATCTCAAAGTAAGCACCGACGTTTAATCGCCCTCACACTCGATCCTCGTTTCGGCCCGGTTAAACGCGCGACTTCCTAATTGAAACAAGGGAAAACCATCGGCGTTTCGCGCAAATACCCGGCTAGTAATCACAGTCTTTCCACGGGGAATTATTCACCGTGAAATAAATTACCGGCGGTCGAGTTTCGCGTTCACGTGTGTCGAACGTAAAATGCCGCAACCAGTGAATTGCAGGCTGCCGCGGACGAAATATCCGACGCGAGCCACGCCTTTCTGTCGCCGTTCCGACTCGATGAATGTTCACAATATTTTCGGAGGTGTAGCGAGAACGAAACCCCTTTCGGTCTCCTCTATTACGGACACTCCACCGATACGCCCCCATCATTTTTCATACGCGAAGAATGGGAAGGGCTTGACGCTCGGTTAACCATCGTTTCCGGCTGGACAGTGTCGCGTACACGCTTCCGCTTCCTGCGGCCGGTTCACCGTGCTCGGTCGAAAGTATCGTCGAATAAAACTGCATCCATCGAAGCGCACTCTAACGTTGCAGCGTCGGTTGTTTCCTCGGCACTCTCGATCCAGACGTCCGGTTCCCATCCGCGGTCGTTTCCGATGAAAAATCATCGCGATCAGAAGAGTTCGGCTGGCTTTTTCGCGCCAACGACCGACTCGAGGCTTCGCGGCGAACTTGCGCTTGCGTTTCGCCGGTTTATGAGCTCGCAAATAGCACCGGCTGTGCTGAACGATGCAACAAAAGCAGCGAGCTTAAAACGCGTCTTGTCTCGGACGAAGGCGAAAGCGTGTCGAGGAACGCGACTCGTTACGGTTCACCAAGTTTGTGCGGTGAACGGTGGTCGCGTGCGGACACCTTTCCAACCGATCGAGCCATTTTTCGATCCGTCTATAATTCCTCGGCCATTAGGCGAACGCGTCGCTCGTTCGAGGATCCCATTTCGTTACCGTATTCCAATCGAACTGTGCGATACCGGATGGGTAGCCAAACGACCGCTAATGACCGCTTCGCGCGGTCATTAACGAAGGTTCTCCAAGGGGCTTAATATCGAGCACCGCTTCGTTTCACGGCTAATCATCTTACTTTTCCGCTGCTCGAGCCCGGAAACGAAGGGAGCCCTACGCTCCTCGGCAATCTGTTTCCTCGTCCCTTGAGCTCCCAGTGGGAAATCGGCGAACTTGTTACCACCCTTGTCTCGCAATTAATGCACTCTCGGTTCCCTCTCGTGCCTATCGTCGGAGATAACGATCATTTTGATTCACTCCGCGCTGCAAAGTTCAACTATATAATCGTCGATGCGCCGTTCTAATGAATCTGTATCGCGTAATATCCCCGCGCAGCGGATCCGCCTCGACCGCGCTGCTTTCGAAGCTTGCAACGATCGTTATCAAGTGTGCGTACACGTCTCTAAATAGACACGCCTGCAATATTTCGAGACGGCACGTTGCACCGATCTCTCTCTCTCTCTCTCTCTCTCTCTCTCTCTTCTTTCGTTTTACGAGCGAAACGTTCCGCGGGCTCGCCAATCGCGAGGCAGAACGCGAGACGCTGGCTAGAGGATCCCGTAGGATTACCAGGTATCAGGGGAAGATTACGGCGTTACGTCAGGCGCGAGGTATGTCTTCGATATTGATTTTTCTGGAACTCGCCGCGTGTCGCGGTAATAACGGCATTAAACCGATCCACGGCCGTGTGTTGCGTACCATTATATCCCACGGCACGCGGCCATTGTGCCGCCATTAATCACAGCCGCGCGCACAAAAGGATCCTCCGTCCTCCGCAATCCCATTCCCGATACCTATTCTCCATCGATGCCACGGAAGGAGGCGCGAGAGAGCGAACAAAAGCATCGAGCCTCTTCCGGAGATTTCCTCACGCTCGCCTACGAGATTTCATTTTCCACTCCTCGCCCCGTATCGCTGGTTCGCGCCCAAGGATGATGCCCCTCGCCCTCCGCGTCTCGCGCCAGGAACAATGCGACGGGTCGATGACGGATCCGTGATAATTGGTGGCTCGAAATGTCGCGAACGTCCACGCGGTCGATGTCCTGCGACCAGTCGATCCTCGTCCGTTCCACGGTTCTTATCAAAGTCCACCAGTCCGGGCAACAGCGTTCATCAATCACCAGATTGCTCGTCCGCTTCCTCATCCTCGTCTAAGCTACCCCTACGGGCTCGTTTCTCGTTCCGATTTTTCCCGCTCGAAAGTTCCAGCCCGCGAGTATCGATTCCGACCCCCCTCATCGTTTTAATGAACTAAGGGTTAATTCAGGTAGCCGCGTGGGCGAGGCGGAGGCAGCGAAGAAAGGCGGCAGCTAAATGAAAGGCAGCAGCATTTCCCTCCTGCCGGTTTTTACAGCCGCAGCCATCGGTTTTTCCCGTTGCCGAGTCGTGACGGGTGTTCCGTCCGGGTTTTGAAATCGCGGACGAGAAACGTCTGGGGTATACGGTGTTCTCTCCTCTCTCCAGCCTCTGGCCGAGAAAAACGCGCGAGAAACGCATTTCTACCGAGCGGTAACAGCCATCGCGCTCCGGCGACACTCCTTAGCGTTTCGCAATCCGGATGCATCGAGGATGATGAGGGGCGTTTCGTCGCGATTCTCGTCTCGCTGCCTCCGCGTCCTTTTTCCTCCGCCTCTCTCTCTCTCTCCCCCTTTCGCTCGACCCTATTACTCTCTTCAGACACGGTGATTACGATTGTTATTGGCCGTGTGCTGGGTCTAGTCGGTGAACGCTGTTCACCGTTATTGTCGTCTGTTAGGAGCGCCATTATTTCATGCATTCCACCCCGAGTAATTACAAAACGGTTCAACTTTGCAATCGGGAATTTTCCAAGTCCTCCCACCCTTGCCAATTGCGTTTAATTGTTCCCTCCTCCGTGGTCACTTTCGCGTGCCCCGTTTCTCGCGCTTCGTTCGTAAATAATTCACTTCGCTCCGTCGGAAAATTCGTCCACCCCTTGTTCGTCCCTCTGCAGAGTCGACGTAGAGCACGACGTAAAATCCCCTCGAATCGAATATCGAAACAGAATTATGCTGCGTTTGTTCCCCATTATGATCGTCCCATTGTCTCTCGAACAAAAGGCGATTCTCCGCGGCGCTACTTATGGCGTGCTCCAGCTGGACCAAGCATCTCGGATTTGACGAACGAATAAATCTAATTGGACGCTTATTGCGTGGCTGTTGAGAGCAGAACGATCCTTTAACTAAATTGCGATTCTCTTGTTCTCGTCTTTTTTAAATCGTCGATTACCTCGTCCTCCTGCCAATGCGAGGTGGAGTATCGTTCTCCACGATCTTCAGAGTTTCATCCTCTGCTATGCGAGTGAAATTCAACGAGAAAAAGAGGCGTATGTAGGTTAACCAGATCGTCGAACGCAGATAGCAGGCGGTAGTTTCCTTTTAAGGGTGCAAGGGGCTAAATTAACGCCGACAGGACTAATAACCGTGAACCATTCCGCGCGAGTGTAACCTCGAGGAAAAAAATACCGTACCCTGGTTAAGGAGGACGACTTTACGTAACGATCCTCTAGCTCGAGCAAGCTTCTATTATTAGCCAACCAATTTTCTAATGGCTCCAATCTCCGCGATTTGACCACGATCCAAGATCCACGCAACGCAACAACGATAGATTCCTTCCCTCGTTCTTTCCTTTTTTTTTCTTTTTCTTTCTGTTTGTTTTAATAACTGCCCTCTGCTCGCCTCTTCCTCCTTTCATAGCAATTACCACTAACCAGAGGCTCACCCAAGTCGTCCGCTTTCTCTCTCGTTAAAGCACCGATGTCGACAGAGCTCGCGGTTAATTCCACGTTTCTCTCCCCCTTCTGGCTGTCGTATCCACTATGCAAAAATTTTTTCTGTCCCGCTGCATCGCGGTACGCGATCAACGTTACCCAACCCGTCCTCATAATTCCGGCTGAGAAAACCCCGAGCCGAGAATCACGTTCTCGGTGTCGTTCCATTAAAGTCGCGCCCGTTTTCCCTCCCAAGCGGCGCGCAGAGCCGCGATTCTGGCCTCGATTGCGGAGAAAATTCTCCGTTGTTATCTGTTATCGGTAATTAATAGCAGGAGTACGCGGCAGCCGATGAAATGGACAATGCGTGGGGCACGAGGGAGAATTAATTCCGTCGCATCGTTCATCACTGCCATCGGCAGGCCTGCCGTTTCGCGAAACGCGAGCACAAAAGGACACGCGCGATCGAAAGAAGCAAAGTCGGCCATTAATCACGCATTCGTCCGGTCTTCCTTCACCTCCCTGCACCGAAGCTCTGTTTTTCGCGCCCCGACTTTGCTCTCTTCCCCATTGCGACGAACCATCGCGGATATCGCGCGCCATATTCACGCGATCGCGTGCACGTTTGTCGCGTTTGTTTTCGGCTGGCAGCCGTTTTTTCAGACACGGATCAGACGCGATTGAAGGGTTGTCGATCGATCTCGCGAGAAGGATTTGCATACCGATAGCTGATTCGCGCGCGTCCGACGCCTCGTTTAATCCCACGTCGCGGGACGAACATTTTAATTGTCGCACAGATTCGACGGGAGTGTCGCGGTGAATTAAGCTGGAACGTGCGCCGTTCGTTTATCAGGTGTCGTTTATTTTTATTCGCGGCGCTTTCAGCGCTCCTCGAGAACGTCTGAATGCGACATTCCAGACGTGACACACTCGTGACGCGGCCGTTTTTAACGCGAGGCGACATTCATTAAACTGAAAAGCATTTTTTCTCCTCTCCTTTTTTTCCCTCTTCTTCTTTCTTTTTTTTTTTTTTTTTCCTTTTTGTTTCCCTCATTCAGCCGCCATCCCTATCCGCGAGATAAAGGAATCCGCGAGAACAACTGCGCTAGGGTGAAAGCCAGGGAACGAGGACCGCCACCGGGCACCTATAGGGTTAACGTCACGTTTTGTTTTAATCGTTCGCGCCGAATTATCGAACCCTCTTTTCATAGACGCGAAACGATTGTGCTGGCAGATAATCGAGACTTTGTCGAACGAGCGAGCAAAGGGATCCTCCGAGAGCGTACCGCGTATTTCAGTCAGTCGCGACTGCGACGGAATCTTTCATTTTATTTATTTGCTTTTTTCTTTCGACAATAGTTCGCGCTCCACTCTTATCAGGACCAACAGTAATTAATCTCGACCTTACGTTCCTTAATTAGAAGCAACCTTGTAACGTGCACGGGACGCGAATGGAGAATGGCATTTTTTTTCTCTCTCGTGGAAAATAATAAGAAGACGACGGTGGAAGAGGGTGGTGGGAAATTGAAAAGCGGCAGTTTTTCCCTACTTCCAACCCTTGGCGAGACACGCGCGACGCTCGAGCGAAATCCTTCGGAGTAAAAAAGAAAAAAAGAGAAAAAGGAACAAGTACGTCCGGCTGGCAAAGTGAAATTCAAGAAAAGCACCCCGTAATACCTTCGTTCGCGTTCCGCACCCCCGCGTTCGCCTCGTCCCGTTTCGGTGCCCGTAGCGAACGCGCAGGGAAGAAGGAAGAAGGAAAAAGTGTCTACCGGACGGCGGAATGATTTAGCAACCCCTCGTTTTGCGTCTGCAGAAGTGGCCTGGTTGAAAACCGGGTTGAACGAACCCTCGCGAGCCTTGGCCACCTACGTCGACGCGGATCTACATGAGAATAAACGCCAGCCGGCCTCGTCGTTGCGCCTTCTCCTCGTAGGACGATGATAAATGGTGCCATTTTATGGGCAACCGTACATGCTTACCCCGTGCCATGAATGTAGAGTCGCTAGTCGAACCGGACGCCCTATGCTCGCCACGTGAAAATTATACCCCATAAAGTGTCGGTTCCCTGTCAACCTCTTCGTCGGTTCTGACGGCTGAAACGTGATCGAGAGATCTTGAGGCGCGCCAGGCGAAAAATTGTTCCCCCTCCCCGTCCTTTGATTTACGATCCCGATACACGCCCTTGAACTCTACCTAGAATTATTATGTTACGATGGATTTCCCTTCCACCTATACAAATTCTTCCGCGCTATTGTCGCGCGCACCGAAGTAGGCTTTTATAGCGAAGACGATGTTTCCGCGCGACGCCTCGCCACGACCGCAGCCTATATCAGGGCCCAGCCAGTCCAGCTGTGAAAGATTCCATTGATCCATCATCGATGAATCCGTCGAACCGTTTACTCGGGCCCCCCCGACGCTGCTTTACCTTGACTAGCATTTTTCCATTGCTCGAAGACGATCGAGCGATCGTCGCCGTCCTCGCGCCTCGATCCCGGCTGCTCGATGATTCCTTCACAACCCGGTGACCAAAGACCGGGAATCTTGGACATCCTTGTGCGAGCCACTGATCAATTTGTCGATTACCGCGAGGCGATTATCGGATAACCGATGAATCAACCTTACGCCGCTGCGCGAGCGGCTGGTAGCACAGTGATTGAACATCGATGTCGGATATAATTATCGATGATAGGCGCGGTCCTCGCAGACGCTACGCGTTGTAACAACAAAAATTACCGTTACTAATGAAGACGTATCGTTTAACAACGGTGTACGCGATCCTCCGCGGGTTTTACGTCGCTCGCGATTCCATTTGCCACGCGAAACTGTGAAAAACGACTTGTTTACAAGATTGCCTTCTTCTAAAAATGGAACGGCTGCGCTGCCTCGGTCGGATTGGAATCTTTATTACGTATTCACGGACCACGCGCGTACATCCATAGCGTTCCAAGGTTCGAGCACGAATTCGTAGGCCTGAAGACCAGGCCAACGAGCAGTCCTGCGGTTGCTTTGCGTAACACCGTGGACCTCCTTCTCTGTTCGCAGGGAACGAAACTATGGATTATTATGGAGTACTTGGGTGGCGGCTCGGCCCTGGACTTGATGAAGGCCGGTAGCTTCGAGGAAATGCACATCGCGGTGATATTGCGCGAGGTGCTCAAAGGGTTGGACTATCTTCACAGCGAACGGAAGCTTCATCGCGATATTAAAGGTGCATTTGCCAAACAACCAAATATATGTCTGGCTGGAAATCTGGTTTTATCTGTTTTGCTAATCGTTCTCTGTTCTGCTCTCTTTCTTAAAGCGGCGAACGTTCTGTTGAGCGAAATGGGTGACGTTAAATTGGCAGACTTTGGTGTGGCGGGCCAGCTGACCAACACGACCAGTAAACGGAACACCTTCGTCGGGACACCGTTCTGGATGGCACCGGAAGTCATCAAGCAGGCCTCCTATGATTCCAAGGTAATCCTTCGCGGAAACGACGATATTTCGAGACCTTCCGGTGTACTTTTCATCTCTCTGCGGCTTGAACTCGAGGTCGTCGCAAGCGGGTGATCGCAGTCCGGTCACGTACCATGGAAGATTTAATTTTATTAACTGCCTGCGACTTTCCGTCTCCGAGTTTTACGTGTACGCGTGCGCGCGTGCGCGCAGTTACGTGCGTGGCTACGTTGTTTACCCCTTTGCGATCTTTCCGCAAATCGAATCTTTCTCTAATATTTGCGCAAGAATTAATACCGAAACGTTAACAAAAATGAATGAAACGAGCGTAAAATGTACCCGCGACAGAGCTTAGAATAGAGAGCCTCGCATGACGACGCTCGAAGGCAATTTCTCGAACCGCAGAGGACGGTCAGGTCGTGATTAGCGGCTGATTAACACGTTTCGCGCGGCAAAGCTAAACAACGCTTGTCCCACAGGCTGACATTTGGTCGCTGGGCATCACGGCGATCGAGCTGGCCAAGGGAGAACCGCCTAACAGCGAACTGCATCCCATGAGGGTCCTGTTCCTCATACCGAAAAACAATCCGCCTCAACTGACCGGAAATTACACGAAGCAGTTCAAAGAGTTCGTCGAGGCCTGTCTCAACAAAGACCCCGAAAACGTGAGTTCGTCGTCCATCCGTGTATACTTATCGCTCTGCTGATTTTCGCTAGAATTCGCGTCGCCATACTGACCATTCTTCTTCCGTGCTTCAGAGGCCAACAGCGAAGGAGCTGTTGAAGTTCCAGTTCATCAGAAAGGCGAAGAAAAACTCGTACCTGATCGACCTCATAGACCGGTACAAAAAGTGGAAGTCGCAACGTAGCGAGGAGTCCGAAACCGAGAGCGAGAATTCGGACTCGTAAGTGTCGATCGGTGTCGAACAGCGACGCGGCACGATTTAAGCGGCGTGTATATCGATTGGCCTCGTTTCCAGGGAGGAGTCGAAGCAGGACAGCGACATGGACGAGCCGTGGATAATGACCGTGAAGGGTCCGCACGGGGTGAAAGGTTCCGTGGTGCCGATGCTGCCTCTTGACGAGCAGCCGGCCTCGTTGACCATCACCCACACGCCCAACCACAGATCCACGAATCACAATCAGCAGTCGACGAAGCCGCACGCGAACGGTGCCTCGAGATCTCCGCCGAAGGATTCCACGTTGAATCACTACAGGAGCGAGTCGAGGGACTCCGCGCGCGATGGCCAAGCGAAGCACACGCCGGTGAGTGTTTCGACCCGTAGACTCGTGATTAGATCGCGTTCGAACGCCGTCGCGTTTTGCGCCTGGCTCTAACGTCGTCGTCGGGGTTCGATCGTCCGTTTCAGTCCCGACCGCACGAAGCCGCGCCACCGCCGCCAGTGGACACGCGAGAGAAACGGGACGAGCGGGACTACCGGGACTTCAATCGAGACTCCTCGTTGAGAGATTTGAAGGAGATGCGGGAGAACAGAGACAGCAGAGACAGGGAACGAGACAGAGAGGGACGGGAGAGGGACAGAGAAAGGGAACGGGAAAGGGAGTTCACCGCGAAGGAGAAGAGGAGTAGTAAACCGGACGTACCTGTCGTATCTATGGTGGACCATAGGCCCGTCGAAGACAAACAGAGACCGAGGAGCTCGCAGGAACTGAAGCATCCGCGAAGCGCGGCTCTTTCCGGTGTTCTTTTACCTCTCCTATCCGAGGTAAATGTTGAAAGAGAGAGAGAGAGAGAGTTTTCGTTCGCGGAACGTTATCGACACCTGGCGGTATTGAAATTTATTCTTGATCGTGGCCCTATTATGCATGCAGCTTCAACGGAAGCATCAATATTCGGCAAGAGACAATAACGGCGAAGGCGGAAGCGGCATCGGCAAAAATGGTGGCGCGATAGAGGAACTACGCAACGCGTTCGAGACAGCGGAACGCACCTCGCCAGGAATGACCGAGGCCCTTATCAGGGAGCTCCTCAAGTCCTTACTTCCTGCCAATCACTCGGAGGGCCGTTTGTCTATGCTGTTGGAAAAGGTGATCCTAAGGTAACCGTTGTGCTCTCACGATTTTACTCTCTCGTTCTAACTTTCCCAAGGTAAATTGCACCGTTCAATGCCATCGATCACCGCTTCTACCTGCACGAGAGACATTTCATTTCCAGTATTCTCTATCCAGCACGCCACCACGTTCCGCCAAGCCCTTCTCACTTTCATTGCACACGCATTCATCGGAGTATGTAGTTGAATTTTTTTCCAGGGATACGTAGGGACGCGAGAGGGCGAGGGTTCGCAAGAGATTGTGGTCCGAAAACATCCTGACGTTGTAACGATTCGTTATTTCTCGTTTATCAGAGTCATTATTCCGTACGAAGCCGTACCGATCGTTCACTGACGATCGCCGGATACGAATGTCAGAGGAGAGTAGGAGAAGAAACGTCGCTGCAACGGCCCGGACATTTTCTTTCCCTTCCGTCTGCAGAGTCTAGACTCGTCAACAAAGCTCGTCAAACTGTAACTTTTATCCAATTATCCCGTATCTATGTCCGTTTCGACGCGAAGTGCTCGTTAGATAGATAGAGAAAGAGAGGATGGAGAGATGAAACAATTTAGGGACATTTCGCCGCGCGAAATTGATTCACTTTAAATGCGGTAAATATCGATTTTTCGTTCGAGACAGAACAGAACTTAGAGATTTATCTGATACAGTAAAGAGAGAAAGAGAGAAAGAGAGAGAAAGAGAGAAGAAAATTATACCATCCAATAGTCCTCGCGCGAGGGCGACAGTTATATCGTTATCTCTTAAAAAGATATTAGTCCTCCCATCGTTAAAAAAAAAAAAGTTAGTATTTGGAAAAAATGAAGTATAGAAAAAAAAAGAAAAAAATAAGAGAGCAAAAAAAAAGTGTAGGAAATAGTTGAGAGATATTTTTGCAAATCGTGCAACCACCCGTGCAGGATTCTTTGTACGTTCTTCGTGTTCGGTATGGACGCAACCTGAGAGGGCGAGGATGGATATAGCGTTAGGTACAGTCGTGGTCCGGTGGATGGCGAATGGGTATTCGTTGAAGGGATCTTGCCTCATTGTAGATACGTCCGGAACATGCACTATCATCACGATTTTACTTGGAAACATCGTAGCCGTTCCGAGTCGCAGTTCACTTCGAGCGATGTCGACGCGATCATTGGATGAATCGCGATTTTAGCGATTTTAGAGACGGTAGTTCGAAGAATATTTATTTTAACCGGGTAATTCAGTCCAGAGATAGGGGGTGAGATTAGAGTCCACGGTAAGCAGGAGGAGAGAGAGAGAGCGCTGCCCTTTAAAGCGAATGCCTTCCCGTTGCTTCCTGCGTTAGTGCACGTTTCGGATTCAGGGAATAAAATCGAAGGAAGGGAGAGAGTGCCTCCGTGTCGGAGACTTTGTAAATATGTATGTAGCACGATAAGATAGTTTTATTGTTCTAATGATCGACGTCTCTGCCAGTCGGTTGCGCAGCTCCGTAACGCGATCCCGTTTTATCCCGCTACTTCTACTATTTTCTATGATTAAAGAAGTAGAGCGAAGAGAAGGACAAAGGAGGTAGGAGGGAAGCGAGGGTGAAAAAAATCACGCGTTCCACTTGTCTTTTCGAAACGCGCCCGGTTCAAGGAGGAATAATATAGCTTAAGCGACGCATTCGTCGAGTAGTTCACGCGAGTGGTACCGCGCGAACCACACGGAATTATGCTTTCTCGTTTCTCGAGCTGGAGTTCTTCCACTAGTTTCGCCCGGATTTCTCAGTCGAGCTGTTCCAACGATCGAGCCTGAGCTGTGATAACTTCCGCGGGACGTCGGCACTTAATCCACGTTGTTTGTAAACTAATGTATTTTATAAAGTATATTATATAGAGGAGGAAAGAAGGGAGACAGAGACACGAAGTAATTCCTCGTGACGATCGGTTGAACAGAGAAATTTAATAAACGAGGCAGTCTAACGCGGAAGGGTTACGCGAACGGGACGAGCAGCGATCGCGACCACGATCGTTCCTCGCGAGTGTTCGCGCGCCGCTCTGCGCCGTGGAAGATCGAGACGGAAGAAAAACGCGAGAGGGTGATAGAGAGTGCGAGAGAGGGAGAGAGTGAGAGAGGCGCGCGTGTGTGTGAAAGAAAGCGAGTAAGAGAAGAAAGATGGTTCAAAGGAGAAGAAGAAAAGAAGAGATAGACGAAAAAATGTTTAACGTTGCGCGAGGAGTGGAGCTAGCGTAATATAACGAGAACATAGTATTAATTGCCAGGAAGTCGTGCAGAAAAAAGAGAGGCGACAGAGAGAGAAAGAGAGAGAGAGAGAGAGAGAGAGACCTAACTATCGTAAGTCCGCAATACAATATTATGTAGTTGCGTTTTATCCCAGTCAGCGAGGCGGTCGATAGGAGAGAGCCGTGAACTCCTACAATTATTATTATTATAATATTGTCAACGACGACGAACGAGTTAATTGTTAGAACGTGAACACCTCCGATCTCCCGCTCTACCGCGCTCCTTTTGTTCTCTCTTTTCCGACTCGTTCTCCTGCCGCCTGTAATATTTCCTATCCTGTTTCTTCTTTCATTTCCGTTCTATTTTCTGGACCTAGAATGCGAAAGAGGAGGAGACGACACACAGAATTACGTAGGAGGATCTTACTATTCTTTAGTTGAATTACATTAGTTGATATCAATACACTCTACTGTTAATATTATGGATTTATTCGTCTTATCGTTGTTCTCACACCGTTGGGTTAGGTTTTCTTTTCCGATGACTTTTACGACGGTCGCTACCCCAGTCATCCTCATAAAGCTGCCATAAACGCTTACCGGCTACGCTCTAATAAAGAACTCAGAAAACTCGAAAGGTTTCAACGAATTATCTTCCCGTATCTCTTCTTCCGATCCTTATTGCAACGAACGACCCCGATCCTATGGAAAAAAAGACACCATCGTGTAGCTCGTCAAGCGTTTCAACCTATACGATTCACCGAGTGCTGTCCCTCGATGCTCTTTATTCCCTCTGGGACACGTTTGAAGGTTTTCAGTCGCGTATCGAACGTATGGCTGTGCGAGCGGCGCGTTTCAATTCGTCGAGGATCCGAAGCGTGGATCGTTGATCTTAAAAAAAACGAAACTATTTGGAAAGGGGTGGTTCGACGCGGATGTCGTTCGCGTTGTTATCCGTCAGCGTTTTAGTTTCCTTGCAATTCGGCAGCAATAAATTAGATAGTGCGTTCCAATTGTACCGAAACGAGTGAGTTCTTCGGAGACGCGAAAAGTTATCAGAGAAGCGTAGAATAATGATTAACATTGTCGAGAGTCTCTCTAAAATCGCGCGTGTTCGTACTTCCGCTCGAAGCGGAAGGATATTAAGCAGATTTCCGCGTGGAACATCGAATCCAATCATGTGTGTTACTTATATTTTCCACATAGCCATACGTAACGTTTTAAGAAGTTTTTACGTTTTTTGGGGGTTCCTTTCTTGTCGTTTCTTGTCGAATATTTTCGATTTAGTTTAAAGTTTTCTTTTTCTCATAAATTTTTCGCTGTAACATCGTGAGAGAGCCGTGATTTGATTTTCGAATTTCATTTCTGAAGACCTTTACGCATACTGTATTCGGTTATACATGGTGACAATAGAGAGTGAGGATCCGAGACGCAAGGATCGCGGTCATTTCTCTTAGCGGTCCCTCGAGGAGACGCCGAGGAATATCCGCAAACCGCACCACGTTCAATCCGAATTACGTGTCCTACTGTAACCAGCATTCTTCTTTGTATTATATTCTTAGCTATTACCCATAATATATTCAGCGTTATAACATCGTGGTAACAATAATATTAACTATCGACGTAGAATATAAACATATAAATATATATATATATATATATTTTTTGTATTTTACTTCTACCTTGGCTGCATTGGACTGTATTATATTGATTGTATGTGGCATGCTGAGGGCGTGTACAAATACGAAATAAAGATCAAATAAATCACGAACGACGTTTCTCTGTACGTTTCTCCGATAGAATGCCGAGTGAATGGAATACGTAAACGTTCGAGCAGCCGCGAGATATACCCTTGAAAATGTGAGGATTGACACTATTATTTTCGTCGCTGATTCAGACGAGCAACCGAAGGCTCGATAACGCGTGAATTATGCATTTTCGGAGCCGACCGCGCGACAACACGCCTCTTTTTCTCCCACGAAGACTGTCCTCGCCAGAAGCGACGCTCTTGTACAACCGGGACCAATTGAATCGTTGCGAAACAATACTACACGTGAGAGCCCACGTGCAACCGGGGGACAGAGCACACCTTCGCCACGAACGACAAAATCTTGCGTCAGCTTCGACGACGATTCTTCGTCCCATCGCAGCTTCGTCCTACCATCGACCTTCTCCGACTGCTAATCGGAATGCGCGCCTTGGGCTGTTCCATTTCGAAACGAGAAACTTCGAAGAAGAATATACGAAGCACCAGACAGAGGATCGCTTCGAGATGCAACGCAGAAAACGATGAAGGGAGTCGATTGCGAAATCTGAAAATTCTACAAGAATTAGGAATAGCGACGAGGGAGGAGACGAAGGACGAACATGGACACAAATTCGAGGACGAAAAGGAATTAACATAACAAAAGTATCTTTTATCTGAATAACCATGTACCGTAGACGCTATTCGAGACTTGATATTATAAATAAACGCAGTCCTTTAATTAGAAACGAGCAGGGCAGAAGAGGAGTTACCGCGGCGAATAAAGTCGCGGCGATGTTTGTTCGATTGAAACGTAGGCTACGAACCTTCTTTATCACGCACCCGGTCGATAAAACCCGCAGAAGTGTCTAGCCGTGATTGCCAAAACGCGAGAGTGCGGCCACGGAGGGCGCAGGTCCGACGGTTCGCGGGCAAGGTGAGAGAGGACGAGGGAGGGACGAGAGAGCATTGGGGTTCCCTCGACGCATCCCGATGCAGTAGTCGACAGCATCCCGCGGATGGTCGCGATCGAACGGTCGGGGACGGGAGAGCTGGCGAGCAGAGTGTTCGACGTGAACCTCTATCGCTTCCTCTCTCTCTCTCTCTCTCTCTCTCTTTCCCTGCTCTCGATCCGTCCTCTACGAACCAGACGAAAAGAAAACGCAAACACGGTAGCAGGTGTTCCCACGAAAGAGGAGAGCCCGCGTTCGACGCGCGACCGCGACCAGACGACTGTTGTGCCCATTCGTACCTCAGCGATCAATTGCCGCGGTGGATTTGTTCGCGTGGTAAACACGAGGGCAGCGACGACGCCCAGTCGGCGGTAATCGTGCGGGGACGAGTCGACGAAGAGCCCGGTCGAGCCGCTCGAGTCCTCGGGAACAGGGGATCCTGGCACGCCTCCAACCTCTCCTCGTCGACGCAACGCCAACCTGGCGGCGACGTTCGATGTCAGCAGAGCAGACCGCGAAGTGTGTCGTAGCTATTTTCAAGTAGTACGTATCTCACGCACAGCCGAGCTTCGTAGGGGAGAGCTTGCGAGCTTCACGGCTGTCCCCTATACCGTAGCTAGTACAGAGCTGGTCGTTAATCGAGCACAGTTTCGGGCACGCCACTTTCCTCGAGCCTCCGCCGGCAGACAGACGATTGATTAACTTTTCACGAGGCGACCGCGCGCCTCTACGCTTCCGGCGCGCACGTGCCCGCGTGGACAGGCGACGACGATGGGAGTTCCCGGCGTGCAAACACACCGGGCACCTCGCCGTTTGATGGGGCTGTGGGAGGCCGTTGGGTTTCAATTAAGCCTTGATTAAATTCGATGGGCGTGGGTGGATAACGAGTAACGGGAGACGTAATGGTCGGCTGTCGCTATATTACCCGTCGATGATAAAGTATCGCGCAGGAGCCTCGAGCTGGCTGGCTGCCGATCCCGTTCTGGAAAAAAACGCACGGCTCGATCACGTGAAACGTTTAGCAGACGTACGTATCGTTCCACGGCGTAATCCATTTATGCTACACTGAACCCTTAAGTCCAGACGATCCCTCGTCGCTTGCGCCAACGGACGAGCGTGCGAGAGCTTTGCCGCCCTCTTTTAAAACCGGAGTCCCGAAGGAAGAAGCACGCTGCTCGCCGTTCGCGTTTCTCGTCTACCTTTTTAGCGGCGCGCCTTCGATTACCGGGCCTGTAATAAACGCACGGTTTATTTGAAAGCGTGATAAACACGTAGCGGGAGCGGGCGGGGGATTCGAGGCAGTGGAAATTCACGATCGAAGGATCCTCAAGCCGGTCCGTCGAGCAACGTTCGGTAAACCGTGACGACACACAAGTCCGCGCTTTAATTACTTATTTTTTCTCGCCGCTCCAAAAAGCCACCGATGTGTGATACGGTCTTTTGTGTGCCGCGGGGCTTCTGTGTGCGCGCGTAAAGCGCAACGATCGTACGTCAAAGCCGGCAGTGAATCTCCGCGGGCCGCGGAGCGCGGATGTTCGAACGACGCGACGAAGCCGCGCGAATACGGTCAAACGACGCGGGAGAACGACTCTCCAACTCGGCTCCTTTCTCGTCTTTCTTTCTTTCTTTTTTTTTTTTATTCCACTCCGCGTCTGCTTCGCGCTTTCAATCGTCCGACTATCGATTCGTCAGCACGTCGAGACACGGAACGCACACGGAACGCTCGTTCGTCGATACCGCTGTTTTACGCGACGCTGGTTGGTCTCACCGCGTCGATCCGTCTACTCCGTTCGAAGTTTTACCCAGTGAACTTTCGCGTGTAAATTATGAGTGCGCCGTTCGGTTGTCGAGTCGAAGTGTCCTCGTGCAATCATCGCGTACACGGTACGTCGTTTTATTTTTACCAGGATCGATAGGGAATTCCGTTCGAAGACCGCGACGTCAGTCGAGCGGGTATTTTAATCGATCGTTCTTGAATGAAAACGTTCGCCAGGCTGGTTTTCGTTCGTTCCTGCCGTTTCATCGGTGCGCGACGCCTATCCTCCGATAGGTTCACGAAAGTTTGTTAAACCGTGAGGATCTGTTAGTTTCCGAGTGGTCTCGTCCGACATCGAATTATTCTGCACTTTCTTTTTTAATTAGAAGTTGCTTCTCGGAACACGGACGGTGTTCCGTGCAATTATGGAAATCCGTGCACCGCCTCGACGTAAGCTCCCGTATTCGTTGCTATTAATTAGCGACTTAATTGCCGAGTAAATTCCGCGTTTCGTTCGAGATGCGAGCTTGTCGAGCGCGTCCGATGGAAACGCGGATGGCCTTTTTTCCCCGTGACAATTCGGACGGGATCACGCGACTCGATTCTGCTCTCCTCCCATAGAAATTCGTCGACGCGAACGCTGTACCCGCGATTCGAACCGTATCGTATCTCGAATGGAACAGAGAGGAACTCGTTTCTTTACGCTCTTCTACCCGCGAAATACGATTCCAGCCGCGTACAAAAGGCTCGAAAACGTAGCATAGTTTCAACGTCGCGTAAAACGTAAAGCAATCCCGTTCAAAGGGAAATCGTGTAAATCCTCTATCGACGTTCCAGGTTAGCCTTGGAGCTCGCGACGTACGAGCGAACGCTATCGTTCAATGTAAGTCGAGTTGTGTATTGTCCTCCTTCTAATCGTAATTGACGATTGCACAATGACCGCTTGAAAATAGGCGAGCAACGACGCGCAGCACGCTGCGATAGAGAAAAATCATCGTTAATGCCCGGCTCTTTATTTAGGAAATTGAGGCCGGCTGATCGCTGTTTGACACGATTCAGGCCGGTGATACGCCGCGAGTGAAACCAGCGGACGGACTGTTAGAAACTACGCGCGTCGGAAAAGGGAACGGAAAGCTCGTGGACGCTAGGGAGGATCGGGAACAGGTCCCGTTCGAATATGCAAAGTGCGAGTGCCGCGCGAACGGACCAACTTTTTCTGCGACACGCTCTCGCGTGAAATCTTTTTATACCAGAATCCCGTCTATATTTGTACGCCCTTTTACACGATACATTTATTCTGTAACAACATTTTAACGAGGCGTGAAGCGAACCGAACCAACGTGGCGTCGCGGACGCTCGCGCGACTCCAACGTTAGAGGCGACCGCGCGAAGAGATAAACAAGGATTTCTAATGGAATGAATGAACGTGACCAGCGGAGTTGTCGTGCGGAAGAAGCGGGACAGAGGTTCGTGTGATCGCACGTGCTTGGTGAATCGACGAAGATCTCCGTCAGCCGAAATGGTCGCGCGTGCCAAACGCTTTCAAGAATCAACCGTTACGATGTGGCATAACTGCGAGAGGACTTTCGATAGAAGTAGCCCGCAAGGTTTCCGCGACTATTTTAAGAACCTCGACAACCATAGTTTCTGAGAGAAAACTGGAAACGCAGACGTCGCGAAGTGTACAACTGTACATCTTCCATAGTCGATGGTAGCGTCGAAGTGAGAGGCTTTCAATTTTTTACCACTTTTTATCACCGACCAGTGTCGTCGATCGAGTGTCGGAACCAGCGATATATACATATATATATTACGGATGAATCGCGTAGAGAAGAAAAATATGGAGGCGAGACCGAAAATCGAAATCCTCCGCGTGCCTTCGAACGAGCGCGGTAACTTCCGGTCCCTGGACGGTGTCCGCAGCAGTTACGGCCACATTCGCGTGGGCACGTACTGTCCGGAACCGGAAGTCAAAGTGGTAGTTTGCGACAGTAAACCGCCTATCGAGCAGACACGGAAATTCAAAAAGTACGTATTCCACTCTATGCCCCCCTCGTCCATCCGTTCTCCCGATTATTTTTACTCGCCTCTGACGTTTCGATCGGATTTCAGGAACCTGGGACCAGTGTCGAAGCTGCTCAGACGTCGACACCACTCGACGTATCTCGCAACGAAATCCTGTGATAACATTTATAGCGTGAATAGAAGTAGCGGCTCCTTGGACTGGAGGATCAGCCAGTCGGCGAACGACCAAGGTGAGCTGAATTGTTTGCTCGGAATGATCGCTATATTGTACCGTTATCGTAGTAACCAGCGTTGGGGCTACACGAGCGGCATTCTAAATTGCTTTCCAGCCTTTCAATCTCGTCAAAGCAGCAGCCTGGATTGGCGAGTAGGAAGATCCATCAACAAACTGCACTGGAGGGACACCACCCGTAGCGCGGAGCACCTCTCGAGGAGCGGAGCGATCAGTTCCGACCACCTTCAGACGCCCAGCACAAAGTAGTCGACGTTCCATCGCCGCGTGCTCGATCTATAAACGATAGCTAACGAGCGAACGCAATTCTCGCAGGTCGAAGCTCATCTCGTTGCTACGACGGCTCTCCCCTCGACTTTCGCGGCCGGGTAGCAAAAATTCCCTGCAAGCCTCGCCGACGATTTGCCCCTGGGTACAGGTAGAGTACTCCTCGGAGTCGATCAACGATGGAGTGCGCGGGGATTCGCAGGAGAGCGACGTCAGCTTCCAGAGGGAGTTGCAGCTGAGCGAACTTCGAAAACGCATGGCTGGAATCCCTGCTACCTCGCAGGTAATTGACGGTAATGCCTTTATTTTTGTTCCAATACGACGCGATGGTTACGCGACAGTCGCGCATTGTATTTCGCGCGATTAGAGGCGATCGATCGTTGCTTTAAGTCGTGTGGAACGAAGAATAAATCGAAGGCGTGCCCATTAATGGGTTTCCGCTTCGAATGGCTTGAAATGAAGACAATCGAAGAAGATAGCCCGAGTTTGTCAGTGGCATTTTTACCGACAGATTTTACGTCCTAGGTCACCGCGAAAGTCATTAAGGAGAGCAACGAAGAGCAAAATTCGTCCCAGCACAGGACCCAAGCGCAGAAATCGGAGAACGAGTGTAGTAACGCCTCAGAATCGTAAGCTTTATTTTTCATTTCATTTTCTTTCCCTTTTCTTAATACTTAGAGAACAATCATTTTTACCGCTTTTGCATTCAACGAATAACTACGAATCACCCCACAACCCCGCCTCCCCCTCAGTATCCTTCGCATCATACGAATCGAATACTTTGACAGCCCTGCATGTAGCCTAATTGCACCTAACGTTAGTTCCATAAGCGAACACAAACGATAGATGTATCACACCCAATAAATAACTGAGAATGTTTTCTGCACTGTGGTCTTAATCTCCACCTTAGTTTCTGTAAGACGCACGAACATTCTGATTACAAGTTAACTCTATCGAGCATCTGATACTAGTAAGGGTAGAAATAAACAAGAGAAAGTTGCTCGACGATAAATACTGACAATTTTATTAATACGAATACTATGATACATGCTGCAGACGGACGCTTCTTGTCCGCGGTACATTAAACGGTTGTCAACTCGTCCAAGGAGCATACGAGACAACTCGAATGGTATGCGTAATTACTATTCATAATATGTACAAATCAGATTGTAAAAGTAATCTGTACAATAATGATTCACGTACTTGTGGACGCGACAAGTGCCTAGTGCCTTGTATACGAGGCAAAGGTGGTTGTCTTTCGCCGGCACGTGAATCAATGCACCCTCCTGCTCTTTGGGATCAACGTAATCTATGGTGTCGTCCTCGGACACGTGGCTCGTATTGAATTGAATTATTACATCGAGAGTTCCGGGTTCGGAAGTATTCGCATCGTCAATCTCTTCTTCCTGATCGGAACATTCCAGTGAACAGTCCAAGGGGTCGGATAAATAGTCCCCGATATCGGATACGTCGGAATCGTCGGTATCGAGGATCCTGGCTGATTTCTGTGGCGACAGACTATCCAGTTTCGACGAGGTGGATTGTTGTAAAAAGTTTTTCTTTTTCGACCGCGGTGATTTCGCTTTAAGTATCTTCCTCAATATCTCGTCTTCGTCGATGTCCTCGTCACCTTTGGTGCTCATCGGAGTATTGCAACCCGACTCCATGATCTTGTGTTCACTTCTAGAGGTCGACTTCTCTTGATCCTCTTTGCTAGTTTTGCTCAATGTTTCCGATCCATCTTCTTGCGTTTCGTCGCTCTGACTCACGCATCCATTGCTATTGGATTTTTGATCGCTCGTGAGAAGAACGGACTCGTTTGCCGACTTGTCGCACATCAGAGTGTAACAGCCACTGGACCACCTCTGAAGCTCCAAAACCATCTTGGGTTTCATCGTTTCTTTCTCTGGCACCAAATCTAGTTCCGTGTAATCCTTTAATAATTGGAACATCGTAATAGACTTGAACATGTTGCAGAAGTTCTTTAATAACTCTGGTAAGCCTTCTTCCTCGGCCACTTCGTAGTTACGACTGTCAGCCGGTCCAACCTTCTTCCAAACGATCGCATCCGAAGTCAAATCTGTGGCGAGTTTCTCGTAAATATCGTCTCGTAAGAAATCGGATAAAAATGCGAACGATTCTTCCTCCATGTCTCGATGAATCTCCCTAACAATTCCAGGGAATAAATAGCACTCTGTTACCCAATCGTTCAAATCCACTCGTACGTCCGATGGTTCTATGTAGCTGGGTTCAATTTCTGGTCTTGGAGGCCTGGAACTTTCCTTAAGTGGTCCATGAAACCAACCATTAATGGACCAACGTGATTTATCAGGTGATGTCACCTCAGCTACTTGATGATAAGAATTATCTACAACTTCAAAAAATACAAGGGAATTGTACTCTGGTATCAAAGATTTTACAACATTTCTAGGTAAGTTATGTTCATCCGTATCAAACAAATCCAAAGCTCCTCCATCCTTTTCGGTCCAATTTTTTGAAAGGTACAGCACAAAAGCAATTCTGCGATCACCCATATTGTCGTCATGACATAGTAAATAATCTGTATCGTAGTAACAAGAACTTGACATAGATATCTTCTTATTAAGCTGTATCTTCGTGTTCCTTTCCATCCATGTTGCAAAATCTGTTTGAAAGGTCTCGTACAGCAGTTTTAAATTTTCAGTGTCGACATTGGCAAGATCACTGGTCTGCTCGAATTGATAAAGATCTATGCTGTTTCTTCTACTTTTAATATCCAATAATTCATTCTTTATCTCGTCCATAAACTCTTCGCTGCGAAGAAAGTTTGAAATTCTACATACTCTGAAAGGTTTTGATATAATTTCAAGGTTTTCTACCTTCACGTCGGTACAATTGTGCCAGTTTTCAAAGAATTGCTGCTGAAAGTTAGGTGAGAGAATGAAATCAGAGATGACAGAATGCTTTAATTTTTTCACTTGCGGTTCTTCCTCAGCCATTACTTCGTCTCTTCCTTTAAGACACCCAATAACAATTTCTACTTATATATTCTAATTCTGTCAGTCTTTTTACTCTTGTGTTTGCATCAGCAGTACATGTCCCTTGTTAATTTACTTATAAAATACTTTTACAAATTGATTAAGCTATATCACATTTCTTTTATCTAGTGACAGAGTGTATAACATTACATATTTTAACAGCCGCAACCAATACCCATTAATAATGAGATTTTTGTAAAAATATACAATTCCTGCGCACCGTTTATCTTTCTGCGAATATCATCGTCGAAGGTTATCGTTTTTGAAGTTAATTAACGGGACATCGGTCAGATGACAATGCTTGCTGTAGATGAGATTTATTTAAAAAACAGGCATTTCATTATTTGCGAAGGTGTAGTGCAGATTATACAAATATCACAGCTCGTCTAAATGCACTCACCGAACGATGCGGCACTTGCTTTTCGATACACGCGGCCCACGTGGTCGCTCGACCCACACGTGTTCTGAAAGCAGTCGGTCGAAAAGTCGATTAATAAAGTTCCACCGCATTCCGTGGCCTCATTGATTGTTTAAATAAATGATCATCGAACGAGTTGCGAGTCGTTTCCCCGATAACTACGTACCAGAAATTACACGTGTGTCCAAATTTAGCGAATTAGGTCTATCGCTCCGTATCACCACGCAGTTGCATTCTGCCCAGGGACTGGTACTACCGCTGGCGAAAACGTTGATTCGATCGAAGCCAGGGACGTCGCGAATTATTCGCGAACCCTGACCATACACAGCCCCCTCACTACGTGCGATACGTACCTAACCTTATTTCGTATCATATGACGTCATATGATGTAAAATTTCAATGTCACGGTGGTCTGAAATACGATGCAAATTCTTTTTCTTTTTTTTTATTTGCTACAATTTTCTTAGTAATGTGATATTATCCATATGGTAAAATTTACTAAATGTTAGAAGAACTACCGATCAATTTTATAACCTATCGCGGTACGCGACTACGCACGATAAAAAAAATGAAACCGATAATGTTATAACTTCATTTTTTATTAAAAATTTATTACGAATTAGACACTTTGCCGTGTTTCTTTCGCGACGCGTAGTAACACGACATTTATTCAACTACACTTTAATCGTGATATTGTATTTTCAAATTTGATCTATAATTGCTAACAAATTTATATTTTTTAACAACTATTTCCATTGATATGATTAAAATAACTAGCAACAATCGACGTTCCGTCGTTACGTTTCGTATTCTATGAGATTTGCGTATAAATTTTCACGCGTGTATTATAAAATGCAGCTCGAATCGAATAATTTCGAGATTAAACAATTTTTCAAATGGTACAACATTCCGCGCAGGAAATTGGAACGCTTTAAATTGTCCGCGCGACTCTGTCGTAGTTCGGGGATTCGCCACCAAGCGTCGCGGTGAGCGATCGTGTCAAGATGGCGGCAGTAGTTCACGTTTGACGGATGCCGTTGGTCGCATGGAAATTCGGGGCACACCCTGGCCGTAAAATTGTACAAAGTGTAATACAATCAGGTCGAATGTTCGATTAGTGTGAAATCCTTGTGCAAAGAACACCCTGGCAGTCCTGAAACCGAGCAACAGAACGACGGACGCATACGTGAGTAACGACACACGAGCGAAACATACATACACAGAGCGTGACAAGTCTCATCTTCTCCGCGTTTTTATCCCTCAAGATCTGTCAACACGCGATCCTTTTTCCCCGAAAACGCACGTTGCCTGTTCGTTGTACGCCGATAGGCGCAGTAACAAAGGGGTGGGGTCCTGCGGTCGAAATCGACGAGGTAAACAGGCGGTTAAGATACGAAGGATCGCTCAGTCATCTTTTGTTTGTGTCGGGAGCACGTTGTGCCGGGACGACCAGTGAAACGATATCGTTCGAGTGGTGTCCAGAGTGTCATCGCCAAGACCAGCTTTCGATCAGTCACGTTCAGCTGTCATTATCGAAGACCCGTCTTCGACCAGAGTCCCTACGATTCCCGTATATTCCCTCGATTCGTTATCGTGACCTTGAACCGGACTCTTAGTGCCCTACTGTAACGATTATGGCGTGAAGGAGCTTTCGAATTTTGAAATCCACGAAACGCGTTGCGGAGAATAGAGGTGAGTCGAATGGAATTTTCATATTACGAGCCGAGTCCCTTCGATCGTTCAATTTTCTGTACGGTTTTACGCGTTTCCCTCGGTCGTATATGCGTCGAGATTCTTTCCGTCTATAAGTGACCTATCGATTGCCATAGGGAGCTCCGTTTCTCCCACGTCACAGTTTGTTTTTCTTTTTAACCACTGCCGTGTTTCTGTGCCCGATGATGATCGACCGAAATCAGGACGTTTAAACGGTCGCCAGCGTAACAAGCTCGCGACGTAATTTTGCATCGATACGTGACTCAGAAAAAAAAGAAACAAATGCAGTGGAATCACGTACGTAACGATCGACAATGTTTCCACCGTAATTGCTAATTCAGACAGGACGGAATCGTGGAAATTTCGAGTGACTTGCTCGCGATGAGGTAGGTCATTCCCCCTTTTTTTTTCTCCTTCGATGGAATACCTTCGACAAGATGCCAAGTGGCTCGTTTAACGATTACGCCACTCGAACCATCGAGCCTGTCGGTCGTGGCATTAAGTGTACTGTTAAACCCAAAGTACGTCCATTAATGTTGCCGTGTAAACGTTTCTTATACACGGTGACCTATCTATTTAACACCTTTCCGCTTCCTAGCTTGGACGACTGATTAAAACTTCTCTTCCACTTCCGAAATATCCTTTCGTACGAAGTTTATTTGTACCTCACGCCTGGAGCTCCGATTTTCATCGTTCGCTGACGCAGAATAAACATTTCTCGAGTCGCCAGAGACGAGTGTCCCGTCAAGTGACGTCGAAAACACGTCAAGACACCTGGTATAGTGGCAAACCGTTACCTGTTTCATCGACCCGAGGAGGCACGATCCGTCCTCATCCGCGAAGCCGATTTTTTCTCCAGGTTTCGCGCACGCTAAGCTCGCGCCGATAAACCGCAACGCTTTTCGATGTTTCCCTCCCGAACAGGGTGGCTGCAGGGCGTAAAAACAGGCGGATTATAACATTGCGTGACCGGCGTAATCATTCTCGCGTTGTACCTGCTGCCGCGTAGCTGTGCCGTCCTATATGGCAATAAATTCCAGTTATCGACCTCGTGAGATCGTTTTTACTTCCACGTGAATCGTATTAAGTCGATCCGTCTAACTGGTTCTCCCTTAACAAGAACTCAGTCGAAATTGGAGCAAACGCGCGTTACTAACCTCCGCGAGGAATGCAGCTAGCACACTTTTACCATTCATCATTTTTTAATTAGACGATTAATTTGAAAATCGCGATCCATATCTCACGAGCACGTCGTAATACACTGTTTACCCTTCAGCTACGGTTGCGTAAGTAATTCTTTTTGCCCCGGCTTTTTTTTTTTTTCTTCTTTTCTTTTCTTCTCTAAAATACCTCCATTACGTAAACGCGATGGAGGACTGCGCGAAAAGCGTTCGCGTACTTGGAACGCCACGAAACGTGGAAATAATTTCGTAAGGACGTGGAACGGCGATACGCTCGAATACGTGGTCGGTCGCCGCAAAATGTGCCGTGCGGCGTTTCTTCTTTTCTCTCGAGCTTAGAGAACACCGTGTAGCGGCACTCGAATCGTTTATGGCATCGTTCGTCAGTAGAGTGCGACGGGATCGAAGGAAACGGGCCGGCGTTCTCCGAAGAAATCACTTTGGGTGGCCGGAGAGCTGATCGTCTCCGAATCGATCGTCACCACCCACCTCCCGTCGTCTTATTTCTCCTGTAAACCGTCCCTTGCTTTTACTTCCTACGGCAGATGCTCCGTTTCGACGCGCGCCATTGTTGCCTAGAGCAGCAGGAAGTTTCACTGTAAAAAGTGGAACACCGTCCCCGTCCTCGTATAAACACCGCGTTATTCGAGCAGTGACGTAAGTTCCACGATCGACGAAACTCGTTTTTTACTCCGGTTCGTCGTGCACTTTGATTCGATGCACGCGTGCTCGTTGCATCGGGAAGAAAAAAAAAAACGGAGCTACGACTAGCTGCGAAGCACGAGAGAGACTTTCGAGTATTCGCTGTTTCATTAACCGCAAATGACGAAACGATTCGAAGAAACGATCGCGTAATGGGCTCGAGCGGCATAAGCGATTAGAATAACACAGGCGATGACGTAGCCGAAGGGTTGAATAACGATGTCGCGTAATTCCATGCAAACGACGTCGCGGTGCGACCAGTTTCCATTTCCGCGGGTGGCAATTTGCTTTAAAGAGGAAGCATCGGTGTATCCTCGAAGCAAGAAAGCTCTCTCGTAGTCTTCGAGGTTCGAGACCAGTCGAACAGAGCTCGCGTACGTTCGTATCGCCGACGCGAGCGCAATAAAAGCCAGTTGGCAATAAAAGGCCACGGAATCGAGCAGCTGCTGCATTCTCAGTTCACGCGTCGCATCTGCGACCAGCTGATTGCAATTTCTTTTCTGCGTCGGTCCCTCGCGTCCAGAGATTGCACGGAGTACAAGAGATTAATTCTTCGTCGATTTAGTCTTCGTTAGTCTTCAATCCTTTTCTATCTCAACCGCAGGTGCCACGCGCGCCATTGCAATTACCCTCGCATTCATCCCCATCGAACGCTAATTCGTCGTTCGCGAGCCGACTCATAGTCTCGTAGATTCTCTCGGTGATTCGAGAGTTCGTAGCTGGCTATTGCAGTCTGCGAATGGCGCAGGAAGTCCGTACAATTCCGTGGGAACACGTCGCGCCATTACGCGGAGATTAAAAGTGGTCTCGCGTGACGTTGAGCAGCGCGATCCATTTTTTCTCGGAGAAGCCTCGACCTTATTTCTTCCAGTGCCGCGTTTTTTCGTCCGGTTTTTCCATCCTCGACGCTCGGCCGTTTCGTGCACCATTTTCTAAGCGTCGTTCTTCTCCGTTGGAACGCGATCCCGACGAGCTCCGCAGTGGCGAGCGCAGAAACCACGCCAGACCGGGAACCCTTTCCTTTGTCGTCGTGCCCTTCGTTTTGCACGAAACATCGCAGGTACCGGTTCTGGACGATCGATAAAAAGGATAGAGAACCGCAAACAGTTCGCACTCGGCTGCTTCCTCTCGTCGAAGCAAAACTCCGAACAAAAACCTCGACCGTAGATTTTAGTCCGAGGAATTCCTCGATTCCGCTTTCGGAAGCGGCTCGAAGCGACGATTTCATCGCATCATCGTACTCTCGTTTCGTCGCGGTTGCAACGATCCTGCTTACGAAACGGGAGGAGCCGAAAGTGTACTTTAATCGAACGGAAGCAGCCATTACCTAAGACCAGTCGAGTAGTTATCGATAGTACCCACGTGTTCTCCATTTACGGGATAACGATTCAATTAAAAGCTCATCTGGTATTATCGTGGTAGTAGCCGTGGTAACGCGAGTTCCTCATCATCGATTCGCTGGCCCGACGAAAAAGGAAACGGAACGAAAGCCTAATTGCGCGAACAGGCCGACCAGTAACTCGCGCTCCCTGTTTGTTCGATATCTCGTCTTGGCGAACGCGCTTTTGTTACGCGACGACCGACGCCGGGTTGGCTCTTGATCGCGAAACAACGGCGATACGATCGAGCGAATTGGATCGTGGGACAGCCCCATTCACGCTCGATCTTTTATCCGGTTATTGGCCCGCGTGCCGACGGAGGACCCCTTTCGCGGAGGAGGCACTCGACTTTATAGGTTGATCGTTATCACGGGCTTGAAACACGGCAGACTTCCCTCGACGTTTCACTCTCGCGATTAGATACACCGCGAAATGTCTGACGTAGCCAAGATCGCTACGAATTGGAACTTTACTTCCTTTTAAAAGCCCCGGGGTCCAATAATAGACGGCTCGATCGTGAATCAACAAGTAGGTAGGTACACGATTAACGTCCGCGGCGCTGCGAGAGGACTGGAAGCGGGTGCAAAGTTCATTTTCCGCGGGGGCCATTGTTAAAACGAACGGCGAGGGGGTAGCGAGCGGCGTTAGCCGATTTCATGCCAGCTCGCCGGATTAATATCTGGATCGTAACAGGTTCTTTTATGGTGACCCCTTCGCAACCCGCCTCCTCGTATAATTTATCGCATTCGCGGGGGCGTGCGCAGCTCGCGACACGCGCGCACACAGGCAACCTGCGTCCCGAGACGCTTTCCCTTTTTCGGAAATCCGGTTCCCCGCCTCCTCTTCCCGCTTTCCTGCTCCGTGCCCTGGTGAACGCGTAACAGAGCGGACAGAAGAAAAGCTCGCGCTTTCGTCGGTCGTTTCTCAAGGCAGAAGGCTCACGGGGTGCGTTTCGACCGCTCAATTCCACCCGATGGCGGGAATTTTAATGGAAGAGGCATGGTTATGGCGCAGACTAGTCGGCGTCTGTCTCGAGAATTTTGATCGAGGCATGAATGGGAGGATAGCGAGGAATTGTGCGGAGTAAAACGTGATAAATCGAGCTCGAGTACGAAGAAAGAAAGAGAGAGAGAGAGAGTAAACTGGTATGCGGGGTAGCGCGCAGCTGCAGACAAAGCAATGGATGATAATTAATCGGTGCCTCGAAGAGCAATGATTACAGCCACGTCGGTAGTAATTTACGATCGCAGATTATTCGACGCTGGAATAACTCGCGTGGTCTGTAACGCTGATACGATTACGGGATCGCTTGTATTTTATAATCAACTTTCGCGAGTCTTCTCTCTTCTGTCTTCTCTCGTTCGAAATCACCTGGGAACCCTTTGTTTGTTACGTTCTTTTAAATATCTGTGTCTTTATTTCGTTCCAAGTCGAATGTTGAATAAGAGCTAACGGGTATGGGTTTCACACATGTTCACACGTGTAGATGTTAAGGAGGATAATAATGGTAATCAACGAGGCAAACAATACCGTACACGCTCCGTAGATCGGGGTAGTTCTCGGTAGATGCTCGATCGCGAAGAACCACCCTAGTGTACATAGTTTTAGAGCTCGGCAAATGCACGCAATGTTTAGCACCATCGTCTCACGTCGCATACGACCGTCCACGAAATAACACGATTCTCTCATTCATTAACACCGATCATTTAGAAGAAATAGATCGCATCTGCACGCAATACCAAAAATAGCACGGATGATCATGTTCCTTTGTATCTTTTCATTGAACGAACGCGGATGATTCACGTTGGCGTGCGGCCAGCCTTCATTCATTTTTCCGCGGGCCGCGCGAAAACGAGACCGCTTTTCAACGACGGGATACTTCGCTCGTTAAAAGCAAAGTCATTGCTCGTCCCGTGAATCAGCATCGAGGAATGCCGTGTCACGAACCTGAGCCTTAATTTAGCGCCGCGAAATTTGCAATTTCAAGTTCTAAACAAGACCACTTGATCCCGACGAGCCACGGCCCGGGGAAGGAGTCCACGGCTGCACACCTCGGTTTCCGATCCAATAAATCTCCGTGTAAATTCGACGGAACACGGTGCCGTGCTCGTCGCGATTCTAGGTCGTGAAACAGCGGAGCCCACGCTCAATTTATGCACGGTTCGCTTCTGAGGCTGGAAAGTAGCCCCAATTGACTCTAATTTTTCAAGTATCTTCATTTAAATCGGTCCGTGGTGTTCAACCCTCTCGAGTGGAAGGCTGAAAGTCTCGAAACGTGTCGTTGCATCGAGCAGACGCGAGCGCGCGTCGATGTGCAGCGGATTAATAAAGTCCACGTGCGTTCAACCACCGCGTCCGGAATACCATCTCTCCGCGAGCGCGACGTTGTTTGACAATGCGAACGTGATTCCATCCGAGACGATATATTAATTCCCCCGGGTACACCATATATTAATAACGGTGCTCGTTACGCATTCTTCCGTTGCACGTGCGACCGTGCGCAGGCCATTTTATTTCCTGCCGCGGCGTTTCGCGCGCGAGCGGACCACGCGATTCGCGATAAAAATAAAGCTCGACCCGGCATTCCCCGACCGATTTCCAAAACCGACCGACCCCGAATGTCGACCCTCAAATAAATACGGATTTATCTCGCCGCACGCCGCCAATAGCCCGCTCCGAGGGTATTTATGCGCCGCTATAAAAATCGCCGTTTAAAACGGAGCTCCTCGCTGTCGTCGAGAATCGAGCCCTCGATCCTCGATACCGTCGAACGCGTTCGGTCGGGGAATTTTGCGCAACGAAAGTCGACGCGACGAAAGTCGTTTTCTCCTCGTCGAGGCGTCTGTATCTGTCGCGCGCTATTTACAAGCAATTCTCGATCAGATTTACAAGCAGCTCCGACGCGCCCTGTAAAAAAGCTACTCGCTCGTTCGTCTCGAAGTATATTTTTTTCTCCCGCGAACGGTCGACCAGAAGAGAGAATTGTTTATTTGTGTTTCCGTTCGAGAGGCACGACGGGGATGATCGAAGGGAATAATCGTGCCTTTTTCCGGGGCCACGAGCCGCGACTGTTAAACACACGACCGTATCGCAGCGCGGCTAATCGTTATTCCTGACGCGTGCCGAAACAATGCTTGCGATTTCCGCGCGCCCCTTTATTAGAATCGTTTAGGAAGCGCTGACGAACGCCACGGTGCATCGTCTTGGTAATATTCGGATCGGCACGAGGAGGAGACGGAGGCCGCTGCAAAGGGCAGCGCGTCGTTAAATATATCGTCGATCGTTAATATGCGACGACGCGTTCGCAAGGTTGTCGACCAACGATTTTAAGGCTGTTTAGAGAAGGGAAAGTAAAACTTTCCTGCCTACGTGAAACGTGGTGACTCCGACAAACATATTTGCCAATCACGCGCGACACGTCCACCTACACGCCGCGAAATGAATCACGCTCGAAGCGAAGCGGCGGAGTCGATCCGATCGATCGAAGAAAGGGTGGCCGTGGGAGTGTTTAACCCTTTGCACTTGGCTCCCTCCTGGACTTTAGCAATAGAAACTGTTGCTAAAGTAGCAATAGCATTCCATTTCAATAGAAAACTCTAAAAAAACTGCGGTGGGATAAGTTTATCCTCCGCAATCACTAATCAATCCTGATGTCCCCTCGGAGGAGACATAAATTTCATTTCTCCTGCTCGATTTCTTCGACGACGTTTAACGTCACTCTCGATTCGTTCGACCTCTCCGAATATCCGTCGAAATCGTTTCGCTTTTCACTCGATCGGCCGGACGGGGGCGCAGAAAAACCGCGAGCTCGCTTTCTTGGCGGAGCCCGAGTCCGGTGCCGGCTTGGCAGGGATTGATTAATCGCCGCGCGTTTCCAATGTAAACGAAACCACGCGCGGGAAGGGAAAAAGAAAAGGAGCGGTTCTGAAAGCGGCGGAGAACGGCGTTCTCCTAATTTAGCTGACACAATTTTTCTCGGCCGGTCGTCGCGACGCTGCTACGTCGTTTCCCTTTTGGTACACCGTCGTCGCGCCCTGAAGAGGGGCGCGGGTGCCAGGGGGATCGTCAGCGCTAGACGAAGAGAGCGCGGTTCAAATGTCACTCTGGTTTATTTTCGTTTATATATAGAAACGGGAGAGTTCAGCCGGTGTCACTTACCCCTGGCTACGCCAGCGGCACTTGGATCCAGTGGTCCCCGAAAAAGAGGGATCGCCCTCTCGAGATCCACCCTGGACTCGTCACGTTTCTGTTCCAGTGGGACCCGGTTATTTGGAGAACGCATCTATATTTGCCACCGCGGTGGACCGATTTCTCTTCGCGTCCACGTTGCTCCTTTTTATCGCCAAGTCGTCGAGAAAAATGTATTTACTCGCTGTCTACGTATGTACGTACGTACGCGGGAAAGATTCGCCTCGCGACGTGTCTCTCTTCGAGTACGCACGCTTTTGTCCGAGCGCAGGCATCCTCGTGGCCCGAGCGTATAACCGGAAGATCGTCTTAACGCCGGTATTTAAACCATGTCGCGGTGGCAGTGGCTCTCTATTTTAGGCACGTCTCCCCTCGATTTACCGTTCATTTCGTAACTCAATATACTTCGCGAGCTCTCGACCACGACTCTAGGGTAGAGTTACCCGGTGCACCACGTTGCACGCGTGTCCTCCTCTACGAGCACCGCGAAGACGCGCCTCGAATCAGAGGATTCTTGCCGTATCGCGATCGATGAAACAAATATTGATCAACGATAGAAATGAAGAAGCTTGAGATATCGTACTGTCATCGAGCACGTGATAATTCAATTCGCGTTTTATCAAATCATGGTCTCGATCTGACCTTCGACTATCGTCGATTAGCCATCGATCGTTAATAGAAATTAATAGAAACGAACTAGACGCTCGATTCGACGACGAGAACGGAGAAACTCATCCGCGAAGGAAGAGTCACGGTGATTTGCTCGTTAAATAACACGTAATTACTCGGAATTCATTCCGTTCTATGGCGACACGAGCTGAATGCATCGCGATCTTTATTATGTATGACGATTAGAGGCACGCGGACATCGCGTACACGTGGACACTTTGCAAAATTAATGCGTTAACCGACACCTGCGAGTCTCGGATCGGTTCAGCTTTCCGTTCGCTCAGCAAGCAGAAACGTCGAGAGAAATCCTCGAGTCGAACCGATCCGATCGAGCGCAAAATTCTTGACGAGGCATCGATTCGATTTTAAATTTCATTTTCTCGACGAACAACTTATTGGTTGAAAAAAATTCTTCCGACAGAAATTAGTCTCTCGCAGCGAAGGGACGATCGAGGAGCGGAAAAAACGATGGAGGTGTCGCAGAGCAAGGGACTCGGAAGACACGACTCGGCATACTTGATAAGGTGCTATCTTCTTCGACGGACACGCGACCTGCACAATAATACGCTCGTACAGGTTGTTTCATCCGCAGAAACACGTGAACGTAGTCGCGACTATTTCCAGCGTCCAACGTCGACGGTGTAGCGCAATATTTCAGCATTGTTTGCCCACACGTTCGACGTAGTCGCATTTCAACAGCGAAACGAGCTACCGACCGCTGACTCGCCGATATCTTATCACGTTCGAGACTAAAGTTATTACTTGTCCGCGACAAGATAAGCTCAGGTGCTTTAGTGCCCACTGTGCGCACTATTTTGCGCGTATCCGCGAGAAGAATAGTTGTTTGCACGCGATCTGCGATATTTACGAACGAAAGCTGCGTAGTCGTGATCTTTCTTTTAAGATCCGGTCCTGGGCGTCTCCAAACACGTATCCCCGATAAAGTTGCGTTATCCAAGCTAGTCGCGAAAGCGACCGCGATACGATTCGACAAATTTCCCGAGGTTTGCCCTCGATCGATCGATCGGACGACGCCAGGGATCGGCCCGCGCAAGTTTCCATCCGTCCAGCTGCACCCCTCGAACGAGGGCTTCACCGCAACCGCACCATATTGCATTTGAATTCATAGCCGCGCTTTCTGCATTCCCAGACGGCGGCTCTTGTTTCACGCTAGTCATGCGTGCACGACGACCGTATTTATGTCGTCCGCGGAGTTTTTCGGTTGGCCAGGATGCATTCGTTTCGCATCAAACGAGCTCGACTTCTGCCCAGAAGCGCGCGAACCCGACCCTCCGCGCGTGGAATTTTTACGAGCGCACACTCGAGGACCGATCGGTCCGTTCGAAGCCGATTTCGTCGAACGGGAAAATTGGACCAGGATTTTTTGGCTCCTCCGTAGATTAACTCTATCCTCTCTTGGGCTATTTTCGTGCGCCAAGCAAACGCTCCTCGTGATTTATGGGTTCGGTAATTGAAACCGACAAGCTGCAGCGTGTCGCAGTCAGGAATCAAGGGTAGCGTCACAGGGTTGGGGAACGTCTGGGTTTAACGATCCGCGTGTCAACGCGTGGAAATACAGGAAACGCGTAAATATTTGAATCTCGATTGGGAACACAGCTATCGGAGGACTCTGATTTACGTCCACTGGGACGCGATGGAATCTACTTTGGAGAACAATGTCGAACTGTACGTGACATCGTGTTCAAAAGTGGACACGTTGTAGTAGTAGCCGTAACGGTCGTTGTACTTGACACATGCGGGCCGTATCGCGAGAAAACGTGTCGCCTATGTAAAAACGCTTCTGGATAAGAATTTTTACTTTCCCAGATAAGTCGACGATTAGTGATTTCCAATCGCTCTGCGATAACTGAATCCGATCGTAGACGAATTCACGTTTCAGCATTCGAGAAAGAAACCTTGGAGCCAGAGATTTGACATTCTGGCACACCCGTTAGGAGACTCGGGAAACTCACGAATTTCCGAGTCGCCACTTCAAAGCGCATAACCGTTTCCGCGTGCGCTATGGCCAGCAGCGCGTTACGCCAGCCATAAAGGCGGCGGCGGTTAAAGAGCGAGTCTCTGAAAAGGTCTCCGGAAAGAGAGGGTTATTAACCCTTCGAACTCCTCCGGCTGATAGTTTGCCGCTCTTACGAACGTGAAATCGAACGCACGAGCCTCTCCTGCGGTGCGTGAACCGTCGTGGAAAACGACGCGCGTGTCAGACACGTGCACCAGCCGCCAACCCCCTATACTTTTCAACCCCGTGTCCGCCATTAGCGCCAGCCTCGCGTGTCTCGCTACTTTGGTCTCGCGAACTTTCCAACGTTGCATTGTCCGGATTCCACTTTCGTTTTCGCACAAAAGGCGCGCGTACTGCTATAGAATAGCGAAATCAACGCACACACGCGTATTGGTCTTCAGTTTCGAACTTCAAAAGGCTTTCGTTCGTTCGTTCGAGGACTCGCTTGACGCGCAGAGGTGTGGAGAAGCGAAAAGTTGGTTGCACGTCGATCGGAATGCGCGTGCGAAGGTATGAAAAAATGTGTTTAGCTGGCAGGAATGGGCGACGCGTGTTCCGGAGGGCCGTGAAAAAGGCTGGTAGCAGGGGTCGCGGAGGGAAGCGAGTCGTGCGCTTTCGTGGTTTTTTGAGTGCTCCCGAAATATCCTCGCGGCGAGGGCACGGGGAAAGATCAAGGGGGAGGAAAGAGAGGGAGAGCGCGCGTTTGAGCCGCGGAAGAGAGAGATGAGACGGGAATGCCAGTCTTCGGTAACTAGTCATCCTAGCAACGTGCATTCGCGAGTTCTTGCCACGCTCACGAAGCTCCCTGGGGACGAAAAAAGACTCGGTGCGCTACTATCTAGCGTTCTTCTCGTACGTGATTCATCGGAGAGAATCGGGAACGTGCTAAGTTGAATCCGCGACGATCCCTCGGACGATCCTCGACGCGATAGCGCTCCAGCCTTCGAGTGGTGTCATCGTTCGCAACCGTGGCGGAGCAATACTCGAAAACATTGTCGCGTGGAGGAACGAGAGGGCGCGTAGAAGTGGTTCTGAGAACATTTTAAGGTGCAAAGCCGCCGAAACGCTCGCCTCGATCCTTCTCGGTTCGATTTTCCGTTCGCTTCGGTCGAGGACGCCCCGAGGAATGAGCGATTCCGCGTGGATGGAAGTCTAGAGGAGCGGCTCGAATCGATATCTCGATAGAAACACGAGTTATTCGGCTCCGATATCGACCTCGGCGTAATATTCCCGGCCGAAGACGATCCGGGGCGGCAGTCGATGATCGTCAAGCACGGTCGCGAGCGTGTCGAAGATGCCATTGAAAATTGAAAGCGGCACCTACACGGTGAACCCGGTGACGAAAAAGAACGTCTCGAAGTTCCTGCTTTGGAAACACTGGCGTAGGAGGTACGACAAGTTTTTATTTCCCTCCTCGAGTAGTGGTTTTCAAGCCTGTGTACTCGCACGTCTCCTATTGATTTCACTCGAGCAGTTTCACCGATCGTATCGCGTCGCTTCTCCTCGCGAGTACTGGTAACAGTTTCGAGCGATCGGTTTTCATTTTTCTGCGGATACTTGAACGCGCGTCAAGTCGAGCGTTTTGTTTCAACGATGTCCGATTTAATTCGCCGTGAAACCGTACGTGTAAGTCCGTTTAGCTGGCGAGTTCTCGCGGATGCAACGAGCCGTTTTATTTACCCAACAACAGTTTCACTGTTTCCACTGGCGGCTCCGTTGAACGCTCGCGGCGATATCCCCTTTTACCCTCGAGGCGATCGTCAGGGTTTCCTCGTAGTCCGTGCTCGTTAACGTTACGTTCGACGATCGCTTTATTAAGAGACGGATTCCGATCGACACGCGGTTTCCTCGATCGACGTGCACGAGGATCCTCGCGTGACGCTTTGACATTTTCTAGACGCGCGTGTAGAGGTGTCTCGTCGCCCCTCTCCTCACCCCGTTCATTCCCACGCGTGTGCGTCCACATTCATGATCAACTCGTTCACGATCAAGCATGATTCGATCACCTTGCACTATCTTGGCATATGTATACCTCCGCTTCGCTGCACGTCACACGCAACGCCTTCTTCTCGATCCGTTCTAACTCGTTTACGATTAAATAAACACGCACTGGACGACTCGTGGAAAGAAAAAGACACCGGCCGCGGAACCTTCGAAAGAAAGTGGATCCCGTGTAACCTGTCGTTTGGAAAGTGTTATTTGGTTGTGTAGGATGTGCCGTGTGTGTAACTAACAGTCTCACTTTTTAACAAGATCGAAAGTTTTCACTGTACGTCGATGTGTTTGTCCTTTACACGGATGCCAGAAAACGCCACGTACCCGCTGTACAGCATATCTAATTAATTGGTGTGACAACTAAATGGAAGGAATCGACGGGATTGGTACCGCTCGGGTGCCCTCGATTCCCTCGCCGCGCGCGGACCACCTCGCGTTCCTTTTAAATGCATGCGATTCTCTCGCGAGCGAATTGTACTCGACCGATGCACCAGCTTGAAACCGCCTTTGTGATTGTGCAGGGCCCCGTGCGATTCGTGTAAAATCGCCGCGGGCCTCGTCGTCGATTAGCGTGCAATTAGTGCCGCGTTCGGTCGACCGTAAACAATTAACCAACCAATTAGCGAACGCTGGCAAATGGCGATGAAACGTCGAATCTTTCGGGGAGCGTCTGCTCTTTCACCGATCCTGAACTTTCGCGGACTCTATTCACCGATCCGCCAGCTTTCAATTCGCTCGAGCAGAGTTTCGTTTTCATCGCTGTTCGCGAGCAAAAAGTCGAATCGCGTTGCAAAAAAACAGGAAGCAGTCTTTGTATCGAGAGATGGAAACGCGGGAGCTGGTGCTGTGCGCTAACAGATGCGCCGATTTATTACGTCCGTCTCGTCCGCGTTCTGCCACCGGTCGAATCTTAAAATTAGATCCACGGGGATGAGTTTACGCGGGAGTCGTTCGCGTTTTAAAGTCGCGGGACCACGGGGACCGTTTCTTGTTCCCCGATTCGAAGCGGTAAAATTGTTCGCTCAGCCAGTGGCACGTTTCACCCGCGAAATTATCAAGATTCGTGCGATTCCGTTGAGTAATCTTTTCATTGTTCTCTTCACGAATGCGAAACGAATCGCGAGATTCTTCGCGAAACGATGCAACTCGATTGGAAACCAGACTCCGCGAAGTCGTGATTTAAATTCAGATCGACGTCGCGAGATAAATGTCGCTCCGGATCGTTCTTGATTAAAACGACGCGGTGATAGTTCGCCTGCAAGACAGCACCAGCTTCCAATTAATGTCCCACGATGCCCTCGAGCTTCGCTCCATCGAGCGATTAAGTCGATCCACCTGCTGGCACGGTTTCTGTCGTTGAAACGAGAACAAAACGGCACCAGTGACTCAAGCTCCATGCTAATTCGTTCCGCTTTCACGTGCCACGGGATTCCACCGACAGTTTAACACGAAAATAGATCGTTCGAGTAACAGGTCGCGAACGAGTTCGATCGTGGTATCGATCGCGAGTACAGTGGAACGAGAACAGCTCGAGAGCATCGAGGCGTCGCAATGGAATTCTACGTCGCGATTGCTTCGCGGGATGATAGACGCCAAGTAATTCGCTTCGTTGTAATTCTTTAATCCATCATCATTTTACTCGCGAGGAAACGTGTCCGCGGTTGGTTCAGAGATTTCAAAGCGAGCAGACGCACCGCCTGACACGGTTCCTCGTAGACGGTCTTAGACTCGATCTCACCAGTTGAGAGCAAAAGTGTGTAAATAAAAGAGTCAAACAAAAAAAAAAAAAAAAAGAGTAAGAAATATCGCGGAAGAAAAAAGAAAGAAACAGAAAACAAAACTCAACAGTGTGCACGAGGACCGCGGAGACGAGGAACGTCGACGAGCTAGCGGGCAAACGCGCGGTGGCGGCGAGGTAGCGGGCCTGGAGGACGTCGGCGACTGCTGCGCCGCGACGCTGACGCCGTCGGTCCCAGGCGCCGCCGGCACCAGGTCGAATCGCCGCACGAGACCGCTGTCACTTGCGGTGCAACCACTTAATTACCGCCGCCTCGATCCGGACCCGAAAATCGCCATCGACATCGTCACCAGCTATCATCCTAACATGACTAGCCAGGAGAGCATCGGCAGCTGCAGTCTGGACGTCGATCAATCCGCGTCCGACCGATCAGGTTGGCTATTCACCGATGCTTACCGATTCTCTGCTATAGCTTTCTCCTATCTTCTGCCACCACGCTGCGTACTCGTTTATCCCGCTGTAGGACAGATTAGAGGAGCGAACGAGGAAACGGGGTGTAGGGTTCCATCGATCATGTGGTATGTAGCAGGCGAAGGTAGCGTCTGAACGCTTTGCTGGCTGCAACCAGAAACTCGATCGCGATCGGTCGCGGCTCGAGACGACAGCGTGGCCGACGGCTCGTCGCTCGATTTCGAAAGGCCTTCGAGCGGCTGCGTCGCGTTTCGCGGCCAGCAAAGTGTTAAGCGAGTTAGAGGCTGTTCGGGGTCGTCCGCGAGGAAATAGCAGGCGTTCGAAGCGTAAGCGGCGGAATTCAGGGGTCGCCGTCGGATGACCTTGCACTTGACGCGTCGAAGGCCACGTAAGTACGACGGCGTTCACCAGCCCTCGCGACCAATTTCAGGCGGGACGCTCTTGAAACGTCCAAGGTTACCGGTTTCCCTCCACCTAGTTGCGGATCGTTCCTTTTCGGCCGACCCCACGGGTGTCGATCGAATTTAGATCGTAGGCGAACGCGCGGAGGGCACCGGGTTCTTTCTATCGTCGGTGCCAAGAGGAGCAGAGGAGATGCGGGGAGAGGCGGTCTCCTTGTCTCTTTTGCATCGCGAGTCGACCGGCCTCTTCTTGCCATTCCAGGGTTATTCCTGTGTCGCGTTTCGGACGGGCACGTTTCAGCCTTTCCGCGGTCTTCTCGCGTCCGCTACGATTTTCCGTCGGGCGAGCCGCTTCTCCATATCAGGTGGTTCTATTACGCTTTCTTCTATCGTCCATGGGATTCGTGCTAAAGTGTATCATTTGAATCGTGCATTCGGGTTATTGAGAAATCCGCGTCGGGTGTAAACGACGCGGAGAGCTTGCAGTTAGCATTGCGTGCCTTACGTGTGAGAATTACTATTTTTCTAACATAAATATCAGCTTGCAGAGAGATAGAGAGAGAGACAGAGAGAGAAAATGTGCGAGTGTGTGTGTGTGTATGCGCGTGTGCATGAAAGACAGGGAAAGCAGGTATATCAGGGAAATATATCGAAGGAAGAACAGGCCCCGTCGTCGTCGGAGCAGTCCGTGTGGGTTCAATAAAGGTCTCCGCTTTACAGAGAGTACCGCCGTAGACACTGTATCGAAGAAGACGTTGCACAGTTTGACTTTATCCTGCAACGGTGACTCGGTGTCCTCGCCGGATAATCTGGCAAACGGTAGCAGTGAAACGCTGCACAAGTCCCACCTGTCGCCAGATGAAAAATTAAACGTTAGCAATGGTCATCGGGGCAGTCCGGAACCAGAGCAGCTGACAGTGAAGAAACCGAGTTATTTAGGCCTGGCCTGCAGCATCAGCGGCTACTCAGGAATCAATCGATACGACAGCAAGCTCAGGGACGGATTTCGTTCGAGGGATAGCAGTCCTGGCACCAGATTGATCACCAGAGACACCAGTCCAGCAGGTTTTAGGTAAACCGCGCTTCTCGAACCGACAATTCGCACGTGATCGATGGTCGTTGAAACGTTTCAGATCGAACGAAACTCTCGACGTGCCAGCGCACCTCTACCCGCCTAAGAGTCAGTCGATCTCGCCCCTAGCGATGGATAGACAAAACGGTTTCTCGAACGGTATGAAGGAGGAGTGCAAAGTGGAGGCTTACAGGGAGTCGAGAAGTTCGATAAGTATATGCCAGGGGTATTCTGAGGTCGACAAGGGCGTGTTGCACGCAGGATTCCCAGACATTAGCCCGATCCGACCTTCCAACTCCGTGAAACGCAGTCCTGGGATGTCGCAGATGATGTCCTGCAGTCAGCAGAACAAGCACTTCTCGATATCCTCTCCGAAGCAAGCAAGCGCGAATCGTAAGTTTCCAAACGCCATCGAACGTTTCGCCAACCAGAATCACGCATCCAGTCATCCTTTCCGATCGATCGTTCGCAGTTTCAAACGCCTCATTCAGCGACACGAGTATATTGAACGGATCTTCGGAGGAGATGGAGAGTCAAGTGACAAACAACACCACGAGCAGCGAGAAATCCTTCATTCAGCAACGAGTCGAACGACTCTACGGCCCTGGGGCGCTCGCCCAGGGCTTCTTCTTCAAACGCAGCACCAGCAGATTGAACAGTAGCGACAGCTTCAACAAGTCGAGCAACAACAACGACGTGTCGGCAGAGAACGCGAACACCGAGGAGTCCCTGAAGAATCTTCCAGTGTTGAGACACTTGAGACCGGAGTTCCGAGCTCAGCTTCCTGTAGTTAGTTCTAGAAGAGCCACGGATGGCTCGGAACAAATTCTGAAACCTTTGCAGAGGTAATTTCGATGCTCGATTCGATTTCGATTTGCAGCGTTGCAAGAAGATTGGAGGTACGATCACGAGCGTTTCTATTTCTCAGGGTAACACCAGGGTCACGGAAGGTTGAGCAGAAACCAAAAATACCGACGGCCACGAATTTGGATGGAAATCTAGCGGACAGCAGCGCGCAGAAGTTGAATTCCAGCGTGACCAGCATCCCGGATCAGCAACCGGCTGCGCCGAAAGTAGTGCTGCCCGTGCTGGAGCCGAGCGCCAGCTCGACGAACGTGGCGAAACAGGTTCAGGAGGCGGAGAAAACGGTCGAGGAGAAAAATGGACATTACTTCATGAAGGTACACCCGACGAGAACGGACCCTGTCGAAAGAAACGGTTCGCCAACATTCCTCGGTTGATTGTTACAGTTGCTGAAGCAGGAAACGGATAGGCTTTTCTCGTTAGCCGCGTCAGCGGAAGCGGAATTGGCCAGCGGCGATACTGTTGCGCTTCCGGAAGAGGCAGCCGGAAAACTGCGATCAGCTGCGGGCAAGGCTAGATTGTTGGCTTCGCAGAAGATGCAACAGTTCGAGGGCCTGTGCCAGAAGAACATTGTAAGACTTCTTATTACACGTTGACGTGCTCTCCTTGGTACAATTTTCGATGCGATTATTATATTTAACTTATGTTCGTTTCTTTGTTTCAGAATCAGGTGCCTGGCGAGGAGTTCCCGACGACGAACGAGGATCTAGCCGGGTTCTGGGACATGGTGATGCTGCAGGTGGTTCAAGTAAACGAGCTATTCGATCAGATCGAAAAGCTACGAAATTCCCAGTGGCAAGAGGTATGTTCAGATTCCGTTCACCCTGAGACACCCCATTCCCGGATGCCTGCGCAGAGAAATCCCTACCCCGACTGCAATTCCGATCGTATCAAGCGAGCCAACATACCTTCCTGTAGATCCTCCTCGCATTCTGTTAAAGATAAACGCGTACGATTCGATATCACGACGTTCAGCAACGCGAAAGAATCGAATCAGACGCTCGAACAGTTTCCCCTCGAAACGCGTTTATGCGACGATGCGTTTCAAGTCTTGACGCTGTCGAAAAGTTCAAAGCAGAATGATAGTTACTGCGAGAACTGCGATGAAAATATTCTATACCTTTCTGATAGCGCGACTGAGATACAGCCAGTAGAAAATGATAATTTCCTTATCCACCCGACCACTTCGTACGTCGTCAATTACGCGAACATATTACATGCTAATATGACACCCTTTTACCTCGAAGATTCTTGTAACTCGTACCCTCGCGGCGATTTTTTCGACAACGATTTCCCCTCGAAGTTCGAAGTGCTATTTAAAAGAGATGAACTCGAGCAACAAAAAAATAATGATTCTGTCGGTAATCGAGGAGAAAAAGAATACTTCGAGCCATTAACCGGAGACACGAAAAAACGTGTGAAAGACGGGAAAAGCGATACCTCCGATACGAAAGATAAATTTTTGTACGGTAAAAAAACTACAGTTATCGAAAAAAGGAAGGAAACCGTTCGATCGAAGGTAAAATCTTGTAGCCCCGTAGGTAGGAATCTTAAATACGAAACCAAGATGAAAGATTATCGGAGAACAAGATCTCATACTCCAGAAAACAAGCAACGAAAAAACGATTTAATTAAATCAAGTGTTGTCGGCCAGCATAATTACCGTAATTTAAAACCAGTCGATACCCGAAGAAGGGACGAAGAGAAAGTTTCCGTTCCCTCGAAAAATGACAGGTTTCCTTACAAATCTCCGTCGCCGTCGCGTAAAGAAAATGTTAAGAAACCCGCGCGTAACGTTCATTTCTCTGACGACATTCAACGACCGTCGCAAACACGAAAAGGAATTTCATCGGGTAATTCTGGTTCCGGAAATGTTGCTAAATCGTTTACGAAAAGTGTATCGCGCCGATCAGAGAGAAATTCTCACCTGTACAAAACGAAAAATGCAACGAAAGCGAGTCGTAACTTCGATAGAAAAAGTAACTTCACTATCGTGAGTGATGCATGGTCGAATCTCGATTCTTTGAACGATAAGCGCAAATTGCAAGGGAAAACCGCCACGCCTGAAGAAAATTGCACTTTTGCTGGAACGTGGAATGTAAAAAATCGCGTAAAAGAACCGGAACGTAAAAAACAACCAGAAGAAATCGAACGTAAGAAACGGGTGAAAGAGCAAGTGAAAGAGTTTTCGAGAAAAATCGAGCAAGAACCGGAAGTCTCGTCTGATATCTCGGATAGCGTCTTTTGGAGACTCAGCGACTCGAAGCCATTCATTCCACTGTCCTGCGAAACTCTGCGTCAATTGAGGCAAGTGTATAATACTGGTAATCAGGTGAATTTGTCTGCAACCTCGAGCAAGTCCGAGAAATGGGAAAGAATTAAGTTTTACGACAAGAGGAGGAAACAGATTTGCAAGCGTCAAGATTATACAACTTTGAGAAAAGTTATTTCTCGTAGTGCCACGTCTAACTCTTTAAATAACCATCTTGACAATAATTTCGCGAATGAAATCGACATTGAGGATATAAATTCTATTAGTTTACAAGATGAAACCGGAACTACCAGCGAAATAGTCGAACCTATGCACGAAAATTGTGATTTTTCCATCCAGTGCTTAATTTCTTCCTCTAATTTGCGACCCTGTGTAATGAACGCCAAAAATGAATCCACTTTCGTTATAAACAATATCACGAATAACATCTCGAAATGGTCGAACAAAGACGAGAACGTGCAAAACATACTGTCCGTTCTATTGTCTCCCTTAAGTTCCGAGATCGTGACCAAAGTCGCGAAACGTAGCGGTTCGAGATTGAAAAATCGCGTGAGTATCAAAAAGTTAAGCTACGGTCTAATTACGAACAGCTTGGAGTCGTCCAGTGTTAACGCTAATGTCTTGGTAGACATTTCTCAGCACGTTCACTCGGACTTTGTTGTTCGTCCGTTGCCTGAGCGAAAAAGTGGCAAGAGTATCAAGTCCATTGATTTCGATAATTACTTGCCATTGAAAAGAGGATTCAACGTGAATCGTTACTTGGAAGATTTGAAGTACATACATTTGTTTCCCGACAGTATCGAGATCGAATCGAATCTGTCGGACACCAAGAGCTTCCAAGTCAAAGTCAGACACTTCTGTACATTCCTCAAATCGAATCGAACCCTCTGTCGATTATCGTTGTATTTGTACGTCTACGGTGTTCTGAGTCTCGTTCTTATATTTCTGAAAATCGGTTCAAACAATCAGTATTTCCTGGATCCCAGGCTTTTGTACAATTCGTATTGAATTGATCACCGACAGCGATCGAATGTACCCTCAATTGCATTTGTGGAATAAAAGTCCCCTTCCCTACCGTGCTTCCAGTGTTGTTTTTTAATTCGTGATAAATAGCAACGAAGAGCTCGAGGAACTTGTTACTATCAGAAGAACCGTGTCGAAGAAGCTTGGAACAACCTTCCATAAGTACGTTTTCCTCATTAACTTCCCTTCAGTTTCCTCATTAACTACGCTGCCTCTACTGTTCTCGCTCAATTTAATTTTCCAGATCGATTCCTGACTGCTCTTAAAGCCTCTCAGTCCTGTCGAGGCGAATCGTTTGCAGCTACTAATCGTTGGAGTGAATTTTCGACTGTTTTTCAGACCGTGCCGGAGAAGAAGGCGGTGACGACTGCTGCGCAAAATGGTGGACCGGCTAAACGCCGCGTCGCGCCAATTCACAAGCCGAAATCGACGGCGAACAGCGAGGCGAACAAGAAGGCGCGCGAGGCCAGGGAACAGGCTCGGAGGCAACTGATCGAGGAAAAAAGGCGAGCGATGCGCTCGAACGCGAAGAACTCCGAGGACACCGTCAAGATATTCGCCCCAGACACGTAACGATAGAAATGGCGGCGGATCTGTCGAGCAATTCGTAGCAGCGTTTCCGATGTAATGCTTACGCCTCGAGCCAAATCAAACCGCGGTATTTTTTATGCATTTTCTTGGAACAGCTCGAGACTTTGGGAGCAGCCTGGCGAGTAACGCGACGCTTTCTCAAAGACCAATCGATTGGCGACTATAACGCGATGCTCATTGTTAAGTTTAAGCGCGCGTCACGTTTTCTCAAGTTATTCGTACGACGATTACGCGTCAGATTGCTCCGCCGAGGAGTCGATTATAAACAATTACCGATAATGCTTCGAATTACAATCAAACTCGCTTTGTATCGTTGATAAAAATCGGGCGTTTTGCCCACGATGTAGGACACCGCGCGAGCGGTACGATTATTTTTTTTTTTTTTACTGATTGACGTTACGAAAATGGACTGGTACAATCGTGTCGATAAGTTTTTAACTATTTTATGATACTTTTTATTACGATGTTTCTCCCGTCTCGCGCTCTACGTACGTTCGTTTCACTTCGATTTACACGCTGTGATGTTTCGTGCTAATCTTGTTACGTTTTATATCGATTTTACGCTGTCGTTCAATTTGTACGATATTTAATGTTCATTCTACGAACGGAATAGCACAGTGACGTTGACCATTCTCGGATAACTCCGTTTCGCGTTTCGTTTTGTAAGAAAATTTTTTACGCCGGCAGAAGATCGATGGAAGAAGTTGCTCGACGATAGAGTAAAACGAAAATGAGTAACGCTTGACGAGCCCCGAGTAAAAAAGCGAGAGAATAGAAGGTGAATCGTAATGCGCGCCTCTGTTTAGTGCGAAGTGCTGACATAGAGAGACTGCCTCTTGTCCATAGAAATTTTTTTACACGATAGCTGAAACTGAAAAAGTTACTCGAATAGGCCTGTCTGATCGTATTTCTATATCGCGTATCCTAATAATCACGAGTAACTTGTATTTACACAAATCGCATGGAGAACGATCGAGGATCCAGGATCCAGGGACGATGATAGAGGAGGCTATAATCATGGAAATTAGTCGCAGCCTGAAGTAAGGACACAAGGGCAGGATATATACTCGAAATACTCTCTTAAACCGGGTATAGTTTTTTGTCGCGTAGCGCTCGTGTATATAATAAGAAGGCAAAGAAATTGAGACCGGGAAAGGTTTGTTAGTTGCAGATTAAACCAGAATGATTCCTATTACTTTTATTATCCGCATCGTTTCTGTAACGCCTAATTATTATTATTATTATTATTATTATTTTAATCCCAATCGTTATTTTAATCGTATCAACACCATCAGTGAACAATCGTGAATCGATTTTGCGAATCACGCGACAGACAAGAGGCGTGTGGGACTCTTTCGAGTCTGTTTGTGAAATCGTGTGTATCTACGTTTGTCTCAAGCTGACATTCCCGTAGCGACGGTATCGAAACGGCCGATAGTTTAATTCCCGTGTTAATGTTAAGATGTATCCGGTAGATAGGCAGGCGTCGGCAAAAGTAATTAGAGCTCCGTTCAACCAAATAACACGCGCTACCTAATTAAATACTCGATGTGCTGTGTGTGCCGCGATTCTCACGATATATGGTATATTGATTAATCACGCTGGCGAGTTTCAATTCCGTGCGATTGACAACGGGGGAAGAGGAAGGATGTAGGGAAATGGAATAATGGAAAGGAAATTTTTCGTCGAGAAGCGTCGTTCTGCTCGCGATTTACGCAGGATCACGTGTCAGCCCGCGTTATTTATTGACTGTTGATTCCCTTGGTGCCTTGATTATTTATACGTGTGTACATAAAATCGACTGACAGCCGACGCGACGTCGCGTCTGATCGCTCTCGATCGTTTGTACCGCTGGCCGATCGAAAGACAACACAATTGAGTCGATAAATGAGAATGAAATGGAGACACGTTAGGAGCTTCTTTCATTGATCAGGTTTGATTGATTCATTCATTTGATCGCACGATGTGGGGGAACGCTCGAGGAGACGTTGGGGAGCGTGGAATTAGCGAGATCGTTCGGTTTTGTTCTCATTTATCCGCGTTCCGCCTAAAGTTGATGGAAGATATTCGATGACGATCTGTTTTAGATTTTTTTTTAGCACGTCGAGCGGCACTTTTTCCCGTGGAACGTCGCCGTGCGCTAGTAGGGGTTAATTTTTTCTAATGCAACAAAACCGTGTGCCGCGAACGAGTGATAAATAAGCGTGAGAGAGATTATTGTGTGGCTGGAGAAGAGCGAACGACTGCGGGCAAAGTTAATCGTATAATTTACAGAAATCGATATGTAATTGTGTACATTGGCTAGCAAAACGCAGAACCTACAGCAGTGTTAATTTACGGTTCTCTATTAGTTTGATTCGTTCTTTATTAGTTGCATCTTTACGCGTACAGTCCGCGTTTACGGACTCGCCTTAATCTACACGTAGTAATTTATATTCAGAACAGTTCCCTTCTGTCGCTTCTTTTGTAAGATCCGTGCGCCGTCGAACCTTCCGAGAGATCGATCCAAAGCGTACACGTTGGTAATCGTCGCGACAACGGTCATCGTATCCTCTTTACCCTCTCTATCTTCATCCTTTGTTTTTCCATTCTTTGAAGCGTTCGTCGGAGAAACAGCTTTCCGGAAACGACAGGAAGTGCAAAGTTTACACGCGCGCCGTTCGAGCCGATTCGATGTCGATCGAACGCGTCGCGCATCGAACGTTCCCTTTCCCTTTTTTTATTATGCGGATAAACAGTTACGATTATTTATTTATTAGATTCTAGTAAGCTGTCCATACATTTGTTCTCAATGGATTAATAAAAACGAAAAACGAACGAAGGCGGAGCAAGTTTACCCGAGCGATAGGCTAAGATATATCGAAGGTGAGAAGAAAGAAGAAACAGCTTTCGAACGTTGCATCCTAGATTTGATTCATCCTTGATACAATTATTATTCTTCTCTTACCGTACCTTATCTCCTATGAATATCAGTGGCATGTACATTTATTTATAAAACGGATTGTAAATATCGTCAATATACCAAAGTACGCTCATTGTCGGTGGTACTTCGCTTGAAACATCTACAGTTATATATACGAGTGAAAGATCACGAAAGAGAGGGCAATAGACACGGAACAGACGCATTTCTGCGAGAAGTACTCGAGCGAGAAAAAAAGTTCAACCACCCCACGGAAAGTACCATCGAGCTCGATCACTGTCCAATGTCCAACTTGGTCCCACGATTGATTTCCTGCTTTCTTCTCGTCGCGTCTTCGACGTGTCCAAGAAGAAGAAGAAGAAGAAGAAGAAGGAAGAAACGTCTCTGTTTTCCAATGCCCGATCCCATCTTATTCTCTTGGCGAACATAAAATGGACGCTCCGAAAGCAGCGACGAAAAGTACATTTCCCCAGTCTTGCTCGTTTCACGCGAGACAGATCAAAGTCTTCCCTTCGTTCATCTTGTCCTGAACTTTGTCGCTGGCTGTGGACTTTTCCGCTTGACCACTGATCACGGCGCAAACAAATGTCAGTCCAATCCCTATAACGGCGCTGTAGAAGGCCCAACCTGAAAGAGGAGACGCTTAATCCTTTGTCCCGACGGTACGATTTACGATTCGTCACGGATAAAGGTTTTCATTAAACGAGGGAGACCGAAAAGGGGATGCTCCCTGGACTGTACGTTTATATTTTAAATATTTATTACCGAGGGTGCATTCAGCGAGGTAGAAAGCGTCAGCTTCCGGTCCACAGATCCTCTGAACCCTTTCTGCGCCCCAGCCAGCGGAGTACAGTACCATCCCCAACAGATAAAATATTCCTGTTAACAGAAACGTGAATAAAGTTGAGAACTCGAGGAATTACAAATGGCTGCGAGTACTGGATGTTATACGTTAGAGAGCATTACCAGCAATTACTTGCGCGACACCAGCCAAATTGAAAATACTCTTTCTACCGATGCTCTGTATGCAACAGCCAACCAAGGCTGCCAGTACAGTCATCGCCATGATCGCTAGGCCAAGCGACAGGAAGAAGTAGGCAGCTTTCCAACAGCCTGGGAACACGCTGGAGTCTGTGGCGAAGCCATCCACGTTGAAATTCGCGCAGTGAGTCTTTCCATGCAGCCTGATGCAACGATTGAAGATTCCTACTGTTGGGACGTACAACTCTGATCCGTTTCCTAATAATCGAAAAATGATTATCGATTGAATCCTACGAGCGATAGTTACTAATAAGACAAGAGAATCTCGTCGATGTCGACGTAGGTAGTTAACATTTACATTTATACCGCCATATACATCTCAATCATGGACCACGCAGTGATATTGTAATTATGGATTAAGCAAGAGAAAATAATTACTCGTATCCTTCGTCTGCGGTCCCACTAGCCATTTGGGAGTGATGAGGCCCGATAAAACCGCCATTAACGCCCCCAGGGACAGCAGCGTCCACAACAAGCTACGACCAGTGACTATCACATAGCACATGCTGCCGTTCAATTGTGAATCTATGCCATCCTTCAACCTCCAATCTCCTCCTGCACAAAACATCGTCCTTCAGTGGTTTTCAATCAGAACCATCGATCGATCGACGGAATTCGGTCGGTCGAGCCAGATCGAACGCATTTCCGCACGCTACTTCCGTGATCCGTGAACACCCTTATCGCGGCGCAGACGACTTTAGGGGTCAACGATTCGTCGATCGAACCGAACAAAGTTCCCGGGCAACTGCGCGAGAATAAATGCCGCTCACATATATTTCGGGGAAACGTTGCGTACGGTTCCTTTCCCGCGAACCAGCGGACAGCCCTGCATTAAAAGTAAAGTCGTAAGCGTCGACCGTGTACACCTACCTCCCTCTACCTCTCTCTGTCTCTCTCTCTCTCTCTCCGCCCTTTTCTTTTTCTCTCGCATTACCGGTTTCGATTTTTTATTCTGATTTCGTGGGAATCGTAAACCCGTGCCCGCCAACAAAGCGACCCTTTCTTCTGGCCGCTCGTAAAACAAAACGCCGCGCGGTTTTCGCGCCGATTCGAATCGCGACGACTTCGATCGCGCGGAAGAACGGCGGCAGATCTCATCGAGATGCCACGACTCTGCGGTTGGAGTCGTTGGCTCGTTTCGGCTCGACGGGGCCTGACGACTCTGGTATTTGCAACTCTGGAGTTCGCGAGAGTGGCGAAACATTCGCAGCGATATTTTTGAGAGACGTGATTTACGTTGTTTGTCTTTCGACGAACAGGCTGCAACGAAGGCTGGAACGATCGATCGGATACCTGCCTCCCTCACGAAACTGACCTATTTCGATTTCTAACTTTAGATCGACCCGGGTTTGGGACCCGCGCCGATGATTTAGTGGGCGGTGGCCCCTCGTTGCCGAATACGCGCGTCCTCCTCCGCCACTCTCGAGATTTTTGATCCCCTTCAAACTATACTTAATCGCTTTCATTCCTCCGCGCCAGATGAGCGATCCTCTTTGATGTTGCCGCGACGTGGCGAATCGGTAGGCCACGATATGACGTGCTCTTCGAATGGGAAACAGCCTTTCGATCTGCATCGTTTTTTTATTCGTGGACCAAAGAAGAAAGAATTTTTAGTTCGAAATGAGTAACAAGCATTTTGTATTCAAGTATAATGGAAGTAAAGAGAAATGCTTGTGTACGATTAGTTACAATAATTATGCTAAATAAGTAGTCTGCGTTTCTATCGACGTAATAGCGTCTAAGTGGCAAGATTAAATATGAAACGGAGAGCGTCGCCTTCGTGAGTAACGAGTGGGAGCCAGCGATGTTTAATTAAATTCGTGTCTCGCTGTACATCTGCCGGTCTTATTTTTATCATTTCTTGCGCGGGACCTCCTCGAGACTCGCTCGAGAGGCCGTGTTTACTTAGGTTCGCCCCCTTAATCGCTGTTTGTATTTATACTGTCCCCGAGTTCGCGTCGAATTCAATGAATCCCCGACATCGGAAGCGTTGATTCACCGCGTCCCAGAAACTCCGTGACCTCGCGAGGGGACAAGTCGGTGCGATCGCGCGGCCAAAAAAACCTCGAACATCTGTTATCAGTCGAAAAACCACGCTCCTCGACCTCGCCTCCGAACGCCCTCGAACGTGGAAGCGTTCAGCATCCATCGCGCGACTTAATAAGCCGCGGTTAAGACCAGTCGTTCGAGGAACGACCGATGAGATAAGACCGATCGAACCTCGCGCGTAGGCTGACTGCCGTTCGACGGACGGCCATTCTTTTTTCTTCTTCTTTTCACCGTTTTAATCGGTGCGTTCATTGTTGCGGCCTGCCACGCCTTCGTGGAGTCCAGTAGGGGCCCATTGTCTCGCCCCGAGTCCCCTTGCTGAATTAATTTTCGATGTTTAATTCGTTGAAAGGGAACAGGTCAGAATAATGAACCTTTTAACTAGGCGGAACGAAACGTTACTCGATGGAATGACAAGGCTGTCGATCGGATTAACATTCTAGAGGAGTTCTAAAGCGTCTATGCAGCTGTTCGGCTCGGTCAGGTGAACAGCCAGGCTCGAAGGAGAGAGAGGAACGAGATATCCGCGATGCTCGTGAATTTCTTTCCCGGTTTTCGCGTCACGGAATGCGATATCTTCGGTCTTCCTCTTTCGTTGCGGTCCCCGGAGAAGAGTCCGGCGGCCATTAGTCATCCAGCAATGGGTCCTCTGTCCGGCAGCTCGTTATCAGAAGGGCGTAAGTCGCTGGCCAGTGCGAACTCCGCACTCGTAAATTCAAATCACACGTTTCCTGCCTGCGACCGTTGCCTCGCTAGACTTCTTTATTCCCAAGAACCAACCAGATTCTCCGATCCTGCGTCTCTCGAACCGCGTCTAGAAACTAGAAATTCTCTGCGCGATCGTCTCCGTTTCGTTCGATGCTCCATTTTTCCGCAATCGATTCTTCAGGATGTTCGTCCATTTTAAGAAAAAAAATTGTTTGACGCCAAACAAAGTCGCCGATGCCTTAAACAATTGGCGTACGATTACAGAAACACGAGACACCTACTCGTTGCATAATCCAAAGACTATGCAGACCATCTGCAAGGCAGCTGTTGGACAGGTGCTGCCTTACTTCTCCAGCCTCTTGTTTTCTTCCCCTCTTCCCATCCGGAGATCCACCCAGGCTCACCTTCTTCGTCCTCCTCCTCTTCTACTCCTCCGTTTACCCCTTTTTTTTCGTTTTACCTGCCTCCTCGTGGCGTACACAACGTTGATTTTATCCGACGATAATTTATCGTGATTCCAGCCGATCGTGGCCGATTAAATATTTTGGAAAAACGATTCCACGAACCATAATTCTTCACCCACCGGTACGGATGTATCGACGCCATTTGTAATTGCAGTCGAACGATTTACTCGTCTCGCGTGTAATAATAAATGACTGCTCTTCGGAGGTGATCTTTATTTAAAGCGAAATCTTCTCTGCTCGTTGATTCTTGAGGCTAGAGAACAAGGGAAATATTTTTAGGCTCTGCTTTTTAATCCGAGGCTACGTCGATGGCGAATTACCAGGCTGAATTCCCTTTTGTTCACCGGCAGATTTACAGTTTCGTAGAACGATTTGCGTTCTCGGAACAGCCACGCCTATCTCCATGAATCTCTTTCGGAAGGGCTGCGGCATTCCACGTTAGATGTGTTCCTCACAAAAACGTGGGAGGTGTTGCGCCGCGCTGTGCAACGTTTACAGTATCCTGGCCCGCCATTTTTCATCCGGCGGAACGTCCTCCCCGCGCACCGAAAATTAATCACCGTTAATCGCGAGCTTATCGGCCCTGAAAATTCCCTCGCCGCTCAAAACGATTCCCATTCAACGCGGCTCGGGTCGATCGTCGGAAGAAGCGTCGCATAAATTCACGCGGTGGCCGCTCGCGCGTGAAAAGATTCCCGGATGTTCGACGACTCGTTTTGGCTGAATGTAAAGGGTTAGGTGAGATCAACGATCGACGCGTATCGTCGCGATCAGCAGGAAGCGCACGACTCGACGGAATTACTTCCGAGGCGGAATCTTATTTACGACGGGCGCATGATAACAGCTCGATGCCTAGGCGCCTTTCCAGTGGAACGACCGCGGAGATAATTAAGGTACCACGAGCAAGACGACCAGCTTAACGGTGATTTCCAGTGCATCCAGCTAGTCCCGACAATTAAGATAATCGCTGATCGCGAGCTACGGGCCGCGCGTCCTCGTCGTCTCTTCCTCGTGGACATCGATGCCCGGAATTCTCCTGGAATTCTTCTTCCACCCGATCTCTTCCTAACTCGACTCGTCGCTACTTGTGTTGCGTTAGAAATTTCGTCGGATAGGAAGGTGTTACAACCAATCGCGCTAAGATTTCTATTTTCTTCGCCAAACTTTCACTTGTTATATTAATTATACGGTACTGTACAGGATTAAATTCTCAGTTTCCACTTTTAGATCGATCTCGATCAACTTCCCAGTCTGGGAAGCCGTTCGAACAGCCAGGCTCCTAGAATAAAGAAGCTGCGCGAAGCGTCCACTTTCCTCGCGGTCGCCCATTTTCATTCCCTCGCGCCCGGTTCCCATCTTTCCTGAACCTCCCCCTCCGCCCCTTCCCTCGCTCTCCTCCATTTGTTCCTGCTGCACGGTGTCCCGGCTGGTTCGAGACCAGCATAGCCAGTCGCTGTGTCATCGAGCCTCGATACATCATAAATATAAATTGGTTTCTGGATACGTATTGGTACAAATGGTACTCGCGCGTACGCAGCCGCACACGTGCGTCCGCGAAAGTCGTTGGCATATGTGTACAGGGCGCAACGAACGGCCTATGGGCCGCGTGTACCGGAATCGTAATGCGAACACGCGCGCGGAAAATGACGGATGAATCGGTCGACGAATTTCGCGACGTTCAATTTAACGGCTGGCTCGTTATTTCTCATTAACCGCACCCCGCCTCGTGATTCTTCCGCTGCGAAAACCTGACGCGAATCGTTCCTCGCGAGAGGCAACGCGACGCGCAGCCTTTTTCTTCGCTGGAAATCGGTGCTCCATTGTCACCTGTACTGAAGACATTGGTGTTTTTCTGCATGTGTGAACGATTGTTTTTTTTTTATGGGAGTATTATATCGTTTTCTTCTTCTTCTTCATCGAACTTTCACTTCTTTTTATATCAATTGTATGGTCTTGTAGAGGATTAAACCTCAGTTGCCATTTTTAGATCGATCTCTGCTTTTCTTCTTCTTGTATTAAGACATTCGCCACCGCTGACGTGAATTCACGTCATTTTAAATTCTAATTCTGATCGCGTTAACGTGAAATCACGATATTTCAGGTTCTAGCACGATAATAATAAGCGGTCTATTATCTACCTAAAAAGCAAGTATAAAATAAATTTGATTATTTCTATCCTCTCCTTAACGATACAAGTTTGAGACAACCAGCTTCAAAATTTCATTATTTTCCAAAGCTACTCAGTATCAGAAACAGTATCAGAATGTGTCAATTTGCTTTAACACTAACATTGCAACTGTAATAATAATGAAAGCGGTACAAAAAGCTCCTGGAAACGTTAGTATCTCTTCCGACAGTCAATCCATAATCCTATGGTTACCAAAGATCGCTCGTCTTCTCGAATCGACCCCAACAATACAACCAACACTCATTCTTTACCGCGATCAAAGTAGGTCGCCTAAATAATACCGATAGGCCACGCGCGCGCCACGTGTCACAGGTTGCTCGTCACCCTATCAGACGACAGCCGCCTCCGAATAATGCAATTTACTGGACGACAGTAAGCCTGGCAATAATCGCGTTTCCCAACAGTGGAAGTTGCAAGTGGGCATTTCCTGAAGATCGCGATAAACCCGTCCCCGGCAAAGTGCTATGAACTCGACACGATAAATATAAACGAGTCGCGTGACAAGCTGCATCACGAGCGTCCAAATCTTCTGGAAAACCACTGGACGTTTGAATACGCGATGGCGAACGCTTTGATGGAGGCGTTGGGTTTGTTTCGTTTTCGAAAAAACGATTCATACTGTTTCGAATACTTTCAGCTTCTAATTCCTTGGAAACGCGTTAACGATAGATTACGAATCTATTCGAGAGTTGCATCGCGAGCGTCTACAGATTTTGGAAAACCACTGGACGTTTGAATACGCGATGGCGAACGCTTAGATGGAGGCGTTGGTTTCGTTTCGTTTTCGAGAAAATGCTTCGTCCTGATTCGAATACTTTCAGCTTCTAATTTCTTGGAAACGCGTTAACGATAGATTACGAATCCATTCGAGAGTTGCATCGCGAGCGTCTACATTTTTTCAAAAACTATGGACGTTAAATGCGTGATGGCGCACGCTTAGATGGAGGCGTTGGGTTCGTTTCGAGAAAACGATTCATCTTGCACTAAATACTTGCAGTTTCTAATTCCTTGGAAACGCGCTAACGATAGATTTCGATTCGAGAGTTGCATCGCAAACTTTTTGGAAAACTATGAACCTTTGAATACGCAATGGCGCACGCTTAGATGGACGCGTTAGATTCAGTTTTATCCTCATAGAAACGTCTCATTCCGCGCTCCGAATACCTGCAGTTTCTAATTCCTTGGAAACGCGCTAACGATAGATTACGATTCGAGAGTTGCATCGCAAACTTTTTGGAAAACCATGAACCTTTGAATACGTAATTGCGCACGCTTAGATGGACGCGTTAGATTCAGTTTTATCCTCATAGAAACGTCTCATTCCGCGCTCCGAATACCTGCAGTTTCTAATTCCTTGGAAACGTGTTAACGGTAGATTACGATTCGAGAGTTGCATCGCGAGCATGTTGATATTTAAACTTCATGTGCACGGTTAAATGAAAAAAAAGCGCGCAACAGAAATCTCGATACTTTTTGGAAAACCATGAACGTTTGAATACGCAATGGCGCACGCTTAGATGGATACGTTAGATTCAGTTTTGTCCTCGTAGAAACGTCTGATTCCGCGCTCCGAATACCTGCAGCTTCTGATTCCATGGAAACGCGTTAACGACCGATTACGAATCCATTCGAGATCGCGGGGATTGCCGCGGGGGCTGGTTTTCTCCGTGGAACCGTCCGTCGACCGTGGGTTGCATCGTTGCAGCCGGTCGGAAGATTAGAATGCGCCGTGCATCTCGCTTGGCGAGCGAACTGGACGCGCGTTACCATCGCCGCGCAACCGAATCATCGTCGAGGCTCAGGATCGCCAGGAATCACTCTCGTTTTCCCCTTTCATTCCCGTCTCCCGTCGGAGCCTGGCATTCCGGATGGTATCGTCTCTTGGAATAAACTCGAGCGCTGGTACCAGCGGCACGCGAACGTGGCCGCACGTGCGTGTTTACAAGCAGATCGCGATTTTTCGTGCCATTTTCGCGGCAACTGAGTCACGGAATGGGGCACGACGCGGTTGCAAGTGGCACAGTAGCGCAGTGGAATTAGTCAGACGAGTCAGGGGTGGGTGAGCGAGTAGATTAAGCCGGCGGCGAAATTTCCATGCGGCTTTTGCCGGGCTCGAAGCCAACGACGATGGCTGCACGTTCGTTATACCACGGTCCGTTTGACAGGGGGTTTCACGCATCGGGCGGCCGCGTCTGGCATTATTTAACGGGACGTCCGTCGAATTCTAATTAAATTCCACGGATCCTAACCGCCCCCACCGCCTCCCAGCCGGCTCCGCGAAGCTTTTTCGAAGGGAAAGTCCGCGACGATGCGCTCGCGAACGTGTCGTCGAGTCTCGTCGAAGGTTAACGATAACGTTAACGAGACGAGTGATTTATCGCGGCGGTCAATTAGTGACCTGATTAAACGTATCGTCGCGGTCGTTAATTAAGCATTATCGTGGAAATCCATTTGCGCGCGACCCAGTTCGGGGAGGAAAGCGTTACGGCGGGAGCGTTATCTGGCGACGAAAATCGGGGAACTCCCCTTTGTTCGTGCAGCTAGCTCCTCCTCGGACACGAGTCGCCTGCATTCCTCCGTTGGGTATACACGTACGTAGCGGGAAAAAAGCAGCCGGGGAGCCATCCTCTTGGAGGGGAAAAGAAGGGAAGAGAGGAAAAAAAAAAAGCGAGAGAGAAGGAAAGGAAAGGTGAATTTACAGGCGAGCGTGGCCGTAATGTAGTCGAGGCTGCCAGTTCAAAGCGAGCTCGCGTCCTCGTACGCGAGAGCTCGATTCACGCTTTGAAGCATGGTACACGCTCGCAATTATTTTCCACTCCATTTTCGCTCTATTTTTAAGCCACGGTGAAAACCGCGCGCAGAGATACGAAATCTCCGACGGAGATTTTCGCGCCCCGTCAGCTAGGATCCGAATTCCATCCGCGAGATCCTTCGAGCGATTCGAATCTTCGTAAACCCGTCTACGCGCGCGCGCGCCTTTCGTTTTTCGAATATCCCTAAAAATACCGCTTCTACGTCTAAGCGAGCGCCATTATCGTTCGCCTCGGGGACGCGTGAAAAGCAATTGCGGGCCGCGCATTCAAAGACACGTCCCGTCAGCGTCGAGGCGAGCGTTCTCCTCTGCAAGCGTCGGTGACGCATCTCCGTGTACACACGGAAGCCCTGCCAAGCGTGTGTGCACGCGTCCGTCTGTACGCGCGGGCGTCGAGACACGCGCGTCCACGCTCGCGAGGGTGATATCGAAATACTATCGCTTCCCACGCGAGCAGGAGCCTCGATTCTGTCTGTCCGTGCGCCTCGACTGCGTTCACGTGCCCGCGTAAAAGCCGCCTTATTCGGAAACTTTAATGGCTAGACCACGGCCAACCAGGCGTACGCGGAGCGTGCTTCGCGCCTGCACGTATTATTCGCCTCGCGATTCGAATCGTGACAGCGGAGACGAATTCGGTAACGAGTCTCTTTCGGCCAGGCTTCGCGACGAGCTTCTCGTTGCTGTTAATTTTGTCGCAGGCGGTTTTGAAATTCTGGTTGGAAGGATCGAGTTTTCAGGGTGCTTTCTTATGTCTTTGATTTGTAAAGAGTGTATGTGTACGTTCTCGTGTTCGTTGGATTGTTTGGAAATTGTGGTTGCGAAGTTTGAACGCTTTCGGGCTTCAAAGATGCTTCTTTGAGTCTTTCACTACGAAAGGTGCATACATAACTCTCACAAATTTGTCGATATGTAAAATAATGAAGTTGTCCTCGTAAATTAATCAATAATTTAAGTTTCAATTGATATATGTGGAATATTCTAGAATGCGAGCAAGAGCGAATGTGCGAATGAATATTTTAAAATGTCAAATATTAAGAGAGCATCTCAGTCGTAAAGAACTTGTTCTGATTTTGAATTTCTAGTATTTGTCTTCTATTAATAAATATCCTACAGATATATACGAAATACGTAAATATGTACCATCTATACTGATGTAATCAAAGAGTTAAGGAAGCACTCAGAGCGTTCAAGCTTTGCGACTACAATTTCCAAATTAATCAATGAACGCGAGAATACAAACACACGCTCTCCATAGTCAAAGACTTACGAATATGTGGCGAACTCAGTTTCTTCTCGTCCATTTGCGAATTCAACGTATCTCGGCCTCGAAGATGTCGCAAGGGTTGGTCCCTGCGTGAGAACGCGTCCCTGTCTCGCAGCCAGACGTCGTTACGTCTAAGAAATACCTTCGCGGGCCGTTTTGTTCGTAATAACTGTCATAGGTGTTCGCAGACGTGGACCACGTTGGCCAGAAACCTCGTGGTTCACCAGATCGTAACCAGATCTGCGAGTTTCGAAGTTTACGACCGCGCGGCGAGCCGCAGGAACGCGCGCGTCTCTTTGGCCTCCATTTCCATGTCGTCGCCGATTTTTCCTTTCGACTAACGGACGCATCGAAGACGAGGCTCTGGATTTGAGGAATTGCGATTTAGCGAAAAGATTGCGCGAGTCTCCGCGCAATATTTGACACCGTTACGCGACACGTCTTCGCCAGCCTCGCTATCTCGTTTCACTGGCCTCAAACTTCTATGAAATGTCGGAAACGAGGAAACGAGCGAAAAACGAATGGTCGAGCGGAACGACGATTAATTGATCGTTACCCTGTCGCTCTCGTTTAAGCGTAATTCGTTCCAATTTAACGGTCCGCGCAGCCCTTAACAAAAAGCCACGTAGAAACAGCGCGCGTGCTTCGATGTTCAAAATTCGCGGCTAAAATTCGATTTTAGATACCCAGATCGAAATCTAGATGTTCGATACGAATTTGGTTGTACGACAAAGCGAACGCGAGCCAGTGCGCGCGTGACGGAGCGAAAGGAGGAGCGTGAAAGAGAGCCGAAACCACCCCGCGATGCATAATTCATAGTGGTGGGTCCCGGGTTTATGGCACACCCTGATGTCTCGTGATGTAAACAGTCGTAAATTAATGAAATTGGTCGCGGCTGGTTCACGTGCGCGGTTAAAAACCGAGCTGGGGCCTACGATCACGAAAGCGTTCGTCTGCGACGCATTAATTTCGCGTTCCACCGATCCTCCGCGTCTCCGCTTCCCAAATTCGAACGTTCCGCGGTCTTCGCCAGCCTGTCGCTGACTGGTATCAACTAGAAAAGCAGAAAAGAACCTGCGCTTCGATTTCCATCGCTCGCAATTTAAAACGACCATCGACGTCTCTATTTTCCACGAGAATCGAACCTCGAGCGAGCTTAATCGCGAACGATTTCCACGTCGAGACGCGCCAAGTGTTCCGCGCGCGGGGCAAAGCGACTCGCGTTAAGGGACTCGCGTGTGTCACTCGAGATGCGACTATCAATGGGCCTGTTTTGCATCGCAAAGGACTGCTCGTCCCATTGTTCGCCTCTCTTCGTCCCTCCCTTTTATCGCGCGGCGAAACGCGGCGAAACGCGGCGAAACGCGGCTGAACGTTCGATCGTCGACTCACCGTCCACGTACCGTCCACCAAATGCTCGTCCATACGAAATCCATACGCGGAATCGAGCCACTCCTGGCTACCTGAACAAGCGAACCCACCTCGGACCGTTTCCTCGAACGCGGACGATCGACGACGGGAACAACCGTTCACTGTCGCTCGTTCGAATAACTCCGTGTTCGCCGCGGAACTGTCAACCGAGCGTCCCTTCTGTCAAGCTTCCTCGTAGCCACGAGCGGTGCTTCCTGGACGCAGAGCTTCGCGGTCAGAGCGCCGAGCCGAACTGAAGCGGTGGCCGCTCGAGATCGCCGCTATAACGCGCGGGGAACGTGAACGGCAGACCTGATGGCGGGACGAGCGATTTCGTCATCGGTTTACGCTCGCCGCGTATCATCGCATTTCGGTAATAATTAATAATAGAAAATCGATGAGGTCACAAAGGTCGAAACGAGAGCGTTCGTCTTCGAACGCCTCGAACCGCCAGCGTTTCCCAAACTTTTCTCATCGCGGAACCTTCTTCAAGTTCTAAAATTGTTAAGGAACGCTAGAGTAAATTTTGGTTTTTAGTTATTTCGCTTTTAAGAGTTGTTTTAAATTGTGTAAAACGCGCGAAAGAGGATATTTTGTTGCGCTTAAACATAAATTTTGTGGTTTTTTGTAAAACACTTTGTAATTGCTCGTGGAAGACCAGTGTTCCGCGGAACACAGTTTGGGAAACGATCGTAGGTAACGTGTCGTTTCGTATTTCCATTTGAAAAATACGATTAGATTAGATATGGTTAAGTTAGATTGAAGTGTGGTGTTAATGTTAACGTTTTAAGTGCGGATTTAAAATCCGTACTATAAATACAGCTGGACGAAATTGAAATTGATGTGCAGGTTGGTATTTAAACTTCATGTGCACGGTTAAATGAAAAAAAAGCGCGCAACAGAAATCTCGATAATTTTGCGATGACTTGAAACATGTGTAGAAAATTAAAAAAGTCCAGAGTGAAAGACATTTTTCATACATAAAATATTGCTATTTTAGCCTTAGAAAAACATTAGCAAATATTAACGTCTAAATCTCGACGTAATCACTGAAAGCCCAGATTCACAAATGTGCCATCTAAAACTGAACCAAATCTCCTAAATCTATGCTATATTTCTTACAAAACTAAAAATAGTTAACAAAATAAGGAATACGAAAGTTACGCAAACGTTTATTTAGAAAAGAGAGATAAGAAATTCGACGAAAATTCGACGCGAAAAGGATTTCCGCCCTCGAAAATTTCCCCTCGTAAACTATAGCCTAGCTAATCCATTAAAGAAATCCGCCACTGCGAAAGCCCCGAATTTACGAAGCTAACCCCATGAAATCTCGTCGAGGACCATTAACTGTCGCGTTAGGGATCTTTGCCATTATGTCGCGCCACCAGAAATCGTTCGATGCTTTCCCTGCGCAAGTGTTTCCCCGTTTCATTCACGGGGGTTGTCGTTCTGGCATTCTTCAGGCGTCGTGTTACAACCACCATGGGGCGGGTGCTTTACGAGAGGGTACCCTGCCACGTCTAGAGGCGCCAGCATTTATGGATTTATCGCTGGTGTAGTGTTTCGTTGTTTCGTCGAAAAAAAAGCAAGCAAACATGTGATTACGGGGTAATATTTTAAGAAACGGTGTTTCAACCGAGCAGTTCATCGATGGATTAATTAAAACCGATGTTCGCTTGTTATCACGAACGTCGCGACGGTTCGTTTTAACCCCGTCGATTGAGAGTACGACAGGAATCATGGCGGATAAAAAAAGCAGACACAACGCTTCAGCTCGAGACAAATTGTCATCGATAGGAGGTAGTTTTTCGAAATTTTCTTTATTATAAAAAATGATAGCACGTTGATAACATGGTTATGTTGATAGGCGACACTTCGAGGACCGTCCAAGAGAATTTTGTAACCGAGTTTTTAAGATACGCGGAGGTTTACAATGTCGATCCGTTGCCCAGAATTATCGTAAGTTTTCTCGTGGAGTTAAGCTTGTATTTTCCAATGAAAAATGAGGAATTATTGAAAATAGAGGAGCACGATGGACTTGCATCATTCGAGCACTGTATCGACCGTATCCGATAGGTAATCAATTTTAGATATCGAACTAATTGATTGAATTAATCGAATGCATCGTTCTTTAACGTTCAAAGACAGGAGGACGACGGATCTCCTGTTTTTCATTTGACTTACCAGAACAGGAAGTTTATAGCTCCGATAAAAATTGAGAGCAAAGATAAGTATCATTAAAAACGATATTCCGTTTCTAATAGTAATACGTGATTCATTGAATCGTTTCTGGCTCTTATCGCAGGTCGTGAAGTATCAATCTGCGTGCTGGACGCTTTGAACTCTGCGATGCAAAGATACAACACTATCACGGTTCTAAAGTAAATGGAACGATTACTTCTCTCCCCGTGCAGCCGTGTGATGGTTCAACGCTCTTGCAGATTATCAGATTGCAATATAAACGCTTACGGTATTATGCAAATCGCGGAAATTTTGACGAGCATCGGATGCGTGGAAGACTTGAACCTGGACATGAACCCGAACGCGCAAGAAAATTATCATTTGTTGTGCGCGGGTGCAGGAAGGTAAATCACTTTCGAAATTGAATCCACGATATTTATTTCAACGAACAATTGTGTTCAGATTGAAGTATTTGTCTTTGAGACTTTGTAAAATAACCGACGATGGAATGAAGAAAATTGCGAACGAATTGCGATATCGAGACCCTCCAAACGATCCTAAATTGACTATCTTAAACTTGGCAAATAATCATGTAACAACGGATGGAGCGGTTTACGTGGCTAAAATGCTCAGAACGAACAGGTAAAGTTAAAATAGTATCGTTGGGTGTAAAATTCATCGATTCTTCGATTACAGATCTTTGAGGTGTCTGGTTCTACTTGGGAATAGGATTTGTGACGAAGGAGCATTGTTGATTCTACGAGAACTTCAAATGTATCGCAAATTGTTCCAACTAATTCTACGTCAGTCGATATCTCGGTCAATTAATATATTTAATTGATTAAATTAGAATTACTTTAGAACACGAAGAAATTGTGAAGCTTCGTCGTAAAAAGTTCGCTGAATTGGCGCTGATAGACGAATGGGTAATAAAATAATTAGTGAAATATTTTTTCTTCGCTCCAGAGTTCATGATTTTGTTTAATTATGGAAAATTAACTAGATGGAGAAGAGGGAAAGCGAGGAAATCGATAAAAGTACTAGCGAAGAGCCATCGAAGAAGAACAATAAATCTAGATCGCGTCAAAGTTTAATTAAACGGTCCAAGAAATGTACATAACTTGTAAAAAAGTTGTATATATAAGTAGTTCTTTATTCTTCAATTAAATATGTTATTTGTAGTTCCTCAGGAAACATTGGTTAAAACGAAGAACGAGGAAACTACGATTTACCACTCGGATTCTATGCAAGTAATGATTAAACGCTAAATAAATTACTTTGCAATTATTCGCAGAGATAATTGTCAATATTCATTACTTGTAGAAGATCAGAGAAATACTGGGACACGAGAAATGCCATCCTTTTAGGAAAGAAAGCTTCCCAATGAATGGGGAGATAATGGCGACTGGAAATTTGGAATTGCAATACTTGGATTTAAGCTGTAATTACTTTCACTTTATTCTGAATGCTTAAAAATACTAAAATTAGGTCGTATTCTGTTTAGACAACTACTTGACAAACAATATTCTACAAGAATTCGTAAACTGTCTCTATTACCAAAATTACATGCTGCTTGGCGACACGCGCAGAGGTCTTTTATACGTCCTCCTCGAGGTAATAGCGTGCAACGAGCTCGAAATTAGTTCTTTTCGTTCTGATCAGTCCATTTTTTTAGGGTGGCGACGTAAGGGAGAAAGGTGGCAAAGATTGGGACACGTTCGAGGAACTTTTACGCCAACGACAAAGCGGAGAACGTTTGGAGAGCGATGCTTTTCGCGAATTCGTGTCGAACGAAAGCGAAACTTTGCGACAAAGTGTCATTAGTCTGTGAGCCTCGTAAAAATTGCGCGTCAGCTTAAAGCGCGATCATTAAAAAACGTCAACAAACGAGATCGATTCTACAGCGTTATCTGTCCTTTTTCATTCGTATCCACGCAACTGAGTCAACGCGCCTAAATCTTCGAATTTCTCCAGTTCAGTCAGCCAACGAAATGACGTAGCGTTATTTCTCTGTGCTCTTAATTACGGAATTAAGATATCGCGTTTTTCCACGAGGAAATTAATCGGGGAAAGAGCCGAGGAGATTGAAGAAATCGTACGACTCTCTCTCTTAATTGAAAAAAGAGACGAAATGGCGCGGATGCGAGCCGTGTTACACGAGAGCTGTTATCGTTTGAACTTTTGACCCCTCGTGCGACAATGAGATCAGGATTATACGCACCGAGCGGCCGCTGAAATCGCTAGTTTTGCCGCGTTGCACTTTGCGAGAATGCTGTTTCACATTGCTGCCACCGCAGTGCTGACGAACATCGCGGTTTTAGAGATCTACTCGTACTACGAGGTATCTCCAAACGTGGATATTCATCTCTTAATGGACGAGGTAAATAAATACGTCAGCTTCTTCGATTATCATTAAATTTTATTGTCATTACACGAATTGTTATGTCATTAAATCAGTAGTTAAACGTCGTTCGTATAACGTTCTTTGCAAGTTGTTACGCTCTAAGGTTAGCGAATGAAACGAATGCGTATTAGAAAATGGATAAGTGTAGGGAACACGGATTATTTTGAGTTGTGCTGCTTGCATTCTAATTGAAAAGTCCTGCGCGATGCTTTAGATATAGTTTAAATTCTTTTCACAAACGAATACCGGAAACGGAGTGCGTTAAACATCGAAAGTGATTTCCGGCGAACAAGTGAACACGCATGACCTCTGGTGTGTCGGAATATGTGCAATCTCGTCGGGTGTGTCGCAATTTACATTTAATGTATTCGTTAGTTGGTGGTCGGTGTCGTAGTTGAAAACATACAGAGCCACTTCGTGAGAGATAATAATTTCTAGTGAACAGTCGAGTAGCTCGAAGGATTAACCTCCTTCGACGAGAAAGTAAGAAATACATTCTTGTTTGCCATAACCAAACTAAATCTCTAAAACTCGACTAGTACCGCCATCTCTTCGAAAACTGCTCAAACTGGTTGCACATCGTTATCGACAGCGAAGCGAATTAGTTCAGCGGTAGCGCCATCTCTTCGAAAAGTGCTCAAACTGGTCGCACACCATTATCGACAGCGAAGTGAACCGATCGAACGGTAGCGCCATCTCCTCGAGAAGTGCTGAACTTGTCGCGGATCATTATCGACAGTGAAGTGATTAATTACTTAAGAAAAATAAAAGAATTTCGTTTCTAATCCGATAATTTCCCACGAAATGAAAGATATAATTCATTCATCTAATTGACGCAGAAATTACCAATTCAAAATGTATGAAAATTTATTCAAGAGTCCTCTCCACCGTGTGTTCGTATACGGAACATTAAAGCGAGGAGAACCCAATCACAGTTTAATTCAGGACGCGGCAAATGGATACTCGAAATTCTTGGGAATCGGAAGAACTGTAACTCCTTATCCACTAGTAATTGCCACTAGATATAATATACCGTTTTTGTTGAAGAAACCTGGCTTTGGTCACGTGAGTATTCAATACGCTCATTAATATCGACGAATGTAGGCAATGATGCTGAGCAACTAGTTTCACCGAGTTGTTAGTAGATGGCGCCAGCAGCCGTAAATTCGTTTTTCTCTTGGGGCATTATTTTAAAAATGTTCACAAAGAGAGTGTGTATGTAATTGCATATCGAGTTTGAGTTTGGCTAAATCCATTCTCTTGCGACCTTTACCGAACACACACATACTATAATTCGAGCATTAACATTGTCATTAATTTGAATGTTGTACTTGAAACCTTGTTTCGTGTTGTTAAAAATTAACATTGGCCATTAAACTTAGATGAAGTAATCCTTGTGGTTTGTTTTGTACAATTAAAATTATATCTAAGAACAACTGATCTCGATTTCTCATATTTTCCACTATACAGTGTGTATTTGGAGAAGTGTACGATGTTGACACGAAAATGTTGAACAAATTAGACGAGTTGGAAGAGCATCCAGCATTTTACAAACGTTCAGAGGAAGATATTCTCTACGCTCCAGAGTCCAAAGCCAAATCTACCGATAACTTTGAAGAGGTAATCACTCTTAAATATACGTCACTCGTTTACAGATGTTGCTGCGTAGAAAATAACGAGCTCTTTTTATTAATACTCTTCTCTAAATAGAGTCTCGAGGGGGGGGGGGGGGGGGACGAAAAGAAACGCATTCTTCTCAATCTTTTAAAAACACAAAAGACTAAGCATACTTCGTCAATTAATACACGCAATTGTTATTAAATTAATCTGCTCAATTTATTATCAAACTTGTTCTCAGGTCAGTACCTTGATAAAGGTCTGGATATATTTTCTACCAAAGTTCAAGGCGTCCTTATTGGAGAGCCCCATGTACACTTCGTACAGCAACGAGGGAAGCCACGGACTCAAGTATTGCGAGAAGTACGTTCGCGATCCCTCGTACAATCACAGAAGCGAAGTTCAGTGATATCTTATACCCCGAAATATATTTGTTTCCAGCGAGGAGAGTACAATAAGGCCGGAAGACCTGTTCTGACCAAGATGTTCCGCGTAATATCTTGATGCCCCCTTGTCGTATGAACGCTCCAACGATGAATTGTTATTCGTGGTAGTTAATAAAGGGTCGTACGTCTCGAGTTAAATCAGTGAAATTTAACCCTCTGCAATCCGATACAGTCTTTTAACTATCGGCAGCGATTACGTTTATCGAATTCCTGTCTCCCACCCCCACCCCCCTCTCTCTTCAGACTTTCAAGACTGCAGAGCGCTAAATCGTGTCTCTCGTTAATTTCCTTCGCAACGAGTAACAATTGGGACGACGTTAAACTTTTTCACAAAGCGAACCGATCATTGAAAAGGCGTTTCGAAGCGCATAAACGGACCTTGTGGTACAAAGCACCATGAAACTCGCGTGTAACAATCAAAGTATTGCCCTCGTAATACATTGTATGTACATTCTCCAAAATATATCTCGCACAGCGTGATGTACAATTGCTACTTACAAAAAACAATTCTCCTTTCCTTTCTTTTTTTGCTTTTATTATTCATTCCACACACAAAAAATCGGACACGAGTATCGTGAATTTCATCGAAGGTATAATGAAATAAAACAAGAACAAGAAATGTAATGGGAAACAAGTCTTTAGTGCGTTCGATTCTGGTTTTCTCCGTTATTTATTATATTCTTAAGTTCATCGTTCGCCACGTTGCACCCTATTTCTCTTACGTTCGCGCACTCTCTCGCTTCCATTGTCATTCTATCGTTTCCTCTCGATCAACAGTCGTTATAAAATTATTTCAACTATTCTGTAACAAAAGGCAGGCGAAGTCCACGTCGCTACGACGGCAATCCTGACTTCATTCTTTTTCCTTTTTCAACGTTCGATCAGTGTTTATCCTGGGACTGCGTCCCTTTTTTATTCTGTTAATGGCCATGATCATTTTTTACCACCGACCGCTCGAATGGTCGGTCAAAATCAATCGAAAAATCATGGGGATGGTTAACCCCCGCGCGGTACAAAATATGAAGTCGATCCAACCAGTTCGTTCACGTTTAAAAAGGAAAACGATAGAAAAATTTGTACAACCTTTCAATCGCTATCTAATGTATCTAAACGCGTGTTCTTAAACATTTCATCGTATAAATAACTGTATGGCCCGATCGGCCAAACCGAACGAACAACTTTCGACTCTCGCATGTGGAATTTGCGTACTCCTACGTGGAAATGCCCGTGAAAAGTGCCTTTGATTCCCCAGATAGAACGACTGTGACGGCCGATCGCGCGAACAGAACACTGATTTTTCGTATCCTCTTTCCTCGTCCTCACAGAGCCAGCCGCGAGATCACCGACACATCCTCTGATGGTTCGCGAAATTAAAATGTTCAAGGCAGTACTTATAAGTTGTCCTAGGAAATTTATTATAAATAATCACATTTTTGTTTCTTATCGTTCACTATACAAGGCTCCGTTTCTCTCTCTCTCTCTCTCTTTCTTTCTTTCTCCTCTCATAACTTCCTCGTTCCTGTGTGTATGACTCGCGTTTTCTTTTTTTGCTCTGCTCCATCGAGATATTCATTTCTTTTCCGTTCCTTTCTCATTCTCAAAATGTAACTACGCTAGCACCCCGAACTCCCGTTATCACGCAGGAGAACCACTACGAACCTCTCGACTTCCTCTTTCTCCCGTTCTGACTCAAACTCTCCCTAGTCCTCATTTCTTTTTCGCGAAACAAGTCCCTAAATCAACGAAACTAATTAAACAAGCGTCAACAAAAGAGTTACATACATCTTCCGTTCTTTTATATTGTATATTCGTTTACGCGTGTGTATCTCTTCTTTTTGTATTTCTCGTACATATTCTTCGCACTTGCATCGGTTTCACTTATCCGATTTATTATACTTCAGCTGTACGTTCTCTGTGTTCGTTTCATTTTTTTCTTTTTTTTTTTTTTTTTTGTTTCTTTACGCAGTTCTGTCGAGACGACGTGTATTAGCAATGTTTTCCGCACCGTTCCAAAGCCCAGCCCCGGAATTCAATTATTTCCAAGTAATTACATCATATATATTTATACATATATATTTTAATTCACCTAGACTTTTGTGTTCGTTGACGCACGTTGCCGTTGAGCGAAACAATTACTCGAAAAAAACCAGGATCGACCTTACTTCGAAAAGTCTCTCGTGTAATTATTAGCAATTATAATCGATCTCTTTGTCTCGCGCAATGCAACACGTGTGTAATTATATAATATCTCTCGTTTCCTCTCGCGTGTTTTAAAGGTTGTCATGTTTGAGTATCCGAGTACCTTAATTCTACATAATATATTCCCGTGACGTTTCGAAGGCGATCGATCGACTGACGCGCAAGCAAGCATGCTGAATGAAAACAGCAGCACCGTGTGAAAAATAGAGCGATCGCGCGCACGAACCCCCCCACAGCGATTAACTGAAAAGTTTAACACCGTTTCACGCGAAGTTACAAATCGTTTCGGTTCGTTGCGCGATTTTGCGATTTGTCTCCCCCTCATTCTACGTCTATTAAAAACTTAAATACAAAACTGATGCTAAACGAGTGTTTTGAGCATATTCGTTCTTATGTGAAAAAATAAACGTTCCCGTTGCTATGCGAAATCCGTCGCGAGCACGGAACAGCGGCGGTACCTCCTATCGAACGAAACAGGATTCTTGTTTTGCTTTAAATAACCGCGGACCTTTCGAAAGCTAGGGCACAGTACGTGAGTCGATGATGCATCCTATCCGTTACACATTTTATCGCGTATTCTATATCCTAGAAAACATATTTCATAGCGTAGCTGGGCCACGAAACGGAGAGAGGCGCTGATGTATATAATGATGATTGTGTTTATCGAATTTGATCGAATCGGGGATGATTTCAGCTCTGATCTTGTGACAAGGCACCGTATTTGTTGCCCAAAGATAGTTTCGGCGCTTGAGCTTGCGCATCCTGCACGCTGTACGATCTGCTTCCGCCTCGGTTACGTACTTCCTCGAACGTACCTTCGTCTCGTTTCCTGAAACAACATTTTTACCTCTATATTAATTAACATCCTTTTTATCGCATCCGAAAAAATTCGAGAGCATCGCCAATCGCCTACCGCCTGCCCCATGGTCCAGTGGGTTCGTTGCTCTGTTGCTGCTTCGAGTTCAAGGTTGGGAAATATTCTTCGCTGTGTATGTCTGGCGCTACGTTCTTCGCTCGTTGTCTGGGACTAGGGGTAGTCACTGGTTGGACCTTCCTTAAGTGCGGTGCCCTATAACTATTTCCTACAGTAGCGGCTGGTGGCGGTGGAGGGGCTGCTACTTCCGGTTCCTCTGCTTGCGGTGGGAGTTCCGGTTTCTTCCATGGACCGGAATGCTTGGTGCCACCTTCTCCTGACTCTCCATCCGAGCTGTTGTCTCCTGTACCTTTCTCGTCTTCAGACTCCGCATCTATGGATTCGTTGAGTGTCAGGTTTCCGATCTTCAATCCGGTATAGTCCTTTTTCTCTTCTTCGAACTCTCTCCATTCGTCTTCATCCTAAGAAGATACATTACAAAGAACGCAAGAACGTTTATCAATCAAATATTTCGCGCATTTTGAAAGAGTTTCATGAAGTTTATGTTACAGGACCAGGAAAGGTAGACAGACAGTGCAACAACCAAGTCTTTTTCACCAAATGGGTACAGATTGTCGCTAGAGAAAATATCGAGACAATCGTGCATGATAATGATCTAAGAACAGCTGCTCGATTTCGATGACTTCACAATGAAAATTATTCACGGCCACGTAACGAACCAATTATATAACAAACAATCCGATCGGTTGACGATAGAGGAAGGCGAATCATGTTAGATTTGGGCAATCCAAGTAAGCAGATTAATTTCAACGATCGTAAGAATGACGTTTGCACGAACAAATATGGCAGCGACCTATGGGCACACCGTAATCGGCAGAGTTTCGTTTGAACGATTCACGTTTCGAAAATCGTTCTATCCGAGGGAAATAAACGAAAGGAGACACACGCGAAACGGGTTGATGTTCACCTCGGTCTGTTGGATTTCTTCGCTTTCCGGGTTCACTGGTTTGTCTTTCGATTTCTTTCCCAATCGTTTGCCCGTCTCCTCCAATTTCTTAGCTATTTCCTCCGTGGTAGTGAACTTCTTCCCCTTCGCTTTTTTGCGGTCCTTTTTTGCGAAGAAATCGTCCAAATCAGCCATGCTGCGATAACTTACGCGATGTACACGCGATTACCCCTTCGGAAAAGCTTTTTTTTCACGGGAGCACGAGGAACAGGCCTCAACACGGAGTGATCTGAGGCACCGCTGCTGCTGTCCACATGGGCTTGTCTTGGCCGGAAGTCAGGCATTCACTTCGAAGTCAATGGAACTCCCGAATACGGGATCGACTTTCGTGGGAACCGTTTTGCGTCGCGGAAAATGCGCGGAAAAATCGTGCGAGCCGATAACGCAGTCCCCTTCCGGCTGTGCACGATTTTAATTTTATGAGACATCGAGAAATATTCGTCGCGACAGCGAATATGTGGCGCTGAGTGTCTAGCAGAAGACCGACACAAAAAACTCAAGGGCTACCTAACCTAAAAACGTGGTTGCATGCGCCGAAATTACTGTATCATCTGAAGCATTTCAAGGAAGCTGGAAATAGCCGACTCGCTAGATTACTTACGAGGTCAGACTGCTAATCGAGAAATCGCGAGAAGGGGTACCACGTGCCAAAAGCGTGACTCGAACAGAGGTTAATTGATCCCCGATTATTGTATTTAGCTTGCACCGTCGATGGCGCTGCGCGTCTTCTTTCGCTACTTCCGGAATACGAAATGACGCCCGAACTCGGGCAACTGTCCCGTTGTGAATAAAATAAAAAAGAATCCCGTATGCTAATCTCAAATAAAACATGCTGAAACAACACGACCCTTCTAAGTAAACATACAGCGTTTTAAAACGCAACTGTTTACGTAACTAGTTTCTAATAATAATTGCAACGTTATTGCGATACATTTTTTAGTAGATTGTGATACATTTTTTAATAGTTTACAACGTCATTCTTATAGCGCGTAATCGTTTACATTTAACCATGAGTGCAGATCGATTCGTTATATTCCATGTATGTATATTGCATGCATATTTTTTTTATCATTCGTAGATCTTTTGTCTTATATGGTAGTAGCAGTACCACCAACGAGGTATAGGACAGGCTACTCGTCTAACGGGACTTTGCTTCATATTCTGTATTACCGATCGTACAAAAGAACCGTAAGTTTTGTTACGCCCTCTACAAGTTAGAGCGGAGAATTTAGGATTCAACTATCGAAACTAGTAAGTCCAAGAAATGTGAACAAATTCTTTCTTCTTTTATTTTTGTCTTATCGTTGCACCTCTCAACAGCTTGTACGAGCGACACAAGAGACTTTGCTGATAATCTCTACTATCCTTTATCTATTACTTCTTCTAGTATCTTCCATGATACTTTAATGATACGTGTTTAATTGTATGTGCAGATTTTTTACGCCTTCTTCGACAAGAAGGGCTAAGAGGACTTAGAGCAGCGATCATTAACTTCTCCATCAAGAATAAAGAAGAACTTCGATAAAATTTACTTATGTTTTAGTTATATAAGATGTATTCAATAGGGATTTATAAAAATTAGCTTATAACTTTTAGTCTATAAGTTTTAGTTGTACAAAATGTGTTATACGTGGAATTGTAAAGATAGTTTATAACAATTAGCTTGTAAGAAGGATTCTGTACTTTGTAAATGGTTTAATAGCTTCAATAAACATTGTTTTATTGTAAATTAATTGTTTAATCATTTAACGATGTATCTAGCATCCTAGAATGATCCCAATCCCAACCCTCGGTCATCATGTTCTCCTGACACCAAGTTGAAAGTCAGCTTCTTGATTGAAAAATCCCGAAAACCGGCATTTCCTGGAAAATGACGTCACTTCCAGGAATTGTCGAAATTCTTGGAATTTGAAGTGACGTCATTTTCCAAGAAATGGCACATTACGAATACCTCCTCATATATCATGTTCTCCTGATACAAAGTCGAAAAATCGGGGTCCAGAATGCAAAATTTAATTTTGTATCAGGAGAACATGATAGTCGAGGAGGTATCCGAAAAAAGCGCGGGAAATTTAAATTTTAAGATACCTCTTCACCTATCATGTTCTCCTAATACAGAGTCGAAAAATCGGGGCCCAGAATGCAAAATTTAATTTTGTATCAGGAGAACATGATAGTCGAGGAGGTATCCGAAAAAAGCGCGGGAAATTTAAATTTTAAGATACCTCTTCGCCTATCATGTTCTCCTGATACAAAGTTGAAAAATCGGAATTATGATCGAAAAATTGGACTTTGTATCAGGAGAACATAATAACCGAGGAGGTATCCGTATTTTGCCATTTCTTGGAAAATGACGTCATTTCCAGGAATTCTAGTGACGTCAAATTCCTAGAATTTTCCTACGAAATTGTATCGATATTATTTTGCACAGGTATCTTAAAGTGATAAGGAAAATGTCGCGGTAAAGGGATTAGAAGAGGGCAGAGTTAAAGGTAAATGATGAAACGCTTTGCATTATTCTTAAACAATTGATTTATTCAATCAAATTAATAAATTGTACAATAAATTACGCTTAAACTATACATGTTACAATGGTAATACAACTTATAATACAATATATCTTATATTTCTATCGTATAACTAACTATACTAAGACATAGTGTACCAGCGTATGCTGATTGATCGAAGAGAATCTTTGAATCAATTCCAGAAGGTCTCCCTTTCATCTTTCCCGCCTAGTGATACCTATGGCAGAAAGAAGGAACGATTAGCTAATCAGCATAACTTAAAGTAACGACGTAAAGTAAACGTCGTTGAAGTGTCGCGCAGAACGCAACGTCGCTTCGAATGTGGCGCCTTCGGGTAGCCCCACTTTTTATCCGCTTTGTTAGGGGCTACGCGGCTGCGCCTACACGGGAGAGAACATATAGACGAGATCCCTTTCTTGAAACGCCAGTAATCGTGTCTAGTCTTGTCACGAACCACTTGCGAACGGAGGTGTCTCCTACCCTCGTGTCGGCGTACTACGCGGAGAATCCTCGCTATTTAACCTGCCTGCAGTAGATCCACTGCACATTGAACATCTGACAGTTCACGCGTGTTGTTTTTCAATTTACGAAGCGACAAAGTAAATCGCCAGGCGAAGCTGATCACGCTCTTGTTCCGAGAGGAGAAGCCCGCGGCCTCGTAAGGTTCATGTGTTACGACGCACGACGAAATGAAGCTCACGCGAAAGTGCTTCGGAAACATCAGCAAGATGCTGGACTTTTACTCGCAGTTCAACCCCTCGCCGCTTTCGATAAAACAGTTCATCGATTTCGGTGAGTGTGAGAACGACCAGTCGAAACGGAGGCTCGCTTTATTGGCAAACGCTACATACCCCGTCCAACTTTCGAGTCTCGAGTGTCTATATACCTGGGACAATACCTTTTTCTCGCGTTACTCTGCTCCCATCGTTCTCGTCCCCCGTTAGCGTTGTGTTTTCGGCCCGAGATGGGAAAAAATGGAGCACGGAATCGATCGATCAATGACCTCGAGGAGGCGCGGAACATCGTTTTCACGGTCGCTTCGCTAAAATCGTGTAACAATCCAGGGGCATCGCACCCGTGGCTAATTTACATACGTTCTTCGTGCTGGTTTACATAGCAAATGCCAGCCGATGGCGTTGCTGCACCATTTGACTTTCGCTGGTCTGATTCATTCGTGATTAAGATTTTTTCTTTATCACTCGCGAACGCGTAATTTAGCTACGTCGTTCGTATAATTGATTAAATGCTCGTAGTGAAGTATGAGGCATACTCTCGGGCAAATGAAAATGTATGATGTAACAGTTTTGCTCGTAAACAATGCAGATAACGCAACCGAGCTCCTTTTTCGTTTACGGTGGTTTAATATGTTTAAGTAGGAAGTGATTAGATATTATGAGAGGGTAATCATCGTCTGCACAGGTGATCAATTATGCTCGTCTGAAACGTCTGCAGTTAAATGCATGCAATTTTGTGCATTGTATCTACTTATTCAGTTTGTTGTTTAGATAGGTATTCTTGGTATCTTTCATGCTAAATCTCTGACGTCAAACAGACATTCGTAGCTTCAAACGTTTTGATCGCGTCGCATACAATTTTATGAAATAATTTTGCAATTCCCTCGCGAGAAAGTCGAGTAAAATTCCTACTCTCGAAATGTAGAACATTCGCAACGTTAAAATCCAAGGTCGCTGCTCTGTGTTTGCTTCGTATCGATTTCGAAATGTCACTGGACTCTAAAATAACATTAGAGTCGAGCATAAAACTCCTCTTAATTGGTACGCGATAAATATTTTCGATTCCAGAAAACGATTCGCCTCCATTCTCCGTCGTTGCACATCCGCTCGTAATCATTCGACTGCAGAGGTCACATTAAACCGAGATTAATCCATATTTCGCGAATTAACCTTGCGTCATCCATCACCATCGCTGCTAGAAGATTACGAGTTCGTTGGTCCCCCTTTTTTACTTGCTATTGTGCGAATAAAAATTGTTTATAAGCTTTTAAGTTTTGAACCAGTTAAAAATACGAAGAATTGAATTTTTTTGAGCAACAGATCTCGCTGGCGTTACTAACAGCGACATATGGTACAAACGTTAAACTAACGTGCGCTCTTTACGCGTATCCTCTTCCCCAAGAATAAGAAAGAAGAGAAGATCCACATGTTTCGTCTGTCAGTCGACTCTGTTTTCGAGTTGTCAAACACCACAGACGAGACGACCAGCCTCGTCTCGTGTTTCAACATCGCTCATTGTTCCCTGCTGTTAATGAATCAACCAGCTCGTGTGCTCTATACATCGACACGCGACGAAAGGAGTAGCTTACCAAGGCTTTAACCGGCTAGAACAGTTTCGTCACGATCAACTCTGACCCGTAGATTCTATACGTGGAACGCACGCAAAGGGTGCGAAATTGGCAACAAAGCTCCGCTCGAAATGTTTTATTCTAATTTTCCTTCGCTAAAGATTTCGCGCCGGTTTCGCGTCGATATCGCGACGATCAATCGTATGTTTGTTAAAACGATTACGCGGCGAACAAATATGTTAATGACTCATGCCGCGAACGGCAATAACATCCTCGCTGGCCTTTAATCCGTGCCGTATGTCGCCTAGAATTAACGACACCGATCCTTCCGTCACTTCCGTTTCGTAAACAACGAGCGACACATCTGCTTTGCGGGGGGCAAAAGCTGAGATACACGATTTATCGTGCATCCAGTAAAAAATGAAACGGAACAGCGCCGATAACGGGAACCGGATTCCAGAGTAAATATTGATATGCTGTCTGCCTTTTAAATTTCGCGTTGGGAGACCAACGCTTGGTACACAAATCTCTGATTCACGCAGAACAGTTTAACTGGCGACCACACAGCGAATTGGCACTTCGAACGAAGACTCTGTCTGCCAGTTTAACAGTACAGTGGAACCTGGCTTAACGAGCACCTCTCCTAACGAGTATTTCGCTTAGCGAGCAAAATAAATTGTAAAAAAATGGCTCCCTTAACGAGCGACATTTCGAGATGTCCCCTGTTCGCGTCGCTCAGCTTTTTAGTAAAAAAGAATTAGGTATATGTCATAAATTCGTAAATAATAAAGTACATAATTAAATCGAAATCATATTTGTCTGGTTAAGTTAGAAGAAAAGATAAGGATGATTTCACTCTTTACCAATTTATGTGTAAGTGACCTTCTTTAAATAAAGGTTACATATAAAAAATTTAAGTATTTCTTAGCATAGAACGCATTATCGTATTTTACACTGAATTATATGGGAAAACTTGTTACGAGTAAGACTGTGGAACGAATTATACTCGTTATGCGAGCTTCCACTGTATATTATTCCCTTTTGTGCCAAAATTTCTCAAATCCGCTTTAGAACGTACGAAATGCGAATCTACTTTCCAACAGGTATCTTGGTAACTACTTCTATTGACGACGAAACGACCGAGTCGGTTCATTTGTTAGCCATGTACCATCGCTACTCGCATCTAAAGTTCGCGAGCAGGTTGCCGCGACCGGAAGGTCAAGGTTGACCAATCGTGGTGGAAAAGCGGCGCTGTCCCACGAATTCGTTCGCCGTCATTGGTCCACGGCTTCGTGGCTTTCGCAGAAATAGCCGCGCGCGTATCGTCCAATGTAGAGATGCTGGAAAGCTGCCATTTTCTTCAGCGTCACACGGCGGACGTAGCCGCACGCGAACCCTTGGAGTTTGAACTGTCAATAAATCTGCATTTAAATTTGCGCTCGTGCGATAATCGTGCCGTTTTCCCACCCGGATGTGGCGGACGCCGTTTCTTGGCGCAGCGTCCACCAGCTTTCCGAGAAGCCACGGCGATCTTTGAACCGGTTGGGAAAGACGCGGTGACGAAAGCTCGGACGCGTTTTAAAATTCGATCCACGCACTGTCAACGAACCTTCTGAGAGGTATCGCGTCCGTCTTCTATGTTGACGACGGGGCAGCGCTCGCCATTACCAACCTGTTAACATCCTGGAGGGGAAGAAAGGAGTTTCTGGAAGTTGTCGGACGACTTCGACCGCAATCGCGACGCCTGGCTCCTGTTTAGTTAGGCACCCCTTGTTTTCTCGCTTAAACGAGCGAGAGTCATTTTTCTAGCCAGACTTTGTATCTCGAGTATGCATCGTGACAAACAAAAACGCATAAAACAGTATTGGTCCCTGTTACGTCAGAGTCGATAATATGCAAATTCATTTTTCCAGTCAAGAAGTGTACTTTATACTTGAAGTCATGAATTATTCTATCGTCTGCTCAATATCCGATTGGGAACGATTCTTTTCTACTTTCGATTATTCTCATTGCACCATCGCACTGCCGTACGCTTTATTGCACTTTTGTCGCACATAAAAATGAGAATTACTCTAACGCTCGAACGTTAACACAAGTAATTGCGTATCTAGGATAGCAATGATTAAGCGTTTGGCATTAACGAGCACAAGGACTCTGTCATCGACAGCCTTCGTCGAGTTCGACAGCAGAACTTAATTCTACTCCGTGAACCTCTACTACGCGTCCGCCATATTGCTCAATAACCTTAAACTCCATTCACGATCGAGTCGGAACGTTGATTGCCCTATATCGCAGTGGTGGCTCGCGTGCAGGCACTGTGGAACTGCAGCACCCCTTATTTCAACTTGATATCATCGCTAAGAACTTAATATTAGAAGTCTTCTTTCCTTTAATTCTTTCTTTATACTTGTACAATATATAATCCTTAGCTCAATGTCAGTAGCCATTGGCCAGTTTACGAAGAAGACAGAAAAATCTCTTACGGAACCGTGCGACATCCCCACTAATTTTAGCCGCGAGCCGCCACTGCCTGTATCGTGCGTTTTGGGATTCCTTTGTTGCTGGTAATTGCCAGTGAAACGAATTGACATTAATTCGACGCTTACCAACCGTTATTCACTTCGGTTGGCGAGCGTGCATATTTTATGCATGCAGCCAGTGTAGTCACGAGACGTGCATTGGCCTAAGCACCGTGTGTGTGCGCGCTCGCGTACTGTTGCACGTTCAGATAGAAGGTTTAAAACTAAACAGCTGCTTCCTCTGTCCGGTTATAGCCGCCCGTTGACGGTTCTAGAACCGACTATGGGACGGCGAACGGCTTTGCACCAACGAGACATACAGTCTGCCGCAAAAGCCTGAGCTTGCGCGCGCGCTTCTCGAATTTCAAATATTAGAAGGACAGTGATTTTAATTCTTTGCACTCGGCTCTTTCAGGGCTGCTAGCAATAGAGACTATTGCTGAAATATTGCTATTTTAGCAGTAGGTCATCAGCATTGATTGGTGATTGCAGAGATTAAAGTTATTTCACTGTAATATTTTGTATTGATAGAATAGCAATAGTTTCTGTAATGTAAAATATTGCTATTTTAGCAATAGGCCATCAGCATTGTTTAGTGATTACGGAGATTAAAGTTATTCCACTGCAATATTTTGTATTGATAAAATAGTAATAATTTCTGTAATATAAAATATTGCAACAGGCCATCAGCATTGATTAGTGATTGCAGAGATTAAAGTTATTCAATTGCAATATTTTGTATTGATAAAATAGCAATAGTTTCTGTAATGTAAAATATTGCTATTTTAGCAATAGGCCATCAGCATTGTTTAGTGATTACGGAGATTAAAGTTATTCCACTGTAATATTTTGTATTGCTAAAATAGCAATAGTTTCTGTAATATAAAATATTGCAACAGGCCATCAGCATTGTTTAGTGATTACGGAGATTAAACTTATTCCACTGCAATGTTTTATATTGCTAAAATAGCAATAGTTTCTGTAATATAAAATACTGCTATTTTAGCAATAGTTTCTATTGCTAACGTCTCTCAGTAATAGAAAATTTCCATTTCGATAGAAAAGTTCAGGGAAGCAAGCATTTCTCAAAAACCTGCGGTGGAATAAGTTTAACCTCCTTCATCACTAATCAATGCTGGTGTTCCCTCAGAGGGGACATCGGAAACATTGCACGAGAGAAGTGCCACTCGCGTGCAAACGCTTCGAGAGCTGCCACCGTATTTACTCCAAAACAAATGATAAAAAGTCAGAAATGCCTCGCGGAGCCAGACGAAGTACAAATATCGCATGTCTCGATATATCAATAGCAATGCAGACCTTGCGAAACGCAACAGTATTTAAGTATTTGAGACACTGAATGTAGACTTTTGTAACTGATACTGCAAGTTGCAACACTTAATTGCCAATGATAAGGTTTACGTATCATTGTTTATAAATCTACTCGAGGGTAAATTGAAAAGTATCTGATGTAGAAGAGTCAGCTCTTCGTTGAGGTAGCAAAAAACGTTTGTCGAAGCCGTGTTAACAGCGAGTTGAGAGGCATCATGGACTTACGCGTAACGCTATCTCGTCCCATGCGTGGTGCTCCCACGCAATGTCGTACAGGCTGTTCGAGAACGCGATTGGGATGCTTCCAGCAAGTTCTCCGTGGCGGGAGGAGACCAGGGCCGTGGTCTAAGCGAGTTTTTACACAGTCGATCCGTATCAGGTTCGCGGCGGAACAAGTATCGTTTGTTCGGATCGTACGACCTTCTGCAAACCGCGCGAGCCCCTCGTTCCTTCCGGAAAACTCTCAAGAACGTTTCCAAATTTGAATTTCAATCGATCCAGAGGAGGAAAACAGAGTGGAGAGGGTTTGCTCGAACGTTTCTGTCCGGTCTCTCACGCGATGAAAAATATTTTTCTATCGTTACGTAACGATGACGCACTAATTAGACTGCATTAAGCCTGGTTATGGATATCGTGGCTTTGTATCAAATTGTAGCAAAACGTAATTAAAGTTTACTGCTCGTCCCCACGACTCGAATTACCAGGAAATATGAATTATTTAAAATTCTTTCGTGGAATCGGTTAAAAAACAAAGCGATTACGAATGATACTACAACGCACTTGCAAAATCCCACGTCCGTCTGTCCGAGCTGTGCAATTGCCCATAGTTGAGCCGCGATCGGGATCAGTTTCGTTGATCAATCCAGAAATATTTCGCAACACGCGATACGACATTCGAGACGAGAATAGAACGTCCGCGTCTTTCATTTTTCTATGACTGCCTCCCAATTTTATCAAGAAAGTTATTATTAATCCACAATTATTCCCAATTTTTATACAATTATTACACCTTCTACTTTTTTTCTATAAAAATGTGCACGGTCTGTAGATAATTTCGTTTTTATCAGCTATTTAAAAAAAAAATGCTTCTATCTCGTTCGATGCGATCGTAAAATACTCGAAAACAGAATCGTGACTAACATCAGCATTTCTATCGAGTTTCAATGCATAAAGATACGAGAGGAGGCCATAAATTTTACGTAGCTTCAAAAATCTAAAGCTCTTAGTGTTTCTTAAAGGTTAATTGTCGAGGTAATTGCACGATTAAACCGGGAAACCTTGAGCAATGGAGGTGCAGTAGTCAAGATCGAGCTATAGCCAGGCTAGTCAACGCGTCTGGACTTCCGCCATTTCTCTGACTCGAAAGAACACGTAGCCGCTTCTAATTACCTCTCGATTCACCATAAAATCGATCGATCGCCGTGTACGTCAGTCCTCGTCGTCTCTGCTTCGACTTTCTCACGCGAAATCCATTTTCCACGTCGTAGCGTTCGTTTCGTCACGGGAAAATTTGAAAGACGTTCGATTCCACTGGTTTCTCGCGGTGTCGACGCGACTGTTAACATTGTTAATAAACGATAATTAGATTCTCGATGAGCGTGGAACAGCATTTTGCAAGCTCGCTCTCCGCGTCTTACGTAAGGTATTCGATGCACTTTTTGTCTCGTGGAAATTGAACCGATAATTATCTGCGGAGAGTGTTCTCCAAGAGCTGTTCGTTCAAACCCCTCGCGGAGATAGGGAAACCGAGGCGAGCGGAAAATCGTATTTCGTCGTTGCTCGCAGATTGAACGTCCCGCAGAAGTCCAATTTATTCCCTTTGTATTAAAAGGTTGGATCGGCGCAGAGGCTCGTTTCTCGTCGAGGGACGTGAAATTTCTGGTATCGCGTTGTCCCATTTCCGTCGAGCCTTCCGCGAACTCGACGAACGGAAGGCAAATGGAATTAGAACGGCGAATTCAAACTCGCATCGAAACGCAGCGGCGATCATCTGCGATTCATTTGTCCTTAAATAAGTTAGAAGCCGCGAGGGAGAGCCGTGCGTCGTGCAGGATGAAATTCTCTCGCCTCCATCGGTAGTTGACTGCATATCGTATAAATAAACAAATGGATATAACCCGTTCCGCGACCATACTGTTTCGCTCGAATGTTACCTCTCTGAGAAGTCTCGAACGTATCACTGTTCGATGAATCGGCGATTATTTCGCGGAGCTGATCTCCGTTTCTCAAACAATTAAGGAACTTCGCCACGCGATGCAGATTATCTTTAATTGCTTACATATAAATAGCAACGGTTATGCAATATCCTGTATACATTGCGCACAAGAATTCCAAATTTTTCCATGAGATTTTCATGACACGATACTGATCATCCAACTACTGTACGAGAAAACAGAAGAAACACACTCTCATCGCTAAGTCTTTTTTCATTTCATCCAAGCAGCAATATTTCACAGAGTATAATATCAATGTTTCAGACTAGCAAGAAACGAGCAAACAGATTGAGTGTCGATTACATCATAATAAGAATCCAGTTACTAGTTTCATCTCGTGTAACGATCGGCATTTTTCATCCAACAAACGCCTCGCGTCGCTTTGCTCGTTACGAGCAAACGCGAACCTGTTCGCTGCCATCAGACTGTTTACTCGCGTCATTTAAAATCGTACGTTTACTCGAGCTATAATGGCCACGAAAATTACGCGTGTGCAGCAACCGCGACACGAATGATGCAAATGGTTCGAGGCGCGGGTCTCGTTTGCGATCGGAGGTACTAATTGCGCCATTCATTTCTGCTCGAGGTCAAGATTCGCTCCTGAATTCGCGTGCTCATTACCGAATCTTCGATTCGTTAACGATTTCGATAACACGGGTTAAATAGGTCGAGCCTGTTCCACATCGCAAGCATCGCGAAAATTATGACGCACCATTCGTCTGATGCACGTCCGTTCTAATCGCTCGTGGCATCGCAGCATTTGAGTCGCGGTTTAGTAATTAAGACTTCGCTCGTCGCATACGCGAGGCACGTGTACGTAAATCACGAAAGCCTCGACCATCGATGGCCAATACTTATTCAAGAGGAGACAGGTTTGCGGCATGTTTGCTCTCATCGTGCAAATAGACGTTTCATTATTCCTCTAATACGACTCTCTGATTGCACAACAAAGAGATCGTAGTTCATACGCGTGCAAATGGAGGAAAAGCGAATGCACGTTTCGCGATACTTCTAACCCTTTGCGCTCCGAATTGCTTTACAATTTTGTTGCCAACAACTTCCTGTTTCACTTGAAATTTATTTTAAAGGATAGCTCTTCGATTACTGTTTGTAAACAATGTTGTTTACTAATTACATTAAATATAGTTCTCAAACTTTATGTAATTTATATTTACGGAGCTTATATTTGTGCGTTTCTTTATTTACTGCTGTCGAATCACACTCGACAAAGGAGTGCAACGGGTTAACGCGATTCATCGATCAACACAATGAAGAGATCGTAGTTCATACGTTTGCAAATGGTGGCGAAGCTGTACAAAGAGGAATGCCGGAGGTATCCTTGCGATCGGCCACGTAGCTCGACTTTCCCAGCGGCTGTGACAAATTTCTGGCCAGAACCAGCTACGTGGAGCGTGCAACCTCTAATAGAAAACTATTTTCGTATAAGTGGGCGTGAATCCGCTTCGGCGAGCGTGTATTAAAAACGCGTGTACATATGCGCGCATTCAAAGTCCAAAGGCCGGGAGGCTCGCCCACCTTCGATCATGCGAAGTATGTAAATAAACGTTTCGAAACAATCGTCATCACCGCCTCGTGTGTTTATCGCGAACGAGTGCCCCCTCGTCGCACCGAATCCCTGTTTCCAGAGCGCACTGATCCGATTTTGCAACGCGTCGAGCGCCATTTCGCTTATCGCGTCTGTCTGCCTCGCCGCTATCGGCGTCGACTTCAGGTGTTTTTTCATTCACCTCGAAAAACAACGCGCGATAAACACGCCTCGCCAGCGAGGAGCCTCGATAATCGTTCGCTTCGACAGTCGTTCGTCCCTCGCCACTGTTGACTCTCTTTAATTCTCTCCTCCTGTGCGATCGCCCTGGGCTTTCCCCGATTAATTAACGAGAACGCGCTCGTACAGAGCCACGAGGGTTTTTCACGCCCGTCGAGGACACACAAACGGACCAGAAATAGATAACGAATAAAACGTGAGCCGAGCGTACTCGATGTTTGTACAAACACATCGTTATCAAGCTTGTTTATCATTTTCAAAGTAGAAACACGCTCTCGTTCCGCTAAGAGGACCTCGAATCGTATCTACAGTAGCGCTGGAAACTACGATGGATACGGTATTGGGTTCGCGAATCGTCTGCGCGAAAAGTCGGCTGATTTAAATGTTATCGAACATGCGATACACTACGATAAAGGAAAAGAAGAGAGGGGAAGTATTAAACGCGCGGTATAAATTGTTGATGATCGAAGAGACGTCGATTTAACGTTTCGTTGGGTAGCAGGATCTATGCGCGGATGATTCAGCGAATAATCCGCGGAAACGGAGCCGCGGAATGGCCAACGATCGACTCCGATCGAAATCGTTTTCACGCGTGAAAGGACTTTTTACCGTAACCCTGCCCAGTCTGCTTGGCGCGGCTAGACTCGATACGTGATTTCACAGCAATTTATTATCGACAATCGATTGTGGCTGACAGTGAATCACCTGTCCACCTATCTACCCTGTTAGAAAATGCAATTTCCTTTAATGGAAGACCTGGCTCACGCGAAACTCCGATAGAGTATCGCGTTTCCCCTTGAGACGATAAACATCGCGATTATTTCGACAGCAAATTAACGAAACGAAACGATTCTAATTCGAAGAACGCTAAGAATAGCATTTTAATAACGCTTGCGATTAGTATGCATGGATTTTCCATTAGCATAATTTCCACCTTCGCACCTCTTTGTAACTCGAACAACGCCTCGACGAGTCGAAACGAAAATATTTAGAAAAGCAATTTCGCAATGTCGCGAAAATATTTGGTCGTTCTGCAAATTTAGGATCGCGTTCGCGTTTCACGGTTCCTCTGCGATCGGAGAAAGCTGTCCGTACGCGATCGTACAGCTGTCTCCGAGCGAACGCGAACGAAATTTAATTAAGCAATGGGATCGAATCGTGCTCCTCGATGGAAATACTTTATCGACGATGACGTAAACGGTGGTCAAGTTTAGTTCCGCGATGTTCTATTGACCACTCGCGTTGCAAACGTTCATACGGTTCCGTGGAATCGACCACTCGACATTTTCCGCGGACAAACACGCGAGCCTAGTTGATTTGACTAAAAACCGATCGATAAACCGGTCTCGTGTCTATTGAAATAATTATTCCCACGTGCAGACGAGGAACCTTGGCACGCGTTCCTTCTTTTCCCCCCCTTTCCTCTGCAACGAGCTTTTCGTCGACGACTTTTGTTCGAATCGTGCCCAATCTATCGTTCGATTGGTCGATTCAGTTTTACAATAGACGCTCCTGCGGAGTGTCGAAAGCGATCGATGATTACCTCGATACGAGGTCAACTGTGCGAGCACTGAGAGCATTGATAAAGTGGTATCAGTCTAACCACAGCCGTGCACGCACTATCGTATTTTCTAAAATACGCTGAAGTAATACGAATACATAACTGTGTAGCGTATATAGGGCAGTAAACACTCGTATTACGTGGTTAATGCGTTCTATGCATTCGCTTTATAAAAGCTTCTGTTGCACAGCAATTTGTCCGACGTTAACAATCGTCGTGTAAATAAATAAACAATTACGAAACAGAAGAGTGGTTAACAACGAGGAAAAAAAAACAACGTTCGATTACAGCGACTTTAATTTTGATTGTTTACCGCGTTGTTCAAAGAATCGAGGTATATGAAAACGATAGTCGCAATAGGTTTGCCTAATTATAAGAAGTATAAATATAAAGGGTATCGTAAGAAAATAAAATACCTTCTCCCACGCGACGCGGTCGTATTCCTTTATACGTTGATACGCGTTTTCAAGTACCAACAGGTTTCTCTTTCACCGCCAGCGAAGTTGTTTTCACCTCGTTGGAATTTATGATGCGTGTAAGGAAAAAACAGAAATGAATGGGAAATTCTCTCGTTCCTTTTTTTCTCTCGAAGCGGAACGCATTGCGAGATACGCCACGGAGCGATACTTCCCGTGAAATCGTTCCCGGTTTCCGACAAGACAATCGGGGCTTGCGCAATTCCGTAGACGCTGTTTACAGAGTTCATCGTTCCGTCTCCACTCGATTCATCAAAACAACGCCGGGAGAACGATTTTTTTCTGCTTCGATAACGCGTATAAATCGTCGAGATAAGATCGCGGAGAACTATCGCGGTTTTTCTTCCCGATCCCTCTTCAAACATCCCGTTTTACCATTTAACGAGACAAACAATGCGCTGATAGCGGCTCGCGTAAATAAAACGTAAACAAGAGCCGCGGCGGATGCAATCACGAGGATCGTTGCAACGTTTTTCAGGTCTAAGTGCCTGTGAGAGGAAGTCGTTCATATTCTTGAGGAAAGAGCTACCAGTCCGGCTGGCCAACATCATGAAAGAGATCCACTTGTTACCGGAGAATCTGCTGAAAATGCCCAGCATGGGCACGGTTAATAATTTGTACGTCACCTCGTTCGAGGATATCTTGCAGTTCGAGAAGGTTGAAGTCAACGAGTCCACTTTAGACAAGTGAGTGTTCCAAGTCCCTTCGTCGGTTCGTATACACCTCTGCATCCACGATTTGTTCGATGCAGCGCCTCGAACGAAGACCCAAAGATCTGCTTCATTTTTAAACTTCAACAAATGTTTACAAGACTGAATAATGCTCGTCCATTTTTCGCAGATTCTGTCAGACTCTGGTAAAAATCCGGAACAGACACAAGGACATCGTCGAGACGATGGCGCAGGGTGTCCTCGAGCTGAAAGAATCGCACGAAGTCGACACCCAGACGGAGAACAATATTCAGTATTTCTTGGACAGATTTCTGATGTCCCGTATCTCGATTCGCATGCTGATCAATCAACACAGTGAGTCGGTTGTTCGATTTCGCGGACGCGCTTAGGTGGAGCGAAGTTGGTACCATTTTCTGATTGTCTGTTGCAGCGCTTCTGTTTGGCAGCGAGTTGAACGGGCACAGTAGACACGTAGGATCCATAGACCCGTCGTGTGACGTTATCAGCGTCGTGGAAGACGCGTACGAGAAAGCGCGGCTACTGTGCGATCAATATTATCTGGCTAGCCCCGAACTGATAGTCAAGCAACATAACGGCAAGTTTGAAAAATGTTGATTGTACTAGAGTATCGCTAGTAAGTAGTGCCTGCCTAAAAAATCGTCTCTGATTAAGCGTAATATCGCATATCATCGAAAGAAGGCAGATTTCCGCGTTGGCAAATAACAGATGTAGAGTTGTTTAGAAATAGGTGACAGTAAATAGTTTCGTGGCTTTCGATATCGCGATTCAGCGTGACCTTACGGTTTAAATAGACGCTGATAATGTACCAGGAAAACGCTAATGTTTTTTTATGCAAGATCGTCGAGATATTATATTTCGATCGTCTGATCGTTCGTTTCTCTTCTTTCAGAGTTCGAACGATGTAGCCAAATTAGAATAGTTTACGTACCGAGCCATCTGTTCCACATGCTGTTCGAGCTGTTCAAGAACAGCATGCGAGCAGTGATGGAACATCATAGCTCCACCGCGGAGTATCCACCGATAGAAGTGATCGTTTCACGCGGCAAGGAGGACATTTGCGTGAAGGTAAAGCGAAGAAATTAGATTTTCAATAATACAAACAAGGAAAACGATCGATATACATTAGTCTAAGTGGAAACTATACACGACGTACCGTCAGCATTGATATTCAATATCGGTGTACCAGATACACGATACGAAACACGCTGGGAATCGTCGAGCAGTGTTGTTCGTAACATAAGAATCAATTTTCGCGTGACGTACACGCGTCGCGATTAGCCGCGATTAATTTCCATCGATTCAGAACTCATCGACGTTTCTAACGAGTCCGTTCTCGCAGATGTCCGACCGAGGCGGTGGTATTCCTCGCTCGCAGATGGACCATTTGTTCAAGTACATGTACAGCACAGCGCCTAAACCGAGCCCGTCTGACGCGCACACCGTTCCGCTCGCCGGATACGGTTATGGTCTTCCTGTGTCCAGACTGTACGCCAGATATTTCCACGGCGATCTCGTCCTCCAGAGCTGCGACGGCTACGGCACGGACGCCATCGTGTATCTCAAGGTGAGCGTCGATCTTGACCATCGTTCTGTGCGCGACGCGTAACGTCGCGTTGCTCCCATTCTAAGCGACCGTTTCCCTCCACAGGCTCTATCAAACGAAGCCAACGAGCTGTTACCAATCTTCAACAAGACTTCCTCCAAGTTCTATCGTACGCAAGTGTCCACCACGGACTGGAGCAGCCAGTGCGGCGGCGGGATGGCCACGAGGCAGCTGCGTATGAGCCAGTACCAAGGTCACAAGCAACCGCAGGGGATGCAAGTTAGCCAGTGCTAGCGAAGTCCCAGCCCCACGGATCGAACGACGGGGAAGTAAGTACGTAGATCTCGACCATCCCTCTCGCGAGACGCGCTTTGGACGTCCGCTTTGGAACACTATTCCGTTGCAGAGTTTAGGGACAGTATTTGAAGGCCTTAGTGCCTGCCAGAGGGTTACAGAGCCTCGTGTTCCAAAGCGTCGCGGTTCTACGTCTCCAATTAGATCCGATACGAATCGAAGAACGTTGGAGCACCGTTTCAATCGTAGATGAATGTCTGTTCGATTTCTGATCGATTTCTGATCGATTTCTGATGCTTTTTTCGTTCGGTGTCTGTATTTGAATCGCTCTTAGTGTTTCATTTTTAACCAGGCGTCTCGGTGACGAGCACCCGGAACGATCGACGGAACGTTGATCAGGCCAACCATAATTCTGCTGTTGGTGGCTCGGGAAAAAAAGCCTCGCGCCTTTCGTGTCACGATATGTAGGGAAATTGCGTTCGCGCGAGAAATTATAGACTGGCCGCGGTGGTTTGCAACGGTACCGCTTCTTCGTCGGGGACGTGAAATATCTGGCTGCACATTATACCCACATATCACACGATTTATCGGAATTCGACAGTACTTGGCGTTCTCCGTATTCTTTCTTCTTCATTTGCTTCTGTTCATCAAGTATTTATGGCGTAATAAAAACGATGAAACGCGTAGCATGGAGCATCCAGATAACACAGCACGCTTTTTTCTTTTTTTATTTTTCATACCCAATTTATTATTTTTGCATCAGCTGTCGTCTCGTGTGTGGTTAAAAATCTAGAAGTTTGAGTAATTTATTTTAATAAAATACCCAAGTGTTTAAGGAAAATTGTAGACTTTGTCTGGACGCTCCATAAAGATTACTCTTTGTGTTTTATATTATATATACACACATTTACATACACACATTGTCATGTGTTTATCAAATTAACAGTTTAATTATACAATTAATTGTGAAGAGCATTTGATTTCGTACGAGCGAGAAACTGTACAAAACAAACGTTTAGACGAACTTCACGAACGATCGATGCGAAAGCGAGAAGGGATTTTCCATTGGTTAAAGAGATTTTTATAAATAGATGCCACAAATTGTGAACTGTGATCTGATGCGTAATTTTAGTTGAACGTAGCTAGGCAAATTTCAGACCCGTTTATGCACGACGCGATCCAGGATTCTTACCTTAAACCGTGCGAGGAAAAAGATGGTTGATTCGACGATCGCTCGAGAGCACGAGCTACGCTAGCTCGCGTAGCAATTTGAGAGGACTGGCTGAAAGTAGAATAGCGTTACTCTGATTTACTTCATCCCCTGGAAAGTATTTTATATATACCGTGGCTGGAGCGAGGAATCACTCCGGGTGACCCACTTTTTCCATATACTTTTATAAGACTAAACGGAAGCAAGGATTTGTGAAATGAACGAATTCTTTCTCGTTTGTATTCTAAGGTATTCCACACGGCTTGAATAAATTTACAGGCTGCGTTTCCTGTTTCGTGAGCTCTGCGCTTTCTAATTTGAAACAAACACCACCACTTTGTATACTTCAAACGAACGTGTGAAATAAAGTTTCTGTACGTTTGTAACGAACACAGTGCGATGACGTTTTATTTTCACCGAGGAACGGGGAACAACGCGTGTACCTTAGAATATAAAACAGTTTCTCCGTATAAGCCGCGCATCATTTTTCTAAGACTTTGTTTTTCGCGGTGGAAAGGAAAGGAGAGAACGGATCCACAAGTGTTACGAATTGTTCCTAAAATCGATAGACGATACGAGAGATCGTATCGGACGCTGTCAGTTTTGCGAATGTCTCCCGTGTGATTCGCGGACAATTTCTGGGTGCAGCTGCGAGTGTACTCTCTACGTTCCATTGTGTATATAATCAGGCGGTTTTAGACTAATCGGAATGGCGTTCGTCTGGAATCTGTACAATTTCTAGGTACAATTACAAACTGTAGGGACATTCGCGTGCACAGCATAAGCGACCACTTGTAAAAACATTGTTAATAAACGTATTACAAGATTAAAAGTGTGTTTCTTCTTTTACACGATCCTTGCGTTTACAATTAGTTTTGAATTGTAGTGTTGAATGGCTACACGTATCACTGGATTGAAGATGTCTCGATGGAAGAGGCTGATGATTTTTCTCGATTTGTCAAGGAAAGCAGAAAAGACGGGCGTTGTAATGCATCGCTGTACTTTTATTACGTTTGGCCATGCGTACCATAAGTGTGAGTTCGCCCCCCGACAAATGTTCCTCTCTTACCGCACGCTTCGCTCGCTAAATAATAAAAAGTACGCCTTAGCAATAACAATAATTTTCGTTTATAAAATAACGCTACCCTATTTACACGCCTGGCGATCATCAGTGTGCCCAGGTGACTCAACAGAACGTTCTACAATTAGCATTGACAAGTAACACTGCTAATTACCGTCGACCGGATCGCGTCCGAGAGAATCTTGCAGTTCTCCAGCCGCGAACTGGTCGACGATAATTTACAAACTCAGATTACAGTCGATTCGACGATTCACAACTAAAACTCTCGAAGCACTAGCGGTGTAATGATAGAAATGAGAACTATGAGTGTCGCGAAAGAAGAAACGAAAACGCCCTTAAAACACGATGAAACAGAAATTAAAACACGTCGAATAAAAGAAGAGAGACCAAACGAACGGTCAATTGACTGCGAGTAAAACGGTAAAATGAAATAATTTAGTGAGCCAAGTAAAACGATTAAAAAGTGGTGATCGAAGCTATTCGGAACGGACTCGAAACGTTTCTGTCGACGAGCTCCTCCGAGAACCCTTATTCTTCTTTCTCCTCTGTTTCTCCTCGAGTTTGGCACCGTCTAATCAACGCGTCCCCCTTCTATTTCAGAAAATTCCTCGCTCTTCGACCTTCGGTTAATTAATTACGGATTTTCCTACTCCGATAAAAGTTTATATCACAATAATAAAGTTGTTGGTGCGCGTCCTACAGGTTTCTTCGCGTACAAATCGCCTCTCGATTGCTGATTCGAAAAATACAATCTCGCGTTCGCCTCGTATCTGCACGAATTTCCAAAAGTTTACGCCAACGCAATTGCACGCGCATCTTCGATCGGTTCGCGTCCTACGAAAATTAATTCACACCCGTCGTGGAAGTCGTCCTCGTTTCTACGAGCGACGTTTCGATTATCTGGAAAAATATGCTGTCGAAGAATTCACAGCGTTGCGCGCCTCGTTTCTCTGATCGTTCCACGAGCGAGGCAATTTAGGGAACAAAAGAAGAACGATGAAGAAGGAGAAAGAAAGGAACGAATTTTGTACGCGATTTCGAAGATTGTTCAACGGACCCCGCTTTTGCTTCCTGTTTCTGGTCAAATCGATCAGGCGAAGGGCTATTGCTAAAACTCCCCTAAACTTTGTTACTCAACGATTCACCTATGCTACAATGTATATACAGCATGGCAGTGATTACACACTCTACATTTCTTTGCCGTACAGTACACGTACTACGATAGAATTTTGTAACGTTAAAAACTGCATGATCTCGAGCCTGCGACCGATCGTTCGCAGGTCCCTGTTGAATATCGTAATCATCCGGTGAAATTCAACGTCCTGATTCTCTTCGGCTACCTCTCGCGCGGTTCGAGCGAAGGATTATCGGCGTGGATCAACGCAGACACGCTCGCGAGCTCGCCTAAGCGTTGTTCTCCTCAAATCTCGCCAAACAGTTTTCTCCTTCGCGTTAGAAAGGCAAATTTCATTCGACGAATCGCAAACCGCGCCTGTCACGCCTACGACTCTCTCCCTATCGCTACGAAAACTAATCGAGCGCCGATTTTACCAGAAGCGAGCACAAAAAGTCCGAAGAAATTCACCTGAATTTTATCTTTTGGCTCCCCTGAATGGTGAATTTGGTCGTACGTAGGTCTGCGAACGCTTGTGATCGTAATCTGACTGAATTTTGCGAAGATTTACAATTGTTAGATACAAATCGTTCAGGTGAAGTTCGAGCGGCATTCGTGCGAATGCGAATAAATTCAATTCTGAATGGTTTTGTTGTTTCTGCTTGCTCTTGACGCGAGTAGAAAAATAAGGGAAACGGACTGTGTCGTTCGATACGGAGACAATAATGAGCGCCCTCTGACTGCGAAAGGTATGTGTAATTTTTTTACGGTTAGTAAATTACGCTCGGTTACATTCCTCATACGACATTAGTACAGTTATTAATTAATCTAGGACATATTCACTACTCAAATAGATACTTTATATAATAATTACTCTTTATAGTCTATCAAAATATTCATCACAGTGCTACGGACACAAAATTGTGTTCTGTTTATACGTGTAAATAATGATTCTTTTTCGTCGAGCAGGAAAAGTCGCGTAATCCAGCCACTCGTTGATCGCAAGTCTACATTATCCCACACGAAAGTGTGTCATTAGATTTTCCTCTCTTTCCCTCCTGCCTTCTTCTTCCTCTTTCTTATTCTTTCTGGCTCTCCCTCTTTTTTTTTTTTTTAATAAAATAAACGACGTTTGTCAACCGTCTTTCAATTTTCCTCTGAAAATATCAACAAATCGATAAATGGTATCTATTTAAATTACACTTTAAACGATTCTCTAGATCACATAGTTCCATTTTCGTCTTTTGTACAATAGTTTGAGGATTCCTTTAACGTGTCAACGAGAGACCCGATTCTTGGTATTTTCTGTGCTCGTATCACTTGTTTTCTTCCCTTTTTTTTCCATTTTTTCTTTTTTTTTTTTAAACGTAGAGTGCTACACACACACATGACAGTATCGTCCCGTTCAAAAAATTCTTATTCGACTTTACACATGACTTATATGTACAACAATAAATTGAGAAGATGGCCTTCCAAGGAGATCGTCTAGCTTGCGATTGAATCGACCAGCCCAGGCAGCTAGAAAAACTCGCTCCGTGTACAAAGACGAAGCGTTCGATCGCGCGACAACATGAAAGACAAAAATCCAAGGGCAACGGAGCCCTCGCGAGAAATCCGAAAACGCGGCGGGCGAACGAAAATTAACTGAAACGAGGCGCGATCTGCCTTCGCTAAACTCGCTAAACAAATTTCGATCCAACGTGGAAACCAAAACCAAAGAAGCTGTCGCGGAACTAAAACTAACGCGCGCGTACTTCATCGCGATTAAAAATAAACGTGACCAACAAATCTGGGGAGAGAACAAATTAAATCGTAGCTAAATGATTCTTATACGAAGCGAATCACAGTGTTCCCCTTAGTACGCCTTCCTCCTTGCTCGTCGGCTATGTTTCTCTCAATGAAAACAATTGTCTTCCCTTCCTCCGAGCTCTCTCCAAAAATTTCCATCCATCCTCTTTGCAAAACGCATCCCAAAATATTACTACCTTGTTAAGAATTTCCAGTATACGTTGCTTTCGCGAACAATAGCCTTACTGTACTATAAAAATCTTCCTCAACATTGCGGTTTTCTTTAGTTTCCTTTTAACATTCTCGTTCGTGTGTCGGAACGACGATTCCCGCAAAATTTCCCACCGCAGCTCCTCTCACGGTCATCCCCCGATGAAGAAACGTTTCTCTTTCTTCGAGTGGCGCTTCCAGGGTAGACGTTTCGTCCCCCGTTCTCTTTACACTTGCTTCTCGAATATCGGATCCCCGATTGCTCCAACTCTGACGATTAACGGGCCACTCTGTTCGAAAACGTTCCTTGAAAAGAAAGAAAAAGAAACGGTAAACGGTGCATCGTTTCCCTGAATGTCCGTCCGGAATTGCTCGAAGACTGGTCTCTGTTAAACCTCTGCGTGAAGGGGACTAGGCGAGCGGAGCGACTGACAGCAACCCCATGGAAAGAGCCACGTGGCTCAGCACCTTGGCGAAAATTTCGGGTTGGTGGGGCCGTGGATGTAGCTTCGTAGTTCCTTTGGTGGCTCTGACCCGAAGTCCGACGCCGTGTCGACGTCGGACTTGCGACAAATGATCATGCGAATGTCGGTGTGCAAGTAAATCCGGCCCGACTTGCCGGACATAAATCTGAAACGAAACGTTCACCTTTTAACCACTTTTACGCGCGATCTCTACGAGCATGCGGGGTGTTAATTAGTCGCAAGTTGCCAGACAGTGGAAGCTTTTAGTCAGTTGCGAATATCAGCCACAGAGGAGGGGAACGAATAAAGCGGGAACAGGGGAAACATTTACAACGAGTGACATCAATAATCGTGGTTTCCAGTCGTGCAGCGATTTCTGGATACGTAGCGTTCTTTGACTCGCTCTTCGATCGCGAAGACTGTCGGATGCCTCGATTATTGTTGAACACTGGTCGGTGGAAGCTTGAAAACTTCAATTAACGACCTGGAAGGCATCGTACTTCCGTTGAGTCACGGGTAATCGAAGTTTTCAAGTTTGCAAAGTGTACAAGATTCGACGTCTCTCGCTGAAACAGAGATGTACGCACCTAAGATGTACGAGGTAGCGTAGTGTTTTGTCTCGCAGTGTTCTCTGACGTAAAAAAGTATGAGATCGTGGTGGCATATCAGAAAGATCGTACAGTACTACGAACATCTTAACGACTGTACCCAATGGATTGAGAAGCGTTACTTGAATAGTACCGCTCCTTGGTACTTGGTAGCCCTTTTTGCCCAAATTAATATGTGCCTACGCAAAAGTAACAGGATTCGTTTCATCAATGTCCCGTTTGCGTTCTAAATACTATTATTAAAAGAAAAAGAAAAACAAATCTTTTTCCGCGTGAAATTAAAAACAAAAGAAAAAAAAAAAACAGTTCGCAAAGGATCGATATGATAAAAAATAGGCGAAACGAGACTGGAAGAAGTAACGATGGTTGGTGCACGTACGAGATAGGGCGTGGAAACTTTATCATTGTCACCGAGCGTGTAGAAGAACACAGTGACTGGAAGCTTTCGGTGTTTCGGACAGAAGGAACCGCTGGCGCCCAGCTCCGCCGTGAAACCGTGAACCGTCGACACGGGTTCGAGTCTGCCGTTCAAAGCGGATTCCTCGAAGCTGCCGAGAAGAGCGTGGCTCTGCGGTCTGTTGCGCGAAGAGGAGCGTCTCTTCGGTGTCTCCTCGCCTTCGCCAGCGATCTCAGCCTCCCTATCCGTCTCCTCCAACGATACTGCCCCTGGACTCGGCGGGGTGTTCAACTCGAACAGCGCGCTAGAACGAAGAAAGCTCGTGAGGAACGTTTCTCGTTTCACGGACTACGAGTTTCTCTCAAGGAGAAAGCAGTTCGTACCTTCTTTTCGAGGAGACAGAGTTCAGACTGCTGTCGTAATCGAAGCAACAGCTGCCTCTCCTCAATGGCGCTGGGCTGGAAGTTAAGGGCAAACCGGTTCTACTGTGGAACACCATGGAGGCCGCGTTCTCCAAGGATCGTCGAAATCGTTCCTGCTCGATGGCGGTCGGCACCGCCTTGTCCACTGTCTCGTCCTCCTCCGCGGCGGTGTTGTCCTTGGCTTGGTCGTTGCTTCGAACCTTTGCGGACGCGTAGCTCTTCCCGGTGATCGCGACGGAATCGTTGCTCGGCTTCGACGCGGTTTCAGCTTCCTCCTCCTCGCGCTCGGCTGTGCTAGCTTCTCCATTTGTACTATGCAGCCTGTTCTGCCACTTGGACACCTCGACTTTATCATTATCGAAGCTGTCCTCCTTGTAATTTGTACTATAGGTTTGTGGATTTTGATGTGCGCCATTTGTACTAAACTCTGAAAGGTCGGCGGGCCACGGGTCACGCTTCTCCGTCAGCTCGACGACGTTCGAGAAGTCTATCCGCCTCTTGACCTTGCTGTCTCTCAAGTTCTTTGGATCGTGCAGATTCGGCTGGACGTTGTTGTACGAGAACGAACGCTGACCTGTCTGTTGCACCGCGTCCTGAGAATTCTCCTTCGGTGGCATGGACACCATCCTCTTCTCTTGTTCCTTCTTAAAGAGCTGCCGAATCCGAGTGAAGCCGTTATACTTGTGGAATGCCATTGGTAAAGACTTCTCGTCCTCCGATGGCGCGGTTCTCTGCTCTTGGTTCGCCTTCTCGCAGGCCACGTTATTGCGACCGCTCTCCGCGTCGTTGATGTTCGACGCCAACGCGGACCTGGATTTGGTCCCGTTAGAAACCTCCGACAGATTCCTCCGGTCTCTGCTAGTTCGTAAAATTGCTCCCAATAATATGTCCGCTTTGTTCGACACGTTTTGCAAACAGTCCACGGTGTTGTTCGTTCGTTTCTCGGAGTTGTTGCATTTTGCCGTCTGCAGATCCTCCTTCGATCCGGTGCCCTCGAGTTTCTCGCGTTTCTGAGACGGATTGTAGATATTCTTGTTACCGTAGATATCGACGAAATGGGTCTTCTCCAAAGCCTGATGGTCGTTCTTCTTGCACAGCTTGTGGTTGCATCCGTTGCAAGGCCTCGTGCAGTTCACCATATTGTTCACCGTGCACTCGGTGCCCTCCAGATTCGCGTACTTCATCGCCGACTTGTCCGCGCCGTCTTCGATCGACTTCTCCAACCTCTCCCGTCTCTTCACCGTCCTCACGCTCGTTCTCTTACGCTCGGACGGCGTTCTAACCCTTAATACAGCCAGAACCTCGTCGAACTCTTGCTGACTCAGCTCCAGGTTGCAATTCTTGAATCTGACCTCGTTCCCGTGCTGTTGCTCCTGACTCTTCAAATTCGTAGCCTTCACCTTGTTCTCCACGTAGTCGCTGCTTGGCGCAACACCCAACACTCGTCCAGGAACTCTGCTGAACCAATCCAAGAAGCCTCCCTCCTCCTTCGATTTGTCCTTCTCCTCGGGCAGCGACAGCTTCGATATCAATTGACTCAGATCCTTCCCGGGTCTTCCTCTGTTGTTCGCTCCACCGTCCAAGTCCGACTCGACGGATTTCGGCCCGTGCGACGCTGCCTCGACGTTCGACAGCTTGTTCGACGACGACTTGGCGCAGCTCTGATGCACCATGCAGACAGAGTTCAAGGAGTCCTGCTTCAGCCGATTATTCGTCGATGGGCCTGGATTTGATTCGTGAAACGGACTCGGTTGCCTAAACGGATTGATCACGAGACTCGTGTCCTTGCTGACCGGCGGTTTGTACGTTCTCTCGGAATCGTTGAAGTAGCCGTCCTTGTTTCCGCGCAGGCTCTGAAAAGCGCACTTCCCCTGCGCGTTACTGTTGTTCCAGGACTCGACGAAGGACCAAGGCAGCGACGAATTGAACGGTATCAGGTTCTCGAACAGCCCGTTCTTCTCCGTTGACTTCATCTCCGTCTGGTTCTGTTTCTTCTCCAAGTTGCATTGCTTCTCCTTGCAATTCGACGCTAGCTTCAGCACGGGATCCTCGATCGTCCGCTTGTACCGTTTCTCCAGGTTCCCCTCTCTCTCGTCGATGTTCAACTGCGTCTTGAAGCAGCGCTCCAGATTGTCGGAGTTCAGATTGTTCCGGTTTCTGACGGCGTTCTCCTCGAGTTTGCAGCTCTGGCCCTGCGCAGCCTTGATCCCACGGTTGTTCACGATCTCGGAGGAGCACTTCGAACCCTGGCCGTCCTTCGAGTCCTGCGTCACGGTTTCCTGCACGGATGGAAGAGGCGTCGGTTGTACGGTCACGCTGGTGTTTGTCTCCGTGGGGCCGCAAGGAAGCGAACGACGACGCTTCCTCTCGCGATTCTGCCGCGGAATCGCCGGTGACGGTGGCGGAACATCTTCCTCCTCGCAAGCGCAGTGATGTTTACCGGGCTTGTTGCATGGCGTTTGCAGTCTGTCGTCCACCAAAGCTGTCGCAGAAAAGCAGATTCGTTTCGCGACACGCTCAAGCTAGATCGTTAAATCGGAATGTTTTTCGAGCATCAGCTTCGCCACTTAATCGACGATTTAACCAAAATCGGTAAATAAAGTGGTACGGGGTGTTGTTAAAGTATTAGCGAGGAGAAACTAGAAGGGCAACGCGGCGTTTCTTTGAAGTATGGAAAGAAGAAAACGATGGATCGATATCGATTAGCAGAATGAACGTATACAGACACATGAAGGTGATACTCGAACGTCGGAATATCACGCCTATCGATTCCAAATCCCCTCATTACCAGGCAGAACGAGGCCCTCGGTATTTTGCGGGGCGCTGGGCACCGGGATCGCCTTGGTGGGTGTCAAAGCCCTCGCGACACCCTCCTCGTCTTTCTCTTTGATCGGGTGCAACGGGCAGGTGAGGATCGGCACCTCCTCCATCCTCGGCAGTGCCCAAACGGTGACCTAAAATTTACACGAGAAATCCTCTTCAGCTCCATTAAATGCAGTCACGGTACTCGGAACGAGATCGGGTAGCCGGTGTGACTCATCTGCTGGTTAAAAGTAGGCATTCGTTAGTGTCCTCGAACCACCAGAATAGAACCGTGGAAGGTACTCCGAGAGTACGCGGACGAGTGAACCACCATGCGAATTACATGGACGGTTCGAGGAACATTGACCTCGCCTTCGCCGCGAGTCAAACGCGTCATTTAGAGCGTTCCTCGCGAGCTGCTCTAGAGCTGTCGCTTGCCAGAGAATCCCCGGATCGATTAAGAGCGTCTATCTTCATCCGATGCGCTTTCACAACATTTTACAACGCCAATGTACGGGTATAGGAGGTGACAATGATTTTGTTCGAGCGAATCTATGATGACGGCAACGGTAACATGGAAGATGAAACGGCGCTAATGGAGAGCTCGAGCTTTTCATCTTCCGATTGGTGACAATGTTCCTGGATTTACGTGTGCGGATAGCGAAGAGGCGATCTCGAAAAGACGGCGACGATTCGTTCGAACGATCCCTTTACCTTTGTCGAATTTCCATCCCCGTTGCCAGCCAAGGGGAACGTGTGCTCGACAGGGGTGTCCCGGAACTTCCTCAGATTCTCGTCGTTATGTGGCACCACCCTGGTCGCGATGTAACTGGGATCGGCGCCGTTGCTCCTCGACCACCAAGCGGCTACCTGGCTGAAGTGAAGCCGCGAACGTACTGCCTGATACAATCCATAGAAATTCATGGTCTCTGGGCTCCTGAGGATCATTATTCATTCGCCTTGTTAATGACAGAGAAAACGTTCGTTTAATAATTCCGAGTCATCCGTGGTTCGATTATGGGTTCGCGCGTTCTATCGACACCCAAGACACCAAACAACGACCGCTCAGAGATACGGAGGCGAGTACTCACTTGTTGGCAACGACGCAGACACACCAGTACTCCAGCAGCATCTCCGACGCTTGTTGCCATGGTGAGATTGATAAGGACGGCACGGTGCTGATCGGGTTCTTGCTCGTGGATTTTGCCAGACCGCATGGACAATCGCTGCACAGCACTACCTCGATGCACAGGAACGTACCAATCGCGACACGGTCAGCGATCTCTCGGACGAGCACAAGGTATCGATCACACTGGACAGAGATATTTATTTATGTAAAACATTCAGCGTTCGCGTTTCTCTTTATTCTGTCGAGTAGCTGAAACATTTGAGAATAACGAGAACGACTTAGTTACCAAGTAATTATCTTCCTCGCACACATGGTCTTTAGGCGCCGGCTGCAGAGGCGCTGCGCAGTGTGGGCCCTCTTTGTAACCACGTGGAGGGCCCTGAATCCTCCCTTCGCAAACAAGGACTCCAAGGGCTCGGAACACGCTAAGAATGCCACCCCGACCGCCAACCCCATTTGGGCTGGGAATGCCTCCTGTCACTGCACCTAAACAGTGCATACCTGCAACGAACGAACACAGTTCTCTCGTTAATATCAACAGCGGAACCTCGTCCCTCGAAAAATCGCAGGCGTTCGAGGACGCGATCGACGGATCGCGTTTTTCATGGAAACCAAACGCGCGCACGAACCTGCGAGCATTCCTCCTCCTTGGAAGCAATTTCCAACGCATTGCAACAGAATCGCCGACATTTTCGCACGCCGTTCCCAGGGAAACGAAAACTGGAACGATTCGCCCACGACCTTCGTTATCGTCGATCTTATACGCACGAGCACGACGGGTCATGCCTCGAACCTGGCTCAGGTACGTCCCTTCGAACGCCTCTACCGCGGGACCGAACTTTGTTCCTCGAATCGGTCACGTTTCCAACGGAAAACATGCGTCACCGTAGAGTTTGTTCCCCCTCTGAATCACGGATAAAAAAAAAGTTGCACGCTCATCGCGTACTTGGATCGATTCGTCGGTCGTTTAACCGAGTCAACGGAGGATCGTTCTCCCTTGGACCAACGAATCCTCGCGAGCGTTCAGAGGAGGGCGCGTAGCTACTCGTAGGAGCTGGAAATCGCACTTGTACGGTATCGAGATACCGGCTGGGCAGACACGATGGTCAGGCTTTCGTACGGTTTTCCTCGCTCCTTTTCACCTGACACCCGATCCGAGATTTCGTCAACCGTCTTCTGCCGGTCATTATGTAAAGGTGAACGCGCAGAAGGGCGATGGGCATTATTTATAACTTTGCCCGCGCCGCCATACGCGGCGAAACCGACCGACCGGATTGGCTTCCACGCCGCTTTCCTCCGTGCGCTTTCAGCGTCCGAGGGAACGAACGGAGAACGCTGGGTGCTGGGGTCGCCCAGGGCGCAGCAAAGGGAGAGACGCGACCTTTTTCTCGCGAAAAATCCGTTTTGATCAACTTTACGACCGGACGAGAGAAGTATCGTCCAGTTATAGTTCGCAGCAGCTATTCCTGGCTATTCACACCGATGTGAAATCTTGTCTGCGTCTTTCGATACACGGTCCCTTCACTCCTGTGTCGATCTGCTCGAAGAAAAATTCGATGGCTCTACGAAGATTCTGAATAAAGTCCCGAGCTATCGTACACCTAATTGCCTCGATCGTTCGCCGCGATGTAGAGTCGTTTAGTCGATAAGATAAATACGTGTCGCGTACTCGAGAAGACGGTCAGATCGGTGCTCGAGGAACGGCGGAACGTTATTTCTGCGAGATTACAGAAACTATTCGGACGATAACGACGCGGCTGCCTCGAGTCCTCTGTATCAGACAGCGCACTGGTCGCACTGGCCCCACTCGCGTTTAGGCGACGCGAAAAGTCGGAGCGGACGCGACGAGGAATTTGAATAAAGAACTGGGCGGCAGCGACCTCTCGCACGCAGGCCTTTCACGCGTGTCGAGGGTCTGCACACAAGGGAGAGCTTGTGGGGCTCCACGAGGGTGATCGCACTCGAGTGTCATGCGCAAAAAGTTCGCAACCCTTCGCGAGATCCTTCGAGAGACGCTATCGGGATTAACCGCGGACGCGACTTCCGAGTAAACTGTAAACAATTAAAGTGGCTCGAAAGTCGACGCTAATTAATGCTCCGCGGACGGACGGGATTCGTGGACGAACGGGAGTCGCGCATCCTGATCCTGGAGCGATAACCGTTCGCCTCGAGTGGCGTCCGGGTCTTGGAGCGATCTACCTGCGAGAAAAAGTTGCTTTGTACCGCTTCTAATCGTGCCAGCTAATACCTAGCCTGGAGCAGCCGATAATCCGTAACTGAAATCTTGTTAGCGCCAGGCATTGTCGGAGTTTTCCCGTACAATTAGTCGCTGAAACCGGTAAGCGACTGACCAGGAGACGAGGCGAACATGGCTGCCAGACGTGGACTTTCGAGCGGACCGATGGAACGAAGATGGAACCAGCTACGTCGCGTCGTAATCCGAGGATCGATCAGAGATGAAACGGAGACACGTCCAATTCGTTGGCTCTGTGTACGTAGGAAACCTAATCCAACGAGTTCTTTTCGAACAATAAAAAGAAACTCGCGCTGGTATATTTGTTAGCGACGAAAGGGAAAGAGGATTTTATCACAGCGCGTTTCATTGTACGGAAGTTGAAAGCGTTTGCTCCCTCCTGGAAAGTTCAGAATGTCCATCGAGAAAGAATCGGGCTTCGGAAACCCGCGAATCGAGGTAAGAAGCGGAGTGACCGAACGCGAAACTTGCATCGCGCGATCAAAGCGGCGAGATGGGCTCTGGCCTGGTTCATTGGTCGACGGGAAGCGGTTCGAACCTCGAAGAAGACCCTCGCAACAGCGAACAGGGGAAGGGTGGTGGTATAAAAGGCAGAGGTTCGCGTCGAAGGTACGACGCGGCGGGAGGCTGAGGGAAAGGGCGATGCGCTTCTGGTGCAGCACGGTGTGAATGCACCGGCTGGTCCAGCTGAGAAAACACCGGTTCGTTGGCGCCAGCGTTATCCATCGCGGAGTAAACAAGTCGCGAGGAGTTATTCGGGTGAACTAGTAGGTGTCCGCGATCCTTCGACGCGATACTCTACTCGAACGAGACGGATCGACCAGCAGATGCTCCTAATTGCGTCGACCTTCGCGCATTCCCAATAAGCATCGCTGGATCCTGGGAACTGCGCGAAGAATAGCCACTGTTGCCTCGTGGAACAATGGAGGAAAAGTGCGAAAGTCGACGGGCGGAAGGTGGAAACTTTAGCGGGGCACAATGGCGGACTGGTTGCTAAATCGTCGGCTAGAACGGAACTCGGGGAGTCGAAAGACGCGAGCTGCTTAGCCACTGCGTGGAAGGTTTCGCAAGGCAGTCCGTCAACAAACAGATAGCCAGAATTAGTCACTAAACGACTATCAATTATCGCGATCCACATGCCCGCTGTTGCAGACTCGAGGCGGCTTACGTCCGCTCGACGCGAACCAGAGTGCAGAAACCAAGGGGAGAGGATCGAACGACGCGGTTTCTAGACGATAATGATTATCGAAACGAGCGTCGATGATACAAAGGACACTGGCGACTTTTATGCGCGACTTCTCTGGTCGATAAGCGAAACGCACGTCTCGCCACTGCTACTGGCTCGACCGCGTTGCAGCGGACGAGGAAACCGTGTAATTTATCGACCGACGATTTACGACACCGCGAGAACTCGCGTTTCTTCTGAAATCTGCGTTTAACTTAATGAACGCTGGTACGAAGTGTGTCGCGTTTTTTGCTCGATCGAATTCCCCGAAGGAAGACGCGGTGCACGCGTGAGCGCAACAACGCGAGGTGCGCATTAAACCGCCGCATATATGAGACAACGACGCGTGAAATTTATGGTTGAAACGCGTGCGTAAACGCATTACCTGAATTACACGGCTTCCAGTGGTTGCTTGCTGATTCTATTAGCCGGGACAATTTTTTTCTCTATTAATTTCCGAGGGGACGCGATCGCGTTATTCCGTTCGCGACACGAAATCGATCCTCTTCTTATCGAACAAGCGACCTCCCGCCATCGCTACGATAACGCGGATGTACCCCGGTCCTGGGTCAACTTTTCGTAGCTTGTAAACAGTCGATAATCAGACGCGACGATTTCGTGGCCAATTCGATCCACGTTAACGCAACAGTCTCGAATCTTAATTCGATCGTTTCGTGGTACGTGGGGCATCGAGCAACATTTTCAGCCGCGGACAAGCAAAAACCAAGGGTCGCCCCTGTGCCACTCTGCGAGCCGACAGAGTGGCGGAGCACATGGTGGAAAATAAATTGAAACCACGCTGTTGCCGAAATAATTGGTCGCAATCAGCGGCATCCGGCTAGTCAGGGAGCAAATAAAACGCGAAATTACAGGTTCCCCGTCTATGATATTTCGCTGCAACGCGCGACATGCGAGAGTCGTTCACGCGCGTTTACGTGCGAGCCTTGTCGAGGCCCACGGAGTTGGCCGCGGCGTTGAATTAGAAAGCGGTTCTTCGGGAGCGCGCATCGTTGTCGTTTCATTAACGAAACGGCACGGCTCCCAGGGGGGCGATAAATGTCTCGCGATTTAACCAGCGTTCAGATTTCAAGCGGATACGACGCGGAGGCGGGGATCGTCGGCTGGTGGCATAAAAAATGCAGAGGATTCGCTAGCAGCCGGCGTTGTTTTGTCCCTGGTAACCGGCTGCGAACTGAAAGCGTTAAATGGCACAAAGCCGGCCTTCTGCCTTCCATTTCGCTAGCTGGAAGCTCCGCGCGAGCGCCACGGGGCGATGGAACGAATTTTCGCCAGACCATCCGCAGAAGTAATTAGAATCGCGAAGAAACGCAGACGCTGGGGTGCGAATTTCGACAATTCGCACGAGACGAGACGCGAAAACGTTTACCAAACATTGCTGCATTGCACGCAACATTGCTGAACAGGAATAATTCCGATTGCGTCGATCGCGTCGACAGTTTTCTCGATCAGCAGAAGATAATTCGAAGCGAGCGATTTCGAACCAGGAACAATGGCGTCGCGAAAGACACTCGAGCGCCCAAAGGCGTGGCGATCCGCGTGGCTTATCGGCGGGCAACCGGACGCGTAATGTACGAGCAGAGCCTAATCGGGTGTGTTTACACGCTCGATGAAGGAAATCATTGATCAGGAGGAGGCCGTCTTCTGTTGGCACCGGTCCGTTACCAATTAGCTCGTTAACATGCCTCGCGATGCGCTAAGGCCGCGCCTCTGCACACGCGCATCCCGTGCAATAAACCATCTCTAACACCCAGCCGTTGTCTAGCTTCTGAGAACCGGGTCTCTCCGTTTCCCCCCTCGAGAAAGTCGAGAGAGATTCGCGTTCCGCTCGCAACTTCTTCCGTGACCCTTTCAACGGGTAACCGCGGATGGAACATCGACGAAACATCGACGGAACATCGACGGAACATCGACGGAACATCGACGGAACACGGTGGAACACCAACGTAACCGCGAACCAACGACGACGACGAAGACGACGACGACGTCTCACGCTCGCCCCAGCGAACGAACTTTCCGAAGGATAACGGGGTTCTCGCCGCCGCCTCTAATTTTAGAGACGACTGCTGGTGCACCGACTCCGCTCGGAGAGTGAACGATAAACAAGATAGACGCGGTGTTCTTTTTTGCGACGTGAATCGCGAGAGCTCGGATCTCCGAATGCGTGCCGTGGAATCAAGTCCCGACGGCTGAAAGGGGTAACGATTGCGAGCCGCCTCGTCGAACCGATCCTATAAATCTTCGCGCGTCACGCGTCGACGGGCTCTCCGCCTCGAGGGAGGCCCAAAGAGCACTGGAAATGGTGATTTTCTTATTTCCACGCGGCGCATCCAGCCACCGGGATGTATATCGCACGGGAAATCGGAGACGTCTGTTGACCGTGTGGAAGAGAACACCGGAGAGGAAATACGTGTGCCGCTTGCATTTGAATATCCTTTGCCTCGGACAACTTTATTTCTCTCATTGCGGAATCAAATGCGCCGGGAATTATACAACACGGAAGCGATGATCGCTCGCGTCTGAATGTTTGATGGCTCGCGTATAAGAAATTTCGAGCAACGAAAACGCGTACACTCGCGAACAGCCGCGGATTTTTCAAGACGAACGGGTATTCGAGATCGTTCCTGTAGTAATATCTCGAGCTGAAGAGGCTCGAGCAAGCTCGATGAATCGTTATCATCCTAACGTGGCCCTTTCTACTCTCCCTTCGTCCTTCGAGAAAAGGGTCGCTGGTCTGCGGCGTCTAGACGCGGTCGACCCTCCCGTCTGATTTCGGGGGAATTGCCAACGCGGAGGTTGAAGAACCCTGCTGGCATCGAGAAAACCCAAACGGAAACAAAGACCTGCTGATTACGCATGCGAGGGTGAAGATGAACTCGCCGCTGATTAATCGAGAAGCATCTCCATGCCGCTTTAATTGTTTCCCCGTACCTTCCCCCGTCGCGTTTCAAACGAGTCGACGTCTTTTCGTGCTCTCGATCGAGAAACGGATCGTTGTTTCGCATCGTTCCGCGTCGTTCTCGATGCAGATTAATTGTTTAATTTAAGGACAGGACCGAATCCTCGCGTAATTACGGCCCCGAACGGCGTTGTAAATCGTTCGCGGCGGCGAAAAGGGAAACCGAGGCCGTAAAAATGGCCGCGTTGCACAATAGCCGCGCGGCGGCGAAATTTATCGTCCGGCGAAAAGAAAACGCGACCGAGCGGATTCGTAATTTACGTTATCGCTACGTGGCGAGGTGATAACTGGTTTCGAACTTTGCGTAACGGCCGTGGAACGGTGAAAGGGATAGAACGGAGCTTCGCTGGGGACGTAAAGTCGGGGAGGAACGAAATTAAGGAGACGTTCGTAAAAACGACGCCAGACTCCGTGAAACGGGGTCGATTCCCGTGGCTCGCGACGGTGCCGATCAATCTCGCTGTTTTATTTCCCTGAATCTATAACCCGCGCAACGGGGTAATCAAACCGTACGCGATAAATAGCGTGCTGAAACAGAGAACTGTCCGGCTATCAGCGGTCGCTGTTATTTATTACCCGATAGCGGTCCTCCGTAGTTTATTAACCCCATTCGAAAAGTTTTCTCGCTTCTTCCAGTCGAAACAATGAAAAAGTGCGACAGAAAAATCGCGATGGATTAAACGATCGAAGAGACGAGAGGCTCGGGACGAGTTTAACGAATAACGTCGACGATAAAGCCTCGTTCGCACGTCGCAAAAGAGCGTGCTGCTCTAATCGCGGGGAGACCTACATTTCCCTGGCGAAATCTCGCGATAAATTTGAGACGAACAAAGGAAAAGTCTGGGAAACGAATGGAATCGCTATCCGCCGCGTGCGACACAGTTTCGCGGCGGCAAAAACATCGATGATCCGATCAAGGTTGAGCGTGCTCGTTTTTCGTAAAAGCAAAGACGACGGGGTGGTTTACGACGTTTTTATTCGCGAATAAAACTGGCCACCGCGTCCGAGTGTTTCGGGACATTGCGCGAAGGTAAACCCTTTTACGGGAATTAATGGACGCAGGGGAACGGATTGTCAATAAGGAGCGCGGGTTTCCATTGATTCCATCCTGGTAGAGGCGAACAGCTCGGCCCTAAAGACGTATACCCGCGTACTAACCGTTCAGGAAACCTAGAACCCGCTGCACCGGCCGGACCGCGTCTTGTTTTCTTTCGTCACGTGCACCAGGGAAGGAACACAAGCCCAATGGCCGCGGACGTGACACAACAACAAATTTAAAGGGACTACAAAAATCCTGAACGCTGCGAGCCCGTTCAGAATGCATCCGCTCGTCCCTCCGACTTGGTAATTAAGTTTCGACGTCGCTGCGGGTCCTAAGATTTCGGGCCGAGCGTTAGACCTCGTTCGAGAACTTTCGTTCGTCTTTTCTTCCCTTGTCGAGGCGTCAAGAGGGATGATTTTCGTATCGACGACGAATTCTGACGATGATTCGCTCCAACTTCATCCAGATTCGCTTTAATCCGCGGAGAGAAGACAAAGACGCGGACGTTGCGTTTGGAAGAGTCTATTTAGCCTCGTAGCTGGGCGCCTCTTCGAGACGCCGATGGTGAACGATCTCGAAAAGGGCCACTAGGCAAAGGGCGCTCCGTCGTATCGAATGTCGCGACAAATTTAATCGCGTACCATTTTTGGCTGCAACGTGTGCAGGCTGCGGAGTTTAATTACACCACCTCGCTTCCTTCCGACAGGCAAACGACGACGACTCTCTGCTTTCTCGCTCGCCAAGGCCACGAATGACGCGCGTGACACGGGGGTAATTGAGTGGCTGGCAAAGATCGCGATTTACGCGCGGCGGAAAAACGAATTTTACCGCTGCGATCGCGTCCACCAGCTAACGACACCGACGACCGATTTCGCTTTTAGGCTGCGAGCGACTTAGCCGGCTAGACTTTAAATTTAAACGGTACTCGTTCGCTCCAACAAGTCGTCGAGTCGCGTTTTTCTCGGTCGTCTCGTCTCCTTCGATGTCTCTATCGAACTCCGACTGTGAACCAATTCCTGACGAAGGTTTCGTGATCCTAACGTCTACGCTAACTTTAAATCGATCCTCGTGAACACAGATTTCAGGAAATGTCCTGTTTTTCGTAGACGTCAAACAAAGAGGACAATCTATATCGATTTTAAGTAATCAACGATCGTCATTGACGCCTCTATCGAACTCGAGACGATGGTTTCGCGATCCTAACGTCTACGCTAACTTCAAATCGATCCTCGTGAACACAAATTTCAAAAAGTGTCCTGCTTTTCGTAGACGTCGAACAAAGAGGATAATCTATATCAATTGACTAACCAACGATCGTCGTCGATGATAACTTCGACGCGATCGATCGAAGCAAACAGCGAGCGTTCGAGATAACGAAGCACGTTCGTGCTCGGATAACGATTTAAGCCCTGCTTTATTACCACCAAGTTCACTGTACGATTGTTTGCGCCAGGTACGTCCGAAATGCCAAGCAACGTCGAGGCATGTCCACCCTTTTTGTCGCAAGGATTCGACCGGCCCCAAGGATTTCCCGACGAAACTAACGGAACGCAGCCTTTTGTCGTGATTCCCATACCGATGCCGCTCTCCGCGACAAAAACCTATACGATGAATAGCATTTTCTCACCGTCGAAGCGTCGAAACGACTTAATGGGCTCCCTCTCTGCACGGCTTATGGCCCACACGATACATACGGGCGTCGTGTGGGCTTGAAAAGCGATGGTAATACCAAACAATCGAAAGACATCGGCCTCGGCTAACTGCGTTTCATCCGGCGCGATATTATATTCCGCCTCTACGGGGAAATCGCCGTTTTACGTAATTACATCGAATTGACGGCAAGCTTTTCTCTCTGCTTCCCTCTCAATTACTTCACGGAGCAATCAGCGTCGACCATTAATCATGAATCACCGCTTAGCGCTAACAATTTTACTTCGTTCGCTTTTTTTTTCGTCTCGACTGATTACCCCCTTAAATGGTGCTCCCTTTCGAGCCACAAGTAACTGCCAAGGAAATCTAATAGCGACCGCATCGCGGTGTCGTGCGAGGAGAACGCGTATCGTCGTCAGTGTGACGTTGTTACGGAGAACAAAGTGTCACGCACTCGAAAAGCCTTTGTCGCGAGGGCGGCGCGTCCCGGAAGACTCACTCGCGCAAGGACTGGTCTCGCGACCCTGTTTCCGGCTGCCCAGATCGGCGTTTCGATCGCTGGCAGGTCGCGAAAATTCGCGCCCGACTGCAAATAGCGGGTCGTTGCGTAACGGGAAAATTTCATCCGCGAAATGTCGGCTAACGACAAATTAAGAATCGCGCAGCACGCCGGCTGGCAGCTAATGGCGGCACGGTTTAACCATCCACCTTGCGAATGACTTTCTATTTCCAGAGGCATTAGAGGGCCTCGCGTGCGCAGCTGTTGCACACACGTGGAGTCATGTATATTAAACAGCGGCGAGTGAAATCTCCCCGTTGAAAAAGCAAACCGTTGATGACCTTAGACGAACGCCCTGGGATCCGCCAGCGGGAGGCGCGCGGAAAACGCGGTGGGAACGTGGAAATTTCTAGCCGCGATGCGACGCGAAAACGCGTGTATCGCGTTACGAGCAGCGCTTGGTGCGACCCTGAGCAGACGCGGCGGTCGGCAAAGGAAAAACCGGGATCTAAACTAAGTCGGCCACAGGCGAATCGAGTATCCACCGCCACGTGAGACCGTTTCTATTTCTATTTCCAGAAAGACGGTGGACATTGGAGACTCGCGCGGCTCGCGCCGCTCGAATCAGGATGTTCTTAGAAGGCTTACTCCGAAACGAACGTATCCGAGAAGTATCTATCGGTGACGTAACCGGGTAATTGGTCTGTCGAGCGGCGAAGTGGCGAAAGCCATCCAGCATCCGCTTAGGTGCTCGAGTAAAATTGGAATCGTGAAAAATCCGGCGAGAAACAGAGCGACGTGATTGAACAGCGTGAGGAGACACCGAGAGACCTCAGACTTCAGTTTCTACTTCTTCTCCTGCTCGCGTGATCCGCTCAGCCTCTGAGAAGCTCGTAGCCGATCGTTCCATCGCGTTTCCAATTTCGATTTTCCTTTCAACGTTGAAACACCGACGATTTCTACCGCGAATGCTCGCGAACACCTCGATGGAACACTTGCACGACACTTTCGACGTCCCAAGAACTGTCGACGAGACTCGCGCTCGCCTAAATCCAGATCTCGTGAACAAGGATCGCGTAGAACGTTCGAGACGGTTCAAAGCGGAGCCACACGGAGGTGCAGGTCCCGTGTTAACTGGTAAAAGAAACAGCGATGGTAGGAGCTGGGTCGGAGCAAAAGAAGCGAGGTGAAAGAGCGGTCCTCTGGATATCATGTCAAGGCTAATGTTTATCGATCGAATAGTAGGCACACAAGCGTCTACGGCTGCTTATCGACTCTGCTCGCACATCGTCTACCTTTGTATCCTTTTCCTTCCCCGCTTTAAACTCGTCGCGGCTTCTTCGTCCTGTGTTCACGAGTAGGCGCAGTGTCGAGCCAAAAACAGGCATCTCAAATGGAACGATGTCTCGCGATTGCTTGTGCTCTTATCGCGATTCGAAAAATCGTTTACTGCAAATGAGATTTACGTAAATAAATTCATAGCCGCCTTCTTCCCTTCTCTCCTTTCTCGAGAAAGAACCATCGAAGAAATTTTGAGAAAGAAACTTTACAGACGTAAAATGAATTACTCCTCCGTGATTCGCAGAAACGAAGAGGAAAGAAGGAGAGAATCGTCCTAGGAACAGCGAGAAAGCAACGAGACCAACGGGGGCCCCAGCTAGGCACGAGCCTGGCCGGTGCTGGGGGCTCGGTATCAGCGGCGAGGTCAGCTGAGCGTGGCGTCGAGCCCTCAGCTGGGAAGAAAAGATGGCGTCGAACAGCTGATCGGGCGTCCGCGCATGCGCAGTGCCGCGCACGCTAGCAGACGCCGTGCGAGCGCACGTGCGAAATATCGAAAGTCTATTTCCAGGTTGGAACGAAAATGGCTCGCCGTTTCCCGTGCCATATGGCTCGATCCGCGGCCGCTTCCCACCAAGGGAACAAAGGCCGCCGGCTAACCCTTTGACCATGAGACTATTTTAGGAAGAAAGCACAATGCCGCGCAATCTTTCCATTGAACCACTTCATTACGAATGGGGGAGCTCTCTGACGTCGAGCCTCGTTGAAACAACAAATTATACCCGCGCGTTGATTACGCCGCGGAACGAAAAGAGAGAAGAGAGAAAAAAAAAAAAAAGACCCTCTCGAGACCATTGTCGCTTCGTATCGAAGCACGAATTCTTCGACTGGCAATGGTACGAGCGGGTATTTATCGAGTAGAGCTTGAATCAGCCTCTCCAATCGTCTCTGTTATCGATCGACCACTTTTTTTCTAATATTACCTCGTGAAAGCCTTGCAACGGAGAATTACGAGGTCGTAGGGACCTTTATCTTATCGCTCGCTGGCTGTATCTACTATCTCTAGGACAAATAGTACTTTCACTTGACAACGGTGACGCTGGGAACGAGGCGACGGGGAATCGAACGGGAAGCTCGCGAAAAGCGCTCGCGGCGGCTTTCCGAGCGTTTTCTGCCGAGTCGAGCCCTTGAAATTTCCGCGGCGGGGTTGCGCGTCGATCGATGCCTCGTGTACAGCTGTTTCAGCCGGCTACCAAAAGTCGCTTTATAAAGCTCGACATTCCAGCTGGTATCGTGCCAACGCTAATCGTCACGATATTGCGGCACGTTCGTGACGTTTCTGCTCCGTGTCCTTTCACTCCTGGCCAGGTGGCTCGAGTCCCCTGCTGCATCGATCGCGCGATTTCGCGTGTACGAAAATCCAAAAGGAAAGTACCGTTCCGTTTTGCAACCGCGCGCGACTGTCAATTCGACCTGCATTCGCCGTTGACGGCTCTCAGAACCCGCCTCGAAACCAGATTCGGCCTCGTGGCGGTCTCGAGTTACCCGAGGAAACCCTAAAGTTCCGCGACAAAGTTGTCGCAAAGAGGAACCTGCGTCGTTGAACGACCCGTCGCCACGGGCGCAAAGAATCGTCCGAAATGCCTCGACCGTGAGGGCAACGATGTCGAATATCCTGTTTCCATTTGGTCGTCGAGCGAACCACGGCAACCGTGGCCCGGGATCCTCGATACCTGGTGGCAGGAACGAGCAATCCTTTCTCGTTCGTGTGTCCTTTCACTCGAGCCAGGTGCTACGAATTACGGGACAGTCGAAATAGCCACTCGCGAGCTGGCAAACGAGGAGGCAAAAGCGGTCAGAAAAACAACGGCACCTCTCGTTGCCGAGGGAAGCCACGCTCGTACGTGGCACGGGCTCATAGAAACGGAGTCCAGACGAGAGCCGTTTCGAGGCTCGAATTCAATAGGGACGCGATCTTGAATTTCGAACCGGCACCTATTTTCGACTGCTCTTGAATAATTCAATGGACGCTGGGGGAACAACGTTGCAGCGGGCAACCCGAGGCTCGGAAATCACAGCCGTGAGCCTGCAGTTTTCCCCTGGCGAGTCACCGTTTTCGTCATCGGTTATCGCGCGTCGCGTTGTATAACTTAATTACGATTCCCAATGAGCGAGCCGCTCATTAGTACCTCGAGGCGTACGCGGATACGGCTGCGAGATTGGATTAAGGTCCTCGCGAATGACACCGCGAATGGCAACGGGACATGTCTGGTTTATAAATCCCGGGCAACTGCGTAAATCGAAATGCAACGCGGCTCTCGTCGATTTGGAAATCGCGCGGTGGAATCCTTTCACCTGGCGACGAACGAGTGGATATAGAACGGCCCGTTGGAACCAAGTCAAACGATTTTGCGTAACGAGCTCCGTCCGTTTCGGCGCAGGGGTTCGTCGAAAATCGTCGTTCGAGGCTGCTCGTTCGTCGAAAATTCGATGGGAAAATATCCGCGTAAGGCAGGAAGAGCGTGTTGTTGCGAGACCGCGCTCGAAGCTGACGGAGATAAGCGCCATTCAGGCGAACGGGATTTTCCGCGGAAAAAATAGGCGACCGCTCGAAATCGCGGCGGAAAGAAAGTGCACGGCGATCGAAAGGCGACACGCGATATCTCGATCACGTGTTCGCCGATCGATCACTCGCAGACCGACCGTCTGGTGACACTGATCTGGCCCCCGGTTGGCCGCGACTTCCGCGTGGCGTCCGCGCGCGGTGCATCGCGCGGAGAGCTTGCGAATTGCGCGTAAAATCGGCGCACGCGATTGCATAATGCGCTTGCACGAGTGCAGCGGCGGCGAACACGTGTCGGTGCGTGGTACGGTGCAACGATACCGTGGCACAACTGGCTGTTGCTAACTCGCGAAACCGCACCCTGCCTGGTCGGTGTCGTTTCGTGGCATCGGAACGATTTCAAAAGGAAGGGAAACGGGACGACTCTCCGAACCAGTCCGCGAACGAGACACTCGATCGTTCGATTCATTGACACGCAGCGAAATTCGAGTTCCTCGGGGATTCAGCCAACGCGAACCCCTTCGTAAATTACCTAGGCGTGTACAACAGACAGACGCGTCGAGCGAATGAGTCGAGATACGCGGGCGTCGCGTGAACGAAGGACGAAGAGGGCGAAGAGGACGAAGAACCAGGCGACGATGTTCCACGATCGAGTCGCAGTCGAACGAAACGATAGCGCTATCGCTGGTTACGGGTCGAAGTCACGGGGAATCGTTCCGCGGTTTACCGTTCGGTCAGCCTATCCTATTTCCTACGAGCGACTTCCTGTTTCCACGACGCGAAAAACAGGGCTGAGCCCGTTCGCCGCGCGGCCATCTGTTTAATCGGACAGAAGGCTGTGTAACAGAGGCAGCGAGCATATACAGCATCGTCGATCGCTAGAAATACACCGCGAGTCGCGCGTACCTTTCGATTCCATCCGCGATTCCACTGCCAAAAGAACGATTCCAACACCGCCTAAAAATAAACCCGCGCTTCCGGTAGGCTCTGTTTCGCAGCCGTCCACGACGGAATAGCCGCGGTGAAAACGCGCGTCGTTCTCGCCCGACGAGGGCAGAAGCCTCGCGCACCACTCCGCGACGTTGCTCCCGTTTCCTCGCGCACTTCCGTCGCGGAAAACACGACGTATGCCGGATTTAGGAAACGACGACGCTCGAAAACGCGTCGATCGAATACACCAAAGAGACGAGCGGAAAAAAGCGAAGGAAATCGAGCATTCCCTCGCGCTTTCTCGAGATTGACCCACAGCGTTCCACTTTTGCGGTGTACAGGCTTGAAACTGGGTCGACTGGCCGAAGTAACAAGGGGTGCACGGTTTATGTGGACGAATCTATCCCGGCTAGCTCCGCTGCGACGCGAGGAGAACGTCCACCCTCTCAGACGTCACTCGAAATACCCTATCAGCCGTCGACAAGGGGTTGGATGTTCGTTTCGCTCGCTCAAAGGCAGACGAACGCGGTGCGATATCGCGGGATAGTTTCCACGCACAAAATTTGATACGATAACACTCGCGCGGCTGAAAGCTGGGCCTACAAATGCACGTGGCGTTCTCTGCGAGACCACAGGTTGCCTTTCGAATCCGGACGTTCGATTCCCAGTCGAATTTCGTGGGGCGGTAGTTAACGAGATTAAAACTAGTTATCGAGCTAACGAGCGTTCAACCTTGTGCGAAATGAGTTGGGAATTCCTTCCAGACAGATCACTGGAAGTTTCATAATCCGTGCAACGATTCGCGCAATTTTCCCGATCGATATCCGTGCGATCGAACGCATTCTCGAGCTCTCGTGTCTCTCTGCCGCGTTTCCACGTCTCCGCGAGCATTCTCAATTGTGATTCGATTTAAAAAAAAAAAGACGAAAAGAGGTGGAAAACATTTGCGGCGGTGTGCTTTATCGTGATAACGTTATCGCGCGAAGGCAAACAGCTCGATTCGAGCCGACGTTATGACATAACACGGGGGAAGGAACAATGTTCCTGCTTATTCCCTGCTTGTTCCCCCCTGAATCGCGCGGAATCGAAGACCGCGCGGATGGAGACGCGATCTCCCGGGACTACGGGAAGTGGCTCGTACCTGTTCCGTGGCTCTAATACGCGCGGAGGCCGTCGCTATCCAGTTTCACGATGATAATCAACGCTGTAAGAGTAGACTGCAATATCGAAATCCGAGACGGCCCCGAACGAGATACAGAGGTGTCGTTTTGGATTCTTTTCGCTACATCCGTGCGCGTACTCGTCGCCTCGAGTATCGGCTGTGTCGGTGCGAATTTGAACGACCGGACAGGTATCGCGAGCCGATTTATGGCCGCCATTAAGCTTTCTCGTTCGGTTCAGTCGCGACTCCATTTTGGTTAGCCCCGTCGATCGATCGTGGCTTTCGCGAAAGTATAAGACGCGTCCTCCGACTAGTCTGGACCGATAAATAATTGCGTTATATCGTGGCGAGCTGCGCCGCGTCGCGAAATAAATGATAGGGTTGCGCGACGCGCCGTACCGGAGGACCGCCGCGCACAATACGCCTTCCGCATTGACGAATGTCTCGACGAGGGGCGGGAATGACGTCAATTTGCTGGAGGGTGAAAAAGGACTCGACGAGGATCCTTTTTATATACCGTACACGACCACTTCACCTCCTTCTAGCGCTCTACACGCGAGTATTCCGCTAAATGCTGCGCCCTACTCGACGACCGTGCACTCGCGCCGCTCGTTTCCGCCTTTCCACCCCCTGGCGGAGATCAGCCCCCCGTCGTCGCGAGAGGACGACGGGAGAAACGGGGGAAAAGAGGCAGAAAAAAGATGCGAATCTTGGTTAATTAAAAAACCATCGTTATCGCAGTCCAATTAGCCAAACGACGATGCGCGAGGAGCGGATCGCGACCAGGGGAACCAGCGGGGACCGCGACAACCGTGAAGACGGTTGTTCGCCGGCGCAATTACACGAAAATACATTCGCGTCCGGTGAACCCGGCACTGGGACGCCTCGAAAACGGTACAGCGAGGGTCTTGACGCGGGACAAAGGTTTTCTAGAGTGACTCGGGGGACAGGTGGAGAGAAGAGAGCGTCTCAAAGGGGTAATGAGGCCGGTGGGTGGGAAGAAGTGGGTGCGGATCTAGGTTACCTGCATATTATGCAACCAACACCACGGAAATTTCGCGGTTGCACGTGCAACTGCGCGCACATGCACGGCGGATCGTTAACGGCTCCGCGTTCGGATCGTCCATCCTCCCGTTCGATCTCTAATTAACTTATCGACGTACGATCTCGTGTACGGACACTGTAGACCTCCACGAGACTCGCAAACGCGGTCCACTCCTCCTGCAAGATGGTGCGCGTTCGAGAATTCGAGCAACTAAACGACAGCTGTTGGTACGCAGAACACGAAACACGGGAAAGCCAAGATTTAGTCCCAAAATAAGGTTAAGACGCGGCGAATATTTCTGGCACAAAAACGCGTTTCTTGCCCTGCGACTCTGCGTCGTTCCTCGGAACTGTTAACGATTTCTATAGTTTTTTTTTCTCCTGGGTCGATGAACCAACGATACGTTTTTATCATCGGACGAGAGGAACACGCGCGACTTTCGACGGTTCCAAATAACAAACCGGGGCCGCTCTTTTGTTTCCACGCTCGTTTACGTGACGACGAAACACGTGGCGGGCGAATCGCGCGAAAACAACGCGGGGGCGTCGCGTTTCGAGCGAGGATCGACGAACCGCGGCTGTTTCGGTCGAGCACGCGTGAAAATTCAAGGACGATCGGGGGTTCCTCCGCGTTCCGCCGTCGACGAAGTCGGTCTCGCGATTCCCGAGATAAATTTACCGCCGACAACACACGCGTCGAGAGCCAAACCGTGTCCGTTGCTGCGATCGTTCCTTCTGATGTTTGCGAGCGACCAACGACGCGGTTCGCGGACGAATTTGGACGATTCGGCTTCGAAACCGGGCGGGAAAGGAACCGAGGGCAACCTCAGCGAGCCGCGCCTCGAACTGGCGAATTACGAGTCGACGATTTATCCCGACTTTCACGGATCTCGCGATTTAAAACGATAATTAACGAACGAATCCCGGTGAAAGCGAGCGAAACCGATAGTTATCGAAATGCACGTGGCGATTGGCGCGGCTACGAATAATCGTCATATTTCTGATTCACGGAGAACGCCCGCTTCCTACTTCCTCGCGATTTCTACGAATCGTTTAATCGCTGACTAAGACCGCGCGATCGATCAGAGAGGTTCACGCGCGCCTCCTTTCGAATCGTAACAAGAGCTTCGACTTTTGCGGCTGTAATTAGGAAAGCTCGTATATCTCGCTGACGCATCAATCTTGTCGATCAATCGAATTTCTCTAGAGCCGTTGCGCAAAACGGAGCGATTCGTTTCGCGAGCGAGCCGAGCGCCAAGGTGAGCCAATTTTTCTCGAAACCGCGCTACCAGATATGAGGCAACGTGCTCCCGTTCAGCTGGATGAAAACGATGAATCAACCGCGATTAGCAGCTGCGATGCGCACCAAAGAATAGACAGATACGATATCGCGACGCGGCCAAGAAGCGGTTGCAGTCGCACGCTGCACAAGGCTGCGGTAAACGGGTCTCGTCCCTCGGATCGCTCGTGCACTTGTACCTTTTATCTCGGCTGTATCGGGCCTTACATAATGTCGAAATATATCGCTGCAGATATTACGCCTCGACGGCTGTGCAGCGATTAGTCGCGGAGCTGTTTCGAATTTAGTTCGACGCAGCCACGTCAGGCTTCCTCGCGAACGATCATCTCGATGGTCGATTCAGGTTCGCCTCTGAACGGAAAACTGACCATCGAGATCAGCGTGCCGCTGAGGTAATCCGCGTAGAAAATGCGCGGACCGCTCGCCGATGTGCTACTTGCACTCGCGAAAGTGGAGCCACGCGAGAAAACTTAACGAGTCTATCGCGATTAGCCCGCGTGAGTCATTCACGTGCCGGTTCCGAGATCGTAAATGAACGTATCGCTCTGGCATCGCGGTGCCGTCGTTGCTTCGCTGCGCGAGAAACTACGGTCGCACGTGGAGCAGGGCGAGTAATCGATCGACGCTCGTCATTGAGATTTTCAAGGAATTGGAACGCGATCCTTTAACTGGAACCGCCGCGTTCTATCGTCGAGTTGAAAATCGATCGAACGCGTGGAATCGTTATCGATCGAAGCGAGCGAAGACGGGCGAACCCTCGACTTCGAATTAGCCGCGCGACGCGAGGAATCCTGAAAAATGGCGGACAAGGAAATCGGCGGGTGGGCGCGTTCGTGCACGCGCAAGGGCCTTCAATTGGCTTTTTCAATTGACGCATTCTGTCGTCACGGAATACTCGCGCGTTCCGGTGCATACAGACGGCGAGGCGTACACGTACACATCCTGCCGATACGAACGGTTCTTCGATAATGTGGGTCAGCTCGTTTACACGACCGGCTCTCGCGGCTTATCTAACCGCTGAAGCTGAATAATATAGTTCCGACGACTTTTACAAATCTCTCGAGCCAAGGGGAAAAAATGCTCGTCGAGGCTGAAACGAAGTAGCCGGGAGAAGAATATGGCAGCGAAAGAAGCTGACGCGAACGCGCGGGCTGATAAGGAGGCGAAGGAAAGGAGGTCGAAACGCGCGTTGCATTGTGCTCGCGAAAACTCGCGCGTTTGGAACTACCCCGTTCTGTCTGCGTTCCTTCGAAATTTACAATTAATAAACCGTGCGACGGGTTGTTTCGCGAGAATTTGAAAAAAATGCTCGACGATTTCCGTGTTTTCACTGTTACCGCATCGAGCGCGCGCGCGCGCGCGCGCTCAGGCTAATAGTAACGTCGGTACTTATTTACGAGTACGTCAGGTCTAAATGCGATTCAAAGAGATCGCCGATAATACGAACCCAGCGTTTGGCAGACGCGCGCGTTTATCCTTTTTGCGTAACGTCGTTAAAACTTCGTCGGCACCGCTAGCTCGTTGTCATTGGGGATCATCCGGAATGTTTATTTGCGTTTAAGGATGTATGTATAACAATGAAGCGGTTCGTTTATAGACTCGACGATTCGCGTTCGTAAATAAAGCGGAAAATCAACCGACCACGCGTGACTTCCTGTTTCGTAAAGGACCAAGCGAAGCTCGCAGAGGTTCCTCTCTACGGGTGCGTGAGCCGTGCACGAATCTTCGCGTGTAACCGAACTTTGACCTTGATTCGGTATTAATTATGCGCATACAAATTACTCGCGTAAAAACGAGCCTGGACGGAAGTAACTCTTACATCGACGTGACGTAGCTATCGCGAATTATTCTTCCCATCGAACGACGATCGTAAATGACGAATGTTCGCTGAACGTTTCACGCCATCTCGTTCCAATCGATTTAAATGCATCTGGTTAGCGGCAAGAAAAATGTTCGCCGCTATTATCAACAGACGTTTCGACTTGTTTTTTATCGCGGAATTAACTTCTTTTTCTTTTTCTCTTTTAAAGTGAATTGAATAGGTAATAACTGACGCAAGCGATGATGCCTACGTGCGATCATTAAAATAATGCAGCTGATTGGCATCAATTGACGCGGAAGCTCGTTGAATCCGTTTAGCGGTAACAAAAAAAAAGTTCTATCATCCTGCTGTCTCCCAAACGCGGAAAAGTCTCTCCGGACGATCGTTCGAGGCTCGACGGGCCGCGTAGGTGCGAATCGTTCGAACGTCGCGCAAGGTTACAGCTGCGAGGTGCACGCGCGCGATGACGAGGCCGAAACTAACGACGAGAGATACTGATGCATCTAGAATGCAAGGTAACCGTGGCAAAAAGCTCGCGTCCGGACGCGATGAAGGAAACCGTGGTGGGTCGCGCGATTTCCTTCGAACGCAGTTTCGCTGGCCGACGAAACATCGGACTTATCAATACGCTGCGGTGATTAGTCAACAATGTGACGCAACATGTGTGATCAAGTGTCGAGGAAAACGTTGTGCAACCCGTACGCTGCGCGTAACCTATAACCGTTGAACTTATCGAATTCTCGAATTCCTAAGTTCACGCGTTTCCTCGTCCCCGATTCTCGACTCTCGACGACAGTTTCTTTCGCAATTGCATCGAGTATCCTCGCCCAAGTGCACACGACCGTGCGCATCCACGCGCACGTGTCTTTCGTGGCGTTAAAAAGTCTGACGCAACCGACTGTTGCGGGTGCGTAGTATCCAGGCATGCAAATCAGGGAAACTGGACGAGGGACTTGGCACGCGATTTAAAATAGCCCTTTCGTTAATCGTCGAGAGGTCTTGCGTCGAACTTGAGCGAGGCGCGAGCGCCTCACGTGCGCTCCTCGGCGCGTCGATGTTGTGACGCAACGCGTGGTCGAAATTAATAAGTGATACGGGAAATTGGAAGCGCGACTAAGCTGCGTTCGGCAAGGAACGGAAGGTCAGAGTTTACGTCGGCTACGAGCCTGATTTATATCGAGCTACGTCGAGCCACCGTTCACCCTCGAGTCTTGCACGTGTGCATCCGAGAATGCGTCACAAAGTTTGTCGCAGCAGTTTGTTCCGCGACCCGTCGTGACGAGCAACGGGTCGATGGAAACGTGGAAATGTTCCTAAATCGATTCGAACGATTTTAAAACCAACGTCAGCGCGATTTATCGAAATAACCGTCGTCACGCATTTGGAGTGTCCGTAACGTTTGTTAGACACGGGTCGAACAGGCCAACGCAAGGTTGACTCGTTAAACGTTCGGATTTCGAATGAAATCGAGACTCCAAGCTACCTTTACGTGAGAATTTAAAATGCAGAATTTAAAAGTCTACAAAGTTTAACGGAACGCGTGATATCTGCTGTTCGCGAAATTATGTGCGAGTAACGGATACACGTACTTCTACGCGAGACCTCTATTTCTAAACAATGATTAGGAGCACGACGTTCGAAACGAAGGAAGGAAAAAAATTAGCGACGGTGATAGCACCATCGCGTTCGAACCTGGCGTCGACTCTGCGAAGGACAGTTTTCAAAAACTTGAAAACTTCCGTCTGGAATATTCCTGTCACGCGACATTTAATCAGCTGCGTGAATTTCCTAACATGTCCCTAATGCGTGTCTAACTTATCAGCCAAGGTAAACCGAGCAGATAAAGGACGTTCAATCGCGAAAGTTCGCAACTATAAAAGGTTGCGTTTGTTAAGTGGAAAACCTCAAGCTTCTTGATTGGACAAGGTACATACGCGTGACGCGAGATAAATACGCATTAACCGTGTGTTCTCTCTTCCTTTCGCGATGCAACACACCTACAATGGCCAGTTTACGCGAGCACTGCGTTACGCACACATGTCAGGCCAGGAAATCGCGTTCGATCATCTCGCTGGTAGTTACGGCGCAACCCTCTGGGGGTGGCGGAGGTAGAGAAAAAGCACAGGGTTCGCAATATGGTACGCGATGCAGGTGAATAACATGGTGTCCCTTTGTGGCCGCACGCGAACACATGCATCGCGTATCCATACAGAGCGTTTACATGACGCATGTAATAAGACGTGTCCCATTTGTATTCCTCCGAGGAGGCGTACAGGCGAACTGTCACACGTAGAAAGAGAGAGAGAAAACGGAACGAGTACTCACCGATTTGTAATATCACGCGAGGTAGCACGATCCACCGAGCCTGGAGTCGTTCCCGTGGGTCAAATGATCCTGACGAACTCCATGGTTTTTCCGATCTATCGTCGCGCTCGCAGATTCGTCCCTCGCTGTCGCTGTCCCTCTGTCACGGTGTACGAGCGGACCCTGCGATTGTCCTCTGCGTGCAGGCTCGACGAGAGAGGTTTGACGGGTGCAGGACCAAAGCCACACAAGCACTTACGACCACCTCGAAGGTCTGTTGCCAACTGACCCAGCCAGTGACAGCTCTCCGCGAACCCCCACGATCGCCAACCGGTGTTCGATAAAGTAACTGCTCGATGTCTGCCGATATTGTCCCGATTACCTAAAACTGAACGACGCACTTTATGTTAGAACAATCGTACATATGTACGATGTCTTTTTCTTAGCAACTACGAATCACTCGATTTTACGCATTTTTTATAAGCAATGATTTAGTTGTAAGGTTCCCAGAAGGTTTTATTGATAATATAATCGAACGACAATAGAAGTGAACAAAGGATACCCAAAAAGGATAGTAATGGATACTTTCTTTATGTTCTTGCTTCATTTAAGGAGCTATGGAAATACTCGGAGGGGCTGCGTTCTATCAGTCTTTGTTGAACCGAGATACTTGGCGAGAAAATCAACAATATGCGAAATAAGGCGAACTGGAGAGAATGGGGTCGAAAAATTTTTTTCGCGACAGTTGCCAACACTGTCGATCATATGGCAATCAGCTGTAATTCACGTTTCTTCAATGGACATATGCTTGCATTTGAAATAAATATTCAAAGAGATTACGCAAATACATATTATTTACATCATATTATTCGTGTCTTCTGTGACTCTATTTATCTGATATTGCGCAACAATATCATCGATTTAATACACGTAACTGCATCGTCGAAACATGCGTTCGAAATATTTGAATGAAGTATTTTAACGTCAAGGTTAATTGATGTAATGGTTTATTAATTGATAGCTGAACGATATCGATTTTATAATTAAACAATGATAATGTACAAGTTTTTGCAATTCTAAACAAAGATATTCAGTCAGATGTAGAATCATAGTTTTATATTCAGTCTTCAGAAGACACGTTTAATTAAAATTGTATTATTCTATTATTACTAATACCTTAATGCTTAAGCAGGTCGCATACAAACTTATGAAGTATATCGGTTAAATCAGTCCAGTATATTTTAATCGTAACACTAAGCGAAAGAATGTAAACGCCTATTAAATGTGTATATTGCAGTGGTTTAATCCATAAACGATTTATTTACAAGTGTTCTTCAGAGTAAGATGTCCAAGGCATATGTCAGATGATACACTAATCAATATTATCAAAATCGTATTTTGACAAGAGCATGGTGTGCACGATGATCACGTGTTTCTTTGTCAGTCTTAATTGGATCATTTTTTGCCAGATTTCTTTATGCCACCTGTGACGAGAGGACCCCTCTGACTTGCTTTCTTCGCAGCTTCGGCGAGTGCCTTCTGTTGCTCCTTCTGCTTTTGCTTATACGCCATGTCTTCGTCGTCCAAAACTTTCTGGTCCTTTTTCGGTGCCTTAAGAGGCTTTTTCTTACCACCGTCACGACCGGACATTCTAAAAGTACATCTCTAATTTTACGCGATATCTTTAGAACGCTCGATCAACTCACTATTCGAACATAACTACAACATGAAGAAACGATAAACTTCAATTGTTATCAAATTGTCAGATTTTCTAAAAAACTTCTACACAGCATAACCTATAAAATATCTATCGTATCAGAAATTGTAATATTTCAAAATTTATAGAGAATTTCATTCTTTCGGAATGTACAGTAAACCATAATCTAATCTAAGCTCAAGCAAGTAACTCTATATTAATTTAGTACGTAAAAAGAATCGAAACTATTCAGAACATATATGCACAACGTGTGAAATAAAACGAAACAAAAGTTGAATTCAAAGAACAACTACTTAAGATATAATATTAATGATCATCACTTTTTACCTTACTATACGGTCAAAATTTTTATCTAAAATCACCAACTAATCTCTGAGGTTTGGTGTCTCTGAAATTTAATGCACTTGTTCGGAAACAAAGTTTGGTTAACACGTCTAAATGTAGAATGTCGCATGACACTACGTAACCAAGGTAGTTGTACTGCCACCTACTGGAAAAAGAGTACAGAACTGCTGGTTCATAGTACTTGTAGCGCCATCTGTCGGAAGGAAACGAAAGTATCAACAGATGTTTCGCCAATTTGCCACTAGGTTTCCCGCCTTTTTAGGCAGATTATTCCTTAACACCTAAAGTCTGGTGTACACCTGTATATTTTTTCTTGTAACGCAGAAACAAATGTATAAATTAAAATTAAATGTATAATACCTGATTAAAACTTATGTGCAAGCGTACTTTTTAAATATTTTGAGCAATTGCCTTCGCGGTTTCTTGATATTCATTGTAAATGCAAGACATATGTTTGAAACACTAGTAAATTGTTATAAACAAGAAAGTGTTTCGGACAAATGCTGTATAATTATTGCTGTATATTTGATCTGTGATAGTTACTGTTCTAAACGTTTTCTGGTGTAAACACATTTCTCTGCTCTAAACGAATATTTTAAATAAAATACGTAAAACTATTTATATTTTTGTTCTTGACGGTGTACACTAAACTTAAGTATGTATACTTCTTACGTTTATAAGATTGCGTTGTCCTCGGAATAATGTATAATACTTATCTTTAACGACTTTCCATACATACTCGCGAAGTGTTCAGTGAATTGTATTGTTACAGATACTGTTTATTGCGTATTAGTTTAACGTTAAAAAATGAATTTAAATTTAAATTTAATTGCAGCAGCATGTGAAGGCATGGGCATTGGCGTGAAAGGAAGTTTGCCATGGAAACTTAAGTAAGAAATACCTGAGATTACATCACAAGTATAAGTAATAAAGTACGTTCTAATTCATCTTTTGTCATGGTTATAATTGTAGAAGTGAAATGGCATTCTTTACATCTATGACTACGACCACGAAAAATCCTGCCAAAAAAAATGTTGTTCTTATGGGTCGGAGAACGTGGGAAGGTATACCACTGAAATATAGGCCGTTAAAAAATCGAATAAATATAGTTTTATCGTCTACGCTTTCGTAAGTATTATTTTCATTAACAATGCAAATGCCGTCGAAAACATAACGAACAAAATTTTGATTATGCAGGGACTTGAAAGATGAAGCTTTCGTGTGTAAAAGTATCCAACATGCTCTTGAAATCGTGAACAAACCTCCGTTAAAAGATAACGTAGAAACTATATGGGTTATAGGAGGTAGTTCCGTGTACAAGGTGACTATAATTTATATGCTTGTTATGAATACTTAATTACGAATTACATATACACGTTTGATTTGCAGGCTGCAATGGAATCTCCACACTTTTATCGGTTGTACTTGACGAGAATAAAAAAACATTTCGATTGCGATACATTTTTTCCACCTATTCCTAATAATTTCGCTTTAACATAGTAAGTTTTATTATTTTTGTTAACCGTCGATTGTTTATATATTTCTCCTTTGTTTTTATTTCAATTTTTTTTCATTAATTCAGCGATCCAAACATTCCTCAAGGCATTCAAGAAGAGAATGGTATACAATTCGTGTACGAAGTGTACAAGAAAATGTAAATTAACACTTGCATTCAAAACTGCAATGACTTGTCATTCCAAACTATCACGATTAAATATATGTTGCGTTATTTTTCATGCTGCTTTATTGGTATAAGGTATTTTTTTTTTTTTTTTGTAATTGTAAATTACAATTGCTCGCAATGTTGTATTGGATAGAATAAAGTTCTTTAACCTGGTGGCCATTTCATTTGGCGACCACCGAGGACATGTATGTGTAAATGATACACCGATTGCGCACCGTTTCTGCCGTCGTTGATGACCAAACGAAAACCATCATCGAGACCCTGTTGTTTTGCCACTTTTCGAGCAACGATCATCAAATGACCCAATAATGCTTCGTCCCCATCCTCGGCTTTCGAAAGTTGCGAAATTGGTTTTCGTGGAATCACCAGGAAATGCACCGGTGCTTGAGCGTTAATATCTTGAAATGCAACACACTAACACGAAACAAATTATGTAACAATATACAAAACGTTTAAATGCTTACCAGTACCTTTAATTATTGAAAAGTTTAAAAATAATATTAAGAAAGCGTATCTGCAGCAAATTAAAGAATAGAGAATTATGTTCGACTTGACAATTTTACTTTCGTCAACATATTATAATTCGTTGATATCGAATGACTATCGGAATGTGTCAAGCCGGAAAATAACCTTAAAGTCTCGTAACAAGAACAAGATATTTGAACTTTACGACAATGTTGGACGATATCTTTGATACGTTTGATTAAGTTTACCTGGTCGTCTTCATAAATAAAGTTACAAGGTATTTCTTTACGAAGTATTTTTCCAAAAATTGTATCTCCACCGGGTGCAGCAGTTTGTGCTTTTTCTACTTCGGTCGCCATTTTTCTCCAGCATGGAGTACGATTCGATAGATTGGTATTTAAATATGGTAGCCGTTTCGATGTATTTCGCACGATATTTAAAAGTAGCCTCATTTCGAGTATACTTTGATGTACCTTCGGTGTATAAAATCAACGCATCGCTATTGCGAATATTTTACTGATTAAATTGTGCGATTAGGAGAGTGCAACGTTCACGACGCCATGTCACGGACATTAAATGGCGGTAAATTTGAATTACAGATCTGCATCGTTGTGCCTCGTATTGCCCTCAGCTTGTTGGTTTTACAGTTCAATTTTCCTACCTAATTTCGATTTAAGAATAGTTTCTCGATATATAAAACTATAAAATCTTTATTCTGTACAGTCTTTTCAAAGGTCTTCCACACTTTTTTTACAAACTGTGTAATATAGGTGTATATAAATATTGTTTTCGTGAAGTTAAGATTTATACACATACTGAACATAAAATACATTATTAAACGCTATTAATTATTTGCTTTACATACATATGGCAGTGTACTTTCTGGTTTTTCGAGGAAGATTCTATGTCTTCCCGACAAATCTAACGGGTCAATAGGCCCCAGTCTTACAAGAATAACGTTATTTAATAGTACGCTTACTATTAAGTATAATTACATAGAAGGCAAGGGTTACGAACGTTCGAGCAACTTTGGAAGGCACACCTAGTTAATCGTTATACGAAATTATATTTGGTGCGCATTCGTGAATTCTATTCGTGCTTGATAGTTCGGTAGGTACCATAAAGCAAATGAATCATCGACAGATTTATAATAGATTTGGATTCGCAATAGTTTCTTGGAAATAAAAATATATAATGAAGGTATTCTACTTAAACGTTACTTAAATAAATAACGAACTAATAGTATTATCGTTAAATACCCTAACTAAGTGAAAATTATACAGTCCACTAAATAAATCTGACAAAGCGCTATTTGTCTCGATGTCTAACGACTGTATGTAATTAAGTTACGATAATGCTTCGACGCAACGCAACAGTCATATGAATTAAATATGGGTGATAGTTTCGTAAAACGTAGTAAACGTGTTTTGCAATTATAATTTCTAAACGGAGAAAAGAATATTTATAAGCCGTACGTGCTTACGGAGATTCGTATCATATTATCCTCGTGAACTACATTACCTGCTTAAAACAAAAATTACTTAGATGTCTTTTAAAATAATACAATTACGTATTTTTGGATACCGTCACGTCAGTCTGTATTTGAGAAACTACTAGAGACACCAAAAAATACTCACAGAAAGTAATCATCACGAGTCAGTTTGAGTGAAATAACGGTGTCTGAGGGCCTGAGCTGCTGTCAACCGTCTATGTGGGTCAAACGTAAGCAAACTTTTAATTAAATCTAGTCCGTGTTCATTGAGATCAGGTATTATTGCTGCAAGAGGTTTTGGTTGCCTGTACGGGAATGCAGTCCAACTGAGCGATACGTTTTCCGGCCACTCCTCTTGCGACGGGGTTCCAATTACTCTGCGAAACGATCAGAGCGCGATGAGATTACCATTTATTCGCATCCGCAAAAGTCGAAACGTCGAGTAAACTTACTGGAAAATCCTGTCCAATTGGTCACCTTCGCTCGTACCTGGGAACAATGGTTCGAGCCTGCTCAATTCTGCTAGTATGCATCCCACGGACCAAACGTCAACGGGTGTTGCATAAGAGCAGCCTAGAAGGACTTCTGGTGCGCGATACCATTGCGTCACGACCTGTACATAAGAATTAATTCTCATCATCTACCACCGACAAGGAAACCCATAAGCGACTCGTGCAACGTGTTTGCTAACTCACCACGGAAGTCAATCTCATCTCGAAGTCGTACGTCTTTGCCAAACCAAAGTCTGCTATCTTTATTCTCCCCTCTCTGGACACCAACAAATTTTGCGGCTTTAAATCCCTGTGTATGATCCTATGGCTGTGCAAAAATTCTACTCCCTTGAGTATCTCTTCCGACATCTGCTTCACGAGATGCGACGGGATGCCTGACCTCGGACAAGAGGACATGTAGGACGCTAGATCTCTTTCGACGTGCTCGAACACCAGCCATAACGTTAGTCCCCGATCCAGCCTCTCTGACCTCCCGTCGGCCGAAGGCAAATGCAAATAATTTCCTTGACAAACGTCCAGCAGTCTCACCTGCGTACATAACACGAGAATATAAATGCAAACGCCAATACAGACAGCGAGCTTCGAGCGTGCTACAATGAAACTCACGATATGCGGATGCTCAAATCTCTCGAGCTGCTTCAACGTGGCAATTTCTCTCAGCGTGGAGGTAGGCAGACCGTCCTCCGTCAGGGGCACCCTGACCTTTTTCAACGCCACCACCTGGCCCGTATTCAAGTCCTTGGCTTTGTAAACGGTTCCATAGGCACCGTTCCCGATCAACGACAACTCCTGGTACAAAGCCGCCTCGCCGAGGATCTGCACGTCGCTGTCCGACTCCGACCTCTTGCTAGAGCCACCTGAAAGCTCCTCCTGGCTGCCGTACTTCATTTGCACGATCGTTTCGAAGCTACCAAAGTGTCCTTCCTTAGAGGAACCGGCCGTCACTTTCGCCGGCCCCTCCAAACTAGTTTTGATCAGCTGCTTCGCGCTGTCCAGAGACTCCTCGCTGACGTCGAACGGGCTCGGCTCGGACGCATCCCCCGATATCAGCTCGATCGTGTTCCCGGACAACGAGGCGGCCACCGAGCTCGCCAACTTGTCGACGCGCTCCGACTCCTCCGTGGTCAAGTCGTGCTCCTTCCCGGACGTCCCCTCGACCGAGACATCGGAGAACTTGGACTTCTTCGGCGGCGTCGGGGACGACAGATCAGGTCCGAGCTCTGAGCTCGGACGCCGCGATGTTCCAGCCATCACAACATTTCGGCCTCTACCTGAAACGAAAAATCGTTCCGCTGTCTACTGGCTGCTCGTCGAACTCGCGTGTCACGCGTGAAAGTTGCATCTGTTCCGCGAGGCGACCGGTTCATCGAACGCGACACGTCCCTCGCGTCGATATTAAAACAGAGTATTAAGACGTGAACGATACAATGTTTAACGTGAAACAATAAACGAGCGGGGACAAACATAGTGATAGACCGGTGGGAGGACACTTGTGCCACCTCGCGTGGACAAATATTGGCGTTTCATTAAAATTTCCGTATACCGCCGCGCGATGGTATTGCACCGTCTGCTACGCGACATCTGCACCGACACCTGCGTTCGCATAATACACCCCTCTGCCGCGGCTGCGGGTTCCCGGAACATCTTGTAAATGTGCGAAGGGCACGCCGCTTCTACAGGCGGGGTCCTTGTCCTTTGTTTTCCTCGGGAACGACGAACGGGTGACCGTGCCGGTCGGTCGAAAATCGTGTTACCTGGGTCAACGCGTCCCTTTAAGGAGCTCGTCTGCCCCGTTCGTTTACGCTTCCGTCTAATAATTATCGCCAGCTTCTCAGAAGTACAGCCGCGTTGGTGAACGTGTTCGCGGCCGTCGAAACAGGCGGACAAGAACGGCTTAGGAGGAACGGTGTCGTGGATTACACGAAAGCCGACCAGTTTTCTTCGTTATTACGAGAAAACTAATACGTACGATCGTAAAAGGAAGCAATTATGCTGTTCGCCCGTGTATACACGGTAATTAAACGTCATGCTAACAACAAAGTTGAATGGAGAATGCGTGGAAGATAATACCGGGTTACGTAGAGCGATACGAAGACCTAGTTTTAGCAACAGCTAGCCGCGATAAGGCTAGAAAATTCAAATGGTAACTTAAGGGCCGTGAAAAGCCAGCAACGCTTTTAAAGGTTTCGTAATGTTTACATAGATCTACACGGTACGTAATATACGGTGTTTATCGCTTTGAAATTTATAATATTTATCGCGTAACCGTACGTTTTTTTTTTTTTACCGCCGGTTTTTTCTCTCCCCTTCACGTTTTATCAGTCGAAAGCGCCGCGTCGCAGGAAAGCTTCGGTGAATGAAGCGTTAATTTATTCAACGACAGCGCATTGCCTCTTTTTGCCGAGCACGCTTCGGAAAGTTGTCAACGTAAACTATAAATACCGATGAAACGTCATCTTCGCGGTGGAAGCCTCGCAGTCGGCGTTCATTCGACGCTTTGATTAAATTCTTTTACCGACTTCCCTTTACGATAAGTACGCGGAGAGGGGGGGGGGGAGGAAAAAAAACGAGAAATAAATTCGACGAGAACGGAGAAACCGACGAACGTGATATCATTCGTAACGATCGCGAGTAGAAACGGCGGCGAAACGTAAATACGCCCGTATGAGTTTTATCGGTAGTTTTCTAGATCGTTCCTTTTCGGAACCGAAGACCACGAAAGTCGAGGAAATCGAGGCGGGCGACGAATTTGGTGGGACTCTCGATACGGGGTAACATTATCTCGGGACCACCTACGCTAGGCTCGTCACGTGTCGTCTCCGTCCGCGTATCGGTTCCCTCGTGGGACCGTGAAAAGGTTTTTCCACGAAGAGAAGCCGGACGAAGCGTGCTCTCCGCAGGAACGAAGAGAGAGACGACTCGTGCCTCGTGTTTCGTCACGAGCCAACAGCCCGGGCCAAAGGAATGCAAACGCGACGAATTTTTCTGGGAATCGGAAAAAGAAAAACTGGACCCAAACCGCGGTGGGGGCAGCAATAACACGAGAAAAGGTAGGTCTCGACTCGATCGGAGATAAGGGCGGGGGGACGGAACAGTCGAACGAAATGCGAGGAATGTGGAAAAGTAAATAGCGAGGAGGTACGCGTGTATCGAGAACTATCTCTATTATCTCGCGCGCTCGGATCGGGGAACGAGCACATGGTTATTAGATGACTCGTTACACGCTACGCAATATTTGGTTTGTTGGTAAATCGGAGTTGGTACATCGGATTGCGCAACGTGTTCTGCCCCCGTATCTTTCGCTGTGTTACACGTGTTACACTGTTTACGTACTGCGCGCCACGGCCAGATAAACACGCTTCTAACATCAATTTGAAAAAGCGTGATTTTTCGAACCGCCAAGAGGCTTGGTCGCACGAATGAATGGGGACTACACAGGCGTGCTCTGGTAGCCGAGATCGTAACTTCACGATCGATCGTTATCGTCTATTGTAATCGTCCCGAATTTCCCCGATGCATTAAACATTGCCTCGTGCCATCCTAACGTTTAAAAAGGTGGAATCACGCGGAAACGTACCTGAGATCCTCGTGGACGATCGACGAATCGAAAATCAGATATAGGTCAGGAAGCGTGATACTCGAGACTTTTCGTGAGACAGGAAACGACGCATCGACGGTCGAAGCGAACGGAGGCGCCGATGGACTTCGGATTATTCATGGGGTTGACACTACTATCTGGCTGGGTCTTTCACACGACGAACACTACTAACCAGCCCTCTCCCATTCACTTCCATTTCTAAGCCGCACCAGCGAGCTAACTGAGCCGCTGTAACGCGTGTGCGTCACGTAGATACGGAAGAATTACATAGCGCTACTATCGATTTGAAATTTTACGTCGGTTCGAGCCGAGATGAATGAGTCGTCGGGACGGCGGATCGCGTGTTGCGGAAAAACGGCGAGCGGTTACTCAACGCGTGGAATCACCCATTGTAGACGTCGGTTATTGATTTATATTTTCTCGATGACTAATCGGACGGTCGCGTCGTACACGGCGTTTCAGGAACGGTCGTTTTCGGTAAATCGTTCGCGTTATTATTATAATATAGAATTTTGGAATTCTATTCGCGACGCGAACGTCACGAAGGCGGCTATTAGATTCTTCCGCGACGCCTCGCGTTCGCGTTTCGATGCTGTAACGCTTCGAGGACGCACGGACGAAATTCAATCGCTTCTGTTCGAATTCGAGAAGCTTGCAAAGCACAACCACGTGGTTCGCCGACGAGGTTCCCTGTGCGCGCGGTTCGTAAACAAGAGAAGCGCGGGGGGATCCACCCCCGGCCGGTAAGTGGTTGACTCTTGTCTTATCTTCACGTGTCGCGACATTCCACGTTCTCACGTTCCGCAGATACGCCACCGTAACGTGACCAGAGTTCTCACGATGAAAAATCGCGGAGGAAATCGAACGACGAGCGGTCGAGGAGCCGAGTCGAAGGACGAGGAGAGCCGTAAACGAGAGTCGAAAACCGTTCCCGTGGCCTAGAGGCGTTCGGATTTTTTGCTCGGCGGCTAAGCGAGGAGAGAGAACGAGCAACAAGTGTCGCGTCCGTCGTGTCTATCGTGTCGGATCGTGCGTGAACGCGACAAAGAAAAACGCCGTGTTCGATTCGCGGATCCGGGGTTTCGAAGAGGTACGCGTAGCCCTTGAGTCGCGTGAGTTTATCGCGAAAGGTGCACGGTCTGCGACGTGGTTCCTTCACTTACCCACCAGCTAGGTGCTGACCTCCCACGAGAGAACCTCGGAGCGATGGCAGAGCGGAGAAAAACAGAGTGCGGTACGGTTCCACGTGCCGGAAGCGGGTATTAACGTATCCGTACTCCTCTCTCCCTCTATCCTCCTCCGTCTCGTAGCGTCCTCTCTCTCTCCCTCTGTCTCTGTTCGCTCCCCGTATTCTACGAGACGCGAGCACGCGGCGGACGAGTTCTGGCTTGCATACTGAGAGACGCGAGAGGCACGAGGAACAAGGCAGGATGCACGAGAGGCACACACTCCGTTCGCGGCAACAGTCGACCACTCGCGAGCGTAACCCAACGGCGACTCGACGAATCGTCGTGCAGCCAGAGCGCGGCCGTGCCCGCTCGAAACTCGATGGTAAGTCGACTGCACTGTGGACCGACCTGAAAAGTACTGGCACACGACCGACGGGCACGCATACGGCCAACACCAGACGGAGTCAGTCGTTGTCGAGCCCTCGAGGAAATAGGCCCGCCGTCGTCTCTCACTCTCGAGGGGACCTCGATCGAGCTCTCCGTTCGCATCGACCGCTACCGACAGCTGCCACTACAGCCCTTCCAACGCTCCTGTCGCCACGATCGGCTTATCCGTATGCACGAGGAGAGGGAGACGAACAGCGTCGCGTCGCCTCGCGCCGCGCCGACTGCCGGGATGCGCGACGACCGCCGGGAACCCCTCGAATTAACCACTGACAGGACGACCGTCTCTTCCTTCGACTTTATATTACCCCTATGCCAGGATGACTAGACCCGCTCGATCGCTGACGCCCGTTCCAAGAAACGGCTCACGATTCGCCGGGCCTGTGATGCCTGTGTTTAAAGGCGCAACAACACTCTGATTCACGTCGGCTATACTCTCTTCCCGACGCCGTGACAATGATTCACCCCGCGAGAGTTCGACTAAATTCTCAACGCTGCTCGTTACTCATCGATCGGACGCTGTAGTCGGAAGACACAGCGGGACAGGGTTTAAGGGAGCACTGTCCGTCGTTCCAGCGGGTCCGTAAAGATTTTCCGATGCCTCCTCCCGTTTGTTTCGACCGTACGTACTTCCCTCGCTCCGAGTTTCGGCGAAACACCGCGGGAAAGGAACGAAAAGAGGAGGAGAGAACGAGAGAGTGAGAGAGAGAGAGAGAGAAAGAGAGAGGAAGAGAGAACGACAACGAGACGCCGTGAGAGAAAACGAGACGGTGCGAGCGAACGGGAAAAAGAGGGACGGACCTGGAGGATTCGCGAAATCACAATCTCCGCGAACTCGAAACGAGGAGCCGTTCGTAAAGAAAACCTCGGCACGATACTCACAAACGCGACGTTATCCTCGCACCAAGGTATTTATCGCCTTCGAACGGAGGAGCGAACTTCCAACAGCGGCTCGGACGCACTGTCACTACTCGGCACACTCGGCAGCAATTAATTAACGAGCGCGCACCTCGTCCACACCGGTCGTCCCTTCGACGACCGCCTCCTGTACGGCTCGCGAGCCAAGCCAGGCTCACCTCGGAAGCGGAAAAGTCGCGATTAGCACCACGTGGCCCGGTGATTCTCGCGTTAACTCGCCGATTGTCATCGCGACTGCGTATCGTCAGGTCGTTGTTCCTGACGGTGGCGCCAGCCAACGCTAGCCCTAGCGAGGAGTCCCGGTTATCCGGCTCTATCTCTCTCTCGTCCTCCGATCAGCGTCCGTTGCGCGTCCCGAAACATGAATGGAATGCTTCCTCCGGCGGCCGATGTACGCGAGAGACGACGGCTCTCGAATGGAATGGGCCGGGAGAGCCTCCAGTCCAGGGACGGACCATTATCGTCGGAGCCCTTCGTAGGGCGAGGATCGTCGAACGCTCGTGGCCACGGGCCTTCTTCTAAGCGCTCCTTTTTTTCCAGAGTGGAACAGCGGACAGGGCAGAGGGATAACGTACGTGATTCGAATCGCGCGTGGACGATCGACAGGCGGACCCGACGAAATTTCGTTAGACGAGCGAGGTCGATTCGTATTCCGTTCGGTTAGATCGGAGGATCCGGTTCAAGTGGTAACGTAACGCGTGTCCGTTGTTCCACGAGCCTGTATTCTGCTCGTAGTTCGCTGGCTGTTCTCGGTTTTTCAGGCGAGAAGTATGCACGGACAGGTTTCCGTGGAGCCGTCGAGGTGTCGTGAAACATCGCCCGTCCGAACGATCGATGCGCCGTGCGCGACCGTGACGGAGGCGAACGTTTTCTAATTAAGAGGTATTCGGCGCCTTGATTAAACGAGTACGTCACTGGTCGCGCAATACAGGGAGGGAGAGAAAGAAAATCATTTCGCGCATCTGCGTGCGACTAAAAAACGGTTGTTCGGTGTACAGTGGAACGATTACGAGTATTTTCGTGCGCGTCATTGGTTGTTCAAGCTGTTTACACCGAGTTATCTGTTCGCGGCGATGAAAGGTGCCAGTGTGTACCCACGGTTTCTGGAAACGTGGGATAGAAAATCGCCGACGAGACGCATCCCGGATAGACCCGCGAATCGATATTACGCCTGTGTCCGTCTCTATTCTAATGACCGTTTTCGAAACGGGTTCCGCGCGCGTTGGCAGCCGCGTGACTAATTGGAAAATGTAGGTAAAAATCATTTTTCCTCGAACCGCCGTACGTGCCAACGTAGCGGAATAGATTATCGCTGGTTCACCGTTAACGCGTCGTTCGGTTATTGCGGCAGCCGTGGCTCGAGCGGAAAAAAATTCTAGGGTTTACGATACGGCTGTTAACGCGGACACCGAATTCAGGGGGGACGAGTCAGTCGTCGGAAATTTCGCCAAAGGAGATTCGAGGACGCTGGGAATAAAGGGAAATCGAGTTCCGTTATGTACCATAAAGTTAGAAGTCCGGACAAAGTGAGTATTGTCCCGATTTTCGAGCGGTCGCTGGATTATGGCAACCGTTCGAGAAAACCGTGCACTTTGGGAAAAACCAAGGAATCCAGAGGTCCGACATACTGGACGTTCCTTCGAGGATATAAAATTACTCGAAGGAACGAAAGGGAACGCGGTCAGAGACTTATCGAACGACTACAAGATTGATCGTCTTTTCTCGTATCGACCCCAAAATTCAGTACCAACCACCTGGAAGCAACGTGTACACCTGGTGAGCCCCCACAAAGGCGGCACGTAATATTTTCGAGGCTAACGGAGGAAGAAAAGAAGAGAGGAAGCGAGAACACAATGAACCGATTGTAGAACCACGAGCGAACACCGGAATGCCACGGAAATGTGCATTTCGAGTTCTTATCAACCTCGGTGGAACATCGTGCGTATCGACCCCGTCCCCTACTCCAGATTCATATCGGTTGAACCGCTAAAAATAATTCCGACCTTTCAGACGCTCCTCCGTAACTACCCTGGCAATCGCTGTGACAACAAAACGGGCGAACCGTTTAGCGAATTCAGCTGCGATTCTAGCCAGGTACCCGTTTAATGGTATACCCAATAGACGATACCCTCACGATCGTTAGGAATCGGCATTGTTGGCTAGCGGCGTACCTCGCGCTCGATACGATCGCCCAGATCCCATCGAACGAGGCATCGAGATCGACGAAACCAGATTTCGTAAAGCGGGGGAAGCTTCGCGAGACGAGCAGATATCGTTTCGAAAAGTTGCACGATAATAAGAGAGGCGGATGAGTGAATAAAAGAAAAGAAGAAAAAAAAAAGGAAAAAGACGCGTGACGGTGTCATAACCGGTCGAGAGTACGATGAACCACTCGCGACAGGGCCCCCGGAACGACAGAGGAATGGGACATTCCATTCGGTGCGCGTCGTTAATTACCACTTTCACCCGTGGCTGCGGAAAAGGAGTCGGCGACGGGGCCAGGCGGTGCCGATCGATTTTAGGCACCGGCTGCTACGTCGACGGGGGCCTTATTGTGGGACCCCTGACTGTCGGTGTCTGGCCGTGCCCCGGCTGCACCGGAGAATGCCTTCAGCCTCGCCAAACTAGACGGCGGACTGGTTTTTGCCCAATTTAGATCCCCTATTGTTCGCCCCGGGTTGGAATGAAAATAGAGGAGCGAGCACACGCGGTCGTATCCTGGCCCGCGTCTTGCATAGGGAAACACGCACGAAACGAGGGTATTAACGCGGCCTTCGAGCTGCCGTCCGATTACGCTACCCGACACGACTGCGTATTTCTTCCACGCGTCGATTTTTGCTCCTCGTTGCCGCTCGCTTCTCGATCGCGTTTCGCGAACTAGCTAATTCCCTTCCAGCTGGTAGCCATTTTTGTCCGCGGCTTAGAAACGATCGGGGCATTGGAAGAAACTTTTGTCGATTCGAATGGGTTTTTTTTTTAACCAAGAAGCGTGTAAATGTTCGCGAAACGTGCGTGCATCCCAATTAACCCTCTCGTGCAATCAATAAAGGTTGGAATAAAGTTGGAAAGCTTAGGAACCTTCGAAGTACCGACTGCGGAGCGCCAGCGGTCTGATTATCGACCGAAGGAACCTGTTTTTCCAGTACCTAACTGTCGAACAAGCTACCTGATCAGTGGCAGGTTAAGTCTCATTGTTTTCGAATTTACATACCCAAAATATGCTCAGAGCCATTTATCGTGAACGAGATATAGCGCGGATAGATCGTTCGACGAAACTTTCCGTCGTACGGAACGAAATTCGATAGCAACGTAAAAATGCACATCCGAGACTCGTCGATTCCTCCGCCTAGCGAAGTAGATTAACCGCGAGTACACTTTACGGGGAGCATAAAATTTAGGACACTCGTTTAACCGGTAAAACTTTCATCGAGCGTATCGTTAAATATTGAAAGACCGGAGAAGTAAAGTAACACAGCTGTAATTAAAGCTAGGCGTCCACAGTTCTTTGAACCGGCGGGAATAATGAAACGATTTTCATTCTGCTACCCGATTCCGGACGAGGATGAGTTACTGACCGAGTAATTTCATGGATACTTGCCCAACGGGTTACCCGTTATACAGAAGTGCAATTTTAATTCTCCGTACGTATCGCGTCGCAATGCAGAGGGGCCCGCTAAGCTGCTCAAACTTCGAGGATAGGAAAAGGTGCGCCCGTGTTTTACGTGAGGTCAATAATGGGTATAAAAATACAGTTCGCCTGTTCGACGAAAGAATTCTAAACGAGACCTTAAAAGAGAGGGCCGATCTCATTCGGGTCGGTGAAAAAAGGAAAACCATTGAGATTTCCAGGCTCGCGCAGCTCGAGTTCCAGTCTCGACGTGGCACTTGGTTGAAAAATTTGCGTGGATTCGACCGGCAAGTTTTTTCCATTAAGATGGTAGGACGGAACGCTCGGTGGCGAAGCGAAATTGCAGATTGCGGTGCAATTTCCGTGGCGACGGCGCCGCGTCGCCTCGAAGATCAATGCTGATCGAGGACGCAACCCCGCGTCGTGCTTCGGTCTGGTTTCACCGTGCCGAGAATGAAGAAAGGGGCAGAAGAAGAAACTGTACGGCCACAGCTGTACAGCAACAGGGGACCATTACTTCGAGACCAAAAGAACGACCGAGACGGCTCGGGAGAAACTTCTTCGCGCGACTCGCACCTGTTGAACTTTCGTGAGCGTGCAACTCTCTCGTCGAATTACTGTAATTGTGCAAAATGTTCCTTAACTGATTAGCTCTTTAACAGATACGATCGCTCTCCGTCTGAAAGCGAGCGCGTTGCGCGCTTATTATTTACGCGTCTCGAATTCGAGAAACCCAGAGCTGTTTCGGGAACGTTTCACCGATCAGAGCGGCGATTTCGATGCGACGCGTCGATTTCAATGGCCTCGACCTTCGAATCTCGTCGCGTTTGGTTCCTCGATGGCTGCTCGCGGATAGAAAAGGGGCCAGAAATGGTCGAAACGAATGTAAACCGTGCTGAGCAGATAAACGTCACTGGTGATCGATTAATTTCTCGCAATCGCGTTCCGCTTACGGAATGCCGTTATCGCGCGCACGCTTTTGCGCCCGTATCGAAGGAAATCGGTCACGCGGCTGTCGCGATATTTCCCGTCGCGGAAAAATACGCGTTTCCCTTTCGCGGCGGCTTGAATACCGGGCAGGCGAAATAAAAGGCGCGCGGTGCAGGTGGAAAATCGGCGTGCAGGTCGCGGAGGACGCGGGGGCCGCCGCGCAGGTAGACACGCTTCAGAGGCCGCGGAGGCGACTCGGGGGAACGAGGAAGAGGTCGAGACGCGGAAAAAAGGAGAGGCGAACCTTGAGAGGTGCGCGAGGCCGCGCGAGACCCGGCGGATGAAGTTCAGAAAGAGCGGAAAGTCCCGAAAGAATCGAAAGGTAGGTCGAGGTAAAGCCGCCGGTCGAAATGACGACGCCGTAGAAAGAAGACGGGACCAGTCCGAGGTGGAGATCGGCGTGAAACAGAAGAACGACGCGGAACGGGTTGAAGGGAGAAATTTTTAGCCGTGGAGGGGGGAGCAGGAGTCGGGTAGACGGCGTAGCTCGGGCATGGTGGAAACGAGCCACGAAGACGTGACGTATACACTCCTGAAGAGCGTGGTATAGTGCACCATGGTGTAGCATGGGACAGTTCAAGTGGGAGAAACCGTGTATGACCGGCCTCAAACGTAAGCCAGTCCCGTGTGAACGACCGTGAAGAGAGCTTCGAACGAAACTCGATCAAGACCTCGAACGATTTCGTTGCTCCCTGCTCGAATTCGGTTCTCGATTCCTTGCGGGATCGATCGAACGAATCGCTCGACCGACACGGGGGGATTTTATCGGGCGAAGGTAGATCGGATCGTGCTCCAATAATTAGAAAGTCGAATAGTCCTGTCAGTGGGTGCCGATTCCATGGAAAGTCGGTAACGCGCGTCGGACGGATTTACGCGAGTAGATTTACCGATAGTGTGCAAAGGGATCAGTGCAGTTTTGTGACAGAGGGTGAAGTGATCGACGAGTACCGCGGAAAAATCATGTAAAAGAAGCCCAGCCAAGGAAGTAGAGTTCGGGATGCGAGAGAAAATCCTCGCGGTCGTTGGACGTTTCTAAAATCCGTGAGTTCAAGTGAAACTTCCTGCTTAATCGGGACACGCGGCGTATCTCCGTCCGACGTCAGCCCACATCGCCAGGCACGGTGAAACACTGGCGCGGCGCGGCTGCGATACAGGTTAAAAAAATACGAGAAAGCTGTAGGGACGGGAAGAAAAAACGCAGAGGTAGCTCTCTAAGACGCGTTGCGAAACGCAGCGAGAATAAGGTGACAAACGACCGAAAAGCTGACGCGTACACCGGACCTATCCGCGGCCAAGTAGGTCAACCGGCGTGCGCGAGAGTGCGAGACCGAACAAAAGAGACGAAGAGAAAAAAAAAGAGCCACCGGTGGAAGGATAAGACGAGGAGAGGAAAGAATGGTGAGACGGGGGCATTGAAGTTTCCACGATGCTCGACGTTTTTACTCGGCATAGGCTCGCGATCCAAAATGGCGGCGATCGGCTGGTATCATGGCACGTTTTACAACGATAGAGACTGGTCCAGCCGCGAGCACTCCTGAACAGATCCTTCCAAGTGTCCTTGACATTAGCCTGACCTTGATCAGGACGACTAACCGCGGTACACCTCTCGACCGCACCACGCCAAAGGAATCAGGATGGTAGGGCGCATGGCGTCGAAGGTCCTAGTGACCTTGTCGCTCCAAATCCTGCTAGGTAAGTGGATAGATCCTCGTGCCTGGACGAGTACCCAACTAGCACCTGGTATCCTTATGTAAGGACACAAATTGATACGACTACGTAATTAAAACTTTAGGCCTTCGTCTATCCGTGTTTATCCTGAGAGATTAGACTTCGTAAAACACGAATCGTCTACGATACGTTCGTTTTAAAGGACAATGCGGTATTTCGATAGAGAAGACGATTCGTGGTTTCTCTTGACGATGAAACGCTGCATCACTGACGCTAGACGATCGCCACGGATTAACATTTTCGCGTAGAATCGCGAGCATGCACGAGGAATGTTCCGCCGTGACGATAATTGTCGTCAGCCGCAAGGTGATGCAAATATTCGACGAATTAACGCGTGAACCTGTTTGATGGGCTTTCGAAGCAGCCACGTGCGGTCGAGTTTTAAACCGGTATCTTGACCTCTGTCGAAAATCTCGCGACGATCCACCGGCAAGATCGATGTAAAAACCGATACACTTGTCGTTGGAATTTCCATCCGAGGCAACCTGCGGCGATCGCGTCGCGAAATATTACGGCGACATTGAAACGATCGCTCGCACCATTCCCAGAAATGTCGATAACCATCGGGGAACAGTCGAAGCCAGTTTATAAGCCGGGATAATTATAAAGATCGAGTAATTGATTCCTCGTAATTACAGTGGGAACAGGTAATAACCGATAATTTAGCATTTCCACGATGCAGACATCTAGGTAGGCACACATCCGGTTCCATACGACTTTGTGCTTAATACCGAGCGAGGTGTATAAACAATTTACAATGAGAACCTTACAGCTGCGAAGTAACGTTGCGACCAGAGCCGGGCGAGCGACGTGGAAAAAGGAAAACGAGAGGTTCGACGACCCGCCAACACTTAACCGTCCTATAAATATTTAAAAGCGATGCAAAGTCGTCGAGTATAATTAACTCCTCTCGCGTACCAGAGTGTCATCGGTCCTTCCGTCGCGCGAAGACGAAGCTCGGCTAATTGCGGGGGGGTAAATGAATCGAATTGACAAAATCGAGGCGCGAACCAACACTCGCGAAACAAAACACGCGTCATAGCCGCGTTTCAGGAGCGACAGAGGAGAAAGCTGCAAGCATGACGTGCATTCGCGTTCTGGCACGTACCTGTTACCTCGAGATTTTCACGACCCAGACAAGTATGCTGCTCGATAAAAATTTATGCTTTCACGGCTGGTCGCTGTGACCAACAGTTTTTGTGCGCGGGGCTAAAAAGCGGTGTGGTCTGGTCGTGAAAATTGAAAAAACGGGGTAAAAATGGAAACGCGTTCGAAATTATTACGGATTACAAGCTTTCGAGCTCGAACGGTTCATTGCCTTATGCAAATTCCACATTTTTCGGAGCCCAAACGTGGCTCGATCGCGAAGGCCCACGAGTCATCGAGGCGGAAGCCTTGGCGCAATTAAACGGCGCCCGCGTGTGGGTTTCGTAATTTCTTCGAATTTCATCTCCTTGTCGTCTCGTTTACGTAACGCGAGGAATTTACGTGAGACAGCCACGGTGATCGCTAATGCGGATGAACAACAGCACAAAGGAACGTATCCGGCACGGGGTTTCGTCACTCGACTTTCGCCCAACAACCACGTTAGTCGTGAAAGTGTCACGAAATCGCGTGGTACGCGGTAGAACGGAAAGTCGATTGGTTCGTCATTCTCCAAAAGGAAGTACGAACGATTCCCGATAAATATTCGTCATACGAAATCTGCTGACGCTCCTGGAGCGGGTCTACGAACCTCGAGTGAATGAAGCTAAATTGCTTGCTTTCAAATCGATTTCCCGCGACACTGATATGATAAATGAACTGTTATATGAATCATCCATCGCGCGCACGATCGCAACGATAGCTGAACGAACGCGAACGCCACGTGTGGATAAGAAAATCAGGATCTCGTCGAGCAAGGTACCGAGGGAGAGCCTCTGATCTGACCAGCTACTCGGAGCCACGTGTCGAAGGTCGAACCCACTCGACACCTGTCGAATCCGAAGGCTGTGGTACCAAATGTCACGTTTACCGGCGAAAAGAATAAATATTAGGCTGGAATGGTGTACCGTTAACTCTGCCGTTACCGCCTCGAGAGACGGCGCATAGCTCGGTCTACGCTTCCACGAATAAACCCCTTCGACGTTTCTTTCCTCCTCTTCGAAGCCGTGTTCTTTACGCGGTTCGAATTGCGTCACGGGGTCATAAGCTGCCTCACGCGGGCTCTAGATACATCTACAATAAACCAGCACGGGCAGCCAGCGAAACTGGCGATTTCCAGGGGGTTTGTCCAGATGCATCGCCTTTATTGATCCTCCTTTTACCCATCCGGCGTAGGAATCAATAATGGCGGCGTGATCGACTGCTCGCGAGGCCGGCGTTTATTTCGAGCGGACAAAGGAGGGTGTAGAGAGGCGCGATGAGAAAAATGCGGTTGAGATTAGTAAGCGGAGATAGACGGTTGTTAATCCAGCAGACGATTCCATTAGCAGAACCCACTCGCTGGTAAATATTATCATTGCTGTACGCGTGTATCCGAGCAGGCAATCGAAGCTATCTAGAACCGGTAATATTTTTACGGACGCTTCGCTCACGAGACAGAACTGTGTTACCTCGTTACGTCTCGTAGGCGCGTGGTGTGTTTACCGTGAACTTCGCCGCGAGAGAGAGAGAGAGAGAGAGAAAGAGAGGTCTTTTAACTCTTGCATTTTCTCGAAACCGCTCGAGAGCATCTCGCGCTTAGAAAAAAATCCCCCGCGGCGGCCGTGCAAGCTCGTCGCCGGTGGAAAGTATCACGAAAGGGAGGATCGAGAACGAGCACGTGCCTAATCGGTAGATCTTTCCTCGTTTCGTGCGAGATGATCGCGTGCGTGGCCGAGACGGGCAAAAATGCATAAAATGGAATTAATTAGCGAAGTAAAAGTTGCACCGATTCGAAAAGAGCAATTAAACCGGGGAACGCATCGCTAATTATTTCGGGTAACGAGTTGTTGGAGTATTCAGCGTGCTTGAACCGGGAGAGAGACAAAGAGAGAAGGAGAGCCTACTACCAGAGGATTCAGGACAGCGGCGAGGTTCCGAACCTGGCCAAGAGACTGCATTCCGTTCGTTGCGACAGAATCAACCATGCAATTCACCTACATTCTCACGGGATCTCTATCCGTTGCTCTCACGTTAGCAAGGTTATGGTGTTCTCGAACACCGTTACTCGTTCGCGGCGTGCAGCCCGCGCTTAGAATTATTATAGATGCGTCGATCGAAATGGGAAACGAAAGTCCTGGCGACACGCGCGCTACCAACTGGCTCGCTGATGGGAATCCACGTCGGATAGGAAACGTAAACGGCCACAGTCACGCGATTTCGACAGTGCGATCGATTAATTAACGGCTGACGGAACAATTTCGAGTCGCGAACAGATGTAACGATACCAGAAAGTGGAACGTATCGTTGAATGGGAGTCGCCATCGGTTTTACCACGCCAGTTAAGACTGCAGCAGCCTCGTAATTCACCTACTTAGATTCTCACGCTATTTGATAACGGCCGCGTCGTTCCAGATGCGATACACGCCTTGGAAACCAAGTCGGCTATTGTCCGCCTTAACGTCGACAATTAAAACTGTAATTTTCACGACGCTAGCGAAGGCGAACCGTGACTGGAAGTTCAACGAAATGTCGCGATGTCTTTTTGAAACAGCGAATCGATGTCAGAGAAGCGACTTGGGTTGTTCGTCGATATATTTTCCTAGCGTTTCCGGAGGAATCGAAGAGGGAACATCGAGAGCACGATGTTCATCGAGTAGAACGAAGCAGCGATTACCTTAATTGCAACTGCGAACGGGCAACTGTTCGAAAAATCGTGTCGCTTCGTACAATTCCTAATTAGCGATTGATCGTAGAGGGCTGTCGCGATCTACAAGAAGCAGGAAATATTGTTCACGAAGAACGCGATGCGACGTATCGAAAAGTGAAGTTGAGCTTCGAAGCCATCGATGTACCTTTCATCTACCTGAACGATTTACTGTTGCGTTAACCAGGAATTAACGATCAACAGCGAACCGTAAAGATCGGTGTACGCGATTCAACTCCACGACTGGCTTCGTACCTAATCCCGCCTTTAATGAAACGAACCAGCCCCGTTAGAACGTTGTTCTTATTATCCCGTTAACAACAGGAACTGTCTCGGGCCTCGGGTATTCCTCGAAACAGTCGGTCATAGACGGTGAAAGCTCTGAAAAGAAGGAAAAAGTCCGCGGAGGAAAATGATACTGTAATATGCACACTTTCTACGAGACAAAGCCGAACGTGTCGTTCGCGGGCTGCTGCCTCTCGACAAGATCGAAGAGCACGCCGCACTCGAGCGCGTACTCGCGTGTGTTGCTGCACACAGCGATCGAAACGGTTAATTACATCGCCTGGTGGTATTCCAGATTCCAGCACGATATTCAGGGCACCGATCGCCGCTATCGAACGACGATGATCTACGCCAACCGGCCAGCGGTCGTAGTTTCACTTAAATTGCTTCGCGCGTCGTTGAATTGTTGCATAGAAATCTCCCATTGTTTCCCTTCCCCCCTGTCTGACAACGGAATTTCAATGCACGCCCGCCTCCTGCGGTAAACGCGCGGATCGTAAAACGGTTGGTGTCGCGAGCGTTCCAACGAGGTGCAGTAAAAGCGATATTAAACGTTGGAAAGTCGAATAAACGGGCTGACGGCAGGGGCGAAATCGTGAACCGCGTTGATTGCGTCGTAAACCGCGTAATCCGCGAGCGGGGATTAAAAAAGAAAGTCCCGCGCGATTGATCGCCGCCCAAAATCGTAACCGTATCGATACGACGATGTCAACGAACTTGCTGCCACCACCCCGGTTTTACGCGAGAGGAGAGGTGTGACACGAGCGGCGGGAACACCGTGGAACGAAAGAACAACCAGGAAAGAGATAGTAGTAATTTCATACGCGTCACGTCCACGGTTGGTCAAACCACTCGATACCGGATTGGAGAATGTCAACCGTTCGAGTACCGTTTTCCTTCCCGATCGGCTCGTGGATCTTCTCGATTTTTTGCGCCTCCCGATCGCGGCCCTTCCACGGCTAGCGACGACGCGGCGTTTCTTGCGACTACCCAAGCGATTTAAGTGGATCCCTGATTGATCGAACGATCCAGCCTTCTCAAACGATCTTCACCTTCCGACGCTAAACTCGCGGCAAGAACGATCGAACGATATCGCGTGAAATAATTGTAGAGTACCGATTCTAGCCAGATTGTTTAATTATGTACAGGTGTCTCGGCTATCCAAAACGATCGAACGTCCTCCCGTCCCTCTCAAGAGGACATAATTCTCAGTGCCAGCGCGTACACGGGCCCGGAAAGGACCTCCAGCGTGTTTCATCGCGATGGATCACCGACCTTCCAAAGAACTGTCCCAGCGTTTCAGCTCGAAAGCTCGAAGAGCATCAACGGCTACGACAGAGACGACGCGAGGTTCGAGCACGGCAACGCCAGGCACGAGGAGTCCATCGACGAATTGACATCCTCGAAACACGTGGACCAGATCGATGGGAACAACATCGAAGTTAAACCGGGTGAATATTATCAGTAAGTCGGACTTGTATTCTCGAAGAATCGTGAAATGGCGGTGACGAGAGCGGAAACTCGAATGAGAGGATGTTTTCCCGGTTATTGTTGCAGCATATCACCAACAACCAGCGAATCCATGTCGGGGGAAGGACAAGGGGCTCCGCAGAGACCAAAACTCTTGTCGGAGCCCCGTCAAATGGCTGGAGTGTCGAACCAACAGGCACATTATTTGCAAGCTATAGATCAACAAAGACGAGCTCGGCAAGAGACCCCGAGGATCTATAGCGAGCACGCTCCACCGCCCATTCTGCAGACCGCCTCGCCAGGCCATCGACAGGCAAATCCTGACATACAGGACATCATCACGGGTATTGTCAAGTTGTTGAATGGGAACGTGAACGTGGCCGCCAACACGGTGAGACCTCTGAGGCCGATTCAAGCCACTAGGTACAGCGATTTGTGAATGGTGTGCGATTGCAATTATCAATCGGCTGTCTAAGCGTGTCTGATCGTACTTTTCCAGAATTAATAACAGAGGACCACCGAGAATATCCGACGTTCCACCGTTACCACCCGATTTTGACACCCCAGGAATGAATCCTCCACCGCCGCCAGATCATCCGTACCCTTTCGAAAAACCACCAGCACCGGATAGACCGATGGTCAATCAACTACCACCAGAGAGGCCGATCAGACCGTTCGTGAACGGAGTTCCCTTGCCAGAGCAGATCGTACCGCAAGGAAATCGTCCATGGACTTGGAATCGTCCTGGTAACGTGGCTGTTTAAGACCTCGCTCGTACCGTTTCTCTTGGTTCTAATCGGAATTTTCGCACTTACAGGTGGAAACAGGCGGCCAATACCCCCGTACAAACCACTGCCGCCATCGTCAGATTCCACTTTCAATCGTGAGAAGGAACAAGACGATAAGCACTCGGATAAACCTCAGGCTGACCTGAATTCATCGACGGAGGAATCCACCACGAAAAAGGAAGACACCGATCAGAATGAAACCGCTACGAACGTGGTCAAGAACGCGACCAAGAGCCACGAGGAGAGTAACAACAAAAAAGATAAGGTCGATTCGAAGACTACCGAAAAACCAATCAACGAGGAGCCAGCAAAGGGTTCCGAATCTCAGAACCCCAAAAAAGAAAACAAACATCAATTCCCGTTCAAAGAGAATAAGGTAAATATCGAAAGTACGTCGCCAGCTGTGATTGAGCCTAGCCACGACGACGAAACGAGCATCGCCAAGCACGAAGATTCACCAAAACCTGTGATCCCGTTGGAATCGCCGATCAAACCTACGAAAACGTTGAAAATCAACGACTCTCACAGACCCAGTTCCAGCGTGATCAATGAAAAGTCGAACAGTAAAGAAGGCATACCTAAGACGTCGACGAAATCCTACTCCACGTCTACGTTGAATATCGAAACGAGTTCGTCGGTTCAGATAATCGAGCTAACTACGACGAAAACGGTGGCCCATTCGAGCGCGACCTCGACGAACAATGGCCCGAATAATACTGCGAGCGCATCGAGCACGATTGCTTTGGAACCGAGCAAATCATCCGTTCTCGAAAGCACAATCGCGTCGAGCATGTCAACTCCGACTGAGAATTTACCCTCGATTTTCACGAGGACCTCGTCGACCACGGAGAAGAGTATAGTTCACACGCCGGTCTCTAATACGTTCTCCAAGAACTCAGGTGGGGTGAAATTGCTTTTTTTTTTCTTCGTTCGATAAGACAGTATCGCATTCTATAATGAATTCCTCACGCAGCTCTAACGAACAAGCATGCTCGATTAGTTTCCTTTGTAGAGGAGGTCTGGCAAGCCGTCATGCTCAATTAATTTCCTTTGTAGCCCCTACGGATCGCTATGCTTACCGACCCCGACCCGGGATCGTCCTCGATGATACCTTGGATTACACTGGGTCTCAAGGGCTGGCTACTCAACGACCTTATGCACCTCCCAGACACCCGCCACTGGGTGATATTTTCGATGTTACAGTCTCAGCCATTCAAGGTCCTGGTGGAAGTTCAGGTAAACGTTGATACCATTAATTAAACGGTGGGACTTTCACCGATGATTCTAATTATCGTGGTCGATCGTCAGGCGAAGGCGTTAGAGTACCAGTGAATGGTGGAGGAAACGTGGATGTGATCCTGACATCAGCTGTGGAGGGCCAAGGATTTGTGAGTATCGACGGGAAGAGGACCTACTTGAACCTGTTCGAGAATTCAGATCGAACGTCGACGCACGTGCAAACTCAGCCTCAACCGACCAGGACGCAAGCACCTCCCATTGTTGGAACGGGGTTAGCGTAACTTCGAGAATTTCGACCGAGAACACTTGATCTGTGAATTTTCATTGCTGTCTCTCCTACAGATTTGCGATTGCCCAGCCAGATCCACCGACTGCAACCCCTCGACCTAGTGGGCCGATTCGAAGGCCAACGTTCCACAAGAGACCAACCCAACCTCCCGTCAGAATTGATACTTGCATCGTGGGTGACACGAGCACCTGCGACATCAGCCAACACGAGGCTTGCGCCACTGTTCAAGGCGTGTCTGCCTGCCACTGCAAGCCAGGATTCGCCAGACTGCAGCATTCGTTGCCATGCAAAAGTTCGTAAATATCTCGCCGTTCTGATTATTCTAGATGCTAATTCGGATGACATTCGTTAAACTTCGTCTTGACATTTTCTCGTTAGAAATCATCAGCATCGTGGTGTCCATCAGAGTGGACAAAATTTATGATAGAAAAGTCGTCTGGGACCGAGGGTTCACCGACCGCGATTCCGACCCCTATCAGACCCTGGCTTACGAAGCGAATCGAGCTGTGAGTCAACTTAATTTTTAATTACTCTACTGAGAAGGTATACGAATACGAAAGAACTTGTTTCTACGGTTTAGATCGAGTCTGCCATGTCGATGACACCATTTTCGGACGAGTACATGGGTTCGTTCATAAATGGACTGTACCAAGGAGACGTGAGCCAAGGACAAGGTGGAGTCTTCGTGAACGCAACCCTGAAACTCATTTATGAACCGAGAACAATTAGACCGAGTTTGGCAGGGGAGCTGCAGAGGCATCTGCTCGGTGTTATTCACAGAAGGAGTAACAATATAGGGAATAGTGCCCTTTACGTCGAGAGCCCTGCTGGGTCTATATCAAATTTACAAGGTCAGCCCATAGAAAAAAAAATAATGTTCGATGCATTCGCATCTGCTTCGCAATGGCGACTTAATCTGTGCTTCGTTTCGTAGATTTGGACGAGTGCGCGTCGTCAGAATTGAACGACTGCCATTCTTCGGCAATTTGTACAAATAACTGGGGTGGCTTTACTTGCACTTGCAATTCTGGATTGAAGGATCCCCACAAGGATGACCCCAACGAATCTGGCAGGACCTGCATCTCGTGTCCTTCCACGTATTGCAACAATCGAGGGTCGTGTTCTTATCAGGGCGACCACATGCAGTGCACGTAAATATATTAAACTACGTAACAGTAATGAAAAGATCTGCTTCTTTGTTCTAATTTTTGTCCATCTTAAAGATGCACTGGAAATTATTATGGTGCTCAATGCGAGGTCGACGGAGAGGTCTTGGGTGTAGCAATAGGAGCGTCCGTAGCAGCTTTAATAATTATAGTTTTGACACTAGTGTGTCTGGTTATGTGGAGGTCGGTACCATTTCTCGGAACTTTTGCGCGTAAAAACCAGAAAGTTTCAAAATCTCTTTCCACACGTGTTTCAGTCGAAGATGGTCGCGCGAGCAGAAATCTGTTGGCTCTCCAGTGTACGGTTACATCCAGGGTGGCATACCTGGTACGCTTCCAGGAACCCTGGCAAGGGTGGGTTCCGTGGGTACCCTTGCTTCTGTGAAACAAGGACCACCGACCAATCTGCCACCTTACATGTGGGCACATTTTGGCGACCATATGGCAACGGCCAACGTATACGCTGTACGTAATAAGAACCCTCATGGTCCTTCGAGTTACTTACACGAAAAGCTCAGCTCGTCTGCTCCAATTAGGGAACTCGAGGGACAAGGGAACGGAACGTTGCGCAGTTTCGTGTATATTTAACATATTCGACTGGTAAAACATATAAACAAACTCTTGTCTGATTTTAGACGGAGCCCATGGGTCCAACCAGGCCAAGTTCCGCAGTGTTCGGGTATCCACCCATCAATGTCCATGGGACGTTACCACCAGTGCCACTGCCAAGACTTCAAGCGCCAACGAGACCACGACAAAGACACCAACCAGATCCGGACAGCTCGGATTCCGAGCCGCAGGATAAAGACAGGGCTGATCTGATCCCGCAGCACAGTGGTTTCCACGTTCCCAGGCCAAAGTCTAGATCATCCTTGGCAGTGAGTACTCGCTTTTCCGATATGTCACTCCCTACGCTCGGCTGCCTCTGATATTCGATGATACTGCTATTTCAGAATCAAAGCGGAATCTACAACGACGTAGAATACGACCAAGGTGACGTTCACCATTTATCGAAAAACAATATTCCGATGTCTACTTACAGGCCGTACTATCGAACCTAAAATCCGCAAAGAGGGTGGTTATATCTCGATAAGGTCATCCGTGTCGCGAAACGAAACGGGAGAACAGATTTACCTAGACATTCTAATCGAAGTCGCAACTGATATCGGTTGCGTTTAAACAAAGTTAAAATAAAAAAAAAAGACCGAACGTTGTAGAACAACGAAAGGGAGGGACGAAATTAATGCACCTAAGTACGTACGTTCGTAACATTGTTCGCGTCAATGTAAGTCAATTTCAGCATTACTTAACTTCTAGTTACTTATCCACTACTACTCTATAAATATTTATTATTCTAGTATTACCTTCTCGAAATAATTTAATACCTTTGAAACGTTAAAAAAAAAGAAATAAAGAAAGATGTTCAGGCTGTTTTTCCTTAAGGAATTGCGAAATCGAAGGGTGCATACTGAAGGATTAGTATTATAGTAATTGCTCCTTCTAGACATTAACTTAATATTTGTATCACTGTTAGTTATTTATACTACACCGTTCAGCAATAAGTATCGACGAAAACGCGATGCAAACTGACACGCAAATTTGTTAAATAAATATTCATTACTTTCCTATCGCGTGTCACTTTGCAGTTACTATTCTCTGGATACTTATCGCTAAATTAATGGGCAATGCAGCAATACCGCATGTAATATCGTTTATGTTTTACGCAAACTTAAAGGAGAGTGTACTGGTAACTAAAAAGTCACTCAAGTATACGGACTGCGTTGCGTATAAAAAAAATTACTCCACGGTACGAAACGAGACGCAAAGATCGACGGACAGTACAGAAAATGCTCGATGATGCGTGCATCGCGTTGCGGGATGTTAATACGATAATTCACCATGTAACTTCTGTAATTATACATTATATATTTTTGCAAATTGAATACAATATACATTTGAAAATTCATGCGCCCCGTCGCTTCTCTTTTATTCGTTTCTTTTTTTTTTTTTTAATTCTCCGATGCCTAAGGTACAATCTTCAACAGTGTAACCAGATCAAACGTACGCCGGAAATACTGTGCGCATAATGAGCAAAACGTTAAACCCTTTGTTTTAACGGTAACTTTAACAAACACCAAGTATCTCGTTAAAATACGATGAACGGAGAATCGAAAATCCAGTGTGCTGAAAAAAAAGGTATCGGTGAAACGCTTAGCGATCGTTCGGATACGTTCGTGGGAACAAAAGTTTCGTCGTATCGAACGGCTCTGTCGAGAGCGGGGAAAGTAATACGGGGAAAGTGAAATAACTCGCACGGGAATTGAACTTCGATTACCATTTTGGAAGTATTCGACAGTATTGTTTCGATCGTTTCACTGCGCGTTAACGATAAACGTGGCACCTGACCTGAGAAAGAGGAGAGAGGACCTTGGAGCGTGTGATGACTCGTAAAGATTTAAAAAGGTACATTGATAAAATTCCAAAGCTGAGACGAACGGAGTGCATCCATTTATAATAACTGATTATAGACTCGAAAGACAAAGTTTCTAAACAGAGGTTTCTTTCCTCTTTTTATAATTCTCTGTGAACATGCGAAACATTGTGATAAAAGTATCCGTGATTCATTCCTTCCCTTCGGGATCGTAGAATATGTATGATATATCGCAGAGTGAGAATGATAAGAGAATAGGTTATCAAACGTCGATAAATTGGTATAATTCAACATTCTCGACTAAACTCTCTTACCGGTGTATCGAAATTGATACAATATAATTAAATATATCGATATAATAAATATGAAATATTGATAAATATATATATATATGTATGTATATGTATACAATATATATATAATAATAATCATCATCATAATAATATATAATAACTTCTTCAGATATATTTAGTAGTATCTTGAACGATAAAGAGATTAGGTCTTTTTTCCATTTTTTTTTTTCGTTTTTCTTTCATTTTCTATTTTGGTAATCGAAGGTATTACACGCTAAAAAAATCGGTCCCGGGTTTTCCACACACGATGCCGGTGTTCACGTAAGTGCGACAAGACTGTCCCATGTCACGTATCGTACCCGACATCAGAAAGATACATTCGGTGACTAGGTATTACGTAGTCGCAGATTACGGTTGCTTACAAGTACGTATGCGAATAGTAGTAACATGGTATACGTGAATTGGAGAGAAACACATGTCGATGATAAAGACAAAGAGATCAAGTGAATGATTCTGGAAGGCAAAGAGTGGACGAACTCTTAAACTATCGACGTGACTCTCGGTTCCTCGTCTTTTTCAACGACTCCTTCTCTTCTTCCTTTCCGTCCGTTCGACGAACCGATAGCCAGCCGTTTTGCGTTCGCCTGTCGATCGAATTTCCCGTCGAATCGTTTCACGCCAAGTCAGAGCGAAAGACAACTGGTTTGCTAGTGCGTCTACTGATACGATACAATCTTGATGCTATTTCCGAGTTATTTTTCAGCGGTATCGCGTAAGAATCTGCATGCCAATACAAGTTTGCCGTTTCGAAGCTTCTTTTCGAGAAGAACTGTTACTGGAATACTTCGAAAGATGGTAAGCAAGTGAAAAGTAACGGAGAAACCTACTACGTACATAAGCAGAGTCTAAGTTCAGAGTAATTCTCTCTTTTCTTTTTTTTTTTTTTTTTTCTTTCTTTGGAAGATCAAAAATCCCGAGTTTTCGTTGTTAAAATTCTCTGTCAGGATTCTAATAGATATATTCGTTGACTCGAATAAAATCTTTCGATGTTGACAATTGGTCGTGTGGCGGATTTAATATACGTACCCTTGCGCATGTCGAATTGCGTCTCGATTTTCGCTACGATCGAAGTACCGTCCCGCGAGAGGATTACAGAGGTCTGTCGACAAGCGAACGCACGGTCATTAAGAATCAGTTTTTAGTACAAACAGTAGACAAGTATAGCGTAGGTATTCAAAGTAGAAAGTGTAAAGTATCACAAGAATTACAATAATCGTAATAATTACATTATCTCGCAAAGATCAAGTTCCTGCCCTTACTATATCGATTGCACAATAATAATAAGCGCTTTAGCCGCGTCTCGTCCATCCGGACGCGCGCTAACAGATGTATATGTATATATATCTTCGGAGAGGCAATCTCCTCGAGTTTTTTTTTTTTTGAAAATTGTTCGTAAATACATCAGTCTTTGACACAATAATTATAACGATAATACCACCGATAGAGCAAAGCCGTGACAAAGATTTACGCATTATGGTAAAACGTATGAGAAGACGAGGACACTCGTGTAACCACGACTCAAAAAACTTGGAATACGGTCGATAGTTAACGTGTAGCACACGTCAGAGACGAGAGGGTCTCCGCAAGGCTCTGCACACAAAAGAGGCTTTTAAAAAGAGGGAAACAAACATATCGGCGTAGCCTAGAAATACAACAGGCAAATAGTTATTGAGACTATTGGAAAAAGCAGCGATCGTTATTCACACACGATAAGCCGAATCGCTCGGCTGCAAACTTGCGTATCGATATAGACAACGCGACAACTTTATTATTATTTTTTTTTTTTCACTTTTTTCTACCGACACATTTAACGAGGGGAGTACGCGTCCTTGGGAAAACCAATTTTAACGACAACGGTGTTACTTGTGGCTATTCATAGCAAGCATTTTCGAGAGACGCGCCCCATCGTCTCGTCCCAATATTCATAAATAATACTATCGTTGTGAGAAGATCGTTTTCCCAAGGACGCACCTTCCTTCTGCAAGTTTTGATTTTTTTTTTCAATAGAATGGACAAATCTGAAGCAAATACTGGAACCGCGTAGCGCTCGACAACAATGTTACACGTAATCCGTGGCGCTTAAGTAACGGCACTTAACGATAATTAAACGAACGTTGTGCGTCAATTAAAAATACTCTGCAATTAAATCTGATCCGAGTTAAGAGTAAAAAAGAGCGTGCGATACGTTTAACGTAAACGAGGGGCTGGCGTTAAAGTGGCGTATATCAAAATTAGGAATGTCCGTGTAAATGAAATCGATCGGTTCCAATCTAGTTGTCATTCATCGTTCGCTAAGTATCTGGCTGCGATTTTTAATTAATTAGCAACGATTAAGTAACGTTATCATCGAATTCTGACCGAATAATTCAGCTCGCAAAGGTACATGCACCTAACCAATTCCCTTAGGCCATACGATTGATATTTTTGTTGACAAATTGGAAATCGAAGCAAACAATCGTTATCCTGGCGGAACTTACATAGCGGTTTACTTAAGTCGGTGTCGGTTGCGGTTGAGGTGTACGAGGGGCCGTTACGTTCGCGTTCGGCCTATGAAATCGGTCGAATAATTGCTCTAAAGTCAATACAACCCCGAACCCGGTCCCCGGGTCCATGTTAATAAAGGAATCCAAGTTGTCCCTGCAGGCTGGAATGTTTGCAAAAAAAGAAAACAAAGAAATGCATGTGTGAGAAAGAAAGAGAGAGAGAGAGAACAATAGAGAGATCTCCTTCAGTTTACGTAGACAGCATATCCCTTTCTAAATCTAGTTCGATAAACGTACTTGGTGTTGAGATCGGCGGATAATCCGGTGGCGTTTTGATCCATGTGCCGTCCTCCCGTTTCATGTGGCGCCGATCCGACGCGAACTCTCGCAAATACACGCTGGCTGGGACCACTCTGAATCTTCTGTGATGCTCCGGTTGCAACGCTTCGTCCGATCTAAATGTTTCCATCGCGTATTTCCAGAAATGCGTCGGAAACGGCAACGCGCTATCTAAATCGTACACGACAGCCCTTTCGTCGGGTGAGTAGATAAGGATTACGTGGAAGTCCTACAGATACAAACAGACACGTTTTTGTTTTTCCGCAGAGCCAGTCCCGTCATAAAACAGGCTTAAGAAAAGGAGAAATCGTGGTTTCTTCGATTGTAAAATCGTTTTCTTTTTTTTCATTTTTTTTTTTTTTTTTTTAGTTTCTAACTGACCCAAACTACGAGCTTATCCTCGTCCTTTCCTGCCCGTTGTCGCCAAAGCGGTACGCTGCGCCAGGAATTGCTCACGAACGCAACGTAACAATGCTGTAATTCGGATCCGTGTCTGGTCGCTACATCTTGACAGAGCTTCCATACATTTTCCTCGCTGGAACGACACAGTTTGTTCTTGCAGACGGAACGTGTTGCGGGAATCGAACGCATGTCTTAATTATGTGCAAATCTGATGCAATACGGTGTAACACAGACGATGCACGATTAAAGTGGCGAAGAGAAAGAAACAGAGAAAAGAGAACACGGTGGTCGGAATCGGAAGCGTCAGATTTGATGAGAAGTGGAAACGAGACAAGTGCGCAGAAATAGAAAAGGTGCAAGTGATATTCGACGAAGAACGTTTGCGGAACGTATACAAGCGGGGATGGGAACGTAAACAGCGCATGGGAATACTGTTTGAACATACGGATGATAAATCGCGTGACTCGTAAAACGATTCTACTCAAAGCGTTGCGGAGCAGAGGATGGAAATGAAGTTGGTGGATATGCAGAAGATGATTGATACACAGTTTGTGTGCTACGTGTTTCTCAGGAAATAAACGTCGCAGATTCGTGCGTGTCGAAGGCACAGAAAATACATATTGTTGCTGATAGCGTCTCGTACGAATTATCTACCGCGGCACGCATGCATTATTAATCAAAGAAACACGCTTAACGTCGTGTATCCCCGTTGAGCAGCGATAACAAAGAGCAAAATTCGTAATCATTTCGATAAGCAAGGGCATGAGAACGCGCGGGCCTGTTCAAAGCGTAGGCAAACGGTGCACCCTGATTCGTGAGTATTTCGTACATTACAAAGATGGCGGCGTCATATCGCACTGCCGTCTCTGTGCCACTGCAACGTATCGATCCATCGCGGAATATACCGCAATACGACAACGTTTATTTGTCCAAATCAATATTTTGCTGTTGCTAGAAAATTCGTGCAGATTTCGGTGATCCACTTACCAATAACAACTTGTGTACACGCATTCTGACGCTTTTGGGAAAAGCTGCACCAGCGGCTTCGTATGCCCGGTCTCACGAGGCTCCACGGCCATTCTTTGTTTACAAACTCCAACTACACGATTCGATAGATTGAATTAAACACAGATCTGGCTCGTTAGAACGTGTGCGATTCCTCGGTCGAACTGTACGCGAACATCATACCGATTGACCCGATCAGCTTCAACAGTTTTACTAAACTCAAAACGAACCCGTGCATCCGACCACCCGGAACAGCATTGTTTAACTACCGCTAGTCGCTGCTGCTCTGTGTGGCCTTCCGACATCGGGCCAGCACCTGGATCGCTGCGGCACCACGCACGCGCCAAACCAGTCGATTTAAATCACTAAACTCGTACCACGGAAGATTAGAAAATACGTTTTACAGATTGATCAACGCGACGCACGCTTGTCGTACGCATTTACATTTTATTCGCTTGTGACACAGCTCCTCGAACATATTTCTACAATTACGCATTTACACTTGTACTTGGTCCGTCGATCTCTACGTTCTCAACTTTTATTCTTGCCTCTATGATTTTAAAACAGCCATAAAATCGTAATACACAAAAAGCTCTGGTCTACATAATCGAATTCAATAAGCTGGGTCTGATTCAAACACATTCATAATTATAGAGATTAACATTGTTCCACTACAGGGTTATCCACTGAAAACGCAACCCGGATTTGCGAGCTCACACATGAATATCTCACTGCTACATTTAAACATCGCACTGCCTCCTACTGGTTCTTGTCAGAAATATACGATTTCGACAGAGGACAGAAGATACGTTTTCTCATTGCTATAGCATTCGAAAACTAATGTATCCTATCTGTCGGGTAAGGAAACTAGGGTCCTTTAGAATTGTATAAGCTCCAAAACGTATCCCTGGTCCAACGTGGTAGAGATTTAATGATGGATACACGCAAATTAATCGTAACACAATGAGAAAACGTATCTTCTGTTCTCTGTCGAAATCGCATATTTCTGGTAGCAACCGGTAGAGAGCAGTACGACGTTTAAGTGTAGTAGTGAGATACCCATGTTATGCACTCGCAAATCCGAGTTGCGTTTTCAGTGGATAACCCTGTATATTTATTACAATGTCTTTATGCACTTAATTATATCGCTTGCGCATCGAGAGGGTTCGTTAGAAATCGATTAAGTGCAACACGTCTAAAGTTAGTAAAGCTAAGACTGACCATGAACTTTGAATATCACGGAATAATATCACGTGCGTCACAACATGAAAGCAAGTTAGCTTGCGCGGTACAGAAACTAGTCGACATTGTACCCGTGACCTCGCTAACTGGTTCACACTTCTAACATCACAGGTTCATTTTATTCTGTATTCGCACGCAAATTTTTTACGCACAATTGCATACATGGCTATGAACGCTGCCAAAACGATTCTAAAAGAAGGAAAAACTGTTCTGCTAATATGCGATGTTCAAGAAGGATTCGTTAAAGTTATGTACGAATTCGATAAAATCGTACAGAATTCAGTGAAATTGGTAAATATTAATATCGCGAATATCATATACGCAACAAAAGCATACGCTTATGAATTAAATGGAGTTCAGATCTTTACTACTATAGTACAAGGTTATATCTTAAAATCGTCAATGCGTAAGCTGAACTATGTATATCTTTGCAGATAAAAGCACTAAAATATTTAAATGTGCCTACGATAGTCTCTGAACAGTATCCAAAAGCTTTGGGTAAAACAATTCCTCAATTTGATATTTCTGGAGTCAAGAATCCGTATGCAAAGACTTCATTTAGTATGTGTACTCCTGAAGTATGGCCACTATGTAATTTATTTCATTCTAAACCAATAATATATTGAACTATTTTTTTGAGTAATTTCATCAATTTTAGATAATGAAAGACCTCAACACAATTTGTTCCGGGCAGAAACCAGACTCGGTTATTCTCATTGGACTTGAAACTCATGTGTGCATAGAGAATACAGCAATTGACTTGAGACAAAATGGGTTTGAAGTACACACTGTCGCGGATTGCTGTACTTCACGTACTCAAGAGGATAGACTATTAGCCCTAGAAGTAAATATGCAACAGTATAATATGTATATAGATAAGAAATTAAGAATCAATTTCATGGTTACGTTGTATTATTTTTACAGAGGATGAGAGGAATAGGATGTCATATAGCTACTTCGGAGAATGTCATTTTTAAACTGCTAGCAGATGCAAAACACAAGGAATTCAAAAATGTTCAAAGTTTGTTGAAGGCACCGACATTACAAACAAACTTAGTTCCTAACGCAAAAGTATGAGTTACAATGATAAATATTCCACAGTGCCAGATTCAACTTTTTAAATTAGTATGAATGATTTTATTAAAAAAAATTATAATAAGTTTTATTGAAATATTAATACTAATAAACAAACAGCCATATTTTTTTCAATCATCGTCTTAATTTTTTCCTGTTGAACCAAACCCTCCTTCTCCTCTGTCTGTGCTATCTAATGTATCTAATTCCTGAAGTTCAGGATATAAGATTTTTTCACAAATTAATTGGGCTACACGATCTCCTGGTGTGATTTTAAAGTCCTCGTTACTATGATTAAATAATACCACACCCACGTTTCCCCTGTATTAAAAAAAAAAAAAAATAAATGTTTGTATCCTTAATATAGGCATTCACTAACCACAAACACACGTCTCTGAGAATAACTAACGATAACTGCATAGTGACTCTATCCGATGTCCAGAAATCGCATACATTCCATATTCTTCTGATAACTTAAGCACATTAAAAATGTACTGAAAATCTTCATGCAATCCGAAAGATAATAATTGCTCGTGAAAAAGTATGTCGAAAATGTAGAATAATAATTTCTTACATGAGATTTTCGTTTTACACGAGAAATTTTTTTAGGCTGTACTACGATTTTCGATACATCCTATACATATCACTTAGAATATTTGTCTGAAAACTTACCGATAATCAGCATCAATAACGCCGGCACCTACATCAATATGATTCTTCCATGCCAATCCAGAACGAGGTGCTATTCTTCCGTACGTGCCGTCAGGAACTTCAATTTGCAAATCAGTTTTAACGAGCTCCTTGCCGTGTGCTGGCACAACATATTCATAGGCACTGTTAAAAAGTAAGCGATATTTTTAATGACCCACGCTGGAAACTATGGTACAAGAAACAAATGAAAAGACGGTTGCTCGCAACCTAAATATTTTGATTACGCATATACCTTCTCAGATCATACCCAGCAGCGTACTTCGATCCTTTCATTGGTGCATACGCTTTATCAGTTAATTTCGCGAACTTCAATATTACTGCACCGTTTTTCGCTGACATGATGAAGTTCCAAAGCTTTTGATCGGAATAGATGTATCAACGCTTCACAAGCCACTCTTTTCTTACGTTATTTTCCCGCGATTTTACTACTGGACATGACACTGCGTGATTCAAGGTAACTATATTACTACAATTACGTTTATTTACATTAAACTGAAATTTAATTTTTAGATTAAATATAAGAATATATTATTATATATATTAAATTCTATTATTTAATACATACTTATGTAATTTATATATTTATATGGCTTTTCAATATAACGAATTACATATGCAGCATATCGGTTAAAGGGAAGCACGAAATTTAAACGGTCTTATACAGTACTTTCGAACAATTGCGTATAAAATGATTTTACAATGTACTTAAATTATAAAATTTGTAATTGCCACTTAACACACAATAATAATTTTGTATTCATATATCTTTTCGATAAAATAATTGTGTTCAAAAAATAATAAATTTATTGGTTTCCTATTTCCAAATGAATTGTTCATGCATTCTACTTCCTTTTAGAAACTATAGACTGTCTAACAGTGAAATATTATTATAATTTTAATAAACATGTAAAAATTGATACAGCGACGGCGCTGTACTTATAAATCAATATATACAAATTGTCTATTTATATACAAGTAACATTACCGGAATTTTACTAGTGCATTGGGAGCAGACAAATATCGAAGCTCATTGAATTTTTTTTTTTAATAAACAAGCAATAAAGAGGAGTACTGTTATTTGCCACGAATTTCTCAACCTTAAAACGTGAGTTTCCTAGATGGCGTTAACGTGACACCTGTTTCAGTGATCAGATACTACATATTTGTTCCTAAAAATTTGTTGATATTTTCTCGTATTTCGAAATGGTGGACCTTAGCAGTGGTTTCGACGGTCCAATCGAACACGGATTCAGCAATAGCATCTTCATAATACCTGCAATTATAGTCATTGGTCTTGCCGGTAAGATCCGTATCAGTAAAAGCGCGGCATCTAATTCTTTCCATACGAATAGAGGCTTTTCTAAAACATATGGTTTCCTTGAAGCATATGCTTTGTTATTATCCTCGACAAAATATTCTGTTCTTTTGTTAACTTACTGCCAGTCACTGTTCGACCACGAGAGTTCGTCGGAGGCAACAAGTTTGAACCTCGTTGCAGAGGTCAAACACCTGCAGCTTGTTGCACGTGATTCAGATGTATGGATGTGGCGTGTCGTGTGGAATTACTATACTTGATAGATGCACGATTTCATTGGTCCAAATACTCGAACGTTACAGCTCTCTTTCTATGCAGAATGCATAATCGCAGAATGCATATATCGTTCGTTCTCTTTGAAAGAAATAACGACCTCATTATGCAGCTCAGCGTGCATAATGCGTATTCAATACGCAAGTACGATTCGTCCGAAGCGATTCCATGGAGCACGTCTTACGAAATACTGCCAGCGCTGATAACTAATTGCGTAGAACATAATTTTTTCACCCCACCAACCGTGTAACGTGTTACGTAGCGACATACGAGGAACGCAATGCGCCTGCTTAAAGCGGTTTAATCTACACGTTGTAAAGGTAAGGCTATTCAGCTGGGGACAACTCGCGTGTCGTGGCTTCTCCATTAACACGTTGGAAGTGGCCACGTTGGCCCGACATATATATGACTACCAATATGATAAGAATACTCCGAAGCGGCCAATCATCGGTCGTATGTTTAATCATCGCTTATCTTCCCGCCAAACACGAGTGACTTTTTCAGTAAACGATCATCTTTTTTCGGTGGCATCCGCTGTATATTGGGGATTTTTCTCGTTTTCTCGTACCAAACGTTTCTTCAACGTAAACCCTTCCAGGTACGCCAGTTAATTACTGTTCGAATATTGTGAACAACTTGTTACGCACTTATCATCGCAGAGCAAGGAAGAGAAACGATACTTTTCATTTTTGTGCAAATATTTCTGTGCATCAGTTGACTCATTTCGAAGTGATACTCGTTAATTGTTTAAATGTACAAGCATATGGCGCGATCAACAATGTTCTTTATCGATTACCGTTGTCGTTCGAAAGTATTGTTATCTGATCCTCGAGGAGACAGCGTTTTGAAACGTTCGCGGTTTAAGATCTGTCAGCATGATACGGATAATGTTTCTAATTAGGATGTGGATGACAATCGCGAGTGGCCTTCTGGTTATTGCATTAACTGCTGCGGACGATGCAGCTACCGTTGCACCGGAAGCAGCTCACGAAGCAAATGTCCCACTGCCTGCAATGCCCGACTTTGGCGGACAAACTCCAACGGCTGAGCAACTTCTCGAGATAATCGAATCGATGACTAGCATCACAGACGAGGAAAAAGCGATTCTCAAGGAGGATCTGTTGAAAAATATGCAAGAAGGTGGCGGTGACTTCCTGCAGCAGAGCGCTGGCAATGATCTAACTATGCAAACCATGGTCCTCTTGTCCTTGTTGGGCTTAGTTGCTCTCATCTTTGGTAAATATTCTATTCACTCGAGTTCTTCGAGAAACTTGTCATTTCGTTCGTATGTATGCGTCACGAGAATTGTAGGTCGGTCACAGTTCTTTTCCATTACTCTCATCACTTCCCCGCAGAAGAATTTAATGTTTATTCAGAAAACATTTTTGTTTTAACAACTGTCTTGCATAATATGTAAAAGCGACCGAATCACGGATTATCATTTACACGCGATGTACAATCAGTTTCGTTCGACGTGTCACTCGTTATCTAATCGATCAGTTAACGACACGATCAATCGTTTCATCGATTTAATTCTGTTTCGCTATCGGAATCAGTGATTCGATTCGTCGACTAGGCTCTTGTGTTTGGAGAAAAGTTCTGCGTTCGAATCATGGCAGAGAATTTTTGGGATTCGCTACTGAATCAGAGTGTACTGTCCAACGATGTGCAAGAGAAATTGTTGAGCATTTTACCGGATGGTGCCAAGGAGAAATTGTCGAATATCTTTCAGAAGTATCAAGAATTGAACGACGAAGAAAAGCAGAAATTTTCGAAAGAAATAGTCCAGAAGTTGGTGCAATCGTTACACGATAAAGTGTCCAACAGCTCGAACTTGTACACACAGTTCTTTTATTCCCATTCGTATGCCATTTTTATTTTTTCAGTGCTACTTATAGCTTCTATTCTTGGTACGTCGTTTACACGCGAATGGTTTAATATTCAATGAGGATTCTATTAACTGAAATTACCATATTGTTCTGAATAATAAAGATTTGGTTTATTTCTATATTTAGCAGTGTTACGAATTCGTATTTTATGATTGCAGTTTTCTTCGTCTACAAATTGTTCAAAGTTCTGTCTGAGAGGAAAGCGAAACGGGAGGAGAAGAAGAAGAACAAACAAATGAAGAAGAAAAAGTAACGCGAGCGATGGTCGTAAGGGTATCGCGCGATGAAATGTGATGAAAGAAGATCCAACGTGTCAGATTACCGCAACAGCACGCTACACGTTGTTTCGCGTACAATCCAACGTATTTTACATTTTATTATGACTTATTCTATTTTGTTAAATAAAATATTATATTTATGAATAAAAAGTGAAATCTACATATTTATTGCAAGACGATATATTCTGGCAACAGATATTTATTGTGCCGTTTTGTGACATACATGGACATGCGTCGAAATTTTTATCGAAATATAAAGCATGCAACCGAAACACACGGATCTCTCGCGTGTCAACGGTGGAAGTGTATCGAGTTCACCTTACATTTTGTCTAAATTAAAATACGCAAACATACTTTCTCCCTTCTCTACTGACGCGTATACAAATCCTATCGATTGTTACACGATTCGTTGTGATGTAAATGACACGCGTTCCACGTTGTATTGAGCATTGAGACACGCTATTAGTTCAACTCGGGTATAAAAGTTCGCTCGCTCGTTTCGATCGTACATCGAAAAATGTAGACTGTAGAAAATGACGAACGTACCGAGATACGTTCAGAAATTCGTGCCTACTTATAGCAGATTTCAGAGTTGATTCTTTGCGATTACTCCCAGCTTATGATTTAACATTTGGTAATAGATTATAATACTTGGTACGTTACTTGTAGTGTTCAAAGATGTCTGAGGAAACTTTGATATTCCTTTAGTTTGTACTACGAAATAGAGTAAATATCTCTCTCTCTCAGGCGAGGTAATCATGATTTCTTCGAATTTGTCAAGCACTTATCGAATATTTATAAGCAGAAACGAATCGATTCGAAAAATAAGGCACCTTTAGTTTTTCCGAGGTTGTCCATTGAATATCCAAGAACAGAAACTTCGCTATACTATTCTTGCTTCTTTGCTCTGGCAAAGAATGACTCCTTTCAGGAGAAACATATTTTACGTCCTTTTAGGTCTCGCTACGTGACATCATGATAATTTATAACGATAAAAATATATTACACTTTGTGTAAATAGAGATCGTATTCATCAGCAGCATTGTCCACACATTTCTCAAGGCTCTCTAATTAAAAATTCAAATCCGTAAAGTCGTAATAACAATCGATTTGTCACTGATGAATAATCTTGACGATAACAATAATCGCATATACTTGATTTTTAAAGTTCATCGGGGTACACCATCGCTTGAATAATTTCTAAATATATAAGTCTTCGAACTAAACAATTTACCTAAATGGCGATTCGAAAAAAAAAAAAAATGGTTAAACCATATTTTTATAATACGATAAACTGAAATTTCTGTTGTAAAGTAATACATATAAAATATATAATCTGATATATACGTATGTATTTTTTAGTGCTGAGAATAACACGTTCGTTTAACGCCAGAAGTATCGATTACTCCTGAAATATAACTATACTGGAAACTTCTAATGAGTATTACATATTTAGCGAGGAAAAATTCCCTCGTCCTTCTGCTAACAAGTTCCTATTTTTGTGTACCTATCTACGTTAAATATTTCTCTCTAATCCGATCGAATGAAAAGACTGAGGTCAGTTCAAAATGAAACATCTTCGCGAATGTTTGTATCCGCTAATAAATAATCCAAAAATATTCCCCCATAAAATCCGTCGTCGTAATTTAAACCGAAAGAATACACCGTCGAATACCTAATTAGAGTGCCGGACAAAAGTCTTTGTACAAACAAGCTTCCTCACGCTCGAATTAAAAATACCATTGATATGGCGTCGAGGAAGCTGGAGCGTTGGACTAATGATAAACAATTCGACGAAGCTGTATCCGAGCTCGTTTGTCCAGCACTGTACTAATCATACCTTTTCACACCCTACTAAATAACAAATTTCTTGTTGAATCACAGACACGTTTGGCAAATTTAGGATCGTATGGGAGATCTGTTACACAATTTCGCAATTAATTATCAACAGATGTACCTTTTAGGAACGCGACGATGGCTTTAGAAGAAGCTTGTAGCGTTCGCTCGCGTTATCTGCAACACAAAGTAAAAATTAATCTCGTATCGGTAACGAATCAATAGAAAACTTCAAACTCTTCGCCCTCTTTTACCACTCTTCGCGTTACCTTTGATAGTTTCAACGAAGTACATGCTCTCGTCTTTCATGTTCGCTACCAACTCGTCGGTAACTAACACGTGAATACCCTGGGGACCGAGAAACAGTACAGAATGTAGTCGATCGTGAGGCAAGCTCAAAGTGTTCAGTAGCTTGTTCATCAAACCGCTGCTGGTCAGGCTGTCCAGGTAGGCGACTCTCCAGAGCGAACCGTTGTCCTCCAGCGAGAAATAGAGGGTGAGCTTTGGCGTTGGCGCCTTCGAGTGGAGCGCGTTGAATAATCGGATCCCATCGGCCAGGCCGCAGATTTGGATCAGGTCGTCCCTAGAGAGCCGCAAAATATCCGAGGCGGAGAAGCTTGCGAACGTGGACTCGAATGCGCTGAATCGAGCAGCGCGGAGCCACGCGGTCGTCTGCGCCGCGTTTGCGTCTGGTGACAATTCAGCCACGCACGATGATCCCTGTAGAATCGGACAACGAGGTATGCAGGTTGCTACCAGCTCGACACGCGAGACGTAACGTTCGCGTCATAGTTTTCAATTTAGAGGCGTGACTTCGTTAAGAAGCACGTCACTATAAATTTAATTCGTATCTTTAGAGGATTGAAACCTTACGATTCTCACTGGGTCTACTTGTTTCGGGCCGGACGATATTTTCGCAGGGAAACTAACTTCAGTTTCGATGCAGGACTGATCTGGCAAAATGGCCGCAGGCGATGGCAGGGCCGGCGCTGTCCCCACGTTCTCCTTCACAGCATCGGAGGCAGGAACCAATGGCACGACACCAGGATTGGAAACCGAAAGCGCCAAGGGAGCTACCACTGGCGAAGTGTTGCCGCTTATGGTAGAACGACTTTGGGGTGATCTAAAACGATACGAATTAGACGATTAAGTTCGAGGCATAATAAACTGGAGGAGACACGCGATCTAAACGGTCGAGCATTCTTGCGTCGGTGGAACGCGACGAATCGCCGAGCAGAGACGACGTGGAAGATCGCCGCGTCCGTGTGGAACGATGAATTAACGGCATTAGGCGCAATGAAAGCAAACACGGTAATAATTGACACCGCAACCTATCGCCCGCCTGTGCGCGAGTATCAAATCATCGGGCTCGGTCGGTATTCGAGGAATACGCCGGCTATTATTCATAATGAGCCGGACTTTTTGCAACGCGGCAAGGCATAAATAATGTTACTTAATCCTTGACCTTAAAAATCGTTCAATTTATCGGGCGGTTACGTAAGAAACGCGGGAACGAGATCTAGAAACACGCGAACCAACGGAATAATTTCTTCGCTCATATATTCCCCGAGGCGAGTCGAGGCTGTAATCGGCGGTCGGTCTTACATGGCGCGCCTCTTCAAACGGAAGATCAGCTTGGAGATCCCTTTCCCGTCGATCCTCTTGTTGTTTCTGCCTTTTCTTATTGTGAGACTGACTAATCCGCCGCGCATGAGATTACCGCTTCTCGTTCTGGATTCCGAAATAGAATGAATAAACTTAGCCACGACTTCCACTTGCAGGGGCCCGCCGCTGACCGTTACTTCGTGCTCCAGAAGATAAGCCAACGCGTTACCGCGGTGTTTGCTAGTCGATCTGATGGCCCAGCAGCTCTTCAACCTCCAGGCGGGACAGCTCTTTGTCATCTCGAGGCGATTGATTCGTGAATCGTTATCAACGTTAGCAGAATGTGAGTTCCCTCAACCGTTTACCCTCGCGCGGAGACCCTCTCCAAGAATTCTGCCGCGCGCAGATTTCTTTCTGCTCCTCTTCAGTCGTTCTCTGGCGAACGCGTGCGATCCGAACGTGCGCCCACTCGATCGATCTTCGGCCCTCTCGCCCATTCGTACGAATTTCGACGTTAACCGATCTCCGTTGCCGGTTCAACCTCGAACAACTCGGCTGTCCATTGACGACTACATTTTTACTACCGTCCCCGTTCGTTTACCTTGATTACCCACACGTAAACCAGCTCGCGGTTACGTCAGTTTCTCCAGACTCGGCACCTAACGATCGCTCGAAGCGTGGGCAGTTTTACGTTTCATTCGCAACTCAGGTCCGATTGATCGGCTTCGAAAGTCTCGATCGGAGGAGGTTGATGTCGGTTACGATCGGTGCGAATCAGATCGCTATTGGCACCACCGAGTCCGCTGCGAACCGGATATCTCTAGTTTCCGCTCTTCGCTCGCAACAGTAGCGCTAAATTTAAAAAACAATAAGAACTCGGTCTTCCCTTGGCGGTAATAGAGGAGCTCGTACTCTCCCTCCTCTCTCTCTCTCTTTCTTTCTCTCTCTCTATTTCAACAACTACCAACTGTACCACCTGTAGTAGCCACGCGGTGCATTCTAAACGAACCGCGCTTCTCGTTACGTGACTGGTAACTTCTCGAAGGCTCGTTCGCCAGACTAGCAGACCGACGAATCCTTCGAGCGCATCTTCGACCGGTCGTTCGTAGTTGGCTTCGCGTTCTTCCCGTTCCTTGCGCCTCCTCGTTTCCACGATCGTTTTCAGAGAAATCGAATTTCTTTTATCTCCAACAGGACGAGTCGAACGAAATCGCCAACATCCGATTCGACACGGAGACCTCTCCGATATCCCCGGCGTCTCGCCGAGCCCTTCGTCGATCCGGGCTCGATCGAGGGCAAGAAAATCGCGCGCTAAGGAGTGAAGTTTCTCACGTGCGAACGTGTCTCAGTTCAAGGCTGAATCGAACCGCCCTGGCATCAGCTTTTCGGCGGCCAGGCTGCTCGTCATCTGAGGAAGTGATCCTGGCGTGACAGGAACACCTGGCTGGCCAGGATCTCGCGCACAAGCACGCTCTGATCGTCGCCGCGTAACAATTCGAGATCAAGGATACTCGACACGCGGAACGATTCCGTATGATCAGCTGGAGATTGCGATTCTACACCGGACGAGGGCATTCCAACGGCGTGCGACGGCTTCACTCTCGATTCGATGCGCGATCGATAGACTTTCGCCGGTCCCTAGTTCCGTTCCCTCCTCGTTGCGCTATGGTTACCGCCAGAAAGATGGACGAATCACAGCGCGCGACGCATGCGAGCCAGGGCTTCCGTTCCAGCCGAAAAGAAGTTACCGTAGTCGCGATATCACGGACATCACACGCACGGTTACTTCGATCTCTTTACTTTACTTGTCTCTTTCGTGAATGTTTGGCTTCTTTTTTTTTTTTTTTCTTATTTCACTCGAAGCGTTCGTTCGATTACGTAACGACAATACGAACGACGACCGTGTTGTCCGCTAGACTCTTCGTCCCCCACGATCGATCCTCTCTGCAGGGGAACCGCGAACAATTTATTTTTAAATTCACGGTCGATGCGGTAATATCCTTCTGTTTGCCGGCGCTTTATTTGTCGAAGGACGTCGTAGCCAACGTACGGCGGGCGCCGGAACCAAATAACACCGAAGGCTGCACCGAAGGCTGCACCGAAGGCTGCACCGGAGGTCCGTCGATTATTTTACAAGGCAGATATCGTTGCACTCGTTCCCGTGCATCGTGCGCGCGAACCCCAACGGAGAATTACCGGTGCACGACGACACACTGGCCAGTCCACGCGAGACTTAATTCCCTATAGAGGAGGAGGACGTTAATTCCCTATGAAGTGACGTTCCACGCTTCCGTCGTCGGTTCCGTCCCTCCAGGGTCCCGAACGAGAACGTCGATCACGATCGCTCCTCCACGGCCTCGACGGCAGAAATTGGCTCGAGGTCACGGGAATGAACGATAACGAGAGCGTATCGATATTACCGCCGCGTGAAATATCGCGCGATCAGCGACCGTCCTTGCAGCGAGAGAGTCGCGAGCACAGCAATCGTTTGCCCGATCGTAGATCGCACGGGGAAAAGGCAATCCCACCGGTGTCCACCGTAATTCTTTTATTATTTGTAAACATGCACGTCCTCAGCGGTAGATCATGTCTGCGACTCTCACTGGCGTACCGTTCTCGTTCGACTATCGGTTCCGATCTTCGCCAACAACGTGGCTCGTCCCCCGGGAGTAGCGTAAGCCACGGCACACGAACGCAAAATGGTGGGAGGGAACGATGGTACCGGCGTAACAATTAGAGAAATTCCAGCTTCCGAACCGTGTATACCGCGAACGGACGCACGACACCGACGAAAGTGGCTGACGGATAAAAACCCAGAGTAACCAAGCGGCTGCGCGGCGACGCGTGTATCGTACGGCGTTCTGAATTTATTTGTCGTCGTGGCTGTCTCTCTCTTTTACACGGAGCATCGTTGTCGGCTCTACCAGACGCCGGCTTGTGCCAGTTCGAGCCAGTTTCACGACTTCTCCCGTACCGGCACCTCCTCTACCACCACCATCCGCCACCTAAAGCCTCGACGGGTATCGTCCATTGCCATTACCATCGCCACTTTGCGAACTACTTCTGCCTCCTCCACGTTTGATTCATTCGCGATCCCCCACCTCTCACGATCGCTCGACAGAGAAACGGCAACGCAGCGCATGCATTTCTGCATCGCGTGCCATCCAGCTGGTTACGCCGCGTCCTATCTACGTACGTGTACGTGCAATACGTGCACGCGTCTCGAGAGGATCTTTCTAGCACTCGTGATTTTCCGTCCCGATCTGCACATCCTTTCCCGATGCCGCTCTTCATCCAACGTCGAGCGCGACACCGACACGCGACGTTCCTTCCTTTTGCGTGCTCACGCGAAGGACACGACGTTCTTCGTCTTTCTTTCTTTTCTATTTTTCCCACCATCGCTATCGATAATGTCGGGCAAAACATCGTAACTCTGCGTTTACTTTAACGTTTCAGAAAATCGACGAACATCGTATCTTTGTTAAGATTTTGCATGGTCCAAGTGCAATTTAAGTTCGCGTTACGAGCAAAAAAAGTAATCGCGAGAAAAAAGCGAAACGAACGGCACGATCGATGTTTCGCAGAACGAAATGACGGGAACTCGTCGTATCCGGAACGGGCCAGTTTCGAGTTTGTGGCAAAACGAATGTTTACTAAATCACCTGACGCCTCGCGTTGACTAAGTATATTTCACGACAACACGATCTAACGAGCGCCACGCACGAAATAGCCGAGCAACGGATCAACGTCGCGATTCGGGAATGAAAAAGCGGCTCTGTCCGCAATTATTATTATCTGCGATCGATGCAGGGAAATTTAAAACGCGCTTACGTAAGCGATAGAAAAATATGTATCGCCAATAAACACCGATAACGATACGTAACGATAACGGACGTTACAAATAGGACAAGCTTAACGATATCGAGCGTCGCGTAAACCGGGCTTGTTGATACGTGTCAATGACAACATTTTTACGTGCCAAGCAAGAATAATCGGCGTAGTTGCGGAAAACGCGGACTGCACAGAAAGTTTTCTACTCACATTGCCTCCGTCGAAGCGTAGGGGCTTCCGCCATTTTGCGTGATCAAATTGGACGGCGATAAAGAGTCTAGGGGAATCTGTAATCAGACGTAGGATCCGCACTTGTTAGCTTTCCGTGGTGGAAAAACCGCGACGCGGTCACTTACGTCGGAGAGGACCGTGCATTCGTAGCTTGGCTGGTACTTGTCCTGCTCGTGCGGCGGTCGTCGCAATATTTTGTCCCGATCTTGTTTGTGCTTGCGATCGGCTCCCTTCAACTTGAAGACTTTCACCTGGCAAGACGCAGCATGCAAACGTGGACCACCCGGTAGTCGCGTTTCCACTTGGATTCGAAACGGCACGCCTTTTTCCCCACCGTGTTTCTTGGGCGTGAATTCAGTGCTAATGCAGTTCACCTGACATAGAAAAGATACTTAAATACCATTTAAGCGCGCGCGTTTGTCCGTTCGCCGGCCAAGTACGATCGATTCCGCTGGAGCAGCTTGCGTCAGCTTCCTCGGTTCTTCGTTTAGCGTTCGATCGGTTTAGAGAATAGACAAGGGGACGACGGGACGAGGGGATCGAGGTTACGAGAGGTGCTTTTTTTTTTTATTCGCTCTTCGCTTATGTGTACCTTTATATAAACGCCGACTTCTTTGGTGGGATCCCACATAAATTCCACGCTATTATTGGACGGGGATGGCTGACAAATGTCCACCATCCCGTAACTAAGGGGAACATCGACCTCGAGCAATCTCTCACCGGGTCTCGCGCGTTGCCACGCTAGCATCTGCTCCCGTTCGGTGTACTGGAGTCTCCTCTCGTGGAAGCATATGCGAATCGTCGACTGGAACAGAAACGTTTGATGGCCCTTCAGAGACGTTGTAGCACCGTTTGGGTGACTCACATCTTTCGAACGTCGAGGAGGACCTATGAGCTCACGCCGAACCTGGGGCGTCGCGATCGAAGTATGCGCGAAAGAATGATTACGATTAGATGATCCGTACCGAGCAACCGTTGTCAATGAGGATTGACCAGCATGAGCTCGCTTGATTCCGTTTCTTAAGCGATTAGCACGTTTTATAAGATGTCGATACCCAAACATAGACGTCCTGACGCATTCCAGAGCGTACACAGCGAACGTATGCACTTGCGTACCTTCAGAATTTTCCCGCGATACGCAGACAGATCGCCCAATTTCTTCAGCTTGATCTCGTACGATTGACCCTGGTTCAGGTAGGTGAGCGTCTCCTCGTTGACCTTCGTCGCGATGCTCGTGGCAGCGGCAAGCACGTATTGAAAACTACGGGAGACGTCGTTTTTTTTTTTTTTTTTTTTTTGTTAGCTGCCGCAGTTGTTAAATTTTCTATTACCCGACAGCGACGTACCGGCAGTCCTCGTTGAGCTCGTTTCCTTGTTGCGAGGAGGAAACGTGATTTCCCGTGGACGACGTCGGAGGATACTCCTCGTTCGAGGAGTAAAGCAACTGATGTAGACTGGCTGCTGTCTGCCCATTATTGTTACTGTCAGCCTCGACGGAGCCGTTCGCGTTGTTCGCCGGTGCCGAATTAATTGTTCTCTGCGACACGTGGTTCAAACTGAAGCAGAAATTCGACAAGAAATACCATCAATCCTACGCGCATTCTTCCAAAGTTCGATACTACTTCGAGACGAACTTAACCAGCGATCGCGACTAATTTCATGCACTCACTATAAATTAAAGAACATCAAGGGCGAGGGGATTACGTCCAACGGAGTTTTCATTACGGTTGCGACCAGCTTAAGAAGCAAACCGATCGTATCTGTCCGAAATGAAATTACACTCGATCCACGGTCGTCGCGAACAGTTTTCACCAATCCGTGTTAAAATACTCGGTGCTATTACTCGCGCGTGGGTCGCTGGTAACGCTGAGTTCCTAATTAGCGGCAATTCAGACACGGTTCATTCGCGTACTCGCTCCATTTCTTCCCCCGTACGGCACACTTGAAAATGATCACCGTTCCCAGGTTATCGTCCCCGAGAGAAGAGGAGCGGGCACTGTTCCATCGCGAAACGTATTCGGGGGCGGGCGCGTTCCGTCGGTTTCGCGCAAGAACTACCCCTCGCGTGGCTCACGGAGCAAGGCGCCGCGGAAGATAAACGGGGTACGAATAATCGCGGTAGAGCGCGTAGCGGCTCGAACGATGTCACGTTTTTACTGGTATCGAGTAGATCACGTTTTTCGCACGATCGACTGGCATTTAACACTGACGGAATAATGCCGTCGCGATAGCTAGAGGAACCTTGCGAGATTAAAGGTCTGACCTGCGTGCCATTTGTCCGATTATTCGTCCGCAGAAGCGCGGCGATGGAAGGAATCGCCGCTTATCAGCCCCGGGTCTCTGCAGGGGGGGGTCACGCGCGGCAAATTCCGCTGCCGGTTTTGTTTTCCCTCTCGCAGTCCTCCGTCCGCTTTCTTCCACTCGGTTTCGCGCGGCCACGCATTCGCGGTGCCGATCTGTCGCGACTGACGTTTCACGTTTCCAGCGATCGGCTTATGACGAGACAACCGTGGCGATCGCGCCACGATAGGTGGAAAGACAGATGGGAAAAAGGGGAGAAATATTCGCGGACAAAGGACGCGGTTACGAAACGAACGCGAGCGTGGCGGCGGCGCGATGTGACGGCGCCTCGAGTAACACAGGTGCGCGCGCGGAAAACGTTGCTTCCCGCGCGGTTACTTACTTGGAATTTTGTTGGTTTTCCGGCGACGGTGCTTCTTGCTTGAACACCGTCAACGATGGCAATGCAAGCAGGGCTTCGCTGCGAACAAACATCGACTAATTACTATTTATGCGTTACGCTGCTCCGTCCTTTTCACCGCGTATCGAACCGTACTCCTATCGGGGCGGTAAAGTAGAGCCTGACCTCTCGTCGAAGACGACGCTTCAGCGATTACCTAATACGTATCTCATTCGGATGTGCTCGCAGCAGTCGTGTTTACCGGTCGCGCTGGTTGCTCTTGTGAAACGCCATTAACATTGATTTAGGCCTACGATCGGAGAGAATGTTGTGGTCGATGATAACCGATCGATTCTGGTTTTCATTATCGATATAGGGCTTGTGACGTAAGTGGTTAAGAAACGATCGAGACTGATTCATTCGAAAATCCGTTTACGCATTTTCGATCGCGTTAATATCGATGAGTTGCTTTAGAGGGTTCGCTATATAAAAGAAATCATTTGTGAACACGCGTATGCGTGGTATTATTACGATCAAATCCCCGCCAAATCGCATCAAAGTAAAAGATTCCTCGTCAGAGAAAATCCAGTATAAACCGGAAACAGCTTACGTAAACCACATTTTATGAGATCCAAAGAAAAAAGAGTCTTCGATATTGTTATCGCCACGCGATCCGTTTTTTCGGTGATCGTGTTGATCGCGATAGGTTTAAAGATGGACAGTGTACAGACGCTGTACCGTAGGATAATGGTAATTTAATAATTGGTCCTAATAGCGATAGATTAATTGGCGCTCCACGTGATCTCCGTCGTGCACCTTAATTGCTCAGACGGAAACAATGCACGAAAGAATAGTTTGAGAACCGCTATGATAAGAATTGAATCGTTAAGGTCAACCAAAACCGGAACGTACCGGTTTGCGAATGCAGCGAAATTAATATCAGCTACAAGCCAAGTACCGCGATAAAATATCGCCAAAAATACAATAAAAATTAATCTCGCACACTTCTTGCACTGCTATTAATAGCTACCAATTATTTCACCTAAACGCTTCCCACTTCGATTCGTTATGTAAAATATTCCAAGGCCATTTAAAATACCGGAGCGATAATATCGTTCTGTCTGTTAATCGATAAATAGGTGAATGAGAAAAATAGATAAATAAATGCAATGAAGTTTTAGTTTCAAACTTGTCGATAACCACTCACCTACTTTTCAAATATTGATGCATAGTTCTGATACTCGAAGCTCAAGTTCCGTGTCTTCGTGAACGTTTCGACAATTCCACAAACACCATTCGACTATTTCGAATTCACTTATAGTTCAACACTTTGGAAAGCATTTTTCATTTACGTTGGAGAATTGTGTTTCAAATATCCCAGGGTGTCACGTGCTCGCGAAAGTTTTGGGGTATTCTAGGTGCGTAGTACGCCTAGAAAGTGGAAAGTGATTCACCGGTAGTAAATTCAAATCGCCAAGAATAACTGGTTCTACACTCGCGAATAGTTCCAGGGTTGGTCCCAACCAAGTAGCCGTCGAAATATCCCCGTTTTTCGGAATTTCTCATTCATGAATTATCGGAAAACCGTCGCGTCGTTTTATGGCAGCAAACTGGCGCGTTCCACGTGCGAAGCGTAACTCCACCAGCTGATTCTGGTAGGTAAATGGTTCTCGTGGCAGCATTCACAATTGCGAATGACGCGTGTTATCTAACCATTCACTAGTTTCGAGTGATTCGTATATTGCTTCCCGTTACTTCGTTCTGCCTACGGGGAGCGTCGTATGGACGTACAAAGGCGTTCAAGGTATCTCTCTCTGATTTGAACCTTTTATCTCCGGGGCTCCCGTTGAGCAAGTATGCCAATAAACTTGTGAATGGTTAATCTACTACTTATCACCAGAGATATATTAGCAGAAGCGTACTACTGTAGAGAGGTGGGGCAACAAGCAACGATGCGGTGATTTAAAGTATACGAAGGAGACTCGTCAACGAATTTGCTACCAAACGCGACTCTGAAACGAATATTAAACAGCAAGGTAAACGAATGGACGGCTTGCTCAGGTGCGACTGGAAAGAAGTAGCGAACCGAACGAGTTGTCGAGTCGAATTCACGCAGGGTGATACGAAAGCTCGGAGAAATTCGGAGGCGGACGTGGAAGTTTGCTGAGAAATGTGGTACAGTTGGTTCCGGGATGGAAACACACGTGCCCGTACACGCGGACACTCGCCAAGCGTCTAAGCGTCTGCAGGCAGCGTGATTTCCCAGCGTATACCGTTCAAGCCGCGAAACACCGACAACTGTGTCTGGTTTTAACCGGATTCCTCCTCGACGTTCTCGTTCCCACTACCGTCCACGATTTTAATCGGGATTCGATCCACTTCAGCACGTGGCTCTCCAGGGAAATCTACTTTATCGGCTCGAAGCTGGTGCCTCAAACGCGGGCAAATTCTTCGTGATCGACCATCGGTCGTGCTTCGACGCAGATCCGAAAACATTCTGTTTTTCAATCAAAGCGATCGCTTATTTGCGCGCTTGGTAAACTGCAACGAGGCTAGTCGAAACCTGCACCTCTGCTGAACTGACTTCAAAGAGGTCAGGACTCTATCTTACTTTTGTCCCGCTTTGCAAACGTCTGAGATGATCGTAGAGCTAAGAACGTGTCGTTGTAACAAAGAGTATCCAGTTTACCTCATGTTATAGGAGGCGACGGCTGTCGCAAGATCGGAGGCTGCCAGCGCAGAAAGGGATCCATCGAAATCGGCGGCAAGATGTTCTGCCAACTCCTCCACCTGGGTTGACCATCCTTGTCCGGAACCATTGTTCCCGACTAATCCTACAAACACGAACGACTTTCAATTATTCATGCTCATCAGAGCGGCTGTTTCATCGCCGCAGGGAGCCTCGTCCTACGAATTCAACGTCTTGGTTCCCTTAATTTTACCAATTGACCTTGCACGTTAGCATAATTGATGTAAAACTGATGGTGCATGGCGCCGATCCTAGACTTGGTGTCCTGGAGGGCCATCGCCGTGTTACGTCGACGGCTCTTCGAAATTATAGGAGAATATCGTCGATTGTGTAGCAACGGCAGTCTGGCGCTGTCGACTTCACACCACTTCATTATATTTTTCAGCGCTTTGGTGAACGTAACCAGCACACGTGTCGGGAGAACCACCGAGATAGAAGTTGATGCGCGTGCACCTTCGCGAATAGTTGGTTACGAATAAGTTATTCGGACGAAGGAACTGGTATCGGCCTCCTCTCTCTCTTTCCACGAGTGGACTTAATCTGCGATACACTGTGTACTCGGAGAGTTATCAGCTTCCGTGACCACGTGGTCAAAAAGGCGTCGAACAAACGCGACGCGACGCTTTTCACGAATCAGTCTCGGGGCGTGCTTCGAAGCAGCATCTGCTGGCTTCGAAGTTGTATACACTTCAATAAAGTTCGACGTCTCGTCAACAACAAGCGGTGGAGAGACCTATCGTCGACGTACGCGACCTTTTAGACTTCGAACCTAACTTGGAAACATTTCTCGCGTCGTTGCTCCGCCAATTTCAGCGCTTTCGACGAGACTGTTGTTCCGCGGGACGCTCCAAGTATTGTGCAATTTGTGTATGGTAAACGAAAGTTTTACAGACCAGAAATTATCGATGTTTTTCAACTATGCAGAGACTGTTATTGTACGCGATGACTGGCGAGCCAAAATGCCCAGTGTCGTTGGAGAAACGTGACTGGATAAAACGTGGTAAGAGTTTAGAGTCTGTGCCTACGACTGTGTATCTGAGGTCGTTTATACGCGACCTTTCAAACGATATATATCTATATTGAGAGCCGTAACGATAGCAATGGCGACAGTGCATTCAAAGACACCGAATACGTATTCAAAAGTTGGGAAGCGAAATGAGAAAATCTATGGGAATGCATGTTCCTCTATACGATCTATTCGTTCTTTCAGGGGCAGAAACGCGGGAAAATGAATTCGTCCTACTATTTTCTACGTTTATAAGGTCGATGGTGAATCGTCGGGCATCCATCTTTTCTATATCAACCATGAACTTTAACCCGATGCATTCTTTAAACGTCGATAAGTGACTGCCGACTTATGCTTTACATTCCATGCGAAATGCTCTGAATCTACTAACCGTCTCTTCTAGCATGCTTCTTCTCGAGTTCCGTGATTTGCAATGCCTCTCCGGCTCGACGTTTCAGGCTGGTCTGCTGGCAGCTCGCGTTATTATCGGTCGAAGGGCTGAGATGTTGCGGCGACTCGCTGCTCGCACGTACCTGGACACCGTCCTCCGGAGAATCCTTCGGTGAGTTGTACTTGTCCTGCCATAAAGAATTTTGTGGACTGTGATATCCCATTGACGCCTACAAAACGTTTCATCAGCGTCAGTTCACGCAGAGCTTCACGGAACCCGCTCGATGGGCCAACGGAATTTTGCGCAACGAGCAAGAGGAAGAGGACGCACGAAATATGGCGGACATTGGTTCACCGACCTTAGCTTTCTTTCGTTTCGTTCTCGCGAGGTTAAATGAAAATGAGCGCCGTGAAGCGTCGCGTTCACCGCGTGTACCAAGAGAGCGATACCATTTTACGTGGTGGAAGGAACATGGCGAGACTTACGTGCTGAGTGGCGATGGGATCGCATCTGTTCTGACGAACCGGGGACAGTTGCTCGTACGGAGGCGACGGTGTATTCGGAAACCATATCGTCCCGTTCAAAGCGTCTGCACCGCCGTCCATGATGAATTGGAGCTCCATTCAACGACTTTAAATCTCGAGGCACTCGACGTACCAGGGTTACTTTCTCGAGATACGCTACCACCTTTCGGAATAACGACCGTGTCGATCCTAACGACGATTCTGAATCGCCTTTGCCGTTCGAGAGTGCTCGAGGATTCTTTGGAGAACGCTTTGGTAGGCCTATTTGGCAGAGAAGGCGATAAGTCCTGGCTAGTTAGAACATCAACAACGGTGATTGTCCACGATGAAATTCCTGGATCAACCGGGACTTGGGGACTTCTCTTTTTCACCTCTCTAAACACTAGTGTACATCCCGGGGCTGATCATTATTTTTTATTTTCCAGTTTCTCTTTCCGGTATCGCTTAGGTTCCCTCGTTCCACTCGACGCTCCCCAGCCCGTTCGTGTAACCAAAACGTCCTCCTTTTTCGTGCGTTCTCCGCGTACCTTTCTTCAGGATCAGCAACGATCCCGGGAGTGCACGGTGCATCACTCGATCACCTTAAATGAAAGGCCGGCTTTTCTCGACGAAGAGCTATCCTTAGAACATCACAAAGAAGCTGTTGTACAATTTCTTGATGCCAGTTGTTTCACGTTGCCGGTGCGTTTCCAAGAGTGCGCAACCCCGCGACTTCAGTGACAAAAAACGCGAAAAGACGACGAACGCGTCTTCGAATACCATTGCCACACCTTGGCTGCAACGCATTTTGTTACTATTTTCCTTCGGGTACTCAGTGGTTCGCGAAAGGACGGCGGTCTGCTGTGCTGTCTCTTCTCTCGAACGTATTTTCGATCTTTCGAACGGAACGGTCCACGCGATCGGCGCTGTACGTTCAACGGAAACTGGTCACTTTGGGGGTCGTTCGAAAGAAACTTTGCGCCGTTTATCCCTCGGCAAAATTTCGTTTCGTTTTAATGGGTACGTTAAACAGGTTAGTCGCTGTCAGCGAGTGTCACTGGACACGGAAACTATATCTCGGTTTGGTTTCTAACGACTATGGCTCACACCACTTGATAGTGTCTTGGTAATCGGAGGCCTTCGCCTGTCACGTCGTCACCACATTTTCAGAATCCTTCGTTCCATGGTGCCGACGGAAAGATAAACTTGATCAAGGAGGGAGAAAAACGAGGCTTCGTGGCGTGAAACCAAATTGAATATGTATTTTCGTTTCTCGACGTGTCTCAAAGTCTTTTCCGCGCGAGGATGGGCGAATCTTTCGATGGGGCCACCCAGGAACAGTTTTTCTTCGCCGGACGCTAACCACGCGAACCTTTCCTCGTAGCTGCCTGCTCTTCCTCCAACTCGCGAATATCTCGTTCCGCTATCTCTTGCCGAGAAATCGACCGATTAAGATCTTTCAAACAGTAACAGCCAATAAATTTGAGCCATTCAACCGGTGATTCAGACTTTGGTCGCTCCGCGGGGCCTCTGTTTATCGGCGAGTTCCTTGTTTGCAAAACACCGCCGCCAAGAAGTGTTTATTCGCGAGTTTATTGTTCGCCAGTATCCTGTGGGCGACGAACGTTCAGCGAGGCGAATCTTCTTCTTTCGAAATCAGTCACGGAAGGAACCAAACGTTTCGACTTCCTTCGTATCGCTCCGGTTGATTATCCGTAGGAGAGCTCGGTGCTACCGTTGACCGACTTAAACCGACTGAGATGAACCGGACAAGGCGGACCTCTTTTCGTTCTGTACCCTTTGCGAGCGACGACGACGACGGACAGAGCAAATTGCGCGACACTGGCGACGTTAAAACTTTTGAACCGAATACTTCAGCGATGTCTTCTGTCTAAGAACGATCCGGGTATCTGATCCAATCGCGACCGCCGGTATTAAAAGGCTGACCAATAGTGTCTACGCTGGAGGGTCGACCCGACCGTCAATTGGAACCACTCAGTGCTGATGAGCAAAATGTGACTCGGTTTACCTCGTAAAATCGTCCCGCATTTGCTCGCGTACTGAATTCGAATTTCGATCGAATACCTGACTCGTTACGTCTTTCCACCGACTGTTTCCGGAACGTACAGCCGAATGTGTACCTTTATTCGCGGTTGTTCAGCTTCGTTCATGCGCCTTCGCTAATATCTGAGAGTGCGATGACGTTGTATACGACGATTTGACGAGCAGCCACGTCGTAAAAGATACCTGTTTGCCACGTGGATTAATTGTCGCGCGAAACGTTATCTGTCCCTCTTTTTTTTCTCTCTCTCTCTTCGTGGCATACGATTTTGTTGCAAAATTACGACCGCGGGATCAGTAGAATGTAGAGGAAAACGTTCCGCCCAAATCCCTCTCTTTTCGAGTAGAAGCGGAGACGCGACAAAGGTGCGAAAGAGAGGATGTCGATGCGTTTCCGGGTGACGTTATTGGAGCCACGTGCCAGCTGGTTCAACGAAGGACGTGGAACAACTGTTAGTCGTCGCTAGAGCTTCTCGAGACTGCGCGAAAGTGTATTTGAATAGAGATTTTCTCGTGTTTGCGGTTGAGTTAGACGATGGCTATTTATCCGTATCTTTATTCTATTTCTTTTTTCCTCGTCCGACACACTTCCAGACTGCTCTCCGATGGCAATCTTAAACTCTGAGGTTGTTGTACGCTCCGGAAAGTCGACGAGTTAAACTAATATCGTCGAAACAGAACCTGAAACAACAAAATTAATATACGTCCAGGGAAGAGGTGCATCGTGGTGTCTGGGGAGACCTTTTTCCGTAAACCCATACATTCTAATCGTTTGAACAAATCACTTTTATTTACAGAGATGATAACAGCGTCGCGGTTGTTGCGTCCGTGGAAAGCTTTTATTACAATCTACGGGACAACGCTTTCAATCACCGTCGATGGTTTATCGTGGAAAACATTGGCGGCGTTAAGTCGGAGCTGTGGGTCACGCTGTTCGCCGAGCGACGAACTCGTCGCCGCGCTTCCTAATTCCTCGTAGCGTCGTTTTCCCTGCGCGTCTTCCACTGTTCTACGTGTCTTCGCACGTACATCCGTTCGACGATGCTGGCCAGCTCAACGGGGTTAGACGTCTGAAGTTTCGCTGATTGAAGTTAATCCGCGAGGTCATTGTTATACGCGCTACTCGCTTCTACACAAATTAAACGGTGCGTGTCTTGTACAGGAAAGCTCCGCGGAACGGCGGCCATCGTCGTACCAACGACACTGGGTCTGAGGAACTCCGCGGTAGGAAGCCCTCAGCGACGTTTCGACCGGTCCTTGGAGATCAACGACCACCGACGAATCGAGCCGCGACCTTGCCCCTCGTCGCAGTGAAGATTACGACTCGGTTCCGTCGACGAGGAACGTTACTCGTCCGCTGTACAGCTATTCGTTTTACATTGACGTCACTTTTCCAACGGAGGCGATCTGTTTGCGCGGCTAATGGAATAATTTCCAGCATCATCGATTCGAGTGATCTATGCGACTGATCGAACAAACTCGCGTGTCGCGCTAGATCGTCTGTTTGTAATTTCTATTCGGAGTACAGCCGCTTGGGTCGTTCCTGAAGGAAGCAGGGATATGTTTTCTAGCACTGACGTAACGTTCTAAAAGAACTGTCTTAATTAACGAACCGCGAATTGCCTCTAAGCCGTATTTGGTTTTAAAGAGCGTCACGTTTGTCAACGGGACGATCTTCGAGGGATGAGCGAATTGAAGAAGATCGCGGTGCTTAATTAAGCTTAATTCGAACGATACCGAAGCGAACATGTTTGAGAAAATGATTTTTTCGATCGTTCAACTGGAATCGCGTTATTGTATAATAGGCGCAACTGTTATCCCGCCGCGTAGATGAAGGAGTAGTAGCTGAGACGGATAGAGATCTCTATTCCTGCAAATTACACTAAGACATCAAGGTCGTACGTATATCTGCCTGGTAATGGACGAATGCACGTCCGAACCACGTGTAAGATCTACTACGCCGCCGGCATTTGATTGAAATTATAAACCGGCTGGTACATTGATGTTATAGCACCGCGACTCGGCTAGCTTACGTTGAGACAATGCCAGGGACGAGCCTTTCTTGGCTGTAATTACCAAAGGTTCGGAAAATCACGATCACGCTTGGAGAAATTCACAGGGGACGCGCACAGCAGCGACTGCGCCGCGGTCGTTTCTTAATTTCTAAAAATAGGTGGAAAAAATAGGTTAACACATCTTCCTTGTATTCTTATGACTTTCGCGCTGTTCCGCGAATCGCTAATCGGAACGGTTAATCGAGCCTCGGAAAATCGTAATCAATTATCGCGAATGCACGGGCTGAGTCAATCTATATTTCTGTGCTGCACGTCTTGCAACACTTGCCGACACTCTCGCTCCAGAACGCCGCTCCAAACTTGATACCGATGATTCAACCCCGGAACGGCGTGCAAAACCGTCTTCGACCCCAGCAGCCCCGTGTTTTCGTTCGCCACGCCGTAAAATATTCTAGAGACCCTGGAGTGCAAGAGCGCCATGGCGCAAAGAGGGCAGGGCTCCCTCAGGAGGAACGTCCAATACCCCGTGCATAAGTAAGGACCGCACTTTTGCGCGGTGGTTGCCTCAATCCGCTCGGATCCCTCCGAGGCCATTGTCTTTGTCGAACAATTATTACTCCGCCCACGTCTAACGACGCAGCATTTCAAGGGCTCTTCTTTTGGTAGACTAATCTCGAATAGCGATGTCGGGTAACAAAGTGGAGCCTCCTCGATATACTTCCGTTTGATCCCGGTTTCTCTCGTCGCGTGGTCCTCCGTTTCCCTTTGATCAGCGGACGGGGAACTTTTCGATTCGCTCGCGTTCCGTCCCAATTTCCCCTCCAACATCCAAGCACCGCCGCCTTGGAGTTTCGCGACAAGGTCCACCGCCAGCATGGCCGCGTGCCACATCGGATGCTGGTCGATTTTGGAGGCGGCGACCGCGAGGATCCTTCCGTCCTCCGGGTCAACGATCACCGCGCTGCCGTTGCAATTCGAATCCCCGACGGCTTCCAACCTGGCCGCCTCCAACGCGATCCGCATGTGGCCCTCTATGAGGTCCAATTGGTGTTCCGTGAAAACCGATCCATCGACCAGGCATTCGACGTTGGGATCAGGGTGAAAGTTCAAGGGCCAAATCTTTGAGGCTCGTGCCGCTTGAACTTTCGTCCTCGCTGCTCTGGCTGGTACTTTTAACACGTGAAAGTCATCCTCCAATAAGGACAGATTGAACCCTCTTTCCTTTAATAAAGTTTTCAGTTCATCTTGGCTCAGAGTGCATTCTTTGGACAGGGTTTGCGTTTCCTTCGATAGTCCCGAGGTGTTCACTGGCGCCAGTAGCAGTTTGTTCGACGAGCAGCGTTTCAGGTGATGGAAGCCCGGTAGAATGGCGGATATACTTTGGATAGCGATCGAGGTGTCCTTTTTTTGCTTGAGCAAGCCCACGTAGACATCTTCGAGGGGTAGGTCATCCACGAAGTCAGGGCTTAAAATCGGTCTTGGTATCCACCCCCTAGTCGTGGTTCCCATTTTACCCTCCTTGGCGTACTTGGGCAAGATGACCGCCATCTCTCCTGAAAAGACGGTGCCTTCACTTTTCGTCGGTTCTCATCTTCCGTTGACGTTTTCAAAAGCTTTATCCCCAGTGCGTTTAATAGCATCTTTAATAACATCGTATCTTCCGTGAAGCTTAACTTCACTCGATACACGATTATTTGGTCTCTTACTTGGTATTTTAAATTAGCGATAAGTGAGTCGGCGTGATAAGAAGAGGAGGCGGAAGAGCGTTCACGACGTGCACGTTTCGTGGGAGAATCAGTTCGTGGCGGTGCACTTGGTACGGCTCGCAGGAGGAGAAGCGATTTTAAATTGCTGTCAAGTTGGGCCACGGTCGGATCGATTGTCGGAGTTAGGCACAATTGTACATACGTCGTCGATCCGCGAACGAACGAAATAAGGTCTTTATTGCCAGGCCGTTCCGATCCTGCGACGATCGCTTTTCGATCTAAACGTGGAACCTGCGGAGGGAACGATAACCAGGCGCGATCGCGATATCGTTGAGATATCCCAACGGTTTCACGGACGACAAGTACGACTGTTGGCACGAGTCGTGAACTGGGCCTTCGAGTGACCCACAAAAACAATCGGAACGCGCGTTGAGAACTCCATAAATTTCTCGGTGGTGTTGAAAACGAGATACCCAACCACGATGGAGAGAACATCGACAAAAATCGACGAGAAACCAGGAAAATATTTGTTAACTCTGTGTATCGTGTTTTATTATCAGACGAACAAGATATCGTACGAAGTAGGTCTTCTCGAAGGAAGATACAAGCTGAGTTCGACTCGCGAGGGAATGCAATCGTTTGGTCTCGAAATGAAGCGTGAATCTCGAGGAATGTTCTAATAAATAGAATAAGCACCTGTTAAATAAATATGATAGACGTATTACGTCAGTATCGAAAACGTGATTCGGCGTGGTTGGGAAGTAGCATCTTAAAGCGTATTAACTGAGCAACGGGTGGAAAATATGCCATGGTCGGATGTTCTGTGAATGGATAAGTGAGTGGACAGGGCAGATTAAATTATAAAACGTTCATAGCGTAATAGCGTGCCACGAATGCGAGGTTATTGTTAAAGATGGTCATTAGGCGACTGATAATTTTATTATGCACCACGGTGAAAGAACGCGATGACCGAGCGAGGTTCATTCAAAGTTGTCGAATTAAAGATATTAGCATGTTAACGTATGCTTTAGAACGAGGTATTATAAAAAATTGATTCCACACATTTTATAATAATCTTATATAGTTAAAACCGAACGAAAATCATGACTAGAGCGTCAGAAACATCAACTCGGTTGAAACGATTCAATGGCCAAGATAGAACGTTACATTGTAATCGTTCGGTGACAGAAACAGCGACAGGGGCAAGTCGAATTTCGCGCTTCGTTACGTCACCAAGATGGTGCTGGCACATTCGTGCGAAGCGTGTTCCTTATATAACAGAAAAGAAACAACAAGCGGTCTCGAGTGACGCAGCACGGGTAAACGTAAACTCCCCAAGCGAATGCACTCAACGAACGGAGCCATTGACGATAAACGCGAGCTCGTAAAAAATTCTAATCGATCGGAACGCTGCGGTTCCCTTCGCTCAGGGAGGCTCATTTTTTAATGGGTTCTGTTCACGTGCCAATATGTCTTCCCTGGCCTTGAATCAAGACATGACACGCGTGTCCCGCATCTTTCACGCTTGTCAAACAAAACAAATCGATTCGATCGAGGAAGACGTGTTATGTTACGATAAAAGTGGCACGATCGTGACACCGATGCACGTGCACGTTCTTTACGCGAATACCATTGAACACGATGAAAATTCTTACCTGCTGTGGTGGGAACGTAGCTTTCGATGCCTGCTTTTCGACTGATTGTTTTGCTGTTATGTTGAACAAGTGGATCGTTGTCAGCCACACCTTGCACACCTTTCGATACTTTACACTTGACCACGACACACGAATACTACGGAAAAGCACGTGAATATATCCGCGGAGATGGACGTTTACAGGAGGTCGACTTATACCTTTCGTGATTACGAGTTATCGGCGCGACTGGCGTGCCCTCTGTCGGTCGCTGGTTCAACCTCGCGACTGGAGGAAGGGAAACACAACCGCACCACGCTCTTTTTCTTTTCTTCTTTTTCCTGCCAATTCTTTTTATTTCCACTTTAACAACGCGTCGTATAAGTTAACTGACACCTTCCCGAATACAGAGGACCAACGATTTTACCCGATCCTGTCACAAATTCGATGTTTCTTGCGCAAAATGTAAGTAGTCTCCGACACACTGCTTTTTGTTTACATGCTGCGTATTATCAAAGCCAGATTTTGCGATCTTCAACTATGTTTGCACGTAGTACAAAGTGCGATAAATCTGGTTTCGGTTGTTTGAAAGTAGTTAAATCGCCCTTACTTTATCGTTCGACATCAATATTATACTTTTTCACGTTAACAGGAGCGGAAAGACTTCAACTGGCTGTCATTTGGCGCGAAAATGTGGACGATGGCGTCACTGGTTCTCTCGATTTATCGACGTTTGCACACGGCGCGAATTCCATCAGAATCATCTCGTGACAAACGACTCTTGGTCTTCGAATTTAGTGAGTACATTTTTAGTAATTATCAATTGTCCTCTGTCTCGTAAATAACCGTACGTCCATTGAAATCGATGTTTGAACGTCGCTGCGAAACTTTTATATTCCTATAAACTTTTATTACGATTGTTCAACGAGAGGAAGATGCTTTTTTGTACGAACGGTATACGCAGTTCGTGATGTAAAGGAAATAATTCTACGACGAGGTCGCTACTGCATATATTATGATGTATCACGATAGTATTCGTGGGAACGAAAGTCGTTCCTCTTGAGTACACGAAAGTAAGGGAAAATAGTAATATCGGGGATTAAGGATATTAATATTAAGTAACTGCGTAAAGCGCAATTTATAGTTTAAACGATACAAGCGTGTCAAATTAGTATTATATGCGTGAATCAGTAATATATGTAACAGATCGAAAATTATTTAACCAAAATACTTTAAATACAGATACTCTATGTGTTACTAAAAACAAAAATACACGGGCTACGTCATAGCGAGCGTAACATTTTTAAACAATACTGCAAATACGTCGAATCGAATTACCGATGTCTTGACGAAATCAGACCTTGATTTTCTAATTACGCGAATTGCCAAGCAAACGTCGCGTTCGCGTTCTATAGCCATTCATTCCAAAGGAAAACTCAACGGTAAATAAAGTCCGCAACCGGTTACAGCGTCTCTAATTGGAAAGAGGCGTTTTAGCACGTCTCGCAATAACCGTTCGATTCATATAAAGATACTTCTGCAAATTCTGGGACCCACTGGCGAAGAGTTTAAGTTACCAACGATACAGTCGTAGGTGGATCTCGATTTCTGCCAGCTTTCCATTCCGTGGAGCATAAAATCGTTATTTGCTGTTCCGCAGCGGGTCTCTGAAACCATCTATGTACAAATCGGTACATTTCACTCTCCGTGAGATAGAGTCCATGACTCACCTGGGAATTATCGGCTAGTATCAACTTCTGCGTCGCGTAGCTTTCAAATTCAGCGAACTCTTTCGCCTGGACGTTTATATATGGTACCGGTTTAAATTCTTCGCGTGGTATAAAAGGGCAACGTGTCTGCAAATAGTTTTGTTCAGATACAAGCCATGTTTAGCGTTCAATCGATTCAAAATTGGTGGAAATATATGTTTGCCAGTCCGATGAGATACCGTATCATTCAAATCTGGTGGCTGTAACACGATGCTTAGCTGTTCTTTGTGCTCAGCTATCATTCTCCAGAAATCCTCAAATGTATTAGACTTCAGCAACTGCGTTGCTAAATATTGATTGCACGATCTTACAACGTCCACGTAAACAGCGAATATGTAATCGCTATCCTCATCTGTCGGTGGATATTTTTCTAGATACACTCTGTTGATTTTTGCTATAAAGAAATTGTTACGTTATCATACCCAGATGCCAAGGAAACGATTCGAAGGTACAAGGATGTTATTTTCAGACCTGAGACGAGTTTTGGAAATATGTTTTTCGCCAGGTTGCGTTTCGATGTAGATGTTTCACTGGTTGGTCGCCTGAGAGCCTTGTTTCGTAAAGTCATTTTTTCTAAACTTTTTGTTAAACAAAAGATTGTTAAAAAATTAACTACTTGCTGTATATTCTTTACGAGACTGCGTAAATCCACGTGTTAGAAAATCACTTATCAGTACCATTCTCGTTGAGAGACCACACGTTTTTTGAGGCTGTTAATCTTATTTTGTAAGACATCGCTGCATGGTCTGGATGTCGAAGAAAATAGTAGATACTGTGCAAGAGTTAAATAAGCGAGCAAGTATTGTTTGCTTTTCACATTGGCTCTTTGGCTTCTGATCGCCTCTGTTTCAGAGAATACGTCTACAAGCTGAGAATATTTTTTTGGAAAACGAGACGTGTTCGATAATATTTTTAAACAATATTTTCCTCTCTGAATATGATTAAAGAATGAAAAGAAACACTCACGTTGTACCGTGCATCGAGCAATCCGGAATCGATCGCATGTTTCGCGCAGTCTTCAAAGTACTTCGCCTTTATAGGAAACATTCGTTCTTCTTTACGAACGACGTCGTTTGCGCGTGTCGAATTATCGTCACAAGGTGTGTTTCTACACACCTCAAAATACTCTTTACCGGATGAAATGGGAGTGGTAATTGAAGACTGCCTAGAACTCGATGAGATCGATTCTCGTTGGAAACTTTGTGAAACATCTTCCAAAGGTACTTCGTCCTCTGCAACTATGTGCTCTAAAGATCTTCTTCTTCTTCTACGATTAACACGACAGGTCTTGGATTAGCTATTTCATTTAATCTTTAAACGATGAACGTAAAATCGATCGTACCTTCGACAACAGTAAAAGATTGCTCCGAATATTCCAATAATAAGAAACAGAATGGCCACGAGCCAAATTACGTAGAGCCACCACGACGCCTCGTGGACATAAATCAATGTTCTTTTCATAATCACGATCTCGCTATCCTGCCACAATTCCTGCTTGATCAGCACAATAACCATTACTACGTAAATCTCTTTTGACTTGAGCGGGCAATTCTTTGCAGGGCCGTACATCTTGTTATCGCCTATCGTGAATGTTTTACCCGCAAACTCGTCGGTCTGTTGCGGAGGAGAAAGTTCGCTCGATAAGAAAACACTGTTAATTACATTTCTCGAAGTCGGGGGAATCGTTGCGCAAAAACACGGGATACTTACGGCGAACGAGGCGGCGTACCAGAAGATCTCATCACGATCGATGCCCGCCTTTGCGCGTAGATCGGGGCTCAATTCGACGTAATTCTCGCAGCTATTTGGACCTTTTACGAGCACGCTCGTAACGCTGTCTTTCGTGTCGTTCACAACGACGGGAAAGTGCAACAAGATCGTCGAGTCTGCGTCGCGCGGTTCCATTGTTAGCTCCTTTTCGAACGCCATCGCTAAAGGCGTCTGAACGCTTACAACTTGCTCTTCGCTATATCTCTGTCCATTTGTGACGGCTTGAATGGAAATATTGTAAATAGACGCGGACAGCAGATACAGAGTCTCGTTGTACTGTGACTGGTATTCCTCAACTTGGTATTCGTAAACCGTGCCATTTTCCGGCAATTCGGTTTGCGTTCTGAGACGCGACGATAACATCTCTACGCGTATAGAAAATTTCTGGAGACGCCCGCCAGTTCTCCAAGGATGATACCACTTCAGATTCACCACTCCTTTCTCGAGAGCCTCGGCGTTAAAGTTCTTTGGCGCTTCTGGTTCGACTTCCTCCCAAACGATCGGTACGGTTGACAACTTACCAGGCGTTGATACGTTCGCGTTCACAGCCGCCACCTGAAACGCATTTGGTGTCATCGCTCGAGATTAATAACAGATTGGTGTCACAGCGTACCGTGATTAATTCAGCCGTTCGATTAGGCTGTTTAACAGTCGCGCAGATATATTTGTCCCACAGTTGGCAGTGTCTCGTTGATTGTATTTCCATTACAGCTTCGCACGTCGCATTACAACTGCTTACGATGTAATGTTGAATTTTACCATTGGTAGGTGGTGTCATTTCGTGCCATCTCAAATAGACGTCGTTGGTTTCCGAGTCGATTTCATAAATTTCTAAGTTTCTTACCGAAGGCGGAGCTGTGGCAAACAAATCTCGATTGTCATCTGAATTTCTACTCCCATTTTTTTTTTTATTTATCTAATAAGCTAACCTTTAGGGGCAGTGGTAAACGTAAGCGTCTCGTAACGCGATTTGTTGTATTTCGTGCTATCAGGTCTGATTGCATAGACGCGTGCATTGTACGTTTCAGCGCCATAAAGCGACTCGCTCAAGTTAAAAAAGTATTTTGTAGTTTGTTCTACGACAGTAACGTTCTCTACTGCCTTGCTGACACCAGTGACGACGATCTTCGCAGCGATAGGTCCAGAGATGGTAGTGCAATCTTCTGGAGCGTCCCACATAAGCGTATCGTTCTTAAATCTTAAATTACTGTACGTTGCGGTTGGAATGTCTGAAAGTATAGGAGTTCCACGGTTTGTCCTGTGAGAATTTTTCGTTTAAGAAAGATCGAACGTTTCGTTCACCTGTCGAATTGGTTGAAAATTCAATTTCTTTTTCGAGTTCGGTTTTGGAAATGTAGGCCACGATCTTTGCTACGTAACGCACGTATGGAATTAAATCTGAGAAGGTGATGTTAGGAACCGAGGTATGGGCAGAAAGCTCGTCGCCTTTTGGAGACTGAAGCTTCAGATTTTCGCAGCCAAAATATGTTTGCACCTTGAAACAGACACGTTAATACGTAGCCAATTGACTCGCTGATTCCTATGATTTTGCGTTTGGTTACCTGCAGTACAACTTTGTATATCTGTATGGCTCGACTTGGATTTGGAAGAGGATCCCATTTCAATGTGACTTCTGTGTTCGATGTCAATACCTTTTCGATATTCTTCAATTCTAACGGCGCTATTAATCAAAACGGATACCTCAAAATTCTCAGTAATCACGAAGTTAAGTCAAGTCGCGTGTAATTACCTTCATCGATCGTTCGAACTACACGTGAGAACAGAATCGTTGAGCCTTTATCGATCGTGATTTTGTAGAAATTGTATGGTGTCAGGTTTGTAAATTCCTGTGGCAATTTAGCCAAGCTTCCTTTGCTAATTATAGTCCCTGTATTGTAATCTTGAAGTACGAAATCGTACCGTTTATTTGGACAGGCATGCTTTTCCTAAAAACATGTAACATCAGCGCGATATGTTTCTCCAGGAGATAATAGACGATTAATCACGTACGACTTCGTCACCCGTTCGCAGTGTTAAACTAGTGTTCCTCGTTTCTATCTGGAAATCCTTAGTTGCTGAAACATTTCGTAATTTGCTGAGCATCGTTAAACCGATATTTATCGGAGGTTTACTGAAAGTAGCGATGGCTCACAAATGCAGAGAGTCGTAAAATTCTTCCACTCGCCATTTATGGGGACGGTTCTGACGGTCTCGTTGATATACAGTGTGCAAGAAATTCTGTAAGAAGTGCCGGGTTCTAAATTATGAATATGTCTAATTATCGTTGAAGTGTTCTTCGATATCTCGCCGCGGTCTCCAATCGGATAGCTCGTGGACTCTTCTTCTTTCTGATAAAATAGGATACAGTCTTTTATCCAGCTACAATAGGGACATATCAATAAAAAGATACTCCAATTACCCATAAAGAAAATTGATAGCTAGAGGACAGCAGTTTATATTCCTCCCTCGTTGGAATGGTCGCGCGGATGCTTGTTTCATTGATAAAATCGATATCAGGTGGCGGAAGAGTGTCTATGCCTTAAAACAGATCCATCGATATTTACATCACCTTTCCATACCATCAATAGCAAATCGAATACCTATTTTACAAAAAGGCGGTAGGTGGTATCCATTTGAATTGTCGCAACCAGATTTGCAGTGGCCTGTTGCGGAATTACAGTTGTGTAGATTACACGAGCCACAAGTTTCGTTGCACCCGTATCCGTACCGATCAACGAAACAATCTGTAATCAAGTTCTATTAGCAAACACGACCGCCTTCCATTACCCTCTCGCATTACAATATAGGATCTTTACAAGAAGAGCAATCCGATCCCAGAAAGCCTGCTGGACACGTGCAGCTAATTTCATTGCAACTCACGGTTCTTTTGCAGTCTTTATTGCTGTCTAAATGGTCCTGGCAACTTATAGAACAGTATGGCCCCACCTTCCCCTCGGGACAGTGCCAATTATCTACGAGAAAACCGATCAAGTCTCCCTATTCGTTTTGATAGGTGAACGGGGAAGACACGCAACATTACCGAAACCTAGATCCTGCGATGTGGTCGTAGACTGAGCAGACACGACGATGTTCTCGTCGTACAACATTTTTTGGCACGACACTGTCGGCCAAACATTGTTATGCTTCGTAATTTCGATTTTACTGTATCGCGTAGTGCCTGTAAATAAGTTTGCCATTGTAATCGTGATCCAATCTGCAAATTATCGAGCAGACGCACCTATTGGTGGGCACACGCGGACGCTTGCCACAGCCCACAGCGGATTTTCGCTTTTTTCTACGAGCTCTGGGATCAATTTAAGTTTTGCGTTTCTGAAGTCAGCCGGAATTGTTTTATTGATTCGAACGTATCGCCACGTGGCCAGATTATGGACTGCTGTTGCAGAGCTGTTTATTGTTTCAACGTATCCTTCCTTAGTTTCATCGAGCGAATCGATCAATGCTACTTTCATTTCACATTTCGCGCACAATCCGACTGCTAGTTCTACACAAAGATTCCCGGTACTTAAATCCAAGGTGGGACTTGTTAACGTTGCTTTCGGGACAGTCGTGTGAAGGAAAGTATCTGGAATAAAGATGCACGACTCTAGACGGATACGTGTTCTCTTTTTATGAATCAATTACGACTGAATGTTAGACGGATAACTCACATGTGTGAATTCGAACTAGCATGGGGGCTGCACTACCAAAAAAGGAGGTAAAACGAAAATTTTTATCGCTCCACAGTCTACTTGTGTCCTTGTATGTTATAAATAATTTTTGGCTATCACAAATCGATATGGTTTTCAGCGTTTCGTTCCACGCGATAATAAATGTCCTCCATTCAGCCGAAGTAAGCAGAGCTTTTTTCTGTGTTATGATAGATAATTATACCTATTTTAGATAGATGTAACGTAAGGTTTGAACATGTTTCATTAACACGTAGTATAGATGTATTACTTTATAAGAAGCCTGAACCGCAGCGCATGAAGGGTACGTTTTCTGCGCCATCAATTCTGGTGCACCACTAATACACTTCCGGATCCCAGATATATTATTGCTCCAGCTGGAGGACTGACCGCTAAGGAAAATCCAGTAGCAGAAATTTGTTAGATATCGTTCATCAGTGCACAAGAGTATGTGCGCGTCCAGGTCTCCACGAAATGAGATCACAATAGCTCCTGAACTCGAGAACTTGTCAATCATACTATACTTGGTTTGGTTCTTGGTGTAACTATACTCTCTGAAGTCTAAAAAACTCAATCGTTAGCTCGAGCTCGATCGATTTGTTATTAAACGATCAAATCAAACCTTCCCATCGACGATCTAGCACTGGACCCATAGGTGTGTCTTTAGAATTTGTTGGCTTCCAGTCCTTAAAATACCACGTTGACGCGTACTCGTGCCAACGTAGATCATCATTTGTTTTCCTTTTCTGATACGCGCTAGTTGACTCGTTTACAGATTGAAAGTCTGCAATGCGTGCATATTCCAGACGTTCTAAACTTTGCATCGGTTTGCCGAACGAACGTTTTCATTTTGTAGAAACTTACCAGCCTCACTCTTTTCAGGAAATAATTGAGGTATGTTTTGATTCTGAAGATTCCCGTTCCATACTAAACCTCCGCCATCATCTTCCGATACGCATAATAGGTTTCTCTTGTTATTCTGCGTAATGCTTTTCTCCCCCGACAAGACGGTTAGTCTTCCAGAAATTATAATTCCTTGCGTCGCGAATATTAATATCGCTAACAGTTTCATCGTCAATGAATATATTGTTATCCGGCACACGTTTTTAACACCATCAGTCTCATAGAAAAAAAGCTTGCAAACTAATTGGATCTCTCGCGATGAACGTTTAACACGCTTCTAACTTGGCAGCTAATATTGAATGAGCAACAAAGGAAATCGACTTCCTGCAACAATGAGCCTATCTAATGAAACTGACAGTAATAAGTAATAAGATAAGATACTTGTACGATTGATAATGGCTAATTTAAACGCTATACACTTAGATAGGTCCATGGTGGAAATGATACGAGAAGGATGTAGAAATTTTTATTTGAAAATCGATACAAAATATACAGGACCTTAGAAAAAGTACAAATTGTTGTATTTAGGTACTTGTGTCATGAGCAGGTATTATAAATTGATTTGTCTTAAAATAATAATGCGTTTCGTGAATAAATCGTTCCCTTATATAGTACACTATTATTATTATAATAATAAGCATTCGTTCTCTCTCGACGAAACAGTAGACTAGGATTTCGATGTTGTTCAGTCGGACATCGTGTCTGTAGAAGAATAATTCCAAACGATAAAATTGCGGCTGGAATTATTTTTAAACAGGGCGCTACGAAAAACAGATCATCCGAAGACCGAATACGAGAATCAGGGTGAGAGTCGAGGTATCCACGAGTGCACCCTTCTGTGCCGTCCTAAGTTGCATCTGGGCGACAGGAGCGCGATCAACGCCAAAATAGCACCCAGTAAAGAAACTCCGCACAAGGCGCCAGCTGTGACATCGTGAAGAGGGGTGCCAGCTTTCGGTGACTTGGCAGCGAGTAGTAAAAGTCCTGCGCAACTCAGTGCCGACAGTCCAGCGAGTCCAAGTCCCGTCCAAGTCTTCCTCAGCGTCCTGCAGGCCCCTGCCAGGGCGCAACAGGCCCCACAACCCGCAGCACTGTCGTAATAGTACCTGAATAGAAATGTCGATCCGTTTAGCGTTTGATTTAACAGTCGAGCTGCGGTATTGGTTTCTTTGTTCGCGTATAACTACTTTCTTCCGTGCATCCAAGACAAATACAACGCCAGACCGCAAGTTAAGATTCCAACCAGTACCAACAGGAGAGGCGCGTTTCTTCTCTCGTTCTTCTCTAAACCACTGGCCAAGGTCGTGTTCGCGTCGCTGTTCGGCGGCGACAACGGCGGAACCTGCACGAACCATCGCAACACGATTAGATGCTCGTTTCGTTTTCAGCTGGCGACGATTGCGCAACCGGGAACGCGATTTACTTACCACCGCGGTTCTAGCGATGAAGGCGCTTTCCACGCTTTGATAGCCATTTCTCTTCTGCCCTGCTGGTATCACTTGATACCTCGGTGAACCGGACACCATCGGCATAGACTCTGGCCCATTTTCCATGTACGCGTAACGAGGCGGTGGATCACCGTGACCCATCGACACTAGGTCGACCGGAGCCGTGCCGACGTATCGCAGCCGGCCACAGTTGCTGGCTGGACAGACATCCTGCTGTCTGGACGGGTTCTCCAATAACGGTAGACACCTTCGCGCCGATGACTCTTTGTTCGGGGTGGAAGTTTGAGGCCCCGCGGGGAATCCACGGTTCTGCGGTGTTCCTTGAGGCGTCGTACGAGTGGGACTGAACGTTCGACCTGCAATTCCCGTAGTAAAGGTATAAATTTTTCAAAAGCTGCTCACCCCTCCGCGACGCAATTGTACGACGCGAATAGTTTTCGACCAAGAAACGCTTACCGGTCGGGGAGCCGCCTGGTGTGACCGCTCGTCTTTGTGGGGTACCGGTTTGATTGAAAGACTGTTGCCTCTTTGGAGATAGAGTCCTCTCTTCGGATCTGGATCGAGGCTTTCTGGGAGTGGTCAATATCTCGTGGAGTTTTTGCGTCGCTAAGTTATTCCTCGGCGAGACTGATAGCTCTTGGCCGTTCCGTTCCGGAAGAGCTGGAGGGTCTTCTTCTTGCAGAGGCACTCTGGCGTAACGACCTAGTAACACGTTGTTGCTTCATTACCGTGCTCGCGAGGGAATCGCGGCGATATCTCGACACTTTATCGCCGATTAATCAACTTACCCTGGGGCGTATTAGTGTACCTCCGCACCGGCGATACGTGTTTCGCCGTGCCCCATGTGCTCTCTTCGTCCTGGTAATCCTGATCGCCCGGTACAACAGCGTATCTACCATTGTTGTTTCGACAACTCTGTATCTGTAGCTCCCGTCCGTCGTCTTGGTTGATCGCCAGTGCGGAACGCTGTTGCACCTGCTGGTGTGGAATGAATTCGTACCTCGAGGAGCCCCTCCTCTGCAACTGACCCCTCTGTTCGTCCTGTATGTACTCGTACCTTGAACTTTGATTGTATATCGCGCGGTGCTCCTCCACTGGAACGCTTCCATACCTTCGATGCGTCGGGTAATTACTGTTATCCTCTAAGTAGCAGTATCTATCTTTGCCCTCGCAGCTTTCGACCCTACCCTCGGTCGGTCCTTGAAACGCGGGGTTGCTCTGCCCGCCATTGCATTGGAGCTGCAACGGGGGCGGCGGTGGCGGTAGATCGTCGCTGCTTTGAAACTGTGGCGGCGGTGGTAGATCGTTAGTTTGATCCTCGGGTATGTACTCCGACTGGCGGCAAAACGACGGATTGGTGTAACAGTGCACTGGCGCTGGCCCCGACATTTGGGCCATCCTTTTGTCGTCCCGTGGCACTTAGCGAATGATTCGATCGACTTCGATTAACCAATTCCCACCGTGACGTTCTGCTGGTTTAACGTTCGTTTCACTGAAGGCACCGGGCACACTGTCTTGATAAGTCGCGTGCGACACTGGACGTAAACGAATGACCCTCTATTAAGACGCGCACGACGTTCGTCACGCACGTTTAAAGTTTCTCGTAGCGTTCATCGTTTAGGGACTACTTCGGTGACGCCTCTTGATATTCAGGATTGATTCTTTCGGCTCACAAGGATCAGTAAGGTGCTGCTGACGAAGGAGGGCGGTATCCAAGTTTCCAGGGAGAATGTCACCGTTCGCATAGGTGGCGAGATGATCTCTTGCGTGGGAATACGGTATACCTTGCACATTTTTCTCAATTCTTGTATCCCTCGATGAGTTTCCAACAAATCCCGCCAAACCACGTGTTGCTCTCACATAATAAAAACTCACTATCTCGAAGACTGCGGCAAGCTTCAAGTATTCTAAATCGTTTTCGGTGCGTTGGATTAATTATATTTAGCGAAATCTGTTCCTCGATGATTCGTTCGTGCTCGTTTTACAACTTTTTTGTGAACAGTTAACGAGTTCGCTGGGGCAAAGTCCGATGCTCGAACGCGTTCGACCCGTGCAGTACGGTTGCCTCCAACAAACTGCCACATGAGTTCCCTTAAGAGCAGATGCACGAAGGGCGTTTCTCCAAGCGTTTCCACTGCACGAGCGTGTGCGTACGTGAGACACACTACCTGAGGGGTTGTCAGAGGGTTCACATAATACGGGCCTGGTGTCCCGTCACAGGGTGGCGACTCTGTCATCTATAGTGTGTTCCTTCCAACGTTTTCTATGCTACTGCAACCCTCGATGGTACGTTAAGGAATTTATATGACCCTCGTTGCGCCTCTCGTGCGACATTTAAATTTTAAATCCCGCGCGTTACATTAATTCTAGCAATTCAAACGATTTTTCTCTTCTACAACATTTTGTAAAGCATACGTGTCGTAATTGAAGATTGTCGAGCTAATGGCTACGTTCATTGAACTGATTTCAGCGCAATATGTTACGCGGTACAGTTGGTGGTCGCGAGAAACGAAGCGGGGAAAACATTTTTGGACTTCCTTAATCTATCGATATACCAACGATCCAAAGACTAATTTCAATTGTTCATCAAAATCTGACGAGACTAAGGCTTCGACATCAACGCTTCTCGCGTTCAGCGAAACGATCCTTCGCTCCCGGAATAAATTGCTCGCTATGAACGTACAGTGGAGAATCGGCCTTTGTCATATGAGCATCGTAAGAGAACTTCAGCGGAGGGTACTATAGACAATTTTCTGGGCAGCTGCTGCGACCGTTGGGACGCGTGCCCCAATCGTAACAGCTGCTCCAACACAAACGCACCCCGATCACAAACACGCTCTTTATCTTTCACTCTTCGTGCACCAAATACGCTGTTGGCGCGTATGTAATGGCGAACGCCACGTTAACGGACGAAAAGTCACTTCTTGGAACACGATACGTTCAAATTCCGGCCGCAAATTGGCCGACATGTTCCGGAAGCGGAGTTTTTGGGAAATTGCGTCCGGAGACTTCAATGCCCGGTGCGGGTTGCTTAGGGGCCCGCTCGATTTGCTATTAGAGTCGTTTGGCTTTCAGCGAAACTGCTTGCTCTACGCTTCAACGAGTGGAATTGGTTTTTTTTTTTAGAAATTTGACAGGCACGAGCACAAAAATGCTTGAAACAGCGAACCGTGGTGAAAACAGAGGGGGCTCGACTTATAGTAGAAATCGAGAACAGAAGAAATATTCATGGCAGGATACTTTCATCTCGCTGTGATCGTACACGTGCTTTCAGCTGCGCTTTAATAAACCACAAGAAGTACCCATATTATCTACGATAATATTCTAGACGATGCAGGCACATTTTCTCGACTGAACGCGTTTCTTTTCGATCCCATTAAACGTGTAACGCAGAAATTCCCCGCTACTCTCTGCGGGATTAAAATCAGTCTCCAAGAAAGTGTAGCAGATTTTCTGCTCGAGCGATTTATCAACGACGGAAGAATTTCGTCCCGAAAGATCGTGAAAGTGCACTTTTCTCTTTTCTTGCGGTGAACTCGAGGTTAATGTATTTCTCCAGCCATTTTTGTCGCGCGCAGCCCCAATTCGTTTCCGAATTCTTTGGTCGTCGAACACGGTCGACGCGTGTTTGTTCGACTACGTGTACTTATAAAATGGGATGCGATTTCTGGAGGGACACCTCCGGAGATCGATTTGGAAAACAGGGGCACACACGTGCGTGGCCATTCACGTGGCGACACGTGCCGAAACGCGTCGCTTTTATTCCTTTTTGCTCGGTCACATCGACCACGCTCTGACTCATCCGACTATTTTCTCCGCGACCGCCTCGATGTTCGACCACGATCGCAACATTTACCACCGAATTGTCCGTAGAAAGTTGAGAAATGTTCCAGCGTTTGCATCATCACGCGTGCAACGAATATATCTCTGACATTACGGGACACGATCTACTTGGCTGGAGGTACGCATGCCGTAACAAACTTTATTGACCTTCGTTCCAATCGCTCTGTCAAAGCAGCGCAATTGCGTTAATTAAGCTGTGTCGTTAGGAATCATCTCCGCATAAAACGCCACGTGTCCGTGGAAAACTTCCTACGTGTACCAATCCTTTGTTTCGGGGCAAGTGAACAGTAAACTTGCATTTACAGCTTCTAACAGCTTGGAGAAAAGGTCGGGTGCCAAGCCCGTTTATTTCTGTCCTGAAGAATAAAGGTTAGCGTGATCCCTCGTGAGGATTCTTGGATGTATTTCACTTTCCCGAAGCTGGCCTTAAATCGCAGCGATAACGCGTTAGACAGAAGTACACGGTACGCCCAAGATATTTGCTCCTCTTATCTCATTCCGGGGAGTACTCGAGTACTCGGGTATCTGCTTTTTACACGGCGAAGCGAAGCGTGACTGTCGCATTTTTCGCCTCCAACCGTGGCATCGTTTCACGACCACGAAAGTAGTGTGAAGAAGGCTTAAAACAACGCGAAGGTTCATCTATCCATCGTTCTCTGTTGTCCCTTTCACTGCAAACCGACCGCGTGGGAGGCCTGTTCAGGATCTCATAGTAATTTCAACCCGAACTAGTCTTCGTTCGCAGCTCAGTCTCCACCGAAGTGTCTCTCGCGACAATCCTCTACACCATCGCGAATTGCTCGCGAAACGATTCGTCGGTCGACCAGAATTTCCTCCGATCGAGCGTTCGATTTGGAAAATATGAAACTTCCGAATGGGCGGAAATGGAATACGGGACGCGAGAAGTATGTGCGCCTCGTTTAAACGAAGTGAAACGTTGTCGAGAGAGAACAGCGATACGAACGGAATCACTTGCCGCCGTGTCCTTCGGTTATCTTAATAACGTTAATTACGCCATTCATCACGTCAATAAATGTTGCTAATTAACCGACCGCGGCCAGTCGAAGGAAGTCAATGGAGAGGTCCAGCGAGGCTCGAGTAGCGATCGGCAAGGAGAGCGGAGCAATTGATTGCTCGTGATCGGTGACATACCAGACGGTTCTCATCGACGGAAACTGGATCAGTGATTTCCCAAGAGATCGAAAATCCGGGGCGGCTCGCGCGAACTGGCAAGAAATCGGTGAAAACGGTGTCTGAGAAAAGCCGTCGCGGTGTGCACCGGTAACTGCGTGCAACGAGATAATCGCATCGCTTCGTAATCAACCGATGTTGCATAATATTCGCAGGCAAGAGAGGAAAAGGGGAAAAAGAAGAGTTGAGGCAACGACGACGCGTCAGGTTGTTAAACCTATTTACCGTTCCGTGTTCACGCTCATTGGATACAGTCGCGGTTGTGCGGCTCTTCTTCCTTCTCCACCGAGTTATCGTCCTCGAGCCATTGTTAGAAACGAATTGCACAAGCCTGCTCGCGCGGTGTTCGACGAGAGCGACGACGAAATCCGCGTGACGGTGGGACGTAGATTTCAATTAAACTGAAGCGGTTAGCATAATTGGCCGGCTGCTCGGTTATGCCCAGTCCGGAAGTCATCGTCGATATTGTCTGAATTAGCGTTCCAACGGATCACCCCCGTCGAACGATTACGACCGCGAGCTGGAACAGTGGAAATCAGTCCCGACTCTTCGCGAGGAACCTTCGTGCGATCGTATCTGCTCGTGGCGCGTTCGCAGTTCGTCTTATTGCCACAGCTGATACGTCCCTCGCGACTCTTCGTAACACCCGGTGCATTTCGTTCACGGTCAAGTGCCTTCGGTCCCGAAGCAACAGGAAACGCGAGGCAACTTCCGTTCGAGGGTGTCCAGGTTAACATTCGGTTACGTGTGTACGCGCGACTGGAAAATTGAATACCATCGACGATGGGTCGTCGCGGCAGGTGTGCAGGACTTTCCACGGGCACCGTCGAAAATGGCCCCATCCTGCCGTAGTTCGTCGAGTTTGCTTCTGGCTCGCGCGACTCCTCGTGAAACCGATTCCATCGTGAAACACGCCGGACGAACAATGATGGAGAACGTGTACGTGATAAAGGTGAAAACGAAGCCACCTCTGTCCTCCCTGTACCCATCGGAGCGACGCTACTCCGCGTCCACCGTGGGAGGGCTGTCCTTCGTACATTTCGGTCTGGGCGCGCTTTCCCTTTTGCTGGGCAGCCTGGCCTTATCGCTTCAAGGTCCGATCCTATCGGTCACGTGTTTGGTGCCCTTCGTGACCGGTCTCCTCGCCTGGAGGCGATGGTACATCGATCGAAACATCGCCCTGTTCTTCTACGGAAGCCTGTTTTCCTTGATAGCAGCTGCTCTGTGCTTTATCGCTACGGCGTTCGACATCGCCGCTGCGGTGAAGAGCAAAGACTCCGTGTGGTCGATCGGTCAAATCCTCGAGCGACCGCTGGATCATTCTCACCTCGCGAACGATACACTGTTCAACGGGACGATGTACGTCTACGAGGACGCTTCCAACCTCAGCAGAATCGACGGCCAATCGACGAAGATCGATTTTTACGCCCCCACGCCCGGGATCGTGTTCGATAACATGTCCAACATATCCGGATACATCCTGACGACTTCGACGAGCGATCTTGGAGGGGGTGGTGTCGAGAACTCCAGCGGAGTATCCGCCAGCGGCGATCGTAGAGGCGGTGAGAGTTTGCGAGGAGATCGGGAGAATGTCACGGAGGAATCCTTGGGAACGATCAAGAACAGGGTGATGTCATTCTGGCATAAAGATCACGACGAGTCGTCGCATACTAAAATCTTGCTTACGGTGAACGTGCTGGTCGCGTCGCTCCTCGAGGCTTTCTGGTCGGCTCTGAGCGCCAGAATAGCGCTACGGGGGATGCTGAATCGATTGCCAGAAGGGAGCTACGTGCACGGAGCGGCTGGCAATACAAAGTCGGACGGAACAGCGGCGAACGGGAAGCCATCAGGCCCGAGACCGGATATCTTGGACCACGATCGTGGACTATCGGAGAGTTTGCAAAACTTAAGCACGATGCACGGACTCAGGAATTCTGGGCCCAAGTTACCTCTGCCGGAGTCCAGCAGGGAGTTCAGAGAAAGGGTCGAGAGGTTCCTGGCGAATCAGGCAGCGCACTGCGTCGTCGAGGGATCCTGTTCTTAAAATGAGAAACGATCGCATTGCGAATCTCGCCGCGTAGATTCGGATATCCAAATCAGAGAGTAATCGCACGTAGCACCGCAAATTGTACGCGTTCTTTGATCTCAAAATGCATGCGTGCACCAATGCGTTTATGCAATTGTGGGGTAGCGATGCCTGCTTTAGTGTCACAATCGCGTCACGCGACACAATATTCGATTGACGCAATAAAGTTTCGAGCAACGATTACCTGTTGATTCACTTAACCCACGGTGTCGTTAATTAGTCCCACTCGATCGTTATATGTACCGTAAGTAATTTCTAATTAAACTGCGTGCGGCGAAACAGGCGGCGATTGCGACACGCGGCCTGTCGCGCAAACGATTCATACTCGCTAGTGGAAACAGCTGAAGAACGGCAGTCGTTCGTAACGAGTCTTCATTCCGAAAGATCGTATCGGGCTAGGCCACGATTCTAGAAAACACTTTAATTGCAATTTATTAACTTCGCCAGGCACGATCCTTCACCTCCGTTAATTAAATGATTCAGGTTGCAGCATCGAACTATTGTAAATTGCGAGTCAGATGGGATCTTGAGAGCACGAAAACGCGTTTCACCGTGGTCCCGTTGTTCCCGCGTCGGGACGAAAGCGTCTCGACGTAAGGGGTGGAGATTTCTGCCACCAATTAATCGATAAACCTCGCGGCTCCTGCGCGATGATCGATGAATCACTCTTTCGTGACAGATTTTATTTTCGTCGTTATGATTCAGCAACCGAGATCGCTCGCGTCGCGCGTGTCGCCAGATACGCCGTTTCTAATTACGTCCATTCATTCCCGCGCGCGGTTGAACTTGGAATATGAAATGCGAACAAATAAACGGCGGTCGGTTGATAACGACAGACTTATTCTGATCTGGTTCGCTACCGGGGCGGGCGATTAATCTAGATCACGTGAAATTAATGTTACGTACAATGGACTGGGGCCTCTCGTGCGCGCGCGCGTGCATTGCGAAAGTTCAACGATCGTGCCGCCTGTTGCGAAATCTCATAATCAGATATTGGCCAACGCGGCGCAGAGCGCGGGAGTTCGCCAAGGAAATTGCTGACAATAGCGGCGCTGGCTATACAGATCCTGCATTCCGCGTTAAATGCCTACCTGGGTGTGTTGCAGTGACATATCGGCCACGATAAAATCGTCGGCTCAGAAATAATTAGAGTGTCCGGTTCGTATCCGTCTCTTCAATTCGATTAGCATACGAGAACGTCGCGCGGAGGGGGCACTTTTCGCGTTTCCAGGTTCGTTTTGTTTTGTTTTCGTTTCGTTCTTTTATTACGCTCCGATGAATGGATACAAGTCAACGAGCCGTCGCGGTTTCTTTACAAAACAAAGCTTTATTCTTAATCATTGTTAGTTACACCGTTCGACAATGCGTCGGGCTTCCTATGTACGTATCTTTCTTAAGGTACACTTTATCGAGTAAACAACGTTAAACTACTGCCTTAAGCTGGCCCTCTCTTTCGATCTTGAATCCTGATTAGAAAATATGCATCTGTTTTCTGCGTCGCGCTAACGAATGGCTGATAACGGCAACAGACGATCGACGGTACTCTAATTTGTAATACTAATTCAGTAAAATCGATCGCTCTCTCTCACTGTCTATACATACATATCTATCGCTCTTGGTCCACCTGGATCATATGTTTGAAAGTGAATGCGGCCATGCAACGTAAAGAGCTTGCGGGAATTAACACAGATCACGAGCACGATTACATATTCAATTGCGTATTACGACGCGCGGTTTCTTTTTTTTTTTGTTGTAAAAAAATGCAAAATCCTTCCAGACTTCCTATCGTCGCAGACGTGCGAAAACATTTAGCGTGTGGCAGTGACCGAGAATGTACGTATGTTAAGTTTAACGTGCTCGAATTGGAACTCATCGCTGAATGGTAAATATTTTCGCAATAATTAACGTCTAAGTGCGAATTCGACCCGACATCTAGCAATATATTGGCAAGAGTAAAGCACACACATTTGTACATGGACGTTTCTAACGAATGGCCGAAATAAACACCTCCATTGAGGGCTCGAGTTGCGTTCTTTATCCGGTAAGCGACTCTCCCGCCCTTTTTCAGAGATCTTTCTTTCGGCGTGTCACCTATGAAACTAACTCTTTTTTTTTTTCTGCTCCGATATACATCAACGTTTAATGTTACGAACAACACGGGCGACATCGTTTAATTAACAAAAATACATATACGCTACGTAGGATCTCTCACGTGTACCCTCTGGCGTCCGCTCCTCGCGATCCTTCTCAGACTTGTAGTGACACGCTGCTCGTGGAAAGGTCACGATCCAACGCGATGCATTTTCATCCACTTAGACTCTAACGGTTAAGGTTTACGACTTAAGGTTACTGTAACCACAAATCACATCGCTTACGTTCTAATACGAATACGGTAATCTTAGATTTGCACTCTTATCACCATCTTTGTATTCTACATGGACAATTTTCTATCTAGTTTACGGCAGTTCGTGGATTGCGATCGACCTGATCACACCACCGAGGTGATACGAAACAAAAGGCTATAATATAAGTGGACACGGTTCTCAGCTACCCTCTCGTCCTACGAATCCAACAATACGTTGTACTGATACGAGGTCCCGGTCTTCGCTTCCTCCCTTAGTTTGTCGTTAATTCAACGTCTCGTTCGTCGTCTAAATACAATCACACGTTCACTGGTCGGACGTTGTCGTCCGACTGTTGCTGTTCACCACTTTGCCAGCCCGAGTCCAGCGTCGTCGAGTCGCTCAAGCAGCATTGGGGTGTCTCTTCTTCCTGACCGCCCCTGTAATCCCTGTAATCCCTCTCTCTTCCCCTTCCGTCAGTCTCCTCCTCTCTGAAGTATCCTGAGGTCGCTGGTCCTTCCTGGAGCTGTTCGTCGTCTTTTGGCGTGTAGTAGGAGTATCGACCTTGCTGTATGACTTCGTACTGCGCATCGGGCGCCAGGAACGGCCCCCTGGCATTTCTGGGCTCGTCGCTGTTCGCGTAATTGTCGGACGGTATGTCGCCACTGTCCGACGGCAATGGCAGAGGCATTCTGGACCTCTTCGACAGCTGTCGTTTGCCCAAACGAGCCGCCAGGTAGTCCACGCCCTCCGAATGTTCAGCACCTACGAAAATGAACGCGAGCGATCAGCGCTGATCTGTTTTATTCTGATTCGAATCTTGAGACGTCGTCGTATACCTTCTTTCTCTACGGCTAAATCGTAAAAGCTACTCTCTGGCCCGCAACACGAGGACACGTCACCGAAATACAATTCGCTCTCGGACTGTTTTGGTCCAGGATTGGCTTCCTGTTGGAACGCACCGTTCTCCACCCCCTTTAAAGGCTTCCTGATTCTTCGACCCTTCATGGTTCCCTCGTTACCTGCCTCCGGGTCGGTACTGTTCGATATCTCTTCAGCGTTCTCATAGTTATCCGACGGACGTTTCGCAGACCTCGGTCTGTGGTCTGGAAGAACGATATATCACGTTTGACCGCGTCTCCTTACGAACTCTCCCGTCTAATGCACGTTTCGTTGCTCACCTTCGTTATTCTCAAAGTTGTCTATTCGTTTGGCAATTCTGGGCCTTTGCTCGGTCACCTGTGGCCGCCTAGCGGGGCTGTTGGGGTCGCTGTAAGGCGGCGGAGGGCCCCACAGAGGGACAGGAGTCTCTAAAACGCTGTAAGAAGCCGTGCTAGGCGTGTACGGTCCGTTCTGCGTGTTCAAAACGGAGTAAGGTCCGCTCGATTGGGAATTGAGGACGCTGTAGGGGCCGTTCGTGTTCTCCACGTTGGCCTCCGTCTGCCTGGTCTGCGTGTGAAACCCGTAATTCGAGTCTGGACTCGGCGCTGGCCCTCTCGATCTGGACCAAGGCAAACGCCATCTTCTGCTGGAAAAAGGAATGGACGATCCTTCAGCGCGCTTCGAGAATTAAAATCGCGTGCGCTCGGCTGGCGAGCAAGAAACGAATTTCTGTCGTACTAAACGCACTTTTTTGCGCGACGGAATTTCTTTTCGGGTTAAAACAGAGTTTTTCGCGCAAAATGTCGCGACCGCTCGCAGATCGTATCTTTCCGCGAACGGTCGCCGGATTAATCGTGGAGCACGTCCGATGGTTTTTGCCGTTCGAGCTGGGCAAAAGCGAACTGCGTCGGGAGCGCGTCGTCCATCATCGTTTACTTTGAGGACGAAGAAATCTCGCCGCTAAACGTCGGAACGAGAACGGAACGCCGGCTTAATTAATGCCATACATTAGCGGATTACTGGAATACAATGCGTCCTGGGAGCCCTCGGGGATCGTTGCCTCGTTTACGGGTTTATTGCACCCCGCAGCCGATATTCGTGACATTCGTGAATGAAGTCCGCTGAATATGTATCGTTCCGCCCGGCGGCAAATGCACGGGGCGCATTTGAATTGCATCGATAATTTCTCAATGAAGCTCGCCAGGCACAGCATCGCGGTATTGAATTCCTAATAATGCAATAACTGTACCGGTGACGCTCGCTGTTATTATGCAACTTTTGCAAGGACAATCCAATCCAATCGATATCTATATTGATTTGCGTAATCCATCGTTACCCGATGGATTGACGTCGACAGGACGGGACGATCGAGGTTTTCAAAGTCGACTCGTTCGACGCTCGATCGTTCGATTACACGTACCTCGATGGCGCCAAATCGGGGTTCGGCGTGTAGAGATTTCCGGGGGTTTGGGCCCACCATGGACTAGCGCCGCCGCAGTCGTTGCAACACCCGCAGGAGCCGGTCGCTGGTCCCACGGTGCCTCCTTGCCCGTACAGAGATCTACATCTAAGCTCCAGCTGTTCCCAGTACATCTTCTTTTTCTCGTGGCTTAGCAACTGGTAGACCAGCATGCACGAGAATATGCAAGCCAAGATGCCAGCGACCGAAACGCCGAACAGCGCACGGAGACAGGCGTGCAGGGCGCCGTGAACCGCCTCGCAGTGAGGTGTGCCCTCGAACCGGACTCCTGCGTCTTCCTCCGGCGTCCCGTAACACGTGCAGGACCTGGCGTTGAAATCACTCGGTTGCAACTATCGATTCCGATACATCGCGTAAAAATAGATCGCCAGTCGGTGGTACCTACCTCGCTTTCACGGTGTAGACGCATTTTCGAAGACCTTGCAGCCGGGACATGTGTATCACTGTCGTCGTAACGGTGACAAGCATGCATACCAGCGCGCACACCACGCCGACGGACCCGCAGACTTTCATCTACGAAAGGTTACACGTTCTTGTCTTAAGAAAGGAAGTGCGCGCGAAGCGATATCATTATCGAGAGGAATGCCGGTGAACGCTTACCAGGAGTCCGTATCTGTGTTTCCGCCTGGCCAGCAGCATCGTGAACAGGCCCATTAAAATTAACTGCAAAACAATATCGGGTGAAAAGCATTATTCGGATTGTTGGACGCTTTTTCGCCGCCTCATTGTTCCCGCGCGCGTTCCCCATGAAAGGAGTTCGGTTAATAGATTCCGATCTTTGCCTCTTACCATTATGCCAGGAATGTAAGATGGTACAGTCTCAAAGAGAGCTAGGCTGGCCGTATGGGCTGAAAGGACCGCGTGCACCGCCAAAAAGAGACTGCCAACCGCAGCGCTCAACCCGCCACAAAGGCAACAAAGGACAACGTACTTCTTGCAGCAACCACCTTCCCCCGTGTGGCCTGTAAAATTAAAGTCGGTCACTGATAGCACCGTGGCGATAGGCGGGTGATTAAAAAGGGGCACGCGGGAGCTTTTGGGCGAAGACGGGCGAGCGACGCTGGCTTCGAAAATCCTCTCGACGAGACGGCGAGGCGGACATTTTTCTCCGCCGGCTTGAAAAACGAAAGTGTCCGAGCCGGGCGCAATATCTCGCGTCTCGAATCTTTACGCCGCTATCGTCTCAAAGGATCGCCAAGAAACACGGAATAGCTCGAAGGAGATTTTTCGGCGGCCAGGCAGAAGCTTTTGTACGACTATCGACCCTCTTCAGAAAGAGGGCCCCGCGCGACTTATTCCCATCGCGCTGGCTCCTTCTCTCGCTGGATTATGATCGTCCTCGCGTGAGAACCGAACAACGCGAGCCTCTAACTAACCGGAACGAGAAACGTGCCGCGAGCGAAATCCTTCGAATTTTATTAGTCACCGATCACGCCGCAGATCGGCTCGGCTCTGTTTCGTCGGTAAACAGATATCAGACTCGCTCGACGATGTTTAGACGCGTCGATTGTGTCTACCTTTATCTCGATCGAACGTACGGTCGTCGCGGACAGTCGTCGATTAATAATTGAACCGATAATGCGAACGATAATGCTGTTACATTAAAGTCCGACAGCGTATGAAATTGCCTTCGCGCAGTGCAAGTGCTAATTTTTCCGATACCGTGGCCGACGTGTTCGATTCTCAATCGTCGGGGCTCGACTTTTGTTGTCAAAGCTCGCAATTGAGCCCGCTACGCTGTATTGGAAATTCCTCCGATGAATGTTGAGCGATGGAAGCGTCGAGGCTGTGTCGCTTCAAAGACAATAGCAGATTCTCTCTCCCTCTCTCTCTGTGAAAGAAAGAGCGTCGACAGAGCTGAACTTTTTAATCAGGTTTCCCATTAATAAAAGAGGGTACTGTGCCTTTCTGTAGCACGGGCTCGAAGAACGAGTGGAGAGATCATCTTCTGTAATTAAAAATCTAATTATTTTTCTGCCAGAGAGTGGAATCTACGAGGATTATGTGCGACTGGCTCTAAATTGAAAAATTCTTTCGGAACGGGTACAATGCGCAATTGTTATTCCCGCAGCTGTACGCAATTTGGTTAGACATTCCCGAGCGTGAACATTCCGCGATGAATGAAATGGCAAGCGCGACCATACGTATTTTTCGACGGTCCTGACTATTGTCAGGCTCGAGCAAGTAGATCGCCGGTGGAAACTGAATCAGAAGACCGTGCTTTGTAGGAAACTGGTTTCCTTTGGCGATGCCTCCGCGTAGAACGGCTGGCATGTCGGGATTTCGCTTTCAGTGACTCGAAAATTGTTTTCCCCGACTTGAATGCGCGCAACCTTGCTCGAAACTCACCCTGCTTTCTATTGGAACTGCTGCGGGAAATCGTCTTACCGAATACCTCGAAATACCTGTTACCTTCCTGAATGCAACCAAGATTTAGGACCGAATTCTTACAATGCACTTGCGCTACCTGAGTTACGACTTGGGGAAACGTAGCTTTTGGAGCAACCGTGGAAAAAGTGGGGTTTAAACGCTGGACTGCTAGCAGAGGATGCTACCTGACCTTCCTCACAAATGGCCTCTACCTCTCATCTTCCGTTTGATTTAATTTTTCATTTCGTTAGAAACCGAAAAAACTGTACGCTTAACTCGCGATACGTTCAAGCTGAATTTTCAACATTTTTATCGAGTCGCCTCTAGTCCAGCATTAAACACGTTTTATTAAGAACCCTGTCGATATCTATTTATACGGCAACCTTTTGCTATACACGTGACCTTCCACGTCGACATAACATATCACTTCCCTGGTAAAAATAGAACGTGGATGCTGGAAAATCTTTGCGTACGCGGTTCAAAAGAATCTCTTACTTTCCGTTCGCATGAAAATCCATTAAAACTATATTTCTTCCGGTAAACGGAGATCAACAGCAGCGCGAATATTTGAGAAAAATGGTTAATTTTAAGTTCGTTGCGTCAGAGGGGACGTAATTGGATCGTTAATAGCGGATTATACGGGTATGTAGATCACTGGTTGAGACAGAATGGGGTTTCGAGGGCCGATTGATAAATTAACAAGAAGGGTTAATCGGCATACCGCAGGGGTGAGGGTAATGCGATCTCGGGAAGTGCGCGTGGTTTGCCGGATGTGGCAAGTGGGAATGCGAGTGTGCCGCCATTGTGAATGGATAACCCTGGTTATCCATCTCCATTTCCATCCCAAGACGACATCGCACTATCTGAAGCACTGGATATCCATCCATCTTCCCTCTCGCGAGTCGCGCAGCTTCGAGATCCCGGTCACTTTTTAGCCCTCGTCGAACTAACACGTGTCAGTCGTGTCGGCCAATGTTTTTCTTCGCCAGAAATTGGATGTCGTTGAACTTTCGTGGTACTCGTCTCGCACAATCGTTTCGTTAACGCGCTGGGCGATTTGAATTGCAAAACGCGCAACTTGACGTTAACGAGAAACGGATAAATCGAAGGCGATGTTGCGGCACGCACTGTCTTCCCCGATAGTTTATGAACTACGTTTGCGCATCACATGTTCTCACGAGAGGGGATTACTTCCGAAGGTCAGCTCTTCGTCAAGCACTCTCTCATTGATCGTGTCACGATCACGTATGATAATCACCAGTGTCGATTGATTTTAACACCGTCCTCCGATCGAATTATCGTCGTTCAATGCTGTAACCCCATCGAAAATGCTCGCGACTATCTCTTCGAGGGACGACGCATCGACGCGGTTGCCTCTTCCTCGCGTTTCTTGTCTCACGTCTTTGCACGTTCACTGCGATCGTTTGCGAGACGAATGCGAGAGCACAACAACTCGAGAGACACTCCACGAGATCTCTGTTGGCCCGCACGTTGAGGTGTCCCACAGGTGGTGGCGGCGTTGATTTCGTCCCGTAGCTGACGCTCGGGATTCCTTTCAAAGGGGCTCACAAAATGGCATTCCTCGCCACGACCATTCACTTGCCAGCTCGGATTAATGCCGGCGAACGTAAAAGTATCGCAGCCTGTTGTACGATTCGCAGCATTCTTCGACACGATGTTCCTGCTCTTGGTTGCTGCGAGCATCGACTGGTCGATATACCGTGACGATTCGAGCGACTCGACGCGGTCGAGGGTTGAAATTCCAAGGGGGTTGTTCCTCGAAGCAAGCGGAATCGGTGAACGGTGCGTTCCGGTGTCGATAACGCGTGTCAGCAATTGATAAGATGGACAACAGCGATACTAAACTCGCTCCTAGTCCGCCACCCAGCTGATACTGCAGACATTCCGATGATCGTCGAACGAAATGGCTAAGGGCGAAGCTAGGGGTTTACTTTTCCCGTGTCCGTTTAATTTCGTTCGATTTTCAGGAAATATTTTCCGACTGCGTGACGCATGTCCGCTTTAAAAGGAAATCGGGCGTGAGTGGGTAGAGTATTTCGCATAGAAGCGATATTGCATATCCGTCACTCGAGTTGACAAGCTAACGAGTAAGAGATATCGATTCGGTGCACCGATGAATATCCGTGTCCTCGAGTTCTCGGATTTCACGTTCGTTATTTACCACCATTTACAGTTATTACATTTTAGGCAACGCGATTACTATTGATAGCACGAACGTGAGATAACGATAAAGGATACTCACATTGATTGACAGCCGTTGTTTCGTATCGCCTGGTCGGTCTAGGGGGTGGCCGAGGCGGAAGCGCTGGAGGTTGATGCGTTCTTGACGTCACCTCAACACCACCGTCGCTTTCACCCTCTTGTCCTCTCTTGTTTCCTCCAGTTTGTACCACGTGGCATTGGCACTTGCTCTTGGAAGGAGCCGACACCTAAATGTTAAAATATCGCATCGAGTTTCTAGTCTCTTCTCAGAAACGGTTCGAATTCCGTCTTCCAAGTTAGAACAGCAAAAGTACCTGTATCGCGTCCACCCCGATAAGAGACGTATTTTTGGTATCGTTGTTCTGCGGATGCTGGTGGCCGTGACTGTGCATGTGTCCGTGGTGATGACCGTGATGCTCCAGACTCGACGGGGCTCTGTCTCGTTGTCGAGAGTCAGGGTGGTTGGTGTGCAACGAATGCACTTGTTGTAGATGATGATGATGATCGTGGACGTGATCGAGGCGGCTGTGCGTCCTCGTATTGGCGTTCGACGAGGAAGACTCGCAGGATATTCCAGAACTGACGTGATGATGATTTACGCTCGAATGTCCTGTTAAACTTCCCGACGAACTGCCGCGATGATGGCTGGCCAGCGGCGTGGTCGAGAGGCTGCTGTTCGCGTTCACCACGTGTCGATGGACCGCTGGCGAACCTCCGTGGTTCAACATGCTCGAATTCGACGAGGCGCCGCTCATCGCGCTGGAAGTGCCGTGATGATCGCTGGAGAAACCAGAGTTCGAAGGGTAGTGACCGGTCAGGCCGGTGGTACCGCCGAGTCGGTGATGATTCGTCGGCGAACTTCTGTGGCCCATCGTGGTCGACGTTGGTATCGGATTCGGATGGTGATGGGTGCTTGGATTTCCAGGCGCAGCTTGGTTCCCGTGATTCGAACCAGAGCTGCTCAGAGGTCCAGAGTTTCCATGAACGTGGCTGGTCAGGGTGGGCGGCAGGTTTCCGTGATGGTGGCCCGTCATTCCTTGCGGGCCGTGCGGATGATGCACGGTCGCCGGTCCGTGATGATGGGTTACGTTCGTGGTCTTGGTGTTCCCGTGGTGATGATGGGTGTGTTGTCGCTGGTGTTGCTGAAATCCCATCAGGCCGTCTCCCACGTCCAAATTCGTGGTGCTTCGGAAATTGTCGGCGTGCTTGTGAACGTGCGCGTGAGTGTCGCCGTGGAAATGTCCGTGGACGTTACGGTCCGGCGACGTCGGCTCGTGATGGTGTTGATAGGGATTCAGGACCTGCTGAATATTCTTCAGCTTATCTTTGCCGGAAGCAGCCTGTTTCTGCGACATACCGGCGTGGTCGTCGAGCTGTTTGTCCAGATCCTTGGTCGACGTTTCGAGCAGGGCCGAGGCGGACTCCAATAAAGGGCTAGGGCTGGAAGTTAGGCTGTGTTGGTTGTCCTGCAAGTTGCTGGATTCCTGAACTCTTCGCGCAGCCTCGAACGCCAAGTTCCGCGAGAGATCGAGGTTCCTCGGGCTGCACGAGAGGTTGTGACCGTGTCTCGACAAAATCGCGCTCTGGCCGTCCATCGATCTCGCGTTCGGTGATAAACCGGCCTGATGTTCCAAGATATCGACGTTCCTGGTGTTCTCTAAATTGATTTGTTGGCTTTCCTGATGAGATAGCGGACTTTCGAGCCTTCTTATTGGCTCGAAAGCGCTCTGGAGCGCCTCCAAACCTCTGGGGAGTTCTTGGTTGTTGGAAATTCTTGTACTTCCCACGCCCCTCTCCGCTCTGTCCCTCTGCGTTCTCATGGAATCCATGCTACTCATCGCGGAGCATTGGCAAGGGTGTTTCGGACTTTCCGGAACGTCCAGGTCGGTGGTTAATTGCGGCTGGGACATTTTACTACCTGAAAATGCAGATTGATGCAATGATTGCGTTAACTGGCGTGGCGAAGAAATCGATTAATTATCGTTGAAAATCCGACTCGAGAGAGGCAGGTACAAATTAAGGCGTTCATCGATTAATCGTCTATCCGGTGATCTAAGATCCGCGGAGATACGATACGTGATAGATTACGATCGATCACGGACGGTCCGCGGGTCGGTCGCCGCGCATTTCTCACATCTCGTCGAGCGGCGATTCGTTTCCATACTGCCGCCTCGTTGAACTTGATAAATCGTTTCGAATCGTTTCGCATTACCAAACGGCGGTAAGCAGAATTTAAGTGCGCGAGAACGAAAAGAATAATTCTCGCCTCTCTTTCGTCCTCGCATCTCTAACGTCCATGGCGTAGCCGCTGCGTATCGCTTGGCGAAGGGTAGCCGCGGTTTTGTCGATAATCCACGGAAAGATGGGCAGTCGGTTAAGGAACTAACGAATCTGCCAATTACGACACAACGCGGGCGTCCGGGCAACGGGATGATGCTAACTGCGGATATCGCATCCGTTCCGGACACGGAAACGCGGAAAACTTTCGCAGCCTATTAGCGCCTTCCGTCGTTAAAACTTCCCGAACAGCTTCCAAGGAACTTATATAAATATCTCGGCGTGCACATTAGACGATTCTTCTCGAGTTGCGAAGAGTGGCTTTCATGGTCCGGTATTGTACTTATTTCGAAGAATTCCGCCCTCTAACTCGGTCCGTATTACCTTGTTAAAAAATTCTTGCCAATCCCCGCTAATAAACACTGCCGGAAACGATCGTTCTGCCGCGAACGGGAGGCGAACTAATGGGTCCGCGGCGCGGACAACGCGTATCGCGCGAGAAAAAGTGCGTGTCGCGTGGCGTGCAGGCTCTATCGATCAACTAGTCGCATCATCGTCGCGATCATTACGGTAGACGCATTTAACTCGATGCCAGTCGAAAGTACCGTAACTCAGCCGCATCATAACTCAGCCAGGCGTAATGCATCGGTGTATCGGTGTTGAAAATCGGGCAGGAAATATCGCGTCATCGTTTCCTTCAGTTACCTATTACCGATGATGGGGCGCGGGCCGATTTACGGCCGCATTAAAGGAAAATCTACTTTGCCTAATGGACCCGTTGCGTTTCACCTGCGGAGTCGATCACATCCGTCCGCTACCTTAAGGCACATTTGGTATCGAGCATCTAGTTAGAGGCGACCGGTACGAGGTAGTCCTCGTAAGTACGCCCGGTTGACTCCCGGCCACTCACATTCCTCGTATCTCGTTATACGAGCGTAAAGACTTGCGAAGGCCATGGTCAAGTTCGATGCCGATGGCGTTGCTCGGACGCGGTTCAGTTTTTCTGTCGTTCGACGATCTCCCGATCGAACGAAGAATGGGAATACGTCGCGGCACGTGGATTTAATTCCGTTCGCGCAGAAAATCGACGATCCGCGGTGCCCCTCGAGCCGAGCGCCGCCGTTCCGGACGAGCCGTAAAAAATTTCTCGCGATGTTTATACGCGACCGTAAACCCGATGCAACCTGCCCAGGATACGGTCCCCCGGATTGATCGACGGCCGAGCGGCGGAAAATTACTTTCGTTTATGCGGTCTAGTCGTCGAAACGAGAAGAACGGAAAGGGAAAACGGCCGCGGCTCGCCAAGATTAACGATCGTTCGACAACCTGTAACTCGGATTCAGGAGCTGTTAATTTCTAGCGTTCGGATAAGCTCTATCTGGTCTACTCCTCTTGGTACGCGAATACCGGTTTCACCGTCACGAATAAATGGTACGGCCGTGTCAACAGTTTCGAGTTCGCCACGAAATTCACCGCGATCGGAGAGCGTCGCGGAGTTAACCTATCCGGCTCTGTATAGGTTTCCGTATCAAAGGTTTCGAGCTCGCCGTTCCTCGGCGATCGTACACCGTGTTAGGCGGACTAGCGTGAGAAAAATCTTTATCGAAACGAGCACTCCCAGTTTTCGATAGATCGCGCAGCGTACACACGTACACGCATATACGTACGCGCATACGTACGTGTACGTACGCCCTTCGATCGTTTCGTTTACGCGCAACAGTCCGGGCACGTTGCGAATCGGCATCCATCGCTTATCCATATTAAAAGAAGATAGCCGCGGCTCACCTGCGCGATCGAATATTCAAGTGTTCCAGTCTGCCGGATCCTCTCAATCACTGTCTCCCGGTGACGCTCCTTCCGCATGCTCGACGATCGGAGCACGGATCTGAACACGGGGCGAATGTCTATTTTCGACACGGACTCTCTCTTCCTTGGTCTTCCTACTGGAATACCGGGGTGCGTCGGTAGGTGCGGGCATTTTCGAAACGTCGTAGCACGCGCTTCTGCCGCCAAAAACGACGACCGTCTACACGCGCGTTCTACCCGCGTGCGCCAGCCTCCGTACCGCGGAACACGAAACCTCTATCACATCCGCGGGAGCCTCTTCTCGCGAATTCTCGTTAATCCGATTCCGAGAGTCGGTTCGCGTCGCGTCCCGTCTCGTCTACCATCGGAACGGGACACGGGCACAGCGGAGAACGAACGCACAGCGAGGCACACACGAGACGGCGGTCCCACGGGGACGACGGGTGAAAACGAGCGACGAGCAACTCCCGAAGAAAGGAACCGACGAGGATAGGAGCGGAGCGCAATATCGTGAGAGACTGTTGGTGCCTTCCACCTTCACTGGCAGCCGTTCCGCCTTGGAATGTGCCTTTGCCCCCCGCTTCCTGCCCCTCGCCGCGCCTCTCTACCGGGCCCGACCGAGGGGCCCCGAGGGGCCCCTCTTGCACTCTTCCACCGCAGCCGCCGCTCTGTCCCGCTCTGTCCCGCCATTCGAGCCTCCGACCGTCGATTTCGTTCTGGGACCGCAAGTGTCAGGCCCACCCACCCACTCGACCGGGGCCACGATGGGACTCGCTGGATAGGGTAGATCGTACGGCGTCGTTAAACGCCGGAATCGGGCCCGTATTAAATTCGCGAACATTCTTCCCTCCCTTTGTCTACGTAAGCTCGATTAATATCGCGTCGCGTGGTTCGCGCGCCAACGGGACTTCCATCGTCGAGAACGCGAACAGGAAACCGGCCAACTTTTCATGCGGCTCGACCGTTTCCTGGTACGATTGAACAAAGGATAGTGGCGAGTTTCGGCTCGAGTACGAAAGATTAGGCAGCGTCCGAGGCAGGTACGCGGGGCTCGCGCAGGTTGGCGCAGGTTCGTAAGCGCGGAGGTGTATAATTTTCAGGGAGGGAATAGCGAAGCGACTCTCGCGGGCTTCGGGCCCTACGAGCTCGCTCTTTCTGTCCTATTAACGCGATTACTACGAGCAACGGGTAATTGGAGTTAATGGCCGCGATGCGGATTATCCTTTAAATTTGGTTGTAAAAATTCCTGGCCGGTTACGTAGCGCACGACGCGCGACCTTTCTCTTATCCGGTGAGAACTCGCCGACGAGTCGAACCCTTGGAACGGTCCCTCGTCGATCGATCGTTGGTTTTTCCATCCGTTTTTCGCCTGTGTTCGAAACGTTTTAATTGTTGCTTACGGCCGCGTTGTTTGTACGAACAATCAAGACACATTGACCGACGTTAATGTTACGCGAGGGCCGTCCATCGAACGTTAATTGTTCCATTGTGCGATGCGCATCGGCTGTATGATTTAACGCAACGCGGGAAAGTGTAACGCGATATTGGTTGTCAATAAAGATCTGAATGGATCGTCGAGAAAGAGGGCGACTGCGCGTTGATTTTCGCTCGCAGTCGACCGCGACCTGTTCCACATAAATATTCGATACTTTAAACAACGAGACGGGAAGCACGGTCCACGAAAATAATGTGCAAGCACGAATACTTGCGAACGCCTCTGTACGAGTGTCTAACCGCTTTATGAATCGTAGCGAGACAATGGGTATTGTGAGATTTTGGGCATTTTCAGATTTTCCAGTTATCTCCGCTTGCTGATCGTTATCCCCGCCGATGGAATTTATTGTCTCGCTAAACCCATCGTCATTCAACGATATGGGTCACCCAATCGGTGTCAAGACGGTCGAACCTTAAATTTGTTAATTAACGACTCGATGTAACCCGGCGGGTATATGGTGCTTATATTATTTACTCCTTGAGACATTCATTGATCGCAATATGGCCCGTATTCTTTATTCGCATTCTCATAGCAGTCCAGAGGAAGAAAGAACTCTCCGAGTACAATGGGCAGCGTAATTAAGGGTCAAAAGTTTTTAGCTTCATTAATTACGCGAACACTTCAAACGATGCCATTATCATCCCGAGAGTGCTGCAAGCAAAACGGTGCGCTATGCATAATGTAGTTTCATCTCTTCCCGACTTCGGGGCTATTTTTCTGAATCAATTCGGGGAACGAAATAAGAAGTACGAGTTTCTTAATTGCGACAGGCTCGTAATTATACCGGACAAAAAAAGGAACGGGGAAATCAAAACTGCGATTTACTTCCAGCCTCTGTTCAAACATCGTCAATGAAATGCAAGCATCGAATTAAAAAATTGTAGTTGTGCAAATAATAATCCACGACACGTATAATGGTAATGTTCCATGTATATAATGTTTCATATCGTTTATTTAAATCTATTAACAGAAGGAAATATTAGGAAATGAATTGGTTGTGGTATTCGAGTAATAAAAAATATCATTGTTTTTTAAAACAAATAATTATTTAACGCAGCAGCAATCGATAACTCGCGGTGGATAATTCAAACTGCCACCACAGTTCACAGTGTTCCTTTTAGATGGCGGTAGTAACGCCCGCCGATTGGATGACCGTTTGATTTGATGTTTTCTTTCTCAAAAGTGTTGGTTGACGTGAAGTGGTGCGCGTGTTGGTTAATTGCTAGTTAATTTATGTCAATTGATTGGGAAAACTTGGTGAGCGTGTATAGGGTGCGCTCAGAAATTGGCCCTTTCGCTGCGATGCATCGAAATTACGTGAAATTCGAGCCTCCAAGCGAATCTGGTGAGTGTAAATTCGCAGCGACAAAATAGTTGTTAACCAAACTTCTTAAGAATCTAAAAATGGTGGGGAAGATCGATCGCCTTTGTCGAATTGTAATTGTCTGTTACATAATATCGTTTAAATTTTCCCTTTCTGGGATGAGGATCGAATTAGTCATTTCGGAATTAATCGAAATGTTTATGAATATTTGAAAATAGATCGTATTATCTATCTATCTATCCGCATCATAATCGGAATCCAATATGTCAGCCATTAACGACACTTGTTCCCGATTATCCGTGAAAATTTGTTGCTCTTGCAAATTATCATTTACGACGATTACGACCTACACACATATATATTTGCAATAAATATATTTATAATTACAGGTATATACGTGTCGAGATAATGTAACGTGGTATTACTAAAATTTTCATCGGTCTAAATGTCGTTATTAACATATTATCCAAGATTGAATATTTTATTGCTCGATGTACGCGGTGATACTCTAATGGAACTATCACGGTGTTAGCCATATAAACAGTTGTGTGTTTTCTTTTTTTTCTAGTCACGATCCGCGGTAAGTGAGGCCAGGTCGAGCTGCTTGTATATATTTTTAGAATACACTCTCGTTGGCAGTTTGTCTTTGTTGACGTTTTTTTCTCTCGTTACGTTCGACGATATCGCTAGCCGGTGCTGCGCATACCTCAGTCCTCCTTTCTCATCCGGGCATGTTCGAGCGTGTTTCGTACTCTCGCCCTCCATTTCGAGATTATGTTTCGATCGCCGGCCGAATATTTTAAGAGCCAGTTTGATGGAAAGCGGCGCTCTTAATCGACCTATTTTTCCGCTCTCGCACCCCGATATTTCGGTGACGTTGATTTTTAGTAGCCACCCGTGTGGCCAAGGGAAAGTGTTCGACCGCCCTCGTGAGGAACGTCCCGGTTCGATCGCGACCACGTATTTTTCTGGTAAGAACTTCTAATTTATATCAGTCCACTTGAACCTGTTCCAAATACTAGAATAGATTGAAACGCAGAGGCCGCATATTTGTTACATAAATTTGTAACGCCGTGGTAAATGTTCTCGTTCATACAGCGTGGCGTCGCGGTGTTGGACGGGAAATTCTAACGAGCCGCGGATATCGAAATAGTTTTGAATTTGGAAATTCGAATTTTCGAAACACGAACACGTTAATGGAGAAACCGTGTGAAAGACACCCGCACCCCTCCTCGAGTCGTTTCGTCGGCATCGATTTTCGAAAACGAAGCCGAGCGAGAGCATCGATGTTTCCCTCGCGATCCGCTCGAGCGCGTTCCCGTTTTTTCCTCCGGTTCCTGCGGACGGAGAAATGGCGGAGAATTATGAGCGGGTTACAGTTTTACGAAGGACGAGGGGGCGGGGTTGGGGCTCGACAATTTCGCTAGGAAGCCGCGAGTCAGAGGCCGGCTGGTCCGGCCCCAGAGCCTTCGTATTCGGACCATTAGTCCAATACGGCAATTCGTCAAATCGGGAGAAATGTAGTATCAATAACGTCCTGCAGCTGCTGCCATCGAAGCATGCATTTTCCTGACGCGCAAATTGCGCGCGCACCAGCTCTCTCTTCGAGCCTACACGAGCGACAATTGTTTCCGATTTTCCCGATTCCCTCGACCACCCCCGTCCACCCCGCCCTCGCCCTCGTGCACACTGCCACGGCCTCCTCATTCGATTGTTTTTCTCCCATCCCGATGTTTTCGCTGTTGTTTTGCCCACCGCGTAATCTGTGAATCGATTTCTCGATTCATACCGTTCCGCTGAATCCTTAACCAGGTCCTATTTTTCATCGGCTACCACCCCGTTGTCCTGTTCGTTGCGACGTTCTATTTTATTAATCGTAAACATTCGTTGCAAGAGATGCAACTAGCAATTAACGAAATACGACGTCGTTGCGGCACGTTCGAGTCACGGTATCGAGGATGGCCTCGAGATCCGAATCGAAGTTCCACGGGGCGCGGTGTATTTTTCATCGTTAGCACGCGGCTAAACACGTGTCCACCCCGACCACGTGTCACCGTTAATTTCCTGCGGTTTCCATTCTCGAAATCGTGCTCAACGGAAGTCTACGGCCGATGTGTGATGTTTGCGGATAAATCCTCGTAGCCTGCCAGCGCTGACCTTCTCTCGCAGGCCATCTTCCCTCTTTCACCTTCGCGCCACCCCCTCGGTTTTCTCTCTTTCTCTCTCTCTCTCTCTCTCCGTTCCTCTTTCCCCGGCTCGCTTCCTCCCACCCAGTATTCTCGCTAAATAATAAATACGAGAGGGTTCTCCGGGAATACCCCGAGGGTGCCATTAGCGGGGTACAGGCCACGGACCACCCTCTCGCACCCTTCGAAACCGTCCTCCGGCTCGCACCCATTCCCCCCCGCGTAGCTTCTTCCACGACCCGAAACGCGAGTCTAATACACTTAGAGGAGAGAGAGAGAGAGAGAGAGGGAGGTTCGCGTCTATGGGTGTAAGGGCTGGCGAGGGTCTCTCCGATCGCTTTATGGAGGCAGCTCCTTTTCTTTTCGTTTTCCTCGACTCGCTTGACGAACGAGCCTCGAATAGACGAATGTCTTAAAGTTCACGGGGAACTCGAGGGGGTAGATCATATTTTCAATGCCATCGGTCTCGGGTTCGTTTGCGTTTTTCTTCCTCCCCTTTCTTCGCTCCTTTTAGGCTCGGCTCGAACCGATATCGGTTTTTGGTTTCCACGGGTCCGCTCGAAGAAGCCGCGATTAGTCCGGCATCGAGCGGATTCGGCCAAGGAACGACCGCGATGTCGAGTGGAAAACTTTTAATCAGCGAACAGTGCTTTTCTTCCACTGTTTCCCCCCTATTTTTTTCGGTCGATCTTTTCCTCCGCGGTACGGATCGGTTTCGCCCAGAATTCGATGCAAAGAAACACTGAAACGGTACGTCCGCCTCCGGATATCTGCGCCAGGCTCCCTGCAGATCTAATAGGACGAGCCGGACGCCTGGAAAACGTTGACCACTCGCTCTAGCCGGTCAAACGGCTAATCGAGGCCATTGCGATCAACAGCGGTTCTCAGCCTCGTCCCCTCTTAATTTACGAACTCCGAAACTAGCGGCACTTTCCAAACTTTCGGTCCACGCCGCGGCTAGCTCCATCCTCTCCTTCGCTACTCCTGATTAAGATAAGCCATCGACCCGCAGCAAGAATATTTCCTGTATCGAAACGATCCAATTTCGTCCCTTAAATGCACTGGTTTCCGTCTCCTAAAATATTCTCGTACCACGTAAAAGGACTCCCGCGGACTACGGAGTTAGTTACGTTCACGTCCGTTTCAGATGAATTATCGACCGCGGATTATCGATCGATCCTCGATCGCAGGGGCAGCTGCATCCGCGTGGGCAGAGTCGAAGGACGGCAACGCATCGGGAACATGCAGCCGGGGATACGCGAGGCGGCAGCGAGGGGTAAGTATCAATAATTGAGCACCATGGGGGTGGCTCCGCTTGGCCATTTAGCGGTCGAACGAAGGGGATGGACCGCGGATACCCATGGTACGGGGATATCGGTGGATGTATCGCACGGCGAGGCCTGCTATCGACATGTCGACGATGCCAGGCCGGGGCTGTATATTCCACGATATAGGAAACTATCCTAGCCGCGATCATGATACGCGAAAATACCATCTGTCATTCGGGGGTGCGTGCCAGATCCCGTCCCAACGGCCGACCACCACCCATTTCTATCTTTCCACCGCGATTTTCACTCCGCGCCGTTTGCTACCCTCCCCCCCCCCCGCACCCTCGTTCTGCCTTCTGCTGCTTTTCCGACGCGCATTTTTTCCGCTTTCTCCGACTTGACCTTTTCCTCGAACGAGCAATGAAAATGACGGCGCGGAATGACACTGTCCTCTGGAACATATACGTGTCTATTCTTTCCGTATTGTGCGTATGAATCTGGCCTACGGATCGAATCGATCCGTAAAGTTGGCGTCGCTCGAACCTCGAGAGCGTCTCCTTAAATAGTGTGACCCGTGAAACCCGATTGATCCGGACCGATTTCGTACCTGGAAACAATTGGCATAAACGACGAGGAGATGCGCGGCGGGGCTGTATCGAAACTAGTTGCCACTGGCAGTCCTGGCCCCGTGAATAATTGTGTCCCGTAGTCGAATTCATTTTCCAATTAAGAGCTACGATTTGCATTTAACTACGGCCGCCGATCGATAAGCCAAATCGAGGTCGTCGAAGTCGGGAATCGCCGTCGAAAAAATGTGATTAACGGTGCGGGCTAACGATAGCTCCGACGTCGGGGCGCAATGTGTCGAACAATGTGTACTTATCGTGGCACGAATGTTCCCTCCCCGGAATCGAGCCAGCCTTCTCTCTTCCTTCCTTTCCTTTTTTTTTTTTTTTTTTCTTTTCCTCTCCTTCTTCGTTCCATGATTGCGCATCCCCATTCTTCCATTCCTCGCCTGCATGAAATCGTATCAGTCGCCTCTAAAAGCTAGCGAGCTCGGCATTAATGCCTCACGGTTCCGCGCGTTATTAAAAATTTCTTCGCCTCGCCGGGAATGAACCCTGCCTCCATTGTGGTTACTTTAGGGAATCGATAGACCGATCCTACGAGCACCAGCCCTTAATTCGGAAGCGATTTTAATTATTCTTATTAGAGGGGGACGCGGGGCGGATACGAAGTGGTTTCGCGCGTTCCAACAGAGTCGGAGAGGGTGGTCGGGCTCTTCTCGACGCGTTCGCGCGTTCGAAGCGTCGTTGTTGCGTCTCCGCGTAACATTTGACCCCGTCATTAGCGGGGGCGACCCTCGAAAGGACGCCCAGAGCTCCGTTAGACGGACAACTTAATGTTATGTAAAAATGGCTGGGGCTTCCGGATGGTCGCAGACGCACCGGTTCTCCGGTGTATATTAATGCGGGCTCGAAAGAAGAGCGAGATCGAGGAGGAAAACCGCGGCAGACGAGAGCCAGTCGAACCTCGAGCAGATGCTCACCGCTGGAATATCTAAATAAATCTGCGTGTCGGCCGCCCTTAAAATCCTCGAGTCGAATAAGTAATAACGTTCGACGATCGCGGGGTTGGACCTTTCCCTTTTCCGTATTCCGCCTTGCCCTTGCCTGCATAAGCGAGCGCGTCCGATTTCGGGGCTTTAATTGGCCCGGGGGAATTCCGCTGCGTGGACTTACTTTACGAGGAAACTTTCGAGATATTTCGTGCCCCGGGAGACGAGAGAATGCATATTTTCTTTTTTTCTTTTTTCTTTTTTTTTTTTTTTTCCACCGCGTGTTTGGGAGCGACAGGGGATGAGCGCGATGGGAGACGGCGGAGAAGGGCGAAAGAGGGACGCGAACGATCGCGACGGGCTACTCTTTTTTTCTCCTCGGTGAGATTTAATCAGTTTTGCCGTCGGAGTTGCGGCCGATCTAGGCAGATTATAGAATCGTTCAAACAACCGCGAGAAGTTTCGTTGTCCGTCTCAATTTGAGAAGTTTTGAGACGGCTACGAAAATGATTGAGACACTTCCGTCTCTATTTGGAGTATCGAAACGCTTCGATGCGGAAGGGGAATATTCTACGGCATTCATTTCTTCTTGTTCCTTAAGGGAGAACTTCCGCGATAACTCCGTTTATGTACCTTTGTCGGTTTTAATAAAGTTAGCAAGTTTATGAGTCTTGTAACAGAGAGGTTTCTGCGAATTTTGCTCATCAACGCGTAGGTACGTTTGTAGTTTCTTCCGCAAAGATAGCAGTAAAATCTCCATTATCAGAACATGAATGAAATGACAGGAGTCCGCTCGAAAATTTTTACCATCTTCCTTAACGTCGATACTTCTTCCTGTTAAAGTGTAATTCCGTTTAAAGAATTTGTCTCGGATCGAAAAGGGGGAAAAAAAGGTATTTCATCACCGCGCGCGCAAATAGAGGGTGAAAATCGGTCGGAAGTGAAATATTAGGCACCGCTCGGCCGTAATAGGCTGCCGCTTAGTAAATTGCACAGTTCGCGAAGCGCAATTAGTTGATAGTAATCGGTGGCTTTAGACAGTTTTCGTACATAGATTAGCGCGGGCGTTGTACGCGCGTGCAAACATACGAGAGGCCCGTCGAGTTCATCGCAACGACAGGACGATTTACGAGGTTTCACAGGCTCACCTGTCGGCCAGATAGAGCGAATGTGTCAATTACGATAAAGCTCATCGGCGATCGATGTATCTGATGAAATTATTTAGACGTCCGCTGTCGAGCAACGACGCGAACCTGCCCCCCTCACGGTTCACCGCGATATTACGCGGCCTCGCACTATCCTATCGCAAAATACAATTACTCCGCCTATAAATGTCCACTGTTGCACTCTAGTTATTGCTTTATTTATACAATACGCTCGACAATTAAACGGAATTATCGGGCGGATAAAATCACGATGGCCACAGGTAGGACCGACCTCTATAGTAATACTTCGATGGTACCGTGTTATGCGTCAAATTTATTCTAAATACAGCGTACACCATTGTGAAATTAGACAACGGTTCGATGTTACCGATTCTGCTACCGCGTTTCTGATCGTTTCGCGTAACGTCCGATCCACCACGTTTACGGTCACCACGGTTAATCGTTTCGCCCCCGCTGCGTTCGATCCCCTCGTCTTTCACCAGTTAAAGGGAAACTTTTTCGCGAAACTCGCGGGGCAAACTCGTTACGTTATTGCGACGAACTTGGCGAATGCTCCACGTAATTGCGTAATCCGTTTCGGTGCATCCTCTTGTCGTTTGCTCCCCGAACTCCCGGATCTTCTTCAACCTCGTTTCTCTTCAGAACGTTCCGCTTCATCTTGCAATTAATCGCGGCCCGGCTCGTCCACGGTGTACGTGTCAACTTCATCGCCTCTCGCAGCTTCCTCACCCGCGTTCACTTTTTCCCCGCTCGCTTTTCCGCCCGTTTGTCCGCGTAAACATTTATCTTCTCTTCGAGCATTCTCAGCTTGTCCTCATTTGACAAATCATGGCTGCTGTTCCGCGCGTGCGTCCCGTTTAACTCGTTCTGTTTCTTGTCGATTTCGGTCAGTTCTTCGAACAGCTCCTTGTCCCTCGTCGCTCTCCTCATGTCCTCGCCAAACGCCACTTCTTCCAGTTGCTCCTCGTTCTTCTTCTTCCACGCCTGCCGTTTGTTCAGCAACAGTATTTCATCCTCCAGCCAGTTCCTCCCCGTTATCGGTTCTTCTTCCTCGGACAAATCTGAAGTGAAAATATGAAAGATAAGCAATAAAAAGATGCAATTAAAAGAGAAAATACTTACCTCTATCTTCGTCAATGTCGATCCGTTCTCGAGACTGGACGTCAGCCACAGATTCCGACGTATCTCCTTTAGTTTTAATACTTTTCGCCGCAGCCACCGTGTCACCCTTTTTTAAATCGCTTGCCGTCTTCTCTTGCCAAGATCGAGCACTGCACTTGTATAAAAATATAACCATAACGAGATACGTACACATCGTGCAAGGCTAATCGTATTTCATCCTTGTGATACATACTTCTCAGCTTCCTTGTCTTTGACACTTTCCTTCTTCTCCAACGCGCTGTCACCACCCCCGTTCGATTCCACGTTCAAGTCCATGGAACTGTAAATTAGAGGTTCCTCGTACCCTAAATCGGAAGCGTCCCAAAAGATTTGGTCCAGGTATTCACGTTTCTGTCGCACCGCCGCAGCTTTATGCCCAGCATCCTTCTGTCGCGACTGATCAATAGCGTTTGCACCTTTGCGGTGCCCGCCGTGCTTCCTCTTGCGCTTTTTACGCCCCCTTTGCCTCTTATTGTGTCTCCCGCGGCCGTCCAGACTCCGAATTGTCCGCCGTCCTCTACGGTGGACGTCGAGGCCGTCTAAAACATGCAGGGGATCTCTGTAGACGCGAAAGGAATCAACCGAACGACGTAATCGTCGCGGACGTTCGAGCCGCGAGGCTTCACCCCCTAGAAAAAGTTGCTCGTCCGCCCGGAAGTTTCTGTTGCTCGGCTTCAAGTGGTTCTGCGCGTTCATTAAAGGCGGAAAAGTATCTGGCCTCGTCGAATAACTTCCGTTACTCGCGTTACTCGTTCCTATTTGATACCGAAGAACGCTCGCGCCTTTCCCTCGGCTCGCTCCAGTTCCAGGCGATGATTTCCCTTTCTTTTCGGCTTCCTCTTTCGCCTCGATGTACTCCAGCAACAAATCCAGCTGCTTCGCCTGGAACGGCGAACGAAACGAACCGTGGAGACCGTGAAATGTGGAGGAAGTCCTCGCGGCTAACCAGGTAATCCTGAATCGACTCGATTTTCGCCTTATCCTTGTCCGCCAGGGCGCTGTACTCCTTGATCAAACTTTTTAATAATCGTATCTTCGCGTACAACTCGGCGATCTCGGCTCCCATCGTCTCGTTCGAAACACTCTGGAAGAGGAACTTGTTCCGCGGGAAATGATCTTCCGTTTCTCCCTCGCGTATTAATGGCGACGCGGGCAGCTGGAACAAATGTTCGACCTAGAATATACGACGATCAATTTCAATTAGCGTCTTCACTGAATATCAGCTACTTGTTCCATCCAAGTATCCTGCGGGCTCGCGTCTAGCATCCAGTTCAAAAATTCGATCGATTCCGGCGGCAGGGCGACGCAAGTCTTCCTTTGGACCTCGTCGAAGATCAGTTGATTGAGGAGCAGCATGATTTTATTCAGCAGCTCTTCCGTGTGCTTGATCTGTTGGACGTAAGAAAGGACTCGTTACATTTCGAGCAGCGTTGAACTGATTTTTTAATGGGAGTTTGTGCACGCACTTCGTCGTCGTTCCGAGTCTGACGATACGATTTATCAGCAGCCACGGTGTCCCTAGTTTTGTGCTTTTGGTAAAGGCCTGGGCCTAAAGATACCTTCAGAACCTCGTTCTTTTGTACCTGATAATTTCATCGAAATGTAACGAACGCTATTTCCAAAGGCAACGTGTTTCTACCTGATCGAAAATCTGTTCCACGATCTTCCCAGCAAGCTCACCGTGAAGAGCAGAACCCATCTGCGACTCGTCTTCCATGTTGTCAGCTATTAGCAGCGAGGAGATTCCTTTCTTTCGAGTATCGCTGTCCAAGTTCGTCTAAAACATCATCGTCGAGCTTTTTCTCAAATTAAATTATATAACACGCGTTATCGTATTTCTTTGTAGATCGACGAAATTACCACTCGATCACTTACATCGTCCTTTTTCACTTTAACACGATGCTCTTTCTTGTCGCCGTGACCTTTCTCTTCGTTTCGACTAGCTTTGCTCTTCTTGACGTTCGTGTGATGATTCGAGCTCTTCGACGCATTTTTCTTATGCTTTTTGTTGTGGCTCTTCGCTTTCGAATCGTTCGAGTGTTTTTTACGATGGCGTCGTTTTCTGCGACTCTTGCTGGATTTACCCTTCCTCTTCTTTTGCTTCTTCGACTTCTTTTTAGTCACGTGCTTTTTCCGCTTCGAATTCGCACTCCTAGCAACTTTCTCGTACTCGTCTTCATCGTCTAAAACATCGTACTCCTCCAGCTCCTTGTTCGAGTCGGAAAGCTTCTGACGCGCGTCGTCCGCATCTTCGTACGAGTTCGACAGTTGCACGTTATTGCTAACTTCTTCATCGCGTTGATTCGCATCGTCGTAAATTGCGTCGCGAGGAAACGCAGCGTCTCGTTTGATTCTGACCTCGCTTCGTAACAATTGTGGCGCGTCCAAAGATGGACGCGCGACGAGAGCCACCTTGGACGCTGCGGATTTTAAAGTCGTACTCTCCACAGCTCGAACTGTATCGACGGTACTACCGTTAACCAGACTTTTCTCCTGCACTATGGTATTAGATTCGATGTACGCGATGTTCGCGTTCGCATCGACGGTTTTCAGGCTTCTGCTCAGCCTCACGGTCGCGTCCTCGTCGAAATCGTCGATCCATTCCAAGGGCTCCACGAAGGACTCGTGCAAGTCCCTCGAGCTAATAACCGTCTGTTTCTCGCGATCTATATTTCGGACGCGTCCCGGTTCGCGTGGGGGCTGCGATTCCAGATATTTACCGTTTTCGTAAGGAGAACGCGAATCTGTGTCAATATATCGCCCACGGTTCGTTAATGACCAGCCCGCGGCATCTTTTCCCGGAGCCGCGCCGTTTCTCACCCCGCTCACCTGCGATTCGAGGTTTATAGAGCGAAAGGAAAGTAAGTCGGGGCAATAATTTATTGGGAACGCTTACGTTTACTCCCTTTTCTTTTCTTTCGTTTTTTTTTTTTTCTTTTTTTTCCCCCTTTACCTTTTGCGCCCGCCATTCAGCGGCGGCACCGATAACGCTCGGTCCTCGTAATTTCTCCCCGGTGCTGTTACTTTGCTCCGACCCGCCTTTAAACATATCGTCCGTGGTTTTGAGGGCGAGATAATTGCTTCGAGACGCGTTGCCCGCGTTGGCGGGGCCCTCGCGTCGGCCAGGCGACGCGGCCGCGTAAGGTGTCGCGCTGACTTCCGGTCCCCCCGATCCATCGCGAGCGAGCAAAAGGGGGAGCAAGTTCGGGCTAGAAGCTGAACGGCAAAGTTGACCGCGGTCGACACGGAGATCGAGCCGATTCAAGGAAATTGATTCAGTAACGTTTTACCATACGTCTTGGTCGGGCCGTGGATTTCTTCGGGCTCTTTAAACGGCTCGACCATTCTATCGGCCGGATCTAATTTATCGTTAGCCCCGTAATACATTCTCTGATCTCCTTTAACTCGCGGCTTGCTTTTCGTCTCCTCCTCGGTCCAATCGTACACTTTCTTCAACTCTTCGTACAACGGTTCAACCGCGTTGCCAGATATTCTCTCCCTTCTGGCGGACACAGACTTACTAGAGAACGTTCCGATACGAGGTACAGAGGGACATACTTTTCATCGAACGATTGGGTGTCCTCCAAGAGATCGTCAACCGCGCCGGGGTCGTAATTCTTATCCAATTTCGGAATACACTTAGCCGGGTCTAGCGCCGTTTGTCTACCGTCGTTCCCCAAAAACTCGTCCTCGCTCGATCTGCTCAGACACAGACCGCAATCGGTCCGTAGATTAGAAGCGAATCAGACGCGCGGATAATACACCCACATCGCGATCACGTAGGTCAGTGTTATCTCGGTTTGGATAAACTTTGGCAGCTAGCACGAAAATTTACCGCTGACCTCCCGCGACTAATGCTCGCGCTCTCTTCACCTGGATCCCGGTCTCTGGTCGCTGCCGGATCCCTCGTCTTTCGCGAGTTTAACCGTCCCCAGTAATTCGGGAGAGCCGCTCGGCACCGCGGTTCTGTCGGTTTCGTTCTTGATGTCGATACCAGGGCTGAGGAACTGCTCTTTCGGCAGCTTGTACCTCAGCTTTTCCCTCTGTTTTTGCTCCTTCAGTATCGCTTCCTCGTGCTCGCTTTTCCTCTGCTCGAACGGTATACAAGTTTGCCCAGCCTCCCCGTTGTCCGCTACGGTTCGAAACAAACATGAATTCGCCAACGAATTCGCCCGACCGCGATACACTGTACGGCAGATTCGAAAGGTTGCGATACGAAATTCAATGAAACTTTACTATACGGTTGATTTTAGCGGTTTTCACGTTAGATTTTCGAGGATGGGGAATTGCACTCATGATTACCGAGTCCCGCGTCGGATTCGATAGCATTCTTGTCTGGGTAATTGTTCTTGGTTCGCTCTTGCTCGCTTGTCGGGGACATCGCTTCGTGGTCCCGTTGCTCGCTGTCGCTATCGTAATCGTAATACTCGATCACGCTTGGATTGCGTCTTTTCCTACCGCGACGCCCACCCTTCTTTTTCTTCAGCTTTTCCTTTATCAACAGATTCACTTTCGCTTTCTTTTTATCCGCGTACGCGGATCGTTCCTTCCTAATTGCCGGTGCGTCGCTTTTTTCTGCAAATAATCGTCACATCTGTATCCCGTCTCGATTCCTTTCGATAGAACGACCTGTTTTGTCTACGTACCTGCACCGATTTCTTGCTGACTGTCTTCCTCTTCCTTGTCACCGTAAGGCTGATCGACATCCTCGATGTCGTCGTTAGAATACTCCATGTACTGCAGTATCTTTCGCTTACCGAGTCCGTCGTTCATCACGCGATCGTCCATTCCGTTGTTCATTATAAATATCTCGCGATACTTTTTCTTATCCTTCCTTCCATCGTTCGCGTCGTTCGACTCCACCTTATCGTTGAAACCGTGCGCGAAGTCTGTCTTCTCGTTGCAGTCGTTCAACCGTTCCCCCTCGTTTTTGAATTTGTCCCTTTCATTTCGGTCATCGCATTTCTCCGGTGCGATCCGATCAACGCTCGCACCCACTTGATCAGGAACCGCACCTTCGAACCAGTTTCGAATTCCATTCTCATTTACGCCGCTTTGTTCCGCTCCTTTGTCCGATTCTATGGAGTTCGTAAGTCGTTTTTCATCCGCGTTCCTTTCCTTTAAATTGTTCGCAGACCCGGGCGTGTCCCCGTACGGCACTCCATTCCCCTTATTCTCACCGAAATCGGGAGCCCCGCCGCGAAACTGCGCGTCATCGCTCTTCCGGTTTCTCTCTCGTTCGCCGATAGTTTTTACGGGCGTGTCGACCTGCGCCTTCTCGATTTTCACGTTGAAAACGGTGGAGACCGACTTGCCAGGCGCGTCCTCGTTCTCCACGAACAGTTTCTTCTTCACGTCGAACGCGTTCAACACGAATGGCGGCTGTTCGCCTTTCAGCGACTCGTCGCCGCCGCCGCCGCCAGTGTTGCTGAACTTCAACAGGTTCTTATTCTCGGACGCGAGCAGGATATTAATATTTCCCGATTCTTTCGAAGGCCCTCGCCCTTCAGCCGGTCGCTGGGACAATTTCCCGCGGTCCTCGTCTGGCTCTGCTCCTCGGACTTCCTTTGCGCGTTCGCTGTTTTGATACGGACGCTCCTGAGGTTTAAACACTTTGATCACCTGCTCTCCCTTAGTCGAGTCGGCGTTTTCTTGATTCTCTTCCGTTTTCTGCATCCCAGCCTCCTCAGCCCTCTCCCTCGCGTCCGCGCTCAGACGCGAGATTTCGCTACGCGAAACCGGTCGCAATTCATTCGTCACAGGTTCGAAGGTTCGCAAAGAATTTCCCTGGGGACTTTCACCCTTTTCCTCGTTCTTCGTCAACTCGTTCCCCATCGCGTTCGAATTTTCCCGCGATAGATCCGATTGTTCGTAATTCCTGGTTTCATCCGCGTTTCCGACCCCCCCCTTTCGCTCCTTCAAGGCGTCCACGGAACTTCCGGTGTCCACCGGATCATTCGTCGGTTTGCTCGTCTCCAGCGGATCATTCGACGGCGATCCTCGTTTACCGGATGCATCCGCGTCGCTGCAACCAGCCGCCTTTGATATTCTTATCGAATTTTTCTCGTCATCCCCCGAGTTGTTCTTGTCCTCCTTTAAACGATGTTTCTCGTCCGACGGCGTTCCTTTGCTACGCCTTTTACGGTCGTGCAGCTCTTTCAGGACGTCCTCTTCAAGGTACGGCGCCCCAAACCCCGCTCTGTGAAAGAGCTTCCGGTTACTATCGTCGTTATTAACTTCGGTCCTCTTCGTTCTCCACACTTTCAGACGAGCGTTCCTCTCGCTGGGATCCTCGGAGACGCGTTCGCGCTTTCTCAAATCCAACGTACCCGTATCTGGGTCTCCCGTCCAACCAGAGATCGCTGCGCGGGATAAAAAGAGAATTCGAAATTAGCGAGCAGTTTTTACGTTCGAGTGCCAAGCGCGCGAAATTAGAAACTTCACGGAGCACCTTCCGCGTCGTCCTCGGTCTTTCGATGCTTGCTTCTCGCGTGAGTTCTCCGTTCTTTCTGATTACGCTTGATGCTTCCTTCTTCCCCGACTTTCGCGGTGTCCACGCTTTTCGAATCCTCGCGCTGCTTTACGTCCGCCTCGTTCAGACTCTTTTTCAATTCTAATATCGTCTCCTTGAGAGATTCCAGCGATGGCGCACCAGCCTTCTTCGTTTCATCTCGTTGATTTCTCACGTTAAGTCTGGCGTCCGCTTTCGCGTTCGCCGTTTTATCAAAGTCCGAGGAATCTGGTGGAATATTTTTCTATGAATCACAAAATCTTAGCTCGGTGCTGGCGTTTCAATGTACCAAGCGTGTTCTTCTGTTTGCCTTGACGATCGTGGATCCATTGGTCCTCCAATTTATCCAATTTATCCTGCTCGACGTCGGGGTTCTTCGAGTTCGAATTCAACCAGTCGTTTAAAGAGCAGAGGTCTTTTGGTTTAGTCCAACCACTTGGAACCTGATCGTCTGCCGTTTGCTTGTTGTAGGAAACAGAAGGATGATCCTGTCTTCTGTTCACTCTACGAGAGTTAAGTTCATACGATACACGATTAATTATACTTAAGATACTTTGAAAATAGAAAATTGGTACCCATTTTGAGACGCATCGAGGTCATCGAAGTCCATCTCCCTTTTAAACGTCATATCGTTATCGAAATTAGCTCTCTGACCAAGTTCAACAGAATTCTCATCGCTGTACATATTTCTATTCGTCTTCCAAATGTCGTAGCTTCGATCAGAGCCTCTCTTCTCTCGCAACTTAGCGTTGCGATGATTACTTTTAACACAAACATTTTAATCGCAACCAGATGCATCCACCAACTACCAATCCTCGACGAATAACTCACTTCTCCGAACCTTTCTCCTGATTCACATTACGCACAGCCTGATCTATCCACCTCAAATCACTGCGCGCCTTCAGAACGTCCTGAAGAAACTTGTCCAGTGCCGGGCTGTTACGATCGCTGCTCTTGCTCGATTGTCCATCCCCGTGATCTTCGACGATCCTAGACTTCCCCTGCGAAACCACTCTCGTCAATCTCATGCACAAACGAAATTACAAATTCTCCGAATTATCTCTTCCTCGTTGAAAATTCCTGCTAAAAGAGCGACGCTAGACGCAACGCGTGAACGTTTCGAGTTCTCGCCGAGCAGCTGCTTTTCCACGCGAAAGCGATCGCGGGAGCAGCGTCAGCGCGGAGACCCTGGACGCGGTTTCTCGCAGGGCCAGGCATGTCCTGTCGCTGACAATCCTCCTCCTATAATAATGCCGGGCGCGGTTCCGCAACGCATCGTCCGCGCCACGGCCCTCGTCCTTTTTCCAGCGCGTACGAGACGCGGCCAAGACAATGGGATTCTCTGCCGTAGAGAACGCGCGGGGCCGCGGATACGGGCACGGTGTTATTAAAAATTCACTCCCTCTAGCGGCTGAAGTGGCCTCTGGCAATCTGCATCTCATTCCCGGCGGGTCCTTGTGCCAGCCAGTCATCAGGTGGCTGGCAGCACGCGGAAAAAGGGGTGGCAGCGAGCTACGAGCATGGAAACGCCGCGGCGAGAGGCGCGGCGGGGGTCTCCGCTGCCAGGAGCTGGCCCTTTTCGTACGACGCCGGCCGTCGCCTCGACGCCGAACAAAAAAAAAGTCTTACACCCAATTACACGCGGCATTTAACTAAATAAACACTCGCCGTTCTCCTTTTTCCGCAGCCGCGCGACCGAGCCTGGCGTCGCTCGCTGTCTGCGGCGCCACTCCGCTCACAACCTCCGTACGGTTTTCCTTCGCCTCTGACCCGTGCCTCTCGCACACCTCTCTTCCTCCGCCTCTCGCCTTCTGCCTCCGCGGACCTTAATGAAGTCCCGCTTTTAATGTACTCCACGCTTGTTCTCTCTTCCTTATTTCACCCCCCTCGCGGTGCTAACAGAATTTTTTAAGCCCCCCGCGTTCCCCGCCGGATCCACGCGACACCTTCGGTTGCTACCGCCGCCTGAGCAAATTGGAACATTCCCCTATGATCACTTGTTGAGCGTTATGCAAATCGTTCATTTGCATCGCGCCAGGGTAGCGCGATCCTGTTGTCGCGCTTTCCGCGATGGCAACAGATTTGGAGACTCGCTTCGTTAGGGAGCCGAGCGTGGACGCGGAAAAAATTCCGCACCGTACGAAAGGCGCGCGACGTAACGACATCTCGATCGTTCGCAGAACGGCGGCGGTTCGTTTCGCGGCGTCTCTCCATCAATCGCGTTCCGCGGAGGGTGGTTGGAGCCAAAAGTACGGCGAGCATAATCAATCACGAGACGTTTTCGGGCTGGATAACGCCGGCTGGTGGGGTGTAGACAGTTCGCATAGTTCCGAAACGGAAACGGTAATATCGCTGGCCCGGGGCGACCACCCCTTTGTCATTTTGTCATCCGGCGTAAGGACGAATCGGCCTGAGCGGCGGTCGGGGGCGAGCCAGGAGCAGAGAGATGTGGGACGAAGACACGGGGGAAGACAAAGCGGGACGGACAGTATGTTTTCCACAAAAAGAAATTAATGCTTGAGATATTAAAACGCGTCCGAAAGGAAAAGTCTGTCGGCCGTGGTTTGCCACGTCGACCGCGTCTTGCGATGTCTCTTGAAGGGAAGCCGCGATGGCCGCGCGCGGATCCTTCGCAGGCCCTTTAAGGGTACATCGCCGTTGATCGATTCGCGAGGTCGGAATCGCGGCACGAATTTACTTGCGAGTCAATTATTTGCTTACCGTCGAACCGTTTCCATCGGCAATGGATGAGGGGACGTTCGGTTCCTTGGCGCTCTTCGACAGCACCGAGCTGTCCTCGTTCGTCCGAGCGTTGACCGGCACCAGGAACGGAAGAACGAGGGCGGCGCAGATCAGACGACGAGCCACGAGCACGATGGTCCTCATAGCTCTACCTGGAACCAGAAAGGTCGCAGCTTCTCGTCGGGTTGTACGATTCAATTTCGCCGGACCAGCGGTGGAATCGAACCGAGCCCCGTGACTTAATGAGTTCGTGCACGCCTACGACCGACTGGAACTGCATAACGGCCTATTAAGTCCCGATCCCGGGTAGACATTAATTTCACGGTGCACATAACTTTCCTGTCACAATTTGCATTCGCTCGCCTCTATTCTTTCGACGCGCGGGGGGAAATTAAAAACGTCCGATCGTAAAGCCTCGAAAAGAGGTAAAATATCACCAGGCCCGCAGCCTGAATCGTAATCAACCGTTCCTGCGAGGAACGGGCGGCCGTTGCGTTCGACTTGCCGGTATCGGATCGGCGAGCGACGGGGGTTGGGAAGAAAAACAGGGCGCGCGCCGCGCGATAAGGAAAACCGTGCACGGCACGATTTCCACCGCGGCGTTTGACGGGGACGCGAGCCCTCCTGAATTTCACGGATTAATGTTGAACGCAGTTCATTTTACAAGGGGCGATACGGGGTGGAAAAGTCCACTCGGTCGGGGTTACTAAATTGGGGCTCCGTAGTGGCGCGCGGCGTCGGTACGCGCGCTAGGAGAACACGAGCTAGCCGCGAAATGCGAGACAAGACAAAGGAAAATAGGGCAAGTAATTTCAAACGAACGAGGCTGCTCCACCGCGTGGCGGCGCACAGTTATTCGGACCAGAAGGTTTTCAATGGGAATAATTCCGGCGATGATTCCTACCCATTTCGCATCACCGCTGGCGAATATATCGCGGATCTGTCGTTTTCAATACCGAATCGCGAAATCTCTGCCTAATATATCATTCCCTGTGCGTTTTGCCAGCGTCGTTCTATATTAATTGAATTTAATCGTTGTCAGTTAAATCGTATCGAGCAAACGGCGGCCAGGTTCAGCGGAAATAATCGGGACGCCCCCGCTCGACTATCGCCGGATTTACCTGCAGGAGGTGTAAACGATAACGATCGATTTAAGCGTTTCAATGACGCTGCCCGTACCCTCTCGGGGCTAATTACCCGCGGCGGGAGATCCGCCAGGTTTCGTTCGCCAGCTTTTCACCGCAAAAATCCGGGGAGAGCGCAGTGAATTTCCTCTCGATGGGAACTCGCAAAGAACGACGAGTTAAGCGATCGTTTCTTCCTCGACTGATCGTTCGAACGAGGGTACAAGAGGGAGGGTGGGGCCGCAAAAGATTTTTGTTCGGCTCGGGGAAAGCCACTCTCTCTTCCCTCCCCTCCCCCCTTTCCATCTTCCGCGGAGCCCCTTTCCGCGTCCATACGTTCCTTCCTTTCACCCTTTTTCTCTTCTTTTTTTTTTCTTTTCGCTCAGACAAAAGTTTCGCATGCCGCGAGCAACGCGAGTAAGCAACCGGCTACCGGTTTCGAGACGCGGAGAGGGGAAGGGAGGGGGAGAGGGAAATATCGCAAATAAAAGGGCGAAGTCACGAAAATAAAGCTGCAAAGGAAGGTAAGCGGGGTGCCCCGTTCGCCGGATAGAGAAGGGACGCCTGCCGACATAATGTACCGCGTAAGAGCCATTAGGTTATTAAAAACAGTGGTGGGCTAAACACGAGTAACGAACCGGCTGGTGGCCACCGAGGGATGCGACAAAGGCGAAAAATTAGCCTTGATAACTTGCCGTTCCGATGCAAAGGAGGAACAGGGGTGGAAGGGCTCCTGGTTCAGGCGGGTAGAAAAGACCACCGGAACCGGAGGGAACGGAACAAGGAATAATCTCGACTTCCTTGTCCGTGCGTTCGCCGCGAGAATTGGTTCTCCCGTAAAATGCTTTCGTTTTCATTTGGCCAGGCCTCGCTAGTCATTTGTAGCCGTCCCTTTCTCTATTCGTTAAGTTCCCGTTTATGGGGCGGGCGTCAGGTTAAGGGGTTGTCGGATAAGGGATTGGAACTATTAATCCCGACTCGCGGGTAACCTGGTGCAAGTTGTACGCGTGTGCGAATCGGCTGCGAAATTTGATCGTCGCGAGATGAGAACGTCTCCGACGCGAGCACGCGAGACTCCGCCAGCGACGAACGGATACCTGGTATTACTTTTATCGTTGGGATCTTCGAACGAGCAACCTCGTTTCCGGATACGTAGAAATGCGTACGTCATCGGTGATAATGTTGGCGAGATCGAATCACGTCGCGACGTGCCAGCGAAACTATTGCACGCGTTGACGTTTCGCGTAACAAATTCCGATTGCACGCCGACTGTTTCGTCTCGAGCGATCGATACTTCGTTTCTGTTCCGCGCTTCGATTCTCGCGCTCGTTGCTCCGCGGCGTCTTGGCGTGTGACGCGTGCACGCGAACGAGTATCGCGGCGAACGATAAATCTCGACGTGGAACGCAACCAACCGGCTTGCATTTATTTCGACGCGACTGCGAGAAGCGGGTTGAAGTGTGCCCGCGCTCGCGCGAGCCAACGAATAATGACTGGTTGAAATTCAGTTTATTTCGGCATATGGACGTAAACGAAACTTCTTACGAGTTCGAACGGGAGGGCGCGGGAGGGCGAGTGGAGGCGAGGTGGCGCGAAGTTAGTCGAGAATTTCGTTACGAGGCTCGCAGCCCTCGCGAGGAAATATTCAAACCCGAGGCGTCTACTGTAAACGCATAAAATACCGTATAAGTCTCTATATTAGTTTCTCCGTACGGATGAACGAGCATACATATATATATATATATAACTAAACGTCGTACAGTTCGAACGATTTAGCGAGGTCTCGTTAATATTCCCGTAATTCGAAAGAGGTTACCAGAGAGGGAGAGAAAAAGAATCGAGCTCGTCGCATCGTTGGCATTTTTCGAAAAAAGCTCCCCGATCGAGACGCGTTTACGTTTCATCAGCCCGTCCGAAGTGATTTCTGCGACGCAGTGCCCGAACAAACGATAGCGAGCGGGTTTTCAGGAGAAAAATCAGGGACGATGACGCCGAGCGGGGAATGATCACGCGACCTCCATCCCTCTCTCTCCCTCCGCCCCCGTCTTTTCCGCTCTGACTGATTGCGTATACACGCATGGCGGCTCGCTTTTGCTCAGGTTAACGCAAATGCAAAGGGAACAAACAAACGGGGAATACAAATCTAGAGTGAAATGAACAATGCCTGGGAGAGTTACTGCCTCCTAATTGAAACCAACCCCCGGCACACCCTCCGTTTCCTCTTTCCCCCTACCACCTCGTTCCCGTTCTCTCTTTCACCCTGCCGCGCGGTGTCCCGTTCCCTCGCGGTCGCGTCCCGTTGCGATCCTCTTTTTCCCTCCGCTCACCACCGTTCCTCCTTCTCGTTCCCTCTTCTCGCTCTGCGCCGCCTAATCGTCCCGTACAGATGTGCGTGCCGCGCTTTCTCTCTATCCGCGCATAAAGCGTATAGTTTACGACAAAAGTTCGGGCTCGAGTTTAACAAAACGGCCGTTGGCCCGTTGCAAAACGCGAGTCGCTGTTTACATGCGTGGAATGAACAAGTATCGATCTACCCCGTTCTATAGGTGCACGAAGGTACACCGAACAGACGAACAAAGAAATCAACGTAACGCATTATTTCCCGGTATTTCCAGCATAAATGCGACTCCGCCGTGTGTTCTGGCAAAAAGTGAGAGGGGTGGGGGGTGGAAAAGGGGAAACCGGTTAACCCACGCTGTGACGAATCTTCGGCTCTTTATGCCACCGCCCATTGCATCCTCGATAACGTTCGCCCCGTTATCTGCCACGACAAAAGGAAGAGGATCCTCTTTCTGTTCCCTTCGATCCTCGCTGGTTTCGATCGTCCCGGCCGTAGGCCGTTTTGTCAATACGTTACCCAATAAACTCCAGTAGTCGGCTCGTCCTCCGCGACTCGATTCCGCGGAGCCATTTATACGCGAACTCGGTCACGACCCGTTCCGCAATTACTCCGGTCCCGCTCCTTCCGGTTCGATTAACGAAGAAAATAGCACTCGAAGGAGCGAACTCGTTGTTTCCGCGGGACCGATGCCAAAATAACTTGCCCGCCCGCCATAATCGACGCGTCTCACCGTCTTCTCCTGCCACCGGCCACCGCCTCCTCGGTTCCTCTGCCCGTGCCGCGGATAAAAACGGTGAAAAACTGGCGAACGGAGCGAATCCAGCGGGAAAGAACGACGCTCTTTATAGACAAAGTTTCGTCCCGCATTCGTACGTACAGGGAACCGTGTAATTTTATAAATAATTCCGCGGACGGAAGGCTTGGCTGGCGCGCCCGCGAGCCGAAGGAAACGCGGACGAGAAGAAGGAGCGAAAGAGGCGGCGAGGCGGCCAGGCGGGGGGTGAGTTTTATCCGAGGGTAGTTTACAGTGGATATTACAGCTAGCTGCTCGCGCGGGTAAGCAGTAAACAATTCGAGGCATTTTAATGCAGCCCCCAGTGGGCCGTAAGGAGGACTCGAAACTAACGTACCTCCGCGTTCCCGTCCTACCCGCGCCACCGCCCCTTCCGTGGAACTGCTCCTTCGAAAGGAACGAAAGCGCGAATGAAAGAGGAGGCGAACGGAGAGAGGCCTTATCCCTTAAGGCGTTCGTACGACCATCGAAAAGGCATGGTATAAGGCGGCTTCGATCTCGAACAGCCGGGTAAGCCTACTCTCGTTTCTTTATCCCCCCGGTCTCTTCGTCTGCGGCTCGTTCCATTCTATGGTGTGCCTGTTCTGTGTTTCGCTCTCGCGCCGCGAACGTCAAACCGAAATCCCCCACAGATTTGCGGCTAACACCTGGTCACACCGTAATACGGACATTTTGCAGCGCAATTTTTGACGGACGGTCTACACGTGTGCGTGTCTCGAGTAAATCGTTAGCCACCAGCGCGAGTTCGGGAACGTTTGTCGTCGGCACGAAGCGTATTCCAGAGAAATTTCGTAGCGAGGGTCGCGGTCTCTCGTACGCGGGTTCTTTAACGACGCGTTACGTTCGCGCCACTCGGCGAATCGATGAGAGGAATTTGCCAACCTTCCTTGCGAGAGCTCTGCATTTTGTCCCTTGTTAGCTAAGGAAAGGTTTGATAATTTAGCGCGACGCGCGACGAACGCCCGTTCCTAATATATTTTCACTTAGCGAAAATTTCGACCTGGCATCCACCCAATTCGCGGCGATTCTTCGGGATGCACCTTTAAACTGGATGCTTTTAAGGAGCGTCCACAAAGATCGTGGCTTTAAGTATAGTGGCATCTAAACGAAATACGATAAGCACTTAGCCCGGCCGTATCTATCAAATATAACCCTTATGCTGGCGGTTAGAGGGTGTGCTGCACCCCTGGGAGAACCAGGAAAGGACAACCTTCTGGAATTTATACTACGACCCCTCTCTGCCTCGTCCTCCCACCGCTTTATCACTTATTCATATAGCGTTGCGCGAGGAAAAGTTGCCCTAAGTGCCTATAAACGTTTAGTCGCCGTATGTACTTGTGTGTTTTCGAAAACGTACCTTTCGTGATTCGATATCATTCGATTTCCCCGCGAGATCCACGCGAACGTACGAACACCTCTGCGCACCCCTTCTTCCAGCGCTCTTCCGTACGCGTTCCACCCGTCGACGAACCACTAATACCGTTAAAAGATCAAGGCCAGCCGCTGAAATATTAACGCAGGATCGGCACTCGAAATCGTCATAAGCGGACAGGTACACGGGGACCAGAAATATACGATTCCTGGACAGAGAAATCTCGTTCAGCTCCTCCGGGATATTCCTCAAATCCTTTCTTCCTTCCCATCGTTTCCTCTTTCCCAGGAGTTTCAATTTCGTCTTCTCATCTCGCGGAAATTTATGGTACCCAGCCGTCGATGGTACCGCGCGGCGGAAAATTGGATAAACTTTTAGACGGTCATCGTTGCGCGTGGAATCGATTCGTTTGGAAAATTTATACGCTCGCAGGCCGACGGATAATTAATACGCAGCGGCTAGATCGAACGCCGGCGAGTGACTCGATAATGTCCGCCCAATTATCGGCCACGAAATTCCTCGGTGAAACGCGAAAATAGGCGCGCTGGATACGGTAACGAAAGCGAAAGAGGAGTTTGCGCGTCTCTCTCTCTCTCGTCTCTGGTCATTTTCCCCACGAGAGCGAGAACTGCAAATTATTTTCCAGTCGTTCGTCGGCCCGACCGGTATCAACGAGTATAACGGGTGATCCCGAAATTCCCGCGGGGAAACGAGCGTCCTACGGCGCCCGTGCCACGGATACAGCCGCACGAAATATCCCACCTTATGGTGATCCCATGGCACATCCACCCTGGAACTACAACCCCATAACTCGTCTGTCGCGCTCTGACCTTTCGCGTCTCCGCGCGTAGACCTTATGCAGGAGCCCTAAATGGTATTGGTTTCTCGATCTTCTATCGACCTACTGCGGGAACGTGGCGGCGGAGAGGAGACGCATCCGCGATGAAACATCCCGACACCGTTTAGTCGGCCGTTTTACGGTCAACGGACGGAGGACCGTGTATTTGTATTCATTTGCGGGCTCGTTGAAACCTTACCGTCCTAGATAACATCGATCCTTTCCCTAATCGGGGCTAACCACGCTTGTAACCGGGGATGATAGCATCGCTCGAGGGTTGTTGTAACGCGATCACGCTATCTTGACGTTGTGACGGCAGTGCGCGAATTGCATGTAATCAGCAGCTCTCGCGTCGATCCTGATATAGACGTTTCCTGGGTTGTCACGGCTGTCGGCGACATCCTACCGTTAATTCGAACGCGCGCAAGACGTCACGTGCGTTTCGTTTCCGAACACAGCGTCCGCAGCGAGCCGCGTGCACGCGTTCGTTTAAGGGTACGATTTGTACGACGTTCGGCTACGCGAATCGATTACTGGTGGTTCCACGGTATAATTGCGATCGCAAACAGTTTGCGTTGCCTCGAAGAAGCGGCAAAGTTTCGCGGGGACGAAAAATTTAAAAGAATCGACCGATCGGCACCGTGGTATCGAAACATCCGTTTAATATTGGAAGAGCGAGGGTGGGCGGGACCGCTATAGCAGGCAGATTTTAATCCTTGTCGTACCCGTGAAGGGAAGGGAACGATGCTGAAGTGACTTGAAGTCTCTTCAGGCGAGATGCTTAATTCCACCCCGTTCTTCTGCAACCACCCTCCGGCGTCCCCTCCTTCTCCTCTTTTTGCACCCCTGGAGGAATAATCCTCTGTTCTTTAATTCTCCTCCGTCGGATGGACTGAAAATTGTATCTAAACGTTGTAGATGTAAACGCTTACGCGTTATCTACTCTTTCGGCGCAAACATCTCTGGTTCTGTCTGTCCGCGGATAACGCGCGCGGAAACGTAGAAAATCCCGCGGAAAATATCGAGAACAGCGACACGGGTACGCGCAGCCGATGTGTCATTTTCATTTTAATCGGGACGTAGCCGGCGCGTTAAAAAACGGAGGGCTCCCTTTGTTAATAACCAATAGCGAATGGTGATCATTGTCGCCGTTGTATCAATTTTCCAAGCTAACGTGGCATGCGAAACGGAAAGATTTCTCCAGAGAACGGAAAATTCCGGAGCACTGGCGAGTTACACCCTCTTTCATCCCCCTACCATCCGTCCTTTACTTCCTTTTTTTCATTATTTTTTAGTATCCTCCCTGACAAATGTATCTGTGTCCTCGAGCGCGCTACGCCTTTCATCTCTCGTCTCTGCAGCCGGAGCACTTATACACTCCTCTCCTTTCCTCCGCTCTCTGTTTCTCGTACTCCTTCCTCTCCCCTGCACTCCCAGCCCCTCCTTCTCCCCTGTCATCTTTTTTCGGTCTCTTTGGTCTCTGTCCTTTTCTCCGCGCTTCATACCACTCCACTGTTTCGCGTTCCTCGCCTTCCGGCCTCGCCCTCGTCGCGTTTCTCGTCTTCCACCCGTTCCACCCCCTTCGTCCTTCTCTGTCTACCGTGTTTACGAGAACGCGGCCCCACGAGCATTAAGTTGAAACACGTCGTGATTTTAATACGTTTAACTTCTTCGTAATCCGCTTTGCGCCCACACACCACGACCCGGGGACCACCGAGGCGTTCCTTCCGGACATCTTCTCGCGGCATCCCCCCAGCGACCCCTGCGTCCAAAGTTCCCGTCCGACGACAGTCCTTCCGATGCGCTCCCGGTGCATCGAGCACAGGTTGCAGGATTGCTTCGCGAGCGTAATTTTACCATTCACTTCTACTTAGCCGCCGCGACGAAGGGACGAGACAAAGGGAAGAGGAGCGGCGCGTTGAACGCGATACGGAGGGGGTGGGTGCTCGTTCGCCATTTAGGTCGACAAGTGGAACCATACGCGATGGCACGATGGTCGCGTGCGGACTTTAAGGTAATTTCACGGGGCTCGTGGTGGGCCATTTTATCGGCGATCCCGAGGATCCTTCGTCGCGCGCGTGCATCCCCGTGTTCGCGCGGGATAAATAGCCACGCTGAGAGACGGGCGATTTAATTCTGGGAATAAAAATTAGCGAGGACAGAACGGTCGGCGAGATTAATGGAAGACAAGGAAGAGGGGACCTCGGTAATTGTGACTTCTCGCGTACGCGCGTTGCTCGAGAAGCGGTTCGCTAAAGCGCAGGTAAGACCGAAGCAAATCCCACGATTGGCTCGAGCGGCGTTTAAAAGGGGGGCTTCAGCCGTACGCGTGGAAGGCACGCCGTTAAGTAAAGATTGCAAGGCAAAAGGGGTTGCCGTCTTAATCCGCGGCCCGTCTGTTTGTGGTATTACCCGCGTTAAGGGATGAACCACCCCCCCGCCGAGGCACAGCCGCGTTTCCCTACGGCGGTTGTTACTCGTGAACGATTTCGAATCGCGGTATCGTCGCGTCTCCTCGATCCGCTCGTCGCCCTGTCTTTGGACCGTTTGTGGCGCAAAACCATTTCGTCCGTGCGAACTGAAAACTCCTGGGCGTCCACGGTTAAACCGAATTAACGAAGATGGCGGGGCTTCCCCTGGCGCGGATCGGTATCGTTCGTTAGCGCGTAACCGGGTTTTCTGCCGGAGGGCGTGATCATTACTGGCGGATCGGCGCGGCGTAAGGAGAAATCGAACGACAGCTAGGTGTCGGTGGGCGAAATGCGGTTGCGGCGTGTCGCCACGGCTGCGGCCGCGTTTCTATTCGCGGCCCCGCAATAGTTCGATAGGCGGTCGCGAATTTGAATGGGTGGCTTTCTGCCAGCGGAGTAGCTCGCGTGGCATACATTCCGCCGCGAATCACGCCGGCTGACACGTCTTCTGACGGGGACGAGGACGTTCCTGTGTGCCGGAAACGCAACGTCCGGCGATAATGTCCGTCAACAGCGACGATGCGAACGTCCCGGCAAACAATGCGCCATTGTTGCCAACTTATTCCATTACAGATAACTCCCTCGTTCATTGTTTCTTCTCTCTCGCTCGCGTACGCCCGGTCTCGCCCCTTCCCAGCCGCCTCGAACGGTCCTCTCTTTCTCCGCGCCTCTCGAGCAACGCTCCTCCGGTTCGCCGTCTCTTTCTTACCGTCCACCGGCTCCCACCTCCCCCCCCCTCCCCCTCGCTTTCGATCGTCCCTCTCCCTCCCGATGGCCACGGAGGTGCTCTCCAAGGAGAGGATGGTTAGAGGATGCACCTGGGATCCGGAAGATAAAAGAAATTGTGCCAATAAGTCCGGCGCATCGATAATTGTCGCGATCAATCGTTGGTAACCGTTAAAAAGAACGTTCCTTAATGCACTCGCGAGTAATTAACACTTTGCCAGTGGATCCGCGCGTTCTTTTCTATACGCGGCTAACCACCGGGTAACGATCGGCAGGGCGAATCGAGAGAACGCAGCACGAGTACCTTAGGCGATCTGTAGAAGAACGCGCAGCCTGAACTGGATTTCGTTGCGTTCCCCCTTCGGACGGCTTCGTTTCAATCGAGACGCGAAATGATCGTTTCGAAAGGAACGTTTTCAAAGACAAGCGGAGGACGCGTTCCGCGACGCGGCTGCGAGCCCGAGGTCTTTAATGGAGAACACGCCTATAGCGGAGGGATACTTCCGCCGCGTTCGAACTCTTTGATGCCGCTGGCTTCTGCCGATAAAAATTTCGCAGCCAGCAAGGGTACGACGAGGGGGCCGGTTCGACCGTGTGGCAAGAAGGGGATGAAGTATCCATCGGGATCGGGGAACAATCCCTTCACTCGTGGATTGCTTGTTCCGCTATTTAAAAGTGTCCTCCGTCTAGCGGCGTAAGTTAAGTCCCCCGGGTCCGCGTTGAACGCGGCCAGGCTCGATCGACAATAGCACGGCCGTGTTCGGAAAAGTGGCGCTGTTTAATATTAATAAGCCGGGGCGGCTCTGCCCTTGGCAGGCACGTAGATGCATATCAGGCCAGGCATTACGAAAAGACGAGTTCCACGCGAGACATTTTTCGCTTTGGAATTTGAATGGCCGCGTCCGCAGCCGACCGCGTCTCGTATCTTCGATGCGTCAGCGCGTTCGCCGTCTCGAGACCACGCGCGATCGTCCGATCTCTCAACTCTTTACTTATATATCAGCCGTTCGTGCATGCGTGCCGCGTTTTTCCAGTGTCCCCCCGACTGTTTCGCGTTATCCCGGAGGCACGACATTTTCGCGCACGTCCCGAATTTATAGGAATTCACCCGCTCGACGAGGACGCTCCCGAAATAAAAGTATTCTCCTTATTCGCGTTTTATTGGCGAATCGAAAAATGATACGCGGATGCCTCTCCTCGCCTCGTCGCGCGTTAGATCGGAGCGAACGAATCCCGCTCGAACAATACCGCAGCCGCGTCGCGGAAATAACTTCGTTATTTTCCCAACACCCGTATGATCAATATCACATCCAAACACCGCTATTGATTTAATCGCGGCCGTATCCCACCGCACGGTAATTAAAATTAAAATCTCCCGCGCGGCCAGCCTCGACCACGCACCTTCCCGCTTGAAACGCGGAGCGCGTAACCCCCCAAAGGGCCGGCACCGTTGCGCGATCAAATGGCAGGGGGGTTGGAGCCGTCCCCGTGAAACGAATATACGTAAACACCCTCTTAACTGGCGCGCGATTCTTTGAGAGAAGAGCAGAGAGACACAAAGTCGTCGCGCATTGTCCGCGCATTTTGAAGTCTTCATTCGTAAACCATCATCGAGCCCCCATGATAGAGGCAGGGGTGGCGTCTCTTCGCAGCGTGGCAGAGGCGCACGTTAAAACTCCTGCGAGCCTTTCCCCCTTCTTCCTTCTCTTTTTTTTTTTTTTCTCCCGCCCCCCCCCCCTCCCCGTCGCCCTTGGTTCGCGATTACACACGTAGCGGCGATTTAATGCAAAACGGTGCTTCGCGGCGAACCCTGAAAAAGAGGGACAGAAGCGACGACGTCGGCCGCCGGGGTGTGTTGTACGCGTGTACACGTCGGGCTGAAGAATACTCGGACGCGCGCGTATATCGCATGCGGGCTCCATTTGAAATTATTTCTTTTTCGCTCTCTCGCCATTTGCGAGTCCCGCACAAAGCCCATTTTCTGTCCCTGAACCCGCCTCTCCTTCCTCCAGCCGCCACGGCCATCGTTGAAAGAGAACGAAATCGCGTGTGATCCGTCCTCCTTCCGGGATAAGAGTCGTCCGGGTAAGTGACACGGTCCAAAGTGAACTTTACATCTCCCGTTTTCTGCGTCTCGCTCTCTACCTGCGGCGTTGCTCGCGCCACCCCTTTGACGACGCACTGTTATTTCTGGGCGCGACGTGAAGATTTTCGCAGGATCTTTCGTACGGCTCGTCTTTCGCGCGACTCGTTCGGAACCAGCTCGACTCGACAAAGTCGTCGATCTGAACGAACACGACGAAGTAACGTCTCATCGTTAGCAACGGCGTCTAGCTCGTAAGCTCTGTAATGGCGGTTGCATAGACATCCACGCGGGACCTCGAGGATCGTGCGTTCTACTGCTAATCAATTAGCGGCGAGCTAAAGAAGGTTGACAAATAATTTGCCCGCGATGCGCGGGGGGAGGATCACGGTGCTCGGCCGAGATGCTGCGAGGCTTAAAAGCCAATATATCAGAATAATAACTTGTCCATTAAAACGCTTAAGTAGTAATAAGTACGCGAGCCTAACTGACAGGCACTTCGAAGTTCCCGCGGATTAAAGTGTCCAACTTCCTCGAATTTATTGGAGAAAATAAATAATAAACGTGTATTCGCGCGAATCAGTTTTCCCAGCCAGAACGAGTGCGCCTAGGCTAAATTTCTACGATTCCCCGTATCGCTCGTCGCGGATCGGCGCGATTCCCCCGAACCAGTCTGGCCAGGGAGCCTCCCGATCTGTTTTCGTGCCCCGTCGTTCGGTTTTCCGCGGGGAAAGATTCAATTTTCGATAGACAAGGCGACGACTTTTAATCCGGATAGAATGCGCGTACGTGCTTTATTGATCTTCGACTTATCGCGGGGATCTTAATACGATTTTCGTCGCGGAGCAGCTCTCGCTGCGAGCACCTACACCCCCGCCCACGATTAATTGCTACATTAAATATTCACCAGCCGTTATCGGGTCGAACGATACGCGATAAATTCCGCTTAGATACCGAGGAACGTACTCAGCCGCGTACCAAGAATTTTACTAAAAGATGAGCCAGCGAAATAGAAAATATATTCGACGCTCGGAGATACAGCGTGAGCGAATGTACGAAAGGTAGCTCTCGCACGAATTCTCAAGACGTAGGAGCGTTCCGTACGGAAAAAGGGGGCCAGAGCGTTCTCTCCACCCCGGAAGAGGCATTGCAGGGTGGTGGAGAGCAGATCAGTCCAGGCGTCATTGCCGGCTGGGAGAAGAAATTTCGCTCGGCTCAGAAGGAGCACTCGGGAACAAATCGAAAATGGATTTCTGCGGGCTTCTCCTTGTACCTTCGAGCGTCGAACGAAAGCATTTACCAGTTTATTCGCGGCTGGCTGTTACCCGGCAGCCATCTTCCAGGCGTCTCGCGGCATGAAAGTTGCAGGCGTCTTTCGAGGTACGCCCATACGTTCCCGGCACACACGCGTCGCTGTGTTGGGATTACGAGCGCGGACGCAACACACGCGCGCCAGGCTACTTCCACGCAGGTATCCAACCTGTCTGGTACCAACCCACGGCCAACTTCTTCTATCGCCTTTCTCCCCCTCTGTCTTTCGGCTCACCTTCCTGCGCCCCCCTCCCTCCCTCTCGCTTCTCTCTGCTCTGCCCGAGAAGGATATGGGAGGAGGACCAAAAGGTATTTCTTCGGCGAAATACGTATCTACGTGCCTCCATATTCTTGGCTTGTACGTGGAATACTGGAGACGTCTGTCGTTGGACAGAGGAAAGGTCTCGAGGATGTATCTTGACCTTTGCTCCAGAGAGGAGGGAGCTCCATGCCTCCGCCCGTATGCGATGGCCTTGTTCCGTCGAAATTTCCAATTTCGCTTCGCATCGAGACGACGCACCTTTTTTTGCGATTAAAAAAGAGAGCGACAGCGAGCATCGATATTTCTGCCGTTGCACGGCGAGCGGAAAAAATACGCGAGCCTTTCGTTGTTCGAAGTTCTCCGAAATTACGCGCCGCGAACCGAAATCCTCTTCGTTGACTCGACGGTTCGTCGTTCGTGTCGGTTGATTCGAAACGCCGAAAAGAAAAAGCGAAAAATGCGGGTTCCGATCATTTGCGCGGAACGGTGACGCATTTAAGGATTAATATCGTCCATTTTCGGGGAGACATTTGCGTGTGCCTGCGGCCTCCTCGGCGAAAGGGGCGGTGGTACTGCGACAAAGGTGCCGGGGGTAGGGGTTGGTTCGAAAAACCCGGGAGACGGAGGCGAAAAGGGTGCACCGTACGCGTCACGAATTCGGCGTCGACCCGTAGGAATCTCGCGTTTCACCTGCGTTTTCCACCTGTCCTCCTGGGGCGTCGCTCTTGCAAGCTCCACCTACGACCCTCCTAGCAACGGGCGTGCGTCCAACGACGTCACGGGCTTTCCCAGATTCTCATTGGTCCCGTCGTATCGACGCGGTACAACCGAGGTTGCTTGTATTTTATTATTTTACTTACCTATCGTACGGCCTCGATGCATGCGCCTTTCTTGCTCCTTTTTGCAGCCTAACGTACTGCACACGCCGCAGTACGCCGTTGCGGATACCTCTCCGAGGTGGGAGGCGCTCCCTCTCTCCCCCTCTATCTACCATTCGCTCCCTTCCTCCGAACTTGCCAACGAAAATGCATTTTCTCGAGCATGTTTCTTTTCCGTCCTCCATACCGCCGCGTCCCCCTTTCGAGTTCTTCCCTTCTTCGCTCGTCTTCACCGCCTTAAGCCGGCGCGTCCTCCATCTTGCGAAATATGCATGTCGTTAAGCACATCCAGCCGGGAAGGCCACCGCCACCGGCTTCGTTCCATTAGAGAATATCAATTAGAAGTCCGCGGGTGTATCGGGCGCGTAAATAAAACAAGCGACTTCGCTCGAAAGCAAAATTCACCAGTCTTAAAGAAGTCAGCCGCGTAATAAACGATTTGGGGCAGTCACGGGGGGGAGGGGGCCTGGCGAGGGGGGCGTTCGGTTAAAATTCCATCCACGTCGCCGCAACCAGTTGCCGTTTACCTTTCACCCTCGTTGCATTCGTTTCGTTTAATGTCCGGAAGCGTCATTTCATCCGGCTTTCTCGAGGGTCACGCGGGAGCAGGACGCGAGAGCTTAACGACCGCGGGAATGGCGGCTCCCGCTGAAGAATTCATCGGGACCGGCCTCGCGCAGTTTTATTGCGCGAAACTTCGAACCGCGAAACGATTACCGGTTCCGAGCGCATCGAGTAGTCCTGCTGGCGGCCTAATAAATCTTCCCGCGCGTTAAGTCATCCGTAAACGTTGCGCTGCACGCCGCGCGAGATAGAAATTTACAACGCGTCCGTTTAACAGGCTCGGATCATCCTCTCTTTCTCTCTCTATATAGACGCCGCGAAGAAGAATGACTTCCCAGGTCACGTAGAAAACGTTCTCCCGCGCGTCTAGACGGTATTCCGCCTTGTTTTCTTGTCACTCCGTCCTCGTCCGCTTCTTCCCCAAGCCCCCGCAGACCTTACGAACCGATTGGTTACCACCTTCTGGTTACGAAACGACAGGGTAACGCGCCGCCTAAAGACATCTAAGCCGCAGGGGTTAACCCGGCACCTGGTGCACACTCCCACGAGACACTGCTTGCTATTCGTCCTGCGCGCCTCCACCCCGCCACACCCCGTCTTACCTTGCCTTCCTTTTACACCGTACTGCTCTTACACACCCCCTCCTCGACCCCCGATCGTCTTTTCCGTTCCACGGACACGAGGCGTTCTCCTGGGTGGTTCGCGAACAACCCGCGCTCCGAACTTTCGTTTTTAGAAAGTCTCCGCGCTTCGAAATTGCAACGATTCGAAAATTATAAAATCGTTCCTCTTCCTTCTACTCGTCCTCCTCCTCGATCTCCGCGGATCCAGCTCACGAATTTCCTTCCGCCGCGTGCACACGCTCGCGTAACTGTGACGTGTGTACAAGAGACGGTGTGTTTTGTCTCGCCTACGCGCGCCTCTCCCCCGACACCGGCGTCGCGTCGGAATCCAATAAGACAGTCGATGCAACCTGGTCCCGCCATAAAACAAGGCAAACAAATTTCGAGACCGACATCCACGAACGGGATACGTCCCTCCGGTGGGCATAAATCGACAGCAATAAAGTTCGACGGGGTAAATTAGTCCCGGAGAGGACGAGGCTTACCACGAAATAAAAGAAACGGTTCCTCCGGGACGCGGCGACGCAGGTAACGCCGGATCGCATCGGGAATTAACGATCTCGTCAAAGTTCAGCCAGCCTCGAAACGATTTCGCATTACGCCCCCTTACGCCCCCGTAATTAATAACCGGTCAACGTCCCCTGCCGCTGCAAGGCGACAACGAGATCTCGAAGATTGCACGAATTCAGCGCCGAAGGGGCCCTTCGTGGCCCGTTTACTTCGATATGCTCGTCGTTAGCCGGCTGCTGGTCTGGGAAGTTGGATTGCGTTTAATATTACAGACCCAATCAGACCGGCTAGCATCGTCTCAAGATCACCGCGTGTTAATCACGTATACCTGTTGATGGTTCCAGTGATTCCGATCAAAATTGCAAAGCGTCCCTCGTATCATGGCATAGTGATAAGGGCGGCGCGGGCGCGGCGTCGCTATGAAAATAGCGATTTCATAATGAATCGGCGGGCGGGGTCACCGGTTCCGATGAATGTTTGATGGGCAACGGTGTACGAAGAACGGTTCCGGGGGGCGGCGTGAATCTTGCAGGGAAATTCGAGGCCGCCGGAAGAGGAACGCGTATCGGGTGTGTATACCCGTGGAAACAGCGCGGCCACAACTCGCCAAGATGGACGATAATCGTCATTTCGATAGCGCAGGCACTCAGCCGCCCACGGAATGCATGCAAAGAGACCCCCGATGCACTCTCCATAAAATCCAGTGTTATACGAGATCACTTAGGGCCGAGCCCCACCTAACGAGCCGCCCTGTTACCTTACGGGCCTGTTTAATCGCTCCCAGCAACCTGGAAAACTTCTGAAACTCTTCGCCCGTCCGCGTCGTATCTTTGCCGACTTTCCTCTCAGACCGCGCCCCACGATCTACGATACATTAATTCGGGTATTCCGAAAATGGACGCTCACCTTAACGCCCACCCTCGGCGTCGTGCAGGTTTTAAAAGGCACTTGTTGGCCCCGTTAGCGGTAACTGATTCGATCGTAAAGCCGATCATAACGAACAATCGGTGGGTCGTTAAGAAGTTGGAAAACTTCTGTTCCGCTTAATCGATCGTCGTTCTTGTTACGCGGAAGGATTATCTCCGGGGTATCGAGTTAGTTTCGTTTCAGTGCCGAGGCGAGCGTTTCGAAGGCGACTCGACGTCCACTAACTAACCTACAACCACACGTTCTAACGTGGGCGCGCAACGGGTCTCGATGGGGCGGCAGAATGACCACTTTATTAGCGACTGAGTAGATGGCGGTTAATTTAACGGCTTGGACGTTTAATGATCGATTCGCCAATTTCACGCACTAGACCGCCTTCAATTAAAGCGTTCCCGCGATTCGCGTGTTAATATTCCGCTCGGGCTGCGGATTATTAAACGCCTATCTCCGATCTGCCCTTTCAGTCGCGGTTAATTAATCAGCGGCGCGATCGTGTTCCGCGCTTTTTTCCGTTGCAAGAAAAAAAGGCAGCGCAGAAAGCGATGCTGTACGCGTAACGCGCGAAGAAAATGAAGCACGTGTAGTATGTAGGTCGTCTTTAGGCTAGCGGAATTAATTCAACAGGATGTCCATGGGAAGGGAAAGGCATCTCGCGTCCCAAGGGAACTATTCGCGAGTCCTTCGGGGTATCAATTGGCGTGCTCGTCCAGGTCGACAGCTGCGATAGTGAGACGCATTGTCCACCGCTTGGCGCGGTCAGTTCCTTAATATTGAATAAGACCGACCCAGCTACCGCACCAATGGCGGCGAAATATTGACGGCTTCGGTGCGCAATTCCTGCCTCAGCCACGACCAAAACTTCACGTGTCGGGTCGAGAAAAATCCACGAATCTGTCTGGATTTCGTATCTAACGATAATTAGTCGAAAACTGCAAGACACGATCTTAATTAAACGGCTGAATTTTTACTCGCGTTCGAGTTTCGTTAAGACTGTTCTCTCTCTCTCTCTCTCTCTGTCGTAGGAGTAATCGCTTCGAAACGAATTCCACCGGAGAGATCAGAAATAGGGACCCGACGAATTTCTGTCCTCAACGAACTATCGGCGACGGTCACGCTCAGATTTTCTCCGGTAAATTAAATTTTCCGAATCGCAAGACACAACGAAACCGTCGATGCGAACGTTCCTCGCCCATAAATCATAATCAATTGTGTTTCTAACAGCATTTGATTCTGACACATCGTCCTCCCTCCGCCCACCTTTCCTTCCTCGATCTCCGACGTCTATCGACCGTGTCCCGGTCTTTCATCTTGACTGGTTCCATCGACGGACTGCTACCAGCCTCCGGAGTCTTTACGCTCCCAGAGAACACCGAGATCCATTGCGATCGTCCGCTAGCCAGCATCACGAGAAATGGCAGAGATTACCGCGATACGTTCATCCGATCTCTTACATAAGTTCTCATAAAACCGCGTAAGCCAGCGGTCTCTCAGCGGAGGAAAAGCCGATTGTTTCGTCCGATCAGAGAGAGAGAGAGAGAGGAAGCTTCCGAGAGAGGTTCTCGCGATATTCGTCGCATCGCGGATGCGTCTCGTTTACACTTAGGAAATGAAATCTCTTTCGCAGAGGGATCTTTGAAGCCTCGAATCGTAGAAGGACGCGCGTCGCCCGCGGTGCGTCGAACGATGGACTCTCATCAGGTAAAATCGTGGCGGCGCGCGTCCGAACGATTCCCCCTCGGCCACGAAGAAATAAACGGAACGCGAAAGGACGAATCGTCGTTCGATAGGGACGTGTCTATTCACGAAAAACGCAGCCCGCCTCTTCGAAGACAAGCGTGTGCGCGGGTTCCTCGCAGACACTCTTAAATTTGCGTCCCATTGTCGTGCACGGCGAAAAGGAAGACGGAAGTCGCTCACTTGGCAGAAGTAGCGATATCGTGTATTATGGCGGTATTCGGTACCGGCAACAATTGGGGTTGGGGATGGTAAAAGAGAGAGGCGGCTGGGAGGAGGGACGAGGAAAGAGAGCGATTCCTGTATACACGGGAGGGACGCTCGACTTTGGCGAAACCAGAATCGGCCATTGTTCGTTACGAGTGGCTATCTCGCTGGACATTTCCGTACCCGAGTAGATACATACTCTGGCCACTGCGGCCTACCAGATATTTCGATGTCGTGCTCGAAACTGCCATCGAATGTCATTGTCGTGTTCGACTTCTCGATGTCGGTCGGTGGGTACGAATTTACCGCCCAACGCCGAGCACCAGTCGAATAAAACAATTTACACGTTTTTATGCGCCGATTCCGCACGCGTGGAATCGCGTGGCGAACGATCGTCTCCCTGTCGTCGTCGTTCCCAGGTCGCGTTTCTTTTTTTTTTTTTTTTTTTCGCTAGAAGAACGTCAATGGAGCAAGGATTCGCGGATGCAGCCTCGTCGAAGCGCGTTTGGCACGCGCGTACCCCGATCTTGCGACACTGTCGATGGCGGTGCGACTTATTAAATTATTTCGCGAGGACGCGAGGAACAACGCAGGATCGCGACGACTATCGGAAAGGCATAATTTCGCGGGGAAGACGGTGGCGTTAGGCGGTTCCATTTGCGGCGTTGCTGCGATGAAAAATACGCCGCCTCGGCGCGCACAACTGTAACACATTTCTGGGCCAGCGTACGGTGGTTACCGCGGCTTACCAGCTATTGCTAAATCGTGCTCGAAATTCCCGGCCCACATCATTATGGAATTCACTCTGGCAACAATGACCTATTTACCGATCGAAAGAAATTTATCGTTCGCTAAAATTCCGCCCATTCGTTACGGTAGAACGGCGTGGCGCGACGTTCGGATATTCGCGGTATTTTTCGCGTACAATAGACACATTTACGCGCAGGCAAACGCCTATATTGGAAAATATATTGGCCTGCGTTAAACGCGCAACTACGCGTCGTGCGAAGAGCGACGGAGCAACGCGCGTCGCGTGACATCGACTGGAAAGATGTGTAATTGGCGGGATCGTTAGCCGAATCCTTGGTAATTAAGGAGGTCGATGCCTGTCCAGGATGGACGTCGGACGAGCACGGACAGGGCGTGGTTGCAGTAAACGTCATCGGCAGGACACTAGACGTCATGGGCCACACGAGTATCACATACGCGTCACATTTGCATGATCCTGTATACGCACACCATGGCTAGGCTAGGAACAACGGGCGCGCATCGCGATGCAATGTGTTACCCTCCCCGTCGAGTGCCCGCCACTAGGACTCTTGCGCACCGAATTTTCGACGCCACTCAATGCTCCATTGCGATAGCTCGCTGGACGCGTTTAGGTTTTCGTTTGTTCGTCACGAAACACCACGATAAGGCAGGCCATTATTCATCTTCTGACTCGTGATTCCCACCGAGCCTCGATTCGCACTGTTCGACGATAGGCGGCCGTATAGGTGTACACGCGTACGTATAATAGGGCAGACACGCGTGTTTCGCGCTCGTTGAATTCCGCGAAGTCCTAGCGATTCCGTTTCGTTCGTTCCCTCGGTCGAGTTCCAAATTATTCCACCGTCCGTGGCAAACCGTAAGAAAACGAGACAGGGAACGGCCATCGGACTTTTGTCAGGAGCGATGGACGATCGCTAATAGCCGTGGATGGCCATTGTGCATAGGTCTGATCGGCATTAACTCCGATGCGTTCCTGAATACTTCATGAGAAGAGTGTTCTGATGAATTTCTGCGTCCCAGCGATCGCTCGCGGTGCACGCACGCTCGATGGATTATCGTTGCGCATCTAATGGGAATATTTCATTTCTCCCGAACGGGCGGTCTCGATTTCCATCCGCCACGGACGCGGGTGGGTCCCAGTCGCGAAAGTAAGGGACGCGCTATCGACAGCGTGACATTAACAGAATTCGAAATTTCCATCGGCAGGTCTTCGCTTTTTTATACCATTTACGCGTCCGCTAATTTGAGAGGATCTTTTTAAATCTCTGGCTCTGCCCGCGTCATCGTCCGTACCTCCGACGTGGGACACGTCATAAAACGTCCGATAATCCACTTGGCTGGTAGGCACTAATAACTGACGGAATCGAGGGAGGAAATACGATGCTCCGCGTCGCGAATAGCCACCCTTTGGTAGGTTCCCACCCAATAATACTTTTGCTCGACGGTAAATCTTCGTTAATTCGTGCCTACTTCCTTCGATTCCCCCGCGATTCCGTGGTACAAAGGCAGGCGTTATTCCGACCGGGCAAGATCGTCCATGAAGCTGCCGCTCCATTCTAACCATTCCATGCCACAGGAATGTCAATACTACCCTCCCGTGCAATCGTCACCCCACCCCCGCCCCTATCCCCCCATCTGGTCGCATTGACGTATCCGTTCTCGTCGAAGTCATCCGGAACCGCTCAACCTGACCCCTTTCTTCCCGAACCGCCCGGCCAGAAAACCCGGGAACGCCAGCAGGATACCGGCCGCCTCGATAACCCCAAGTACCTCCTCGCGATGCAAGGACAATTCCTGCCGATAGAGGGAGAGTCGATGACACGAAATCGCGAGTACTTGTCCATTGTTTTCGTAAGAGGAAAGGACAAGGAGAGGCAGCGACGGGGGTCCGCAACAACCACCGCCGCCGCAGCCGCCGCCGCAGCCGCCGCCGCCGCCCATCGCGCGCGTCTTTATCGGGTCTCGGTATCGGTTACGCGTTCCCAGATACCGCTGGAAGGGGTGAAGAAGCGCGGAAAGGAAAAATGAAAGATGGAAAGAAACGGAGGTGGAAGAAGACGGACGGGTGGGGGGCCGGGAGGGCGGTGAATACGCGGAAAGAGAGAGAAAAGAAAAGGCAGAGGGAAAGGGAGGGCAGAGTCGTGCGGTAGGCCGACTTTTTAATATCCAGGGATGATCTGTAGCTGCGGGATGCTGCGTCAGCCGCTGTCATTGTTATATGCCCGGACCTCTTCAGCACAATGACAATTTCTCTGGTTTTATTCTCCGCTAGGCACTGCCTTTTTCCCGCCCGTTTCCGTCTCGCGTATTACCGTGCCCTCCTACTCCCCCTCCGGCCACCCCCCGCGCTGCTCGTTGCTCCTCACCGTTTTCCGCCTAGCCTCCGCCCCCCTGCTCCCTTCCTTTTTTTTTTTTTTTCTTTTCTTTCTCTCCCTCGTTCCAACCCAGCCGCAGAGAGCACCCCGCTCGTTCTCTAGCCGTGGTCTCAGCCACCGGCTTCGTATCGTTTGTCTACGCCGCGCCTCCGTCCGTCCGACCAACCGTTCGTCGTGTCCATCCGTCGACGGTTAACGCTTCCAGTTCCCGTCGTTTCGACGTTCAGCCGGCTTTTTTGTCCATGACAATTGCTCGGAAAGTGGTCTCCTCTTTTTTCCGTCAGCCACGCTTGCCAGCCTGGAGAGCGAACCCGGCGGTGGTCCCGTCGGTGAACCCACGCGCGCGCGCGCGCGCGATCGCTCGCGAATCAGGGACCACCACCGGCTCGGATCCTTCCGAGAGAGGAAACTTCTGGAAAACGTTGGCATGCTACGGGACGATCAGAAAAGAGGATGACAGCCAAGAAGGGGTACCAGGCGAAGTAAACGCCGCGCGGTCCCCGAAGGTCTCGCAAAAACGAATATAGATACCGCTCAGGAGAGCGCACGGCTGCACCGTGGGGTAAACACCGTGTGGGTTGTCGTCCGCGGAACCACGGAAGAAAGATGAAGCGTATAAAGGAGAGGGTAGCGCGGGGTCGCGTGGTAAAAAAAAAAAGAGAAGAAAAGGAAATGGCGCGATCGCCTTTCGTGGCGCTCGGCTGGAAGTCATAACGGAGATAGACGCGCATCGGAGCAATCCCTCATGCAGTCTATACACCGGTAGTCGCGTACGTGTACCGGCGATGCGTGTATTTGTTTGTATGGCACGGCCACCGGTTCCAGCCCCCTGGGACCGGGTAATAGATTTATTGGACACCCGGTACATGGGATATAGATATGGATGTTATAGGCGCTCGAGTTAGAGATACAACCCCCACCGCCTAGTCGGCCGCCACTGCCACCACCACCACCACCACCACCACCACCATCGCCACCGCCACCGTCGCCGCTACCACCACCCTTGGCAAATACGAATGGCACATCTAACTTTATGAAATGTACACCCCGCTCGCTCTTTTGTGGCTCCCACCCCCCATTTTTCCCGCTGTTCGTCTTCGTTCACCTTGGCCCCCTTCCGAAAGTTTACGCGGAGTGGGGCGATTTCGAAAAGAATAATAGAGTCCTCGCGCATGCAGCGTGATTTAATTTACGAGCCGGTGGGAAAGGAGGAGGGTGGAAACTGGAGGGTGCGAAAGACACACGGTCGACGTCTCGGCTAAACGTTCCGCTGTAGCCACGGTTCGTTTCGGAAATTAGAAACATTATCTCTGTTTCTCGTCTCTCGTATCGTTCTTCTCGCGAGCGAGCACGCGAGCGCGGGTTTACGAGCGCGCAGGCCAGCGCGGGCCGCATAATAGCTTCGCGTTGTAATCAAATATGAATCTTCGTTACGCTCCGAATCTACCGCTTTTAATCAAACATTCAGCGAAACGTACTCGATTTAGCAGGCCCAAATGGGTAACGGTATCTCGCGTAATAATTATGAGATCTCCGGCAGCATCCAGTTTCATCGGTAGCTTTGTATCTCTTAAGACATTGTAGTCGCCGAGACCTTCATCCTTTCACCCTTTCATCCCTTGCAAACTTGTCGACCATGAAATTACACGCTCACGAAAAAGGTAAGCTTCAGCGACGGAAATATTCTGACGGTTCCACCGCCAGTGCACCCTCCCTGCCCCTCGCAGCCCTTTCGCGTACGCGCACACCCGCACGGCAGCGCAGAAACTTAGCTTCGAGCCGACTCTTATTTACCTAGAACCGGTCACCAATACGATTCCACTCCCGTTACCATACGTACACGCGTGCACACGTGTGTGAAGTTGCGAGGAAGGGGTAGGAGGAGAGAGTGGTCTGTTGAAAGGGCTGGTTTTGATTAGCTCTGTAGACAATACCCACTCTCTGATACCGCTGTGATTCTCTCTCTCCCTTTCTCTCTCTCCCTACCGCGGCACCCTCGACCCACCCCCTCATCACCCACTGGCTCTCCTCGGCTTCGCCTTCGCCGCAGCGAACGCAGCAGCCACTTTGTACGCCGACTGTTTTGTGTCTGACGAACAATGGGCCTGCACCACTGACAGTGCACCACCACCAGCGCGCCTATCATCATCGTTCTATGCACCATTGCCAGGCTAGTTTCTCACTAACACTGATAAACCGCGGCGGCCTGCTCCGCCGCCGCCGCGGTATTAAATAGCGCGCGTGGCAGACGCGTGTATCGAGATAACTTTATCGTCGTCTCCTCCCTTTAAGTAACGACATTTAGAACCGCGAGTCCCGCGCGGAGTTCTTAAGCTCGTTGTTTCCCACTAGTTGCGCGGCGCTCCACCTCAACCAGGCCACCCCGCGTCATCCCCGGGACCACTGATTTTCGATATCTAACCCGCGCGCACCTGATCTCCTCTCGTCGCTTTAAACCGCGCGCACGCTCGCCAAACAAAACCGATTGTTCGTCGAAAAGGGAACCGTACAACAGCCGCGTTCCCCTCGATTCGGGGAACCACCCCTGCGCCTCATCCCTCGAATCGATAAGTTTCGACGTCGAATAAAAGTCGTTAAACGCCTGGTCTCTCGCGTTCAAAGTTTAACGGTTCGATTCCGCGCGGCACCTCCGCTGGCGTCGCGTATATTTTTAACGACCTTCCGCGCGTCGAAGTTCCGCGTCCACGCGCGGCGTCCGCCTTCGAGGTCCGACGAGGCGCGACCGTCGCCGGATGAAAGGATCGCGTCGCTCCTCGATATTTAATCCGGCAGAAATGACGCGCGCGATCTTATCCGGTCGCTGGCGTCGCGGCCAGGCGACAGCAACCGTTACACGATATTCCATTAACGAGAGGCGCAACTCGTAACTCAATGAATAGCATAGTTAATAAATGACGCGGGTGATGGCGAGCATAGTTGACGAGTCGTACCGTTAATGCTTCGTTATGTATATTAAACTAGTTTGAGAAACTATTTTGCGCGCCGCGCCGAAACTAGTTGCCCGCAAACTATCGATAAGCCATGAAACGGGTTTCCGTTGGTTACTCTTTCCCGGTCACGCGTCCCATCGCTCGTCGTTCTCATTCGTACGAAAATTCATCAACCACAGCCGCGGCAGGCAGCGTCCATCGCGTCCTCCGCTGGTCCCCGCTGTCGACGTGGATGGCGTCGTCTCGCGCGAGGATGGCCGCGGGTATCGCTCGGATATGTCTTCGAGATTTAATCGCGCGCAATGGCGGACGATCCTGTTGCGGTATTGTCACCCGTTGTCGGTGCCAGACAAATCTAGGGGGCTGGCAGAGGAAACTTAGTTACACGATAGAGCACACGGGGAGAAATTTGTTACTCCCTGCTCGGCGACGTGAGTGACGATGTGACATCGCGACTATCCTTGGCCTACCTCGCGAGACATCTAATTCGCTTATACATCCAGCTCCGCGAGATTGTAACTCGCACGAGCGCGGCGGCGGTTCGAACAAGTTTCATCGCGTTCGCCGTAATTGAATACGACGGACAAGTTGACGCGGCGGGCGGGAAAGAAATATTCGGCAGTATCCACAGGATGGCCCGTCCCGTCGTCTATTTCGCCGTGGGAGAAAGCGTTCGACCGTTGCACGTAATTGATTCCGCGGCCGAGGACGTGCTCCGCTCGCAAAGTTTCCCGTTCTGCGCGGAAATTAACACGAACTTCTGGAAGAGTTCCGGTTATCCGAAGATTACATCGCGGAATGAAGTTTTCGCCGGTGTTATTCGAGCTCGTCCTAAATCTGGCTTTTAATCGTGTCAAGTTTATTGGCCCCGCGATACAGGCCCGGTCGCGTCGAGCGCAACAATCGAATCGACGGAATTCCAATTACACCTCTGGCCCTCGACCACGGCTGGATGGAAGAAACGGGCCGAAACGGGGGTGGCAATTCCTCCGCGCGCGTTCACGGCGCGAAAGATGAGATCGCCGCGGGTAAAAATTAACGGCGATCAGAAAACTATCCGCTCGTTCTCGCGTCTACGTCTCGTCGTCGTTTCGTTGTCCGATATTAGCCGATCAATTTTCATGCGATCCAGCACACTTACCGCTGTTCATTCAACGCGCATCGCAACCCCTTTCCACTCTGGTCGGTGGTAGCCTCGACGCGACGATGGAACGAGCGAGCGAGGGACAGAAAGAGAGAGAGAAAGAGAGAGAGAGAGAGGGTAGAGAGCGTCGACTGAAAAAGGCCAGAGGAATGGAAAGAGAAAACAGAAGCATCAGCCCGTGTAGCCGAGTCTCGATTGGAAATTACTCCCTTTCATCCTTTCACGGGGTGAAAGAGTAAGTAAGAAAAGCAACGCGGTCGACGCTATCCAGCTGCGCCTCGAATACATTTTTTTTTTTTTTTTTTTTTTTACTTTCCCCCGTTAATGCGCCCGCCCTCTTTCCTCCACCGCTCGTGAATTTCGTTACATCGAGCAGCCGATGGCCCGGGAGTACGCGGCCCGCGAACTTGTTGCCGATACGAATTTAATTAAAAAATGTTCAACAAACCCCTGGCTCGGTGTTCCCGTGGCCGGAAACCGCGTAAATATTAGCCAGCATTCCGCGGTTAATTTCCTTGACGTGCCGCTGAGCCTCGCGGCCCGTTATTATCGCCAAAATAAGGATAAAACTGCCGCGAGGCCACCAGAAGAGAAGCCACCGGCCGGATAATTGCTCTGGCTAAATTAAAAATCGCGCCACCGCCGTGCCACGTCGGTCTAATGAAGCCGCGACGAGGCGTTCCTCGGGAACGCTTCGTCCAGCGTGTCCGTCTGCTCCTCGCGCGACGCTCGCGGACGCGTGCATTCGGCTCGCTGGAAGACGAAGAATGCGTTACGCGTCGCTGTCGCGCGCGGCTGCACCCTAAACGCATCCCCTTAGCAAGCGGCTCGAAAAGCGTTCCGCGCGTGCCTGCGCCTCCTAAGCGAGCGCTTTATTGCGCTCGACATTCTGAACGCGCTCTTTTTTTCCCCCAGCTTTTCCTGCCTCCTTGCGCGGTCGCCGTTCCGCGACGAGGAAGAACGCGACCGGTTCGCCGTTTACTTAGTCGATGGCTTCCGCTTATCCATCTTTCGATACGTTTACCTCGACTTGATGGAATAAAAATATCTCCGACGATTGGCTCTGACATCGCGCGCGTCTTTGCGAATCATGATTTCGTCCGGGTATCTCTGATCTTGTTAATTGCCTCGCATTTTCGACTTATCGATACGATTTCTCTAACGCGCTCGACGATACACGCGCTGAGAACGAAATACGCTTTGGCAAGAGTGTATTAGAGGGTTGGCGCGTACGTATCGGGGTTGCTCGCAGGGACGTTCTCCGCGGGCGACGAGAGGAAACCCGACTTCGCGTGGAATTTTTTAATTAGCAAAAGCAAAACCCGATGCCGCGAACGGCCCGTTACGCTCTCGCCTCGATGAAGTCGTCGACGCGCAGCGTGCACGCGGCTTCCCGTGAATCCGATCGAATGGACCCCGGACACGATTGTCGAGCCGTCGATCGAACGATGCGTGGCATTTATTATTGATACGCGTGGCTGGTCGATGCGTGCCCAGAGACTGTGCCTCAAAGTGGACTTTGCGTGTTGCCTGACGATTCGGTTGGCAATCGTTGTATCTCGTGCAACGCTAGCCAGCGATAGTGGCTCGAAACGTAAAGAGAATTCACGTACGACCGTAGAGGGAACAACGCAGCGCGAGATGCGAGCACGGACCGCCTTTGAAAGTCCCTCGAACAAACGGTTATCGCGGTCGTTCGGTTAAGAGACCGTTCGCGTTTAAAATGTATCGGCGTCGTTCGTCTCGCGGCGAGCGTTTCGAAGATCGGCGGGAAAAAAGCGCGGTCGGTGAAAAGCGGAATTGTTGTCATTGCTGGTGCGCTCGAGCCGATACGAAAATGAGGCGCAAATCGTTTTATGGAATAGCCGGATGAATTTTCGGAATAGCACGATCCGAGCGGAACGCCGAAATTCCGATAGGATTACGTCCCGTGTAGATGCATTAGATTAAATCAACGGGAGTCGCCTGTGTCGATGTGTTAATATTCGACGGATCTGGCTGCGATATTTCTTAAAAAAATTCATTATCGAACGATAAATGGCGGGGCGCTATGTTTGACGATCTCAAAGCGTGTGCCCTCGTCGATCCGTCGTTACATTTCCCTCTTTTTTTTTTTTTTTTCACGACGATGCAATTATCTTTTATCTATCCGGTACATTAACGAGATAGAATCTGGAAAATATTTTCCCTCGGCGACGGTGGTTCGGTATTTTTGAAATACAGCATCAATCAAGTTTAGCGAGATCCGCGTAATATATCATGCACGGAAATATGCGGGAGCGTAAACTTAGAGATGTCAGATCGCGGGACGTTTCACCTAGTACCTTTATCTTTCTGAAACCGCTCGACGGTGACGCGGTTCCTGTCCGTGGCTCCTACGGGGGTCGAACGAGGGGTGGCGCCACGCGTAATGGGGTTATGACAGTGTTAAAAACCTCCCTTATCCGGGTGTAACGTCAGCCGCGATCGCGATAAAGCTTCCGTTGCTCGGTTAAATGGCTAAGACTTATCTGGAATTTGTACTGTCCCTCTGTTGCCGCCTTTTTACTTTATCTCGCCGAGCGTTTCCGCGCGGAACGTAACATCGCGCAATTCGAAACGATCAGCCTTTCGATCGGACGATTCTGTCGAAAGTTACGCAACTCGACGAAACTCTCCTCGATCGAGCCTCGATCGCGGTAAACAGTCGCTCGACGCGTTCTACTTTAAACGCAATCACGATGTACAGAGAGGAACGCAGCGGATTCCCCGTTAGAGGAGGCTCGACCCCCTTCGCGCCCACACCCCCAGCTTGACTCGAAGGCGCCGTTACGAATCGCCCAATGAATGATCTCTGCCGGCCGGTGGTCGAAATCTTTGGCCAGCGAAAGACCAACGAAGGAAAACAGCCGCGCGGCGTCTGCATACCGGCTGATATAACGCCGCGTAGCTCTCGCGACGCGAATCATTCACGCCAGGCGCGCATAAGCACGTAAGTCCATACTTGGACGCGTGCTTTCGTACGAATACGAAGTCCATAATGCGTGTGCGGTAGGGCCGCGCGCGAGTAAGCTGAGTGAGGGGTTTGTATTCACCCCTTCTACATCCGTGGCAACACTGTGATGGTCCACGGGCGCAGCGATCAATGCCACCGTCGGCCCTCTATGCTTCATCCCCACCGATGCATAGGTCTCCATGACGACAGCATCCCTACAGCCACCCCTCCAGCACGGTTCGCGGACGGCTGGTGGGGTCGAAAGCCACGAAAGGGGTTACGGAGCACCCCTATCGTCGGCGCAGCAAGGAATTCCTAGGGTGCGCGGGAGACGACCAGGGGATTTTGACCCTCTCCCGTCTACTCTCCTCTCCTCCTCCACTAGATCCCCTTGCCCCGCCGTTCACCCTTGCTTCTGGACCATCTCTCGCTGTCTGCGTTCATCCCTCTCACCCTCGTCACCGTCGCGCGTCCTCCTCGCGTCACCGTATGCACCGAGGGTCAGGTGGGTCACTCCAGGTGGCTCGGCCCTGACACGATACCTTCGACACGATTTCTGGACCGTTGATTAGATTATCGCGATCAACCTGACGAGAATTCAACCACGGTAGGCTTACGGTCACCGCGTTCCTTTCATCCTGGTACTGCGCGTTCGTTGGTAGGAACGATCGACCCTCCGATCGGAAATATCTCTTTTCCTCGATCGCGGACCACTTTCGTTAACCAATGCTGCTCGCATCCGTGGTATAGAAATGAAAAAAGCGCCATGGACGCGCGGAGCGGTCCTCGCGGTCTGCGAAAGGGACGCTCGACGAGGCGGACGCGGACAGCGTGGCGAGAGGAAGAAAGAGGGCCGCCGAAAGGGCTGAAGCGGGAATCCGCGAGGTGGTGGGAATTCGATCCGCCTCGAAATCGAGTTACGCGGACTGTTGGAGATAATGATATTTATGCGCGTCAAGTGTGTGATGCGCGGTACGCCACACATGGATCGCACATATGCCTCGAGCGACGAGCGAGGAACGGGGAAAGAGTGCGAGCGTACGCGAGCGGCAAAAACGCCGGCAGCTACGAAAACGTGTCGCACGCTCGTCCCGTGAGAACGCACACGCGAACACGCGCGCGCTCCTCCACCAACGCTGAGAGATTTTCAAAAGTTCGCCGACGTTTCGCACGGAATTCCGCGATGATTCAAGACCAGCATCCACCTTGGGATGCGTCACGCTGATTTACAGACGCCACGCCGTCTCCGTGTCGTTCTTTTCAATTCCGAAATTGGCAGATGGCTCGATGCAGAGGGCATCGAAAGGGATCGAACGTTCGAACGTACGCACTTGGAGCGGTGTCGCGGGCGTAGCGCTTGCAGAAGAGACGTAACGATAATATAAAAGAGCCACTAAAGGAACGCGAGTACGAGTCAGCTTATTTTTCTGCTATTGTTCCGGCTCCTTTATTACCCGACGCTTTGTGTCGCTCCGGTTTTTTAACGCGAGTCATGTACACGCGTGGCTGTTCGTATCGTCGCGAGCCTCTCGTGGACGAGCGTACATAATCTTGACCGAAACAACGATATTGTTACTCCCGCTTTTAATCGCGTCCCGCCCCTTGTTTGCGGTATCTCGGAACGACAACTCGTCTCCGCTTTTCACCGCTTTTCGCGATATTAAAAGCTCGCTTCGGGAACCGCTACGACCCCCCGAGCAACGTCTCCCCGGATATTATTAAAAACTAGTCCTCGCGTCGCGTTGCGAGAAAACGATCGGCAACGAATCCGATTACTCGCGCGTGTCGGTCGCAGACACGGTCCGCCTCGCAAATTTCCAGCGTTCCTCGACGCTGCTCGCAGCATCGCCGCGCGGACGAAGATTGAACGTCGCGGGAGGAACGCGGCCGGACGATTCGCCGCGCGAGCTCTACGTGGACGCATTCCCCTGAATGGACAGGCCTCGTAGCCGCGCACCTGTCGCGGCCGCGCGAACGTTTATCGCCGCATAATCCACCCCTTGATGCGTGTACCACTTCTGCCCGTTTCTTTTCCCTCAGCCTCTCTCTTTCGCACCAGCGGCGCGCCGACCCTGAGGGACATTCCTGGCATGACGCGCGTAAGATCCGTCCCGACGAGCGGCGAGGAGGACGAGACGACGACGGGCAGAGCGACACGGGTAGAGAAAGGCTTAGGCTGGTGAGCCACGGGGTTTCGAGCACGAAGTTTACACATTGTCATTTGGGACACGGCGCGACAGAGCCGGACGATCCGGCGGCGAGGCAGAGACGGAGCGAGAGGGCCAGCAGCCGGTCGGAGGATGGAAGAGGAGCTTGGAACGGGTCGAGGGAGAAAGGGAAAGGCGAAGAAGGAAAAGAGGGAGAATTTTAGAGAGGGTTAAAGGGAGGGAAAGGGACGATCGGTGGCGAGAATGGCAGGGACAGAGAAAGGGTGACTGAGTCCTTGGTGGACCACTAGGATCCATCCCCACGTAGTTGGCGTCCTTCGTGCAGGGGTTGCCACGGTGGAAGGGATGCTCAGGGGAAGATTAGAGGGTTGGGGGTGCTGCTATAAGGCCGGCGCAAGGGGGGGAGAGCTCAGTTCGTCCAAGAGAAGCGTATCGGTCACGTCGTTGCGGCGATCGTTCACTTAGAGCCCTATGGAGCACGGGACTAGGTCTTCCACACACACGACACCCGTGGCTTGTCGCTCTGCGATAACAGGGAGCTTCACCGCAACCCCCGATACAAGCACAGAAACGCAAGAACTTGGGACCACCGAAGATTCCACTGGGATTCGAGGTGTTTCGCGAGCACATTTCGGACAGCCGGACAGGGTGCTGCTGCTGCGGGAACGGTAAGTACGTCGTCGAGCTACCTTACATAACCTTGAAACGTGCTCTTCGGTAACGGAAGTCGCACGGTGACGGGGTCGAGGCGCGTTACGAGTAGCGGAGCGAAACGTCAAGGGAGTTACGTCCGCGTTGGTCCACGTCGGACATGGTGAACTCCGCTTCGCTCGCGTCCGCGGACGAATCTAAGACGGTGGAACGTCCCGTTCGTGCGTTCAATTGTCCGTTCACGGGTTAAATAATCGAGGCACGACGCGAGTTCGTTCGTTGATCGATCGAGCTGGACCGTGGCTGCCGCTGTAAAAGACGTGCATAGGGAAACTCGTGGTCGACTCGTCGAGTGCAGTGTACTCAAATCGCTCTGCGCCTCCGGCGCTTTCGTCTTCGACTTCGACCAAGCTACGCGCTTTGCGCTCTACGCCTGTGTTCCTCGTTCACGGTGTGGGGCCCCGTTTCGTCCGTGAGAGAATAATTTCTGGTAGACGCGTGCCAGGCTGTTTGATCGCCAAGTTAACGTCGTTAGAACCACGTCGGGAATCGGGACGCGGAACGTGTTAACGATCGTGCAAACCGTCTTTGGAAAATTGATCCGCGTTCCAGTTTTTCTCCGTTAAATTCTAGCCGACAGAACACCTCGGGACCGTGCCGATTTAATAATATACCTCCGTAATTAACACGGCGTAGGCGCTACCCCGAAATACCGTCCGCGCGATTTCGAACAAATCGAGTTAATTTTAATCGAGTTATTTGTTCGCACGCCGATTCATCCGGCCAGAAATAGTACGCGCAGGATTAATTTATCACCAGTATCGATACAACAGTCGAGGGGACGTTGATATTTGCCGTTAGATTTAGCAATAATAAGAGCCACTAATGGGATCTAATGTATTCGATTGTCGAGGAAAATTGGAAAATTCGCATCGAAATTAACGTGATCGTCGAGTGCCATTGAAACGGCACGCGATTAATTTTAACTCGTCGCATTGTCTCATTTATATCGAGCGAAAAAAAGCCAATTACACGGACGTTTAAAACGATCGTTTCGTATATTCGCCGGCTTAACGTAATAAGTAACGATGATTATAAATCCGGTGGTCCCGGCGAACTTTTCCCACCCTCGCTACCTCGGTTAATTCTCGAACAATAAACGAGCAGCAGCGTCGAGCAAATACGTGCGTGACTCACTTCGAAACTTCGCCTCCGGCTCAATTTAATCGGACAAAAGGAGATCTATCTCGCCTTACCGGATAACAACCGGACGTTAAACGATCGGCGAGCGTACGTCGGTCGCGGGCGTAGGATTAACGCGCGCGGCGGTATAATATTTGCCAGCCGCGACAGGAAGCCGTCCGGACGACGGTGTTTTCACCGAATTAAATTGTCCACGTACGGCCGACGAGAGGATTTTCGGGCCGTTTCGCGGGATCGGTCCCACCGCGGACGCGATATTAATACGTCCAGCGCGAACTGGGTCAAATGTCGGCGAGGAACAGGTCTGAAAACAAATATTTCACGCGGCTGAACCGACTCTACGCGTATCGGTTAACTTTTGCGCCCGCTGTTTCCTACTTTGCTCGCTCGCGGCGTTTTCTGTTACCCGCGTTTCCGTATGCAACGCGTTCCCAAGCCGCCTCCAGAGCGAGGCGCGTGCGTTTTTTCGATTTAATTCGCGCTGAAACGCGCGCACGGCCGTCCACTTAAGAAACTTTACGTTTGTCTGACCCGCCAGGCCTGATTTACGTACCATCCCTCGTGTCGGTGGAAATATCAAACTTTTCCCTTTCGTTTTTTCCTCCTCCGCCCTCATCGTTCCTTTCTTCCCGCGGCCGCTTTCGGACATCGCTTGCAAATTTTCAGGCCGCGTCTCCGTCACCGCGTCTAGCTTAACCGAAGTATCCGCTTTGTAGGGTCACGCTGAACCCGCCTTAATCCTGTTAACCTATCAACACATTCAAAGCCTTTTACGGCGCGCGAGGATATCTTCGTTCTCGATCCCATTAAATCTCTTCGTCCGGGAGTTTGGTGCGCGACGCTTTAAACATCGAACGTCGCGATCTTTTTCGACGGTCCATCCTGGTTTCTTTCGAGGCTCTCGTTCGACTCGCGCTCGCGATTGGACGCTTCAACGGAGGACACGGTCGAGCCGCAGGAAGCTGGCATTGGAGGAACGTTACCTTGTTAGTATTTCACCCGCTCGGTAATTAACTTCCCTGGATGACGGTAATGAAAAATCGATCTCGTCCTTTAACGCGGAGCATTGCGCAACGTGGCTCCATTTTTTTTTTTTTTTTTTTTTTTCTTTTGCTTTTCTCCTCTTTCCGTCAACGCAGCAAGCTCTTTCGACGATGACAATAAAATACGTTTGCCTGTCTGAGTGCGCCGAATTAATAAGGAAACGACACATTGTGCGTATTCAACGATCAGAAAACTCTCTCTCGCTCTCGTCCTTTCTCTGTTTACCTTGGTGGCCCCTTTCATCCGGATTCTTTTTCGTTAGATGGAAACGCGAAGAGCCTCCTACCGTTAATTAATACTAATATGACCGTGCCTCATTAACGGTTACATTCATTAAATATTCACACCACGCAGACAGCTTGTATCCAAGCCGCATCGATTCAATCGTATTGTGAAAGAGAGGCAGAACGAGAGCTTGTCATCTGGTACCTTTCAAACCGGCGCGTTTCCCTTTGCCTCGCGTCAGGGATTCAGGGTGCATTCACAATAAAACTGACGCGGTATCTCAAGGAACGGGCCGCGTTTCATTTCCCTTCCCGCAGCCTGTCGGTGGAACGCGCGCAAAGCCGATGAGAATCGATTCGAATAACGGTGGAAACAATTCGTTGCTCCACTTTGATCGCGAATATGTTATTTAAAACTTCAAATTGCCCCATCCATTTCGTTCGCCGCGCTTGGAGACACGGTTCGAAGAATTTATCGAGACTCCAAGTTGCGAAAAAAGGGGATCCGTCTTATTGTTTGACGCGTGTTCTGCTATCTCATCCGAGAGTTTGTCCCGTGGTCCATTAATCTCCTCTTTTTTGTCGGATATATACGTCGGTATTTTATATATATGTGTGTGTGTGTGTGTGCGCGCACGGGTATGTGTATCGACCGTTCGCAAAGTTTGACCGAGTCTGAATCGGTCCATCGGTCTGTATCTGAAAGGCTACGCGAATTCTTAGCGGAATTCCGCAAACTCCGGTCCGAAATTGTTCTCCTCGATGGAGACGAATCCGCGGCATGGAACTCGACAGGCGGGCCGCGATCGATCCCAGTCGGAGGAAAGTCGAAAGTTTATTTAACAACTCGGTCCGCTCCGTTCGGGCGTTAAATAATATTCCAGGAGGGGGGGTGCGTGAAATGGACAGAGCTTACCCTCCCGACCGAACTCTGAATTAATGTTGTTCGCGCGGCGCGCGGGGGGATTAATAAATATAAAGCCGCCGCGGCGTGTTAGCCTTTTCATTCGAATTTTCGCATTAACTTTGTCGCTTTGTGCGATTCGCACTCTCCTCGGCTTACGCGGCTCTATTAAAACTATAATTTCACCGGTTTGTCCCTTCTCTGCGAGTTAATTCAGCCGCGCGGCTGTTTTCCGCGCTTTTTCAAACGCGAATCATTCCGCGCATATCGGCCCGCTTTTCGTCCCGTTGCTCCACTTTTGCACATTGGCCAAAGGAAAAAAGAGGGAACTCGGTCTCGCCGTGGAAAGCGGGCACGAGATCGGGCGTTTCTCGTCGAATCATCGATGGCGGATTCGCGATCGATCGTAGATGCGCGCTGTCGGTTGGCCACCCTTCGCGACATCGTGCTACCGTTTCAACGGAGCCTCCTTTTCCCGCGGATTTCGCCGCGTATTGATTCCGTGCCGCGTCGTCATCGCCGAATGATTTGTTTTATTCGTCCTCCCTGTAATATATACCGAGGCCCCGCGATCGCAGCCAGGAATCGGCGTTTCGTACAGGACGCTTCGCACAATGGCCAGGCCGCTGACAATGGCGTCGTTAGCGATGGCCTCGGGCTGCTCTCTATCCCTCTGCCTCCGTTCCTCACCCTTCCGCTATATCACCCTTCATATATATATATATGTATATATACATATATATGCATCTCTCTCCCTCTCTGTTTCTCCCACCCGCAACCCCTTTCCCTCTGCTTCTTTCTCTGCATGCACACATCAGAGTGTCTTGCTTCCACCCTCGCGTCCTTCCTTCTTGTCCTCCTTCTTCTTCTTCTTCTTCTTCTTCTCCATCAACCTTCATTTTCTTAAACTCCCCCTCCTTCTCCTCCCTCTTCCACTACTTACGTTTCGTCGATTCTCCGTCCCCTTCTTCGAGGCTCCCCTATTAGCCGCGTCTTTGTCTAACCCGCGCGGCGGTGCGAAATGCAAACGTTCAGCTCCAAAGCTGACGAAGAGAAGCTTAGCGCCGGCGCTAACCGAACAACTACCGCCTTCGCCTACGCTACCGACAGGGAGCACCTCCGCCAGCGATATCGTAATGATCTTTCCCCGAGTCGTCTATCGCGTCCTGAACCGCTCGAGCAACATCCATCCCATCGGTTATTTCTTCTCCTTGCCCCTGTTTTTTCACGCTGCGACAAGATGCGATCTCTCTTCAAGGACTTTGAGAAAGGTGTTACTACACAGAAACGGATTGAAAATTAACCTTTTCTTTTTTTCGCGTAACGTAACGTAACCATTAATCATCGATTATTGCTCGATTCCGTTGCAGTGTTAATTATTTCTGAGATTATCTACTTTTCTAATGTCGAACTGTAATTGATTCAAAAGATAGCAGTGATGTCAGTTTTGAACGACGTGCGAAAATAGTTGAAAATAACAGACGGTTTTTAATTCCCATTCTCGCTATTGCCACGGTAAATCCCGTGCTAATTCGACGAAGAAAAGACAAACGGACCGGATGCAAATCCTGGCTGGCAGGGTAGCTTAGCGCCATCCGAGCGAACCCCCAAACTACCCTATCGACCGGAACTACCTCAGCCAGCGATATCGTGTAACGATCTTGCCGCGATCCACGCTCGTATCCATTGTCGAGCCGGTAAAAAGAAAGCGCGGAGCGAGAAGAAAAAAAGGAAGAAAAAAAAAGGGGGAAAAGACGTCGGAAAAGGAAAGGGAGAATTCCTGTCGCGCAGTGGATAGATCGGCGTACCTTTTAACGCGAATGATAGGGGAAATCTAGAGAACGACACTGCGGCGGAGAACGGTTTCACACTTAAAAGCCATTACTACGTCGGAACTTTCGCCAGTCTCCCTTTAGTTTTTCTACCCTCCGCATCCCCCGTTTTTCCTCGCCCCCTTTCTTCTCCTTCCCGACGCCTCGCTTTCCGACTTCTCGCCGGCTCGCGCACTTCTCGAGCCACGGATGACGACCGTGATGGACCAATCGACACGGTTTCGTTTCCGTCGCTTTGTGTACAGTCGTCCCACACGTACGTCCGAACGAAATCGTAATCGGGTACCGCGTCTCGCGACGCGTGCGCGACAAACCCCAGCCACCGTCTTCGTCCCTTCCTCGACGAGGGAATAGAATAGCGCGGCTCTAAACAAATTGTCGGCCAGAGCCACCGCGTTTTATTCGATGCCATTAAATTCCCTCGTAATTTGGTCAAGTCGAGGAAAACGGTCAGCGGGTAGTTATCCTACTTGGACGGGTTAATTAACCGCAGAGGTAACTCGAGGGCTTTGCAGAGGGAAAAAGGAGGCGTGCAGGGGTGGAGAAAGAGAGGGGCCGGATGGAACACTCGCGAAATGATACCGTCACACTCGAGCCGCTCCGTTTGACTCGCCTGCCCCCGTCCTTCGCCCCTTTTTTTCCCCCCCAACCCTTTTTTACTTCATAGACGATTTCGGTGCGCTAAATTCCCGGCCCTAGATGAATTTCACGGCCCTTTACCCTTCGAGGTAGCCACGTTTGATATTATTCGGCCAGGGATTTTATTTCGACGGCTCGTTGCGCGTTTCTCATGAAAATTCAACGCGAACGCGAGGGCGCGCGTGGCCACCCCCATCGGTTCTGGCATTCTTTCGCGTACGCCTGAAATCGATGCACCAGGCTGCGTTCTCCTTTTTTCTTCGCTAAAATTTCGGCCGCAAAGAGATCGTTCACGCCGTTGGATATCGCGGACCAGTATATCGCGACGAGCGTGGCGCGAGGGAAAAAAAGAAATGTTTTCTGGCGAACGATGGGAGAACCGTGCAGGCGATGGGATCGAACGAAACGAGGCGGGTTGGAGAATGTGCAAGCTCCAGCAAATTATCGCGAGGGATAACAGAGGGTGTCGTGTCGGCTCGACTGCTCGGAGGGGGTGGCGAAGTTTGTCTTGGTAAGGAAAGAATCGAGGTACGAGGAGGGGATTTCGCGGCGGTAACAGGATTTTCGGATTAGGGTAACACGGTCCCGGTAATTGTTTCCTTGTCCCTGTTCAATTCCGAAGAGGAGCTCGCGGAAAATGGTATCGGCGGCGGAGGATCTTCTTTTCGTGGGGTTCAAGTTCAGCACGGACCCTCGAATGTATTCGACGCTATTAATTAACTCGTCCACCCTGTCCAACGAACAGGTCCTCGCTCGAAAAGTGCGCGTATCTCCGAACCAAGAACGGAAGATGTTCGCGAATCGAGTTCGAGCTGGAAATTTTTCCGCGAGAGGAACGCGCGCGTAAAATCCATACGGCGAACACGGAGAATCGTGATCTTAACTATTCCGATAAAACGACAACGTCTGTACAATAATGCTCCTCTCGACGGAGCGATTTACCGGAGTGCAGAGATTCCACGAGCGATTCCGCGGGCAACAAATTGTTTTCTGCACTCGTCCATGCACAACCACCCCCTCCAACCCTCCCCTCGTCCCAGCACTGTTTCCCGCAGCGTATCGGAAAGCTCTTTGCGGTTAGTTCGGTCGCGACGTTACCCTTTTTCTCCCTTCGACTATTAACCGTTCTTCTTCCTCGAACCCACCCCCTGTCTGCCCGTGGTTGCCGAAAGCACCGACGGGGTTGGCTCGCGCGCTCATTAGCCGCGTTTCAAATTGAGCGTAATCGATACTCGATCGAACGCCTCCTCTCAGACGTCTTCGTTTCGCGGGGCCAGCGACGAGGGCGCGGAGGGTTGGGACGAGGCGACGACGCGGGGGACGAAGGGGTGGGCGAAAAAAAAAGGGGACAAGGTAGTAAACGGTATATCGAGATCGGACAAAGAAACCTCGAGGACCCTCGAGGAGTATCGGCTGGAAAAGTGGCTGTTTTACGAACACAACGGAGTATCAGAAGTCGTCGCGCGGGTGGAAGAATGTGCGCGGTGCCGATCGCTGCGCAGCGTTTTCAAAGAGTTCCGCGGGATCAAACGATTGCCTGGTTCTTTCTCGAGGCGACCTGGCTCGGCTGGACTGTTCCGCGGTGATCGAACGAGCATTTCACATCGAGAGTGTAACTCGGATACGTGTTCTCGATCGCGTGAAGCGGGCTTCAACCTAAAATCGGTGACACGCGTCTCGATAAGGGTGGACGGTTAATGAAACATCGGGAAACGTTCCGCGAGATAGATCGTCCAATCTCCCGGCGAGATGGATCGAACAGCGCGACCGTATCGCGATCGCAGTTTCATGCTCCCGTGGAACAAGGTTAAGGACGCTCGAGGAAAGAATCGGACCCGCGGTTTACTACCTTTATCCCGAGGCTCGCAACCGAGCGGGCCGCGGAAACAAAACAAGGCGCAACGCAATAAAGCAGCCGCGAGTAGCCGGGAAACCGGGAGTTGCTCTCGTCGTACAAATGTTCGAAGTTCGTGGGAGGGAAAAAGGGGGGTGGAAAAAGTTGAATAGAGAGAGAGAGAGAGAGAGAAAACCGGTATCTCCCAGCGTGTACACCGCCCCGCTTTAACCCGCAATATCGCGGTAACCGGCTCGTCCCTCGACGAGCTTTAAAAGCCAGCTGGCGATATTAAACTTAACATCGGTGATCGAATTTCGCGGCACGAAAACGCGAGATCCCGCTCTCTCGGCCGTCGAGCATCCACGTCGAGTCGATGGACGTGTGTGTACCGTCCACTTAGCGCGGTCGCGTTAAGAAAGTATAAAAATGAGAGGATCAGAGGGAAACAGAGAGCGAGAAGGGTGGAAGAAAAAGGCGCGGGGGCGAGGGAGGGAGGGCGGGTGCTGGGGATAGCAGTACTTCGAAATCGAACAATGAAGGCTCGAGGGTCCTTCGGGAGTAGCCTCGGGAAAAGTGGCTGTTTTACGAACACAACAGAGTGCAAGACTCGTCTCGCGCGGGCACAATGTGACGACTTGAGTGGAACAAGTCGAAGAGGTGGATGCACGTTCGGCGTTCTCTGCGCTTTTCGAAACGCGCGTACGTGTATTCGTCTCGGATCAGGCACAATGCCCGTCCGGTCGTTATTTACCGTTATTATCGAGTATCGCGTGCGTACCGGCATTCTCCGTGGAAACGGTGCTCGCGTCTAGTCCCGTACCGCGTTCCTGGCCGAGGGGAGCATAAATTCGCCGTCGACTGACGCGTACAAATGCCGTCTCGTTTTCGAAACGGTCCACGCGCAGTTACCTCGCCGCGGCGTCGATTTTTCAACGCGTGCCCGCCCGCTTCGACGCTCCTCGGACCGTTTCGCTCGCGTTCGCGGATCGCGCGACGGGTAATCTCGCGGAGCGACAGGTTGGCGAATCTAGTTAGACGGTTTGCGCCGTGGAACTGAATTCTTGGGGGTTGGTCGGACGAACGGGTAACGGGTAACGAGTTAACCGAGTCGGTCGACTAAACGCGAACTTGGCGCGCGCACCTGTGCCGACTTCATCCCCCGGCTGAACGCCGCGGCCCCGACATCCATCATCTTTCCCGCGTGGAACAGTCGCGAGCAGCGGTGGGCCCCGACCCTCCTCCGCCCCCAGGTCGAAAAACGGTGCCTCGCGCGGCCAGATACGCGACGTTAATTGTAAAAATTTCGAACGTAACCGCGGTATATCATCGTTTGGCTGGACAACGCGCCCTCGTTCGGCCATCCTTCACCCCCTCGCTCGCCCGCCTCTGTTCCCGGTGTCCCTCTATTTTCTATCCGCCCCTCGCTTCCTCTCGCGCCTCGCGCTTTTTTCATCCCGCGCGCCAAACCCGCCGCGATCGATCTTTGTCACCACCTGCGAGCAAACATCCGCGCGCACGCACACGCGTGCGCGCCCCACAATGTCCGAACAGGTTTCGCCTGTGTGCCACTGGCAAACACAGGTCCCAGACAATGCAGACGCGGGACGAAGGATTCATATTTCCCGATGCGCGCCGGCCAGAACGCCAACGAAGGGTGTGAGAGAGAGAGAGAGAGAGAGGGAGTGGAAGAACCGAGCTCTCCTCGCTCATCGACGAAGATAAAGCGAAAAAAAAGAGCGCGAGAGGGGCAAAAAGCGGAGGTACGGCGCGAAAGTCGCTGCGGGCTGTGAAACTTCGGAATATGGAGACGGAATACCCGATATCGAAGAGACGAGGCTCTGGCAGCCGAGGAGAGGCAAGGAGAGAGAGAGAGAGAGAGAGAGAAGGATTCCATGGATGGAGGAGCGTGCAAATATTTTTCCAGTCCTGGGAAAATCGAGCCTCCTCTTTCCATACCTTCGTTCTCTCGCTGCCTTACAATCTCGATATCTCTATATTTGCTTCGCCTCCTCGTTTCGTTCCTCTTCACTTTGTTCTCCCGCCTCTCTTTCAATCTGTTCCTCTCGCCCCGTTACCTTTCTTCCGCGGCCACCGTGAATTCTTTGAACGAGCAACTTTCTCCGCATCCGAGTCTCTTTAATTTCTCTCTCCCCGCGAATTCATGTTCCCCCCACCCTCTCGCGTTTTCTTTTCCGCTTCGCGCGACAGGCCGCCCCTTTGAACGGGGGCGTTTGCGAACGTCCTACGAGTAAAAAAACAGGGAAAAGATCCCGAAACGATCGACGTTCGGGGGGAAATGGTCGCGATGCCTTGGTGCAGATCTCCGCCGATCATTCCTGAATCAGAGATAAATTCCCACGGTCCTGACTCGTGATTCTTCCACAGGACGCTCCCCATTGTGGCCGCGTCTGCCGCGGATACGTTCGAGGCGCGCGCGAAAAGAATCTTTGACGCGCGATAAGCAGCTTTCCCTTCTATAATAGATCCAACGGGGAATGGAGCTCGCGAGGTATTCGCGACGTCTACGGGAGGGGTTGATTCAAACGCGATTTGTCAGCAACGCATACTTAAGGCTCCGAAAGGACGGCGCGGGATAATAGTTTGGCCACTTGTAATTTCCTCGGAACATCCCGAGAAATCTAATTCCGTGGGCTGTAAAGAATCGCGGAGACGGGGATCGAGACCCGCTTCAATCGTCAGTCGCACGGAAAGCTCATTTTAGTTCCGTATACGTACTCCCTCAGCGAGCATTTAAGGGGAAAAATGTTCAAGTTTTTCGCCCAGTGAACCCCACGAGCTGGCTTCCGGTGCACCGTTTGCTCGCATCATCGATGCGCGATGGTACCTAGCTCTCGATGTACCATCGATACGCGAACGTTTCCTCGATGCTACCCAGGGAACCTAAGCTCTCAAGTAACCGAAACCCTTCTCCGTACGTCACCCGTGAATGACGGAGCACGGAACGCGAGGCAAAACCGACGCGGAGAGCATCGAGTCATCGTTCATCATTCGCATAATGGCGCAAGTAGTACCCGTTCTTTCGAGAGCAGCTGTCGCTCGATCTGCTCGACGGAAACAATATCAGGAGACGCGATTAATATCCAAGCGTTCCGCGTCCCCTGGAGACAACGAACGCGACCGCGCTTATTAATTAATATTGACTTATATATCCAAGGTTTATTTTAATACGCGCCGAGACCGCTGCTAATGGAAACGTCTCGTTAACACGTATTTCCAATTGCTCTGGCCTGGTTTCGCTTGATTAAGGACAATCTTAAACCGCGTTAAAGGCAATCTTAATTTGGCCGCGGTAGGGATCGATAGTTTCGACCATTCCAACCCCGCTTTCCAGCCACCCCCGATCGCGACTTCAAATCGCGATGACAAAATTACATTTTACCCGAAATCATCGCGCATTCTCTCCCCTCTCTCTCTCTCTCTTTCTCTCTCTCGTCCGCGCGCCTCTTTCGCGAACTTCTGTCAACGCGACATCGCGTCGAGGGAAGGTTTCCGTTTCCGCAGCCCGAACCGCCTGACGGTGCACGCGCGCGGTTAATTAAAGCCCGGGCCCCGGAGTTAATTAGCGAGACGTCGATACGCGTAATTAGCGATTATTACCGTCGAAATCTCGCGGAAAGAGAATGTCTCGCGCGGCGAGAAGGCGGCGCGGTAAATTTTAATTAATTCGAGATACGCGCCGCGTTTCGACGAGCCGCGCGAGTCTCGGTCAACGTTCTCCGCTCGCGCAGCGCCAGCGGAACCGGGTGCAGGCGGAAGCAGGACGCTGGGCGGACGTCGCGTCGTCTTTCGTCGGATCGCGTTCGATGTTAATGAGCGCAACGGCACGGAATCGCTGGGACATCCAGCGATACCGTTCCTCGTTCGATGGGCTACTAACGATCCGCGTTCCAGACTTAATTATTTGAATCGAATCACCGATGCTTTCCCGATGCTTGATCAAAAGCGATTCCCGATGCCGGGGCGCTGAAAATCCTCGGCCCCTTCCGCTATCTTGCCTCGATTGGCATTGATAATTGAAAAGATACCCCTTTGAAGAAGCATCGTGTTTATCGAGTAACGAACGAACCTGGTGTTTTCGATTCTCAGCGTTCTCCGCCTCTCCAGCCTTGCTCTCCTCCGCTTCCTCCCTCTTGCGAAGGGTCGGACGGATGGATAGATCCACTCCCTACGGAAAATTCGTTCGTTACCGGAAGATTAGACGACGCGACTGAACGCGTATCGGATCTATACTCCATTGGTCGTTCTCGCTGAAACGGAGCAGCGCGGCTGAAACAATGGCCGCCGTTTGACGGAATCGATGAAATCGCGATCCTTCTTTTTGATCGCGAGTCGCGTCGTCCGTCGGAGAATTGCTCGGCCACGCGAATATCTTCGACGCGACACCGCCGCGTGCGAGGGCAAAGCGAAATACGGGAGGAGGAAAAAGAACCGAAAAGCAATTCGCGTCGCCGGGAATTGATCATTTTTACGTCATTGGAGCGCGAACACGTCGAATGCGGGACACGTGAAAAATTGTGTAATTAATTTGAGGGGCGTCTGGGCAAACTCCAATCAAAGCGTGCAAATATTAGAAAGCATATCGCGGCGTACCTCCCCCGGCTGCGCGCCACACGCTAGCTCCCAACCAATTACTGCCCTCGCCTGATACCACGATCGCACGCGCAGATAACAGAAATTCGAACCTGCTATTATCGCGACGTGCCAGCATTTTTCTGATCAAATGGACTTCCAAGGGGCGCCACCCGAACGTTCCCAAATAAAGTAATCGGCCGACGATCGCCGCGCGTTCGCCAGTCCCATCGTCCAAGCACTGTCACCGACCAGATCTGCTTTTATTCCTTCGGATTAGACCTCGTTGCGTTCGCAATGTCGCGCGGTAATTGAAAATGATACGCGAGGATCGATGGATCGATGAAAAACGTTCACGAAACACGCTGGATAGAGCGTGTTAACATCATAACTGGCAGTGGAATAGGACCGTTCGTACACGGGCAGCGCGTCAAAAACGATGCGTACCATCTGTGAATAAAAAAAAAAAATCCTAAACATCATCCATCGTCGCTAACAACTGTCATGTAACTTTTTCAATTTTCTCGGATCACTCGTTAACGAACAAAACGGCGCGACGTTAAAAGGGGTATATATATGTATATATGTAACATATTTTAGGGGTGTACCAACGCAGTCGCCACAGTGGATAACAAGAGTAAACGGGTCGCGATTTTCGTTGGTAGAAATTTAATCTGTACTCGCAGAAGCGGCGCGTTTATTCCGGTTGGCGTTCGCCGCTTGACCATTTTCTAAAGCGCTAAAGGAAATTGTTTTCCCGTCAACGGGGAGGCATCGCCGGCCGCGTAATATTACGCGTGGTCACGCTCAGCATCCCAGGAGCGTGGACGACATATTTTATTACTTATTCAGCCACTGTGCATGTGCCAGCTGCGCAAGCATCCCACGGGGCGTCGACTCTCGCGGCGCACACGGAGTACGTATCGATGCCGGGGTAATTTATAAATCCCGCGTCACGTTAGGAATTAACAGCACCCGAGGTGTTGAACAGTTTTTAATCTCATCAGGCGCGGAACTGGTGCATATTTTTCCTCCATTAACGTAACTCTCGCTTCCCCCTCTGCGAATTCGCTGAAAATTTATCGCGCGCTCCGCGCTGCACGAGATAACTGTTACGCCTGGTTCGTATCGACCGCGAACGAACGTCAACCATCGAAGACCGCCTCTCCGTCGTCGTCGGGGAAGATCGCGAACGCCAGATTCGATAAGAACGCTCGCCACGTATTACACCCTTTATTTCGCGGTTATACACTTCCGAGCTTATACCAGCCACCGACCTTTATCCGCAGCATCAGCCGACGAATGCGCTCTCTTCCGTTTATACGGTAGCTAAAACCTCTCGCGTCGTGGCGCTTGGAGCCTCTGGCTCGTATAACAGCGTCACCATCTCGAGCCACCCTCGAGCCAGCGGCAATCGTGTCTCCTGAAACGTCACGGAGCCACTAGCACGATGAATGACACCGAGAAAGCCGAGAGGAATATATATATATACACACATATATATATATATATACTCGGTGCGCCTTCCATTCTCCTGATGGAACGCCGGAACGTCGCGCGTTGCGCAGGAAGGAAGAGGAAAATACTGGGCGCCGTAGGGTGGTGGGGTCGGCAGAGCATCGTAACTTAAATCCAGAAGTGATCATTTTAATAGGGCCAAATTAATTTCTCGCGAGAATGCGGCTGCTGGCTGCTGGTGCACCGGTAGCTACCGACTGGAAAGAGAAGGAACGTTGAGCAGAGAGGGCGGCAAAGGGATGGGCGGGGTGGTTGGCTCGGCTGGTGCGCGAGGGTGGAAGGGGCGAGTTCCAGAGGGGCCGCAGCGGCAAGGAGGAGGGTTAAACCGAGGGCTCTGCCTGGTGGAACCTCGAGGTTAGCGGTTGCAGAGAGGCCGTGGGCGAGGGCGGAGGACGCGGGGCATAGATTATGAGATGGGTGACATTCTCTGACATTTTAGTAATGTCGCCACCACCTAGCCCACCTCCCCGGTGCTGGTATTTGGTACCCAAGGGGCATGCGGGCCATAGTTCGCCCTGGCGCCCGCTACAATTCGCCCGGCAAGTTTCTACGGCTAATTACCATACAGTGTCTTGCGGCTCGCAGCGGCGAGGGCCGCTTTAATAGAGATTTCGGACAGTCCGAACTGCCGTGGAACCGGTCACTTTTGAATTACGACGCGGTCCGTTCTTGGTTATCGGGCGAAATCTCGGCCGTCCCCTGCAGCGGACCAGTTTCTCGAGCATCGGGTCACTCTCGTTTATCACCGCGGAACGCTTCTGTTACCTCGGACGAGCCGGTGTTTACCGATGTAACTGATTCTTCCGCGATACGATACCAGCCGCTCTCTGCTAATCGCGGATCGCCAGATACCCCGGGCGGAGCGCGAACCGATGGAACGAAGTAGATTGGACGATGGAACGGGCAGGAGTTGCTCGATCAATCACAGTCGGCAGTGTAAATGCAGCTATCTGCACCGCCGCCGATGATCGAACGCTTTAAAAGGATCGCGCGCTCGTTTTTAACGAAGTCTCGCCAGAGGAAATGGGCCAGGCCGTAGGGAAGATGGCATAAATCCCGTTTCCCCTTTGGCAGAAAGAAGCGCACGGATACCGAGCGCGGCAGCGGCGCGACGCTGGCACATCGATAAATCCGCCGGGTGGAGTGGGGTGTATCGTTGAATTTAAAAAGCGTATCGAATCAAATAAACGATGCAATAATATCCATGGCAGAGAGGCAATTTCCACGACACGACTGCTATATAAGCATCCCCGGCGCGGGTAAAACGGAAGAACAATGTCTTGACGCGGGGACTCTCTTTCAGTCGACGTTCCTCTCCTCGTTGTCCATTGTCGTCGAGCTGATACGACGCGGCGGAATTGTGCGACAAGACACGCGAAACGTCGCTCAAAACTACACGGTGGTAGGGGCAGAGAGATAGATGAAAAAGGAAGAGAAGAAAGGAAGAAAAACGGGAGTGGGAGAGGAAGATAGAGAGAGAGAGAGAGAGGGGAGCCGGGAAAAATGGAGAGAAAGAAAGGGGGCATGAAAGCCGAGAGAAAAGACGATAGACAGAAAAGCAAAAGCTTTCCGGCGAGCGCATATAAATGCATGGAGTTGCGCCAGGCTGCACTTGGCGGAATACTATTAATTTCATATTCATTCCTTCTTTCCATGCTCCGCTTCCTCGACTCGTGATCGCCGACTCGTTAACGTTTCCACCGACCGCCGCGCCCCTTCGAACCCCCCGCGCGCACCACTTTCCCGTCGACGACGAAATCTCGATCCTCCACCCCCCTCGCGCCCCTGAAAATTTCAAGGCTCTTTCACGCCGCCGCTGCATTACAATGCAACGTATGCAAATACGTCGCTGGCTCGGCTGCTCGCGCGGCCGACCGATCACAATGGAAGATCGAAAAATCATCTCGCGGAGGAATCCAGGATCCGCGCGGTTCACCGCGACCGTGAAATGCTAATCGAAGCAAATAATCAGGGGATCGTGTGTGCCCGGTTTGCGTTTCCTCGCCGCGTGGTCACGCGTTTCCCACGTACCGCCGCGCGTACGCTCTTTTTTTTTTCTTTTTTTTTCTCTCTCTCTCTCTCTCTCTCTTTCTTTCGAATAATCGATGCGGAGCGGACTCGCGCGTTCCAAAGGAGAGCGGGACGGTCGCGTTCAGACGCGTTTTAATATATCCGTCGGAGCGACTTAACGCGGCGCACCGAGTCGTCGTCTAAGGGCGTAGACTCGGTATTCCCGTCGTAAAGCCGTACCATTTGGCTCTCTTAGGCCAGTCGTAATATACGAACGAAACGGACGAGAGAAGACGTAGAAAGAGACGTTCCCTGGCCTTCGTAAGTAGTTTTATTAAGGGGTTCCTTTCCGAAAACCGTGGCAGGATGGTTGAATATACATCGAGAGAGATATATGCGATATCGATTACCGTTTGGGGTTCCGATATTACGCTCGTACCCCTTCACGCCCCTGCTCCGGTCCACCCCTCCTCTGCTCCACCTTTCTTTCCATATAGTACTGATGGTACTCTGCATCTCTCTCTCTCGTCCTCGTCCAACCCCTTCCGTCCCCTCTTCCTCTCTCTCTCTCTCTCTCTCTCTCCCTCTCTAGGCACTGTCGCATATTTCTCCGTCTCCTGCTCTCGTCCATGTGCTTCACCCCTCGCATAGACGCGCGGCACCCCCGCACATGCAGACGCGCGCGCACGCACACGGAGGCGCGTACGAACGTGGCTGCCCCGGTACATAGGGAAATTGTATGTACACAGGGAGCAGGACGGTAGTCAGGAGGCCCCCCGCGAAATAACTTTGCTAGAGTGCCGTATCTAGACGCACACAGACGCGGCCGTCTACACGTGGCGGGTGAAAGAGTCCTGGCTGCGTTCTATATATTTTGACCCCTTAAATAACCGGGGAAAGCAGACACGGGGTGTCGTCGTTCGTGCGAGACGCGCCACGTTAAATTGAATATAGTCGGACGTCGCAAAATATTTGCGCTCGACCGTCCCTCTGTCCACCTATCTCGGCTCGCGACAGCGGAACCGACAAGAAAGACGGAACTGTGGCGGTGGTCGCGCGTTCACGTTCGAAAAACTCCTGCTCTCCCGAAAAAAAACACACCGCGACGAGTTCAGCGCCGTTTAATGATTCAGTCGATTCGTTCCAGCCGCGATGGAAACGGGACGCGAAGAACGGAAGGCGGTCGCGGCCCTCAATTTTTCATAACCCGCTGCAGAGACGTTGGCGGTGCCGAATTTTCCGAGCCAATATAAAGCACTTTATCGACTGTCGTACAACCCGTGAAATAACTTGGGTGAATCGCGGCTGGTACACACGGGGGCGTACCCCTGCACGTGACGCACAGTCGAAGGGGCGTCGATGCTCGCCTCTGACCCTTTAAATAACCAAAGCAGCCACGGGGCGAAGTTGGCGGCGCGTGTCACGGGGCCGCGTTGATGCTTGATAAAATGGTGGCAGCGATTGTCTCGCGGAAACTCCCAACTCAGGCGGGAAGGCGGAACTCGAAGATTCGCTCGCGTTTTTTGATAAATAGCCCGGCTCGGCCGTAGAAACGTCTGGCACTCTCAGGCGGTTCCCGAACGAAATATGTCGGGGGGAAATTTTGTACGTCTCCCGCGGTACCGAGCGTTCTGGCCCTCGAAAAATAACTCCGGTAAATTATGTAGGTCCGGAGAAATGTACCGAGCGGGGGATATATTTTTACCCTTTAAATAACTGAAGAAGGTAGACGGCGTTCTTCGCCATCAAATGCTACCGTCTCGTTGAATAATATACTTGCCGGTGCAAAAAGGAACCATTCCAAAACCGTAATCTCCTTCCACGATACACAATTAAATTTCCCGCCCCGGCAAATATATTTTTCACTGCCCGTTCCACTCGTAAAGGATCCCCGAATAAAGAAAAAGGCGCTTAAGAATTTATGTATGAGCGGAACGCATTGCGGTGTTCGTCGTGCTCCTTTATTTATTTCCCCTCCCCCCCCCCCCCCCTCCTCGAACAAGAATAACGTTAAAAGATCGTCTGCGTGTGCCGGCCGATAACGCAAGAAGAACGGTTTTCGCGCAGTGACGTACGCGTTTCCGCCGCAGAGTTCTCGGGTTTTCCAGCACTCCTAACGTTAACCCACGAATCGTTAGCGCCCCTCGACCGCATCGCGTTAAAAACTAATTTCGTCGGAGAACGTCTACGAGAAGGAACGCGAGTTCGATGGAATAATTGCGAGCATTACGAAGCTTTAGAAGCAAACCGATATTCGCCGCGAGGTAGCTATTATTCTCGAACGGGATACACGGATGCGTCTGGGTAAAGTGGCTTGAAAAAGGAGAACGAAGAAAAGGGGGTAGAAAAAAAAAGAAAAAAAAAATGAAAAACCGGAAGAAAGGGGTAACGAAGCGTTCCGCGGAAGCCAACTCTTTTTAGGATCCGCTGGTACGGGAGAAGGGTAGCGGACTCGCGTGTGGATGTAACTACGCCATTGTCTACGAAGGTACTTTTGTCGGCGAGCCGAGCCGATAGACGTCTCCGATCTTCTCCGTATCAATCCATCGTGTCTGCGCGCCTCACGCTTCCCGTTTTCCATTAGAACCCGGTGAAGAGAAACTTGGAAGTCTGGCGGATTCAGGCCTTTTTTACGGCACGGTCTTGTAGCGCGGCTCGCGTTTAAAATCAATGTTCAATGCACATACGGCTTCTTTCGCTTTGTCCGGATAGCAGAGATGGATGTACTCGTAGGAAGGGGATCCGAGTGGGCGCACACGCGCGCCTAACTTCGCGTAGGTACGGCTCGGGTACGTGTGTCGGGCTGTGCGAGTTCTTTGAGGGATATTCGGCCGAGAATATGTGTGTATACGTATGTACATACGTACATACGTACGTATGTATACATGTATGTATGTATATATATATATACATACAGGGTGGTAGGAAGCGACGTTGAGGAATCGAGGGTGAGTCTTTAAAGCGGCGTACACGGAGGAACGGAAAACCAATTACAGATGCGACGGGACATGCCCCGCAATTGAATCTCTCGATGAAATTTTTTTGTTACGCGCCCGGGAAAACGATGTCGCGTCGCTTTATATCGCCGTCGTCGTCGTCGGCGAATAAAGCCGGACGTGCCGGACGGTGAGCCTGATCTATTTTGTCACTTTGTCCGCTGTTCGGGAAAATAGCCGGGATACGTGTGCCCGCCGCATCGTTATGAATTAGCTCGAATAGCCTACCGTACCTTGACGTCCACAATGACCGCCGCCTGTGCGCGTTTTCTACGGCTTCTTATCTACCGGAGGATTTCGCAATATAGGTAATGACGCAGGAAAGTAATGGCCGGTGATCTCGACGAATACGTCTATAAATGCCTGCGCGATACTTTGTCCGAGTTTTTACGCGGAACCGCCGCAGCAACGCTCGTAACCTGCGATAACCGGTGGTGTCAGCGTCCGTCGAGCCGGACGAAATAAAGTTCAAGGTGGAGCATTCTTGGTTTCACGTCAACTTCCGTTACCGCCGCCGCGATCCGCGCGCAATATTCGCGCAGCCTGGTCGAGCCACGGGGAAAGCGTACGCGATAGCGTGAAGTTTAACAATGCGGTTACACGTGCAACCTCGAAACTGCTGGCTGCACTTTGAGACGCGATGCAACATCGCAAAGGCCAACTTGGAGGTCTTGGCCCATCAACTTCCCTCGAAGATTTCCCTCGCCCTGCTTCGAAGCACGCGTGCCGCTCGCGCGGTTCCCCGTTCACGAAACTATTCCCGCGGTGAATTACGCCGTGTAACCGAGTTCCGTTTTTTTCCGGATTTCAGGAATCCCAGATACGATCAAAGTTCGGCGACAGAGGCGACCAGGGGGAGAAGACAACGCAATTATGTCCCCGGCTTCCTCATCGACGTGATCACCGGACACTGGCATCGTTTACACTTGGACGGCTTCGAGGCCTCATCGCGGTGCTACACCACCAATTGCGTAAGTCTTGTTCTCTCGCTTCTCCCTTTTCTCACTTTCCAAACGAAACGCGACGACGCTGCGAGCTCGCGAACGAGCGTGCTCGCATGCGGGAGCATTGTCACCGACAGCGTCTCCAGACTTTTTCAACCACCCTTCTTCGTCCTTCGATCTCCTTTGTCGCTAGAGCCCTGCCATCGTTCTAAAAAGAAAAAAGACAGCGAGAGAGAGAGAGAGAGAAAAAGGGGGAGGGGAAGAAAGAAAATGTATACACCTCGAAAGGACGACGAGGAGACGAGTGGGGAGACTGACCTGGATCGGTCCCGTTGTCGTCGCCGCACGAAAATTTACTTTAACGAGCGCGGAGGACTTTTGTGCCTTTGAATCGAGCCCACCGGGGAGAGGAAACTCGATCGAGCCCTGGTTGAATGCATTCAAACGATCTCAAGTATTTACGGGACGCGTCTTGTTGGCCACGGGGCATCGGCGTCGCCGATCCTATACATTTCACGCCTCTCGCCCCGGTGAATACGAAATTTATTAAATTTTTTCCTCTCGCCGAATTCCGTGGCACCGCCGGTTGGATCCGCGGCACTCGAGCCGCGGCGAGGGTGGATTAAAAGATGGGCGCGGGCGAGCAGGGGTGAGAAATGATCGGGACGAGCCAAGAGTTTACAAGGTTACCGAGAAATTGACTCTTGGCCGTGGATCGATTTTCGACACGCGTTCCTTTATGAATCTTAAAGCCGCCTCGTTCGAGACGCCAGCTCTCCCGCTCGTAGACGACGACGACGACGACGACGACGCCGCCTTCCGTCTCGACGCGCGTCAACTAGTTGCTTATTCGCGAGATTGGAATCGCGATGTTTATCGATTCGGTGGGAAACGGCGCGCGCCAAAGCAAACAACGTCGCGCTCGCGGACAGAGAAAGATTTCCTTCGCGATATTATATAGGGGGCGTGGGAATTCGCGCGGGGTCGAGGGAATTTTCAATTCCTTTTTTTCCCGCGCTACGCCCCCTCGAGACGCCCCTCGCGTCCCGCGACCTGGCTAGAAGGCGTCGAAAATCCTCTCATGAGGACGCATTTCCGTGAAACTTCCCGATCGCCGGAGGCTCGAGGAGCACTCTACCGGTTCTTTCTACCGTGCACACCGCTTTCTTCGTCCCTACAGCCTCCGTCCCTTTTTCTCCAACCCCATCCGGTTGGTTCCCCGTGCTGAGTACCGCTTCCACCGTTTCGTCTCCTTATTCTCCTACGTTTCCTTCTCTCTCTCTCTTTTTTTCCCCTCTCTTCGTTTACCGTTTAGAGTCTTTTAGAGGGACCTAACCTGGCACACTACCCTCTCTCCGTCTTCCACGGTGTTCTCTCGTCGCTCGCGACAGATTCCATCAACGTTGCCGCGCGCGTTCAGCCCGCGGCATTGTCGTCTCGTTTGCGACAGCGAAAACAGGCTAAAACGGTCAGACGAGCCTCGGCTCTCGTGCTTAAAGGATGACGAAACGAACTCCGAAGGGCGGAAAATGCAGGAGAGGCAGGAAACGCGTAGCGGCAGGTGACGGGTGACGCGTCTCGTTTCGCGTTCGCCAAGTCACGCGAGACTCGAGGAAAGGAGAGAAAAGTGTCGGATATATATATATACGGAGACGGAGAAAGATGAGAAAATTGCTGGGGAGAGTGGAATCGAAATAATTAAGAGAGAAACGACGCATCGGTTGAAATTTCCCTTACCTCCACCGCATGACGCGTACGCTTTTTCCACGCGTCGACTCTCCTCGCGTCGCCGCCCAGCCGCGCTGCCCATTATCGTCCCCTTTATCATCGTCATTACCGCGCGATGATTATTATTATCATGCAACGTCTTTAGTTTCCATTTAACGCCCCGCACGCCTAGACGGATCCGCATAAAAGGATCCTCGACCGCGCGTCCTCGTCGACGTCGAGTAGAGGAGGACGCGCGAAGAATGAACGGGAACGGGAGAAAGTGTACGCGACGGGGGTGGGTGGAGAAAAAGAAAAAAAAAAGGGAAAAGGAGCGCGAATGGGAAGAAAGTATTGTAGAGGAATGAAGGAGGGAGGAAAGGAGGGGGTTGTGGAGCGTGGAAATATTATCTGGTGGCGGTGGCGTCCTTCGACCGCGTCTTTGTCGTATATTCGAGAAGAAAACGCAAATTGGCGAACTTTGGCGAAACTCCTGTACAATAGGGTGGCGGCCGCGGCAACAATGAGCCTTGTATCGGCCTTCTGGCCTCCTTCCCTCCGCTACCCCCTACGGGCCTTTCTCTCTGTGCATCGAGGAGCGTGTCACTTTTGCCCTTTACCTTTCAAAACGTGAAAAGAGACGAGAAAAAGTTGCATTCACCCTCATTGTCGGGACGCCTTCGGGGCTGCCGGACTCTGGACATTGTGCCAGGCTAACGAGAAAAAAGGGAAAAAAAAAGGGGGAAGACCTTTCGGTTATTCTTCCTCCAGGCGCGGGAGGGGAAACGCGATTGAATGCTATCGGAGCGTCACAGTGATGTACCATCTTGATTTCACGTGCCGCCACTTCGCGTCGAATCGTTTATCGCGCTCCGTTGCGCCTGCAGGAAATTTAGGTCAAACCGCGAATTATTCGATTGCGCTCGCTCTACTCTAGGAAGCCTGCGATGTATTTTTTTTTACTTCTCGCTCTTTCACGATCGAAATTGCGCGTCTTCGCGAGACGAGAGTCGAACAACGATTAGAAAAGGGGAAGCTGGGAGGGTGGAAGAGTTCGTTGATGGACGAAACGCAGCGCGGGAAAGTTGACTCCGTTCGTTCGACGCCGCTCGACCGGGAGGATACGATCGAACGCGCCATCAGGAGGATCGCGGAGCCATGCGCGGATGTCGAGGAATAATTAAAACGGTCCGACGAAATAATTTAACGCGATCACGACGCGCGCGTTTCGAGACACTTTCGCGGACAAATTGAACCGTCCACGGTTCGTCTGATTCGGGTCATCCGCGCACTTTATCAGAGCGTTCACCTCGCGGGGCGCGCCCGGGCGAAATCGAGAGGAAGAATTCCCGGGCGGAAAAAGTCGAGGAGGGCCGCCTTCTAAGAGCATTACTTCGCATTTAACGATAATTGCTCATTCGCCGGCAGTTCGTTATAAGATGAAAGAGTCGTGACTTTGCGCGCCGCGACGCCCGGCCTCCGGGTGGAATGCGACGCCTCGTCGTAAGCGCTGACAATATTCACGGTAATCCAATTGAAATTAATTCTCGAGCGAAGGCTCTTTGTTTCCGTCCCTGTCTTCTGCCCGCTCTTTCTCTCCGCCGCCTTTCTCTCGTCCTCCCGTCCGCCCCGGTCGCTTCCCACCGAATAAAGTCTCATAACCTCTCCAGCTGGAGGGGTTGCGGAACCGGAAGTGACGTGAAATATCGCCGCGCGACGTAATCGAGCGCGCCAGAGCAACGGATCTCTTCGAGGTTTCTCTACTAGTTATCGCGGCCCTCTCGGGGTTAATCACGCGGCCAAATCGAGAACTGTAATTCTACTTTGCGAAAGGGACGCGCGCAACTGGTTCGCGGATCCGCCATTAATTCGCCCTCTCCGCGCTGTTAATTACCCTCCCTTGCGAGGGCCACCGTGGGCCTTCGAGTTTAAATTTCTCGCTCGACGGCGACGTGAATTTCAATGCGGTTTCCGCGGCGGTCTCGCCTCGAACAACGGGCAGGAACGCGATGGCGGCGAGACGCGACAATTCGCCGGACGAAATCCCGGCGATTCGAGCGTCGTCGACCGGCGAGGCAGCAATCGGAAATCCGATTCGCGCGTGGCCTGGTGAAAATCGACGCGCGTCACCCACGCGCTGCCATCGCGATAGCGATCGCTGCTCGCGCAGCGTGGACGTGGCGCGGACGAAGCGGTAAGGCGTGTAAACGCCGCCTTCCTCATTAGAATGCCAAACATTCAGCCGCAAACCGACTTCCTAACCTTCCTAATTCGGCGCTTCCGCGTGCACGCTCCTCCGCCCACGTTTCACCGCGCAGCCACTTCTATTTCCTCCCGTTTCCGCTTTACGCGTTGATACGTAACATAAAGAGAGCACAAAGACACCTGTACCTGTCGAAGTCGCGGAATTTTACCGCGCGACGTTAAAAAGAAGCTCGCTTCGACCGGAAGGGGTTAACGCATAGATTAGAGGCCGAGCGGAATCGCAGCCGGGGTAGAGGACGCGCAACCGCGATTCACTAAATCAAAATCCCCGACGCCAGTGAAATTATCTCCGCCGTAAATCTCCGTCAATAGCGGCAGCTTTTGAAAAATGAGAAATATGCTCGCGCCGAGTCCGCGAAATATTTCTTTCGAGCTGGCCAGGGATGCAACGGAGAGGGGGAGTCATCGGAAATTTGTCGATATTTTAACCGGCACTGCCTCCGGGGGATTTCGTCTAGCCGCCCTCGCGTCCCTCCTTCCTTTCCACCCCTTTCGTTCACCGAACGCCACCCTTAATACAGTCGTACGTGCGCCTATGATTTATTGAAAGCTGGAAAAACTCCCTCCCTCTATCACTCTCTCTCTCTCTCCCGCTCTCTATAGCCCGATTAAAAAGTTCGCCCATTACCGGCCGCGTCGCGGTGGCATTCAGGGCCCATTCAAAGATGTCGCATTGTCGCGACGCCGTTTCGGTGCCTTGGAAAAAGGTCCGTGCTTCTCTACAACAATGTGTCCTGGCCGCGCGCATTCGAGGAGGGAAAACAGGGTGGCGCGGCACCCCGTTCGCCGAGGAACCGGCATTTACGCGTCGCGATAGAATAATAATGGGCCGTTTGTGCGAGACTAATACGCGGCCGGGACCGCGGCAGCAGATGCAGACGCGATGGAATTCGCGGATCATTGAGAACCGCTGCGGGCTAAGCTATCATAAAGCTGCCACCTCTGAGGCCCCGGTGTATATAATAAACCGCGGTATAACGCGGGCAATAAATGCGCCGCGGCTCTGGAAAACACTCGACCTACACACAACCACCGCAGGGACGTGGAGAAGAAAAGTTTCTTTCTGCGGCGCGAGGGGCGACGGTTTCGGCGGAATTAATTGCGATCGGCCCCTCAGCTGGGATCGATGTTTTAATTATTGGACCACCGGTGCGGAAATCAAAGGCGGATTGATTGTATTCGAAAGTCGTTCGGACCTGTGACGTTTCTAAAGAATCGCTGGACGGACGTTGGAGACCGAAGGAACTGTGTCGCCGTGAAAGGGTCGGTCTAAAACAATTTTCCATCGCGTCTCCTCCTCCTCCTCCTCCTCCTCGTTCTCCTTCTCTCTTCTCGTCGTCGATTTCCAGAAATCTCTGGTCGCACGATGATGGGATAACAATGGTTGCCGCGTGTGGCGGAACGCGTGTGACCACGGAGGCAGAAACAATGGGAGAGCAGCGTTCACCGGGGAAATCTTTCGGAGCGGCGTCGAGAGCCGTGCGGTGGCAAAGGCGTCTACGCCTAAGACGCGTAATAAGATGACGCCCAACTCGATAACCCGCGGATCCCCGGAAACGTACGCGCATCACCGAGTTACCGTACAACGTAACGCAAATAATTTTGTTCCGCGATGCAATCCGAATGCAATTTTCTCGAAGATGCCTCTGCAATTAGACGAGGGTAATCTATTATTAATAGAGGGAGAGAGAGAGAGAGAGAGGGAGGGCGCAGTCTCGATTGCCTCGCGTGAGAAATGCTCTTCGTTCCGTTCCTTTATGCTCCCTCTCGACGCCGGCGCGCTTCTAGTGTACATAATAAATTAATAACGCAGTAACGAGAGGTGTTTCCGAGCAAAGGATAGAGAACAAAAGTCATAATGGCACGGTTAATTTGTCGTTTCCTCTCCGGCCGGTGCGCCGCGTCGTTACTCGTTCAGCTCGACCCCGTTGCAGCACTTTCAGCTCCTCGATGGCGCGTCGATTTCCCTCGAAAGGTGGAGGCAAGAATCGAAAAAACGAAACCCTTGCCCTTTATCAGTCACCTCCGAGTTCTCCCGCGATCTCCCGGTTTCTTCCCGCGGTCCATCTCGACGAAACCACTCCTCTTAAAAGCAGGCTCCGTAGGCTCCGGAAAAATCAGGCGACGAGAAGAACAAGAGGCTCGCGGTGTCGCACAAAGGGCAGGCCACGATGCATCCAGGCGTCGTTTCATAAATCAAGGGACAAAGACGAACACGTAACGGCGGTAGGCCTTGGAGGGGTGCCGTTAAAAATGTCGGTGAGAAGAGGGGCGGGGGGTGTAGAGGAGGGCGACCGTGGAAAGAGAGAGAATCGCGTGGCTCGCGGTGGTTGCATCCGGGGGCGCGTATCATCGTTCCCCATTAAACGCATCCTACTTTCCGAACTTAATTCCATTCGAGTCGACCGCTTAATTGTACGGTCACGTTCTCGGACGTGCGGCAGGGCCGTAACGTCGGACGATCCCGAAGGGGCAGCACGGGGGATTATACGTATATAGGTGTATAGGTGGCGGAGCGCGTGGAAACGGCGCGCAGACAGGAAATCCCCCTCGTGGCCGCACGAGTGCAGTCCACATTAGACGGCCGGCGACGGGGCCAGGGCCGAACAATCGGCCAGTAGGGGCTAATCCGTGCCGAGGCATTTCCATCCGGCGCGCGGCGCGTTTCGGAACTTCCCGCCGCGCAGCTCAGATTCCGACGTCTGCCCGCAGCCGCCTGGGCCGCCGTCTCCTCTTTTCCTACCGCAACTTTGTTGCGAACTGCAGCCAAACCCAGCCACCGAAATCACTGGGACTAATCGCTATTTCAGCGATGCACCAGCACCCCTCCCTCCGCCGCGGCCAACGGAGCAGCACGCCCTCCCCCAACCGCATTATTCGAATGCTCTTATTCGCACCGGCTCGTTAACGATATATTCTCCTCCCGGTGGCTGGCTGCTCGATTTTACGCGCCGCGTACACAGCCTCGCGCCTTCTGTTAACTCGAGCGACCACCCTCTTCTCTCAACCCCATCGTCGTCGTCGTCGTCGCCCGCCCGCCGCGACTCTCCGCTAATTCTGTTTTCCAGTAAACTTAAGCGGAGCTACGTTTTAATTACTCCCCTCCTCCAACTTTGACGAAGTTTTCGGAAATCTTATCGCGTTACCGCGCGGCGGTATCGCCAAGTTATTAAACCGTCGCGCTAATATTTGCACCGCGGGTTCGAAACGCGACGGCGGCCGCGGCGATTCTCGTACGCGGATGGGACAAAGGCGGCGCGCAACCGGCGACCACCAATTACAAGCGGACAGGATCGTCCGAGGAACATTGTCGCGATTCTGCCGCGCGTCGACGTCGACGTAGCGGCGCCTTGTTAACCGGCCTAACCGAGTGGCCCGCGTACCCGAGGCTGCTTAACGATATTCTCGGATCGGAGCGCGACGTCGGTGCCAACTGCATTTTCCTCAAATCAAAGAGAACTCACGCCCCTATAAATCTCTGGCCCCGCAACATAACCTTCTATTTCGGTCCCACGGTGGGTTCTAGCACGGTCCGCGGCGCTTGAGTTACGGGCTCGATCGAACGTTCCGCCGCGCGCCGATTGCCGGATGCACATCGGGCGAAACGAATCGAACCGTAATCGGATGACGATCTCCGAACCAGTACCCGGTAAGAATCGTCGGGCGAAAGGAAGTGGAGCGCGAGAACTCATCGCGCGAATTATGCAATCGCGACGTTAATGTCCGCGGTCTCTCGAATCGTTTCGCGCCATCCCCCCTGTCCCCGCGGGCCCTGTCGCGGCGAATCGACCGCATCGTTATTGCTTTATCGCGTATTCCATTTTGCGGTACGCCCTGGCTGTACGTCGGTACGGCTCGCAGCCGCACGCGTTGTTATGCATTCGGAACGCATTTTCATCTGTTTCCGCGGCTGGCTGTTTTTCGACCGACCGAAACGAGCGGCTGTCGGGGGTCCCGAAGCGCGCCCCGCGTACAGGCCGCTTCAGGGACGAGCCACCGGCGAATCTCGCCACTTGGAAACACTGTTCCCTCTCTTTTTCTCTCCGTCCCCTGAATTCCGTCCCCTCGCCGTGTCCTTCCTCTTCTTTTTTTTCTTTCTTCCCTCTGGTCTCCCCTCCACGCTCTCTCTCTCTCTCTCTGTCTCTCTCTCTCTCATTCTCACCCTCTCGATCTCTCGATGTTTCCCGACCTCGTATTCCCTACACTTTTCACCGCGTTCCTCTCTCGCTTCGACCGTCCGCTCGTTCGTTCGTTCGTTCGCCGTTCGTTCGTGCGTCTGCCAGTGCGTCTATCTCTCTCGCGTAAAGCCCTGTACACACATCGCGGCGTGTACATGCGGTGTGTGCACGGGACTCTAAAAAAGGCGGCCGGGGCCATTCGATGGCAGCTGCTCCACATTTGAAGGATGGATATTCTTCGGGCTTTGTCGCGACGACAAAAGACCCTCTTTCACAAAAGGCCGAGCCGAGCCGAGCTTTCCGCGCGAGTCTCTTTCTTTCTCTGTCTCTCTGAGAGCGTGGCACAAGCATTCAGGGGTCTAAGTTCCATATGCGCCGGGGCAGAGGCACAGCCAGCCACCACCGACCATCTCTCCTCTCTCCTCTCCAACCCTCTCCGCTGCTTATTTCTCTCTTTCCAATCTCTCTCTGACCCCGTTGTTATGCCTTCACGCGAGACGTTCCTATCTCTCTCTCTCTCTCTCTCTCTCTTCGAACGCGAGAGCTTACAAAAATTCACCTCTGGTAATTAGACGCCGCTATTACCGTATCATCCCTCTTTTTCGCGGGGAAAGGCTGATAATCCAGTTCGGGTTCTCTCCGCTCGCGTCGAGTTAATGATAATTCCGTTCGACGCGGCTGGTTAGGTCGTTAGCGAAAGTATTTTTCAACGGAACGGGGTTTCTGGAGCGCGCGCCGACTACCACCGCGCGTCGTCTCCCCTTTATCCTTCGCCCTGCGCGTCGGGATTTCAACGGAACCAGCTTCCTGCCGCCTGTATAATACGCAGCCGTGTTCGCTCGCGTCGGTTTTACGCCGCTTAAGCGTGGCTACGCGTAACTCGCTTCCGTCCGCGTTCTCGCGAAGACGATCGCGGCCGAGCAGAACCCTCTCGGTGATCCCCCAAAGCGCGCAGCCCCCGTGTAACCCTGGTAACCGAACTAGTTTCCTTTTGATTCGACCAGAAACTGTCCCCGGCCGTTTCGCAGGCACAGGGGCAGCAGCAGCAGCAGCAGGGTGCACCGCCGCCTCTGCAGCGAGAGAACTTGCTCGTGAAACGGCGAACAGCCAGTTCTGCGGCGACTAATGAATTTGCTACGAGCTCTTCTTGCTCGACGACCCCGTTTGACCCTACCGGGCTCGAAGTTACGAGACGCGTACGAACGGGAACGGCACACGAATCGACCAGCGTGCCACGCAACCAGTCTCTCCCTCGTCGACAGCCTCGTTGTGACTCACTAATGATTAAGTCCCTCGCCCGGCCCCAGCGATTTCTCGATGGAATTTCGTCGAGAGATTTAACCCTCCGATTAAACTCGGTTGGGTCAAGTTCTTTTTTCCTTCGGTGTGCCGTACGCGTCGAGGCGCGCGAGCCTCCTGTAATTAGTATTGCCCTGCGAGTCCACCGGGAGAGCCACGGTTTTCTTCGACTTCATTAGGGTGGCAGAGCCGCCCGGGGGCGGCTGTAAATTAGTAACGAGCTCGCGTGACGGGAATCGATGGTTTCCGATCGTAACCACGACTTCGAACCCCCCCACCCCACGCGCTCGATGCGTGCCAGTGAAATTAATAATTCCGGATCGCGCGATCCGAAACGATCGGCCAGCAGCTGCCGCGCCGCGTCTCTAAATTACTTGGACCCGCGCGAACAAAAGAGGAATTTATTATCCCTCTACGCGCGTAATCGTTCGTCAAAACGGATAACTAGTCGGCTCGTGACACGCATCGGGCGTGCGTATCGCGCGTATACGTCGCAACGATGGCTCGCGCGTTTCAATTTCCCCGCCCCTCGTCGCCAGGAGGACTCGAGATGATAAAATTCGAACGGCGCGATGGTACGCGACGCACGGTGAACATCGAAATACCAGCCCCCCCCCCGCGTACGTAGACGGGTACGTGTATCGCGATCGATCGTCTATTGAGGATTATGAAAAACTCCTGATTCCGACGAGTATTCGTAGCGTATCGATTCCGCGTGGCGCACGTACTACTAACGACTCGATATCGGAAGAATTTCATTTAAATCGAGCTCGATTCAATTGAAATTTTTCCATCTCGCGGGCTCGCCGGCACAAACGCGACCGCAACAATTCAAAATATGAAATATGCGATCGGACGTCCCCTCCCCTCTCGCCCTCCCCCTCCTCCCCCCCAGTTCGAGATCAATTTTTCGTCGCTCGTCTTCGAACGGGTGGGGTGGTGGTCGCGTGGGACGGAAAATTTGTCAATCGTCCCTCTGGCGCAAAAATTGGGGAGCTGGTGAATGCGGGAGCGGAAGAAAAGCAGGAAAAGATATTCGGATGGGACGGGAAAATCGAACGCGCCGTCTTCGCGTTTCTGGTACATCACGCACCGAGGATCACTCGGACGTCTCCGCGATGTCGCTCGATAAGTTTCGGAGCATCTCGGGTCCGTCCGGTTGGCAGGCGATGCTTGCACAGGGATACCCGTCCGCGATTCGATTCAGTCCTCGTACGTCCGCGCAACAGTTCAGATCCCATCGTGTAACAGGGAGCCAGCCCTCCTAATTGGAGGAGTTTGTGGCGGAGTTAAACGAGATAAACTGATACAAGTGCGCCGCGAGATAAGCCGCGACTGCCGTCCTCCGGCCGTAATTGACCGAATTCAAAAGTGAAGAGCCTCCGCGTAGACGGATCATCCGGATTCATCGTTGATTGCTGATTCCACGGAGATAGAACTGCGTCTCGATGCCGAGGTAACGTACGTCCCGTCGACCCGTTTAATTGGAACGTCCGCGTCTGCCCTCGCGTCTTGATCGCACCTTCGACGACGATCCGAGTGGATCGAAAAACGCCTGACTCCCGCGAGCGCTACGAACGAGAGAACCGCGCCGCGTCCCCGCGGTCCGCGCGTGCATCGCGAAGCATTTTTAATGCATACATTAAAAAAGCAATCTTCTGAAAATCGAATGGCGGCTCGGGTGAACTTTGAACGCGCGACCGAACGGTACCGGGTGCGCGCTGTTATAGGGAAAAGGGGGAGGAGAGAAAAAACGAGAAAAAGAAGTGCATACGCGGGCTGAGAGACGCGTATCGAAGCGACGCACACACGCCCCTGGCGTGCTCCGGTTCCCATAAACTTGTTCCCCACGTGGTGCTAAGCCTTCTCTGTATCTCTGCCAGGCTGTTCGCGTCCGCCCATTCGTCCATGTGTTACGACGATACGAGGAGCTCGCGATGACCTAACCAGACTGTCAATTAAAATGCCACCATATGCCACTTAAACTGTTCTAAATTTCAACCATCAACTCCCTGCAACTCTCTCGCTCTCTCGTTCTTTTCTTTTTCTTTTTTCTCTCTCTCTCTCTCTCTCCTACTTCGGTTGTCGTTCGCGATCTATGACCCGCGGTAACACGAGGAAAGGGAAGGTACGAGTCGCGTAATGGAAACGAAGGAAACGCGTCTCCCTTGAACGAGGACCCCCTTCCTCGAATCATCGCCGCGACACGCGCGATAGAGACCAGAGATAGACCGGTTGTTCCTGCGATTAAAATCAATTTGACGGATTACCGGGTCGACGGTGCAATTATTAATCTCGTTACTACTGCGACGCGTCGTTAACGGAGCGACGCGTTTTACATGCACACGCATCCAGCGGCGGATCGCGTGTTTCATCCCGTCGGTTCGAAAATGTTTGCCAAAATCTCGATCGCAAATATTGACCGTAACCCCCTGCTCGCGGAACTCGACTGCGCGTCGTCGAACGCAACGATCGCGTACCATTTGCTCTCGGAGTTCGGAGACAACCGTGTCGTCCGTGTCTGTTCGCTGTCAAGGAAGCTTACGCGAGAGACAGACAGACAGAGAGAGAGAGAGAGAGAGAGAAGAGAAAAAAAGAAGGGAGACTTTGCTCTCGAGTGGCATCCGATGAATAGGCCGCCCGTTGGCCGCACCGAGTCATCCGGCTTACATACGTTCTTCTTTCGTGACGAATCGCGGGCCAAAGGAGAGCAGGAGACGCACACGTATATCTATAGAAGCGCGCAGCTTCTGTTTCTCTCCCTCTCTCTTCCTCTCGAAAATCCAACCATGCGCACCCCTACGGACGCGCGCGCGCGCGCGCACGCGAGACCGCACGCACGAGTGTCCGTGCGATAGCTAGGAACGAAAAAGAAGTCGCATTACTCTCGTGCACGTTATAGGGACGTACTCATTAGTAAATGAGCCCTGGGCAATCGAGTGGCGGGGTCCCAGGTGTTATCTCTCCTGGCGAACGAACGAACCCCCAGAACGAGAACAGCCACCTTTACGTCCAACCGTGTATATAAATAGGGCCGCGTTACGGTGAACGTGGAAGGGAAGCCGGTTCGTTCTCCGTGGCATAATGCCTTTTGTTAATTATTACAGCAGCCACACTTAGGGGCTTAAAATTCGCCATAAATAATCACTGAGACAATACCACTCCACCCCTACCGCGGCCACCTCCGCCACCCCCCTCGAGCACACCGACGTCGAATCGGTGGAGGGCGCTCTCTTGCTCTCTTTCGTCGCATCGAACGCCAACACCGACACCCGACCTCGTCTTTCTCCCGTTCGTTTCCCGTCCCCGCCATTCCCCGTCCGTGCTCGTCGACCACCACCACCACCGCCACCCCCCTTCGGCCCCGTTTTTCGACTCCCTTTCACGGCTTTTCCTTTCTCTCGTTTCGCTCGCTCCGTTTCCTGTTCGTCGTTTCCTGTCGATATCCTCCGGCGAAATCCGGCGAAAAAAAGCAGGAAAAAAAAGGCACGCGGGCGCGATATTCGGGACGCGGCTGCCTACGGGGGTGGCCGGAGGGAGGCGCGAAAAACGACGCCGCGAGAGACTACGGCAATTTAGCCGGGGACGTAGCTAGGAGCCGGGAATTAATCGCCGGATCGAGCGTCCCGTCCCTTCGAGCGCGTCGTTACGATTTCCTTTTAAACCGGCTGAAACCCTAACGATATCGTCCCCAACGCGTCTCGCGATCCTCCCCGTCCCGTTCGAATTGTTTATAAATATTTACGCGAAACCTCGGACGAGCTCTGTTCTCGCGAGGGACAATTTTTCAGCCGTTCCACAATACCCGCGCCCGGTCGCGTGCAGAGATATCCGCGGAAGATTTTAATTTTTCGAATGTACTCCGCTTTGAGGAGCACCGAAGCATTTTCCATCAACGTAATTTTCCCCGCGATGTAACTCCGCTTTCTCGCGTTCCTTGGCTGCTCGGCTTTTAAATTATCCGCCTCCTTAAGCACGCCGCCCCGCCGGCATCGCGGAACGCAACGCCGTCGGATATAATTGGAGAGAAACAATCCATTAACATTTCCGATGAGGAACGATATCGCGGATACGCGATGGCGTCGCTCGCCTCGAAATCGACGACGAGACAAAGGGCGGCAAACTCCAAAGGGGAGAGGCCCGTTTCTCATCGATCTCCGCTTCGACAGAGGAGCTTCCTGTTATCTTCGGAGCGCAATAAACCTCCAATCAATTAGCAACGGGAAAGGTATCGTTGCGCGTCGTGAAAGATGATGCTTCATCCCCCCGACGACCGAGTTTCCATTGGTAATATCCCGGCCGATCTCTTTCATCGCGCTCGATTCTTCGGCAACGAGCGGCGGCTGGGAACGCGCGTGCACGAAGATGGATACTTACTTGGGGCTCTTTACACCGGGAACGGTGCTTTTTATCCACTGGCTGGTCTCGGGGCGTAAAAACGACGGGGAGGGGAAAAAAAAAAAAAAGGAAACCGGCGTTCGATCGTGCGCGATTCGCGGCCCGAAGAAAAGAGGAAACGATAGCGCTGGCCGCGTTGGCGTTAAATTTATGACCACCGCGAACCACGGAACCGTCCCTGGCCCGCCGCTGCTCTCTTTTTATCGGCCCTGAAATCCCGCGAAGTGATTTCCACGGGAAAGGAGATGGAGCCCGCGCGCGGAATTAATTGAAGCGGAAAGCGTCGAATTACCAGCGCGCTAAGGTGAGAGGGTGTGGCTGTTGGGTCCGCGTTACAAAAACCTTCGAGAAAAATCGATCCTTTTTTTTTTTTAACCCCCGCTTTCCATCCCCCCTCGCCGCCGTCTCCTTCGACGAGCCACGAGTTTTTTTGACGATTCCTCGGGCTGCTTCCGATGACGCGCGCTCATTAGAGGCTGTCGGTAATTAAAACGACCGAACGGAAAAATCCGGGGCCGTGTATAGACGCGCGCATCAGGAATCGAATTCTCGGCTGGGCTCAACTTTTTTTTTTTTTTTTTTTTTTTTCGAGCAATTAGTCCGTCGAACAGACTCGGCCCCGTTTCCATCCGGCAGCCGAAAAGCGAGAACGGAGTCGACGGACGCGCGACGGTATCGCGAATCGGCGATTCGATCGGGAATCCATACTGTCGGGATCGCGATTACGGGTTACACGTAACGATCCTTATTAACGCGGTATTAGTACACGTATCTGGCGAGTTGCACGCGTCGCGATTAGCCGGACAGACCTGTTCCCTCGGCCGTCGTCGACCAGAGGTTCTCCCTTTCTCTCTCTCACTCTCGCGCGCGGCTGGTCTCCCGCGACAAAATGCCTTTTGTCGGTCGCTGTAGTGACAAACATGCATTTAACTTGGCGAGCTTCGTTGCATCGAAACCGATAGAACGAGAGAGAGAGAGAGAGAGAGAGAGAGAGAGCGAGAGGGGGAAAGAGGAAGAGAGAGAGAGAGACAGCAGTGGAGGCGCGGCAGACGATGGAAGGGGACTGGATGGACGACAAGGGTCAGCTGATAGCGGACAATTATCTCTCAGTTTAACCCGAGCGATCCGAGCCTCTGGCCGCGATGTTGTAAAACATTATTGCACGCAGTCGGTTGATCGTCCTGGGAAATCGGGTTCGTTAAATATTCAAGAGACCGGGCGTGTTCGCGGCGGGCAGTCAAAGTTTCCTTTACGAGTGACAATTGAAGGTGTACACGCTTACGCGCGCGCGCACACGTACGTGTCGCGCGGACAAGTTGGTCGCCTTAAAATGGTCGTTACCGTTTACGATCGCGCACGGAGTCCTCGATAACGCCTCGAGCCTTAATTCGTTTAACGGCGCGCGGTTTGGCAAGCAAGACAGGACGACAATCGGCGAGCGACGAAGCAGAATTGTTCGCCACATTTCAACGGCGTCCGTAAGCGAACGACACCACATATTTCCGCGGCTTATCGGTCTAACTGCCTATTGCCGTATTATGTCATCGGTTGTATTAGATTCCGCGACGTGGCACGGTGCGCCAGTGCGGCCCTCCCGCTCTCTGTTTTTCTCCGGCGAGTTGCAAGCTGTTAAACGATAAGGGCAGGCAGTTTTATATCGCGTACGCGTATCGAACTCGGTGTACCCCATTACGAGCCCCGTTCCCGTTCAAAGAATCGTGCGCGCGCGTCCGCTAATATCTCGTTACTTAAAATAATTTCAAACAGAGCGAACCAATTGCCGAGCCATCCCAATTCTTTGATCTTCACCCCCTTCTGACGAGAGTCAGTTAAGAAAATAGCTGGTTAGGATGCTCCTCGTGATCCACGCTGTTCCACTACACTCCTCTAGGGTCGAGATTTCTCGTTAGAGGTTAATTCGCGCAATTGAGGCGGTTGCCATCTTAAAACGACTCCTCGTTCCCACTCTCGTCGGGTGTCGTTTCAACCACCCTCCCCCCCTCCAACCCCCCCCCCCCCCGTCGCTGTCGCCGGTAGCCTGGAAACGGTTTCCCATTTCGGGCACGGGTTCACCCCCGGCGCTACGGGTGCGAGCAGACGGTGAAACGGCCGGAAACGGAAGGGGCGCGAAGGGGTGAGCGCGGCGGAAAAACCACAAAGAGACAGACACGATGACGATGGCGGAACGCAACGGGGTCACAGACGAAATGAGAGACGCCGTGCAAAGAAACAGTTTAATAGAGGGGCCGACGCGCGGGGTGTTTCGTTTTATCTCGCGATTGTTTGCCCCTGAAACGTAGAGCGCGAAAGGGTAAACGCCGCGCTCTGAGCGCCGTTCGAGATTCTCGCGTTGATTCTCGCGTTGATTCGCCGCGGCGAAACACGGCCAGATATAAAATTAACCGGGCGCTTGAATACGGGCGAATCAAACTCGAAAGGGTCGCGAAGAATCCCGAGAAGCGGAGCGGCGCGGCGCTCGACCCCCGCCGCGGCGCGGGTTTCGCCTCGACGCAGGGTTTATGCTTTCTGAAATTAGTTTGTACACGGGGAAATTTATCATAACCCCACCCTGGCCTCGCTCCAGTAACGTAAATACTATCGTAAACGTGCAGCCGTCGTTCGCGAACCCGGCGAGGAGCTGTTTCCACGCGGAAAAGAAGGGGAGGCGGAACCTGGGGGGGTGGCCGGGGTCGATGCGCACCCATTCGGCCGGATTTCCATCCGAGCGACGAGAATCCGTCCCGTTGAATACTCGTCACGAGACTAATGGCCCATTTCCGCCGTTGCGCCTTCCACTATGTTTCTCAGGTTGCTTTTCTTTCGCCTCGAACTCTCCCTCTCCGCCGTTCGTTCGTTTTTCCCTGCTCGATCGGGATGGGCGAGCGTTCCGAGCAAAGGGCGAGGGAAGGTGGGTGACGCCGAAGAACAATTAAGTGGATTATCTTTCGTGATTCTTGGCGAGAACGGGGTCGGGACGCGCGACCTCTGCCCTCCTCTTTCTCTTTGATAATTGTCCCGAAGTAGACGTTGACCTTCGCGTGACGGCCCCCCCCGTTTTGCTCCAAGGCAGGAGGAAGGATTTGTCTTTATCGGTGGTGTCATTACGTGGCTTGCGGTTTGTCAGAGTGGCGTTTACTTGGTTTCCTCGAATGGTACCGCGCTGTATAGTCGCCTCGGAGATACGCTTGATCCCTTGTTTTCTTTTACGCGATTGATTTTTAATTCAATTTGCGGAACGCGATCGATGCGCTGGTGCAACAGGGGTTGCGAGGTCGCGACTCGTCGCGTTCCGTTCGAGAAGATCGCGTCGCCGCTGGAAGACGACAGAGAGATTTGAAAAATAGCGAACGAGGAGGCGCGCAGCGTCGGGCCAGACGAGCCGAGAGGGGCCGGTGGGTTCGCGAGGGGTTGCAGAGTGGTTCAATGGCCGGAAAGCACAAAACCGATGCTGGAAATAATGCCTCCCGTGGCGCGCGCGGAAAAATCGCAACATGGCTGTCGCGTCACATGCACTTTTCACTTTTTTTCGCGATTCCTCCGCGATTGATTGACAGATCATAATACCGGCCCAGCCCGCGTATCTCCCCTATCATGTAATATTCCGGAGCGGAAGGTACGCAGGCGTCACTTTGGATCCGAGGAAAATTCACCCGGCTGTCCAGGCAGGCTACTGACAGATCGTATTTACGATTGCTCGAGTAAACTTTCGTGCTCGCGTTTCACGCATTAACGATGATTTAGACTGCGCCGTCGAAAGCGCGACGTATCGTGCGCGTTATGTAAGTTCAGCGGCACCATTCCCTGACGCGGCTAATTTTCTCGTCGTTCGAGCGAGAAGAAAAGAACCGTCGAACCCCAATGGTGGACGTATCCACTGAAATCTTATTTTAAATCGCGCGCTTCCCTTTCGCACGACGAGTCCATCGATACTTGATGAACACCGGAACGTGCCTACGTCCCGCAGTCATCCTGATCATTTTTCTCCCCCCGACGCGTCAGCAGTAAACCGCTGGAGCACCTTTTCGCCGCAAGTTTTCCCGCGATCGAGCAACACAATGGGGAGGGAACACGGTCGAAACAAAACGCTTTATCGCCGCGGATAAAGGGAAAGGAGAACGAACGGCGGAGGAATGTCGGCGGAGAACGGAACAGCGAGAGGCGAAGGGGAGGGGATCGATCTGGACGATCCAATAAAAAGTAATGGTTCGAAAAGCCAGGGGTCTTTGGCGAAAAGTCGCCTCGACACCTTTTAAGCCCGGAGACGAACGCTCTTCCTTCCAACCCCTTTCGTTGTCCATTTAGCTTAAACTCGATGCGACGGCGCGATCATCCTCGCGAGACACGAAATTAAGCTGCAGTTAAGTGCAGGCCTGATGAAAAATTAACGGTGACTGCAGGCGCGGATTTCCTTCGTTTCGCCTTTATGGAAATTTCGGGGCGAAATTGTCTTCCCTCTCACATTCTTCCCCTCTTCGTCGTCCCACCCCTTTCGACGCCGCCGATGCGCGACACCTCCGCCTCTTCCGTTCGCGAGCAACGAAATTGTTTTCGAAATTTATTGGAACGCACCACTCGTCGTATCCATCACGATTTCTGATTTCAATTATTCGCCGCTAGACTAGTCGCGTGTGTCCCGTGCGAAATTGCCATAATCTCGAAGCTTGCGCGCGATCGCGGGCCAAAAACTGATCGCACTCCATCGTTAACGATTGTCGTTTAAAATTGGAGCATGAAAATTACGAACCTGGTAATCGTCAAGCGAACAACAATTACCGATAACCGAACGAGTGTTCGTAATCGTTTTCCCAAACGAGGTGTTTCTACGATTCTTTGGCTACAAATATGAAATGCTGTCAAATGCGTGGCGCGTGGAGCGATAAAATAGCGCCGGCTGTTATCACTATCTTGTTTATCGTAAATTATCGATAACTAGCTGGTTGCGATTATATAACGATCCCTAGTTTCCGTCACGGCGTTTAGTCTCCGTTCTCTCCGACTGCCTTTCCGTGTTCACACCGGAAGCGGACGTAGAAATCGCGACGCGATCGGATCGACTTCAGGATTAGGACGCCGCGGTCTCCTTGCAGCCCTTCGTCCACCACCCTTCTTTCATTCCTTTCACCATCTTCTACACGCTAACGCAACCAGTCGTTCGCTCTCTCTTCCTCTCTCTTTCTTGCCCACAGACTTTTCCGCGTCTTGTTCTCTCTTTCCCTTTGCCCCGTTCACATTTATCCGTCGAAAGCTCGAGCCGCGGAGACCGGCCATTATCGCTGGAGAGATAATTAAAAAGGCAGGCGCGGGAGAGATATTAAAGCGTCGAAGAGAGGGTAGGCCCTTATCAGCGGGCCGTTATCGTTCGACGGCCATGTTGGGGCCGACTTCTTCCCTCTATCCTCTTCACATCTTTGTCTCTTTTCCCGCGCGCCCGCCTGCCTGCCCTCCTCTTCCTTTCCTCTTCCCGATCCTTCCTTCTCCTCGTTTCCCTTTTGCATAATCGCCTCTCTGTCCCGTAATCGTTGAACCACTTCTATCTCCCGCGGACGAGTTTAACAATAATCTACTGGCCGGGATTATCGCCAGATACCGGCGGCCCCGTCTCCTATCTGCGGTAGCCGAAGGTTGTTAAAAGAATAAACACGCTCGTCGACGTCGAACGATCGATAGCGCGCGCGCGCGCGCGCGCGTATCCGACGCCGCGTAGGCGCGGAAAGCGTCCAGAGAAATTAGCGGCCGCCGTTTCTTCCAGCCGCTTTCCTTTTATAATACACCGCGTCTTCCGCTTACCCGGGACCCTCGTCGGTCCTTTCGCGGGACCGGAAGGGAAGCTCGCGAATATATAGGCTCTCGCGGGCACGCCGCGTAACGACCGTCGAGGGGTCGGTCGGCGGTGGCGAACGACCGTCGACGAGGGTCTCGACGGTGTAAAAGGTAGAAAAGTGGCGGCGGAGAGGGATGGTGGGAAGGCCCCGGTGACGTCACGCCAGCCGCTCGACATCTTATTTCCTACGTGTCTGATACGACGCGAGTAATCTACAAAAGGAGCAGACCGAACGGCAGCTGCTTTCCCTCTCCTCCCTTTGTTTCTTCTCCTTTTATTCGAGCCAGCCAGAACCGGCGTGAATGCGCGCCGGTTTCTCCTCGAGGCCTCCGCCCTCCTGCCTCTAATGTAGATCTGCCGTGATAAAGCTATCAGGGGGGGAGGGTGAACGAGGAAAATTGCGCGCTCGTTGACACTTGAAAAAGCCCGCGTCCTGTTCAGCTTCTTATCGGGAGCCCGTGGACACGTGTTCACGCTCGATCCGACAGGGAATCGGGAAAAGCCACCGTACACCCGTTCAACGCCTGGAAATTGTGGCCTCGCGCCAGTCGAGATGGAACGGATGCGTTAATACCGCGGAGACAGCCGTGGCGACTTCTCGCGTGGGCGCTGTTCCACTTTAATCAGGTGACAGAATGGACGCGTATTTAGGCGTCGATGTAACAAACATATTCCGCCCGTGAAACGCGAAATGTTACGGCTCGAACGCGGACGAGCTACAGAGGCGGCGAATGAAATCGTCGAGGTCCCAAACGGTATCAAACGTCCGTCCAGCCTTTCACACCGTTCGCCGCAACCGTTCATTTAGGAACGAATGAAAAGATTGGGCGCAATTGTCTCGTCCTGTATCGGGTCGCATGGCGATTCCTCCGGTCCCTAGGCGCGCTTTCGAGGTCAGCCAGTCCCGAGCGGAAGTTACGAAATCCTCGAGGAACGCGCGACACTCGCGTCACAGATCGCAGGATTATTAAACGACGAAGAAGCGCGAAATTGTTCAGAGGCCGATTAAAAGCATCCGCCTCGTGTTTACGCGCTTGTTAGCGGTTTCGTTCCCGTTAAATCGTCAAACAATGACCCTTCTTAATTGCTCCGAACGACGACGCGTCGCGTTCTCGCCAGACTTCGCCCCTCGCGTTCCGTCGAATTCGCGCGAACTCGTGGACACGTTCGTATTTTCGAGACCGCAAGAAACTCCTGGGTGTCCCCGCCCATTTTAAATGCGATCCGTCGCCGGAAGATGGGATTGTCAGATTTCCTTAATTTTACAATTAAACTCCGTTCGTCCCCCATTAAAAGCTCGCGGCAACCCCCCTCGTCGCGTCCGCGTCGCCATTACTTTTTCCACGCCGTTCCACTCTGAAGGGCAGGCGTAATATTAATGTCGTAAAGTTAGCCCACTTCTGCCAGAAACCTCGTTCCGCCGTTATTTTCGCGCGTCATTAATACCGGTCGCGTCTTGTAAGCGGGGTTAATTAAAACATCCACGCGAAATTAACAATCCATCCCCTGCGCCCAGCCCGGGCAGGGGCGGTACACCAACACCCCGAACGTTTCCCGCTGACTTCCTAGAATTACCAGATTAACGCATCCTTTTCACGGGCGTCTCTCTCCCGTTCTGTAAAATCGCGCGTTATTAATTGCGAACGATCAACCTGGGTTAACAGCGTTCGCTGTACGACGCGATCCTCTTCGAAGCGAGCATCGTTAACGCATCGAACATTCCCTCTCGACGCAACGCGCACCCCGTTCGATTACAGGGTGATACAAAATCGAGCTTCGTTCTTTGGAAGCCGCGTTTCGAATTTTAGCTCGCGTCACTTTTGAACCGTCCTATATGCCAAGCCACCGATCACTCCCGTCCGTGCCAGAGGAGGTTCGCCGCTGGAACGACGTTATCGACCAAAGGGCTGACTCTGGGCAACGTCACGGGGCAGAGGAACGTGCTACGATTCAAAACACGTAATCCATGGAACCCGGCAAATGTCACGACGAGCCGCGGCGGGCAAATAACGCGCGCGGTGCGCTCCGCGAGAGAGCCAGGCCAGCCGAGCGGTGTACAGAGGAGGGTATGTACGCGACGATGTTAGCCCACTTTTATCAACGGCCGCGTCCCTTTCTTTTTCCCACTCTGGGCTCCCACCGCGTAGGCGGCGCCGTTACTTTTCCGCCCTTTACGACAAGAGAGGAACGGGGCTTGCTTGAACGTCACCGTTTTACGAACCGACTACGGTCTCCTCTCGCACGGCACATCGCTCTCTACACGAATACATATTGCCTGCTGGCGGTAGCAGTGCAATTAACATCACTCCAGCTTCAAACCCTCCACCCGATGACTGACGAAGAACGAAACGAGCCGGAGAACGGGAACGAGAACGCGTTGAAGGGAGAAAGAAAAAGGGGAGAGGGAGAGAGAGAGAGAGAGAGACAGACCAGCGGAGAGGAGAGTAATAGTTTTCCCAACCTCTCTCTCTCTCTCTCCCCTCTGTTTCCCTCTCTTTCTCTTCCGTTACACGTTAACGTGCCTCTCTCTTCGTCTCTCGTAGCCGCCCCTTAACCAACCCCTCCCTTCACAGTCGCCATAGCAACCGCTCTCTCTCTATTCCGTCTATGCCTCTCTCGACTTCTCCCTTTCTGTCCAAGTCGCTCTCTCTCTCTCCCTCTCTGCATTTTCTCTCTCGTTCCCTGGTCGGCTTCGCCCTTGCCACCCCATCCGTCCCAAAAACATTGACCTTAGCATCCAGATTGCCTCGTGTACTCTCTCTTTCTCTCTCTCTCTCTCTCTCTCCCCCTCTCTCTCTCGTGGTCTCTCTCCTCGCGTACGCATCCCGTATTCATCGTGTCCCGCGATGAATCGAAAGCGGAAGCGGGACTGTCCGATCGAAAGCGTTCCACCCTCCTACGCAACTATCTCTGTCCCTCGACCCGCGTTCGTTTCTGTCTCTGTGCCGTCTGGATCATACGGCGGAGGCTGCTGGACGCGCTACCGCTGGAATCGAGAACTACCGGGGAAGCGACACGTGCCCACTCTCTCTCTCTCTCTCTCCTCTCCCGTTCGATCGCTCGTTTGTCCGCTTCCTATCGATTTTACCGGTTCGCGGTCCATTTCGCGCTAACGTCACAACGAAATTTCGTCGCCGTCGGGTTGTTCACCGTTCCATCCGAGCGAGGCGAGCGCGAGAAACTTTTTTATCCGCCCGATCTGTTACGTAAGGAAGTTCATTAAGGGTCGCAGACAACGGCGGCGGAGTCGTCGCCCGGTTCTCCGCGACGGAGGAAAACGATCCCCAGATGCATTCTTCTCACCGGGTCCCTATTGTATCGGTGAGAGATTGCTCATCGGATTTCGATGGAGGAAACGAAAGGGTGATTGTTGCAGCCCCCCTCCCGGCCAGGAAATAAGCATCGATGTTGGGAATATAATGCAGCGTCAGCTTAAAGATCGGGCTCATAAGCGACGGATAATTTATCACTTTCCCAGAGAAAGAGAGAAAGGAGGGAGAACGGAAAGAAAGCCCTCGGTGGAGGCGACTCGCGTCCAAGGCGTCGCTCGCTCGGTCTCGGTTACGCGGGCTCGCTCGTACGACGACCCCTGCCGCCGTTCGAACTCCCTTCGATCAGATTAAATTCTTTACGGCTCGTGGAAACGCTGGCAATTTATCGATTAACGAACACCTTTAGCGAAACATCGGCCCCCGAGAAAATTACGCTCACCTTGTAAAAGAATCCCCGTGGAACGATTCGAGATACCCGACCCGCTCTTGTTCCTGGGCGCAAAGAAGGCGTCGAGCCTTTGGAAAATATCGCGGTTCGAGATCGCGTTCGAGTTTTCACGCGAGCGCGGATGGCGATTGCCAAAAATTTCCTCCGGCATTGGAAGGAGAAAAAAAAAAAAAAAAAACGAGAGCAGTAGAAAGAGGATAGTCACGCGTTTAAAAGATACGGGGGAAGGGGTGAACGTCGGCATAATCTGATTAGCCAAAGTGTGTCTGATCGTTTAAGGCCGACCACAGTTTTCATCGTCGCGCTATCGCCGGAATGCTTCTGTTTACTCTCGCTCTCGCTTTGCATACTCGAACGGAGCGAGGAGTGTTCCTGAATCCATTAACCGTCGTTTCAGCTTCCGTTTACTTAACACCGCCGCCGTTGGGGCCGCGGCGAATCTGCCAAGAAAGCAAAAACCTTTATTAGACAACGACAAAGTGGCCTTCCGCGGTCCCCTCTCGATTACCGCGAAATCGTTTCGCCCGTAGAGAAGATCGGTCCGCAAACATCGCAGCCACCGCCGCGGTCGCCGTTCGATCATTCTCACCCCGATATCTCTCCGAAGGAGCCGTAGCTGCGCTCGAAGATAACGCAGGTTACGGGTCCCTTCGTCCCCGTCGAATTCGTTCCTCCGCAGTACCGACTGTCAGCTGCAACGTCAACGCGAATTACACGCTACTCGACGAACCGAACAACCGCCAACCCCCGTCCTCTTCGACCCTTCCCTCCCTCTCTCTCTCTCCTTTCTCTGTCGGTGTAACAAAGTTCTCCGCCGACCGGTTACCAGCGTGCTTCATCAATTTTAATTAAACCGGTCTTACGTAAACCGTCATTCCCAGAAGGTTCGCCTAGGTACGCGAGAGCCTTCCCCCATCTGTCACGCCCTGTCGGTGTCGAAAAATTTCTTCGAATGCGTATCACCGGTTAATTATCCAGATCGCGGCGGCCCAAGTATCGCGGGAACGGTTTCGACGGGAGCACGGCCGCCGGAAATCGAGCGAATTTGCATGCGCGAGCGATGGCTGAATCCTTAATCGAGTGGAAACAGATAATACCATAGAGGAGAGCAGCCCCTCTCTCCCCTATTAACCCATTAAACGCATCGACGTCCTATTTACCGACTCTTTTGCTCGCATCCGGTGCGAGGTGGATCGCGACACCTCTGCGACTCGTTCGTGAAAAACAAGTAAAACGTGGAACCAGTCGACGGAGAGTCGAATCGGCCGATCAGAGATCGATTCGAGAAACGCGAACGGAATTCGGCTCGCCGCCGCTTCAGAATAATCGATCGGGCCCGCGTCCATCGGTTAACGAAGTTATAGCGCGGGGCTCGAGCGTGCAATGGCCTCGACTTAGGGTCATCGCGATCCCCCGGAAAAAGCAAAGATAGGGTCAAGAGCGTCCGGTCACCCGAAATTTACATATGTAACGGCCAAGCCGCTCGAGCAGAATAAATAACTTATGCCACCGTGTGTGATGGTCGGCCATCGCGAGGAGTGCACTCGAGGAACTCCAATTCCGCGAAAAGTCTTCGCCAAACCGCCCCGCCCGCCGCCCGTATAAATATTTATCGGGGGTTAGTCGAGCAGTCGATACGCGCGAACAATACGCGAATTTAACGCGACGGGAATTTCGCTGCCACGGAATACGGGCGAAGTGGCGAAGTTACGAAGGTTGTTTGAATTTAAAAATCGCCTCGACAAAGGATCCCATTCGACGGGAAGAAACCAGAGTGAAACGAATACCCGCGAAGGACTGGGGGCCCCGCGATCCGAACAATTAACGCCATTGTGTGCTTCCTCGGCCACTTATTACGACCGTGGTGATCGTTCGCGAGTCGTCGCGGTCGAGCTTTCGCCTCGCCAAGTTCGATCGCTGGGGGAAATCGTCTCGCCTACGAAGGAGTGGACAGGAACACGTCCGGGAAAAGAGGAAGTCGCGGTCGAAGGTGACGCGCGGAATTGCGCGCCGTCCCAATTTTCCGTCGTAATTTCGCGGGGCTTTTAAAAAAGTTCCGCGTAAAATCTCATTTCTTCTGTGGGAAGCAATATTTGCGTGCGCCGACAAGCTAATATCACTGTTTACTTGGGAAACATAATAATCGTCGGGCGTGCGAGCCAAGTTCGCCTGGGAAAAGGTAAATTCTTGCCGGACCAGGCAACGCCGCGGACAGCCCTTTTAATATCGATAGGGTGAAGCCAGGGAAAAAGGGGAAAAGGAAAAAAAATCGAGGACCGGAGAATCCTGAGCGGTCGAATTCAAGCTTTCGAGAGCTCGACGGCGTCCGAGCGAATCATCGAAAGTTTAATATGTATTTCACGCGACTGTAAAAACGCCTCTCTCCGATTTTCCGCCCGGCGCAATTTTTTTTCGCGCGGTTTCGCGGCTCTCTTTTGTGAATTTATTTTATTTGTATTCCGTCCTCCCCTTTCTCTTTTTTTTTTTGCTTTTTTTTTTGTTTTTTACCCCCTCAATCCGCGGCGGTGTTTTTTTTCTCCCGTCGCTGCGTTGCGTAACAGGATGACGTATTTTTCTTTTTTAAATACGCTTTCGCCGCGCCGTTTCAAAGCCTGCGCCGTCAATCGCCAATTAGAATATATATTCCGCGAGGGAAAATATGCCAGGATAAACAGCTTGCATAATGATAGCGGGGCGACGGGCGATATCGGTCGAGGGCCGTGCAAATAAACAAAGTTTCGACTCGTGGAAGTGGTGCTCCTCGCGTTCGCCAGGGATGGTACGCGACAGTTTCCGCCGTGCTGGCGGCGCTCGCGAGTCCCCGTGACAATCTCGATCTCTCGAGGACGAAGCACTCGAGTGTCTCGATCCCAATTTCGACCGGGATTATCGTCGGGAATTTTAATTCGACACTTCAAACGAGGGAAACAGAAGCACCAGGCGGGTCCGCCGTGGAAGCGCGAGAGAGGGGCAGGCCGCGTCTCAAAGGAGGAAATAAAACGCGAAAGCTTAACGTCTCCGTAGAGCTGCGTATTAGCATCCGGGGAGAATTATAATTTCAGATTTCCGTATTAGCATTTCACTTACGTCGGCTGCGGGAAAAAATGAATATACAAACGGACGCGTCCAACCGACTTATCGTCTGGAGATGGAGCACGAGAGAATCGTTGCCCGGATAACAATGTCCGTCGATTCGCGTCGACGGCGATAACGAGAGACCGTTTCGTATCGATACGAAGAGATTACGTGGACGGGGCGGGGAGGCGATGTTCGAAAAGTTGCCCACGGAAAACCGGAAAAAAGAGAAACAGCTAGTTACCCAACAGAAAGTTCATAATGGATACTCGTCGGAGCTTCTGTCGAAATTAACGACGAGGTCCGAGCTACTCGTGCACCAGGTCAGGTGCAAGAACGACCGCGAAGAAAGTTTAAACAAAAAAAAAAAAAAGAAAAAAAATCCTCCGGGGCGAGCGCTCGAATAAAGGAGTCGCGAAAGTTTTCGTTAATCCGACGCGAGCATCCCGTCAGGACGGAATCTTTGCTGGTCGAACGTTGCGTCTGGTTCTGGCGTAATTATTTTTCTTCCTCGCGCGTCTCGTTCTCCAGCGAGCGGTTGAAAATACAATTTCGTCGACGGCAGCCTAGCCTAGTTCCGAAATGCATTCGAATCTCACCGTTGAGAACGTCGACTCGAATCAGCCTCGTGTACAGCCCGAACCCCTCTCGCGTTTATTGTTTGCGCAAGATTATCGCCGATACGGATCGCGTCGATTCGTTGAAAATGAAAGCAACGTTTCTTTCACGAGCCATGCGACATAATAATGTCGCATTCGAATGCAGCGGTCGGCACATTAGCATCTCGTGCCCCGGAGACCCCTGTCACCTCTGACCTCGTCAACGGAACGGCTTCCCGTCGTCGAATGTTCTTTCTTCGTCGAGCAGGCAGGTTCGCCGGCTGGTTAACGAAAGAGCCGTTCGCTCGTTCATCTGAATAAAAGAGGAACGTTGGCCTGGATTTAGCCACGGACGGGGGCAAAAGGGATTCATTCTTTGGATTTCTCTGCTTCTTGTTGGCGAAAACGGAGATTCGGGGAATAATCGTGGCCGCGAGACTTTTTTCGTGGGAACGAGAAACGCGAGCATTCGAGCGGCCAGAAAGGTTTCGTTTCGATCCTCTTTTTTCCACCGACCCACCCCGACCCTCCTTCTCTCCTTCTTTCTTTTTTTTTTTTCTCCCCTCGACGACAACCAGCCAGCGGCGAAAGTTTTCCCTCGTGTTTCACCAACTTTCCGAAGAATTCCTGATTCGTTCTTTTTCCCCCAAATTACCTTCGCGGGAAAGGGAAAGGAATCGCGACGGATAGTGTTAAAACCTTGTCGGGGGTCCTTTATTACGAATTATTCGACGGAAACAGAGGGTTAGGCGTCGGAACAATCGGAATTGCTTCGTTCTTATTATCCGTATTTCGTTCGATTCGCGACGTTCGATCGTTTCTCCGTTGCTCGACGAAAATCGTCGAGCCAAATTCGTGAACAAATGCTCGACCGCGAGCTTGACGCAACGGTGGAGAAAAGATCGAGGAAGGTGAAACGATGGCTGGGCTCCTTTGATTATAGGGGCGCGAACAAGGTTATATACTTAATTATGAAAAGCGGCGATACTCGGCGGGCGGATGCGCGATGAAAAAGAGCCGGGTCGAAAGGATTCTCGAAAAGGGAAAAAGCAAGGAGAAATTTCATCCGGCTGGCTACGAGAAGCGGAGTTTTCGAGTCGGCAGATGAACTTTGAAGGGCCTACCCGGTTGGCCTGACTGGCGCACGTACCAACCGCGCCAACGATTCTTCGTTTCCCGGCGAGTTACCGAGCCCGCGATTCACGAGGACGCCTAGACGACCCGTCCCGGGGTAATTTTCGTATTTCCTCGCGAATTATGCTAATTACCAAGCTCGCTGTCGCCGCAGCGGACCCGAGTGCCTCGCCTCGTACAAGTTGTTTCGACCGAGGAAGAGCCGCTGCTGCCTCGAGCGTTAATTCGTCTCGACGGATGAGAAAAAACCGAGCACGAACGAAGACGACGACGACGACGACGACGACGTCGAGGACGAGGAGGACGAGCGACGACACATCGGCTACCGAGGTCCGGAAGAAATCGATTTATCCGTCGTGTTCCACAGCCGCAGGTCAGCCCTCTCCTACCCGACGAGACACGCTCGATTCATGGGACAAATTGGGAGCGACCGAAATACGAAGATCGATTCCTCTGCTCCGTTGCTACCAGATACCCCGATCGAGCTGGATAATTCATGTTCTCTGTTCCTAATTTTTCCGTTCGATCTAAATTTTTCAAATTTCTCCGGTCCCCGTGTCTCCCGAATAGCGATGCGAATTCGTAGACGCGGAGGGAGTCGTCGCGAGGTAGCCGGATGGAAATTAAATTCAATGTTTACCGAGCAGAGGCTGAAGGTGAACCGTGTAAAAGCTCTCGCGCAGTCTTTGAGAATACGTAAGCGAAACGAGGCTGCATTCTGTCAGATACACGTGGGACCTTAGCCGCCTACGCGGAACTGCCCTGAGGACAGAGCCCCGCGAAATGGAGAAGCGGATTCTTCGAATCGAATCTCGACCGCGTTTCGTTTCGTTGCGCGACGCAATTTGCGAAACGATCCGATCGACGGAAAAACACGCGATCGTTTGGAATCGTCGATTATGCGGAAGGGACGGAGTCGAGTCCTAGCCGTGGATAACAGAATGATTAACGAGTCATCTGGGCCGCGTGTAATGCGATCATTGCCGATAAATATGCGAAATACCGTGGCGAGCCGTGCGAGATAATCGACGACACGAAGGAAATTGTCATCGCGTTTAATTGGAAAGAAGCACTGATGAAGTATTAATCAACAAATTTCGTCCAATGGACGAGCGAGTCGCACGAATTTTGTTGCCAGCCGGCCGATCGTTCCCTCGCTTCGATTAATAAATATCGAATGTACATTCGTCAACTACGACAAACGGGTAGACAATTTAATATCGTTCGAACGATAGGATTTTCGAATTCGATTCGAATCGGAGTGCAGGTACGCGCGAGTTCAGTTCAAAGACCGTGAAACCGAGCGTACCGGAGACAACGTTTTATTCGTTATCTAACTTTCAGCCGGGGCGATAAGTGTAACGCCACGTTCTTGCGGTTTGATAAATTCGATCGAGATAATGGCGAAGCCGCCGATAACGAAGAGCAACGCAGTTTTATTCAACGGCACTCAGGAAATTTGTTATATATATAGGAGCTTCCTCCGTTTCAAGCAGCGTTGCCGATCTACGATTCCGATCGGCAGCTACGACTGACGGCTGAATTAATCACGATGGGAAGGGCGCCTTTATCGCTCTCTGTTCTCCACGGGGGCGAAAAGCGGCTCGATAAAAAGCCCGATCTCTCAATAGGAATTTCAAAGTCCACCAATAATTAACTGACGAGCGTCTCTCCTTCCTCCCCTCCCCTCCCCCCGTCCTATCTGTCTCTCTATCTATCCATCTCGTTCGTTCGTTTCAACGAGATGCGTTCCTATCGCAAATTACGCGCCGTCGAACGTGTCCCGAATCTAGTCCTTAATGAATCATAATTTCCCGATCCGAAAAGAAAAAAAAAAAAAAAAAAAAAAAAGGAAAAGAGTCGTGGGAACCAGGCGGAAAGTGGGTGGAACCGACTACTCGCAAATGCGATATCTTGCTAACGAGCCAGTAATGTGCGGCGGGCCGCGCCAATAATTTCAATTTGCCGCGCCGGTGTCGAAGGTGGCTGGCTTGGATAGGCTCCTCTGAAAGGAGCCTGCAGGTATCGCGCGTCGTCCTTCGTTTTTCGAAATTACGCTACCTCGCGCCGATCGGTTCCTCCCCCGGCGTGCTTCAAAATTAGAGGGACACCCGCTGTAATACCAAAGAATTTGGTAACGCGTCGGACGAGGGCGGATATTCGATGCAAAAGGGGAATTCCCGATGGACGACAGCGGACTGGCGTTGGTCCGCAAATGGTCAACTTAGCCCGGTACACGGTAATTACGGCCAAGCAAGATACATCGGACGTTTCAATTAACGGTCGCGCAGCAAGGCTAGCCTATATCCAAGGATGCAAGATTTACGCCCGTCCGGTTGGCTTCCGCGGTGGGAACAATTGAAAATTCGCCGTAATGCGGCCGGTAATAACGCGGGTACGCGTAACAGAGAGAAATAAAGAGGCGGTTCTGCTCGGAACTAGCACCTGCGTCCGTTCGGGAAAAGGTGTGCACGCCGCTATAAAATAATTCGAACGCCGTCGCTCCCATAAAATAATCTTCAGGATGGCCAGGTCCTGCTATAAATAACGCTGCCACCAAAATCCACTTAACGCGGCTAAGTATAGACGCATTTAATAGAACGGCGATATCTTTCCGCGCGAGCGCATATCGCGACCCTCCCTCTTTTCTTCGACCCCCTTTTCTTTCGCGGCTCTCCCGAGGGCACGGTTTGCACTTTTTAGTCGAATTTCGAACCCACCCGCGGCGACACCGACCGCCTCATTAAGGAGTGACGCGTATCGACCTGGGAAATCCGGCTTGGTTCTTGCTGTAATCAGTGCGTGGCGGTATCGCGGGACCGAATCTGCGCGTCGTTATCCGCAAAATTCGCGCGACCCCTGGGACTCTGTTGATCCTGGTAACCCGGGCCGCCTCGAGGGCGATCGAGTTCGTCGCTCCTCGGCCAGGAGCCGAGGTGTGCACCGTTACGCGAATTAAGGGCCTCGCCTCGCCGTTTGCCCTAATCGTGTGTCGCGCTCGGTTCTTGTCGGGTAGAAGTAATTTCGTTAAAGACAGAGGAAGCCATTTTTCGTGCCACGCGAAATTGACTTCCTCCCGGGCCGCTCCGCCATTTCACAGTCATCGTCCTTCCACGTCCGCCCTCGAAACTAGCTCGAGGGCGGAATAGAAAGATTACTGGGTGTACCGATAGACCGAGTAGCCTGGTCATGCCAACGTCCCCGGAGATTGACCATATCGGGCTCCGTAAATAGAAAACGATGGATAGAGGGTGCCTGCACGGTGAACAGGGGATACGACAGGCTCGATCGTTCCTCTCGGAGGAGGAGACGCTCTCGACGGGCGAGCGTGGAAAAAAAAGGGGGCGACAGACAGAAACGAACAAGAATGAGGAAAGGGGGACAGATTGGATAAAGAGGGCGAGAGAAGGGAGCGTTCAGGGGTGGGAAAGGAAACCCGTGACAGGGTGAAACAGTAGCCGTAATGCGTGCATATGAGACAGAAGGCAAGGTTTAACCTTGACCCTCCTACTGGTTCTCGAAGCGTGTACCACGCCCTGAACGTGAACCGACCACGAGCTTCCCTCGATCGTTTAACCGCTTCTTCGATGTATTTAGGGTCTTCCAAATTTTTCCGTCCGCCGCTTCTTGGAGAGAAGTGACAACCTGAAAAGAGAATTCGAGCGTGAACATTTTCGAAACGTAGACATCCTGAATTGCAATTCGCCACGAGTAAACGTTGCTCGACCTCCGGGGTATTAACGCGCGAATTAAAACGCGTAGCGGTAACGCGTATCTCGATTCAGATTCTCCATTAATTTCAACTTTCGCGAATAACATTGGGCGAAACGCGGCAAAGCTGGGGTGAAAATCTAGGCCGCAAACAAACAGAGAGAGAGAGAGAGAGAGAGAGGGAGGGACACGTACGTTAAACGCGCGTCAAGAAAAAAAGTTGCTTTAATTATTCAACGGGGGAAAGTGAATGGAAGACGCGCCGAAAGTTAAATAATTACATTTTCAGCCGCCCCGGCTGAAGAGCAGAATAGGTTAATTAAAATGAGCAGCGTGCAACACCGGCCATGCAACCGCCATGTTCACGATCCGCTGAAACATTATGCAAATACGGTTAACGATCGTTTGTTCTCCGTTCGTTTTTTTCCCTTCCTTTCTCCATTCTCGCCCTTCCTAACCCTTGGCCGCCTCTCTTCGCGCCAATCTCAGCGTCCGTAACACCGATCTCTTCTTTTTCGTCTTTACTTTATTATTATCGTCGTTTTCGTTCGCGAAACCGACACAGACGGGAGATTGAAAGCGTTCGCTCTCCCGTTCCGCGATTATTGCTACGAACACCGAGTAGCTTTCGCATTATCCGCCCAGAAAAATTCCAGCCTTATCTGGTCCCGCAATGTTTCACCGCGACCTCCGTCCGCCCCTTTTCCCGCCGCCATTCTTCTGGTCCCCGGCGACGCGAGTATTCAACGCGCGCTCCGGCGAAATTTTCAATCGCATCAGTCATCGCGCGGTTTCGAATCGTTTCCAAGCATTATCTGCATCTCGAAAAAGGCTCAAAGCCAGCGAGCCAGCCACGGGTGTAACACCGGCGACAGGCTCGCGTCGATCTGTCCTTTCAAATCGTGCCTCCCGGTACGTACGCGGGATGTATCAACGAACCGGGATATTCTTTTTCAACGCTTACAGACGAGTGTTCAACGCTGAATACTCTCCATCCTGCTTCGAGCCCTCTCTCCCTCTCCCTCGGTTTTCTTTTTTCATTCATGCTTTAACGTAACAAACGGAAGAGTCGCGAGATCGTTTCGGAGGGAAAAAAAAAGAAAAAAAAAAAAAAGAGGAAAGAAGCGTATATCCCACACGTGTGCTCTTCAAACGAACCCAGATTTTTTCTATTTTTCAACACGCACGTTGGGTGCAGAAGGTATTAATCAGTGCTGTTTCTCGTGCTGTTTACAGATCCAGAAAACAGCTGGCCCGAGAACGAAGGTCACCGGCCATGGAATTATAATTAGTCCGCCGCTTATGGAGCTTCGAGCCAGCTATGGGTCCATTGAAACGTTCGCACCGGTCGCGCTGCGAGCCGCTCGCACACGTTCCACTTTGGAAATCGGCCTTTGTGGAAACACGCGCGCCCGTGGACGACGTTATTTCCTTTTTGAAACCCGGCTCGGCAGCACGCGCTGCGGGTAACTAGGAAAGGAGCGCGAGGAAATGCCCGGCGGTCAGCCCCGGAAAAATCTCTCAAGGCTAACCAGGTTTTTTCAGAAACGCATTTGCCCGGCCAGCGGACTTCCTGGTCTCTTTTACGGCGCTGCCGGCCTTTGCGGATCGTTTGCTCGACGGCGTTCGGATTTTCCAAACGAGAAACAATCGGTGGAAAAGTACGCGGTAACTCCCATATTAGCCGCAGCGAGTGTCGCGCGCGCGCAAGGTTTCTTCTGTAAACGAGGGAAGAGGATTGTCCAATTAACTGCCTCGTTTAATTGAATCTTATTTCCTTTTCACTTGGTCCAGTTTCATTGGGGCTTCAGCCGTTAATCGCTCGAGCCGAACGAAACGGCCAGGATGGTCGGAAGTTTGCCGAAGAAGAACCATCGACGGAAGTAATTCAAAGTCGTCGTCCCCCCCCCCCTCCCCTCTCCCGGTAAATCATGGGACGATTAATTGTCGCGGAGGGTTGAACGTCGCTGGACTTTTTCGGCTGCTCCTCCCTCCGCTTTCCAGCTTTCGACAGCTCGCAAATTGCCGTCGAGCCGGTGCATGAATATCGTGCAAATAATGCTCGACCAGACGCTGGGCGTCCTTTAAAATTTTTGCAGACAATTCGCTCCGCCGTGAAACGAAGGGAGAAAGAAAAGGTGGAAAAGAGAAAGAGAGGGACAGAGAGAGAGAGAGAGAGAACTGAGAAAAGGGGATGGCAACGAGAAGCAATTCCTCCGGACGATTCAAGACGGAGGTGCAGGTATTCTTTTTAAGGCGGAACACACTTTACCGCTGCTCGTTCCACGCTGGTAATGGAGAATCATCCCCCAACTGCGGCGAGGAATTAATTCGGGGCTAACACCGAGACACTCTCCGATATCGAGTCACTTCGTTCCACGAACCGGTGTCGGTGTCTGCTTACCACCCTCTCCCGGTTAGCTTTTCACCGTACTTGGCCACTTTGCCTCCACCGCCTACACCCTCCCGCCCCTCCGATCCACCCCGCTGCCCGCCCCACCGAACGATTTCTAATTTACCCTCTAATTTGCCCCGGGTCCTCGAATCCGTTTCACTGGGTCATTTAAAAATAAGAAGAGAAGAGAGAATCCTTTTCCCCTCCCCACGGCTCTCCTTTCCCCGCTCGCGGTTGGCAGCCGCGTCCGCGTTTGTATCCGTCGCATATTTGGCTGCGATTTTCGCCATCAATTGTACGCTTAAGCCGCCGTAGAGCAACCCCGTTAGTGCCAGGAACGCGGTCTCCAAGATGAAAAGCGAACTCCTGGCGAGTTTCCACCGGAATTAAGAGAGACACTCTCGAGGCGGTTTTTAATTAGCGCGAAAGGACATCATCAGGGGCCGGGGGTGGCAGTTTCGGTTTTAAACGCGCAATTAAAAACGTGAAACGGGGCTCTGGTTTCGGTAACCACGGAGGGGAGAAGCAGTCATCGAGCAGCGGCGAAATCGAGCGGAAAGCGGCGCGACGCTTTCGGACGCTTCTTGGCGCGGTTCCTCTCGTCCTTTGTCCATCCGGGGACCTTCCCTACCCGTCGCTGGCTGCAACGCCCGACCTACGCGTTGCACGCGATTCATTTCGTAGACTCGGAAACGGGCCGCGCATTCCTCCGCTCCCGGTTATTCGAAACGCGCGCAGTCTACCGCGAGGTCTGCATCACCCCGGAAATTCTTGTCTTATCAAACGCCTTCCCCGCCCGCCGGAAAAATTCGACGGTTCCCACAAAGCGGAGAGGGTCCGCGGTTAAAATCGAACGGGCGCGCGAGAAATCCGCGAGCGGGGTGCATCTCCGCCGCTACGAGGCGTCTTCGGGAGCGTACGCATGAAACGCGCGCAAAAGAGATGAACGAGCGCGGGGCGCGAAGAGGAGAGACGTTACGCCGCGAGCGCGAGAGAGAACGGGTGAGGGAGCGAGAAGGAGCGAGGGGAGATTCAAAGATGGCGCCACGCGTACGCCCAACGGAGACAGGAAACGGAGGTTAGAACGAGACGACAGCCACCACCATCGCTTCCTTCCCCTCTCGTCCGGCGAGAAGTGACCGAGCCGTAACGTCCGAATCCGATCGTCGAATGGCTCAGTAGTGCGCGAGACGCATTTCGTGACGCGTGTTTTTCTCGTTACCGCCGATACCTCTCGATGATTCACGAGCGTCGCGGCCAGTGTACACGGCGACCAATCCCGGGTTCCGTTACATCAGCATCCGACTCTGTTGGTCCACGACGATTGGCTCTCTCTCTGTGCCGCGTTCGAGTTTCTCGCTCTCCTTCTATCGCGCGCGCACCGCCACGGTCGGAATGGGAGGAAAGGAGGTTCTCGCCGCTGCTCGTATTTCCTCGCGGACCGTGCCTTTTTTTTTCTCCTTCCGCGAGGGGAGAGAGAGAGAGAGAGAGAGAGAGAGAGAGATACGCGCATAACCGCAGCGCCCCGCGATACGCTCGCCGAGGAACGTGTTTCCCTTTCGTTTCAGCGGGGCCTATCGCGCTCTGAGAGAGAACGCCGAGAGAAAATGCAGACACGCACGCGAAGAGAGGAGAGAGATCCGTGGCGGCGAGGAAACGCGAGGCGAGGACCCAACCACGAGCCAGCAGCAGCCGAGAGCGACAGCCAGAGCGGAGAGACAGGGAGTGCGAGAGGGTGTGCAGAGCACAGGGTATTTTGGACGCAGATCGATCGGTCGCGGCCGCTCTCCGGTTCCCGCCATGTGACCGGTCAAAGACCAGTCTGCATACACGGGATATAGAGGAGGTTAGAAAGTTCTTTATTCTATATCTCTTTTGTGTACGTACGGGGTAACGCAGCCGCGTGGTGGTGCGTCCGTTCGTTGGTTCGTTCGTTCGTTGGTCAGTCGAGAGAAAATGAGATTTGTCGGGCGACGGTCAGTCAGTAGCGCGCGGGCCAGCGTACGGGAAGGTTGTGTTTTTCGTGGACGAGTAAAGGGAGAGAGGAGGAGAGAGAGAGAGAGTATCGCGATTGTCGCGCGAATTATATACACGTACACGCATCGTGGCGGGAGCTTCGGAGAGTACGATCGCGAGGGGAAAGAGCACCACCGGAGAGACTTGTGTCGCGAGAGAGTGTCGTTGTCTTGGGTCAGATGTAAAAATAAAAGGAAGCAGACGTGTGTCTCAAGGCTATCGGGCCGCATATTGTCTCGACCAGGAGCGTAAAATCACGCGCTCGTCTCCCGACACGCCGTTTATTTCATTCCCGTGATGATATCCTCGGACACGCACGCGTTTATCCCATTTTCGTCGTCTCTCGCGCCGTTACGCTATTTGCATGTGCGCGTCGATAGCGATATTCCAAGGGAGGAGGAGTTGGCGTCGTCGTTGCGGCGAATTCTGGCCGCATCTGCTCTTTTTACGCGATACGAGTACAACGAAACGGTTGATCGTTTCGTTTAATAAATCGTCGACGATCGGTCTTTCCGAAGTGGTCTTCCATCGTTTTAGAAAAAAACGAAAACGCGCAGCGCGCCGCAGCGAGGATCAAACGAAGGGTTCGGTCGTGCGTGAAATTCTCTGAGGTTCGTTTCGAGGGTCGAATTGGCTCGAAGGAAAGTAAACAGCCGTGTGTTGCGCCGCTGTATGCACCGCTCGATACGTCGTTACTCTGTTACCATTTCGTCGAAGAAATTTGATTGCGACAAAGTTAGCGATCGATCGTTTACAGCGAGAACGCTTATTCAATCATCGTCGATAGGGTTTCCGGGTAAACGTCCGCCGCCTGAAAAATCTCACCGTTCCTTCGCGGAAATTCGTTTCTCGCGATCTGGAAATCGCGTAAGCACGTGTGCTTGGACCACGTGTTTCTCTAACGTTGCGAGAGAGAGCTATAACGCGCGGCGCGTTTCATTTTCTTCAGCGTACGTCCTCGCTTTCGTGATAATTAAAATTAATCGAGGAGTATTTCATTTAGTAGTTTAAACGAACCGTGGAATATTCTTATTCATTCTTAATTAAAGATGGCTGCGAGCTTCCGTCGGTAAAAAAGATCGCCGTGATATCAATTAAAATAATTCAATTTAACGATCGAACGCGATGGGACTTAATGACTCCCGAAGGTCGTGACTGCTTCAAAAGTTAGATATCGCGTGGTTTGCGATAGATAACGCGCGGATATCTCTAGCAGGACGGGAATTTGTCTGTCGAAATCTCGAGAGTTTTCGATTAATTTAGAACGGAGTGCAACGACGTTAACACAATCGCGATATACGTGTGCGCACGTACGTACCTAAATAGTTGTGACAAACTCGTCGAAATCGGCGAGAGAATTGAAGCCCGACGAAGTAGATAAGTGGGTCGCGTTCGCGTCGACAACTGATTTCTGAATTCGCTGGCTCTGTTGCCGTCGCGAATCGACGTCGATGAGATCGATGTCAATTAAGCCACGGGCCGTTGATCGCTGGAAACCCCATAAAAGGCAATCTCTTTGCGCGACTGTTCCTCGCGAAATAGCCAACGTACGTCGCTCGACGTTTCTCGCGTTATACCTTTTTGTTGGTGCGTTCGATCGTGGAAAATTGCGATTCGAACGAAACCCTGCGTAAAAAAAAAAAAAAAGCAAGGTTAGAACTGCTTCGGAAACGCCCAAGGTTATCTCGACGCAGCGTTTATTCATTGTCCTCCGAGAATGAAACGCACACCCCGTGATCTACGATCGTAATTCCACGTAGACGTCGAAAGTGAAGGAGAAAAAAAAACGAGAACTGGCCACTCTGAACCAAGATTAGAAGATCGCGCGTGTTGTATAATAGCCACGCGAGCTTAATTCAGGGCCGTAAACGCAGGGGGATTCACGGTGGGCGACGCGATCTATTTCCGTCGACGAGTTGGAAGCAGAAAACGTGAAAGTGTAATGGTTCTCCAAACGATATGCCTAGTTAAAATCACAAGTGGGGCTGGCGAGACGTTTCAATCGAACCGAGAGCAACCGTTGGGAATGAATTCGTTTCCTCCAACGATCGAGCCGTTAACGTCGCTCTTTTGTCGGTTCCACGCGCGTGAACGAAATATATTTTGCGCAACGAAAGATGAACACGGAGGGATGAATTTTCTATTCTTAGCCATTCAACCCGCAAACAAAGTGAGAGGCACGAATCATTCTTCAAGTATACGTTTCGCTGGTCACTGGTTTACATTGTATAATCCGTATTATCTCGAAGAGACGATTACGAAGAACATAATGGGAGATCCGACCCTCTTTCAGAAGATACCGAACGCCGTTGTTTATCGAGACGCGTCGCGTTAACCAACCGCTCGCTCCGTGTCTCGTTCCTCTTATTACCGATTCACGATCGTAAATTCTTGCCCGCGTTTCTCCTCACGATATCTCGCTTATTGTTAGTTCATGCTCTTCCGCATCTCCGGAGGAGCTCTGCACTTTTTTCCTGTAGACGCGATAAGCCTCTTTCGGAATACGAAAAATGTATCTTCGAGCCACACGGAGGTCTCCGCTATCGAGCAGGCTTATCGCTATAGGAAACTTGGCTGGTATTTACAGAGTAACCGATAATTCAGTTACACCTCACTTGGCCCGTTGTGTTCTGGACGCCATGAGTCACGCGCTCTGGTGTGACTCAAGGGACGGAGATCTTGTTTGTCGAAAAAGCGCAGACCTTTTTCGACGCGTTGCCTGGCGCTCGATATCTTTCTTTGACCGTTTTGTCGTCGTCGTCGTCGTCGTCGTCGAACATCACGTGCACCGCCGAAAGAGGCTCTCTCGCGTACAAAGTACGAGACCAGTCGTGCCCATTGCCATGCTAACTCGGCAGATTTCTACATAATCGGTGGACAAACAGAAATTTCTCCCGGCGATTAGATAAAATCGCCCGATAAAGCGCGCATCATTCGGCATGGGAACAGACTGTCAATTACTTCTTCCTATCGGGTGTCGTCGTTCGTACGAATGAAAAGAGAAAGGGGGGGACGACACGAGCGGAACAAGTAGAATCGTTGTAGTTGGAGGGAAACCGATACGATTCGAAGTTAACAGGAACGGTACTATTTTTTTTTTTTTTTCAGGACCGACAGGAAGTCAGGCGCGAGTGGACTGCAAAAAGGAAGCTTCTCGTAGCTGCGTGTTGAGGCATTTCGTGCCCAAAGCCCCTTATCATTCTCCTGTCCGGTGTAGAATTGTTAGACGACTGGACGGAGAACTGATAAGGGCCCGAGGGTCACAGGATCATCGTGGGACTTGTGAGAGAGCTACTCTGGACGCAAGGCTGTGAAACCTGATCGATGAGAAGAATATATCTTTTTTTAAACGTTTCGTAATTTTTAATCGATGTATAACCTATGTATAAAATAAAACTATTCATTGCTTGAATTCATATCTTTGAATTAGTGGAAATGTATAATATAAAATAGACAGAGACATTGTTAGAAAATATTTGGCTTTGTTACAATAAATGAGTACTAAAGGGTTCCCTTTGCATTGTACGTGCATACGTGATTCTCGACTTCGATCACACAACTCTTTCGCGTTCTCTTATGCTACTTAACATAGTTCGTTAATAAATGTTCAGCTATAAAATTAAAAATAAATACTGCAACATTGTGGTAGAGTAAAAACAATTCCCATAGAGGGAGAGAAAGGATCGTCAAATTTCAAGTGTCTATATTAAAAGCATATCGGAGCGTTTGTGTTCTCGGTAAGGCTTGTCTTTTATACTTTTGAGCAAAATTTAGAAATATCCAGTTAAAATCCATTGCTTAGGTTTCATTATTTTTCGATATACTCGGGTCAATCTCATAATTGGGGTTGATTTGAATTACTTGTCTAGTGGGACTCTCGATTTTCTTCGGTAAACTTTGTACTAGAAAAATTTGTTTCGTTTCTTCCTTTTCGGTTAACAACTGTCCAACTCCCATAATCTTTAATGTAGGTCCCGTTTTAATTGAAGGAGTATTAGGAATTGAAAGATTTATATTGCAATCTACTTTCGGAAATATTACAGGATTTTTCGTGGTTGTCAAGGACAACTTTTTCTTCGGCATGATCGGCACCTCCGAAGGCGAGAACGACATCGCTCTTTTCACTCCTGGCACGATCGGAACTGGACTGGCCACCGTGTCTGAATTTACGGTTATTATTTTAGGCGCGAGCACTATACCGTTCTCTGTAATAGAAAGGAGAATGCAAATACACGAATTAAATGAAGAACAATTATTTTCACGCCACTTATTTACCCTTTTGCATCGCCTTTGTAACGGGACAATCTTTATGGGCTAAAAGGAGTGTCTTCAATTTAGCGACCTCTGCTCGTAGAACCTTTATTTCCATTTGTAGTGCTACGTTCGTCTCATTCACGTTAGTGACCGTTCTCTCGAGATGTTGTATCCATGCTTTCCTTTTCGCTCTTGCTCTCATAGAACTAGCACGATTACGTTCCTGCATATCTTTCTTTTTCAAATGATCTTCAACTACTTTATTCCTATTTTCTTTTTTCGAATTATTTGACTCGTTCTTCCCAGGGTTACTATTCGGTTTCTGATTCTGCGAGCCTGCAGCCTTACACAGGGCTTGCTTCAATTTCTGTTAATTATAAGAGAAATATTAGATACCAAATTGAAAGAAAGTAAAAGCGACTTTATTCAAATGTGTTTCAATCCGTACGATGAAGTACCATTCTCGCAATAGATAGCGTAGAAACAGTCGGTTTCTTCGATTCAATCCTCGTATTACATCGTAAAGGAGGTTCGGTTTTTATCACAACGGTTTGCTGTTTCAACGACTGTACATTTGCGCTAATGGAATCGTAAACCGGCATCGCCGATAATTGCATCAATTTCCCATCAGCTGTTTTTAATAATAGCTGCACTTCCTCGCCATTAATCGATCTTTAGAATAATTAAAATTTATGCGTCACGTTTATTGTTTTATAAATTCACAAAAGAATTAGGATAACTAATCGTTTACTCACAATTGGGGGGTAGATGGTTCTTGTAAAATTTTTGTCATGATTGGCGCATGTGATACTTGATCTATAATGTTTTCCGTTAACGTTACGTTTCGTTCGATGGTTAATTTTTCTTTCATTAAATCTTGCTCGTCCGTTTCGGAGAGTTTCACCGTAGTACAAACTTCGGTATCAATGGTAGTTTTATGCTCCACGCTTTTCTCCACAATTGAGATATCTCCACATTCTTGGACCGAGCTCTCCGACAACATTTGATTGCTAGTGGACAGTACGTCAGCTATGTGGGGAAATATGTGTGGCGTATGCAGAGTATCGTCTGTAATTCCAACCTAGAGGAATATTCAGGTGACGGGTCAATTAGAAAGGTATGTAAATTAGTCATTTTCATCAGTTATTTACCTCTGGCACGGTAAGTGTACCAGTGTTTCCGGACTCCACCGCTCTCCTGAAGGTTTCCTCGAAAGGATTTACATTTTGCAAATCCTGGAATAAGCCGACTTCTTCGCAGTTTCTAATAAAGCGAGTCGGCGTAGGTGTTTGGTCTGCTGTGTATTTTACAAAAATGTTCATTATGTCTCTGTCTTTATTTTTGGAGAGAAATTAAATAGTCGAAACTGTTTCAATTAAAATTGATTCTTACCAACAAACCCAGTATTTTTAGAACTTCCAAGATTTAACATCATGTCGTGCCTTTTCTTGTGAACCGATAACTGATCCTCGTTTGTGAAACTCTGTCGTATATTAAGTAAATATTGATATTACATGAGAAATGAATTACCAATCAACAGAAGCAGTTAAATTTACTTTAAACAAAATTAATTCTGCTTGTGACACAAATGTATTTATTAATTACCATATTGCATCCGGACAAAGAGCAAGCAAACATGTTGTCGTTGTCTGTCATTGCTAACTGTTATAGTAAAAGTTTTATACTGTTATTTCACAGGTGGCACAATGCAGAATGAAAACATAGCTGAGAACGTATACGAGATAGCACAATTCCTTGGAAAACCATATTTCTGCAGACACCTTCACGCAGACAACTCATAGTTCTGCTTGGTATTAGCTGTTTAATAACTTCCGAGTTAGAAATTAGAGTAAAAGAAACAAAGAAGTAATTATACATAAGTATTTCGGGAGTATTTTGACACTTTAATTTGGATCAGCTGTTTCTATGTTAAACCAATAGATTATCATCGATTGAACCACGGATGAGGAGTAAAATAGACGCATCATCTTATGGAACTTCGTGCCTTAGGAACTATAGTATCGATTGTGCGAAAAATAAAGGGACCCTGTTATGCCCTCTACGTTTTCGTGCAGTGAATTTAAAAATTACCTACCCTGGTGTCCGACCAGTTTGTGCAGCTTTTGCAGAGATGGCGAAAGAATACAATTTTACCGACTTGCAATTCCATGAATTGGTGCGTTTTCAATAATTAAGGATAAACGTTATATATTGTAAATGAAAGTCGCAAAATAATTAAAAATCTATGAAGCAACGTCTGCTAAACAACAAATAGTATTGCCTCGAGGGTAAATTGTATTCGAGACTAGAGGATTAACTAAACTACGCCTAGATAACTGTAGCTAAATATATGAAGTTTGAGGTTATAAAGTTTAGGAAGTGAGAGTATTTGAAAAACAGAACGTTTAAACTTTTAAATATTTGTAAAATGAACACAATGCTGCAAGTGCAGAGGGGTATTGCGAAATTATTATTGTCGCGTAAGTATTTTTTTATATAACTATATCTATCTATGTCATACTCTGTGCGTATTCCTGTTCCTTTTTAATTAACTTATACCCTTTTTACAGCACTTTACACGCGGATGTCAGTACCGGCAGCTGGAGTTAATTCCTTCGCTCCACCACCTTCTATGGATGGTATTTTATACTAACAATTTGAGTAAAAAAACAATCTGTGAAAATGTTTCAAAGAAATGATTATGTCTTATAGATGTTGAATTTCCTGATCGAAGTAGGCTGAAAGTCTATCCTAAAGTACCTCAATTTCCATCTCATTTGCGCCCCTACAAAACACAGAAAAGGTTAAGATTAATGCGTGGTCCTGAACCATATCACAATACCCTTTTACACAAACAGTACGGCATAATAGTAAGGGAATATATATTACAATTGAAGAGAAATTATTGGTTCGTTTATTTTAGACATGCATTAATCTGTTCAATTTTAGGCAACGAGTGGTGGAAGATTGAGATATGAACATTTTGAAATGATACGTATGATGTTCGTCAGGAAAATAGATTACAATAAAACGTTTACGATCTGGAGAGTGCCTGCTCCTTGGCAACCTATTAGTAAAAAGGTTTTCTTATTAGCATACTTTTATTCTATAACATTAAGTGTTAAACATATAAATACTTAGAATTGCTAATAATAATTTACATTTTGTAGTCTTTGGGGTTACGAATGGGTTGTGGTAAAGGACCTATAAAACATTATGTAACACCTGTGAAAGCAGGACAAGTGATTGTAGAAGTGGGCGGATATATCGAATATTTCGAGGTACCGACACGATTTTATCGCAATATTTCAACAACACGTAATCGGATATTAACATTTTACTTATCACGCCAATATTCGAATTGGTTTTGGTAGGTCAAACACGTCCTGAAAAATGTGGCAAAAAGACTGCCTCTTGACGCCATGGCGGTTACTCAAGAAATAATGGACAAAATGGCAGAGGCCGAGAGAAAATTGCAGGAGGAAAATCAGAATCCCTGGACTTGGAAATATATCATTCAAAACAACATGCTTGGTTGTCACAGATGGATTTCAACGTACGACAAGCAATGGTTCAACAAATATACTTAAATATATCTGCGTATTTATTAATTATGCATAGTTAATAAATATCTTAATATATGAATTGAATCGTTTACTTTATCGATCCAAGGACTTGTCCGTGTTAATTGAAAGGCTGGTTACGGTGAAAGTAACTTACCTGTTTTAATCATAAAGGGTTGGTGAACAGAATTGGAGTAACGCCGATCTGTTACAATTACAATATTTTATATATCTTTGATGACGGTTTGGTGGTAACAACAGGTAAATACTACATATTGTACATTGAGTAGGCGATAGTCGTGTCTTATTGTTTAATTAGCGTATCGGTTACGCCGATGCCGATGGCGATGGCAACGTCCACCACGACGGCAAGCCCAACGATGGGACGAAACGCGCCGAAAACAGCGATAACAACAGCAGTAGCAGCAACAACAACAATCTCAATAACAGTAACAATAACAGCAACGATGATCATGATCGTGATAGAATAAGAACAATCATTATCGCAATACAATAAATACCAGAATAATCGATAAATGCAGAGGAGATGATCTTTGTGTGTCGGCCTTTACGATAAACCTGTGACAGTTACGAGAACGATAAATAGACATTAGCAAGAGCATCGTCGATTATTGCCATCGTCGTCGTGGACGTGCTAGTCATCGCCGTCCTCGTCGCGTTTTGTCACCGTCGCCCTGGATGCCGTCGGCGCCACGTCAATCGTTTCCTATTTTATCCGCATTTATCACACTTAACGTAGATACAGCGACATCGTGTCTGAGGAATGTGTGTGAATGCAGAGTCAGCATTGCGACGATATTCTATTACAATATATGTATATTATATATATATATATATATATATATTTATATATTTATAATATAATCCTCCCTGATCGGTGGGAACTTATCAAAAATAAAAAAAGGAGAAAAGAGAGAGACTGGCAGTTTCGAAAGGCGTCCCACTACAAGCGGGTATCGTTCGCGTTAAACAAAGCTCCTCGAGAGGGAGAGAGTGTCCCGTGATATCGTGAAGTTCGGCGTAGCAGGTTCCATCGAGTGTACTTTCAGCGTGTTACGGGAAATCGGATCGAGGGAGCGAAGTTACCTAGCGAAGCATAATTTCCCCTCCTCGCGAGTTTTCGAACGTGAAAATAAGGAGATGCGTGTGTATGTACAGTGTGTTTTGGCCGTAGCCAGAGCTGGAGCAAATAGTATTCTAAGTAAAAAATAGTAACTGTAAGATCAGTTTGTACGTTGATAGCGCAACGGCAGATCGGGGGCAGTTTTTGTCTCTCTTCAGCGTCACGTTTAAGCGAACATCCAACAGCGTTCGTTTCGCCCGAAACAGCTTCGCAAGCTCACCACTATTTTCTATCGTAAATACTAGATTTGTCCGGCTCTGCGCGGGATCCCACGGTCCCGCGGGATGCTCTGCGGCGAGAACCCCCTGGCGTATGATTAATTTAGGAGTAATTAGCGCTTGTCTCACTCATCGTACTCGATATGATTGATTCGTTTAACGTCCCGCCATCTCGGTGACGAGGAGTCGTCTCTCGGTGCTCCACGAGGGGAAAAGGGAAAGGATTCGTCGCGGGCAGAGCCGCGAAAACGACGCCACTTCACCCCGCCAGACGATTCGAGGATACGTGTAGTCGGGCGAAAGGCAACGTAGATCGCGCTTCGCGTTCGTTAGTATTAATAATTAATGCATTAGTTACGCTATAAGACTAGATTCTCGGCGGGGTATTTTACGTTGCTTCCAATACTCTTTAACCCTTTGCAGCTGAACGAGCAACAACTAAATTTGAAAGTAACAAAGGAATGTTAATTCGGACCGTTATCTTCTTTTTAGTATCGATTAAGAGGTGCCGTAATCGCGCGATATAAAAATATAATTAAAATTTGAAAATAGAAAGCAGAGGAATAAGAGAGATCACATTGGTCGACGTACGTGTAAATAGCAAAGGGTTAACGTGCATGGCCCACGTCGACGCCTCACGACGCTCTAGACGCCGGCACGAGCGTCTCCTCTCTTTTTCTTCTCTGTGCTCATCAGCATTACATCACTATATCCCACGCTTGACATGCTAACACACAACTTACAGATACATACATACTTAGACACGTAGTCCTTAGATATCTATATTAGATAGAGCGATCTTTCAGAGATCCCTGGATTTATAGATCGGATTGCTTCGATCTCCGCACACCTGCTCGGCTGATCGCCCATGTAAGAATGAGTCGTTCGTTTAACTCGCGCCTCGTTCGTACATATATAACCAGGCAACCGTCATGGTTACATAAAAGAAATGAATTCCATTCCATTCCATTCAGTTGAGTTTACAAAGAAAAGTCAGACTTAAAGAAGACTTCTAGGGCGGCGAAGAACAGTTAAAAAAAAATTCCTCGGAGTCCTTCGACTCGGAGCCTTTGCATTACCACCGAGAGGAACGCGAAAAAAATACGCGATGGCGACGTTTCGGGTTAGCAGGGAACAGAGAAGCGAGCGATTGGATTCGCAAGAAGAAATCAACACGGTGCGAAAGAACGAAGGCTATATAAAGGTGTGCGTGTATTTTCATTTCTCGCATCTCTCTCCCCGTTCATTCAGCCTTTCTCTCTCTCGTGCACAGTCATCCTGTTCCAGCCTCTCTTTCTCTCGCGCGTACGAGTGTATATACGTATGTATACTTATATACGAGTGTGGACGAGGACGCGTTCTCTACGATTGTAAACTAACAATGGCACAGATGCGATTGCGCATGCGTTCACGCGAACGAAGCGTGCGCCGCCCCCGTTTGGAGTCGCTCGCGATTGGGGTGGCGCACACGCGGACAATTTGCAGAATCCAATCGTATGGGGGATGGGGGGGATGAACGGTAATTAGAAGCGATACTAGAACAGCGTCGTAGCGGGCCGCCGCGAGGTTCCTCTAGGAGATTAGCGTTTCCCACTTTGGGGCTCGCGAAGCTTCCCGCGATTCGCGCGAGCGAGCGTCCTCCGAGGGAGGAATTCTTTGGGGCGACGTATGCGTTTTTCTCTCTTCCCTTTTCTATGAGGCGTGGGTACGAGTACGCAGCATCAGCGAAGAGCGGCTCGACGAGCGGGTTCGTAGAAAAAAGTAGGAGGATCGTAACAAGCGGGAAACGCTGATAGGTAGAAAGGCGCGCGCGGCTCGCAGTCGCGTGTCCGCTCGGTTCCGTCGAGCGATTAGATATGCGCGTTAGGTATGCTCTACGCGGCTTACGCCATACAAATGTAACCTTCGTTTATCCGTTACGGTCCATAATTAACATGCGCTAGATCGCAGTATATATATATAATATATATATGTACACAGTCTTACAAAGCAAAAATTTACAAACATTACGACGTACGGACGATCGAATAAATATTACGTCTGCTCCGGCGTGGATCGAGAAAGTAAATGGCCCTGTCTACCCGATATCGTTCGTCCCAACATCGATCTCGGCCCCGCGGCTGGAATTTACGGTCGCGGCGGGCGACTCGTCGAGCGACTGTTTAAAAATAAAAATTAAAGGGGCAAGGTACAGAGCGACAAAACCTCGAGGGCGGAGAAGAACAGCGGGGGAAGCTTTATCTCTCCGTTAGGAACCGACGATGGATAGAGGGGGATGGATGAACACAAAAGCTGCGGAAAGACGAATAAAGAGGACAAGCTATTCGTGCTTGGACGTGGCTATCGAAGTCGAGGATCGATTTCGAGACAAAGGAGTTCGTTTTTGTCCGGCCACTTGTTTTTTTTCTTTTTCTTCTTTTTTCTTTTTTTTGGTGAATGCCTTGTCGCGTGGCAGGAACGGGAGCCGAGGGCTCGTTCGATCGCCACGGGAGAAGGGCTTGAGCGAGAGATCGATAATGCACGGAAGCAGAAGCGGAAGCGAGGATCGGCGGCGGTCGATCGATCGTCGAGGAAAGAGAAAGAAAGCTTGGACGAATCGAGCGCGCGATCTACCTACCCCGCCCCGGCCACCGGCGATCACACCATTAAAGCCTCTGCGTGTATCCATGTGTGTGTGTGCGCGCGTGTGTGTGCATGTATGTATGTATTTCAACGTTTATGTAATATTCAGAGAAGTCGCGTGCCGCGTTTTGTATTTCTTTACGTATGCACTTGTGTGTCCGTATGTCTGTGTGTGTGTGTGTGTGTGTGTCTCGTGTCCATGCGTTTGCGCGATACTCTTGATGTGCTGCTAGGAAGCTGACTAGATTATAGCCTAGAATACGAAACGTCCGGAGGGTCGTTCGAACGCGATCAGAACGAGCACGGCCAATCTTGTTTCTTCTCCATTAACGAACTTGTGCTACGCGGCGAGAAAGGAAGCGGAGAACGGAGGAGGCCGGGCTCGTCCGCGTGGCACCCGTCTCAACGAGGTTTCCGGGGTTTCGTATCGACCTTGACTACTCGGCCTTCTTCAAGGCCGAACGCCTTCACCTAGGCGTTCGACTCCTTCAGGTTGTCGAAGTACTGCATGATCTGGTTGTAGTCCATGCCCAGGTTCAGGTCGTCCAACGCCACCGACTCCTCTTGCTCGTGCGACGACGACGCGGATGACGAGGAGGAGGTCGAGGAGGAGGAGGACGCGGACGAGGACGGGGACGAGTTAGGCGGTGACGAGGACGATGAGGCCACGGTCGGGGTGGACACGTTCATCGACGAGGCGACCGCGTTCGTTGAGAACGACGAGAACATTGGATTACCGACGATCGTCGCCCTCTTCACCTCCCTGGCTCTCGCCTCTTTCGAATGCCTGTTGTCATCGTGATTCACTAGCTCCACGAACTCCTCTTCCTCCGCGTCGTTTTCTTTCGGACTACCTACTCTAGCTTTACCGTGTGGCTTGATATGATGAATCTGCTTGCTGTGCCGCTGGTTGTTCCCGTGATGGTTGTTGCCCGCGCTGCTGCTCGATGCCCTGTGGCGATGCTTCCTGGGCGTTTCCGGCAGCCGCACGATCACCCCTGTATTCCTGTGCGGCGGCACGGGCGGTTTGTAGTCCTCGTTCCCGTTGTTGTTGTTGTTGTTGTTGTTGTTGTTGATGGCTACCGCGGCGACAGGGACAGCCGGTGTGGTCGTCGAAGCTATCGCCGATGCTACGGGTACCGCGTGCGGCGGTAAGGGTGGCGGAATGTCGTCGTTGCTACGGTTGGACAATGGATTACTTTCCACTCGAAGGTCCGAGAAGATCTTTAAACTTTAACGAGAGCGCTAACTCTTATGCACGCGTAGAACAACAACGGGGGATAATTACTCGTTTCGCGTAGTGGAAACAGTGGACGTAACCATGGACCCTGGAGTGGTAGCCGTGGTCGCGGTCACCACAGCCAATGGCTTCGTCGCGGACTTGGCCACGAAACTGTTTCGCTGCAGTTTGTCCCGCTTGCAGTAAGTCGTCGAATCGACCGGCCCAGTTCCATTGCCACGCTGTCCCGCCGATGGTAGCTCGATGTGGTTCGGGTTGTCGAAGCAAGTTGCCAGCTCGGCCGCTTCCGCCTCGTTCTCACCAGCCAAAGGGTTACTCGTTACTCTCACCTGAAACGGATTCCAGTTTTCAACAGTCGCGAGACGCTCGACGCGATCCATTACGGGAAATATTCGCGACGCAAGCGTGCGTACCTGTTGAGGTCCACAGGCGGCCCTTTCAAGGGTGGCTCTGCCCAGCCAGACCCAATCGTGCGCGTTCGTGGTGGACTCTCTGGGAGGTCTCCTTCCCGACGCCAGCTGGTTGGCCGCCGCTCTGGCCCTGGCCGCTCCAGACAGAACCGGAAGCGCCGACCCGGCTAACGGCGAGTCCGGCAGCTGAGGCTTGAACTTGCTCGCGTAGACCACGCAGGAGACGACGAAGACGACGATGGCGAAACAGAAGGCCGCCAGTAGGACGTACATCCCGATCTCGAGTGCGCTCATGCGTGCTCCACCGTGGTGCCGTATCCCGACGCCGCCCATACCTCCTGAAGACATGCCATTAGCTATAGCCGTGCGGTGCTGCGGTGCCTGCACCAAAGGTTCGTGCTCGTGCTCGTGCTTGTGCCCGTTCTCGTCTTTCAGCGGAAACCCTTTGCACAAAAAACAAAGAGACAGAAAGAGAGAGGAGAAGAGTGAGAAACGGTGATGTTGCAGACAGAGAACGCGACGGCTCGCGGTTTAGCTACGTTATCCTGCCGCACGACCAGCGACGCGTACGCTGCGCGACATGCACGGGGAAGATTGCGCTCGCTGACGGATAAAACAGTTCCTTTTTCATTTTAATCCCATCAGTCCGCTGGAGAATATAAAGAGGAAGCGTTCCAATAACGGAACGGGCTGATGAATTGTGGCAGCGCGACAAGCGATGAGCGACAAGCGAGAAATTTAAACGGTTACTAAACAGAAGCGTGACCCGCACGAGGTAACGTAATATAAGCCATGCTACCCAAAATATGCATCGCAATAACATTCCTTTGAACGTAGAGAGTGCAAGACGAAAGGGGAAAGAGAGAAAGTGGTACAGAACAGTGCAGCGAAGGAGAACAGGGTCTATTTACCGATGAGAATGTCGTGCAAGTCAGAAGCCGTCTCTCCCCTGCCGATCTTCTTCTCCCTGTGATGCTGAGAGCCAACCGTCCCGCCTCCGTCGTTCTGCACGAACTCGGGTCGATTCGGAAGATCGCTCGAAGCGAAATCCACCTCGACGTTGGCTGAGGCGCTGGCGAGGGCAGCCGCGGTGGACCTCTGGGACCCTTTGCCAGACCTCTTACTGGTCAGACGACACGCGTCGGCCAGTTGCAGGGTGACTCGTAGCAAATCGCCTCGTCCTTCGCCGACCGCGATCACTCGGGGATGATGAGAGGCGACCATCGGGGCGAACGCCACCACCTCTGGGTCCAGGCTCTCCACCAGCAAATGGTAGTCGCTGACTGCGATCTCTCTCAGCGGTGTTCTCGTCCCGTCCGAGAATTCCACGTCTATGTCCAATAAACCCTCCTACGTGCGATGCGAGACATTGCGTATAAACGACCATTGGCGATGCTCGCGGTGGATTCGTTTAGCTTTGCAATTTGATCGCTTAAAAATTGTTCACGCAAGAGAAACATGTACCTCACCTGATATTGAGCGGTCAGCTTCCTGGTAACCGATGTCTCCGCCACGTAACCGTTCTCTATAGCGGTATCCGGACTGATAGTGAGCTGCAAGCCAGACACCACTCTGACGGATAACCTAACGATCGCCACTCGATCGTTACCGACGCGCACTTCTTTGGCGCCGATTACTTTGCTCGTAATCGGAGAGAGGACCTGCACTTCCGTCCTGCCCACACCGCGGCCTTGAACGATCCTTCCCTGCAACAGGGTCGCGATCCTAGGGTCGGAGACCCTGAGCATTCCTACCACTAAGTCGGTCACGCGTAACCAGGTACGACGATTGACGAAATAGGAGACCCTTCCGGAGTCGTGATCGGTGGCCAGGAATTTCGCGTGCACCTCGACCGGACTCTGCTGGAACCGGAGCCTGCAGTTGGTCGAAGACCCTCTGTCGATCGAATTGATCGTGTCCCATCCGTTGTCGTTCCCTCGGAACCTCTCCTCTTGCTCGTCCTCCTCCAGAATCACGTCCGCGTCCTCGACGTCCATCGAGGTGTCCTCCAGCTCCGTGGCGCTCCTCTTCTTGGTCTTCGCGCCGGAATCGTTCGATCGCGGGTTCGTGGCGTTCAAGCTGCGTTTGCTCTTGGTACCAGACGCGTGCTCCTCGGGAACCTTCCATCCCTTGATCTGGCTCAGTCTGGTGTCGCCCACGGTTATCTCCAAGGGAAACTCCGGCATCCACACCGTGAATTTAGCCAGGCCCGTGTAGGTGCCGTACGTGACGACGACGGACGCGTTGCTGGAGCCTCGAATCTCCGTGCCGTCCACGTACACGCTGCTACAGGACGACGATACCTGCACGATGCGATCGTGTAAAAAATAAGAACGATTCTTTTGTTCCTCCACGACGATCGTCGTTAAACAGCTTCCAAAGCCTACCTTGAGCACGCTCTCGTCCTCGGATTTACAGGAGGATTGCAGCGTAACGTCGGCCACGGATCCAGCCTGGCTGACGACAAAGACCTTCATCCCCTGGGACACTTGGCGGCCTGTCAACACCGCGGTGTTCATCACCTCCCAGTTCTGCGAGGCAAACGAACTCGATTAAAGCGTCGTCTTCGCGCGAGAGTTTCTACGCGGAGCTCGTTAAAGCGTTCCGGCAACTCCATTTAAGAAAAGTCGCCTGGCCTCGATTTATGGGGGAGCGATTGTCCGCTGGAAGCTTTCGTTTCGTCCGCTCCCGGGCGAAAAGTTTCGGCGAACGCTCGCACCGGAGGCGGGCGAAGGCTTTTAAAGGGCATCCGCGAGGATAAGCTCGAGCGAGGCAGTCGTCGCTCGAGCGTTTTTCGCAGCCACGGACGCGGCAGCGGCGCATCGAGAAACCGGCTACGAGAAGAGTTATTCTACGCGCGGCGTCCACACCGGGCCTCGTTAGCCTGTGTGCGCGTGTGTACATTGCACGGTGGACAGCTCGTGGAAAGGGTCGCAAGCGGGGGGGCGAGTCCGTGGCACGGAGAAGCCATTTCCAAGTTGGCTTCCGTACGGTCTGCCCTTTGGAAGGAACATCAAACGACTCGGATATTGCAGCGAGGGAATTTAAATCTCTGACCCCGAGCGGCTCTCTATCCGTCCACCTACACCCGCTTATCTCCTCCTCTCCGCGTGATACATAGTACATGCAGCCGCCTATGTATCCCTTTGGACCCCGGCTACGGTGCCTCTGGCATCGATGAGCTCGATCTTGGACGAGCAGAAAAAAGCTCGTCGAACGCTGGGGCTACGACACCAGCGGTGGCGCGGCGGACATTTTCCAGCTCCTTAAAATGTTCCCCGCGGCTCGTACCAGCTCGTTCGATTCCCTTCAAAGACGTTCGAGAGCACAGACGTTCTCTCTGGCTCCGTTTCCCTTTCGTTCCGCTTAATATCCGAGATTTCAGTCCGCCTCGTTCGTTCGAGGTTCAACTGCAACGGACACGGTGGATGAAACGAAGAGGGCACACGCCAATTATTAAAGCGTTCCGCGATTAGTCAGAGCACGAAAGAAGAGTCTGCCTCTCCGTTTCAGCGAATTCTATCCGCCAGCTAGCGCGCGTTTCCTCGCGGCTCCGCGATGGAGCGCGAGAGCTGCGTCTAAAACAAACATCGAGCAGCTGCCTGGCACGGACCGAACCCGAGTTCGGAGGAACTGGCGCGTGCTTCTTCCGGCGAGTCGGGTAGTTGGTCGGCTTCGAGCTACCGAACTTTATCGGCAATCTCTGATCTACTTAGCCTGGTTTCGATGCCGCGTACGTACGCGAGAATTTAGCTATGCATTATCGAGGGCTGTTGCTCTTCGTCAAAGGGCTCGTGCCCTGGCTATGGAGTGGACCTCGCCACCGAGCCCAGACCCGCTTTTCTTATCCTCTTGGCCTAGATACTCGCGTCGAGAGACGGCTGGCGCCATCGACTTCCGCCAAAATATTTTCCTCCCGCTGATTAAACCGGTATAGACGGGGATTCGCGTCCGTTAACGACGAGACGGGAGCCGCATCCATCCGCTTGGATGTCGGCGTTAAGCCGGACCAGGATACCTCTTCGAGGCAAACGGCGAGCAGCTAGGAACGGTCGAGGTCCGGGGGGAGGTGTTTCTCTTAATTAAAAACTTGCTCATCCCCCCTGGTCGGTGGAGGAAAGCAACGGCAATTAGAAGCGCGGATAATCAAGAAGCGGCGAACTTCCTCGACTGGCCGGCTCGCAGCGAGCTTTCGAACGAATATGTTAGCGAGTCAACGGGCTAATTAATCAATTAGACCAGCTGCCGCGCTCGAGCCCCCCCCCCCCCCCTCGCCTGATTGTCGTGTACACAGCGTTCCCGAGGCTGACCGATTTCGCGTTCGCTCGTCGATTCGCCGGCTCCGCGACGATCCGAGCAGGAACCCGGGGGTGCCACTAGCGAAATCAATTAACCCCGCGCACGGGGTTGGCATTCGAAATCTCGCCGAAAGAACTCTCGGATAAATTTCTCCGAAACGCCGTATCATCGCCAGCCGAGCGACGATAAGAACAGCTCGAGGAGCTGTTGGAACTCGGTGCTTTATCTCGCGGAAAAACGACGCCGCGTAACCTTTCGCCCAAACTGGCCTCGACCGAACGATGGCGTCTTTTTGCGCGGTCGTAGAACCTGTCCGCGACCTCGGTTATTAGTTTATCAACGGCGAAGAATGGAAACCCAGCGACTAAATCACGAGCAAGTTTCGCGACGTTCCCACGGAGGGCAAGAAGCCGAAACTTCTCGTCTCTCGTTACGGTTCCTCGCTGTCCTCGTCGTCTCGGGTGCGAGCGCGCCACCCTTCCGCCGTGGTCGGCAACCCCCTTTCATCCAGGCCGGAAGCCGCGGCGGGTTTCAAGTTTGGCGAAAAGGATTGGCCGCGAGGCCGTACGCCACGTACGCTCGTATCGATCCCCACTTTTGCCGGCGGTTATCGGGCAAGTTAGCGGATTCTTTTTCGAGAGATTTCGCTGGGGGGCGCGCGCGTGGGAGGACAGAGGAGAGCGTTCGCTGGCCTGAAAATCGTGTCGAGTTCGCCTAGTGGCGATATTGCCTGGCGTACAACCGCTCGTCCAACCCTGCGCCACGCGGCCCCACACCCTCGCAGCCTCCACTTTTCCGCCGTCACCTGCTGCTGTCTTCCATTTTCGAGAGGACGCGGGGATTCGCCGCAGCCGAATTCCTGATGCACGTTCGTGGCGCAGTTGGCGGGAATGAAAATCGTCGAACACGTATCCGATGGAGCGGCTCGAACAGCCGTTCGAAATGGCACCCGAGTCGCTTCCTTTATCGCCATCGTTCTACGGACTCGAGCCGAGCGTATCGAACCGCAAACATAACTTTCGATGTCCTCGCGCTAACGGCTGGAAGAAAGTGGCTTCGAGGGCTGACAGCGTGGGACATTCGAAGAGGAGCGTCGAACGTGGCCGCCGTTATTATGGGAAACGCGTGAACCTCGTCGATATTTCCCTTACCATTTCCCTTATTATACGTTATCCTTGAAATTCATTGGGACACTTCGATATCGTCTACGCGTGAACAATTTCTCGTCGTTTCGTTCGCGAACGCGAACACGCGCGTGTACGATCGATGAAAAGCAGCGCGAACAGCGCTCGATTTCTCTCGCATCGGTAAAGGAAGGTATACAAAATCTTTGCGCGCGTCACCGGTTTCGAGGGACGGTTAAAATCCGGGGGCATTCTATCGTTTTGCGCGTTTGCTGAATAAACGGACGTTCGCATCTGGACGCCGTTTACGGGCACTGATACACGTTTCGTCCGTTAAAAAATTTCATCCTCTCCGAAGTCGAGGCTTTTTTATCTAGTTTCGAGTTTATCCAGTATCCAGAAGAGGCGAGAATACACAAAAACCGTATCTCGAGCAATGCCAGGCGACATTCGCTATCTCTCTGTGTTATCGAGGAGAGTACACGTTAGGAAGATAAACTCTGCGGTCGGGGCTCACCTTAGAAATGGGCAACACGGCCTGTATGCTGTCCTTCTGTATCTCGAGGCGGACCTGGAGCTTCCGCCTCTCGGCGTGATGATGATGGTGATGTTGCATCTGTCGCTGCTGCAATCTCTGCTGCAGCTGATCCATCCCATTTAGCTGAGAGCCGTTGTCGAAAGCGTAACGCACGCTCCAAACGATTCGACCGCCGTCCCAATTCCCGCCCAGCCCGTCCTCGCTCGCCTCCAGGAGCATCGTCAGGATTTCCTCCGCCGACCTGGAAATTACGAACACGCGTTCCCCGCTGACTGATCACGATCGTTACCCGTGGCTAATTATAGCGGCGAGATTCGTCGCGTGGCGCCTACGATCGGCAAACGAGCTCCCATTCCGCCGTGTCTCGGGGCGCAGCTTCGAGCACAGAGCGGCTATTTAGAGAACCGATTCCAGCGACGATTAAAATTGTAACGGACGAATTCTTTCGCGAGCGTTCCTCGAATTTTCCACCTCGATCGACGATCCCGTGCGCCCGCTTTCGCGATCCCCGCGATACGCGAAATTCCTTCGAGGCGTACCCGCGAGCAGGACACTTCGCGGAGTCCTCGAAACTGGGGGTGGCGCGGCTCGAGAGGAAAGTTTCGAGCGAACGAGAGAGAAACGTCCAAGTTTAACTACCGAAACAGCCTCAGCTGGAGAACTGGAACGTGGCGAAATGCATCGCGACGTTAAAGCGTCGTCGTAGCCGGTGCTCGTCGAGCACCGCGAGGCTAACGAGGATTTCGTTCGACCGTCCAGCGCAGACGAGGGTTAGTTCGTAGTTACGAGGCGTAGGTGTTACGAAAACCAGAGAAGGGCAACAGCGGTCGCGTTACAAAATCGCGACCGTGCCCCAGCTCTCGTCGAACACGTATTAACGACCGCTCGCAAGTCCTTGTCCGACCGTGAAACAGAGGGATCACCGATGGAAACAGACGGTTATTACCAGCCAAGAGGATTTACGAGTCGGAATAACCGTGTTCCACGTCGGTTAGCAAATTGGAGCCTCGTCGAGACCTGTCGTCCGCCACCGTCCAGACGCTTCGTGGCTTTCAAAGGTTGCGAAATCGCGAGGAAAATCGGTCTCGACGCTGTATCTGACACGTAAAAATCTGACAACTTCGAAAACAACGAGCAGGAAAATGATTCCGCGCACGTGTCCTTTATTTACGCTACGATTTTCCTCCTCGAGTCTTTTTTATTACGCTCTCGTTCGATGAAAAGTAAACACCGTTGGTTCGCGGATAAAGTCGCGAGATCGAGAGGAGCTCGCGCGGAGGGGCGGCGGACGAAATGAAACAGGAAAATCGCTGGACGATCGTTGTTCGATTTATCGATTCAATTTTTTTTTTTTTTCCATCGACGGGAATTGAAATTGGAATTACCCACTGTCGCGATAACGGAGAGGAGAGAACGGTTCGCGGAAGAAGGAATCGGCGATGGTGGACGGGGGGAGGGGAGGTTTAATTCGAGGCAACGATAGCAAGGTCTTTAGGAGCAACGTTTTATCGAGAGCATAGGTCTTGGCGTTGCGCGTTTTGCGCTTCCACGATCGATGATCCGAGACCACGACGGTAAACTGTTGATCTCGTGGAAACCGCGGGTACGTAGGAACGGTTTCAGGGGCGTGGCGGAGGAAGGGAGGATCAAATCGGAGCATCGCAGGGTTAGCAGCGATAACGACGTCTAATACGGCAGTGATACTCAGCTTTTACTTTTTCCGCGAGACGAATGCGAGGAGAACCGTAATTTTCCACATTTTCCGGCATCGCTGCCAGTAAATACGATAGCGGCGATCTTCGTCCCGTAAAATGCTTTTCTAGCATCCTCGTACATCCACAACGAAGCGTTTATATTGTATAACCGTTCGTGATCTTCGAGCTTGTACTTCCAGTAATCATTGCTTTTTATAAATACAGCTGTCGCAGCGAACGAGAGAGAGAGATACGTTAGGCAACAATTCGTTAACAAACAAACAGAAATAACAATCGCGTGTCCCGAGCGTCGAACGATGTCACGTGACCTCGACTGTTATCCGACGATTTTTCTCCTATGGCGTCGTTCGTTCCTGCGCCCTGTTACCTTTCGAGAATAACCTTTTCGAGCATTCGGGCAACGTTCGTTATCCGACTCGTTCGAAAAGTTGTCGACGAGCGATCGCGCGGAATACAAAAGACATTTATCTGCGCATTGTGTGAATCGCCACAAGAAACGGGCATTAAAGATTCATTCAAGGACGCGAGCCAATCCTGGACCTCGGACTACATCATCCTCGATAATCTAATCGCGGCCTGTCTCGCGGTCCATCAACATCCTCGCCATTATGAGTACCACTGCGTTCTTCGATTCGCGCATTTTTTTTTGTCCATCGATTGCGCCGCTATCGAGCGGCTGTCAGCTATATAAAACCGCGAGCCAGCCGAGCAGAGTAATTCGACATCGTGAACCGCGCCGGTGTAATTGTAATTGCGATCTCAACATGCGTACAATCGTATTGGCGATAGTCGTCGCGGTGTCCGTCGCGCTGCTCTCGACGGCCCTGATCGAGGCGCAGCCGCTGGCCCAGGAAGAACTGCTCTCGTCCATGATGCAGCAGGACGAACCGCAAGCCAAGGACTCGGCCAGCAAGGAAGACACCAGCGAGGAGACGAAGAACCATGGGAAAGCCAAGAGGGAGGCTGCCGTGTACCTGACGCAAGGAGGAGGCCCGTACTCGCCGAACAGCATCAGAGTCATGTCGAGGAAGGAGTATCGCAATCTTCCCAACGGGAACATCGCTGTCGAGAAGTCGTACTACTTCATGAACGGGACGAAGGTGCCGCCAAGCATGATGGAGGGCACGGTCATCTTGGATTCGTCCAGCCAGGAGTCCAGCAGCGAGGAGAGAGTAATGAGAGTAATAGGCAAGAGGGAAGCAGACCCCCAAGGCATGATGAAGCAAGCGAATCCTGGAATGTACGGGTATCCAGGCAGGTTAGGCGGCGGAGGCATAATCGTGGATTCGTCCAGTCAGGGAGTCAGCAGCAGCGAGGAGAGGCGGGCGATGTGGCTGAGGGGGAAGAGAGAGGTCGAGGAACCCCTCGAGGAGTTGGAGGAACCGGAAGCCCTCGTGAGGTTGGAGCGGTCGCCGAAGAAGAAGGGGCACGGCAGCAGCAGTAGTCTGTATTCGCAGTTATACGGAAACTAATTCGACACCGACGAATACCGGACGAAGAAAACCGTTCTTCGCTGTTCGATCTTCTGTTCGTCATTCGTTCGATTTGTACGTTCGCTGCGAGAGAAACTGACGGCGCGCAGTGATTCGGAAAGCGTAGTTTCGTGACTAAACTGCAAGATATCTTTAAGCCGATTATTTTAAACGATTATGTTTTATAATAAAGTTCGTTCGCACGAAATATCACGCCCGAGAAAGGCGCAATTGTTCTACGCAAAGGAACCTTTACCAGTAAAAATTAAAACCTCGTAAATAAAGTTGGATAAAACATTTGCCCCCCCGTATAAAGAATTCTCGCTGTGACACACGTTGCGGAGATCTCCCGTCTTTGAAGTAGTTCGTACTTGTCTAGAGAATAAGAACGTTTAATCCTTTCCGGACGGTATCGCTCGATACGGTGAGAAAGTGAAACGTATTTATTAAGAAACTTTCGACGTTATTATATATAAAATCTTTTAAATAATTATAAATACGAAATAATAATTAAACTGCACGTATAATGCAAGAAAATAAATAAAATGAAAATATACATAATAAAATACAGATTAAAATAAGCAATTAAATGAAACTTTTTAATACAAGCGACGTTTCTCTTCGTATACTCGATCCACGGCTAATGCAACACGGAACAAATATTCTATAAGAAGACAAATGTCTAATGTTTAAAAAAATTAATACCAACGATAGATAAGATTCATGCAACATCTCAATTCCTTCCGAACTATTATTCCAACAGCTATTTCTGTCGTCTGTTTACTAAAATTCATACAGATTTGACGTATGCAGCTCTTAAAAATTATCCAAGCTTAATTATAAACCCGTATTCCGACGCTCCGATACGATCAATTGAAACAAATAGTTTTAACTATTTTACAAATTTTAAACAAATTTTAAACAATTTTTAACAAATTTTTCTTTCCAAAATCTTTAATTTTGTCAACAGATTGTTATCTCCGATCGCAAAGTTATCTAAACTGAATTGTGGATCGTTGAAAGGTTCCTAATCTGAAATGTGACGACTGAAGAATCGAACTTTAGCCACGAAATGTCGCTTTCCGCTCTTCGTCCGATCGCTTCGCCAATTTCGATCGCTTCGCTCGATTGGTAATACGAGACTAATTGTAATAAAAGCAAACAGTTGTCGTAGCTTAATCCGCGAGATCGGTCGCGAGGCGCAAAGTTAGCGTCGATAGGACGGAATTATTGGCTGGGAATTTACTTCGTTGCTCACGAATGACGATTCGTTTCAGTGACGAACAAGATCGATTTATTGGTTGGTATTCATACGATCGATTAAATCGAAGTTTTGTCCAACACAGGTAGCAGCAGCAGCAGTAGCAGTAGCAGCAGCAGCAGCAGCAGCAGCAGCAGTTCCTCCAGCGACGACGACGACGACAAGAAAAAGTCGAGGAAGAAGAACAGGTGCGACGACGACAGCAACGACACGGACAGCGACGATAGCGACGACTGCAAGAAACGAAAGTCGAAGAAAAAGGACGACTCCGACGACAGCAACGACACGGACAGCGACGACGACGACGACTGCAAGAAACGAAAATCGAAGAAAAAGGACGACTCCGACGACAGCAACGACACGGACAGCGACGATAGCGACGACTGCAAGAAGCGAAAGTCGAAGAAAAAGGACGACTCCGACGACAGCGACGACGATGACGATGATTGCAAAAAGCACAAGAGATCGAGAAGACGAGCCAATTGCGACGAAGGGAACGGGAGGAAGTACAAGCGCGACATTCTCGATCCGCGGAACTTCGTGCTTCGACAAGCGGCCGAGTCAGCGGTTTCTCTAGCGTAGAAGTCAATTTTCGTACTCCACTTAGGACACGGGGAAGACGCCGAGGTGAAAGTGGTTCAGAGGCGAAGAAGATGCGCCCGAATACCAGCAGCCTTAACGCGCGCGAGCGCCTTGAACGCGAATTCTCCTTATCATACACTGCCTCGTAGATAGCGGCGAATTAGCCAAGTAGAATTTGCCATGTTAGAACGACGTTGTTTCGTCATAGATAATTATCAACTGTAAACACTCGTCTAACCGTTGCACGAGTCTACGGGTTCGATTCGTGCGCGTAGTTTTACCAACAGCTATCTGTTCGTATAATTACTCTAATAAAGTCGAGTAAAATCGCACGCGTTTTACAATTAATTATCCCGTCGAAACGGTCGCGCGCTCGTACACGGTGCGCGTGGTAGGGGAGGTGATAAAAATCGTCTCGCAAAAATCGTGACGTACTTACGCGCTTGGTACTCTCGAGGCGTTCTCCTTTCGCCTCGCCGTGAACGTGGCGATCGTGTTCTTCGCGTTTATCTTGCTATCTACGATCCAGTCGGGATTGCTGGACGAGGCGTCCAAGATTTTCACGCCGGACTTCACCCTGGCCCTGTAACACAGATCGCACTCTTTATCATCGAGGCCCGCGATATCGGCCGCGGGAGTAATCCGATTGCACTGTTGGCGCTGTCCGGCCGCGCGAGTCGAAGACGATAAATTATTCAAGGAGCACGGTCGGTCGGCGAATCCGCTCGGTTAGAACGAAATCCGTGTGCAACCAGCGAGTCCCGTCGCGCAAACAAACGGTCGACTGAAAATCGCTCTGAAAGCGACAAAGTAAACGCGCGCGCGCGTTCCCCGGTTACGCTCTCGAAATCGTGGGAGGGGGAAAAAAAAGGGAGAGGAAAGGGGGTGAAAAAAAAAAGAAAGTGGGACGATTAAAAGAGAGTGGAGAAGGAGGAAGAAACGCGATCGAGAGGGCAGACGGTAAACGGCGCGGCAACGAAAATAGAAGAGGCGGCGGCGGAAGAGGGAAGCGTTCGAACGCGGAAGAGACGCGAACGGGTTCAAGGGTGAAATCATTCTCCGACGCTACTTTTTTCCAATAAACGTGCGCGCGAGCGAGTCGCGCGCGATCGATGCACGGCCCCGGCAATTATCGGCTCAACTCCTTGGAATAATGCGCCGGACCGGGCACACCTCGTCGACTTTTCCAGCCCCTCGGTTCTTTCAATTATCCACGCCGCCTGCGAGCGAAGCGTCGCCTCCTTCGTGCGTATCGGATTTCCGTTCGATCGCGCCTGGATCGTTGCTCCTAACGCGGCACAGTTTCAGTATCGTTACGCGGCCAGCAACGATGCGCGAATCCCAACGATCTTAGCTGCCGACAATCGAGCGAACAGAGCCATTGTGTACGCGCGATAAACCCCGCCGCGACGTGATTAAGTGAAACTCGCTCAACAAGGGCTGTTCTCCGCTTTCACGCGTCGCGTTCTACGAGGACCGTGTCGCGAGAGGGTGGAGCGTGCGAGGACCTTCGCAGCAGTTCGAAACGTCCTCGCGGTGACGTTCGACGATAGAGTTTTTCTCGACGTGCGCGCTCGACGCGATTCATCCCCCTCGACGCCCCCTCGACAGCCCCGCGCGCGCCTGATCCTTTCGATTACAAAGTACCAGATTGAAAATTGAATTTACTCGAGCACGATGAAATATGGTCGACGAAGGCAGCTGTACACGGGAGCGGATTCCGTTCGGACAAATCGTCCTCCTTCGACGCGCGCCTCCGCGTCGCGCTTTTTTCACCCCCGCTGCGAGGCTCTCTCGCGCGCGACGTCGATCAACCACTCGACGTACCGTCTGGCGAACGCGAGGCAACGAACGTCTGCTAGGAAATCGCGCGGGCGCGCCCTTCCCGCGTGTTCCGCCGGTGCGGAAAATATTTTTTGCCCGTCCGATTCGATTACACGTCGAGGACCATCCCCTGCAGAGGCGAGACCGTGACGCGATAACAAAGATATATCGAGCGCGGCGTTGGCGAATATCGATGATGGAAGAGAATCTGGGCTGGAGAGGGAATTCGCTAAAAATTAATCAAACAGATTGCGATCGTTCGGGAAAAGAGCGAGCGCGTTGCTCTGCTCGAGCATCGAGCAATGGCGACGCTCCCCTCGCGCGGGTTTCAACGAAATATTCTCGCGACGCGGATTGTAACGGGTATCGCGTGTCAAAAGATACTCCGTGTTCGACCCGGGAAGAGCAGAAACGCGGGATTCGTACGCTCGATGGTCGTCGCGTCGCGGTTTCCTGCGGAGGATCGCAATTTAAACGATCGGCACCGGAGGAGGCTGTCGACGCGCTCGATGGGACGCGATATCGAGACGGTTAGTAATGAGAAATGTGTGTAACTGCATCGAAAGCGTGGGCGGGGGTGTGTAATTAAAATGCGCCGAAAACGCGGATTAACGCGCGGCAGCGAACCGGTCCGCTAATGCGTTTTAATTAGAAGGGCGACGTGGCGGTTCGCGTGCACTATCCGCCTAATCCTCCGCGTCGAGGGTGGAAAAAAAAAATTAATCCCCCTTCGTAATTAAACGCGAGAAACGACCAGGCGCGTCAAAGGGTCGCGTCCATCCGTGGATCTTCTTCGTCCCACCCACGCGTGTCTAACGTGTTTTTCAACCGGATACGCGAACGAGGAAGCTTCCGTTCGCTCGCGACTCGTTCGAACGACGCGCGCGTAAAGCGACACCGATGAAAACGAAATTCAGGCGAAGGATAAGCAACACCGCAAGGGAAAACGAGGGGGGAAAAAAGCTGGGGCGACACTCGAAAGGACATTTTCCCGGCGTCGCGACGCCGCATCGGCTCGCCTACGCGCTCTTTCCGAGTCTTTGCTCCCGAGAATTCACGCTCCAGTTACGTGACCGGGTCACGGGGTCGGCGTTACGTGGAAGTTACGATGCACGAGGATGGCTGCCCGTCTACTCGACGCCATGCCAGATAGATATCTGCTACAGCGCTCCTCTCCTCTCGTTGTGGACCGCGGTACCGATCGAGCGTCGGCCTGCGTCGTTCGCGGTTCGCCCGCGGAGGCTTTCGCGGACGAAAAAAGGAAGCAGACTCTACGCGATCCTCGTTTGAAATGGAAATAGTCAGAGGGGTAGCAAGTTTTTACGAACGCGACGGAAATTGCCGCGGGGGTGGTATTTTACGCGATCCGCCGTTTCTTTCTCTCTTTCTCTCCGTTGGACGAAAATACACATTTTCAACATTTGTTCCACGTCATTATTCTCCGGTTTGGGGTTACGTAATATCCGCGTTTTTGTTTTCGTTCCGCGTAACGCTAGCCAGGCGAGGCTGTAATTGGAACGAATCATTTACCCGGCCTGGCGGCTTTCGCGCTTCCGTTTTGTGCCTTCGAATTTCCGCACGCGCGTGCGGAGACGCGCGCCGTTTCGAAAATCGGCGCCGCCGCGGGATCGATACTCGTCGATGGCGCGCGCGGACGCGGACAATCGGTCGCGTGAATTATCGAGAGTCCATTTGCTCGCACCCGACACCCCCCCGCGGCGCAAATAGAATCCCAGCGGCGCTGCGAACTAGCGGAGTAGCGGAGTAGAGGGCCAGGCAAAACGATCGTTAATTCGATGGACGATGCAAAACAAGCGGCGGATTCGATTTGCGAGCCAGGCGGCCGAGTAAGTCTTCCGCTTCGTCCTCGTTCTTGAAAGCGGAGCGGCTCGCGAGCCAACGAAACCGCGCTCGGGATAGATCGATAGGGGTTGGAAGGTTGGTCAAGGGGAGCCAGGCTCGTCTTTCTCTTCTCTCCTTTTTTTCTTTTTCAAATCGAATTACATCTGGTCGGGGCCGATTATCCGAGGCGAACGAACTCCCCTCCCGTAGGCGACCCGGGGGTAATTAAGTTAAGCCGGGGTTAGGGACAAATTAGGGTTAGGAAAGGTTGCGGGGGTCGCCGCGGCGTTTAGCCGCGATACCGACGCGCGAGCGAAAAGGCCAGCCAGCCGTCCTGGCAGGGGCGCCAGTTGAACGCGCCGCTGGTTCCCGCCGGGGACGGAGACAAGAATTGGCCGTGCTTTTGAAAAGAACCGACCCCGCAAAAGGGAGGAGAGACCCGGGGGCGCGCGGTCGGAGGCTGCTACCCTGCCACTCGACGACGTCGAGCGAGCAGAGTCTGGCCAGGACGTCGAACGACAGCGAGCATTCCGTCGACGCAATTACAAGACCGAATCAAGTTATTTCCGCGGGGCCATCGACTGGCATTTACATACAAATCGGCGACGTGCAAAGCGGCTGCTATCGGGGGCGATCTCGACGGGGGCGAGGGCGGGTGAAGCTTTCCGGGATCGAGTTGACGAACGACCGGCGTCGGGCAACGGCCACAATTTATTCAATGACTGCCACGAGCAGCGATCGATCCCGGTACGGAACGACGTCCCGGTCGATTGCGTAACCCGTTCGCCGCGAGGAACGCTCGCTCGATTAAGCTCGAACGTGTCACCGATAATTCGCGCGATAATTGTGATCGAAACGTAGGAACGTAACGGAGGGCGCGCGGTATCGTCGACGAACGTAGACGGAATTTTCCAGCGGCGAACGATCCGCGAGCAACCTCAGAGGAGTCGTTGGTGGAAGCGTCCAGCCGCGAGCCAGGACGTCGATCGCTGGGGGAATTCTTTAGTCGACGCGGAAGCCGATACTACGGAAAGCGGGACCACGGATTCTTCGAGCAAGTGTCGGGGCTGGGGTGCATAAAATAGCTCGACATTTTACAGATAAGACTCCGGGAAACTATGCGAGCAAAAATTCCTCTATCTCGCGCGGCAGAACCGCGAGTAAACTCGCCCCGTAATCGAATTTCGAAGCGAGCAGGGATCGCGACGCCGCTCACGCGATTTCTCGTTAAGGGGCGGTTTAACCCGCTCGCGACCCGGGTACAAATACTCGCGCCGTAGAAACCGTTTCCATTCGGAGGCTGCAACGCGACGCGATCCTTCCGTTCCCGCGTATCGATCGCGACGAGCTACATTTTAATGCGACGGGAACGGGAAAAGGTTGCCACAGAGAGGAAATTGATTCCCCGGAAAGGGTGCGCGAAACTTTCAGATCTCGATTCCCCGCCGGTTCCGCGCGCACAATGCGTCGATCGGGTGGTCCCAGCGCGTTCCTCTCTTTCGACAACGTAGAAACCGGGTCGACGACCCGATTGACCCGTGAACTTAATGTTTTTCAACCAGCCAGACCCGATAGCAATTATCAAGCAACGACGCGAACGCGAAAAAAGGGGTCACGGTGAAATTGCACGAAGTTGCCGATTGCCGTGTCGCGGGTCGGTGCGCGGATCCTCGTGCACCGTCGACGGGGAGACCCAGGACGCGTTGGAGGAGTTTACTAACAACGGAAAGGTTGTAACTTTAAGCGGGATACTTGACAATTCATCCAATTAAGGAATTTTTGTACCCTCCCGTCCTCGTCCCAGTTTTTCGCCCAGGACTCGGGCTGCTCTCCCGCGGGTGCATTAAAACAGCTTCCGCGGACGTTCGCGCGAGAAACGGGAGGGGAGGGAAGGAAAAAAAGAACGGAACGGAACGGAAAGGCGCAACGTCGGCTAGGCTAACTGAATTTCAGCTCGGTCTTTGCCGCATTTCATCGCGTGTTTTCCGCCGGGTTGCGTGTATTAACAAAAACGGGACGGAAGTTGCCAAGTGTGTTCCGCCGGCGACCGTGTCTTCAACTACGGGGGCGGCAGGGGGGGTGGGCCGTGGGCGGAAACGCGAAAAAGACCGGCAAACATTTGACTCGCGGTGCAATCTCCAGCCGCGTTGTCTGGCAAGTTTCCCCGTTGCGAAAAGTGCTTCGTCTTTTTCGTAATTACTTTTCCAACGGCTCGTAACTGCGTCCAAAAGGAGCGGCACGAATTGCACGAGCAGCCCCGCTGGAAGCAGCCACTTCGCCCGTTATCGTTAATTTCCTATTACGGGACTAACTTCCCGCCGGAGGCGTGGGTCTCGCCTCGTCTCCGTCTCCGCGATTCAACGTTTCGAATATACCTGAACGCTTGGCAACGGAACCGGGGAAATTAAAGTGGCGCCTGGCCGCGGACGAGCCTCTCACCTAAGATAGACCGCGATGACGACCAGCGTCCTACCGTCCCTCGAATCGGTAGCTTTGGACGGATGCAGGAACGCCGGTACGTGCAGCCTGGACCTCGGGTAAAGGGGACCGTGCGGCACCAGCAGAGTCAACGAGTCATCGGCCTTGAGCTCCTTGTAATCGACTCGGTTCGGCGCGAGGGGCACCTGACCGAGCGGCGTGACGGGCTGGATCTGAACTCTGGGCCTGCAGAAGCCGGCCCCGTTGTCTGTCGAGCCGGCCTCCTCCGTTCGCGGCTCGAGCACGGAGTAGGCGACCTGCACGAGCCTGGGCAGGCTCTTGGTGACCTTGACCCGGCCGGAAGCGTCCGGAGGTGGTAACGGTGCCCACCAATCGGCTGGTATGGTGATCTGCGCCAGGCATACTCCGTTCTCTCCATCGGGGCTGCAGGCTGCCGTTAGAGCGGAAGCGGAGTACGAGGACGGAGAGCAAGAAGTGGAGGAGGAGGAGGAGGAGGACGAGGAGGAGGAAGAGGAGGAGGAGGCGGAGGAGGACGACGACGACGAAGAGGAGGAGGAAGAGGAGGAAGAGGAGGAGTACGAGGAGGAAGAAGACGAAGAGGAAGAGGAGGAGGAGTAGCTTTTGCCGTTGTTCCTGTTGGCTGTGCTCCTCGCTGGGGTGGCCAGGCTCGCGTGCAGGACCACGCAGACCCTCTGATGCCGGGCCAGCAGCAACTGACGCCTTCCGCCTGCCTCGCTTCCGGCATGAAAGAGCACTCTTAACACCGGCGAGTCACGCGGCACGCTGTTCCCAACCAGATGGGCGGACATGTCCAAGTGGCGCGCGCCAAGCTCCTGGGCGTCCAGGATCGTCGCCGCCGTCAGATTTCGTCTCGTTTCAGGGCCGGGTAGCGCGTCCAACGGGTCCGGGACTATGTAACGAGCCGGCACGGTTTGCTTCGTGCTGAACGGACCGTACGTGGCGCGAACGGACACCGGCTCGCTCGTCTGGAACACCGTGAATTTGTCTATCGACAGGACGGAGCCTGGCGGCGGTGATGGGACCCCGCTGGTCGACGTCCCCGTCGCTGGAGCCATCGCGGGAACGACATCCCCTCGGGCGGGGTAGTATTGCCGCGGTATGTGCTTCAGGAAGAATCCGCCGTCTTTGTTCTCGAAGTGAACCTCCACCGAGGCCGCCACGTCTGAAATCAGAAGACCATCCGAGTTAGTATTGGCGAGCGGTTCCTCTCAGTATTGGCGTGGCGGTTCTTGGGCGAAAGGGGTAGCAGGAAAGACGAGCGTCGCTATGGTCAGTGGTCGAAGGCTGTGTGCGTCTTGTCAAACTGTATTCATACTTAAATACAGAGTTAAATGATAATAACATGTTTCGTCCAGGAGCGTTAAAAAATACCTGAAATATTAATCGTTTCCCCTCTCCGCTTAAATTGCATTATTAAAGTCAGCGCATAATACCTGCACGCGTCCAGTTTATAACCAGCCGGGATTAATACAAGAGGATACGCGCGTTTCCCTGAACGCCTTAATAAATTCATGATATGGCGAAGCGTTTCAGTTACAAGCAAGTAATTCTCGAAATTTATAGGCCGCGCTGAATTAACATAGAAATGAACACGGTGGAACCGCTTAGTATCTGGACGCGCCTCGAATCCGGAAGTGCTGAGACTCGGAACCCCCTGATTTTGCAACTTCCACGCCGCTCGAGCCCCATTACGCCGTGGGAATCTCGCTCGAGAGCGCGTCACGATTTTTCCGGATGGAAGCTCGAGCGGAACGTCGCGCGGAAACGCTCGACGATTTCCACGATCGCGATCCACTCCGCGCATCGACAAAGCGCGGTTCGACGATTTTCTCGGCTGGATCGCGGTTCGTATACCACTTTTATTCGTTAAGTCGACGCACAGGTGAGCGGGAGAAGTTGTAAATCGGCGAGCGGAGCCGAGCCGAGGCGTGGCGCTGCGCGGCTCCGCTCGATCCGGATATAAATTTCCGGGGAAATCCTCCGCTAAGCGTCAGCTGCCCGTGCACCCTCTCACCCGCGAAACGGAGGGAAACGCGCGGAAAGGTGAGGCCAATTAAACTCTGCTCGCTTATCTCCCGCGTAGCTCGCTTCGTTTCCATTCCGACATAATTTTCATTTTCTTTCTTTTCCTCGCGAGGAGAGAAACCCCTCGACGCGCCGTTCGATGTTTGCGCGACGTTGTAAATTTGACAGGATATAATCGTTCGGATCAGCCGCAATTAGGTGCGCGATTAGTTTCCGTCGGACTCGAAGGATATTTACTTTCGACGATGGATAGGCGACGGGGGGAACTTTCCGACTTTTTACTGTCGGTTTACGACTTCTTTTACGAGCGCGAGGGAACGAATGCAGGAATCCACATACAGTGTTTCTTTCACAGTTCAATTTATCTGTACAGTTTCTCTTCACCCAACCACCTTCGACTGTGCACAATTTACTAGATACGCGCAAGATCAACGCTCTACAACAAATATAGCCAAACCGAAGTTAATCGAGGACGACGATCGCCTTATATTAAGATTCGTGGAAACGCTTGGACGGAGGAAACGTCGAACCACTGGTACCTCTTGGGTTGGCTGTTGTCCAGCTGGTAATCCAAGCAACGAAACCTGTCGGGAATCGTTAGCGAGTCCGCTTTAATCGACTTGAGCCGAAACGAACGCATAACTGGGACGCCGCTAGAAATCGCGACCAACAACGCTTACCAGCCCTTCTTCTTGCAACGCACGATGGGATGCTCGTTCCTATAGCACTGGGTGTTCAGAACGGAGAAGTACGTCCACCTTACGCTGCCGCTTCCGGTCTCCTTGGACTTTTTCAGACAATGGTAGAACCTTTCGTCGCAGTCGCAGTTCAATCTGTCTCAAAGACGGACGCATCGTGTCACGGAGGGCTGTTTCCGGTTGGCAAAACGCGGAGGAATTCGCGCACGATCGAGAGCCTCGATTCGACTCCCGTTCGATACTCGCGTCGAGTGATTCATGCGAGGTAGCAGAACGCTCGGGCACGCCTACAACTCGCGGGCAACGTTACGCCTAATCGCGCGCAATTTCTCACCGAACGCTGGACATAGCGTACGGGAAAAAGTCCCGCGTGGGCGTTCACGCGAACCGAGCATTACCGCGATCGTTAATGTTCCGCTGGTGGAACGCGAACGCCCGCCAGCTAGGTACACGCACGCGACACGAAAGCGGGATCGTTCGCAACGTTGGGTCGAACGTTGCGTCATACTCGGAAACCCGCGGCTCTGCTCCGCGCGACCGTTCCGTGGAAAATGGCGCGCCGCGGGAGCGAGAAAAAGCGTCGCTCCGAGGAAGAGGAACTAATTTGAAACGGCTGCCCCGCGGTCGCGAGTGCGTCGGCAAAGGAAACTTCCTTTGCGTCGGTTTGGAGACGCCGTGGGGTTCGCGTTGAAGGGATAAGGCGCGGAGAGAACGCGGAGAGAACGCGGAGAGAACGACGGATAGAAGAGAAAAGAGAAAGAATAATCGAGGGAAACCTGGTGTAGTCCGCTGAATTAGTCAGGTTGTGCTTCGACTTGCCAGCCTCGATTATATCCGGGCACATATCGTGGTCCCGACAACAGGCGTCCGTTTCCTTCAGCGATCCAAGATCCTGCGGACCCTGAGCGACGTTACCGTTTCCGCACCATTTCGTCCCTGCCGGAAGTGAGTTTCAGAAAACGGGGGTAGCTCGTAACGAATAGCCGCGTGGATATCATCTAGAGATCCTTTAGAAGCGCGGCCGTGCTGCCGCTGTTGCCGGGGCACGTTGTCCCTTACCTGGGAATATTATTCTGTCCTCTCGTTCGTACTCGTCGATTCTGTTCTCGTCTCTGTAGGTCATCCATGCGTGAACGGAGACGTGATGGAACAGCCAGAGAGCTAGGACGGACGATCCCAGGACGTGCATGGTGCGCGCGAAACACAGAGCGGGCGAGAAAAGAAGCCGTGGCAGAGGAGAGGCCTGAAAGAGCTCGAAGCCGGCTGGCTCTTTTCGGAAACGTCGAGCTGCGAGGCGAAAAACGATTCCTTCCGGCGGTTTCCACCGAAGAGGAACTCCGCTACACTCGGCAGGCCTCCTCGGGTTTATATGAAAGAGCCCAGGCCAGTTTACGACCCAGTTCCATCGCATCTAATCGTCGGAATTACGTGCGACCGCTGCGACCGCTGATAATCGGTCGATAAAATCGGGCGAACCCGGAAAAAGCGGGCACGGAAACGGGCGGTTAATGCGCGCGGAATTTCGGACGAATCCCCGCCACGGCGACGGGAATCCGGAATGGCCCGGCACGCGCATAAATTTAACTACTGCTCGACGTAATTTATGCGCCGAGCTAAAAGGTAAACAGCGTGGCGTGCGTTCCATGGTGGTTTAATAACTTTTCGCGGCACGAAATACATAAAATATACGACCGCGGGCCCCGAAACGTGTCGACGTTTCGTAAGGAGTAGCGCACGGTTCGAACGTGTATAAATACGCGTAATGTTTTAATGATCCCCGTCCTATACGTAAATTGCTCGTTACCTCGCCGGGTAACGAGCGGGCAACGGGCGGGGGCGATGGACGCGGAAAACGGGCGCGCGGGGAATTCGATTCGCGACGAATAAGCGGATTCGAGCAACACGTGTCCCCTTTTTCCGCGCCGCGTCGCCGACCAAGGAGTCGTCGCGACAAGTTGACTCAAGCCGCGCACTCGTTGTCCTCGCGATCCTCGAGATCCGGACAAAGGAAATGGCGGATATTCCGCGGACCAACCAGCCCTTCTTGACGGCGAGCGCATTCCGCCAGCCACAGGCCCACTGCTGTAATGCGATTTTCCGAGACCGGTCGTCCGATCCCTTCGAGCCGCAGTCGCGTCTCCAAACGGCCTTCGTCCACTTCCCGTCTCATTCTCTTGAGAAACTCCTCGAGAGGATCCGGCGGCGGCGGCGTCGGGACGCGGTCCGACACGCGTACCGGCTCCAGACACTCGCAGATACCGTGGAGGATGCTCTCGAGCCCGATCGGCGAGTAGTCATCCATTTCCTCGCGCGACTCTCTCTCCCCTTCGAACTCCTCCGCGTCGTCGTAGAGGAACGAGTCGACGTCCCTGTCCGAGGGGTCGTAGTCGGTGTCGAATAGGCGAAAATCGGGGACCGCGGCTCGGTCCACGGGATCTCCATCGACCGTCCGTTCGTGCTGCTTCCGCTTCTCGGTTTCAGGCTGGACAGGATGGACGTTTCACGAAGGGCGGAAGAATCGCGGGACGCTCGCGATTAATTTTTCCCATCCCCGGTGGGTAAATAGATCAACAACGGGTAACGGGAAACGATTCGAGAATTACCATTTGCTCTGCACCGGCGGAGAAAAATCGTAACGTTTAACGAGCGATGAGCAAACAGCGAACTCGTTCCCGGGCGAAATTAAAGGGACGCGGTTTTTCCAGCGCTCCTCCACGGCGCGCCGGAAAATCAGGTATCCACGATCCGGTTCAACGTTCGTTACCGTTGGCATAATTAAGCCGCGCGCGGCGTTCATCGAGGGTCTGCATTTTTTACACGGATTTCGCCGCGTCCCGCCCCGTTACGAACCTCCCTCTCGCGCGGCTGCTCCTCCCGATCCATCGATCGGACCTCGATCTCGTCCGTCAACAAGGGAACCAGCTGTCCCTGGTGCGCCTCGTCGGCTTCGGAATGTCTGGCGTCGACATCCTGATCCTTCGAATCCCGCACGGTCTCGGAAGATCGACTTTCGCTGTAAATGAGCCCGCAAACATCCGCCAAGCCGGTGTCTTCTTCCTGACGAGAGTTCGATTAAAAAAATGACACGTTTATCCGGGGGAGTGGGTGAGAAGTGGCTGATCAAAGGAGCGGACACTTCTCCGGCGAACAGCATCAACCGCGATCGATCGCCGATTCGGTCGCCTCCCCTGAAATATGCCACGACCAAAGCTCTGGCGCTCTGTAAATTTGCGTCGCGCGCGTCCCCTCGATTCGTCGTTTCACGGTGGTGAAACGCATTCGAAACGCGTGCCTCGACGGGCATCGAGTAATTATTTCCCCAGCCTCGGCCGCCCTCGTTTCGATCGCGCGCCGATTCCATTTGCGTCGGTGCGTTATTAACGAAATTATATTTGGTCATCGCGCGGTCGGTCTGTGCACTCGAAGGCTCGTCGTCGGGGTTCGCCATCGCGCACCTTTTCCGCTCCATTAATCGCGGCTGGGCACCCGAATTGGCTACGAAAAATCATTCGCCACGCTCGTCGAGTAAGCCGCGGAGGCGGGCGACGGTCAATAATCTCCGAATAGATCGTCGACGAGAGGACAAACAGTCGAGTGGAGAGCTCTTTGCTCGCGCGAACACGCGCGCACAGTTTTATCCGCTATTAAACCGTGTACATTGTCCCCGAGCGAATCGAGGCGACGACGACGCGCGATGGTTCTATCGATTTCGGCGAAAAACACGAGCGGGTACCTCCTCGACGGCGCCTGGCGTCGCTAGGTACAACCTCGAGTCGAACGTGCTGGACGACTCCTCGGAAACGGACGGTCCGCCGGGACGAAAAAGCTCCTTCGTGTCTTCTTCCGTTATCACGCAGGGACATTCGCCGCTGCAGTCCAGCTTCGCCAGATATTCGTACAGACGGATGAAGGTGCGCAGAGGTATCATCGCCGAGCCGCCTTCCGGTTCCTCCGTCAGCAATTCGCACACGTATATCATCGTTTCGAATAGGTTCTGCGAAAGGGGCGAACGGGCACGGCCGGTCACAAAGGGTGTACCAGTGAATCGCGGCGAAATTGTAGCCGGCAACAATGGCGGATGATTAATTTCATTCAACTGGTAACGATGATTCATCGATTCTCATTAAAGACCGTGAATTAAATACGTCCCGGAGGAACGTTCCGTTCGCGGCACGTTTATGTATCTTCGATTCGCCGCTAGCACAATGCCCCGATCGAAACGTTCACCCCCACTCCCCTCGACGGGAGGGAAAAATCAATTAACGGGAGGAACATTTTATTTCGAGCACCGGCTGTTGTAAATTCGAGACAAAGACCGCGCAGTTTCCATCCGTTACGCCGGGGACGATTGAATATTTCTAGAGCCCGGAGAGGCAATATTTCAGACAGAGAGAGCTTTCCTCGTCCCGATCGATCCCTCACGGTTTATACGGTATGCAAAAATGCCGCCGCGCGTTTAGAGGATCGTCGAATCGACGAGTCGCCTCGTTCGAGACTCGCGCTGGCGAAATTCGCGCGAAGATCGCGCGTGAAAGGTGGAGGAGCGCGCTCGTAGGTGCGCTCTATTTTAGGTATTTCGCGCGAGAATGTCGCGGGGGAGCTTCTATTTCCAGGCCAGACGGCTTACCTTGCCTAGGAATCCGCATGCGATCGCGAGGAATTTATAAAGGTGGCAGTCCACCGCGGCTAACAGTCTCCCAGCGAGGAGGATCCGGAAGAGAGTCGTTTCAGGCAAGGCGACACCCTGCCAGCTGGCCAGCAAGCTTTTCACGCGCACTTTCTCCACGTGACCGAACACGTTCAGAAGGGTCTTCAGGTAGCCCGGCGTGATACCTGACGGATGGCTGAAGGGCGGGTACTCCAACCGTTCCTAAGGAAACACCACAAAGGGCTGACGATTCACGGGCAGCGGACGCCTCGAGGACGCGCGTGGGTCGCGAACAATATTCGAAGGAACGAGCCGCGTCGACCGGTCGATTCTTTTCACGCGACCGGAAGAAAAGGGCGTGGGTTCACGGGCCCTCGGAGGATCGCGTGCGACTACGACGGGGCAGTTGCCGCGGAAACAAACGTATCGAACGCGAAAACGTCCTCCGAGGCTTCGTCGAGGCGCGTTTAACAGCCGCTCGTTTGACGCGTGGCTCATCCGAAGCGACGGACAAAGAGGAAGGGACTGGAATCTGGTCGCGTTACAGAAGAGCGCGTGTAAAGGTATATCGCTGGCGATGACTCCGACCGTGTCTGGTCACAGACGGCTGTTGTCGTGCCGCGCGATGAAAAATGCTGTCGGAGTAATTAGGAAAATAATAGGGGAACCCGATAGCTGAAGGCTCGAGTGTCGTCGTCGGATTCTATTTACGCTCGGTCACGGACGTATCCACGCGATGCATCAAGGTTGAGAGAGAAAAATCGCGGGGACGGGGTAGGGTGGCCGATAAACGAGCCGTGGTCCCGATCGGAGGAATTAATTTATGGCGATCGGTTCGATTAACCGAGTTAATCGAAATTTCCCCTGGCCTGGCCCATTAACCGAACCGTTTGCGGTCGAGTCTTTCGTGCCGGGCTGGCCGATGGTACGCCTGGGAACCGACGGGAAATTGATTGCGTTTGGGCGCGAAATTCTTAATTGCGCTGGAAAATCCGGGCCCGGCTGATGCAACGTTTCTTCGTGGCGTCGATCGCGCGTCGGGGCCGATTAAACGGATTGGACGACGTTGCAGGCCGAACGGGAACGTCATTAACCGGGCAGGAATAATTAAATTCAACCGGCGGATTGATTTACTTATCTATCCACTTAATTACGCGGGCACGGATCGACGGGATAAAATGCATAGCGTACAATAGAAGCAATAGGGAAGGATTACGGTTAACGACGCCACTCGAGCGAGAACGAACGTCCGTCGAGGTTCTCGACTTTAATCAACCCTTTGTAAGATAATAGGGACGCGCAAAAGGACACGTCAGCGATACACGCTCGGTGCTTCGAACCTCGAAACGGGACGAATCGATAAGTTTTAGAATGCCTCGCGAATTCTACGCGCGCCTCTTTCACCCTCGCTCCGTTACCCTCGATTTTCGCTATTATATCGCGCTCCGCATTCTATCTGCGTAATCCCCCGCTCGGGGTAAACTATTTCGACGGCGCTCTCCTCGCGGGACGAATGAAATCACGGAAAGTTTTACTTTCACGGGGGGTGTTTCGCAGTTGGCGAGGGCGCGAAAATAAGCGCAGGTCCATCGCAGGAGGTCGTACGGTTGCGTGCGAATGGCCGCCTTCGCGTACACCTTCAGAATGTGCGGGAACGTCGGCGGAATCTTGATCTGCTCGGCGCAATAGATGTCTGACATCTTTGACGGGCGAGGAAAGTCGACGAGCGACGATTACTGGCTGGCAACGCTTCGATTCGATATATCCCGCACTCGAAAATCGTCGCTGTCGCGTCTCGACTCGGCGCCGCGGGCGGAATTTCAAGCGAGACTTCGCCAAGCTGTTAGTCCCGAATCGCTTTGATGTTCGCCTGCGAAAAGGCCAGCCTTTTGTTTCGCTCGATGCGTGCGCTGGATTGAATCGTTTTCGACGAACAGCAGTCGTCTCGCGCGACGTTTCTGCGGCAACTTTGGCGGCCCAATTCGTCGTTAAAATTTCACTGGTTCATCGGAATCAAGTTCCATCGAGACCTCGTTTACCCTTGAAACGTTATTTATCGTGATCCAAGTTTGAACGGGACGAGGCCGCCTCCTCCCAGCTATCTCCTCCGCGGCTACTCGCTGCTCGATACCGAAAAGCCGCGATATCTGAAGCGTAGATATTTATTATTTACCCGCTCGCTAGAAAAATACCTTTCGGTAGAGAGGAAGCCATCGGGAGGGCAAATATTGGGACACGAGTTGATCCGGATGAGAAACGGGTATTTACCTTTTATCCACTTAAATTTTCCACGATCCCATAACATCGAGCGTCCTCGATACGCGGTCGCGTCGATCTTCAGCCTCGAAACGATAAACCTGCCGCCTCGCGAAACAATACGTCTGTTCCTCGTCCTTTTACGCCCCTTAGCCACGCTTCCTTAGCCACGTTCGTGCTCCGCGAGGGAGTCGAAGAACGCCGCGTCAAAGCGCGATCGCGATCGGAAATTGGGTGAAATTGGGTGAAATCGACGGGGAGGCGAAGAAACGGATCCGCGCAGGAACGGCTCCGATTGATTCCGCGCCCTTTGTTTCCATTATTAGGCCCTCGTCATCGAGACCACCGTTTCTGAGCCGCGCGCACGGTCCCCGCCGTTGTTGCACTTGCAGGGATCTTGCGTCGGGTGCATAATGAATCACTGGCGTTCATCCGAACGAAGGGGGACGGGAGAGGGTCGCAGTCACCCTCCTGCCGCGCGCATTTTCGCCTCTTCCGTTGTCTCCGTCGAGACCACGGGGCTCCCCCGTTCGAGTCGTCCCTTTCCCACACCGGTGACTACTCCGGCGTAATGGCCGGGAATAGTTTCGAATCGATCGATCGGGACGAGTGGCTCTTCAGCCGGCGTCGAGCACGGAAAAAGGACACCTCCACGCGAGGGAACGGGCCCGCCAAACTGTACGCGAAGGTACACCCCAGGATACATACGTATATACGTGGGTTACCTATGTACGGTACGTATATACGTATATATGTGTATGTATGTGGCCACCGTTCCTTCATTTCGTCCGCATGAATATCGAAGGCCAGCTGAAATGCGAACGGAAGCAATTCCAGTGTCCCTCGGGAATGGCCTTCAACATCGCGACTATCCGAGGCCAATAGTCGGCCGTGCCGGGTATCCGCGCTGAATGCGCCGGAATCGAGAAAATAATCAGCCTCGTCGAATCTATCGATATTGCCCTTTGAGCCGCCCCCGCGCGCCATCCCGTCCTCGAATTACCATCGGGCTTCTTCTTCGCGATCCACCCCGCCTCGTCGATACTTTGTCGCGCGGAACGCTCCCCTCGATATTTCTCGCGATAATATCTCCGTTACGAGGATGCGAGCGTTTCGTTCATGATTCCATCCCGTGGACGTTCTCCCGGAAACGTCAGGTAGGGGGTGTTTCGTTGGGAAAGAAGAGACCGCGTGGCTGCCAATTTTATCGTCGCTTCCGCCAGGAAGTTTCGCGCGCCGCAATAGACACGAGGAAGAGGAGAGTCGGTCCCTGCTCGCGATTTCTCGCTCGCCGTCGTTTCACGGTGCAATAAAGCAACGGGTAACTCGTGCGGGGGCCAACTCCAGGGTGCAACTGCGAGACACGTGTTGATTTTTAGGCAGCCAGGTAGAGGCGAGCGCTCGAAAGAAACCGCTCGAAAATTCCACGGAACGTTTCACGCCACGATTCAGCGTGTCTACTTCCGCGGGATGACGCGTACGAGCGCCGCGCGGAATAATCAATGGACCCCGAGTCTGAATAATTACCGTTAACAACGACTGGCGGCTACCCATTCATCCGTCCGAGGAAGATGTTCGATAAAACGTCATCGCGAAAGAAGTTTTTAATTAAAAGTGCTCCGGAGGAGCGTTAAACGGAGGGCGGGAGCGCGCAATCGTCCGAGCGAACGACGCCCGAGGAAACTCGGCGGAACGCGAGTTTTATTCGCGCCCGCGTTCATTACTTCGATTATCGTGGCATAAATTACCCGGTTACACAAGACGAGGAGAGAGAGAGAGAGAGAGGCAATTCTTATCGAGCGATACGTCATTCCGTACGGAAGTTATGGGCCGAAGGCGTGCGCTATAAATACGCGAGGGAAGCTCCCGCGCGAGCACTCGCGTTGATAAACGAGGCCGCGCGCGAGTGTTTCATCGTCGGGACGGTGTGATTGATCGGTACGGGGCCGTGATCGGGACGAAATCGGCGCCAGTGATTTATAAAGAAGAAAACGAAAGGCGCAAAAAGTTAAGCATCCGATCGAACGGTTGGCGGCGGCCACGGGGAAGATTGATAATCCGCCTCGAGACGGAAGCGTTCCGATGAATCGTCCGCGGTCGAGCGTGAAAATCGTTGCGACAACTTCTCTCTTTTCCGCGCGGAACCGCGCTCGATTCCGTCGTACGCGCTCTTGTAATTACCCAGACGGATAAAGAGAGAGAGAGCTCTGGACGCGTAATACGCGTGGACACTTGCGACGCCTACGTAGACGCACGCTACAACGCGTCGACGCGTTACATCGCGCTGCTACCGCGAGTGCTCGCGAGGCGTAAGCCGCGGTCTCGATGGATACCCCGCGCGAGTACCGACGCGTAATGCATGTCCGCATAGTAGTTACGTGACCGGGGAACGAAAATAGATGCACCCGCCCATTTGCCGTCACGCTAACTCGTGCACGCTGGCCGCGAGATAAGTCGCGCCGTGAGCACGTTTCCTCGAGAACGGTAATTCCTCGGCCGGAAATAAAGAAAACCGATGGGCAGAGCCGATGGTGGTCGGTTCAACAGCCTGGAACGGGACCAGTCGGCATCGACCTGTTTTCACGCGCGCCGAGGGTAATAAAAGGGTAACGGAACGGAGCGTGCCCTCGAAACTCGCCGCGAGCGCGCGAAAGGAATGGAGAACGGAGGAGGACACCCGTTCAGCGGCATTCGTCGAGAGTGAAACGCGAGCGGACGTTAATAGAATCCAATTAATCTCCAGCAATTAGCTTCTTAATTGGAAACGATTAGTTTTCTTTGATCCCACCCCTTTCCGTGGGCGAATAGATCTCGGGCGCGTTGAATGGAGTTACCTCGAGCGAAAAATCGGTTACGCGCAAGTCTTTTTTCAGCGGCCGCAGTACGTCTGTTCGTAATAAGACGTCTGGGGTAGACGCGAGGCGAGGAGACGCGTCCCGTGTAAACCGCTCAGCGCTCGCCTCGGAAGGCTTAAGACGCGGGGCGGGGGAGAATTATGCAATAAGTGTGCCGCTAGGAAATGCGGGCGGCGATGGTAATTCCGCTTGAACGTATAATGATACAACGGGAGGGCGAGGCTCGTCAAAGTAAGCTGAGGGACTAAAAGGGACTTAACCCTCGAGTGCATAATTCATAACGCATTAAAGTTGGAGCGGCCGCGATCTCGATGCGCGCATTAGCCGAGTCCCTCGCGTAATGTCGTCCAATTAAACCTGAACGGGCGAGGAGGGCCGCGACGAATCGACGAAAATATTACCCGCTCGAGCGCCCCGACGATTCCCCGATCCGAATGCATATTTCCATCGGGGGCGCGACCTGCCGTCCGGCGAAATTGCGGATTGTAATTTCGTTATTCTTTCCAGCCAAGGCTCTCCTCTGGCGCCCTTTGATCATCCGCGCATCCAACGCGGAAAACAAGATTACCGTTTTACATTGTGCAACGGTCGAGTAGAACGGTCGAGGGCTCTTCGAGGAAATTTCAGCCGGGCAACCGGTGAACATTTTCGTTTAGCAACGAGATCCGTTTTAACGGTGGCCAGGGGGAGTGAAGGAAGAGTCTGCTACGAGACGGCGGCGGCGGCGGCGGCAGTGCAACCACGAACGAACACGTCGCGGGAAGCACGAGGAAGAAAGAATCTATCCGGATAAAGGGATCGACCGTCGCCAGTGAAAAAGACGAGGTAGAAAGGGAGCCAACGAGGATTTCAGTGGCATTATCCCTAGCAGTCGCGTCCAGTTTGTGTCCGATAATTACGTGACGTCTTCGAGGGATGAAGCAGAAGGTCAACACGGGGGGAAATCAAGCGGAACGCCGGTCCGCTTCGAAGCGCGATCAAACGATTAGATCGCGCCTGCGACACAAAAGCTCGCGGAGGGAGGATCCAGACTGAGACGCGGTCGTCGCCGTCGCGTCTTCGCGAAAGAAAGAGGAGCGCAGTCGAATCGAGACGAGTCGGGTCGAGTATCGATTAGGCTGGTGTAGGTAGAGCGAGCCGAAGTCACCGAGATACCAAGAGAAAGAGACGACGGAAGGTGGCGGCGGCTGCGACGCCGTCGAGGATCGATCGTCGCCTCTGCCCTAGCCGAAACAAATAAAACCGTAACGAACGCTCTCGTGACCGGTTTCCATCGGACCCTATCGCGCTTCTTTTCTTTTTTTTCCACGGCGAATCGCGCGCTCCCTTCCCTCCGCCATCGAGCGATCCCTCGATCGTTGTCAGATCGGGGGCGAAGAACAAGTTTTGATTAGCGAATCCGAAGGGTTGATACGATCCCCTCGTTTCGTCCGTTCTGCCTACTCGAGATACCATCGAAATCGAGTACGAGCTAAACGGAGCGCTCCCTAATTGGCGTAGAGAAAACTCCTTTCTCCGAGTTCCAGGTTCGACAATGGCGAAGCTTGAAAAATCTTAACGGCTGCGCCGAGCTGCTGCCCCCGTCGAATCGAGGACGTTTACAGAGCGCACGCACACACGCGCGCGGCGTCGAGATAATTATCGTGGACAGGGATAATTTGACGCGAACTGGTTGATTACGAAACGCACTCCGCATCCCCGGAAAGTTGAGCGTGCATTACTGTACAGGGGATAATGACGAGGAGCGTGCAGGAGGACGCGTCATCGATCAATTGTACGCGCGGCGCGCGAAGGCTTACGGGCTGAAACGAGCAACGAGAGCCTTCGCCGGACAGTAGGCCAGCGTTGATAAACGCGACCACGGCTGAGCCGTTGCAATTCCGAAGTTTAATTCCAAGAACCAATAAAGTTGAGAGCGATAACAATAAGAGGGATAGAAGAAAGGCTTTAAAACGTTTAAGCGATTCGAGGGACGACCTCGCGGAATAAATGAACGAACCGAGTGGTTTATTACTCGTCAAATCCCTAACGCTTCTCTCTCCCTCTCTCTCTCTGAAAGAATCTTACGTACTTTGACGTACGGATACGCGTAAAATGCCGATATCGACAATAAAACTGGCTCGATAAAAAAAATAGCGAGATAGCGAGCGAAGTTTATAACTGACCATCTTCAGCCGCGTTAAAATACAAATTTCCTCCCCGTCGCTAATGCACCGGAATAGCATTCGGTAAGTGCACTGTTCTTTTATTACTGGAATTCCTATCTCCCTTCGCTTGCCCTTAACCGATGGAATTCCACCCGGACGTGGACTTTTTCCCAGCGTCGCCTCCTCCTCCGTCGCGATAGAGCTCACCCTACGAGAGTCCATACACCGGAAGACGATAGATTTTCCGCTCCGGTTCACTTGGACGCGTGACGCGTACTAATTGTTGCCGACGCTCTATTATCTAGTTTCCTCGATGGAAAAGGAACGATTCGAGGGAGGAGAGAGAGAGAGAGAAAGAGAGAGAAAGAGAGAGAAAGAGAGGTCGGTTCGCAGTTAATCTCGCGCGAGAAATTAAAACAGATCTATCCCGGTTTCGTGGATAACACCCGGGTTCCGTTTGACGCAGGGTCGCAATTACGCGCGGCGTATCGCGCGAGCCATCTAATATCGAATGCTCCGCGAAGAATGCGGGTTGAACTTTCTCCGGCTGTACATAATGTGTATACGGTTTATTGCAAGAAACGACGGCAATACGGCGCTGGAAACTATGATCGATCATCGGTTCCAGTGGAACGGACAAGCGCCTGGTTCCAATGCCAGGTTATACGGTCGAGCGGCCGTTTTACGCTAAAGTTGGCACATCGGCTTGGCAAATGCAGGTTATTCAATCGTGCCGCGATCGATGCGATCTCGCGTAGGTCCCATCTATCTCCCTTTCCACCTCTCTCTCTCTCTCTCTCTCTCTCTGTTTCGATTATTTTCGGGTTGGAGAGGGTGAACAGACGTAAGTCGGGACCGTCGACCTTTCCAGGCATCCTCCGATAATCGGATAAACGGGCCGGAGTAGCCTGGCTCGCGTAATTGCTCGATCAATTTTCTTGCAATCGCGCGCGCGTAGCGGCGTGTAACGCGGTTACGCCCCGAGGAAATCGAGAAATGTTATTCGAACGAGATCTCGAGCGGCTCGCGGCCCAAAGCCCCGTTTCCCTTCGGCCAATTTGAATACAGATGGACACGCGGCGATGTTATTAAGTCGATGCAGGAATTCCCGACCCCGTCGTCGTCCCCGGAACCGATCGAACCCCAGTTTCGAGTCGTACAATGGCCGACACCGATAAGAGGATTCCAGCGGTCGAGTCGCGAGCGGAATTGCGAAGGGACGAGCGACGGCACCGCGGTCCCGTCCTCCGGCTGATTGATGCACGCTCGTCGTTTCTTCGTTTATTCGTGACCGAGGAAAACCGGCGAAAACGGGTATCAACGGTTGCGGCTCCTCCAGCCTCGCGTGTCTCCTCGTCGGTCTGAAACTGACGGCGCAATTTATTCTCGTTCGAGCGTTATTCTCGTTGATCACTGGCGGACCGCTAGGCATTTTCATTAGCCCGCGGTAAGTAGGATGCGAGAGTCTCGCGATGGACGATATTAAAACGAAACGGACCCACGGATCGGTTCGACCCCTCAGCGGCGGTTCCCGCGGCCCATCAAAGCGCTATGAAAAAACAATGCACCACCGATTTCATAGAATAACGGATGCTCCGTCCGCGGTCGTAAAAATTTCATCCCGATTCGCGTCCGGTTAAACGAGCACCGAGCGCTGGTAACAATAATATCCTCGCGTCTCCTCTCGCGGCGGCCGTTCGCTCCAATTCCGATGAATTCAATCCACCTATCTGGAGACCGACCTCCCTCGACCGGAACGCGCGATATCTGCGTGCGTATTTCCACGTCACGGAAACGTATCGGCGATCGCTCGGTCAACGCTGAGCAAATTAGACGCCAGGTGTGCGCGGAACGCGCGCCTCCTCCGCTTGGCGGCTCGCGAGAACGCGGGAAAGTTATTTCCGCGCGCGAGGCCTCCGCGAAAAGGCAGTAATTTTTCGTTGCCTCGCTTTACGAGCCCGCTTTCGTGCGTGGAATGCGTGCAGGCTCGCGTATTTATTCGCACCGGCGAACACGCGCGCGTACGTCGCGCGTACACGTACGCCGCGGCTTTACGAGCCCCGCGGCTCCGTACACGGCAGCCAGCCTCCGTTATCCGGGTTAACTGCGCTCTGAACGCAATTTATACTCATCGCGATGTACGCGTCCCGCGGACGTTCGACGGTAACGCGGCTGATACCGCGTATCCGAGCTCGAGTCTGCCAGAACTCTCGACGCGCGTACAACACGCTTCGATATAGAGCGTTGACGGCTTGTTATCGACCGACCGCGAAAGAGAGAGCGAGAGAGTCGAAGCGTCGATTCAAGAGCTGACCAGAGTTTTCGAACTTGGCCGCTTTGAGCTGCGATTTCAGCCAGTTCTACTTAAAGTAGATTATTCCGGCGGAAAGTTTCCTAACGGGCACCTCCCGTATCTGAATTCCGAGCAAACATCGATTTTTCCGATTCCTCGTAACTTGTCGCAACTGGTAACGGATGGGTTACGCTCGCGTCGACAAAAATGCTCCCCGATGGGACGTTTGAATCCAGCGAAGTACGTCACGGGTACCCGAAACGGGTACGAAACGGCGGAGGGATGTTCGACGATCGTTACGCGCGCTCGCTAATTGCGAACGAGATTGCGTTCAATCGACGAAACCCTCACCCGCAAGTGGATGCGCGTTCGCGACCCTACGCTCGGCCGCGCCAAGCGTGTTTCGCTCCAGGGGAACGTAAATGGATGGCGCAGAGTCACGGTGGATGAAGAAGATGCTGACAACGAGCCGGTGTTCTTGTCGGTTACCACGAACCGGATGATTCCCTTCTGCTGCTTCAGCGGATCGTGCTCCACGAGCGCCACGTCGCGTTACAACTCCCTTTCTTCGAGTTCCGCGACCGTAAGTCACCTCTCCCTCGAGCTGGTGATCCCTTTCGGGGTCGAGTACCATCCCCGTCGATTCGACTGCGTCCCGTTACCAGCTTTTCCCGACCACACGTTCGCACAGGCGAACCAGACACCTCTTCGTGTCCCGCCTACGACGTACAGTCGGTGGTAGACAATGGTCGCGCGAAAGAGAAACGTTGCACGGGGTATCCCCCAGGCTGACGCATCAACAGGAGAGCCACGGACACGTACGCGTCGTTTTTACCTCGATCCTTTACGATCGTTCACGATACGCCCCCAAAGATTGATTCGACCTCCACCTCGCGCTCTCCTCCTCGGGATTAATGCCCGTGAGCGAACGCGCGCGCCGTCTCTCCGAGGAAATCACCGCGCGAACGAAAGGGTTAAACTGTCCGTTACGTAACCGAAAGCTGTGTACAGTGGGAGCGACGTAAATCTTCGCGGCCCGTCACCCGTACCCGGGGTTGTATAATTTAACGGCATCGAGCCGGGTAAAAAGCCGCGCTCGGGGAAAAAAGCGGCCGCGGTACTCGAGCCGGATGTAAATTTCTGTTTTTTCTGAAAGTAAACCGATTAATAGAGGCGGGGCGTGGGTCGTTTTATTCTCGTCATCGCTTTGCCTTCCTCTTTTCAGCCGGCGCTTCGCGCGCAAAATCAATACCGGATTCGCAATTTATTCGTTCCAACACGAACGCAACAGATGCCAGCCAACAGTCCGGGAAGAAGTAAAGCGTTTTAACGGGAACATTTTGCGCAACACGGTCGCGCCACCCGCACATGGACGCGCGGGTACGTACGCGCAATAATATATACACGTAGACGGGGGAGGTGTTTCTAAAACAACCGTACCAACTTCGAGGCGGTATTCTATTCAACTCGGGATTGAGGCGAAGTTCTATGAACGCGGAGAGTCGCGGAGGCTTCCGGTTCTAACTTACGGCCGGCCTTTATCCGCGAAGAAAAGAGTTCCCGAAGAACACTTTTTAAGTCCCCCTCGCCCCTGTCCGCGAAACTGCCGTTAAAAATACACCTTGGCCATCTCTATCTCCACCCGGGGAATGTTACGTTTCGTTTCGGGGGCGCTTTGGGCGTTAAAAAATTGTCCCGCTATTTCGAAGTTTATCGCGCGCGCGCGGCAGACGAGAAAACTTTTAAATGGTCGCCATCCGTTCGGACGAGCAGAGCCGATGTGGGGTGCACAAGAGTACGTGGCGCAACCGTCACCGCGAGGTGTTACGAGGTGTACGAATAGATCGGCAGCGAGGAGGGCAGCGGGAGACGGTGCCGTCCTAACGAGGCCTCGTCGAGGCTTGATTTAATTTTCAGCTGGCCAGAGCCTTTTCGGTGGGACGGCTCGCAATCACCCGGGGTAATATCCAGACGACTCTCGCGGATACCGTGTGACGGACGTGACTCGCAGAACGGGAAACGCGGTCGGGAGATTTGCGGCGAAATAAAATATCCCGTCCATTGTGCCGCGAGACGGGCGGAGAAAATAACGTGGAATCGTATAGCAATGACGGGGCGATAATAGAAGGGAATACGAGCGCGTTTCGCAACAAAAGTGGCTCTTCTTATCGTCCTTGCGAACACCATTAGCGTATCCGTGCCATCGCCTGCGTAGCGCCGCGCGCCAGGCTATTTTTGGTGCGGCTCTGCATCCCATTACTCGTGAGATTCTTGGCAAAGTAATTTAATGTCACCGAGTCGCGCTCGGTGGTGGCAATCTTAATCAATTTCACGGGGCGCGCGACGCATTCTGACGAAAACATCCGCGACGTTCCACGGTTGACGAAACGGAGGAATGCGGGGGCGCGGTTTGTCCCTACGAACGCGCTCGCTGCTGCTCCGTACTCCATTGATGCGCCGCGCAAACGCTGCCTTTCTTGCTCTAATGAGTCGCCGTTTACAGCGACGAGTTATTCCAGCCCGGTCGCGTGTGGCGCGGAAATTCTCCGCGAGATCGTCTCATCGCGTCCATTGTCGTTTACATCGACGGGGCTCGATACGACGGGATACAGGACCCGGCGATGGCAGATCGGGCGTGGCGCGTCTCGTCACGCGGCTTGATACCAGCTTCGCATCCGACACGCGTACGCGTATTGCGCTCACGTTAACGCGGAAAACCGGGGGCAAAGTCATCGAATGAAAGACGGTAGAAAGTTGGCGCGCCTATTCGAGATGCACCCGGTGCACCGCGCATCTCCAGAGGCGGCGTATTTCTGCATTCGTAGCCCGTGGCACCGATCTAATATAAAAGACTAATGTAATATGTATTTCAATGTACGTGGCGCGCAACGAGCGTAAGCAAAGTGCAGGTCTTAACGAGGTCTTGTCGAGTCTGATTTAATTTTCAGGACACGGAGGGATTCGACTGATAATACTCGCTCGGTTGCGGACGGGAACTGCAGCTGGTGCGGCGAACGGGTCGTTGGTTATGCGTTTCTCGACGGAAGAAAGGGAAGAGGAGGAAAAAGAAACGTTGGCAAGTATGTAAAAATAACACTGATTATCGCGTTGGTCCGCTCAATAATTATATCGAATAATTAGCATAATTAACGCGATATTGTTGTTAATATACGCGCCCCTGTGTCGGCAAACAACCGCGTGCATGTTAATAAGCTTTACGTAGCAGTAATAACGGGTAGCTAATTATAAGCGAATCCATCAAATTATTGCTCGTTAACGCGGCAACTAATCTACCATGCTTCCTTTTATTCGCGCTGGACGCGACAAGGGGACAAATTGCCGACGTCAAAAGCTTAACGAATTATCTATGCGAATCTAGATTTATTACCGCGGCTGCTTCGAGATTCATACCAGGCTCTCGTCGAAGGACTGGTTACACCGTTCCGGTCGCATCTAAATGCGCCGCCGGCCAGTGTTTCGCGTTTGCATTCAACCCAAGAGAGAGAGAGAGAGAGAGAGCTAAGTCGGAAGCGTGTTTACATGTGCGATCGCTAAGTGGACCAGCCGAGTGACCAATCCTAACGAGGCCTCGTTTGCGGGTTGATCTAATTTTCCAGATGCGAGGGCGTCCGATGGGAAGCTTACGGAGGGTGCAACCCTCCTCCTGGAAAGAAGGACGAAGAGAAAAAGCGACCAGCGGATGGAAGGGGTTCCCCTTGGAAAAGATCAGCCCCGGCCGGATCAGCGCAATTTAAGAGCCCGCAGTCTACGCTCGTGCACAAACTTAATCCGTCCGATGCACGGAATGCGGAATGACGGGAACTGTCCTCCTGTATATCCATCTGGAGAAATGGGGTTTCTTCGTCGCGAGCATTCCGGCAGGAACGCCGAGGCCAGACTTTACGGCCGGATATTTGTTTTTCCGGACTGAATGCTGAACACTCCGGCGAATGAAGTATTCATAACGAAAGCGGGGGGGCGATGTGTACGGACGGGGGAAAAGAGAAGCGTTTCTTCCGCGAGGAAGTTAATTGGACGGTGGTGAAAGACGCCGCCGCGGTCCCAACTTCAATCGTTTCCCGGTACGCCGAGTACGCGATTAATTTCGCCAACGTTCCCCCGGTTCCCCGCCAACTTTAGATTAAGCCCGGTCAGAGAGCTCGAAAAATCGATCCGCGCGCCCCGCGGACGCTGGATTTACGAGCGATAAGGGTAAACCGTCCGCGTTGACGCACCGCGGGATCCCAGCGAAAGAAGACGCCGGAGAAGAGCGCGACGACGCGTCCAAGTGTCGAACCGCGGTTGAATCGAGTCGAATGGAGACGAGAAAATAGACGGCCGCGGTAGGAAGAGAGCCGAGTGGCGGTGGATCGTCAGCCAGATATTGGACAGATGTCGCGTTGAATGTGCAAATGTACACGAACGAACGCAAAGCAGAAACTGGAACAAGAATCAAGAACGTAGACGACACACGGACACGCGCATGCATATATGCATACACGTACCCACGCTCGTAATCCAACGCAGAGACACGACACGGGTACCCACAACCTGCGCGTCTCTGACGTGCGCGCGCGCGCGCGCTATCGTACAATCGGTACGAGACAGATCGTAGCTGGTGCATTTCGAGGAAGTAATTACCAGAGCTTCGAACGACGCGAATGATCGCGGAACCCGCCTGTCGCGAATCGTTCCATTCACGGTCGGCTTTTACCAGTCGAAGGGAAAGAAAGAAGGTAGAGGAGCCGGGGAAAGAACTCCGAACGGTCCCAGGAGTGCCGTACCGCGCCGGCTATCGTCGAATAATTGATTGTTCGCGAACAAGAGAAGTACCGTACAATAATTCTTCGTGGGCCATAACCTGTCATAAAACTACAGCGATTCGAATGAAACTAATTTAACTACCCTACCCCGTTAAATCCGCCGGCGAAACTCGCATCGCGCCCGCTGTTTCTCCTTTCCCCGTCCCATCGATCCCCGCGATCTTCGCGTAACGGTGCCACCAGGTAGCTGAAACGGCCCATACCTTGTTTCGCCGACTCGATTTCACCGCGCGTTCTATTCATTATCGATCGCCGCGGTTGAAAACCAAGAAATTAAATCACCCGCGGGTGACTTCTGAATATCCGCGCCGATTCCTCTTAGGCTGTAGCTACCATTCAATTATCGAGCAAGCGAGAGTCCGCCGGTGCTGTTTCGCGTGTACCGTTGCGTCGTAAAACGTTTCATCCCGTCGTTTACCTTTTTCTCCCTTTCTCCATCTCCAAGTTCCCCGACTTCATCCTCCGCTCCTCGGCTCTTTGCTCGCCGGAACCGTTTTCTCCGTCCGACCGCCCTCGCTTTGACCCAACCTCCGTGCAACGCGCGGACGCGCACCGCGCGTATATGCACGCACGTCCGGTACGTGCGCGATCGTGCACTAGATTCGCGGCTTCCGTGTTCCCAAGATTCCGCCAGTGCTTATGCGCGCACATACCGCGACGATCGATGTCGACGAAAACACGGGACACTCGTACGAAACGGGAGAAAAGTGACGAGTAGACGCAACGAGAGAGCAATCGCGCGAATGGTGCCGATTCACCTCGACGTCGCGCACCCCCGCGGTTCTTTTCTACGATCGACGAGGCGCGTGCAACCCCGCTCGTTCCAATTAATAAATTCTCGAGTAGCTCGACGAGGAGGACGTCGACTATCGATTCGTATGCACGAGCTCTCTCCAACGATTTTGCCATGAATTTTCTTCCGCATACCACGAGACGTGGTGGGAGAGAAGGGATCGCATCAGACGGTTTAAACGCAATAAAAGCACGGACGCGCTTTATCCTCGCGCGACCCGAGTGAAAATTAATGGGTCACGACTGCTCGCCCGGGAAACTTTCAGCGGAGATCGTTCGGACGGGCGACAACCGCGTTTCCGAAAACGCAACTTCGTCCGAGAAGTCATTAACGCGACTGCTGGCCGAAGTTGCGAACGGAGAATCGCCACGGTTGGAGACTTCTCGACTACGTCCCCATAAATCGTTGCCGGGAGACACGCCGTGGAATTCGCGCGGCTTTGGACGTAATTTCCAGGATACGAAGACGATCCACGGGCACGGGAATCGAGCGCGGCCGCAAACGGAAACCAATTGGATCGCGGGCAAGCGATGTCGTCGATTCGAAACCTGCCACCGCCTCGTTCCCTGCCCTTTCCACCTCGAGCGGAACAGCGATCCCGAGCGGGATGGAAAACCGCCAGGGGAACCCAGCGTTTTACGAGCTCGACGCACCCCGCTTCGCGAGGCGGTTCGCGACATTATGCATTCCGCAACTTCGAAACGATTCAACGCGCAACGACGCGAGCTTCGCCACGGTTTAACAAATAATACCCGGGGACGGTTACACACGGCTGGGAAACCTGTCCCGCGCGATACGCTCGCCCTATGAAAATTTAATACGACCCGACGTATTAAAGGAACAAGCTTACGAGTTTTCGCGGCGCTATGATAACGAGCCCGCCGCCGTTGGACGTTTTATCATACATCGAGTTTAACCTAAGTACTTTCCGAACTCGAATTCCCCCGGTTGGACCGCGCTCGCTGGCTAACCTTCCAGGCATATTAAAAAAGTTTCTCCCTTGGAATTCGACGGGCGGCATTCTCAATCGAAATCCCTTCCGATTCGATGTGTATTCTTTAATTAAAAAATTCCGCGCGATATCAAACTTTCGGTCCCGTCGATCCGTTTCGCGGCCACCCTTGAATCGCGCCACGCTCGCGGACAAACGAGGAAAGCGAGCAACGATACCAGAGTCCGATCTTTCGAGCTCTGATTCTCCCGGTCGCGCGTTTCCGGTTCTCCGGTTCGCGCAAAACGACGTCGCCAACATTTTACAATATAATCGCGTGACCGTGGAGAGGATCTCTCGCGGAAAACAGGGACGGAGGAAAGGGAGAGAAGAGGCGCAAGAAAAGAAAAAAAAAAAAAAAAAAAAAGTGAAAAGCAGGGTGAAAAGAGAGCGGAAGAGGAGGTCTGAGTGGACTGCCGTCGGCACTCACGATGCTATAGTGGTACTCGCTTCCACCCCCGTTCGCGAGGCCGACTGCGAGCCGGCAGTCTCGTCTCGAGTGTCCCACGGAACTCGCGACACAAACGACGACGTCCTGCCGCTGTTCCCGTCCCACCCTCGCTGCTCTCTTATCACCGTTGGCCTCGCTGTTACTTTGACTCCCGACCTGCGGAGGTCTCTTTGACGCGATCGCCTAATAGAACGTCTCCGAAGGGGGTGGAAAAAATAATTTCGAGGCTTCTCGCGTCTCGTTTCGTCGCGGCGTTCCATTGTCTCCGTTTGCCCCGACTGACGACGGGGCGAAGACGCCCAGGGGTGGTTGACAATGCGCGCGAGAGCCGCGAGACACACCGAACTCGCACGGAACACGATGTAGAACGCGTTTGCTAATCATGGAACGCAGCGAGTTCTATTTTCGACGCCCCATTTGCATCTCGGATGATACCGTAATAGCGGAGCGCGTGGTATTGCAACATCCAACGGATCGCGTCGGCGGTATTTCGCCCCGTTCGCACAGTATTTTCATCGTGAGTGACGGCGAGATGATCATTCGTTTCATCGCTACTAGAGACACACGAGTGCCGTGTACCAAGGGACAGCCCCGTGCGCCGAGGATGCGCGTAAAGCAACCGGGAGAATGGAACGCCCAGCCCTGTCTCCCGTTGCTACTTTACGCGCCGCGTATAATATGTAAATAACACGCTGTATACTAACTAGAACCCGCCTTCCGCTTTTCTATACCTACGAAACGCGATCGATGTGAACGCGTAGCTGGTACAATATCCACGGGGAAGAATACGCGCGTGCATGCATGTACCTGCGTATCCGCTGGCTGTTCCGACATGACTAATGGCCGGCGAGAGAGAAAAACTGGCTTAAACTAGCGTTTCCTTCTTTTGACTTATTATACTCCTGGCATCATCGAGAATGCTGCTGGCGTGCGCTTCTGCCGTGCTCTCTCAGCCACTCGCAGATAAGATCGCCCTACCCTTCAACCCCCAGTTCGAAACGAAAAGGAAAGAAAAAAAAAAAAAAAAAAAACAAGGAAAGGAAGAAGAAAAAACGAGGAGATCGGGGTTCCTCGAGTCGGTTCCCAGGTCTGACGAGCAGTTCGAGTCGCTCCCCCGATATTCCCAGGCGTACGAGAAACTTCTCGAGCCGAGGGAGGCGGACACGCAAGATGCGCGACTGAATCCCTCCGCGATCCGCGTCAATTCTCGCAATTGAAATTGCACGAGTCGCGCGCTCGGTAGTAATCACTACCGGTTAATTGATCTCGTTATTGTTTAAACGACAAGTCGCAACGAGAGCCGTGAAAGCGAGCAAGAAATAGGGAGGCTGAACAGCAGGCGGGTAACTTCGCTCGTATACGTGTCTCGTGCCGCGAGTTACTCGGGCCAACTTCGAGGACACGGTAACAAGGTAATGTACATGCTGTTCGCGTGTTTCAAGACGCGCTGCCCTGTTCCGTATTATCGCGGCTAATTGAGTTACAACCGCTGCGCTCGTTGTTATTATTAATTAATATGGCCATTAATTAGAGGGGGGACGCAGATAGCGGCCGATCGAACTTTCGCTGGGGTTCGTCCGACCTGAACGAACCGTGGAGCCCGTGGAGTCGGGAACTGGAACGGACCCCTGGTTCCAGCACGGACTCCAGCGCAGAATCTACTCCGTGTCGCGCGCTGTTTATCTTTCGCGGGGACGCAATTCGGTTTACGTAGGTAAGAGGCAAGAAAATTGCTTCTACGCCATTATGCTTGGTTAAAAGGCGAGCTACCACGGTAGGACGCGTCGCAGAGGGATATACGCCGATAGGGCGTCGTGGAACAAGTCGATCGAGCCGTTGTCTCGCGGGCGGGCGCCAACGTCGAACTTCGGGAGCACGTTAACGAGATAATATACAGGCCGTGCACGTCTATGGAGCTGCAAGCCTGTTATTCGTATCACCGGTAAGCGCACTGCAGCGAGTAACTCGGTTACCAGCCCGGTGTGCAGAGGGGTACGCTGGTTGGCTGGGCTGGCTGGAACGCGCGAAGCTGCGATACGGTGTCGTCGACACCGGAACGCGATTCAAATTTTGACACACCCCCTCTGCGTAACGTCACGGTGCGGCGTGAACGCGAGTCGACGTCCGTCCCATCGTGGTTGTTCGACTATTTCAAAGCTACCGCGCGAACAAAAGTGAAGCGAAACTGGTCGACGACGCGGGGAACCAGCGGCCGCGACGAGAGACGCTGATGGAAAACGACACCGTGTCGTCGCAGGCTTCGGAGTTTCGCGCGGAAAGATGGAAACGGAAGAGGAGCCACCGAGCGAGACGTATCAGAACGCGATCCGGCTGGTAACGTAACCGCGAAACACCGGCCACCCGATATCGAGAGAGTGGATCCGCGGCCGCAAACTGGAACGGTTAATCACGCTGCTTGGTCTCGAATTTAATATCGCATTATGCGCTCCCGTACCTGGCGCTTCAAGTTTTCAACGCGGGCCCAGTTGAGCGTGGAGAACGCATCGGGGACAGCCGCAACACGTAATCGGATGGACTCGGATGGGAACGCGTCGACCGACAGCCGTCGGTCCTATTAACGACCGCTGAAAAGGTATCGACGTTGCAAATCAGATTTTCGCGGACGCGCGTCGTTGAATACACGGATCGTGCGATGCATATCGGTCGGGTTTTTGAAACCGCGTTACCCGCTGCCGCGACGAGCGGACGAACGAACGCCTGAAATTCCGTGGGAAAATCTACGAACGCGATTTCTGGATTAACGCTGTTATTCTCTTCCTCTATCTCTCTCTCTCTCTCTCTCTTTGTTAGTCACGCTAGAATGGCGCAGCCACGCGTTCTAAAGTTCGATCCGCAGCGCGATAGAAATCGACAAAGTGGGAATCTTAGCCGGTATACGGAACTCTGTGATTCAAAGCGGTTTGACTTAGCTAGTCAGATAACGTTCGCGGGAACTGTATCTGATTGAAGCGGATTTAACGTTGCTGCCGGCTGACGCTTAAGACTTTCGAGGCTCGTTCGAGGCTCGACCCGACAGACTCGCTAAACACAAGCCGCTTGTAACGTCTCCCGGCTGAGGAAGAAGCCTTCGCGTAACGATCGCTACGACAACCGCAAAGCTCCGATACCTCCGCGTACGGCGCCGCTTCGCCTGCGAGCTCGTCTACAAAGACACGCGAGGAGGGTACTCGCGTTTGGCCGAGAGAAATGTACCCGTTCAAGTCTGCTCGTTCCTCGATAATCACCCGCGGTCGATCGGGGTGTCCCCAGCGACCCAGATTCATTTCCAGCTCTATATACCGTAGGTGCGTGTGCACAGGGAGTCAAGTGCGATCGATCCCGCCGGCATAAGACGCTTTAACCTAAGTCTCTTAGCAAGAGTGTATGCATTTCAATGGTACGAACCATCGCCCCGCGGTTCCGCCGCGCCTCAGACACCCTTTAACGCCCGACCTATATTCTTCGAGCGACTCTTTGCCAGCCAAGAAACGAACCGAGCCGCCTTATTCGTCCTCGTCGCCTCCGCGGGAGGACGAATAAAACGGAGCGGAGAGTACAATGTACCGCCTCGTCCCGATTCACCAGCGAACCGCTCCGGGCGACCGTACCCCGTCGAACGAATCTACTTTAACGCGGACGCTCTCAATTTCGATAAACCGCGAACCACGCGAAAGAAGTTGCCGGTCGGTCTGGCACGAATACCCCGCGGAATATATAGCCAACGTCGGTATCCATAACGACGATTACCTTTTGCGGGCAATCGATTTATTTTCAAATCTGTCACAGAGGCGCCGCGCCGGCCAGGCTTGGACCGGCGATATTTCAGTCCTTTCAGAGATCGAAATAGACCGTTAATGTTTAATCGGGTCCCGAGCATGCGGAACGAAGGGGAACTATGAATAAAAATATCGTTTCGCGCGGAGCGACTCCGTCCGAGCGTTGCGCGAAATTAAACTGATTCCGCAGCGAGCGGGCAATGGGGCGGTTTGTTGTATTACCGTGCGAACTACCCCATTCGGCGACGCTACGTGTATGGTATGGTAAAACGTAGAGGGTGACGGCAGTGGGTTGCAGGGCTTAGAGGTTCCCCAGAGGTTGCCGTGCGAGTGTTTCGGGTGGGTGGCGAAACTGCGGCGTATCTCCGCGCGAGAATTTCGCGAGGAGCTGCACGCGCTCCCGTACGCGGGGACAAAAGTAACGTCGGTGCAATTTCACAGCCGTCGCTTCGCTGCGGCTAGAGGAAATGCATTCTTTCGTCTAGATTCCGGGGAAACCGGCGACGTCGACCGCGTTCCCTATTCGAACTTAAGATCAGCTACGCTTTCCGCGAGACGCTTTGAAACGGCTGGATTGAACGACGAAAGCTCGCCTCGTCCCGCTTTTTATATCGCGCGATACCAGGCGGATAACGTCGATCGCGGCAATCAAAGAGTGTATCGATTTGCGGTGCTTTTCAATCTGGATAGAGGAGACAGATTGGTCGGTGCGCGCCATATCGGATTCATTGCCCGAATCGCGGCGTCCAACTCCACGGTATTTAAGCCCCGAATCGTAGCGCTCGTTATACTCACTCCCCGGGTGCATTAATCATGACGGGGCGGCCATAAAGTTTGGCATCGCGTGCGCACGGATTCCGCTCCCAGCGGATGAACCGAAAAGTCGGTCCGCGATCGCGGCTACCGGCACGCGAGGACGCGACACGAGAAAATGGAAATCGATGAGTGAATGCGAGCCGGGCGCACGGTGCAGAAGTTAATTCGATTAGGCGAAGCGCGGATACGAGATCAAACGTGTTTTAGATCCCCTCCCCCCGATAACAAGCTTAGGGAATGCATACGAAACGGCGGGCTTTGCGCGCCGTTTGGTCGCGATGACCGTGCGAATACCCGCGACACGGCCTGCGAAACGTTTATAGGACAAGCACGGAAAAAGCATTCCACCATTCGATACGCGGACTCCGTGTTCGTTCGAATCGGATATGGGTATCTCGTGGCCAGAGATCGATTTCAAATAAAGCGGAGATGGCAGAGAGATAAAAAGAGAGGAAGGGAGAGAGAGAGAGAGAGAGAGAGGCAGAGACTCCGCTATTATATTTGACTTTCGGCTTTCCTCCCACGTTCGCCAGGTATCCTCGATTTCACTGCGCCGCGTCGCAAGCCAGAGCCTCGGATACCTACGTCGGGAACGATTTCTTCCTCGTTCTCGCGATGCAAAACGACGCGACGCGAAGGAACGTTTCCCTAAACCCTGGGATTAGAACGCGGAAAAACCGTTCCCATGGTGTATCGTATTTTCCGGTCAGCATCACGAGGGGGAAGAATACAAATTTCCAGTGCCGCCGCGCGCCAGCATCGCAGCTGTCCGTATTATGGCGGCGGGTGGATTTCGCGGTACGAATAGGAGCAGCTACGAATAAAAACCGAGAGGACAAAGCCCGTGTATCGCGTAGAACACCTGCTCCGCTTCACCATCCGAGGGATACGCGTTCCGGATGAGAGGTACGGTTGTCTTTCAACAGGGTTTCCGTGTAGCTCGCCAGAACCCTTGGCTTACCTTACGCGGCCGTCTACCTACCTACACCTTCCTCTACCTATACCTCCGTCCCCTGCCTTTCGCTGGCTCTTTAGAGCTCGTTACAGCGGTCGAGATCTAGCCAGGCGCCCAAAGACCCCGTAAAATCATTCGACTTCGTTGCCAAGACGACCTGGCGTGTATCGCGAAATCCAAAGACGAGAGCCGACCCTGGCCAACGAGCCACCGCGGTCGATCGAGCTTACCCCTGGTTATTTTTTATGTACACCGTTACGCTGTCGGAGTGATTTTTCCCGGGGATATAGTCCGGATTTAGAGCAGCGCTGAAAATCGTCGGTTTCGCGAACGGCGGGACGAAACGTCGCCTCGAGGCGCGATTCCTCGAGCGGGCGGAGGAGCGCAGCGTCGTTTCCACCCGACAGGAGGATCGAAGATAGCGAGTTCCCTAATTATTTGAACCGCTTGAAAGTTTCGAGCGACCGTCACGGGACAACGGGGTGGGACTCCCGTCGTAAACTTCAGTTTCGGGGGTGAAAATTGACAGCGACGCGAGGTGGACGGTTTAGAGCCGGTAACAAAGATAACAGATCAGAGGGCACCTCGAGCAGGACATTCTCAATTCATCTCGAGGCGCGCGATAGCGAAATAACAACGTCGCGCGGTGCACCCGGGGGCGGGAGTAGATCTTTGTTAAAGTTTAAGCAAGGAAGGCTAGCGCGAATTTTATTTGACACCTGATGAATGTGCTCGTGCCACGAAAAGGTAATGAGAATTCCTAGATCGCGCGCGAGAGAGTCAAGTATGAAGTATTACTTGTACGGATAATGAAACGGAAAGGAGGAGGGTTGCCAGGGTGTGGGTGGCGGATCGACGGAACAGCTCGTTACACCCACCGCGGAAATGGACATTTTCAGAGAAAACAAATAGGTCGCGGGAGTCGAGAAGTTGGCTGCTCGGATGGGACGCGTAGCATTATGCAGGGGTGAATCGAGCACGGAAATCCTGACGTATCGAAAGAAAATTCATTCGCCATTAACGAACGCGCGTGCCGCTTGTTCTTCGCGCGTGTCGCCTTGTCCCTTTGAACGGGGTTGAATAATTTGTATTGCAAAACTGGGAATTTTCGTACGGGGAAACGATGAAACGCGTACCACCGGGGATGATAAATACGCTTCGTACGTCCGCGCAAAGGTACAAAGGCACGGTGAACGTGAATAAACGTGAATAAAATGCATCAAATAATAGTTCCGTTGAACGATGAATAATGCATGATACAATCTCGAGACGATGGAAGACTGAAACTCAAATACGGCATAGAACGCGGTGCAACGGTAATTGATTCGTTACGAGTCTGTAAGCGTTCGATGAATGAAAACTAATATCTGCGAAACAAGACGAAGCAGAAGCTTATCTTTGAAGCGCGATTGATGTAACGAGAGAACCATTGAAAAGAATCGAGATATTTCCAGCCGACGTGCCGGCGCTACGCTACGAGGGGAGGAGATGGGTAACGGGAGCGAGGGAAATCAACGAGCTGCTTATCCGGTTCGAGTTCATTTTCGAGTGTTGAAAATGAACTCGAACGGCACTTTACCGTTCGAGTAGAATATGCGTTCGCTGCCCGATGAGTTCATCGGCGGCCGTTCTCGCGTGCAGAGGTGAAACGCGTGCATTCGAGATCACTCGTCGGTTCCGCGAGCATCAATCGGCCTGATTCCTAAAAGGGGGATCCCTCGTTCAGCGCGCGACGCGAAAAACGACCAACGATTGAAAAGCGACTCGCGGAAACTTCGTTTCTTTCGGGCGCCAGCGCGAAACGATGAAATGAACCGCTAAACAGCGGAATACGTCTCTCGTTTGCGTCTATTGAAAAAAAACTCCGGGGCAAAACGTTCCGGATACACCGGCGTATCCCGCATTTTTTCCGCTCCACCTTTCGCGCGAATATCTCTCTGTATTTAAAGCAGGACCGACTCCTCGAGTTGTCGGGTCGAGGGGGAAACACCAGACACAAGCTACCCTTCTTTCCCCCCTATCTCTTCCTTTTCTCTTTTCTTTCTTGTTCGTCTCTTTTCTTTTTTGCAAAAATTCTCTAAATCAGACGTGGCGCTACCAAAGGCCCGGGGCTTTTAACGGGCGGCTGGTTCGCGCGAACACAGAAAAGGAGCGTTTCGTCGCTTCCATTTACGGTCGCAGAGGAGAGCCGCGCGAGAGAAAGCGTACGAAGCTGCACGAAGATTCGATCGTTTTCGAAATCGAGCATCGCCGATAGAATTCCGATCGATCGGGCTCGGGGCACGAAGCAATTACAGCAGCCGGCGCGACGTTGGAAGGTAAAGTCGGTATCGAGTACGTGAGGTGGGCTTCTACGATCCTCGGCCCCGAGGACCGTCACGATCGTAAATGAGATTCGACGAGCATAGCCACCGATAGTTACCCCTCGTTCGACCCCCCCTTCGAGCCAGTTTCGTCGACGATCCTTACGCACGGATGCATCGCGACGGGCCCAGCCGTGGAAATGGACGAGGGTATGTGTGCGCCAGGGTGGTTCCGACTGCACGAACCGGAGATACGACTGGAAAGGACGGACAAGGGAACGGTGGCGGATTACAAGTAAAACCGGCTGCGAGTCAAAGTAGCCGGAAGATGAAGAGGAACCGAGGAACGTAACGAGAGAAGAGGACGGGCTGGGAAAGAGGAAGAGACGGGGAAAGAGAGAGAGAGAGAGAGAGAGGGAGAGAGACTGATAGATCGACATTTTCGAGTCGAAGCGAGACGAGGATGGACGAGGAAGGCGAAAGGAGGAAAGGACAAAGAGGACTCGCTAAGAATTTCAGCCATCTGGCGCTACATCGTGCGTTCGTAGGTTTACTCGGTGGCGCCTACCCCACGAGGTCTCCGATAGAAGTAAAAGCAAACAACTCCTCTCGGTATAATCGGAGCAGGGGGGACGGGAATAACAAAAGAGGAATCGCGTTTCACGATATACCGGTTTCTCGGGCAATATTTTCTTACGCTACACGATCGCTGCTCGATTCCTGGAACAGGCTCGGGAACTCGCGTCACGGAGCCTTGAAACGCTCCAAAAACGGAATACCATCGGTGGTTAACACCGGTTAAGAACGAAAGTGGCATCGATTCTCCCTCTCTCTCTCTCTCTCTCTCTCCCACCGATCTCTCCCTGAATGAATCGAGTCTCAACCATGGCACAGATACGACGCACTTACTCAGCGTGCCGCACGTGCCTGTTGTGCATACGTAATGCGTATTGACACGTCGAGTGACAGCACGCGGACCAAGTCACGCTGCGAGCCACTCGTCGAATCGATACACAGTGGAGGGAGACACTCGGGGGGGACGTCGTTACCGATTAAATCGGAGGAGCGGATCGAATCGTACGCGTATACGGCTCGGTATGTGGGACGAATAAATAGCAGAGAGATCGAAGAAGATGAAGAAGATCGCAGACTCACCGGCAATGGCGACGAACAGGAAGAATATCCACATATCCATGAGTATGCCGGCGAGGCGTAGCTGGAAGTAGCTGGCTGCGTACACGAGCTTGTCCATCACGCTCCAGGATTCATGGTTGAACGTCGTCGATCAGGTACGTAGCTTCTCTTTTTATCTCTCTCTCTCTCTCTCTCTCTTTCTCTCTCGTGTCTCGATTAACCGTCGATTCCTCGAATCGTCACACGGAACAGCACCCACTGCCGCGAGCGATCGAGTCGCGTAACACTGGCGGATAGAAAAGTTGATGAACCACCGCGAGCGGAACCCGTGGCGGTCTCGGTCTCGTGTGTCGTGGTGTCGCGCGTCGTCTCACCACCGCGGAACGTGTCCTGACACTGTCCTACGGTTATCCTACGAGCCTCCCACGGAGCAGGCTCGCATCGTTCGAGCGTTTTCGCGGAGCGCTCGGCCGATTCGCACGCCGAGAGGAGTTTTTCGGCTGGCCCGAACGATGCGACGAGGCGGCGAGATGCGACGGGATGCGCGCTGGTGGCCGCTGCCTCGGGCACGCGTGTGTTAACGACGTGTTACGATTCTGTCTGGGTGCGTGTGCGTATCGTACGCGCGTACGTGCGTCCGCGTTCGCGAAACAGTCACGGCCGGAATAAAACTGGCGTCCCTTCCGGACGGCGGCCGGGTTCGCACGAGCAACGATATTACGCGTCCGTAGAGAGGCGCACGAAATCGACACGAATCTGTAGCGTGAGTCGCCGCTTCCGAGTGACGGCGTGCACGAGTACGGGGCGACCGTCGTCGTGTGCTCTCACCACCGCGTTGCCCGGAGTATTGACCGACTCGGCTCGGCTCGGCTCGGCTCGACACACGGTGCGCCGCTCTGCGCCCTCGGACCAGACGTGGAGAGAGAGACGCGGAGGGGACGGCTGCCTCACTCACGACTACCATACAACTGATCCTACTGTGGCTGCGCGCGCACTCTCGCTCGTACGCTCGCGGCACCGTCGGCCGACCTATACCTACGCTCCATGCCGATTCAACCATTCGACGGGCCTTGGACTTCTCGCTCGCCTCTTTTTTACCCCTTGCCTCCTCGATACCTGTCGTATTTCTTCGACAACGGCGGCGCGTTCCACGCGGTAAACAAACGACGCGAGCGAATTTCCTCCGCCCCGGTGTTTCGTTCCTCGCGCGCGCGATCGTTCGCGCGGGGTGGCTGTTTCTCGATGACCGCGAATCCCAATCGATGCCCCGAGAACCGCGTCGAGTTATTTTCGAGCGAAGAAAACGGGACGAGCGATCCTGTCCTTGAATCGCCTTGATTCGCGAGCTAAATCAGTGTCGCAATCTCGGAAGCGTTTTCCTATCTCGCTGCGACGAGCACCGTGAAAGACAGTTGTCTTATCGCGCGCGGATAAGGGGAGGGCTGTGATAAAACAAACGATTAAATAACTAACATCGCGATGGACGAAGATTGCGCTAACAAGGGCGGTGCACGGGACCACGCTGTTTACCGGCGATGAAAAGATGCCGGGCGATATCGCGCGATAACGCATTATCGCCCGTTGAACAACTATTAATCGCGCGGAGAATAAAAGTTGCCTGACGGTGACGCAACGACGTCGCGGCGGTGCCTCTATTGCGCGTTACCGCCCGCCTCTCGCAATAAGAATAGAACCGTTGCTCTCGGAATAAGTTAGCCGAAGTACCGAGCGAATCGTTTAAATATTTAAGCGAAGGATAAACGAAATCTCGGGCGTAAAATCAAGAGACGCCACCCTCGTTTTCCGGCGTCTCTCGCCGTTCCAACGTACACATCGCGGCACCGCGTCGTCTCTGCCAAACAACTTGCGCAACCTGGCTAGGTCTGCGGGAGAGAAGAAACGGGGACGGCTAAACGAATGGTCCTCGAACGGTTGACATAGGGAAATCCAACGAAACACACTGTAAACGTTCGCCGGTAGTTTTATTCGACGATCGATACTCGATACCGCCTCGTCTACCGTCGAGAGAGATTCGATCTCGAGAACAGCTCGACGCCTTCCGGACTTAAGAAAGAGATCTATAGGCCGGATAAGGGATCCGGCTGAGATCCAGCAGGTTGTTCCACGTGGAACGGAGAATTCGTCCGGGGGTGAAGCGGGGGCGTAGAGGGGGCGTTCAACCCCCGGACGTGAACTTTCTTCGACGTCCCTGCGAGACGGTATCCTAACCCGGAAAGGAGGGACGCGGAAGGAACGATCGTTCCGATTTTATCTGCCTCGAAACTATCGAGCCGTGAGCTCCAACCCTCCCGCGACAATGGCGTCGCGCCGTAGTTACTCGCACGCGACCAACCGAGCCAGCTTAACAACCACCGTCGACCAACCCGCGCAGCGGGACGCTTTTGTTTAACCGAGGCGTTTATTAATCAATTGCGTGCACCCCGCTCGGGAGCGTTGCGCATTTGACGGTCAAACGCGCTCTTTTCGGTTTCGTTTTCTTTTTTTCCTTCGCAGCCTCCTCGTCAACGGAGAAAGGCACCCGGAACGGAATCCTTTGATCTGTTCGAGGGAACGTCTTGTAACGAGCGGTGAGCAGCCTCGAACGAACGAAACGTCTACGTGGGTGCGATGTAATTTGCTGTACACGAACAACGAGACACGGTTCGAGAACGCTCCCAATTGCACCACGAGCGACGTTATTGCACGTAACTAGTCGACGAATCGAACGAATTTCTCCGCGGAAATTTCTAACGTGCCCCGTATATTGCGCGGATACCAGCTTCTAACAAAGCGCTATAATTTCATGGGGGAAAGATATTTCGAAAGTTGCGATATACATAGTTACGACGCAGGTAGTACACAACTTCCGGCTGCTACCGCGGCTCGATTTACATTAATGAGCCCAACGTGTCATTAGGTCGATTCGATTTACGTTACGCTTCGGGTCGATTGCTCGCTGGTACCGGCCCTCGTACATAAACGTTAATAAACGTAAACGAAAATAACGCGTCAATTACGAATGCAGCCGCGGTATCAAAGTGAAACGCGAAAGTAAATTATGCACTCTCTACGATTCCGTGGTTGCGTAACACGAGTGTACGCGCGTATTATGTCGAAACGAACGCGTAACTGTACGCATTCGGGACATTATCATTAAAACGCAGAAGCACCAGAGCCATGGGACGGGGTTCAGGATGACGTAATCGGCCGTAATTAAAGCAATCCGACGACGGGGAGTGTTTTTGAAGGCGTTTAACAGGAGTAGACGGCGTCGTTCCGAAAGCAAAACCCGGAATCTCCGGTGCACTAGGGGCGGGGACAATTCCAGGCATTAACTCCTCTTAAACCGTACAAAACGGTGCGAGTTTCGGGTAATTCCACCAATTGCTACCAGAATCGTCGCGCCTGCCCACGTAATTAAACTTTTTCCATTCAAACGTTGTTCAGCTCTTCTGACCGTTCTAATTCTCGGTCAATTATTCCAAGGCGGATTGCTTCCCGATTAGTTCCATCGTTGACAACGATACGTCCATGGGATGTGTGTGATATCGGGTCATGGAATGGATAGACCATGCGAACTCTCGTTTTCTTTTCTTTTTCTTTTTTTTTTTTTTTTTTTTGTAAACACGTGTCCATAATTTATTATCAATTGTGTACTCCATACAGTGACCTGCACAAGTAGTGGCACGCTCGCGTTGCACACACGCACACATGCATACGTCCAACAAAAAAAATATACATACGCCCAGGTCGCGTATATTTATACGCATACAGGGAAACACGTTTACCAGTGTACGCGTATATCACACGCACGCGTATGTAGCATATATACACATATTTGTTTTCTTTTTGTTTTGTTTGTTTTTTTTTTTATACATATATAATGTATTTCTGTCGGTGTCTCTCGTATATAACTATCATTCGGGGAGGAATTTTCAATCTTCGTTTCATTTCTTCTCCTTTTTTTTTTTTTCAAAATATATCTTTTTCGTCGCTATCTATAGGACAAGAACGGTGGAAACGATCGTACTCCATATCTTAAACTTATTTCCCTCTTACTATGCGTAATTCATTGTTTCCTGTGCGTCATTGTGTGAGTTTCTTCCCTTTTCTTCCCGTTAAAGAATTAATGATAATACAACTATACTGATGTGCGGTGTTTGAGTGTAATAACCATTTAGTAAATACTTGGAGGAAACGAGAGCGAAGTCAGGAAGTGGCAAAATTTTCCGTTCCATTTCGTCCGGCTGGATAACGGTAGTTCAATTAAGAATATCGTTGGTCGTTTCTCTGTGTAACGAACGTTCGCGTGTCTTTCTGGTCTCGAATTAAGCCTGAACAAGGATGCGAATTCAAAACCTATCGTTCTCTCGACTGGCAGATGAAAGAAAGACGTTATTCGAACTGACTTCGATCGCTCGCACAACCGCTGCTATTCACTATCTCGTATCTTCTCGACCCCAGTATCACAATGATTCAACGTATTGACTATTTTACAGATAATCTTTTTCTTTTCTTCCGTTTTAAATTGTCTAAAAGTTTGCACGCTAACTACGCGAGTATCGCGTATATCTATTTTTCTGCTTCAACGTCGACACGATTCGTTCGTTCGCTCCGCGTTGAAGTTCGATTTAATAAACAGTATCGTGGCATCGTTTTTTAATTGTTCGTATCTTGCATATGTAACCACAGATGAGCTTCTGTTTATCTCTGTCCTTTCATAATGCTCTCTCTCTCTCTCTCTCTCTCGTTCGCTCGCTTACTCTCTCTCTCTCTCTCGCGCGCGCGCTTGCTCTCTCATTCTCTCTCTCTCTCGCTCTCTCATGGACGGCGATAAAAAACGTAGCGCTTTTGTTAAAGATTATTACAACATGCGAGGAACGCTAAATCCTGAGTGTCTAAAAACTTTTCACAATATGGCGCGCATTACACAGTCCTGTCGTTCTTTTCTTTAATCTTGATAATTGCTGCTTTTAATCTTTTCAATCTAGAGCCTGGCCTGAATGCAATACATTCGTAAAAAGAAGTTTCTCACGGAAGGAAAAACAATAACTTGACGTTTCTTAAAAAACACTGGAGCATCGTTAGATCGAGTTTAATTGGATCTATGCAACGACCTTTCCTTAATACCATGATTACAACGTAGAAATGTTCGATCGATCGGTTTAAATAGATGGTCCACGTTTATTTCCGTTGCAACATCCACTTTGAAACGAACGGGCTTTAAACGCAGCAGCGATTCGTTTCATCCTCCGAGGGAAATGTAAATGTGACCCGTATTATGCGCATCCCGTGAACAATACGATCGCGCGGCATAGAAAATGAAATCGGTTTACCCACACGTTCGATGGAATTCGTGGACGCGTAATAAGTTAATAATGTACTGACTCGCGCGTACAACTTGCAAATTTTATATGCTGAACAATACGATTCGTGAATACCTCGAACTGTAACGGAATCATAAGTTTGTAGCGTCGTATAAATGTTTTTGGTAAAATTTGTACAATTGTTCACTCGTGCAGTGCAATTTTAAACTACGCGTTGAGCTTTCTCCAAATCTGAGAGAATAGATTAGCTAAAACAACACTCTTAACTTATGAACCTCTCATTACCAAATGAAAGTGTCAATGGAGCAAGATACGTCGTTTTCGGTTCTTCTTATCTTCGTAATACTTCGTTGCGCTTCGAAGAAGGATGCCTGTGCAATTTTATAATCGAAGAATGCTATCAAACCTGATCCGTCCGACGTTCAACCGGTCATATAAATACAATTACGTTCTCCTTCCATTGTTTTTTTCTTTCTTTCTTTTTCTTTTTACCGTTAAAGAATGTCCAAGTGCATTTTCTACATACGTCAACTACCCGGATTCCTTCGTTAGCCTTCACCGTTTATAATACAGATTATTTTTATCTCAAGGCAAATATGTTTCACTGTTAGAATTAATCGATGGCGCCAAGACGTTTATCTATATCTTACACGTATGTAATTACTGTTCAGTTTCACACCGTTCCTACGTATAGGAGAAGCACTTTGTGCGTACACTAAAACATGATACGTACCTACTCCACCAATCGGATACTCGATAACTAAAATAAAGATTGAACTTTCAAAGTTCGTGCTTTAATCGTAAAATAAATCTTCCTACCGAAGGACCTCGAAGACCGATCGAAGCAATTAATAAACCGCCTTCCCGTTTCGTATTTTCACAACTCCATGTGCACTATAAATATAACGCGTACTTATCATTAACATACAGTGAAGAATTAAATATCCATTGTGCTATGTCGCGAATACAATTTGCGAGTCGTATGCTAATCCCTCCGAAAGGAAAGTCAGGAGCGCAAATGAACACTTAGTGCGATCATACATGGATGAAAAACAATTAAACGAGAATGTTTCATTCCCGTTGTAATCTCCTCGTTAACGATCTCGTCCAATCTACGTAATCCGTAAAAGGTACGAGACAAATATTGTACACGACATACTGCGACGTTCGAATCTGTATAAGCACGAAAAAATAATCCACTGGTTGCTATTTGCATCCACATATAACATTAAATTTCATTTACAGACGCAATTATAGCGTTTCTTAAATATACGTATTCATTTTTTTTTTCTTGTTCACGTTTAAATACTAAAGTAGGCCATGGCATTAGTTTCTTAATATATATAAAAGGTCTGACTCTTAATCAAAATTGCACTCGATGCGGTACAAACGTTGTGTAGAAATCTAACGTAATCGATGGGAAAAGGAATTACTGCGACGGCAATCAAAATTTTACTGTTCGAATCAAATCATCTAAGAACGAGCTAATCTGTCAATTTTCATTGGCTAAATTTAATACTTCGCGTAGTATTTTCTTGAAAATTCGAACACGATAGATGTTTCACATCAGACCTCAATATGTAAGAAAGCCAATAATCTATATAGTAGCGAAGGCAATACTGCCGTACGTTAAATACTTCATTCTTGATTCAGAATATTAATTACTCATTAGGCTTCGAACACCTAATGCATATTTACCGACGAATCAGAAACTCGTTGTTAATTTAAAGAATTCAGTTTCTCGAACGATACTTATACCACTATAGATAAGAAAATCAATGTAACGCACTATTAAACGGAAGCTGTTAATATTTCGATACTTTTTCGAAGGAACGACAAATTGTCGCGAAGTATATCACATATACGTATATATGACAAAAAAGAGAGAAGACATCGTTTGATTTAAATAAAATAAATAAAAACGCTTGAAGCTATAGTTTTTTTTTTCCTCGTTTACCGCTATTTAAAAAAGGAGCAGAGTCGATATAAGAAACCATTATAGTCATTTCATGACAAGATCTTATTACGTGAAGAAGTAAAAAGATATCTATAGAATTATGCATTGTGCAATAAAAAACGCTCAATTCCATAGTGTTTTGTCGATGGTAAAAAATTGATGTGTACACGCGTATCGAGACGTGGTCTCTCATATTATCGTGATGATGAACAGTCAATATCTCCGACAAGTATTTCGATCTTTTAAATCTTAAACTGATGCTGAATTGATTCTTTTTTTTTTTTTTTTTTTCTAAGTCTAGTTGCGTTTCGGAGATGCGTAACATAATTATTTTCCTTTCGTTTTCCTTATCGTTAATATTTTGTACACTTATTTTACAGGGGTGGGATCGATGCTCATTAATACTACGAAACTCATATACGAATCGAAAAAAAAAAAAGAATTATTTACGAGTCATATGTACCTATATACGGTGGAGGACAGAAGACCCACGTTTTCACTCTTTTTCTTTTGTTTTTTGGCAGGTGTGTTTCACTTTTTATGAAAAAAAGTGACCCTTTAGAAAGGTAGTGCGTAATCATTACGCAGTCCCTAATACTTACTCGATACTTTCGAGCTTTATAAAAGATTACATTTCCCCGAACGTCTTCGTTTCCTCCGATTCTTTTCCAACTCGGCTGGAGGTTGATTTCTGATAATACGAACGACCTAAAGCAAAATTATTCAAGCCTCTTAGCTACGTCAACCCACATGCAACTACACAATAGTGTCTCTCTCATTTTCATTTTTTGTGATCCCCTACCTCGTGGAATGCTGCGTCCACATTTAGTGGCGGATCTTTAGCAGAGGTTTCGATATAAGGTATACCCAACTGGTGAGCCAACTCCCTTCCCTGCTCCTCTGTAACTTTTCTCAAATGTACCAAATCAACTTTGTTAGCTACCAAGAGCATAGGGTATACATCTCTATCCTTCACCCTAAGTATTTGGGTATAAAAATTCATGATATTCTCGTAAGATTGTTTATCAGTCACAGAGTATACTAATAGAAACCCGTCACCCTTGCGCATGTATTGTTCGCGCATGGCACTGAATTCTTCTTGACCAGCTGTATCTAACACTGTTAGGTACAAACAAACCTTTGTACACACAAGGATACATCGTGGAACTAATATAAGGCACCAAGCGTAATCCAAATGTAGCGGATAGCAGAAATCAAAACGCAACAAAGCAAACTAAACGTCTCTACTAACAAAGTTACTTACCATCTAGGACGCACCATTGTTTGTCTACCTCTGTATGCTGAATGTAACTGTCCTCGATGGTCGGATCATAGTCAGCGACAAACAATTTTTGAAAGAACTGTATGGTGAGCGCGCTCTTTCCAACACCTCCATCTCCAACCACGACCAGCTTGAAGGTCATAAGGTTGTCATTATTGGGAGGTCGTGTCATACCGCCTCTTGCTCTCCCACCCCCTCCCCCACTGCTTTGCCTTCTTCTGCCTATCCTGTCAACTCTTCTAATGTATTTTTAGCAGCGCGTCTGCTCGTGAATTGTCTAGTTTCACACTCTAGCCAAAGTGCCCTGAAAGGGTTAACTTAAATTAGACTGATGGAATTACCAGCGTGCTGCAGTCAATTCTCTCACAACATTTAATATCACGGTGTTGTTTACATGAACACGAGAGCTAGGAAAACTATCGTAACAGCGTCGCGATGTAACGGGTGTGTCAATTGCACTTAATAGGACAAAATTAGACGAGAAGTGGTCGACGTTTGACTAGGGGTTGGCCGACTATGTCACGATAGTTGGATTGTCTCGAAACGATCTATTTTCGAATGAAATAAAAATTTACTCACCTTACATGATCTGCCACTCCTGTTTCACGTTCTTCCAGCTGTCAGTCTGGGCCACTGTGCGCAACATTCGCATCTATGTAGAAAGTATGTTTGTGTAAGCTTCAACGTAGTGTCGTATACAATAGATCTTGTATACTTTTATGACCATGCGCGCAAACATAACTACTCTAGCGGCATATCTTGCAGTCATCACATGTATCGCAATGATACCAACAATAAAAAATCCGGCATAACATGCGAACGGAAACGTGACGCTGAATCGGACGCTGTTTACATTTGTAAACGTAAAAATCTTACGATCTGATGCAACCTGTTTGATGATACTTTTCTGTCACGCTGCTAGATAGCAAATATAAACAAAACAAAATGATTCTACAATTGGCAGTCCACTTTACTATCTCGCATACTACTTCATTCTTTACCCGTCTTATTTATATATATGCGTAAAACGTGAACAATACACGTGTAATTTATACAAAGCATATCATTGGACTGCTATATTTATACTCTTATTGTAATAATTAAAAATTTAGAAAAACCATACACACGCGATATTTTATTCTATGATGTTGTCTACTTGATACATGTCGTACATAACCACACATCAGTAATAAACACAACATTAATTAAGTGCTTGTGTGGGCTCGTTTTAGCATTATTAATCTTCGTAAGTGTATAATGCTATTACTTATCGTTTGTAGCACTGTTTTGAGTCCAATAAAGATGATTAACGATTCTTGTATATTTGCTCACCTTAACCGGTCACTCGATAACTTTCGAGGTTATGTTCATAACCCTAAATGCTTGTAAACAATCGCGATTAAATTCGTTACAGTAAATAGATAAAAAAAGAAGTAAATCGTATTCAAAATGAATGTAATTAATGATATTACTTTCTTATTTGCAGTTATTATTTAACTTGGAAATCAGATTACAATGGATGCGGATTTATATGATGAGTTTGGCAATTATATTGGTCCTGATTTGGCCTCTGATAGCGAAGATGAAAATGAATATGGAAACGCAGGAGACGATGCTGAAGACAGAGAACGTTCGGATGAAGAGATGGAAGAAGATAAAGATGAATCCAGAGAACAATCGGAGCAAGGAAATTCTATGGCAGTCGTATTGCACGAAGACAAAAGATATTATCCGAGCGCTTTAGAAGTTTACGGACCAGAGGTAAGTTTTAGACAATACTTTGTGTTTTCACTTATAACTTCAACATATTTAATTAGAATAAATTATAGGTCGAAACACTGGTGCAAGAAGAAGATGCCCAACCACTGGATAAACCGCTAATAGCACCGACAAGGAAACCAAAGTTTCAAATAAAACAACAGCAACTTCCAGAGACCACTTACAGTATAGAATTCCTAGCAGACATGATGGATGCTCCTCATCTTATACGTAATGTTGTTCTACTTGGTCACTTACACCATGGCAAAACTACATTGGTCGATTGCCTAGTGAGGCAGACTCATCCCTATCTACACAGTGTAACAGATGAAAAACCCTTGAGGTACACTAATTGCTTTCAAGAATACTTGGAAAACATCAGCCTCCATCGATTGTAAAAAAGGAAACGTTCATTTATGTTCTTAGGTACACGGACACATTATTTACGGAGCAACAGCGAGGGGTATCGACGAAAGCGACACCCGTGACTCTATTGCTGCAAGATGTGAAATCGAAATCCTATCTTTTAAATATATTCGATACCCCTGGTCACGTAAACTTTTCCGACGAGGCGACAGCGGCGATACGTTTATCCGATGGAGCTGTACTGATCGTAGATGCCGCGGAAGGCGTTATGTTAAATACAGAACGTTTGCTAAAGCACGCCCTCCAAGAAAAGCTCGCGTTAACAGTTTGTATAAATAAGATAGACAGACTCATTCTGGAATTAAAGCTACCTCCCTTAGACGCGTACTATAAATTGAGACACATCATCGAGGAGATTAATGGTCTAATAGCTTTGTATTCTGACTCGGAAAATTCGTCTTTCGTCTCACCAGCGATCGGAAACGTATGCTTCGCGAGTTCCGAGTACAATGTCTGTTTCACCCTGAAATCGTTCGCTGCGCTATACGCCAAAACCCACCTTAATCTTAACGCCAATGAGTTCGCGAAGCGATTATGGGGCGACATATACTTCAACTCGAAAACGCGGAAATTCACCAAGAAACCACCCCACAATACCGCGCAGCGTAGCTTCATCGAGTTCATTCTAGAGCCATTGTACAAGATATTCGCGCAAGTCGTTGGCGACGTCGACACGACTCTACCCGATGGTTAGTCAGTCTACTGTAAATTCGAACGAGAGGTACCATTAGCCGCGACGTAATGCTATAACTTAATTCCACAGTACTCGATGAATTAGGCATAAGATTAACATCGGAAGAAATGAAAATGAACATTAGGCCGCTGTTGAGATTGGTATGCACGCGGTTCTTGGGAGATATGTGCGGATTAGTCGACATGTGCGTAGCCCACGTTCCCAGTCCTCAAGCGCACGCACCAGTCAAGGTTCAACACGTGTACACGGGTCCAATGGACTCGTCTCTCGCGCAGGATATGATCAATTGCGATCCTGACGTTAGTACTGGCGAACTGTTAACACTGTATGCACCTCGTGTCACGTAACGTAGCTCTTAACGGGGAAACAATGTTTGCAGGGAAGGCTAATGATTCACAGCACAAAAATGTACCCTACCGAGGACTGTACCCTATTCGTAGTCCTCGGGAGAGTAATGTCGGGCACTCTAGAAGCGGGACAACGCGTCCGAGTATTAGGCGAGGCTTACTCGCGTACAGACGAGGAAGACTCTCGCGTTTTAACCGTGGGAAGACTGTGGATAAGCGAAGCACGCTATTCGATCGAGCTGAACAGAGTCCCCGCGGGCAATTGGGTACTCATCGAGGGCATAGACAGGCCGATCGTGAAGACTAGCACGATCACCGACCTCAACAATTCGGACGATCTGCACATCTTCCGACCGTTAAAGTTCAACACGCAGAGCGTGATCAAAATCGCGGTCGAGCCAGTAAACCCATCGGAATTGCCGAAAATGTTAGATGGTTTGAGGAAGGTGAACAAAAGTTACCCTCTGCTAGGCACTAGGGTCGAAGAGAGCGGCGAACACGTGGTCCTAGGCACCGGTGAATTGTACTTGGATTGCGCGATGCACGACTTGCGTCGCATGTACTCGGAGATCGACATAAAAGTGGCCGATCCTGTCGTTGCCTTCGCCGAGACGGTGGTGGAAACGAGTTCTCTCAAGTGTTTCGCCGAGACACCGAACAAACGGAACAAATTGACGATGATCGCCGAGCCACTTGAGAGAGGCCTCGCAGAGGACATCGAGGCGGAACATGTTAAAATTACGTGGAACAAGTACGTATCGTGAGAAGTTTGCGCCTCGCCATTGTACGCGACGAAATGTGTGTTGAACTTGCAGGAAACGACTAGGGGAGTTCTTTCAAACGAAGTACGACTGGGACTTATTGGCGGCGCGTAGCATATGGGCGTTCGGCCCGGACGCCACGGGGCCCAACATTCTAGTCGACGATACTTTACCATCGGAAGTGGACAAGACGTTACTGAACAGCGCCCGTGATGCCATTATTCAAGGTTTCCAGTGGGGCACTCGGGAGGGTCCGCTTTGCGAAGAACCAATTAGAAACGTGAAGTTCAAAATTCTGGACGCCGTGATCGCGCAGGAGCCTCTCCATCGAGGAGGTACGTGACATCCATTTCCCCTCTTTCGTTCCGAATAAAGTTAATCTTCTTTTATTCTTACAGGCGGCCAAATAATTCCGACCGCCAGAAGGGTGGCCTACTCTGCCTTTCTCATGGCAACGCCCAGATTGATGGAACCCTACTTGTTCGTCGAAGTCCAAGCGCCTGCGGACTGCGTGTCAGCAGTTTATACCGTGCTGGCTAAACGAAGAGGTCACGTGACCCAAGACGCTCCTGTTCCCGGAAGTCCCTTATACACCATCAAGGCGTTCATACCGGCGATCGATAGCTTCGGCTTCGAGACGGACCTGCGAACCCACACGCAAGGACAGGCGTTCTGCTTGTCCGTGTTTCACCACTGGCAAATCGTACCTGGCGACCCGCTGGACAAAAGTATTACGATCAGACCGCTCGAGCCACAGCCAGCCACACACTTGGCGAGGGAATTTATGTTGAAGACGAGGAGGCGGAAAGGGCTTTCGGAGGATGTGTCTATCAACAAATTCTTCGACGATCCTATGTTACTTGAATTGGCCAGACAGGACGTTCTACTGAATTATCCATTATAAATAATTGCTGTAGCGACTTTGTTCATAATATTAGCGTCAAGACTTATCATTAAAGAATTAATCTTCTACTAAAGTTTGCCCGTTCATTTACATTTCGTTCCCCTCCTCAAGATTCCGCTTTCCATTCGCATCCGAAAAATAGATGGCCCACAAAACCTATTCAGATCGAATTATAAATTAACGAAGAGCGCTTCCTCAAAGAATTTTCCAAACTACATCGTCGGATAGCGAAGAGCTAAAACAGATTTTCAAAATAAACAGAGACTTCTTTCGTAAATAGTGCCACCGAGGAACGTGGAACATATTGCGAAAGACTCGATTCGAAAGTGGAGCGCAGCAGCATATGGATAGTATATAGTTCCCTATCTACCATCGAATAATTTACTATTTACAAGTGTCTACGCTAGACAGAAGCAATACACACGTCTAAACTGGAACGCGTAGCGTCTATCAACATCAGCACCTACGAAATCAATAGAACAACTCGATTTAAAAGATATTCAGACATTAGAGACAGTTTCCTATCGACGCCATTGCTAAAATATTCGAATATTCGCGAAACAATCCGATTCCAATCGAACAACTCGAAGATCGTGATTAAGAATAGTTAAAAGGGGATTTAATAAAGGAACGTACAGCGTACGAGGGAGATTCGAGACGGAAACATATACCTATCAAAGACGGGCAGCGCGCGCACTTGGGGGCACGGCCGCAACTGCGCACAGTCGAATGGGTGGTCGAAGTGAGCGGAGCCTGGCGCCATTTTCCCAGTTGTGGCCACGCCCATACGCCCGCCCATGAGAGTCGATCGACCAGAGAGAGAGTCGTACTGCCTCGATGGACGCGAAACCGGGTGCGCTCCGCGACTGTCTCTTTTCAAGGCGATGTCGCTATGAAACGGACTACCTCGTCGCTGCCGATCGATCAGATGACTTCTCGTACCGTGCAGAGATGAGAAGTTGACTAGCGGAACGGCACAGGGGTAAAAGGGGTACTCGCGTGATTCTAACCGCGACAATCCGAGACGCTGCGTCGTGCTTCGAATTTTCTGGGATCGATGATGAAAATGCATGTCTCCCGATCTTTCTAAATGGCAGAGAAGATGGACATGCGAGGCCTGCAATCGGATTAAACCCGCATTCCTTTCGCTGGTCGACTTCTTAAACTCGAGTTCGATGATTTCACGCGTAAGCGCGTAGTTGCGCTTCTTTGTCGCTTGATCTTTCCGCTGAAATCGAGGGATACGCACCGTTTCTCACGTTCTAGTAAACCTTTGGTGGAAGTGATGAAATAGGTACAAAAACTGAGAAAGATTTCAACTCATCGCGGCAATAATACTCGTATTTGCATTAGATAAGTTGCATTGATGGCGTGGCTGATTATGCTGATAACAGAAGCCTATGTTATTGAACAAAAGCAAAGCGTTCATGGCGCCCGACTGCCAATCAAGTCGCCGGCGCGCTCAACCGGCATTGAACTGGAAATTCGAGCCAAAAAAGCGTACGACGATTACAGATCGATGGTAGAAGTTGTCGAAGGAACGCATGAAAGTTGCGTGGTGAGGCTAATCGGAATTAACCGGTTACCACTTCTATAAATAGGTGAAAAATTTAAATTTACAATACATACAACACGTGATGTACTTAGTCTCGAGCGACACTAGTGCGTTCAAGGCAGACGATGCGCCTGCATGTGCGTAGTTATCGTCGCAACTACATAAAACAACACATTTACGATTACGCAGCGTACGACTATCTTGTTTCTTTGACACGCAGACCGAAGTTACGAAACTAGAGGATCGAACGCGTTTATAATAAGCAGCTTCGCCGCTCTTGCCCCATATTTACTCGCACGCAGTGTCACCGTTATACCCCTGTATATTTATGCGCGGTCGTCGATATACTTTTATTGCGCCATCGCACAAGTCACCGCTCGTACATAACTGGTCGAATGCAGCTTTTTATGCTCGATGCGCCTCGACCGTACTGGATGCGTCTGATAATTAGAGCGACATGGAAAGGTATTGTATGGTCAGATGACGCTTCGGGTATCGGTCCAACGAGTTCCTCGCGCTGATTAACCGCGCGTACGTTGCCTACTGTGCGTTCTGCGCCGCTTTTCAGTCCGAAAACGCATTCGTTCCAGTCGACTTAAGCATCCTAATCTTCGGTTCACGAGCAAAACAGCCATCTTTGTGCTCGCGTTCACGAGCCCGAGCAGGTAAAGAAAATCTTGTTTTCGCAAAGGTCGGATGCGATAGACGAGGGAGAAAGGAAAGTAGCGGGAAAAGAACCGTTGCTGTTCTGCGACACTGAATGCAAACAGGTCGATTCGCGGTCCGTCATTCGCGATCGATCATTTCGTCGATCGCACGATTCGGATCGATTCGCTTCTTCCTACAAGTCTCGACGACGAACGCACGCTCGAGCGTCGAATCGATCGACGTCGGGACCGATCGATGGCTCGATCGATGGAGAAGACGATGGAGGGGCGGAACAGGTGAAAAACTAAAAGGGTCGAGGTAGAAGGGGGAACCGCGCGGGGAAAAGAAAGGGTCGGAATCGCGGAAAAGGACCAAGTCCGGAAAGGAAACGGGCTGGCTCGTCGACGCTCGCCGACGCTCGGCGTCGCTCGTGTGGCTCCGTCGCAGCGAGGCGGGGTTTAGGCGGGGTCGATACGAGCAGAGCCCGTGTCTTCTCATCGTTTCCGTGCAGCGTCGTTCTAATCGCACCGTATCGAAAAGTGGCAACGGCTACCGCCGCAGTTCGGCGCCACCGCTGCACACACTTGCTCTCTCGTTGGCCTCCACCGCCGCCGCCGCCACCGCCACCGCCACCGCCGTCGCCGTCGCCGTCGCCGCCGCCGCCGCCACCGCCGGATCTCTGATATCATCGTGCATCGTCGCACTCGTTCGAGAGTCGACCGAGTGCACCAAATCGAGTAGTGGCCAAGAGAGAGCGGTTACGTTACGTCGAGTCGCGAGCCGAGACCCCGTGAGTCCTCGTGTAGGGGAGGGGGGCGACGCGGAGGGGAACGTTGAGCAACAGAGACGGAGAAAAAGCCAACGTGTGTGGGTGGGGGGCAGAGGAGGGAGAGATTGAAAGCAAGAGAAGGAAAGAGCAACACGCGCGAGAGCGCGGGCGCCTGTCGGCTCACCGGTCGATCGACAACCACGTCGTTGACGGCGCCAACAACCACAACGTCGACGACGACGACGACGACGACGGCGACGACGACGGCGACGACGACGACGACGACGACGATCAGGAAGAACGTAATGTACGAGGATAGTAACGACAAACAAGTTTGCTCCGCTTCTCTCGATCGGACCGGGAGGGACAAAGACATAGGAAAAACGATCGAACGAAGAAGTAAAGCGTAGTAAAGAAGAAAGGGTAAACAGATAGACGGAAGAGAGCGAGGGGCAGAGCGAAAGGGGAAGGAAGGCAGGAAGGAAGGAAGGTAGGAAGGAAGGAAGGAAGGAAGGAAGGAAGGAAGGAAGGAAGGACGGAAGGACGGAAGGAAGGAAGGAAGGTAGAAAGGAAGGAAGGAAGGAAGGTGGGAAAGGGAAGGGAAGGAGAGAGAGAAAAGAGAATCGGGTCGAAATCGTCGGACATGTGCGCGGCGCTGTGCTCGCAGGCAGTAGGGACGTGATGGTACGTAGCTCGCGGCGTGCGAGTTATCAGGATTGCTCGCGGTCACGGGTTCGTGACGACAGTGGTGAGGAGTGCGACGGCGTGAGCGACGACAACGAGCGCGCTATCACGAGAGAGAGCTTCGGGGCGCCGCACGCCGACGGACGGAGCGGCGTTGCCACCTCTCTTCGGCCGCTGCACCGCGAGAAGCGATACGGCAACCAAGAACACCGTCGTTGCCACGTCCGCTGCTACGTTCCGCTGGCAGCCGGGACGGCAGCTCGCTGGCCACGGCGACCATCTCTCTCGCTACGCTGGTAAGCACCTACACGTAAACCTCTCTTATACCGCCCTGAAACGTGTGGTAGTCGCGTGAATCGACCAACAAGCCCGCTCGGTACCTACTTACACTCGGTGTACTCGCGATCCTCTGCCGAAGATAGGACCGCTTACCCGCCGCGATGCCGATGCTACCCGCGAGATCCTGTTGCCTCGAATAGTTACCGTGCTCTCTCGGACCGGTATACGTCGACGTTCGAGCAAAAACGCTCGAACCACCGATGTTACCGTGGCAACGCTCCTATCGACGACTGCTTACCCTCGCGAATCTTTATTGCCGCTCTCTCGCTCTCTCTCTCTCTCTCCCTCTCTCTTTTTCTCTCTTTCCCTATTTCTCTCTACCACTCTCTCTCTCTCCCTATCTCTCTCTTCGTCTACACCTCCTCGTCTTTTTATTTTACATCTCTTATTTTTATTTTCCCTTCTGTTTTTCCGCGCGTCTTGCCTCCTCGCGATCGAATTTATTCTCTCCGGTAACGTATCTGTCACGGCCTCGCGTTCGTCGCATGCGAACAAGACGTGACCGGCATCGCGAACACGGTTCGCGTTCGTCCAATGAAAAATTTAGATCGTGACTCCCTCGAGAATTATGTCGAGCTCGAGAAACCGCGACCTACGCGGCGAACGAATTCGGTCTACCAGGACTTGGCGCCAGACCTTTCTCAAGTTCCAACGCGGAGAGGCCCTTCTACTCGTCCTTTCTCTTTCTTTATTCTCTCTCGTGTACACTGTCATTCCCCTTTTTCGTCGATTCTTCATTACTCCTGCCAATTCCGCGACCCCACCTTGTCTCTCTTTCTCTCTCTCTCTGCCTCCCTCCCACTTTTCTCTCTCTCTCTCTCTCTCTCTCCATCTATCCATCTTCGTCTCTCGTGCGTTCACTCAGTCTTTCTGGTTTTTTCTCTTTCTCGACCTTGGCGGATCATTCACAGACCGAAATCGCTCGAAGACGATTAGTCGACTATGTGTGTCGTTGGCAACGCAGGTGGTCGGACGTTTCCTACTTTCCTCGAGTTCGTTAGCCATGCGCAGTGACACTTGACCTCTGTTATTATCGCGCGGGAGATCTGTTCGCGCGAGCTCTAAAAACCTAGTTTTTCCAGGCCGATGTGGTCGCGTGACTGGCTGGTTTCACTGTCAAGTACCTTTCACGTGAGGACTCTGTTGTTCGTCGCGCGCGCCGGTGCCCGGGTAAACGCGTAACGGCGGTTATCGGTGATCGGGCGATCAGGAAATTTTCCTTAACCTCCCGGCGCCGATAACGCTGGTCCAAAGGTTCGCAGGAAGCGGCCGTTTTCATTTGCGACCACTTAACGACCGCTCGCGAAGAGCAACCTGCTATTAGAACGTTTTGCCGCGCTCGCGTACGAACGGCTCGCGAGCGTAGCTCGCGCCAAACCAGATTCGCTTGCGCGATACAAACTGCATAAACGCTCGTCTGTGTTCGTCGCGATAAACACTGCGCGTACGCGCATCCGTTGGCTGAAAATATTATCGAATGTTCGTCGATAGACAGAGGAGAGACATAGGGAAAAGGGGATAGAAACCATCCCCTTTAAGAGATAGACCTTAAAGTCCCAGCGTAACTCGTTTCTGCCCCCTCCCCCGCCTTTAGATTTCACGAGATATTTCATTATTCTAAATATATCGGCGGCATGCACGAGTCCCGCGTAAATGGAAATCGCCGCTTCGAATGTATCCTAACGCGATTACGCGCGTGTGTTTCCTCCCTTCGGACTGGTGTGCGCGACCGGACAGTCTGCATTTCGAAATCCTCTGGACGTTATTAGAATGCGCATCGATATCGCAGTTGTTGGTATTAACGCGTGCGTTACGCGATTTAATTTTAGATAAGCCAGAGATTACCGATCACTGACGTTCTCTCCCTCTCTCTCTCTCTCTCTCTCTCTCTCTCTCTCTCTCTCTCGCTGTCGAGTGCGACGAACCGCAACGACGCGTGTAAATTTTATACGAGAGGTAGAAAAAATGCAACAGCGACGTCGATCTCGGTGCGCACGAACGGCGACGAAAATATGTCACGTAGCTAGATTAAAAGGGCACTTAATCGGCGCTGTTCGGTCCCGCGGATTAACAATCGGATGGCACAGCTGTTTCAGAACCGAGCAGCGACATGGAGGCGAAGGAGAGGAAGAAGCCGCTGGTTAAAGACTTGAACGAACATATCGTGTGTCCTCTCTGCAGAGGCTACCTCATAGACGCGACGACCCTCGTGGAATGCCTGCATTCTTGTTAGTAACCACTTATTTCAACCAATCGAAATTCTAGTCTCGTTGTTCGCTCCGTTCGATCGATCGGCGAACAATGTTCGCGGATCTAACTTGCATGTCATCGGGTTATTATCATTCATTTGCAATGGAAAAATGTACAGAGCATACTGAATTCGCCGATGTCGGTCGGTAGCGATGCGAAATAACGCGTACGTATTGTGGCCGTACCTCGAACGGCCGTATCTACTTCGCGTGCGTGAAATAGTCCATACGTTCTCGTCTCTGCCCCTCTGGCAGGGTGGCTAAATTCGAGGAGGGTGACTAACCGCTCCGGTCTCTGTCCCGCGTGTACGTTCTAACATTCTCTCGGCCGGGCAGAGATTTTGCAAACGCTAACGGTATTACGTTCGCGGTGAAACGGTCGTAACGAGACGCTTGAAAGAAAAAAAATGAAAAGAAAAACTAGAAAAGAAATAGAAAAGGAACACGCGTCGAGCGTAAAGTACAAGGTGGACGACGCTCAGTTTGCAGAGGTTGCATAGTCAGGCGGCTGAGCAGCGGTGCCAGAGCGTGTCCCGTATGCAATGTCGCAACATCTCCGCCACTCTTGCTGGACGTGAAGCTACAACAACTGGTATATCTACTGGTACCGGGCCTCTTCCGGTCGGAGCTTGAGCGAAGGCGTCACTTCCGGCTGGTCAATCCACAATGCCCCCCTTTGGCATTGCCCTTGAGCGCCCTAGAGTTAACCTTGGACGATTTGGTCAGCCTGAGTTTGTGCGAGCTCGACGAGCCGGAAGATGAGTCGCGTGGTCACGAACCGGAAAACCGTGTCGGGTCGCAACATCGAACGAGCGCCGATCAAACGCAACAGGAGGACGCGATCCGGGTCAGAAATACGCGATATCTCAAGTGTCCGGCAGGGGTGACGGTGCGACACCTGGTGCGATTGCTGATGCTGAAGAGAGGATGGGAAGAGGCGAATTCCCAACCGATGAACGCCAACAAAATCGAGATTCTGTACGAGTGCAACGAACGCGGACAGGATGGCAACCGTACGACCGTCCTGGATCATTCCTGGACCCTGTTGGACCTTGCGCGCATATTCGGCTGGAAAGGAGTGAGTTTCCTTCCCTATCATTTACCCCCTTCTACCCTGTAATTTGGTAGCCCCGTGATTCGTTTTTGCTTTTGCATCGGTTTTACGGGTAATTCGCGATGCTCGTACGGCCGAGGTCGATCCTCGTTCACCTAGCGGTAGTCTTAATTATTTCCCATCGCATGAGTCGCATTTTCGCTGAACTCTCGTGACGATGCAAAATACCATAGGAGAAGCGATAATTTTGACGTTTCAGGAAGCGCCAATGAAGTTGTTCTATCGCGTGGTGCGCAAGGAGGACGCCGCCTCTACCTCCGGAGCGAGTCCCTGCAACGATCGCAGGACCGAGGACGCAACGGCTGTGGAAAATATTCAAAGGCCGCCGACGCCACCGCTGAGTCCGAAGCCCGCCCAAGAATGCGAAGTCGAGGCTCGTAGGATTTTAGAAAGTAGCACCGAGCCGCTTCGGTCTTTAGAGACCAACTTGGAACGCGACAAAGAGCCGAAGGCAAAGAAACCCCGATGCGAAGTGACTCCCGTCATGAGAACGCCCGATCTCGTCCCGATACAGACGAGCCAGGCACCAGAGAGTTCTAAGACCAAAGAGCTGGCACGGCTGGAGCACCGCAAGCACAGGAAACGGCGAAGCAAACGCGTGATAGCCGAGATCACGACCACGCCGCGAGAGGATCTGCTGAAGTTGAAGTTTCGGTTGACCCCGTGTCCGCCAAGGATCACGTCGAGCACTGGTAGCGGCCAGACGAAAGAGAAATTGCTGCAGATGAGGGCCGTTAGAAGGGAGAAGATCAAAGCCACGACTATAGGACAGCAACGGGCGACGGGCGCGTTGGTTCGAGAGGAAGGCGCCAGTACGAAGGAGACCATCGGCGAGACCGAGGAAACTATAGAAGAAATAATAGATAGCATACCGGACGAGGTCGTCAGAATCGCACAAAATATAACTCCTCAGACAGAAGAAGCGTCCGCTGCGGCGGAAAGAGTTCCGGATCAGAGAAACGCGGTCCCAACTAGCAGTAGATCGTCGGCTAAAAAAGAAGAAACTGAACCAGAGACCGCGAAGAAGGCAGAGCAAACTGAACCGGAACGGCCGAAGAAAGACGAGGAAATCCTCCGACGATTAGGACTGGTAGCTGTAAACGAGGCTGGTGATAACTTCCGGGACAAGGCGAAGCAGCGCAGCCAAAACAGCAGCGAGAAGATCGACAACACGGAAAGGGAGAAGCTCGAGAAACAATTGCGCGAAAGCAAGGCGAATCGTATGAGAAGTTTGTTAGCCGAGAAACAGATGCGCGACGCGTTGAAAATAATGTCGAAAACGAAAGAAGACCATCCAGCGCCTGTCCAGGTAAACACCTCCCCGAAGAAAAAAGGCCCGCCACCGTTGGCGCCATTGCGCGTCGCGAAGCCTTCCGGTTTCGCTACGTCAAGCGCCATTTTGGAGCCGAACAATTCCAAATACGAGATCCCATTGGACCTCAGCAGCGGTGACCCACGACCTCACTGGTCGACGCCAGCCAGGAGTCCTGGGCCCATACACAATAACGTGCTCGATTTATCCGCGAATTTGTCCACCAACAATTTCTCCTCGTCGTCGTCCTCGTCGTCGTCCTCGTCGTCCTCCTCATCGTCTTCTTCCTCTTCACCATCGTCGTCATCGTCCTCCTCGTCCTGTTCCATATCCCCGTTGAATCCACGACCACCGATCACCCCGGGGAACTTACTGCGAGGTAAGGCGAAAGACTTGGAACAACGACGAGGTCAGGACTCGAATCTAGTTACACTTTCTGACGCGGCTGTTTCCCTGTTAAGCGGGTGCATCACCGACAAGGATTCGGTCGATCCTTCGTTACTGAGCACAGCCAATCTCGCCAGCAAGGTGGCTCTGCGAATACCGCAACCCCATCAGAGAATCTCCGGTTTCGGGATGAAAATCAAACCGAATCTAGGCATCAGACACATCCCCAATCCTCAGGCTATGGTCGCCTCGCAGTACAGGAATCAAAGAGTCAGTTACTTCAACACCGCCTCGCAACAACCACCATAAACGGGATCATTATCGATCGCAACTAAGTAATACGACAGACGCCGCAGTATCCTCTACTATTTTTTTCTTCTTTCTTTTTTTCTTTCGTTACTTCCCACTGTTGTTACGTGTAAAAATGCTCCTACGGAAACGAGATTCCTACGTGACCAACCCAAAGGCTGTACGTTACCATATATTTCCCCCCGCTTCCTATAATGTTTCGCAAAACGTGACGAGTTCCGCGTGGGTGTGAAGACACACGGTACACCCGGTAGCATAAACTAGAACGCCGACTTGGGAAGTGAAAGTGATAGAATGATGGCAACATTTGATACGGTAAGATTAAATGAAACTGATATACTTTTAAGAATTGACGAGCACGCATTAAGAAAAAAGAATGAATTATTATTTGGGAAAACACACACACACACACAGGCAACAAAGTTACGGATGTAATAACGAATTACCGTGTGTCTCTTGTTCTCGAAAGAGAGAGAATGATGGTACCAGTCTGTTGTTACTTAGATATAGTAAACCACGTATGTTTGTAATGCATGTACGTATGTGTGTCTACGATCAATGATTAAACGCAGATTGTATTTCTGTCTAAAGTTGATAAATGAATTTACAAGAGGAGCCAGCAATTTCGCGGATGACTCTACTGGCAATGGCACAACACCTGACAGAGATATATTAGAAATAATATAACGTGTAGTTAGGGGGGTTGCAAGGAGGACAGCGGGTGAATGGTTAGAGAGAAGTACGGTGGATGGATGACGGATAAGCTTTCTTGTCCCCGTGTGTTGTCACTCCTTTCTTACAACATTAGAGAAATATATACTTCATAGAGATGCCAAAGAACGCCAGAGAACGTGTGCAATGTATTAGTGCAATTTAATTATCTCGTCTATAATAATAATATTAATAATAATAATAATAATAATAATAATAATATATTACAAGCGATTTATTGCGGTATAAGGCCAATTCAATTTCGTGGTAAAGGGTAGATGCTAGTCGTTGCGGCTAAAAGTAATCCCAAAAAAATAAAAATATTAATAACTCGAGACTGCGAGGAGCTTTGAAAAAGCTTTTTATAGTACGCTCGATTCCTGTAATCGAGACGTACCGTTTATTGGGAGTTTAAACGTACATATTATTGTAAAGATCGTACGTGTCTTTACGTGAGGAAGCTTTTATTTTATAAAAGTATAAATTCATATCGCTGTTATTGATTTGTGAATAATATATTATCGTTCTACGATCGATACGATCAAGTGCTTTGGAAACATTTGGAAAGGAGACTAATCGAGTATGTTGGAAAACCCATTATGCGTGATATACGACGATTTTTAATGCTGTATTGGAATTTGTACGGTCGAATGGAACTGCTCCCGTTAGGGTAAGGACAGCAATAAAGATGAACTTGATTAAAAGGAAACCCAGAACGTTTACCAGGAATCCAGATCCTACTCGAACGATCAGAACAATTCAGTGTTAACGATGTACACGTTGATCGAGCGCACACGTTGCGTAAAGAGTGCACGATGATTATCGGATGGGAAATGGAGGTGGGTATGCGTAAAAGTAAAGTTAGGCAAAGTTTGAGATGCGATGAAAAGAGAGACAATGAGAAACCCACTGTTCGTGGCGAGATCCGACATTTGAATTACTCGTGAAATTTGCGTCAATTAGTTACATGGTCACCCATTCATCAGGTTGAACTAGAATGAGAGGGGGGAGGGGGCCACGCGATTTCGAGTAAGCTTAAAATCAAAAACTGCCAGCTGAAGAAGGCGAGAGTTACACTGTGTAGGGTTTACTACTCGTTAGAATTTACGATGTACCAAAAGGGACCCAGATTTTTACATATTATTTTTCTACGGCCTTTTAAGAATGGAATCTACCGTCACGATCGATTATAATTTATCCATTGATCCGCCAGTTATAGAATACCCAGGTCGAACAAGTAGCAAGACGATGTTCAATCGATCTGATTGTCCACGGGACGATAATGTAGCCACGAAGACTGCGGAAATTTTAATATCTGATTTGTTGCAAGAATGAATAGCTGCCACGTAACTGTACGTAAATTCGACTTGAAATATTAACCCGTTATTTGATACAACGCTCGTGTACTTCCTTGTTAATTACGCGAACAGAATCGCCGATCTAGATCGTACCTAAGGTTACAGTTCGAAAAGACTTTAACGCGCAGGTACCCCGATACTTGCGCCATAATGAGGGATCAAGAGTTCTTTCCAACTTTGCACATTTCGATGTCATTTCTTGAAACCATTGTGCCCAGAAAGTTGACGTATCGTAAGCACAAAGTGTCAAAAAGGAGAAACGAAATTGTCATGACGACGGCCGAGTAAAATCGCGTCTGTGTGATAAAAGAAATTTATGCGAATGTTTTAGATTTTAAAAAAGTTATTAAAATTGTAACAAAAAAAAACAAGGAGTGTTATTTTCGTTCATCGCTGATCCTATCATGAATGTAGTTACGTAAATGTTTATTTTGAAATGTTAGACTTGTAACAGTAAGTGTAGTTGTATCATCGTCGCGTTAAACTTGCGTTATAGAATGCAACTAATTACGCAGTTACTATCGATATTATTGCCATGAATATTAAATATGTAACAATACAGTATTTCCATGATAAACAAGCTGTGAGTTGTAATCGAACTAAAAATGTCAATATTTAATCATTAAGAATACAGTTATCATAAAAAGAACCTTCTCTATTTCCATATGTTGTTTCGTTTTACGACATCCTTCCGTTGCCGCTCGCAAAACGGTCCTAAGATTGCCAGTTTTTTTGTTAATGCCACTGCGTACGATTCGATTGAGACAGAATTGTAAGAACGACATGGAGGTGCTGGAAAGTGATTGTGAGCGCCGTACGCAATATGTTCAATCGAAATTGACAAACAAAGAAATGTCTAGTTACCGTAGATTAAGTCACAACATGATCCAGGCTATAAATACGTATTATATTACTATATATGTAGTATCATTGATCGTTCGAGTATCTAATTATCCACGTCATTATCGCAAGGTTCTCGTTGTTTGAAGGTACGGCGTTACACCTTGTCGACGAATAGTAAGTAATCGGCAATGTTTGTTATCGCTAATTAGCTAGCGCGTTTATTCCGATGTTTTGTTAGCATTGTTTTTGAGAATCATGTTACATCAAGTGTACGATCATTGCTCGTAAATAAACCATGATGTGTATAACCATAAACATGTGTATTCATTCCCTTTCACCTTAAGTAAGTATCTCGTTAAGTACAACGAGAATCGCTTAATTTAGACGGAAAACTGTTGAAAATAAAGCTGAAAAATCAAGAAATTTTCTCCTATATTGCATCGAAGAACAATTTGGAAATCACGCAAAAATGGACAAGTAAACCAGGTACTTGAGAATACGTGGGCGTTGATCGGACGTCTTCCACGCCATTTTTGCGTCCGACCGGAAACGGAGCAATCCTTCATGCAAATTTCTCGATGCTGGTGGAATACTATGGTTACAACAATTTAACGAGATTAACATATCGGTACTCCAATATTTATAAATACCAATATCATTCCGATACCCCTAAAGACATCATGGGGGTACAAGCAACGCGGAGCACAAAGCATCAGAGAGTTCCCGCAATCAAGGGCGTACTAAACCGACTTGACGCTAATGAGTAGCCGCCAAAGCTAATAACGGAACAGGGAGATCCCCGCGTAAATGGCGGAAATAAAATTTACGAAGGGTTCACCGTCCCTCTAGGTGCATTGGCTCCCCCGAGTGAACCTCGCGTTATCAACCAGTTCAGACTTGTATAAGGGGTACGAGAGGGAGAAACCGCGAGGTATCGAGTCAGGTAAAGAAACCCACGCGATGACCTTCGTTACCTTCGAGACACGAGCAGGAGGCAGGGTACGAAGGTAAAAAGGCGAGGAGGGTACGAAGGATGCCTACCTTCGGCAACCTACATTAGGTACGAGAGACGTGGAGTCAGCCTGCGGCCGCGGGCCACGGAAACTCGACCGCTGATTGGCTACAACCTCCCCCAGGGAAGTGCGACGAGAGCGTCGGAAGTGAAGAGGGGTGAGCATGCCTAGAGCGAGCCGTTTCTACACGATGCGAAAGGTTCGTTCCATGAGAGCATCGTGGCTGGGCCCTCGTCGGGGATCGCTGTTCTATTTCAACGCATCGTGTGCAACCAACTCCCTTGGTAGCTACTTCCCTCTCTCTGTCTCTCCAATGATCTCTTTCTCTTTGACACTCTTCTGATTTCGGTCTCCCTCTTTTCTTCTCGCACCCTGTTGCCCCGGTCGGTACGCACTAATGCCGCCACCCCTTCGACCCCTCCACAACCGCCCGTTCCATCGCGGCCTGCCCTTGTCGACCTCCATCCCACCGAGCAATCCCTTTACTGGCTTCTGTTTACGCCACGCGCGTACACACTCTTGCGTAGAACAGGAGGAAGAGAGCGGAGAAGGAAGGGCGGAAAGAGATAGAGGCGGAAATAGCTGTCGAGGGGTGGACGGTCGGAGGCGGGTAAGAGAGGGAGAGAGAGAGAGAGAGAGAGAAAGGGAGAGAAGGAAAAAAAGATAGATAAGGCAGAAAAAAAGATGAGAGAGACGGTGAATGGTATGCGAACGAGGGGAAAGAAGGACGGCTATACGGGTAGGAGGGTAGAGAAGGAGAGAAGAGGGGAGGGGGAATAGAGAAAAAGAGACGAGAGACACGTGTATCTATACGGACGTGTACACATACAGAGCGGACGCAAGTGCATGTCGCGTCATCGACTACGAGGGATACGCACACATTCGTCCGCACCCTCCTGCTGCCGAATGTAGTAGAGAATGAATAATGTACCCACGTACAGCCGATGTCAGGAGGGGCTCCAGGGAATGTAAGCATCGGCCCGTCCCCTCCGACGGCTTTGTAGGCCGTTTATCGAAACGGCGTGGCCGTCTGCGACAGGATTGCACGTAGGCGATCGTAGGCCGCCGTTCAGGCCGGCACCTACCGCGAATCCGAACGTAAAGATGACATGCATTAATGCTCGCGTTAATCAATCAATCCCTTTGATCTTTTTTCGAAGATCCTTCCACGGGAAGATAGTCTTTTGTAAGACATTGATGCTCGCAGATCGGTTTCATCGATGAGCGCAATTACGATAATCTACGTACACCAACACGTACACCTGTGTTCGCAACAACGTTGCAAGCATAAGACGCCACGGAAGAACAAACGTACTCATCTCTCGAAAGCGTCCAGTACAATAGATGAAACGGGGGAGTAGCATAATTTTAATGACTCGGCTTCGATCGGTGCACGCGAATAGGTGGAGTAGCAGGAGGCGAGCAGAAGAGAATCGGCATCACGCAGCTCCACGAAACACGTGGAAGGTTTCCCAAAAGCGTATATCGACCGATAACACGGCGCAGGCTCACTGGAGATCCTGCACGTATACCAATACCTATATCCTCCGACTAAATGTTCGGATCGGGCCGCCCACGTATCACCTACAGGTTCTATACACGAAGAAGGGAACGATTCGCGGAACGGTCGACAAAGAACGAGCCGAGGAAGCGGAGAAAGGACCAAGGGAAGAGATAGCTGCGGAGCCCATCTAGCGGCGTCTCATTCGCTCGTGATTCGAGCCGCGTTCCACAGCTAAACGACCGACCATCCGTCCAAACCCTCCTGGTGGGGATAGCCCTCCAAGGGATCCTTCCAGAGAAAGCTTCGAGAGGAAGCCCACGAAGCCGCTGTTTTCGAACGATGTATGCCAGAGGGGAGATCCGCTGGGCTCGGGGGTTGAAGGGGAAGGGAACCCATACGCACCATGCGAATATTTTTCTCGACATCCTCCAACTGTTCGGGAAGAGGTAGAAGGGGGAACAGTTCTTAAAGTACACCCAGGGAGTGTCAGGATTGGAAGGTCGATTGCCGTGGTGGGAGTATGGCTGTTAGGTCGCCTCATAGCTGACTGGTGTAATTAAAAACGCCTGTAATTAATACTTCCTCGTCATCCAATGTTCATCACTCGATTCATCATGCGAACTTCCCGAGTCTGGATTCGGTGCGAATTTAAAAACAAGGGCGGTGTGTACCATTTGGTTAGGTTTTTTCATTCGAAGCTAGGGTTTCATCGGCGCAACACACCCGCGGCATGCATGAATGCGAACGCGTTCATTGTATACCGGAGATATTAATTATGCATATTGTCGACGTGCGTTCAGTACGCAACAGAGATGCAGCTGGTGTCATTTTAATGCATTGTATCTGCGACTCTTTCAATCTTTCGAACCGATTGATTCGTTTGTCGGCGATTCTACGAAAGGAACCCGTCAACTATCGTCGTTCTGTAAGGCCTTACCGCCATTTTGGTTCCCATCGTTTTAGACGCCTCAATTCTCCAGTCGTCCCTAACACTTCACATAGGGTTAACTGTCACTTTATCGCGTCCTTTTTAAAGACTTTATCCACCTTTTTTGTCGATAAACTATCAGCAATACGGTAAAGGAGCATTCAGATCTGCGACTTGTCCCCGACATCGTCGTTCATTTTTTACCGAAAGGATCACGCTGCTTTAGAACGGCGTTTCACGCCTGACCAACGCCAATCTCACTAGATTTCTAATAATAACCTTGAAGACTGCGAAGACTACGTGTCTCCAGTGAGACGAAAGCGTTGGCGGATTGAAAGATTATTCGACAGCGCAAGCGCGCCGTACGCGCAAATAGCGAGCGGGTGCACGTTACGGAGATCTGTACGCTGTACTTGCACACGAAGACTCGCATTCCGACACTTAGATACGCAAATGATTCGAATTCGGCGAATTTACGTGCAGCCGCGACAATTTATGTCCTCTCGATCGCTCTTATCCCCTATCGATATATCTAACTTGATTCACCGCCGAAAAAATGATCTTTCGAAGCGAAGAAGTCGCAAACTGTTAGTTCAAACACTCACAGAACAAACCGATCCAGTCGAACTAAATACCGTTATCCGATGTCTACTTTCGAATCTTTTCCGTCGAAACGTTTCCTACGAGGCTAACTTCGCGTTTCATGTCCGACAACCGGTCGGACAAAGGTGGAGGTTTTGATTGTAAAGTAGGAAAGGTCTCGTCAAAGCGTTCGAACATTAAGTACCTACATAACCTACCGCATTTACTGATAAGAAGTAAAACGAATGCATGATTAAGCATTGCGTAACGTTGCTGGAGTCTAGATTAAATACTCGTTTCGTAATACTGCTGCTTATTTTGGTGGGGACCAAAATGGCGGGGCTTGGAGTACAAGAAACTTTATCGTATCGCGACAGAAATTCAGGTTCTCTTTTACTATTGGAGCGATAAATAAAAGTACTGGATGCATAAAGGCTATCGCTAATCCTAAAGAAAACTTGACAAACGATTTTTTTCCACTTCGAAATAATGCAAAACAATACAGTTGGCAATAAAAGCAAGCATTTGCCTGTCGTCGTGCTGTAAACCCATTCGTCTCCTTTCGTCTACTCGCATTGTGGAACTATTATCGTTTTGACTTGACGACTTTGTGCAAAGACTATGAGGACTTGACTACTGGTGCACGGTACTCTTAATTACCTGCATTGGACCTTTGCTACGAAACCAAATGATGGTTTTAGTTTTACGATGACTAACCCGATGTCGAAACCTTTGCATTACTATCGATGAGTGCATCGGGAGATAAGGTTTCCAAGTGGAAGGCAGGTATTGGGGTGAACGACAAATTTCAGCACTCTTGCCACGCCCATCGAGTACCCTTTTGGAAAACCATGCAATTCAGCGTGGCGAGCATCTGAGAAAGCGGTTTTCATTTTTTTCTTACTCTTATATCGAGGAAGGTAAGGAAAGATCCTCCACCGAATCGAAAATGGACGTTACACAGTAGAACTCGGTAGAGTCTGGAGGAAAAAAAATACGAGCCTAATCGAAGCTGGAAAAAACCGCCGTGTCGCGATTCGCTGAGCATTGCGAAATTAACATCCGTGATAAGAGTTGGACAGTTTTCTAGCAATCTAGCTGGTTTTATCCGCATGCCGGTGGTCCATACGTTGGTCGCGTCGACAGGGGACGCCAGCCAACACTGGTTTTCCGACGCGAACGGGTTTATCGCGCGTTTATTCAAACACACGCGGAAATCCATCTGGCCGCATAGTCTCGAGTACCGATTTCCGTTGCGCGGCGCGCTGTAATTGGAGGTTGCGAAGCGCAGGAGAATGATCAAGGGGGAAGGAGGCGAAGGATACCGTGGTTCTGGCTAGGGGGTCGTTCCCTGCGTTCAGGGAGAGAGACGAAAGAGAATAATCGGAGATGCACGGAACGAAATAGAGAAAAGGAACAGGGAAAGCAAGAAGGTAGGGGTAACGAAAGAAGGGTGAGGTATCGGCGCACGAATAGAGGGGAGCTTGTAACCCGGCTGGTAACGCGGTGCGATCCTCGATGGGGTGAAAGAGGAGTAGTCGGCTGGTTGGTGTGCTCGATGTAGTACAGTGGTGTCTGTATATACGTACTACTCGGTGGAGGCAGCAGAGGAGGGGTGGCCAGAAGCGCGCATAGAGGAGTGGAGAGAAAAACGACTCGTATACAGGCAAGTGAGGCAGGCAGGCAGGCAAGCAAGCAGGCAGGCAAGCAGGCAGACAAGCAAGGAAGGAAGGCAAGTCGGGTAAGCCAAGCTGGTAGAAGCCAGGCAGGCTAGGCGAGCTAATAGTCAGGCGAACAGCCGAGCAGAGACACGATGCTCGAAGGGGCAGGAAAGAGTCGGTACTAGGGAGAGAGAGGGAGAGAGGGAGAGAGAGAGAGAGGGGGAGAGAAAGAGAGAGAGAGAAAGAGAGGGAACGGGAGAACGGGTAGGGAGAGAAGAGAGGAGTAAAACGAAGCGGCAGGCGTAGCGAGGAGCGTGTAGAGCCTGGAGGACAGGAGAGAAAGACTATGGAGGGGGTGAACGTGGAGCGCAAAAGGGGCGCGCGGCAAAGGGATGCAAGGGAGGGGAAAGAGGGGAAAGGGCATATCCTACTCGGGGTTTCAGTTTAGTTTGGCGTGAGTCGCCGCGCTGCTCGGTGTTCTGTGTATCGTTGCGATCGCTCCACGTTCGATGTCGTTCATTTCCACCGTTTAGTTCCAGCAAACGCCGCGTCGTATTCCGTGGCGCCGTTGTACGGACTCATCGTATTCCTGACTAGCCGTGTACTCGTCGTTGTCGTCGTCGTTGTCGCAGCTGTCGTTAGTCGTCGGAATCGTATCGTTTCATATTTTTTTCCCCCCGCGGTCCCGGCCAAAGGCCGTAGCGTAGTACCGAAGGCTGGCGCACGGTCGACGGCAAGGTGAAAGTAAATCCCACGTCGGTGGTGCTTACTCGAATGCCAGGGAAGCTGGTCGTACGTCGCGAAATCGCGTACATATCGGGCACGCGACATCGCCGTTGCCTGGACAGCTCGCATCACGGGTTCGCAAGAGGGAGAGCTGCTACGTTTCGGAGCCTGAACGCTGTGGCGACCTCCGCGCGTTTCCTCTACAGTATCGTCCGAGCACGAACGAGACGGCATCGCTTTGTGTACGTACGGGACCAGTATGCTCTACTACCATAGAGGATAGCGTTAGCCACTCCGATTCTCGTGTGCGTGTAGCCGCACGAACGGGTCGCATGCTCGCACGTAAGTACACGCACGCACACCACGTCCACCCGATATAGCGCTTTCCATCGAGTACGCTTGTGTGCACGTAGCCCTACTCGCCGGTTGAATGCTGAGAAACAACAGGGAGAAACAGAGAGAGAGAGAGAAAGAGAGCGAGAGAAAAAGAGAGAGAGAGAGAGAGAGAGTGGCGCAGGGGGAGGGGGTAGAGAGCGCGAGACGAAGAGGGCGGTTTCCTCCATCTTTTTCTCCCTCCCTTCGCTCTTTCTGTCCCGCACCGCCGGTCTCTCTCTCTTTTTCTCTCGTTATTACTCGTTTACCCCCTCCACCCGTTCCTATCCTCTTGCGCGTGCTCCCTCTCCCTCTAACCTTACACTTGCCGTCTGTCTCGCTCCCGCCTGTATGTACGCGTACTCTCGTGTATTTATGCGTTTTCTCATATTCGCGCTGCCTTCTCTCCTCCCTCTTTCGTCCTCGACGAAATCGCTCGGTATGCGTTCGCGATACAACACGATGATGGAACAACATCGGGAACACCGCCGGTTTCCCGGGGACGAAACGCGGGCCGTGTGTTACGTGTCGCCGGTCGCCCCCCCGGCCTCTGCGAACTTCCCCGCCTTTTCGAGCGCGAGATCTAGGAAGAAGCTATTGTCCGAAATCGAAGGTAACGGTAGCGCGCGCTGCGGCACCTCGGAAGCTTTCCGGCTGAAAAAACTCGCCGCGCCGCTTTCGTCTTCTGGGCCTGCTCGTCTTCCCGCGGCCCGCGCGAACCTCTCCGGTTATCTACGATACGCGAGGAAACGTGTCCCTACTGATTAATCAGCTGGCCGCTGCCCCCGCCGGCAACACCGGGTCGCCGTGAAACTTCAAACACGAGAGCGGCGGAACAATACGCGGGAAATTCCATTCGATCGACGTTAAACAAATTCGAGGACGTCGTTTGTCGGCGTTCAGTCGTCGTACACCGGCACCGCTGCTCGGCTTCACCGAGGAGGTCCGCGGGCACCTCTTAGCGTATGCTGACGCGACGAAGAATCGATCGAAAAAATGTGATTGCCCAATCGTTTTCGATTTCACCCGGGAGCGAATGCCCACGAGCGAGCGAATTTCGCAAAGGGAGACACGAACATTTCCAGCGGGAAGAATGCTCCTTTTTTTTTTTCCCTCCTCCCCCCCTCCCCCCTTGCCGAGCAACAGTCACAAGCGACTGGCCGGCCGATTGAATTCCTTCCTTTTGCGATTTCTGTAGACGGTCGCTAGGTTACTTCGAATCACGGTCTTCCGCCCAGTAGGGTCGTCGTCTCCCTACTCTCCTTTTTCCCGGGGTACGATCGTATAGAAGCGACGGCAGAGGGATCAGGGAGCAGCTGGGGGTCTTAATCTCTAACTCACATAATGCGCGATAAGGCGGCTAAAGTTTCGCGGGAAGAAAATGGGAGACTCGAAACGAAAACACGTTCGTGCGTGTTCCGTTGGTGGAACGGTCTTTTAACGAGCCCGCTCTCGTTCCCTGCCCTTTCCACCGTATCTTCCCAGCCGAGTTCAGTAAATGACCGAATTGCGTACCAGAAGTGTACGACACGGGAGGAACGACGTGGAAATTGAACTCTTCTGTTTTGCGTCTGAAACGCGTTCGACAGAGTCTCTCGAGTACCGCACGATTCGTAACTGCGTGGCGGTACGGTTTACTGGTAGATCCACTGATCGTTCTTTACCCTCCTCGACGCGTCGTCTAGAACGTTCGAAACTGTATCTATACCGTGCAGTAGAGTAAAGAGCAACTAATTAAGACCATCGGTGCCCGCTTCTACGAAGAAGCTCGCACTGTCGCAGCAGTTGCGTGGTCGATTCGAATCGGTTCTCCCTGACTATCGCCACTCACGGCGCCGTTTGAGAATTTCGCTTCTTACCGGGCAGCACGATATAAATAGACGAAGTACTAGACATCGCAGAACGCGCGGTGTATACCTAAGGCCGTGCCGAATCGTTGTCCAAATAATCCGACAAATTTCCATCAGGACGATCGGGCTTAACCGCCGCCTGGACGCGATCTTTGTCTTCGACGTACGTGCGTTCGAGATCGCGCGATCGTAGCCGTCGTCCAACGATCGCGGGATCGTTGTGAACGGACCTTTACTCGTTAGGTGCGTCCCAGCATTCGCGACACGTGCTGCACTCGAGGAACGGTCGCAGGAAAGTGTCCAAGCGGCCAGATAGAAACGGTCGAACGAGAAATTACGAGATCTCCGTACGGGAGCCTCGAGCCTCTCGGTCGAGAAAGATAAAGCGGGAGAAATCTCGTAAACAGGCTCGAGAATTCGTGCGAGAGCTACGCTCGTTTCTAGCGGCTTCTGGCTGCGTGGAGCAACGTTAACGCGTATGGATCCGTCGTTAGCGAGCGCGAATGAAGAGCGTCGTCGAGAGAATTGAACGTAATTCTAACGCCGCTGCTCCTCCGTACTGCCACGGGCGTATTCGTTTCGTCCTCCGGTTCGCGTGCACAGTTGACGCGCTCTCTCGAGCCGAGCCAAGATGTTTAGGATTCGCGGAACGAACGGGACACGGGGCAGAGTTAATTTCTTGGCAACGATAACGATAGCCGCCTCTAACCGACTTGTCGTTCGGCCTCTTGCGAAATGCCGCGATATTCGATCAATACAAGGACAGGTATCGGACGGGTGGTACACGCGTTTCATTCGCGTAGCAAAGGGCTGCTGTTCGGCGGTTTCACCGTCGCCAGGCGAATGGAAAAACGGAAAGGACTATTTCAGCCCGGGGTAGGGAGCGAGGATAAAACGCACCCGTATACCTACGGGTGGTTAAAAACCGATGGAGGGGGGACGAGAACGAGGCAACGGGATTCTAGCTACCTGAGAAACCTTCGGGAAAGTGGGCTAAACATCGTGACACGGTCTAACCGTTTCCTATGTCGTGCGATTTATTTGCGGAACTTGGGGATTATCATCGCGTACTTGCTTATCTCGTTATCGTCGAGTAACGATGCGGCCGGTTGCTCCTCAAAGGGAAAAGGGAAAAACGTACGTTCGGAGCGGCGATCCGTTCGTTTTGCCGATTGGAGCGCGAACAGAAATATGGAGGATGCGCGTCGATCGGAAAACTGCGCCGTAGATACCTTTTTACGCGACAAATCCTACCCCTTGATGGGTGTTTTAGTAAGTGTAGCTTCGCATGGTTGTCTACTATATTAGATTACGTTCCTCGCGTTGCGACTTTTCGTTGTAGGTATTACATGAGATATTTCTCGTTACAGACACCATCGCGGAGCGTACGGTGGCGTAATAAGAAAAATGTCGGGAGTGGGTAAAAGGACTTACCTCCGCGAGGTAAATCCCTATCTCATTTGTCCGCTGTGCAGGGGTTACCTTATAGACGCGACCACAGTCGTGGAATGTTTGCATTCGTGTAAGTAAATTGTATCGAGTTTAAATCACACTCCGCGCGAACAGATAATGATACGTTGCTTCTTTTCACCGTACAGTTTGCAGAAGCTGTATCCTCAAGCATCTCAACACAGAAGCTCATTGCCCTTCTTGCAAGCATGTTCTCAACAAAGCGAAGCCGGATATCAAGTAAGTTTCGGTTGACTCGATTCGCGAAATCTCGAAATTCGTCGGCACGCGAAGTTTCTCTTGGTAATGGCTTTTGTTCGCAGGGCTGACAAGGCGTTGCAAGATATCGTGTACAAATTGGTCCCGGGACTGTATCACAAAGAGATGCGCAAGAGAAGAGAGTTTTATAAAAAGCATCCGGAGCATGGTAAGCATGCACACGAATTACTGAATTTACGAGCAATGCGATTGAATTCTTTATATGAACCAATTTAGCGCACTTAGCGACTCCGGAACAACGCGGAGAGGACGTGAGCGGAAGGCTGATCTTCGCCCCAGAAGATGCAGTCAGTTTAAGTTTGGAGTACCTACCGCCTGGAGCAGACCCTTGGATCATTCTGCGCAACACCAGCGACGATACCAGTAACTTGAACGCATCCAACAATCAAGCCAGTAGCGGCAACAACGGTGGCAACGCCAACAACAACAACCACGGTACTACGAGTATAACGAGTAACAGGCGGTACCTTCAGTGCCCAGCGTTGGTCACGATCGCGCATCTAAAGAAGTTCTTAGCTTTGAAATACAGTGTCGATATGACGAGATACACTATCGAGATCTGTCATCGACGCGGTCCACTTCCGGAGCACTGGACCCTCATGGACGTTGCCTACATGTTCGCGTGGAAAAGGGTACCCCATTGTCTATTACGATCGTAAAGTATCTCGAGCACGTTTTAGCGATGATTTAACCATGCGATAATTCAATTTTCAGAATGCACCCATGCGATTCTTTTACCGGGTGACGCTGGAAGAGCAGCGATTAGAGGCTCCTCCTCACGACAGGCCTTCCACGCCAGGCTTGGGCGCCAGTTTACCTCCGGTTGACGCCCCCATTGTTACTCAGGACAATGTTAATTCGGGAAATGCGAAGAACGATGCAGAATCTAGGCCGGAACTGGAGTGTACGAACGACGCTGTCGAGAAACCCGCGTTAGACAATCAGAACGAAATTCCAAGCAAGAAACGGCAGTCTACGAGTGATCAAGTACCTGCGAAGGAGACAAAGGAGGTAATTACTAAAGAGGCACCACCGGCGAGTAGCGTGGCAACGTTGACAACACCGACGTCGACGACCGCTTCGATAACAACAACGAGTACCACGTCGACGACGACTTCGCTGAACACGGTCGCCTCGTCCACGACGAATAGCGAACCCAAACAAATCGAGACTGCTCTGAAGATACTAAAGAATCCGGATGGAAGGTACGAGGTGCTGAGAAGTCCACCGGGTAACTGGAATTTGAAGGAACAGAGCGCTGCGAACAACAGCACCGATGCTCCGAAACCTACGAATCCAGAATTTAGTGTCGTAAGCATAGGAAGCGGTCAGAATTCGAACGGAGTGAAGATCACGTTGAAGCAATGCACGCCAAACAATACGAGTCCAAAGAAGCCTAAGATTATCAGCGACTTGTTGCTACACTGCGGTCAAGTGGACAAAGATGCTTCCGGTGCGCTGGTCTTTCAGCATCTTCACAGAGACAGCGAGAAACACCAGGTGGAGAAGCAGGAGAAACAGAGAAGAAGAGTGACCTTTATGGATCGATCGACTCCCGAGAAAGCGACGATCAACAACGTGTTGAAGGCTATACAGAAAAAGCCAGGGGAGCAACAAGAGAAGAAACAATTCCTCCAGGGTTTCCAGTTAACAGCCAAAGAATCGGGATCCGAAGTAACGTTAGAGTCTGCCTCCAAGTTGAACGAGCTGAGCGGTAATAAAGAAACGAACAGCTCGCAAAAGAAGTCGAGCGTCGTATTGAAAAAGGAGGACAGCGCCACGAGCGAAAACTCGAATAATAAAGAGGACACAAAGAGCAAGAGCAACAGCGAGAACATTGGTGTGAATGCAAGTGCCAGTAAACGAGTCGCCGCTATGAGTGGAATCGGCGGTAACGCGCGAGTGAATGCAAATAAACAGTGCAGTGACGTAGATACGTGCACGTTCAGTTGTTCGAAGACCACCGGTGCGGCTGTGAACATCGCCGCGAACAATAACCCCGCGAAAGTAGACGTGTATACCTTTTCCAACGATCCGCCCGTGCTTCCCGCGGGAGCGGTGAAGAGAAAGTGTCCCCCGGGGTTACCGATTTTCAATATGAAGAAGAAGAGACCGCAACAGATTCAACCCGCGAAGAAGCAATCCCCTGTCGCCACGCTACCTGTTGTACAGAACAACGCAAAGTCGCCTCGGAAACTTCCAATGGAGCACGTTGTCCCAACGAAGAGATCGGCGAATGTCGTTGGGGAGGCTGGTCCTAGTCGAGCGCCCACGACGCCAACCTCGAAACCGTCCTCGAGTCCGGTGCTTTCTAACGATACAAGAAATATATTGGACGGTTGCGGGTTGAACATCCCCGCGAGTCTCAGCATAACCCTGACCGCGCCAAAATCGCCTGGTAACAGCGGTGGATTCCCAGAACCGAGCGACTCCAAAGACAATCGAAAGAACGCTCTGGGTAAAGTAAGTCCCAGCATCACCCTGAACGATAGGTCTGTCGATCCACGGGTATTGAAAGCCTTGAAAGCGGGGCAGATAAGAATGCCCGCGCCACCGAAACCGAGGCAAACTAAACAACCAGACGTGAACCAGTCGCCACACCGGCAGGCACCTCCTGGTAAACGGAAAAGGAACCAAGAATCGAGGGACATTCTGGATCTCAGCGGAGTAAAGAAAGTGGACATACATCCATTGAGAATACCGCAACCGGTAACGAAGCTGAAGGCGAAATCTACACCACGAGACATGCCGAACATTCCGGATCAGGGACAGGTTGTGACTGTAGTTGGTGGTCAGAGGTATTACCGGGCACCACCAGGTTCCCTAACACCAGCGGCGCATCGTGTAAGCGATTGTCCACTTCCAACACCGTCGAGAACACCGGTTTATGCACCTGGTCTCTCCAGTCCTTTGAACAGTAGCAGACCGAACACGAATCTTTCGTCTGTTTTTCCTAGTCTGCAGAGTCTTTACGCTCTAAGGTAAGTGTCTGCGTGTAATTTATTCTATCTCTTCTAAATTTGTTGAATTTCCATGTGCGATGTATAAAATGATAACACTAATTTTGCGTATTCCATTATGTTATAAGTCAAGCACCGAATCTTCAGCAATTTCAAATGGACGCAAGGCTAAGGCTACCTCGAGGGACAGACACGAATTCCTCCAGCATATCCAACACAGACAACAGAAACATGAACGCTAACATACCCGGAAAGAGCCATCTAGCTGCCCAGTGCGCGCCAGCGAAACCAGCAAGATCGTCCGTGGCACCTTTGGCTGTTGCTATAACCAAGCAACAGCAACCGACCGACAAACCCGTTGCTTGCATAAACAGGTCTACCGCGAACGAGATCAGCAAGACGCCTGCGTTCCGCAATAACGAATCTCTCGACTCTACGGAATCTGGTCAACAACAATCGTCCGTCCAGTCAAAGTACCCGCCAGTTACGGAAGCCAACAGTCGGTATTCCCCGCGAAACTCTAACGGTAGTGGTAACGCGAACAATGAGGACAAAACGTCCATCGAAACACCTCGAGATTCTGCTTCGGAAACGAGTAACGACACCAGGAAAGAGCCGGACAATTCGTCGCGACAAACACCGAATCGTGAGGCAGCTAGTCCAAGGGTATCATCCACGGCTTCTCCGTCGCCACCTCCCGGAGATACGAATGCAAATAGAACCGACGAGACTACCAGCACTCGCAGCGAGAACGTGAACACCGCCTCGAATGGGATCGACAACGATCTACCGGCGCCAAGCCCGACGAAAAGTAACAATATAGGCGCTGAAGTATCGAGTAGCAAGTCACCTGCTAGTCCAGATTCTAGCTCTGTTACGATTGAAACTCCTTCCAGAAAAAGTTGCTCCACGGTGGAGCAAGGCCTTTCTTCCCCTTCGCAAACGGCAGACGCGCCAAAGTCTTCGGAAAATTCGACAAAAGCTGACAATAACGTCGTCGAAGACTCGACCAACGATAACGACAAGAAACCTTCCTTCAAACAAGCCGACGCGAAACAATTGACTTCCGAGATGTTCGAAAAGAGATTGTTGGCTGCATTTCCTTCGAACGAATGGGCAAACAACCCGATAGCTGCAGTGCATCTTGGGAACTTCTTAAAGAGTTTGAACGCGTCGATCAAGTCGGAGAACAAAATGGAGAGCGTAGGGTCGGAGAAGGTTGAAAATCAGCTCGCGTGCAACGATGCAACACGTTTAAATAACGAAGCCTCGTCTAAACCTCGCACAGACGTCTCTGAATCGTCTTAATAAGACAAACTGCGCTGGCGATGCGTGAAACTCTTCGTTCTTGAACGAACGACAAAGCTACGTCACTGCCGGATACCAATACAATGTTATCGAATGACTTTTAGCGTGGATATGTGTACCGATTACTAAGTATTTAGGATTCTTTAAGATCTTATATAGGAACACGGTGTACGGACGCCGTACGATACAGGGAAAAATACAGCATGGACGCTGGAAATTTTATTTTTTCAAATTTTTTAAGAACACACATCCCTCAAGAAATTCTATCTGTGTATAGTTGCTTTGTCGAGGCAGCAACGTTCCACGGGTCGCTCGATTTCAATAATGTCGACTATTAACTTTTCGATGGCTAATGAACAAGGAATTTTATAAAATACGATTGGTATGATTCGTACAATGGTTTTACTTGTAACGTGAAAATTGTTCCTACTTCGGTCCGTACGATAAACTACGTGAAAGCAGAACATTTATCGAAGTACCTCGCATCGCATTAGGAGCCGTTTCGCTATGATTTCGACTTCGACTGTTCAAACTCCGAAACTGACTACGTACGTGAACGCAGAAATAAATTAGCACAACGAAAATTGATTAGCCGATACAATTTCTGCTTTCCTACTTACCTACAATTGTAAAACGTTACGTGTACGTAAAATAAGAAACACAGGGACCGAATTTAAAAGAAAAAATAAAAACGAGAACTCGAAAAAAAAGGCTAGGATACAATTATTTGTATAACGTATGAATGATATCTACGCTATTGTTAGTTCATTATTTACTTTGCGTTACGTTTCACTATGAGTTACTATTATGTATACGTTGTATATATAATAATTGTTATGTTATGCGACTGTATTATATTATATGTATTATTTCTTGATCTGTATATATTTATAATTGCGCTAGTATGTCGTTCTTGCAAGATGTGCGCAAAATCCTATTACTTTGTAAGTTCAGAAATGTTCAATTTAAATCGACAAAAATTTCATATTATTTTAATGCCGTCAAAATTTTTGGATTCAACTGTATGCATGTTGATTTTTAATTGACAGAAAACAAACATGTAATAACAAAAGGATATATCATTATATACTTGAAATAAGAATTATTATATTTTCTTTTAACAACCCAAGTCAAAGACTGAGAAAATTTTTCGCACATCAAATAACACGAAGTGATCGGACATTTTATCATGGTGGCATCTGTTAACGTTATTAAACGTTCAAATTGAACTTTTTCATTATTCGCATACAAGCATAGAAGAACACTTACCAATTCGCTGTAGATGTTGTTCCTGTAGTCCCATAACAACATTGCTGAGTGAGAGTGAGAGAGAGAGAGAGAGAGAGAGGGAGAGAAATAGTTGAAAGCTCTAAAACAGAATGTGAGTGAACGATATTAAAAAGTGAGCTTTCGTAATTCTACAATTTGCTAAGATTTAAACACGCCGGTGTTTTATTAGATTGATTATTCATGAAAAATATGTTCTCTAAACTAAATATGAGAAGAATACAGTACCTTGACTTTTATTCGGTATTTTTTCCATAATTTCAACTGTATTTCACTGCATTACGCTACTCTAAACTTTTTCACTTGATATTTGAAACTTCCGAAGAGCAACGATCATTCGCGCGCAATGGGTGTTCGGCAACCTACTGCCTAATGTCTCCTACCGGAAATAATCCGTAACCGTATGAGCAATATAAGCATCTATGTACTTTATACGACTACCTTATAAATATTTTTCGTACAAATTTATTATATAGAAAATAATACGAAATGCGCCCTTTACTAATATATTCGTTTTCTAATACTATATTGTTATTAATATAAACAGGAGTTTGACAAAACGGTTGATTTTCAAAAGTGGACAGTAGCGCCACTCTGGCCAAGCGAATTCTACACGAATTACACCTCTTCAAATAAATACATAACTTTAAGGTTATACAGATATCGTAAGTATGGTTTTCGAGAAAATGAAAGGTTAACCTCTTCCGTGGTAAGCGTTTGCACGAACAGGAGTTTTTGCTTTATTTAAGGGGTGTGAGTTAAAATGAGTAATACAAAAGAAAATTCTACGGCTCCGGCAAAAAATATTACCGCTGGGAATACAAAACCCTATGGAAAAATTGTGCTAACACTACAAAATTGTCTTTTACCCGACGAAAAACTGAACTCGACGCCGTCTCATTTAGATGGACTAGACGCAGAAACTGAAACCGATCTAAGAATATTAGGATGCGAACTGATACAAACAGCTGGTATTTTATTGAAATTACCGCAGGTTCGTAATTTTTTCATAAATAAATACTTGTTTATAGACGTCATAACCTATATAACCTTTAAACGGATAATTTACGTTTTGAGCTTTGTTAATTTTCAGGTTGCAATGGCCACAGGACAAGTAATATTTCAACGATTTTATTATAGTAAATCATTAGTTAGACATAATATGGAAACAACTGCAATGGGTTGTATTTGTTTAGCATGTAAAATTGAAGAAGCACCGAGGCGTATCAGAGATGTCATTAATGTGTTTAATCACATAAAACAAGTTTCCAGTCAAAAGTGAGTAAAATTATCTACATTTATATTACTTATTCGTATCGATACGAACAACATCTAACAAGTTATTCTTTTAGGCCAATTCAACCAGTAATACTTGACCAAAATTATGTTGCGCTAAAGAATCAGGTAATTAAATCTGAAAGAAGAGTTCTAAAGGAATTGGGTTTTTGTGTTCATGTGAAACACCCTCATAAAATTATTGTTATGTATTTACAAGTATTAGGATATGAAAAAAATCATGCTCTAATGCAACAGTGTTGGAATTATATGAATGATTCTTTAAGATCTGATGTATTCTTAAGACATCAACCAGAAACTGTTGCTTGCGCATGTGTATACCTGGGAGCTAGACAACTTCAATTACCTCTACCTACTTCACCTGCTTGGTTTTCCCTTTTTAAAGTTAATGAATCTGCAATTAGAGATGTTTGCCGGCGTATATTACGACTGTATTTCCGACCGCGCGTTAAACCAGAACAATTAGAAAAACGCGTAGAGGAGCTTCGTCGGCAATACGAGGAAGCAAGAACTAAAGCAAGAAGCGGCGATGTCGATAGTCACACACCAAGCCCACCACTGCCCAAACATCATAATGCCTGGGGCGGATTTATTAGCCGTAGCGGTACACACGCAGCGCCCGAAAGAACAAAATCGCCTAGGTATGATGTAGCGAATAGTGTAACGAATATAACTAACGCACATTCATATTCAAACCCGCTTTTACCTCTGCTTTTTAGACGTTCTAAATCACCAAGTACTTCACCGTCTAGGGGTGAAGGAACAAAACATTCCAAGAGAAAGAAACACAGTAGAAGCAGATCTCGCAGCCATAGTCATGGACGATCACGAAAACCGAAAAAAGCTCAACGAAGACGATCCGGCAGTCATAAATCATCACGTAGTCGTTATAGGTCACGCAGTCGATCTCGAGATAGAGATGTAGAAAAATCGAGTAAACATCGCAGTAAACACAGACGACACTGAATTTCCCAATGTATAAAGAATATTCATGTATATTACAAAAAAAAAAAATACTGCGATCGCAAATGGCAGTCGCATCCAAACTGTAATATAAGACGGGGCCTTTTTTACCTCTGTTAATATCGAACTTAAATAGGACAATTTATTTCTACTGTATGGTACATATCTTTGAGTTAATTTAAAAACCGTAACAGTAGGGTTTAAAATAAATTATTTCTAAGAGCATTGAGTCAAAGTACCACAAGGAAAACGGTACGTTCTCGAAAACAAAATTACAAGTAACGATACTTAAGAGGAGGCGTGTATTTAATACAAAAGTTGAAAATAAAATTTTATATTCATGTATTATAATCTATTATTTTGTAAAACCCGGCGGGTGCTGGCTTCTTTCTTTCAGCGGATAATACTGCTGAAAAGTCTAGTGCCGTTAATTGGGGAAGAATGTGAACAATATAGCCTCTATAATATGGAAGATTTTCAATAGGATTTCCATGTAGCGTTAAAGTTTTAAGATTTTGCAACTTTTTCAATTTCACAATATCGTTTATGTTCGAAATATTGTTTCCGTGTAAATAAAAAATTTTTAAATTCGGAAATTTTGTGATATCGTCCCCAATTGTTCCTATCTCATTAAAAGAAAGATCAAGCCAGCTAAGATGTACTGGATCATCGAGAACTTTTTTCGCAAGATTTTCAAATCCGTCCATTGACGTCAATAAATTATTGCTTAACCATAGTGAACATGTTACAAAACGATCTGCAGACGTTCGTAATGGAATTTTACCTGTCCTTACTGCTTGTGGACGTTTATTTGCCAATTCTCTTGTAATAAAATGAAAAATCTTATTAACATTTTTTTTCTTGACACCAGGAAGCAGTGTTGTATAATTTTAATGATACATATGTGAGTTTCGAACTGAAAAAAATGTTATATTTTATAACATACCATTCATTGTGTTTGCTTTTTTAAATGATAAGTCCAATGGAGCAGCTATTATCATTTCTTGTCGTTCACTTCGTCTGTAATCAGAAAGTGATTTTTCATAAGGAATGGCGTCCATTTAGTGTTCAAGGGATGAAACATTCGTCAAAGAAATTTTGGAGAAGTTACTCCAATATTAGTATTAGGAACGCATTCAGAGCATTCACACAAAATTATTTCTTAATTCTTAGTATTGTTATTAAAATTTTCATTTCTCATCTAGCACTTCTATTTCCATAATTTTTTCAAATAATATAGACAGTCACTTATCCAATAATTGTTGTCATATGTATACATACATATATATAATAGTGAGATAACATAAAATATAAAGTAACAATTTTAATCACTTACACAATAGTTTGAGTAAATTGAATCATTTTAACAGCTTAATAATTTTCAAAATGAAATAACACAAAATTTGAAAAATTTATCGCGGGTATTCCTTTCGTAATTTAAATGATACTAAATTGATTCAAATGCGTTTTTGAACACTCAGATATGTAATAAGAATTTATGATGCTAGAGGGTGCTGTCATTCTCAAAATGTATGCATTCCAGAATCACGTTATCATCTATACATTTTATGATCATCTAAGGTATAAGCTTTTAACGGCGGTAAACGGAATTAAAAACATCATTTTGATGTAAGTCAACTAAGCGAAAAATTTATGATAATCTAGTATAAGAATTTCATTTAAATCGCGATAATATACCGTGCGGCACAAGAGACAAATAACTCGGCTACACTTTTTACTTTAAGTGTATGAAAAATGCCACGAACAAAACATGTTCGGAAACCAAAACAAGGGCAGCAATTTGCAGAAGAAAGTGATTTATTAATCAGAGATTTCGAACGGCAAGCTTATGTACGAATTTCAAAAATGGAAGCACAAGCAAAAATGGCAATAAAAAGTTTCGAAACTTTTATTAACGTTACTTTATCTCGGCTTCCGACTGAGATACAGCAGATGACTCTCGGTGAAATTCTTGAGGCGAGCAACGAGAAAGAAAATTGTAACGAAGTTTCGTCGTCTGTTGACGACTATTTGTTAGTACCGGCGACAGTAGTCAAAGAAAAGAGAGCTGGGAAAAGAATTACTAATGCATCCGATGATGGATATGTCACAGAAGGAGTTGCTACAACACGCGCATCGAAAACTACAAAGATTGAATCTTCTAATGCTAGAAGAACACGTAGCAGTTCAAGGAATGCCACAACGAAGCGTAGTGAAATGAATCAAGCAACTGTAAAGAAGGTAACAAGGAAGGAACGTACTAAAGAATCCATAAAAGTTGATAAATTCAAAACTCCTGCTTCTTTAAAACCTGGAAGAAATGAATATGGTCTCGTGACCCCAAAAATAAAGCCTAACACTCCTTTAAATATAATGAGACGGCCAAGGCAAGGAGAAATGGTTCTTAGTATGCAAGGTAGCCCATTATTGGTTTCTGCAGTTATTCAAGAAAATACTGCTAACATTAATGTGCCCTTACGCAATGGAAATATTATATCTTTGTTACCCAACGATGGTCTACGTATGTCACATATTCCTGAGTTAGATCCAGAAACAATGAGACAACTAGAAACTCTGAAAAGTCATATTGACAAAGTTATCTCAACAAAATAGTTAAAATAACAATAGATTTTTTATAGGATATGTTATGTTGTTTACTATTGCGTGACATGAATGAAACTGATGTAATGTATGCTTAAACATATCTTCTGGATATTTTCTTATGACTCTGTTATAAGTGACACGATTGGAATAAATATACTTACATCATCATTTAATATATATATATTTATAAATGTAGGCAGTATTTCCTGCAATCTCTTGTACCTTGGGACACAATAACATTTTTGTAACTTATTAAGACAATACAATATTATAGAATAAGAAAATCAATATTTAGAATTAAAATTTTTCTACAATAGACTAATATTGTGTAATATGTTGAGGCCAACAATTTTGTATACAATAAAAATTGAAAAGACCAACAATTAAATTGTAATTCGAATATATATAATTTATTATAGAGAGAGCATTTAATACATTAATGAATGATTTAAAAATTAATGTTTAGGCTATTTGTTCTATTATTTTATAAATTGCTCTTTGAAACATCTGTTTCGTACTTTCTATATTATATTTATTTTGCTTTAACCTATTAGTACGTTTATATCGCATTTGGCGGGTAAAAGGACAGTAGAGCGCGTTTGTAGCACAACTGTACTTACATGTCCTAACCATTAACGTGCATGCGCATACATACTATATAGATCTGTCAAACGAACGAACTACCTATATTTGCATTATTATACTTTGTGACAATTGTGTAGTGTCTTTAGATTGTATAAGAAATCATGTGTAAAATATCATAATGTCCGTTCCCATCACTATAAACTAACGTGATTTTATAGTAACTTATTACTTTCGATACTATTTGCCGTACACAATAAGGGTGTGAAATATATGAGAAGTGAATGAAGAATGTCAAAGTACGTGCCATTGAGTTCGTTAACACGAATATTTAAGTAATCCAAGATAAATATCTATTAATTTGAATAAGTCGGAACAATATTGCATGCATGCACTTTTATGTTTTTATGTTAAGTTTTTGCTAGTACTGTATAAGATTTCGGAAAAAGTAACAAATTTATCGTTCTTTCAGATTCTTTCATAAGTAACTCTTATATTAAATACATATTACAAAATGTAAGTTAACCTTAACGAATTTTACAATAATATCTATTTGTAAATGTTATTTAATCATACCATGTATAAAAAAGTAAAGGTCCTGCAGTGCATTCGAACAAAATAATTAATATCTTAAATTTATGTTCATTTCTTTGTACAACTTAACTAAATATAATGATTTCTTTCTAAACATAACATAGATATGTTTAAAGAACGTTTTTAATATAAAAATCAACATGGTGCGTGTAATCACAGTACATAATTTTCTGGGACAAAATATCACACAAATTGAGGAACCAACTGCGAGCTGCATAGCAAATGCATCTGGACGTGAAATGCTTCTTTTAGCACTTTCAACGCATTGCATTGAAGTGTGGGAATTGATGATGTCCGATATTAAGTTACATACTGTTTTTCCAACTGTGGATATGATTAATCAAATGATGCATTGCTCCAAAGGAGATTATGTTGTGACATTAGAATCAAAATTATCTAGAGATGCAAGCATTAATAATCATACAGGGAAGACAATTAATAATTTTGTCAGAATCTATGTTAATTGGATTATGGTAAAAGATCAAAGTCAACCTATGCGTGCTAGAATAGCAGGACGTGTTACACCTAGTTTAAATCGACCATTGAATAGTTTGGAGATGATAGAATTACCATTAAGTGTACAGCCCACGCAAATTGCTTGTTGCCAAAGTACTGGCAATCTTTTAGTGGCCTCAGGGAATAGTGCTATTCTACATGAGTTCAAAATTGAAACTCAGCAAGTGTCAAAGATGAAATTTATAGATTTTGAGGCAAGACCATGGTCTTTAGGATTCTCATTTTCTCCTACACATATGGAAATTGTTGAAGATTTCATATCAGTCATGGATAAAACAAATTTATGCGTTTTTCGTTTAACTAATTCAATGTACGAAGATATAGACCAATTAAGTTCTCTAACTTCAACAAATTCTTCATCCGTTGATAAAACATCTATATCCACCGATTCTTCTCTTGTGGAGAATAGTAATAATATGGTTAATCAAGATGACAATGCATTATTACAAGGAACAAATTCTAAACGTAAAAGTTTTAGCCAAGATCTCCATTTCATTGTATCAGACAATAATGATTCCAGTGGATTAAGCACAAAATGTAAAAGCAGAAAGCACAGAAATTCTAAAACTAGTATATGGAGTAAACTAGAAACAGGAGATTTCAGAAAAATGAAATCTAATATTAATGAGGCTCTAATAAATTTAGATCGCTTGATGTACAATGAAAGAGATGAACTACAAAGATTGGTTGATCAGGAAATTGTTGATGGAAATTCACAACCCTTGACTATTAATTTGCCATCTATTAGTTTGGAAAGAGCAGGACCTGGACATACCTTAAGTCCTTTTATATTAAATCCTTCAGACATAAGGATTATAATTAAAACTAATTCTCCTGATTTGGGATGGTCAGAAAATTATATAATAAAAAATTTGTTATCTCTTAAAATAATGGCAGCTAACAATAATGCTAAACTTGATGGAAGCTCCGAATTGTTCAGTTCCTCCTTGTTGAAGCCGCTGTACATGAGGAAAGAGTGCAATAATTCCTGTTTGAAAAAATCGATTCTCAGATCAGATAAATACATGTACTTACAAGGTGTAAGTTGCTTTCTATGTACACTGCAAGAAGGATATCTTTATCATTTTTCTGCCACCAGTTCGAATCCTACAGACGCGACTTGTTTAACTACCTATCCATTTACAGCACCTGTTAATCACGTAGCATTAGAACATACCGCATTGCATGCATTGACCGAGGCTGGTCTAGAATCTTACACGCTACGTTTATCTCATCATGTTGCGAGAACGTCAAACGATATGGATAATTTTAGAGTTACGTGCCCCAGCGTTTCTGAGCCCGTTTGTCTAATCGGACTACGACCATTTCTGGGGATACAACAATTATTACACAGCAAAAGTTATCTAGTCCTCTTGGCCAAAGCTGAAAATTCTTGGACCTTATACTCCTTAATTTTACCTAAATTAGAGAATTTATATTATGATATATTAAATGCAGCGAGGTGTCACAAATCCTCTAGTCCTAGCACGTACCGACATTTACTAGGAGAAGCTCATGCTTTGATACGTTTAACCAAAGATGCTGCGTATAATTGCTCAGACACAAACGAATACGACGATACCGTGCACAAAAATGGACTGAAATTGAAAAATTTGTATAATCAATCATGCGCACTACTTGGTGATTATTATATTCGTTCCGAATACGAGACGGATTGGGATCTTTGTATACCCTATTATAAAATGTCGGGATTAAAACCCTCAGAAGTGTTATCTAGGAAATCAAGCCAAGATGCACCGGGTCTCGTTACGTTCTTAACGGATATACTTTTGACCATGAAAAGTGGTTCCGAAGCTGATGCACTGTTCCAAGGATTTAATATTGTAGAAATTATATGTAAATTGAAAAAGCTAGACTTGCTGAAATTGATCTTCAGTAGTCCCGTGCTGCGAGAATACACCACGGAAAAATTAATACATCTTTTATTATTATACGAAACGGACGAGTTAGTGAAATTAGCTCTAGCAGTTTTATACATACAGGCCGAGAAACAGGAACAGGCAGAAAAAATACTGGAACCAGTTTCGGCATTGTGTATCGAAAGAATAGTCTTGGAACATTATGATCTACTATTCGACATGACGGCAATGAAAAAGAGAAGCCCGATGATTCCCACGTTTTCTGACTTCGCCGGAACCTTGATGCGTCAAAAGAATTCAACTTTCGCTGAAATTTTAACGCAAATAATAGAGGATGGAATTTTATCCCTTCATCAAATTATACAGGTGTTCTTAGAATATCTGCCATCAAGAGTAGGACGAGATGGACATAACGCAGCAATGACCTTACAAGTTTTCCTCGAGAAATATCTTCATAACTATTTTAGTACAAAGTTGATCATAGATTCATCTGTTATAAACAAAAATCAAATACGTACTGATTTCGCTCTGGTCGAAGCATTCAAACTATTAGTACGATCATATTTAGGCAAATTAACACAAACAAAAGTGTACAAAATAGAAAATAAAGAGAATATACAAGAGAGTTACGATAATTTCATATTCGCCAAGTTTAGGCCTCATTATTTAAATGGAATGCCACCGTACGCCAAAGATTATCAAAAAGTTTTGAATGTATACGATCTGAAAGATTTAACTGAGATCGATAAGACTGATTCTGAGAAAACTGTACCAACGGAATTGTTTAAGTTACAATCTGTATTGTCGTGCGATTTTGTACCAAATGAATGCTTGTACGAAGTCAAGCAATTTCTCGAAACACAAGAAATTGATGGTAGCTTGTCGTTAAAAACGTTAAGCATAAAAAATACGGAAGAAGCGACAGCACTTTTAATGGAAAACTGCCCCCAAGCTGTTGTACAGTATGCAAAGGTACATGCCATAAATCTTACCCTATTATTTTATGATACTTCAAGTTATTATGTATGATATAGTTTCACGGAACTCCATTACAATTTTAGGATATGTATACTACAGACTCTGAATGGAAATATTTAATCGAGTTGACGCAAAATAAAATTTCTACATCGATTGCTCGACAAGAATTACATTGTTTCTATACGCAAATTATGAAAGGTAAAACAAATTGTATTGACTCGTAAATGTTCTTGATAATCTCGAAGTATAGTCAATATCATAACACACTCTTTATTATTCTAGCAATTTTGAATTATCTACCGCATACGTTATCCTTAAAAAGTCTTCACCGTGTTCTTCCAAAAGACGATGTAATAGCATACCAAAAATGTAGCGAAATGTGTAATCAAATAATGCATGCGGAACATGTTAAATCTTTGATAATGGAAACCGGACAACAACTTTTATCAACTCTAAAATTGTGAGCGATAATTTTCACTAATCAATTTGATCGCCGCTTGGCGATAGTATAGGTCCAATTTAATTTAGTCGTGAAAAACCATACGAGTCAAATGCAATGAGACGTTATATTGTTGCATGATGAAAATTATATATATATATATATATAGAAAGAGGGAGGACATAGATTCGTAACAAATCGTACTTAATCGAATTTGTTGAAAACAATAATTCTCCTTGTGATACAAGTTTTCCGAATTGGAACTTTTTCGCTTGTAGTTACTTAACTATTCAAGACATTTAATAACTTTTTATTCCTGACCACGTTTCAGACATCTTTTTCACTTACAGAGATGTTCATTTTTCACTAAATATAATGATAAATTTACGAACTGTTGTTGGACTAAAAAATTTTCAATATATCTTTAATATCTTCCTCATTTCTATAATATTTTTTAAAATGCACACTTTTTGATCTATTTAAGTAAAGTGCTCGATTTTTGTTACATTCGTACAGCTATGCACAAAGATCTTTTATAGGATAAAGGTATATTAACAATATGTCAAAACTGAAGACAAATACTATAGATAAAACTAATTCATCTATTATTGACTGTTGACATGTTCTATATAGATATATTGTATTATGTCTAGACGTGTGTTATCTTTCCCTTAGCTAATGAAATAGTTAAATCGTAATTATAATAAAAGTTTATACAGAACCAAGCATATAGATATGGACATTTTACAATGTTACATATAACATAATATGGTAGATTGCTTTATACGCTGAATTAAGAAATTCTGTAGCTATGATCATGTATTTTTGACTGCTGTTTGAATATTTCTAAGAATTTGTTAAGAATTGTTTATATTTTAACCGCTAAGGGCGGGATGGCATGTGTTTAGGGAATCACATATTGCTAAGATAGTTACTTTTTATTATATTCGTTAATCCTATAATGTAGTATTTCCATCACTTTCTAAACGTTACAGGTCGTGTAACTTTGATGTGCCTTTAGGACTAATTTCTCTTTGTTATAAATCTAATATAATTATGTTAGAGGTGATCTATAATTATTTGTAAATTATGATAGAAATAATATATCTGTAAATCATATCAAAACGCTTATTTATTATGTGATCGAAATATTTTAGGATGCTGCATTCTTTTACTTAAAAAAAAAGAAAAAAATATGGATATTATATATTAGGATTGTTCGTTCTGTTCTATTTTAATATCAATTTTTATTTATTTAAAATTTTAAACATAGTTATTTTACTCAGGGATTTAATTATTTAAACTATTTTTTTATTAAATGCATAACAATTTTATTACGTCGATATTATCTATATAATCCCTTTTAATTTAGGTAAGATAAAATAACAGGAAGCTGTATACCTAATTCAGGCATGCAATAAATTAGTTTCTAAAAATATAAAATATCTAAATTTGATGCTTCATGTTTTGAAATCAACCCCTTTTGTACGAAATTGAAAGAAATTATATGGTTGTAATTTGTTCAGTTTTTGTTTATATGTACATTTTTCAACTACGAAAAATATTTTTAATCATTTTATTTTACGATACCTTAATTACTAAGTTAAAAAGACTTTATACTTTTTAACAAACGAATTCAACAAGTATACAAGTTTTTACACAATTTCAAATTCCTTATTCAACCTTGTTAGATCTCTGAAACAAAAAAAATTACATGTATAGATCAAATATTTGACAGTTTTTATTTTAAAAGTATTTGCTAACTGATTGCCAAAACATACCTGTTTTCTATAGCTTCGTTTAAGTGATATTTGTGCATTAGCGAAACGACAAGTCTCAGTGTCGACCAAATGGTATTCGACATGGTTTTCGGCGAAACACTCTCACCCTGCACTCCACGTCCAGCAGCTTGTTGATTTAAAGCTATTACAAGGTGTTCACCCGCTTCTCTGTAAACAAGATTGGTAACTTTATAATGTAAGGAATACCATGTGAATAGTATATAGAAAAATGTTATTTACTTATATGCGCCAAGATTGATGCAAGAAATTCCGAGATTGTAACGAGCTCTGATGAATCCAGGTGATAATTTTAAGGCATGATGGTATGCATTTATAGCTTCTTCCGACTTTTGACCATTCGCTAAAGTTGCTCCTAATCTATTCCATAATCTGGAATCCTTCCGAAAATATCACATTTTAAATGATACATAATAATTACTTATATATAACAGAAGAAGGTTTGATTTAATACATACGTGCGGGCGTACTTGTAACGCCGCTTGGAAGCAATCGCTGGCTTTATCGTATTCATTAGATAAATTAAAAAGTACTCCTAACCCACACTGAACGTCTGCATCTATTTCATTACAAGGATTCATTCGAGCCGCTTGAATATACAGATCTTTTACTTCAGCGTGTACATCACTAGACAAGTACATATATAAGTAGGGTATTAGTAAATATACTCATATTTGTTGAAGTTTTTTACTTACTCAAAAAGAATGGATGATACGCTGGACTTTGGATGTTGTTCAGATTTTGTCTTTTGTATCGATAGATGTTTATATTTTTCATTTTTTAATAACCACTCTTTGAGAGTTACGCACGCTTGGTTCTGGTAAGATTCATTTGTATATGAGACTGCAAGTGCCATAAGAGCAGCACCATTTGTAGGATCCAAATTTAGACAACGCTTTAAAGCAGAAATAGCTAATGGATCTTGTTCATTCTCAGCTTGTGTTTTACCAAGAAGCAGCCAGGCCTCTGGATTGTTTTCATCTTGTTGCACTGCTGCTTCAAAACACAATATGGCACTTGGTAAATCTCCAGCTTCCAATCGTTTCTTACCCTCTTCGAATGCATTGGGTAAATCTTTCATAGGATTCTCTTCATGAAATTCATAATCTTTAAATGGATCGTAAAATGTATCGTATTCTGAAAGCCATGGGTGCTTAGAGGATAATTCCTCGGATGATGATATCTTTTCCCATTCACTTTGAAGTTTTAAAAACGTAGATTCGTAATTTTCTGTCTCTATAAAATAGAAATTACCCTTCGTACATCTAATTAATCAGTAGGAAGTGTGTACCAAGGTAGATACTAAAATGCCCACTTACCTGATAAAGCATTTTCTTTCTGAAATTCATCTATCCAATTACCAGCAGCAGCTAATTCTTCTTTTACCTCATTTTCTTGACTACTATCCGTCGAAGTTTTGTCTTCAGACGTTTGATTATCTTTTTCATATTGTTCTGTCCAGTCTTTGCTTGCATCGTGTAAATCTGGCAGTGGTTCTTGATTGTTTTCTAAGGGAATTTCTCCCTCCTGTTTCATAAATTTCATAAATTTCGAATATTCAAAATTAGGATTATCATTGTTCTCTATTGCTTCTGTTGGATGTTCCATATTTATGTTACTCTGTATAGCATCTATACTATGCTCTATATATTCCTCAGCCCACTTTGGTCCTAATCCAAGTTCATGTTTTGGGTTTTCCAAAACATTCGAAGTTTGTTCTACTTCAGGATTCCAAATATCATCAGCGTGATGTTCCTGTGTTCAGAAAAGAAATAGTCAATATCTGTTTTATCGTATAATGTTGTTAACATATAAATTACAGTGACAAAATAAAAATTACATTAAAATGACGTCCAGATTCAAGATACTGATTTGCCCAAGCTGTATCTAAACTGGTTAATTCTTGAGCAACTCCTGGCGCTGCTATAGGTGGATGAATGTTTTGATCAATTTCACGCATTTCTTGTAATAAATTATCCATTCTAAATGTTTGAGGACATGTAGGGTTTTCTTCTAAAAATTGTTTAACTAACTGATCTGAATCTGAAGCTTGAAATGGTTCCACAGGCTCAAAAGGACGATGTATTCCTTCTTCTTTGAATCCATGATCGCGTACAAAGTGTGATGTTAAGCGAATTAAAGGACTAGGTCCTCCACAGTCACCCTCAACTAATTCTCGGAATGCCATTATTCCCTTTTCCTCTTTTTTTAATATCAAAATTTACCTAAATAGTGGTTCAGAGTATTTTTATTAATCTTGAAAAATGTAATCCATACTAATAATAGAATTGTGCAAGACGTATTTAAAAAACATTTTTTCGACGTCGAAAAAATCGCATACAACGCTGATTCGATTCATGTAAAATTAAAATAAAATGTACTTTAATTTCTCTCATTTTAATAGATATTAGTTACTGAGTTGGGATATCGCTGAGATAAAATATTTACGTAAAAATTTGCTTGCACAATATTAAAACTCAGTAATATCGATGTTTTTGTTGGATAAATGAACGATCACACATATAATAGAATGTAAATATTCATACGAGAATAAAATTCACGAACCTCTTTCCGTTTTTAATATAATTAAATATTGCGATGGTACTGTTGATGGTAAACGTGCTTTATATCAAGCTTACTGTTTAAGATTGTTCATTCCCCTGCCATCGAACAATATCGGTAGCTTGCATTGAATAAACTTCGCTGGGTGATGGTGGGGTGCGCAAAATTATCATAGCAAATGTACAAAGTTAACGTTAGGGCAACCTGCATATTATAAAGACATTCTTCGTACGTTGTTAGCTAACGAACGTCAAATCATGGACAAGTTGCTGAACTATCTGAAGCCTTGAACACCTTTTCTGTAACGACTAATACGTATGTATGCGTGTATGATATACACCAGTAATATGATTTTATATATGTATAATATTTTATTATTAAATGAAAATTTTCTTCCTCTCTCCTCCTGGTTGCTCAAATAATATTGTACAATTACTTAAAGTTTCTACCAATAATGGTAACATCATTTTATATCTTGCATATACATTTTAAGATTACTCTCGTAAACATTTATAAATCGAATATTCATGCATTTAAAACAAAACTAGGTAAGGAGAATTTTATTCAAATATAGATCAAAATAATAGACAATGTGGGTTGTCTTAGAATACCACAATTAAACAATACGCATCAACATTTTTAGGCATTAAAATTGGACAAAATTCCTGTGAAACCACCCGTTACCATTTAACTTTACTGCAACGCCATCGGGTGAGTACTGCGGAAACTATAATGAATGTGACGTCTAAAAAGTGGTTTAGTTCTCAATCAATGACTTGCTCGAGTTCTCAGATAGCAAAAACGTCTACCACTTGTGCGGAGTTTTGTTCCATTCGTACATTATTAAACGAACGTATTTTGTGAGTACAAAATTGAAATAACAAAAATTTAAACATGAATGATTTCGCAAAATCTCAACTCATGAAATACGGGTGGACGGAAGGTATGATTTTGAAAGTATATTTTATGATAATAAAATATGTACATAAAAGTTATATAAATATTGTACACACCATGCGCGTTCAAAATATGTATTTGAATTTCTATGTTCTTCGTTGGGTTAATATAAGTTAATATATCTAATTAAATGCATACAGATTGAAAATAGAGCGATAATAACCATTGTGACTGTGCACGATTAATATTTGCAAAAGTTTTAAACTTTGTTGATACAGGTAAAGGTTTAGGTAAACATGAAAACGGTATTACACAAGCATTAAAACCGAAATTAAAATTTGATACTGTTGGAATGGGACACAGAGATAAAGAATGGAATAATTGGTGGGAAAGTGGTTTTAATGAAGCAGCTAATAGTATCATGGTTGAATCCAATACTAATGGTGTCTCTATATCTGTTTCAAAAGAAAATGCGACTGATGATTTTAACAAAGAAGATCTAAATAAAAATAAACCCAAAAATATCTATGAAAATTTTCTTAAAACTTCTACGCTTCTTAATGGCAGTCTGATAAAAGAAAACAATGCACATGTGCCCAAGAAAAAAAGTATTACAGAAAATATTACGCATGTTCCTTTAACAGATGAAGAATTATTTAACATATGTGGCGGTAGAACTGCCCATAAGGGGGCCAGACATGGTTTAATGTTAAATGGGAAGTTAAAAAGAATCGCAGAACAAGAAGAAGATTTATTAAACAGAAATTCATGTATAAGTATGTCAGAAAACTTGCGAAAAACTAATGATGCGCCACAAGATGACAAACATAGAAAGGTTAAAGATGGAAGTACAGTATCACTTATAAAAGATTTAAGTCATCGGTTAAATACTTTATGTAATGTAAGTGATACTGAAAAAAAAATTGTGTTGGAGGAAGTAGCAAAAGAAGAATTGAAGTGGAATAAGAAAGAGAAGAGCAGAAAAAGGAAAAGGAAGAAAGAAAAGCGAAAAGATTCAATACTTTATGACATTGAAAGTATTGTAAAAGAGGATGCATATAATAAACTAGATGATATACCACTTCCTGTCGGTCAAAAATTAGAGAAACAAATAACTGAGAAAAATGTTCAAGAAGAATTAAATGATTATATTGACTTTGAACAAGATAGAGATATTTCTTTAAGGAAGAAGAAGAAAAAGAAAAAATTGAAAGAGAAAAAATATCAAGATAATCAATATGAAAATATTGCTAATACATGGGAAGATGAGGAAATACATCATTCTCAAAGGAAGAGGTTTAAAAAATCACATATCTCATTAAATCACAATACATTTGAGTGTTACAGTAATGAATTTCAAACAAAATTTTCTTGTAACGATGTAACTGTAGAATACGATAAAAACAGAGATTCATCAGTTTACACAGTAGAATCTTTTTCACAAGATTCGTATTTTAAACAAAAGGTAGCTCACATAAATGCTAAGATAAAAAAAAAGAAACGGGCAAAATTACGTAAAAAAGAAAAGATTAAATTAATTAAAATAACAGAAAGTTTAGAGGCCGTTCATTTTAATGTTGAAGAAGAGACTGTAGAAAAAAATACTGAAGAGAAATCAAAAGCAATAGTAAAGAAAATAATGGCAACTGATATCGCAACTGATAAAACTAAGTCTTTGAAAAAGAAAAGAAAACAAAGTGTGCATTTAAAAGATTTTGAATAAAAATCTACTGTAATTGAACAATTGTGTATAAATATTAAATAATAAATAACTGTATATATAAATATTTATGCATATAACACCTACATCTTACAATGCATGTAAAAGATCTACATAACATGTATTTATTTGTTAAATATGTAATTAATATTTTTATAAGTATGTTCTAATTGATTAAAACTTGATGAAACATACAATGTCTTTGTGTAACTGCTATTGGTTTTTCTCCTTTTTGTAAAAAGAATTAAAACCTTAGAACAGTTCTAAACAATCTATCTATCTATCTAAGAAACAACATATGAGCATGGTAATGTTTTTAATAAAAATGTGTTATTTTAAAATTCATCAGATTTTTATTTTTAAAAATACAATTTTCTCATTATGTAAAACTTAGCTTTCATAGAAATCAATCGACGACATGTGCAGAAATATATACAACGAATTAACTGCTATATAGCACCAAATTTTGTAATATGATTGAAAAACTTTGAAAAGTTGATGAATTTTTCGAGTAATAAATTTATATAAAATAAAAGATTTCTATAAGGCCATTGGAGAATACTCCATAAAGATGTTATTTTAATTTCGCTTTCACTAGTGAATAAATCTCACTCGACAAGCTTAATAAATATCAATTCATACTATTTAATTAAGCTAATAGTTGACTTAAACATTTACATTCTACATATGTATTTCGCATTAGGAGTATTAAGGAATGTAATCCTTTTTTAGATTTGTAATCAGTAAAATATCGTATAAAATGATAATCAATTTCAATATCTGATCATCATCATTATTACAAGTATTACTAGTATTAATTGATACGTTATAACTTTTACAAAATTTTATATATCCTCAACATACGATAACTTACATCAAAGTCTTATTCTTAATTGCTAACGTATATCATTGATACTTAAATAAATATTGCGATATGACTTCAACTGTGATATTTTGCACGAAATACATTCATCAAAATATTGGATGGATAAAGTTTGTTTTAACAGTCTCTACTGAAACTTATACCGTTTCTTACATACTGCTCACTATTGATGATTATAATATCATAGCTAATAAAGAACATGCATCAATTTGAAAGTATTACAATATATCACAAAGTAATTACAGTATTTAAGTATGAAAGAATACTAACATTTTATAATTTGGACTGTATACAAACTTTAAACAGAATAAATTTTTATCAATAAAATAACTATTAAAAGTAGTTAGAATAGGCACAAATAGTAATATATATGTATATGTATATATATATATATATATATATATATATTGTTTTTATAACAATTCTTACAGAATTGTGAAAAATGTTAATATTTTTTCTATTTAGGCAATAAGTGTAATGTAATACACTTGAAATATGCATTACATATTTTCTGCTGTGATATAAATATAATAAAGTGAAACATAAATATAATAAAACTCTGAATTATATACATAAAAATTATCAGGAATATAACTTTGAGACTATAACAAATTAAAAATAATTTATCCTAACTTGGAATAGAACAATACTTCTAAAGTTCAAGTTTTTGAGGAAATGATACAAAATCAAGATCTAAAACTATCAGTACTTAATTATATGTATAACAATTAATGAAATTCTAGAGGAAGCACGATCAAATTGTGCAAAACACTTGTTTTGACAGATTTTCAAATAACATATTTTTTTGCTAAAACAATTTTTAAATATATATAATTAAAAGTAATCGATTTAGTTTAAAATATGTATCTGGTATTTGAAACAAACTTTAAAAAATTTAAAATTTTTCAATTAAAAATCGTAAAAGTGTCATTCAATTCAATGATCTCTTATAAGTAGGCAAGCAAGTAAACTTACACAGCAAATCTAATTGACAGTGTTTCTTAACACCTATTGCTATTCAAATGGAAAAATAGTCTGTAAAACACTTCTCTTTCTCTCTCACATCCTTTGATAGTTCTTTAATAGAAAAGTCTCATCTATTAATAGTTTTAGTATTACTCTGTTTCGTAATTATTATAAGAGAAAAATCATTGACCTATTTCTTAGTATTACTTTTTTTATAAACATTAAATCAATAATAAATAACATATATGTGACACTTGTAAAATTTTCAATAATTTAAACACATTTGTTGTTGGTTCTCCTCTTCACTATATAATATCCAATGTTTTTACCATTTTTACTTACTGTAACTGATTTTTTATCATTATGATTACTACAAGACAGATTTGTATCATTTAATTTGTTCCATATTACATACATAGTAGATACGTTAACTTTGTGTTGTGTAATAGCGTTTCTTAACATACAAGCCTCTAGTTTACGTGGAACATAACTAAATCCAAGATGATTTGCAGGTCGTATCTTTGCACGTTTCGCACAAAGGCCAGTAATGTAAACATCTTCCAAGTGAAGTAATGGTGTTTTTAATGCTGCACGATACAATTTAAATGCTACATCTAAACTCATTACATATCCAGTACCAGATAAATAATTAGGATATACTTTTTCTGAGTACATGTATTTTGGTGTATACCTAATCAAACATATGTGCTTCGATTACATCTATGTATTCTTGTACTATATATTTATTTTCTACTTCAAGTGGTTACTTACCATTTATTAGTTGGATCTAGAATAGGTTTGGCATTACAGATAAGGGAACCCAATAATGTGTCAGTAGTTTGTGATCTTGACTGTAATGTTTTGTGTAATGTAGGAATATTTACAAACATATCGTCATCTGTTTTCATGAGATACTTTGCTTGACCACAATTTGACGTTACCCATTTTAACATCATTACAGATTTTAATGTTAAATTATTGTACGTGTCGTGAAATTGTTCCTGAATAATATCATTATATTGTTGGCTTTCTTCAGCTATTATGCTCTATAATATAATTTTTCATTAATTTACATAACTGATACAGTCTTCATTTAATGAATTTTACACATGTACTTACATTAAGTGATTCATTGTCACTTTGTCCTAAAAGAAATGCTATCCTCACAGTTGAATTGTATATATTATCTAAATTAGTTTTATTTGCCCATGTGTTCCTTATAGCTGTTCTAGCTGAGATATTTGGAACAGCCGAACAAATGATTATGAGAAGATATGGAGATGGAGAACATATACCAGATGGGTTTAAAACTGAAGTTGTATTTTCTGGGTGAATATATATGCTAAGATCTCTTGAAGTATTATAAGTCCATCCTGGTAACTGTGCTGCAAATTATAAAAAAAAAGAAAGAAAGAAATAGAATAGACTTTCTATCCTCTAATTGTATAAAGAGAATTATATTTACAAAACTGTTTCCTTTAAACTGCAATTTTATGCATCCCAATAAAATTAAATAATTATTTTAATTCAATATTATTCAAGCATTTGAGAATAAATAGATGGAGCAAGGAAAATTAAATTATACTACTATTGCATTTTCTGCTATTCAGATTTTATTCTTTACTCTCTATTACTCTTAACATAAGCTCAATAAATTACTTCTATTTATTGCTAACAGATATATTTGCTTTATTTGTTTGTCTCGTTAAACATTTCATAGCATGTAAATATATTCTCCTAACATAAGGTGTATTTGTTTATCTAATTTTTCATATTTTTTATAAGCTCAAATTTATATAATTTATAAAATTCAAAATGGAAAAACTACTTGGTAATTGTAAGCAGTAAAGTGATGGCAAATTTCTATATCAAGGTTTGTTAGTTTATAATGTAACAAAGGCTCGAGCAATGTTAGTGGATGCATACCTACTGAGGCTACCAAATATGAAACACCAATATGCTCTGCAGGAGATGAAGTCTCACCTAAGCCTAAAAATGGACCTTGGGCAGAATGGTATGCCGGTACATACAATAAGCCTAATGTAGCCAAGATAACAAATCCTATTGCTAATCTTCGAACAAACGATATTTTTCCTTTAACTATTCCATTATTATTTATATTAGTGGCTGATGGTAATTCCAATGGCAATAGTCGCAATCTGTCCATCTAAGAAAACGTAAACATATTTTTATACACATTTTCTTAATTGCTTATTAATAATTAAAGTAACTTTATAAATATAAAATCTATTACGCAAAATTCATTTATCACATTTTCAATTCGTGTAGCTTGCATTAAAAATGTTTATTTAAAAACAAGTGAATAGCAACTGTGACAATATTGTTCAAATTGGAAGCTTTATCAAGCTTCTTTTAATAGCATTAGATATTAAGTTTTTGTTTTCTAATAATTAATAATAAGTGATATATATTATTCTTTGTAATTCTATTAACTGTACTTGAATGTAGATTAGTACATTCAAGATGCATTTTATATTAATTTTAATTCACTTAACTATTCAAGTAATATTGCACGTTAATATAAATATAAAAATTCAATCGCTAAATTAAATAGAACGTACAGGTACAAACAATTTTACCTCTTAGACGCGATTATTGCGTTAAGCAATTGACAGCTCTCCATTTACCTCTGCCGTAAAATCACACTTATGATTTATATCGCAGGAATGTACCAGCACTTTAAAGAAGATAATACAAAAATTAAAAAAAGAAATAATTTTTATTTTGATCCATTTATTTTTTAATATTCATATACATCTATTTACTTACTTAAGTACGGTAATATACAGATTATATGCATCGAAATGCTTTATCACAGACGATACCGTGTAAGAAACCATTAGACATTATGCGAGCGTAGTACCACCTGAAGTTTGTTAGTCGAGTTTTAGTTGTTGGATAGTAACAGTGTGGTGTTTACATGGAACAAGAAACAGTCATTTGAGAAAATTGTATCGCACTCGGATTGTGATTTTTGTTTGTTACGTTTGATTATAATTTTTAAGTTATATTTTTATTCAGTAAACTGTTAGTAATCGGTATTAAGTCACGTTGTTGACGTGAAAAAGGTTAAAGGAAACAAGAAAGGAATGCAAAGGTTATGAAGAATTTGGACATAGTGGCAGCTGCAAAATGAAATATTTATGTTTATATTATCTAAATTTTATAATTATATTCTAATTAAATAGTTGTCTCTCTTTACAAATTTCTTCGATTACGTAATGTTGAAAAAAGATTAGTTATTATTTTCATTAAATGTACATATGTTTGACATTTTACATTTTAACCTCTTTGTACATTCAAATGAACATTTATCTCTTGTACACTAGAATTAAAGTTTAGCTTTTGAATTGACCATCAATCATGATTAAAGCTATCTTAGTATTTAATAATCATGGAAAGCCCAGACTTTCCAAATTTTATCAGTACTTTGTAAGTATAGTAACGATTAGAATATTATCATTATAATTGTAGTATGTAATATAATACGTTTTGTTTTTTCTTCAGAATGAGGATATGCAACAACAGATAATAAAAGAAACGTTTCAATTAGTCTCAAAGAGAGATGATAATGTTTGTAATTTTTTGGAAGGGGGAAGTTTAATCGGCGGATCTGATTACAAGTTGATTTACCGACATTATGCCACATTGTATTTTGTATTCTGTGTTGATAGTTCAGAATCAGAATTGGGAATTCTAGATTTAATTCAAGTTTTTGTTGAAACGTTGGACAAATGTTTTGAAAATGTATGCGAACTGGATCTTATCTTTCACGTGGACAAAGTTCATTACATACTTAATGAATTAGTAATGGGTGGAATGGTATTGGAAACGAATATGACTGAAATACTTACAAGAATTGAAGATCAAAATAAACTGGAAAAGCAAGAGGTAAGTAATACTTTATAATTAGCATTTAATTGATTAATATATATGTTGTATGTTTAAGCTTTAGTTGTGTAATTCATGGATATTAAAGATAACAAATTTTGTGTATTATATAGCAATGCACTGTGATAAAGTTTAACTCACTAAATCACAGTTGTGATAATGTATGCAAACGTCCCTTAACTTTTTGGGCCCAATTAAGTCATAATTTATATATTAAGACTTTGAATTAGTAAGATAAACAGATAAAAAGACATTCAATGTTTCATTGATAATGTTTTCTGGGCTTGAAGAAGTTAACAGCCTATAGCAGTTTATTCGTTAGCTGTGCATGCATTGGAATGTTTCGTAGAGCAGTTTCATATGGTGGTAGGACTGATTGACCTAACATGAATTTTAGGGAACTTACAAATCAGGACGATCTTGCTCACCTCGTCCGTTTGTCCTTCTGGGGCCCCCTCCCTAAGTAAATCGGCAGTAAAAAATCAGATCATTTTATACACGCTCATTCCTTTGTATAATTTATCTGTGATCTCTTTTTTTCACCAAGAATTTTAAGACATAAATCTCTCGTAGCTTTACAAAATGAGTACTCATAACACGCATGGTGCTAACGTTTGTAAATGTCTGCTCGGTAACAGTGCCTTAATGCAAATGTATACGTCGCTATGCTCTAAGAATAAAATGTGTACTGCATAGCTATTCATTTGTCTTTACTTCTACTAATTAAATTTAAATTCAAAAATCCTTAGAATTTTTCCGTTTTCCATTTTTTTCCACCCGTATGGTATGTGCAGGCAGGAATCACAGCAGCGCCGGCGCGTGCTGTTTCTGCTGTCAAGAATATGAACATACCGCAACAGATAAAGGATATGAAGTTACCTGATTTGCCACAAGCTATAAAAGATCTCAAATTCTGACCAGCCGTTACTTCGTTGGCTCCAAGCTGACTGGTTTCAACTGCAATTCCAAGTGCAAGTAATACAAGGGTCTTTTTCCCTTCCCTTCAAGCAAATGAAAATGCACCAATACTGACCACAAATTCTTCATATATTTCATCTCAACGATACCAGAGTTAAGCAAAGAAGATTGTTTGATTTCCAAAGAAGAGGATAATTGTATCATGAAATTTGACAAAATACTCCTTAGATTTGACTTTAAAAATAAGGAACTGAAATATGTAGTATCCAAAATACTATGCTCAGTACATTGAGAAAGGTAAACATTTATAGTACTATAAATACTGATTCTATGTTTGATGAAGATTGCATTATCTTTTTTGTTAGTCTTATATATAGTATTAATGAAATTGCATTTCCTTTATTATGTCTAAAGCAGTATATCTGTATAAGTGTTACCTTACTTGCGAAACACTTCCATTTAATTAACATTGAAGATAATGTTAAATAATAATGTTATAATGTACCAAACAAGCATGTAATAAATATTACAGTACAATTCGTGACAATTATTTATTTTTAAATAACTATTAGACAATTACAGAATATATATACTTTAGAATTACGTTTGCTTAATTTTAAAAATAAAATTTTTCATATGCATAAAAGTTAAACCAAAATGTTAACAAAAATAGTTTTACAATAACAAATTTACAAAACAAACATTCATTTTTTAGATGTAGCAATTTCATTTCTAAGCGTAGTCCATATATATCCGGTACCCCTTTCTGTGAGTGGTGGTGGATATGGTGTATTTTTAAGTTTATAATAATCTGATGGAGCATGCATTACAAATTCCATGCAGTCCAACTTGCGTGGGAGATCTTCTTCTGGTCCAATGATATATGTCTCTGCACTAAATCCTTCATCAGGTGGTGGACTAAATACAAAATATACGTGCTTATTACATTTGATGTTTTAAGATCGATATTTGAACCGGCATGTGCTCTTATAATTTACCTTGCAGTGGTTGGCAAGAGCCAAGTAACGGCTGCACTTTTTTCACAGTACTGATCCGTAAGTAAACCACGAATTTGTGCATAATAAATCCCTCCATCGATGTCCTGCATAGAAACTATATCGCCCACTTGAAAATAAGTTCCTTTGTAAAATACATAATTGCTCGTAATTGGGGTTGCTGTAGCTGTTGGTGCTTTAACTGGCTAAAAATAGAAGAGAAAAAGATAAGACAATACATGTTTTTTCTCCCTAGTGTTTAGAAAAGCAAGAGACACACAGTTTTTTTAAATAAATTTCTTCTTCCTTTTCCTTTAGGTACAATCTTATGTGGAACTGATTTAGAATTACAATATCTTGTGATCCTTGTACTTCTTCTAGTGGGTTTTATCGATCCGCTTTTATCCTCATCTTCGTTTTTTGTAGTTGAGCTCGCCTCGGAATTTCTTTCTTCTTCCAGACAAGCATTACAAAGGTTACCGGCTTCGGTTGAGTGCCAAAGCGGGGTCTCTCGAGTCCCACACTTGACACATTCAGGTTTGTTGCCGAGTGGCATCGAATTTTTAATTAATTTAGTTTCATTAATAGTTTATTTATCGATATTCAATGGTTAAACATTCTTTTCAGTCTGTTTCTCGATCTTTTTATCACTTGAATTCCATTCAATATCATTTTGATCGGACACAATGTAATATCGAATAAAAGTTAAACGGTGTCGTTTATGGAAAAAAATATGAAAGTTACCAAAATATTTATCGTAAAACTTCTACATTTCCACATCATCCACGATACACAATACACAATTGCAAACATATACTGTAGTTGCAAACATAAAGTAATACAGTGTGAGAAATTCAACAGTTACTAAGAAAATAAAGCCAGTCAGTGCATCCAGTGCATACAAAATCCCTAGTACACGCGTAAATTTTCATAAAATTTGTGGGAAAATTCAAGAGATACAAATAAATTTAATCGTTATAGATATATATATATATATATATTTTTTTTTTATTTCTGATGACATAAATAACAATATATAATATGCAAAAACAATTTTTATTAAAATCTGATTGGTCTTTCACATAGTGATATCATTGTATACTAAATTCATTAGTATTCAATTCTTATTTTCTTATATAAATGTACATTTTTATATTGCCATTCATTTACTGTATAAAGAGGATGAAAGTGTGACATTACATAAGATCGTATTAAAATTTGTTAAAATCTGAAAACACACATCTTTTTAGGTACAACTACAAAGTGATCATTCATGAGGGTATGTATGTAAATATAATTTTCTTCTTCCTCTCTTTTCCTAATGACTCGTTTCTAATCGTCTTATCTCTCTCGAAATTTCAGCTTTCCGTGCTAGTTTGTCAAGTATCTCTTTCTCTGGATTTTTTAACAACCCAGCTTTTATCTTTTCTTCCAATGTTTCGATTTCTCGAACTTTTTTCCTCAAATTTTTTAATCTCTTTTGCGGATCTGATACTGAATTTTCAGACTGAGTTGGAACATTTGGTTTGGGTGGTAAAGTTTGATTGCTAGATGCTGTCTTTGCATTGGATTGTGCTTTATTGTTATGTGACAATGATTCTTTCTTTTCTTCTGGTTCAGAAAGTGTAGTTTTGGCCAGTTCTTCTGTTATACGCTCGGTTGTTTTATTTTTATTTTTTTTCTTCTTCTTTTTAACTTCTGTTTTGACCTGAGCACCAGGAACAGTTTTAGATTTTGCTGCTAGTAATGCTTCTTGTTTAGCTTTATGCTCTGCTATGAATTCTGGACTTGCACCTACCGGATACATAGGTTTATTTTTTATTTGTTTACCTTTGCTTTCATATCTGCAAACGAAAAGTGTCGAGAATATGTATTATATGAAAAAAGTGTTCCCAATATTTTCTTTTAAGTTATTATTACGTACAATGGAACTTCCTCTTGAGGTATATAACCATCTTTGACACGACGTGGTTTACGCCATGTCCCGTCTGGACGTTGACTGGCAGGGATGAACGTTCCACCTATTGAAAAATTTGTAATAAAAAAAATGAATTTTATGAATCAATGTCATCACATTTTGCGTGTAACTTTATTATATTACTTTCTCTGTGTTCTATTTAAAACATTACATATATTTTACTATCCATATTGATAGTATTTATTATAAATTTTGGGTAAAACAATGTCAGAACTTGTCTTGAATTTTGTACAATAAAGGTTGTTTACATGTTACAGGTTATAAATAATGCAGTGCTGAAAGTAAATAAAATGAATTAACGAAACAGAATTTATTACCTTGTTCATCTTTAATGTAAGCCGATGCCATAGTTAATTGGTATGGTCGTCTTTTCTCCGTAAATATTGTTTGTTATATTTCTTAATAATTCTAACTATCCTCGTGCCATTTTGCGATCGTGAGGACCTCAATCGCTGAAAAAATTAACGATACACAAGTATCTCCATACGATTGTAAGATGTCGCTACTATGTGGTTATTTCACGTAGAGCAACGTTTTTAAAATACAAAGAACTGACTCGTGTCCTCGTGCTCTGAAATACCGATCGTTAAAAAAAATGTACAACGAAACCTGCAGATTTTCACACGATCGGTATTTTAGAGCTTACGATACTAAGTCATCGACAGTTGGAGTGGTGTAGGGAAAAAATCGTTCGTCGCTAATTTAGGTGCCTAGTTTAGTATCGAATAACCTGTCGACAAAACGCATCACGCAGTTTGATGTACGCAACCTAGTTTACCGACTGTGTAGCGTTTTTATTACATTGTCCTTTACATCCATGTATTTCTGGTGGTGTTATTCCTGATAAGATCTTAATACAGCTATTATTATTATTTCAGATTTTTGACCAGTATCGGAGTATTTTTGGCCAATCGATTACATCGTAGGACCAAAGGATATGATACGACACGGGACGATTGGTTGCAATTACGTAATATTTTCCAGTATACCAGTGATCACGAGTATGCGACTGTATCTGTGAGTAATCATATTTATTATATGCGTATCGTTCATTCGATGATACTGGGTTTTTTCTTTTCATCTCGTGCAGAGTTTATTTATATGTGTAGTATCGTAATGGTAGCACGTTCTATACATAGAAGAGAGCGGATACACGTTCAGAGGAACGGAAATCGGGCATACACAATCAGAATCGGAAGTAATTCCGGTGGCTGAACACCGTCATGGCATTGTTAGCCGATCCGCTGAATAATAATTGGCGTTCGGTGCATTTACATGGCCACGATTGTCAAGTGCCAATATCTTTCCGGATGGAATGGAAACGTCGCTCGCTGTGGCTTTGCTCCGTGATATACCGTCCCTTCAGTATTTGTTGTGGATCTATGCCTGTGACTTCGTCGTCGTTTCGGAGGTACGTATTAAAAGTAAATCGGAGCGAGCTTTCTACTGGCGTATACCTTCGCCAGTCACGAAAAGTTCTCTGTGCCCCAACGAGACCCATAGTTGCAGTGCACGTTAGACTTTTTTCTAATTCGTTATTTTACGAACCGTTACGTTCGAGTTGACGTTTTACCGGGACCGTTCGCTCGAGACGTTCAGAAGTAAGCGAAACGGAATTCAAGCGAGACTCGAGAAAGGGTGTAGTGTCACGATGAATGAACGTGAAGCAGTGCAACAAGCCGACAGAGACGCATGGATGGAATTTGTTGAGCGAGCGGCATGTTCATTCTCGTCGGATGCCTTAAACCGTAAACTGAAACAGTTTCCGGTTATCTAGCCTGCTTAACAACAGTTGCGTGCGGCAAAAGTGATGCGATTTAATAACGGGCCGCGCGACGAGTCGATAAATCGATCCTCCCCAGCGATTTATCGCGTTGCAACGTTTCTCGTTTGGATCTCTGCTTCCCATCACGTCCCTGATTGATTCAGGAAACGCATTGTACCGATGCATTTCCGTTCGAACGGCGGGACATTCTCGAGTCTTTCTCTGTTTCTCGTTTCAGTTGGAAAATGTCGATCGGCTCCCCCGTTCCGTGTATCGAAACGTCCGCCAGATTCAATTTACCATAGCGTTCGTCCGTTTGTTCCTTTTTTATTTTCTTTATTCGTTTTCTTTGTTCGAGGAAGAGGATGGGCTGCGCACCTAGCGGATCATCGTGCAAGAAGGGCGGCACTCGATTAATGGCTACGAAACTGGCTTTCACCAAGGCTCAGCTGTACAACCTGAACACGTATTTTCGCGAGCTGCTCGACGAGGCTCAGAACGGTGAACGTTTAACGAACATCTCGATAAATCTCGCGCTTCGATTCGGTGAATCACGGCCGTATCGCATTCGCGGTAACGCGGGGACCAACGAAAGTGTTCAATTTGAATGCCAAATGGAAGCTGACGAAGCAATGGAGGGTGTTTTCATGCGCCGCGAATGCTCGATCGAACGAATTTGTTGCAGATTCCTCGCGGGCTGCTCCCGCGATCGAAGCCACGGTGGAGAGACTGGTGCAGCGTTTGGTGCTACGCGTCGGTAATCTCGACCGAAGATTCTCGTCCATGTTCCTCGTTTCGTTGAACGAGCCACGCCGGATAAAGGTAATGGGAGGGACGAGGAGGCTGGAAACGGTGGAGCTTCTCGCGTTATGAAAATGTTACGCAGGAGCTTGGAAACATTCCGCGTGATAGATCTAACGTCTTTCCTATTCAGCGACTCAAGTTCGAATATCTGCTGCGGATAGATGCGTTGTCGATTCCGAGCGTGAATCCTGACCCGGGGATTTCGAGGGTCTGCGTCGAGGAAGATGCCTCCCTGCCAGGTTTTATTCGGCTGAGGATGCTTGGCGTTGAAGCGGAATCGTGGCGGGAGTACATGGATCCTGCGGGGAGGCTGAGAAGAGACCTCGTGAAAGCCAAACTAGCAAATTTGTTGGCCACAGCCATTAAGCGAGGTATTTCGCGTTTAACTACCAATTGGACGGGCGCGAAGCGAGAAACTCTGCGGTATCCACCCGAAGGAAGAATAAAAATGTCGACTCGCGTTTCAGATTCCGCGGGTTCAGTGGACGACGAGGTTTGCGTTTCGCCTGGCCAAGTGGTCGACGCGGAGGTGCTCGACAAAATACTGAAGCAACCGCACCACTGCCGGATATTCTACGGCCCAGGTAACGTTTTTTACATTATCGGGTAAGCTAAACGCCCTCGTAATAATTAAGAGCGATAAAAGCGGGCGAGATAAATTCCCGTCGCGGACAGCGTTCAAGTTTCGAAGCATTCCATCTCGAAATTATTGCCGCGCGTTTATCACCGTTGAACGTGAGGCGAACAAAAGCCACTCGTCGTGGAATCGTAAACAGCAACGAAACACTCTCGCGACTCTTTATCATGCAACTGCGACGCCTCGTTTCGTACATTCTTCGACATACTCCTTATCAACGGTCCGATTGTAGTTTCACCGTTTCACGAGCGCATCCGAAAACTTCTTTTCGGTCGATCTCCACGTCCTGCTCTTGTCTTACCTTCCACCCTCGCTCGCCCCTTTCCCATTATCCTCGCTCTATACTAAATAACCGATGCACGAGGCAACTTGATAATTCGATAGACTCGACGCTCGATAAATCAGAACAAGACGCCTGGGCGGAGTAGCTCGAGCAAACGACTACGGTGGATTTCGAGTAACGAGGCGCCCACCAAAGCACACCCTTCCAATTTCCGTGTAACCGCGTTACGGACCGTCTTCTAAGTCGAGACGCGCGAAACAACAGCCAGCCAACTAATGGCTGGCGACGTGATTTTTAGCAACGTCCCTTAGATAACGACCGGATGGTGTGGTTGTTTCCAGCCGTTACGGATGGACCGTTACCGGAGCCGAGGGAGCATCGCGTGGCCATGATCGAGGACGCCGGCGGGATACTGCTCAGAATCGAGTTGGGCAGTTTTAAGGCTCGCGAAGTCGAGGTCAGGTTATTAATCGGCATCGGAGTGTCGTCGTGGCCCAGTTTGGCGGACTATCCACAACGGATACCACTCTACCACTGCGACGCGCTTCTCCACTACACCGTAGCTCAGAGCGTAAGCGCGCACGACGATGATCGTCGAGAAATCGTTCCAAGTCCACCGTCGAGCGCGTCCATCTCGTTCCCGTTTCGCTCCGGTTGCTCGACACGAATGTATCGAAAAGTGAAGTCTATCGACTCGCGTTTTACGCATGCGTCACGCAATTAGAGCATTGATTATTCCCATTGTATCGCGGCTGGACAAACGATTATCGCCAAGTTCGACCGGGCGAGGGACTTCGCGCGAGACGCCGGAAGAATCGCGCACCCCTCGCGGTCGAGGGGCTGCGAGGGGCGAGAACACTGGTTTTCTCGAACGGGACGCTTCGAGCACGCTCGTTTCCGTTGCGCGATACCGGACGTCCTGGCGAAAATTCTCGAGAGCGCTCGCTGAATTCTTTTCCACGCTTCCCCGCGCCGCGGTTTTCATCCCGCGATAAGCATCGCGTCGCGTAACGAGCGCGCGGCCTTTTGTTGTTCCTGCTTGCATTCCGACAAACTATCGGTTCGCGTGCATTGCGCCGCGCATTGACTGCACCGTTCGCGTAACACGACGAGCAACGCGCTTGTGTGTACGCTCGTCTCGCGTAAATGAGAATTGCTTGGAAACGTCGGACCAGCGGACGTGTACGAGGTAAATCCGTGGTCGGTGCAAGTTATTAGCGATTCATCGGTAAATTAAATCAACGAACGAGGACGCGATACACGTGTATCGTTTCGACGCGTCCCGCCTCTCGCTTTTTTTTTATTTCCGCGAATGTAACGGGGACCATTTAAACAAATTAACTCGCTTTGGATTGTTGACGCGTTATTGGAGACGCGAGGGCAGACGTTTTTTTCCAAGTACTCGCAGCGAGTTGGTAAAAATGCACGTTTCGTAACGTCATCGTCATCGATGTCGTCTGTTTCGCGTCATCTTTTAGCCATCGTTGTTCCAGGGTATGTACGCGGTGGCGGTCGGTCCGTATTCCGGTGCACGCTGCGAGAATCGAGCAACTCTCTGGAGAGTACGTTTTCCGGCAGCTGAGAAAATTATGAGTCAACACTATGCCGAGGACAGTGTGCCAGCCCTGACTGAATCCGTTCTGATGGAAATTCTGTACGAATTGCGCGAAGGACGCGCTATGCATTTGCCAATCAAGCTAAAGGTATCCTAAATAGTTTCCTGAACTTCTAACCAAACGTTGGAACCATCGAAGCGATCGATTGATGAATCTTCATCTTTTCATAGAAAACGTGGATTGAAGTTTCTTTCCTTTCTTTTGCACACTCTTTCATTTGCCTTTCATTTCGATTCCTCTACCAATAAATACCACTTTGATCGTCGGTTGGGAAAAGAAAAGAAAATAACGTATTACCAGAGACGTTGCACGCGATGTTTTAGACTCCATTTCTAGTCAGATTCACGGCAAATACACTTCCTCCAGATGGAGTTTATTTGTACTTATAGTCCACTCGGACGGCTGTATCATTTGTCTCTCTTCCCGCGCACCGCTGCCGACAGCCGTCTCAGAAATATCCCGCTGAGATCCACCCGTCCCTTTTGACGTTCTCATCATCTACGAGAGCAGTTCGTAGCACCGCGTGTCACGCGGCGAAATAACGACTTATTTCGCGCGATGTCCCGACAATAGCCAAGCTCGCGGATCCTCTCTGCGCACAGGTGAAAGCTTCCGTTCACGCGATCTCCGATTTGTCCTATTTCCGAAACTCGAACCGTCTATCGAACGAGTCAATATCTTCTTTCCTCCTTCGAATCTGTTCTCGCGGTGCGCAGACACCGCGTCGACGTTGAAAATCTATTCTGTCGGACGCGTCGTCGATATCCGTTTAATAAGAAGAGACGTCGTTGTCCCGCGTTTGGTAATTATTTATCCGCCCCTTTTTTAAAACCGACCCACGTCGATGCACGATCGAACGTACAGCGAACGTTCACCGTCGGCGAATACGTAACGAGAAAAGTTGAGGTCGATCCCTAAAATTTCCATCCCCTTGTATCCCTCCCTCTGGTCCCCGACTGCTTGCTCCATTTCGCGTTATCGATCGCAAAATTCCCCGACTTAACGGGGACTGTCCGCAGAGAAGTGTAAGGGAAATTTCCTCAGGCGGCGCGTAAAGCCGGACCATCGTTGCAAGATCGCTCGCGAGTTGTCTCGAGGCACATCCTGAGGACCGTCCACCGATGGTCCCTGGAACGGGCGGGACCGGATCCGCTGACAAGCTGGGCGCCCGATACCCTCTCGCGTCACGTTCTATTAACGTTGGACGAGTTAGTCGCCGCTCTGAAACGCCAGAACCTGAGGTGTTACTTTCATCCGCGTTGCAACGTGATGCTGCAATGCGCGCGAGGTAATACAGTTTCCGTGGTAAAAATCCAGCCGGAAGAGCCGTGGCGCCGTTGTCCTCCTCGCGCTCTCGCCTCTGTCCAATCTTCCGTACCTAGAGCCTCTTCTTTTCCTCCTTTTCCTTTCCCGCTCGCCGCTGTTTTTCATATTCGCAATCAATATCACGACGACACGTTGTACGCCCTTGCGATCGTCCCGTTTCCATGGAAATCCTTAATCGGCGACGATAACGACGCGTACCATTATCGTGGACGTCGAACGGACGATACGGCCCTCGATCGCGTTACCATTTCCCATCGCGCGTCACCTGTCGTCGAGCTTTCGCTTATTAAACGTTTGCCATACTTAAATCACGCCCGCGATTCGATCGGGAGCAGAGGCTCGCCTCGAGCCTCGAATCGCGAGCTAAATATAAAGTCTGACGAAAACTGTTGCTTTTTCGCTGATACGTTCGCCTTCGACGGCCCATTCAGATCTCGCTTGTTGTATTCTCGCGTCTCGAAGGCGGACTGGTGCATCGCGAGGATTCCTACGTCTCCGATTGTCGTCTGTTGGAGTCGTACTTGGAAACGCTCCATTATCGTTCATTTTCCATGACGCGGAGCGTGCCGAGACCTTTAGACGTTATGGAGACCGAGCTCATCGTCAAATGGCGGGACGTCATGGCCTCGTTGCCCAGAGGAACGAGCGACGACGACGACTACGGATATAATCAGAGGCAGCTGGAATATTTTAGCATGATCCTGGTGGAAGCGTTACGAGCGAACGACAGTTCGTTGCAGGTAGAACACCGACGAGAGGGTGGCTCGTTACTGCTCGCCTAGATGAAAAAGAATCGGTTTCTACGTCGACAGGATCGCACGGGCAACTGTTCCTATTTGAATTCCCCGGAGCTGTCCTACCGGACGACGGAGCAGGTGGAAAAGCTCGCGTTTCTATTGAGGCTGGTGCTAACGCAGGCCAGGGACCAGATCCACGCGATGGCGGATCGTAGGAGGCGAGCGTACGATCGTCCGAAAGAATCGAAGAGGAGGAGGCGTTGCAACACGACCAGCGAGTTCGACTATTCGGTCGGCCTTTTGATCGACGTTGTCAGAAGGGACAGAGAAACGGCCAACATGGACCTGGAGACTTCCTCGACAATGACCAAAATGCTTCTACGATGGCTGCACTTCGGTACGGAAACGTACACTTAAAAACAGGGACAGCGAACCCTCTTTTCGAGGTTTATTAACAACGTTCCATTGTTCAAGGGATGGACTACGATCGAAAGGTCCTCGAGCCGATCCTGCGTCCGTATTTGAACAATCTGTTCAACAGCCTGCACGAGTACGGTTGGTGCGCGTCGTCCTGGAAGAGGAGGCAGGAGGACTACCTATCCGAGATGCAGTCGCTCTCGATGTTCTGCAAATCCGTGATAACCCAGGAAACGTCGCCCGCGAACGGGCTCGTGGACAATTTGTCGAAGGGCTGGCGCTGGGCGGAGAGTATGACGAAGATGATCGAGCGCTCTGGGAATTCCCTGCGACTGATTTTCCTGCCTGGCGGCAGCGCGATCAAGTATAACTTGACGTTCACGGAGAACAAGGGCCTCAGCTCGTACTCCACGTGGAGCAAAGCGAGGAGCGTCAGCGCGATCGCGAGGAGGAGACGGACCAGTTCCAGGGCCAGCGAGCTGTTCGACTCTCTGTCAGAGTTACGCGGAACGTCCACCGGAAGCGGAGGTAAAGAAAATTTCGTACGATTTAATAAATTAGCGGTCGAGGCACCATCGCGACGCGCAAGAAGCGGCTGCTCTCTTACGTTTTAGTTAACTGGAAACTTGTCGCGCGGTAATAAGAGATTTCGGTCGGGCGTTCGAGTTTAGAGAATTAATTAGACTCTCGCAGCCAGCCATTCCGGAGTTCCCGTTTTCCCGGTCACGGGGAAACTCGGTTTCGGTTGTTCGAAAACATCGCTCTCTAAAGTTCCCGCGACTAATAACACAGAGTGAAATTAATTATTTCCGTGCGGCGCATGGCGCGTGCTCGCCGCGGCGCGGCCGCAACCCCTGGAAAAAGAAAAAAAAAAAAACGAAAGAAAAAACCGATACTGCCGAGTGACGCGTAAAAATTCACTCGAAATTTTTCCCCATCAGCGTGTCATATCTGTCGAGTTCTCCCGGCTCGCGGGAAAAACGCATTGTTCGCGAAATAAATTAATCCCGCGCGCTTCGCCTTTGATCCGTCGCCTTTGACAGAGATATCGCGCGACGTTCCCGCTCTGAAACGCCGCTACCGTTCGTCTCTCGCGTCTTTACCTCGCGTCCGGTCGAGCCTCTTCGCGCGGCGTCCAGAAACCAGAATTCGTCCCGTCCGCTGGCCAGGAAGCGGCAGCAGACGGTAACGCTTCTCGTCCAGGCTTATCGGATAAAATCCTTTCTCGATGGTGGCTTTATCTAGCCGTGATCGCGCGTAGAACGAACGTGCCCGGCGTTAAAAATTGAAGCGCGACGGCGCGCCGTCGAGCGAGGTTAAACGCGCGGAACAGACAAAGATTTACGTTGACGTCGGTGGAGAATATCATACGTAGCGAGCACGTAAAATTCGGGCTGGAAATGCCGGGTGATAGATCAACCGTGGTGGCTGCTACGGTGGAGAGCCCAGTCCCGGGGATACGCGTTTTAAATCAACGTCGCCGTTCGGTGACGTAGGCAAATTTCTGCGCCGCGCACCGATGGCTTGGTCACTGGATCACGAAAATGTTTACGTAAGTCGCGTACACCACCAGCAGAGAGAGCCGGTTGGATAAAATCAATATTTTCGTTAGAGGTTTCAGGATACACGGAATTGAGGGACGCCAGCCCTTTGACGCACGTCGCGTCGATGAGCAGATCGCGAGCTCGACACCGCGGCCCCGGCGATCTGATCTCCGCCATCGTCTCCCTTGGCAAGTTCAGGGTGAGTTCTGGAACTTCGCAACTTTTTCGTCATCCTCGCACCCTCCCCTCGTCCCGTCCTCGCGATTTATATCCGCCCTCCGCGTCGCTCGAACTTCCTCCGCGTTTCTGTTTTTACTCGACGTCCCCGCTCTTCTCGCGCGAGAACGCGACGCTTTTTGCCTCGCGCGCCGCGTCGCGGCAAACGTTCCGAGAGCGGACGGAACTTTTCAACGAATCATCGCCGCGATGGTGGAAGTTTCCGGCGTTTCTACATCTTCGAAGGATTAACCAGCCACCCCATCGAAACTTGGTGCGACCGCGTGCCGGAGGATCGAAGTTGTGCCCGCCACGCGTCCTCGGAGGAGGATCGAGCGCGAACCAGCGGCGTCGCGCATTCGACGGCGTCTTCGCCGACACGTGGCGCGACGATACGGCCCAGGTTCGACGGCTGGGTTATTTGTCGGTGCAATTTCCGTGGCAGAAGCTCGCGTTTCAACGGGCGTTCGCGAACCGCTGTTTGCACGGCCCCGGAGTTTCGGCCTGACTTTCGTTCCGCGCGCGGCCGACACGAGGCAGCTTAATTACACACAGTTCGCGCAGTTTCATTAGATTAGACGAGCACGGATTTCCGGCGCGCGGAGGCAATTCCAGGACAGTAATTTCGCAGAGGCGTCCGCCAGAGGAGCCGCGCCGCTCGGACGACGCGCAGTGTTCCACGACAATGATATCGACGCGGAACTTGAGGGAATTGCGGGCTTGGTACCACGAGCGCCGCCGTTTCCGGCGATCCGTTTCTTCCCTAATGCTCGCCGCCCATTATCCTTCGTTTATATAATCGGCTCGCAGTCGATTTAATGGCCGACCTGATAACAGCCTTTCGACTACCCACGATCCTTGCCAATCTCGAGACGGTCGAGCGGTTAACGCGTGGTAAAATTAAAAGATAAGAGAAGTTCGCCGGATTGATGAAAATTGAGCCCCTCGCTCGACGACAGAGGGACGCGGACGCGTGCAAGCGTGTAACGAAGGAACGTTCGTCTCCCTTCGGGAGGCTTCCTTCTTGACAACGGGAATTAAACGTCGCTCACATGTCGCCGTTTAACAGACCGGCTACGCGCCTCTGTATACCGTTCTCCGTCTCGTTCGCATAAATTTCCGACGAATATAAATTGACCTTTAATCGGCCGCAAATAAGCGTTAATAGGACGTGTACATACATTAAATCAGCTTTTTTTTTATTAAATTTCACGCGGGATACCCGATCTCGCGCTGCACACAGTCTCCATTACCGTTGTATCGACCGATTCGAAACTGGTGGCGCGGATGAAACTCGACTTGGACGCGATATTCTTTTAATCTCGACTGCGCGCGGATTGTTAATTAACGAGGAGAATCATTTCTAGGCGAACGCGTAGATACACGCGTTCATTAAAACCATTAAATTCGAAGCGAGCGCGATCGGAAGACCCGCCGCTCTTCCTCTTTCACCCTTCTTTCCTTCTCTTCTATCGATCCCCGCCTTTTTGTCCGCGTCGAAACGACTTCCGTTTTTCTCGGATTTTCGAGCGGCGGTTCGAAATCCGGTTTAATGCTTCGGGAAAGCCGGCGGCGAGAAACTGCGAAGTGAAACCTCGGTTTACGGAGAGATCATAAAATTGGGCTGCGATGTTACTTCAAAGGATCGTGTTACTGTAATGACGACAAGAAGGCTGTTGCCGCAACGATGCTCGTACAGGTAGCGATGGGAGCAACGTTCTCGCGAACGATATCGATAGGTTTATCGAAAAGCTTCGTCGCGCTTGCTCAGTCGTTCAACGTCGCGATCACTTTATTTTGCAAGCAATATTGATTTTCCCGCGTCGTACGCATTGTACACGCGTGTGCACGAAGATTTGCATAGAAACAAAGGATTAAAGGGTAACCGAGTCGTTTCCAGACGCTAACAGACGCTTCGCATGTTCCTCGACGCCATGAAGTATGCAGTACAGCTTCTCCTGGTCGCTCGAAACAGTCTGCAGAAATTTTCGTTGCGTCGCACTTCTGCGTAGATCGAAGTGAAATTCTAGGCGAAGCTCCTTCCTCGTCCGTCGAACTATCAAACTGACAATTTTATACACCTTCGACAGTCTAATTTTCCTCGAGGTCCCATAGGAACTCGGGGCTAGCACGTTGGATAATTAGACGGAAGAGACTTGGCTTCTCGAAGAAGCGGATGAACGAGAGCCACGCAAACGACAGGACACGATCTTGCACTTACGAGGACCGAAACCCTTTTTTTGCAGCCCGTTAGGAATATCCGTCAGAGTGCCTATCGCTCTTCCGCTTACCGTTTCAACGAGACTTCACCTCGGGATCAAAGAGACTTTCCTAAAGGTTAGCGAGTCTCCGGGGAGCCTTAAACGTATCAGCATTCGCGGGATCGTGGGTTCGAGTTAAACCAGTCTTAATAGGTGTCGGCGAGTCCTCGCGAAGTGGGTGGACGTCGGTCCAACCCTCTCCGGTCGATATCCGGGGTCCAAGGTTGACGAAAATCTTAAACGTTCATCTTCGTGATCCTATTTCCCACGCGAACCCCTTCGATCCTCTTTTCCTCGAACGAGGTAACACCAATACCGCACGTAACTCGCTCGTTCCTCCTTTTCCTCGGCCACGAAATGTTGCGTACACTCCTCGAACGTTTCTCGAGAGAACATTCCGATAGTTTGACGGATATTTTCTAGCTCGAAAGCGGCCAGATCTACGACGGCCCTGACGAGACTTAAAGTGGAAGATCAATAAAACCCTGTCCGATTCCGTCGTCGCGCGCGGACCAATGCACAGTGCGGAACAGAATTCACGCGCGGAACTTGCTAGTCGGTCGCTACTTACCCGATTAACGTTCCCATCGTTCGAGCCATCAGTGTTCCCAACTATTCTCTCGAGCACAAAATAAACAATGCTCGATTCGTTTCCCGAGTCCCGCGGGAGAACGGGAGCCAACGTCCTCTCGACGCTATTCTAGCCTCGCGAACCCGCGTACACGTACGCGTCTTTCATCCGCTGACAGGTCGCTCCATCAAAGACAGGTTCCCTCGCTTCCGTCGTTTCGTAATAATTTCGATTCGCCGCTCGATCCGTTTGATTACTCTTCAACTCGAGCGTCTCTCATTACTAGCGCAGCGGGTAAGTTCCCCGGCGGAAACTTTATCACGGGATTGCCACCGGATGGCCACTTTTCCGAGCGAGTGGAAGTTAAACGGTCGGAAGATATCTCCGCGAGCCAAGTTTGTCAATCACGGAGCGACAATCGAACGGGATGGAAGATGGTTACGGTATTTTTCGGTTTGTTTATTCGCGAAGGCAGCACCGCGGGGAGTTCGCCAGCTTCCATTTCGGCTAATTTCCGCTCGCGCGTGCTTCCGCCAGCCGCGGGAAACCTTTTGGGAACGCGGTTACGCTTCGACGAGGGTCGATCTCGAACGGCCGCGAGCAGCGCGGTTTCAGGAGGACTCCGCCTCGAGTTCTTTTCGCGGCCCATGAATTTTCCATGGGACGCGTGCAGCGAATTCTCGCGCTGTTTGTCCTGCCAATCAAACCGCACGAAGATCGAGGCAATTCGGAGGATCGCGGACCTGTTTGCGAAACACCATCGATTAGATTACGGCCCTGGGGCGTCAGCGACTCTTCATATCTTCCAACGATTTCGCTCGGAATCGTTCGAACCCGATCCACGAAACTGTCTCGGAGGCAGAATAAAAACCGGCCCCGGACGTGTTTCACGGCGCTACACGGGGGCTGCGCATGTCCCCGCATAGCCGCCGAAGGCGCACGAAAAAGGAAAAGCTGGACACGCGTATTTACTTTGCCGAGGCGGCATCGCGCACCCTCGCGCACCCTCGCGCACCCTCCGCGCCGCGGAACTCTTGGCTCCCGTTCCTCGTCTCAGTCCACCGTGTGCCAACTAACTTTCCACTTAAAGAGCGACAACCCGATTCAACGGGTGATCCCCGTATGCTTATGGAAAATGTGTTCGTCGACTCGCGGGGCTAAGTTTAATCCCAGCCGAACCGCCCCGAAAACCTAATCCCACGCAGACCACCCACGCGTCGAATCCCTCGCACAAACGGAAACTTCGAGCCCCGTCGAAGTTGCCAAAGATTTACGGAAAAACATCCCTTTTATTTAACAACTTGGCGGACTTTGCGTCGGGAATACCCCGTTTCGAGGGAACCGGGAGCGTTTCTACTTCCGTCTATCCTTTTATCTCAGGGGCCAGCTATCGCGTTCCTTTAAATTCACCGAACGCACGGGGTTAGAGCGCAGCTCGTGTCTGGAGTCGTGGACCGAGAAACGTTCTTTTTTTTTTCTTCCTCCGCAGGTTCTCCAAGAAGTCGCTGCGCTTTTGCCAAGGGAGGAGCAAATGGTCGTGTTGGATATGGTGCAACGCGCGGCTAGGGAGTCCTCTCGTCGCTCGAGGAAGGCTATCTGCGCGGACGCTTCCGATTCACCGAAGCAAATCTATAGACCGAGGTAGAGGTCTGGTCTTCTAGGAAGATAGCCAGGCTGTTACGTAGATCTTCTAACGGATTCCTTTTGGGGAAATTTCAGGCCGGAATCGGACCCCCTGGATTCGTCGCCGCGACTGTCGCCGGGTTCGCGCGAGCGGCGAATCATCGCGGAACACCAGAAGCAACTCGAGAGGGAGATGCGAGAGATGCACGACACTCTGAGACGCGACGCTCTGACGAGGCTGCGTCCTTGCTACGTCTGGGACTCGTCCTCGGTTTCCTCGTGGAGCTCCTCGATCGACTCCATCGCGGGGACGATCACCCTTCGGAAGTATCGCGGCCCGATATGGGACGCGATTAAAGGTCGTTTCACTCAACGAGACAGACTAAATAATCTCTCGCCGTGCTAGATAATTGTTTCTCTCCTACCTCGTTCTTAAACTCGATTATTTTATTTCGATACGGCTGCCCCTCTATTTGCGCTCGCCTCGAATCGGAGCGGCCGATCGTTTAATACGGACGCGGCAACAATTTACCCGGAGCACACGATTCGTTTTTTCGCGAACCAGCCCCGGTAACGCCGTGCAAACAATACGGCGATCGATTTTTCAATTCCAGGAAGTTCCCCGGCACGGTCTGGCCTGGGCGCGGATCGCAATATCGAGAAAAATAAATTCGACGAGATGATCAGCCGAGAGGAGTCGCCTACGTGGAGCACGCTGGACGCCAGACGGAAGTTGGACGACTCCGAGTCGAAGAATGGAGACGAATTGCCATCTTGGGATACGCTCGAGGCGACTCTGAATAGGAGGCTGTGTAATTACGGCAACGCCCTGTCAGGATCCTTGGAAACGGACGAGAGTATCGGAGGAAACCGCGCGGTGACGTCCCCGGAATGATTCCCACGGAATAATAGTCGCTTCGAGGGAAATACATTTTTCTTTTTCCCCCTTTTCTCCTCGCACCCGGACGTCGAGCGTCCACTGCGAACATTTTAGCGTGCGTTTCATACGCCGCGTTTAAACAAGCACATCGATTCCGACACTTGGCCGACATATTCGAGCCCTCGACGTTCCGGCGAACAGCTTCCGACGCGGCTTTGCGCCCTTTTCGAACGGCCGAATAAATGTTTCGCTCGGAAGATATTTAGCGGAGAGGGCTGGGTATCGAGCTCCCGCCGCTTCTTCGGCTCGTCGATTAAACTCGATGAGAGCTTAATTCCCTCGCAGACAACGGAGAACTTGCCGCTTCGAGAGTGTTTTCGTCGACTCGTAAGTATATAACGATTACAGAGAGAGAGAGAGAGAGAGGCACCTGTAAAGCTCGGCGAAGGTACGAGCCGTTGGTGCGCCGCCGTCTTAAATTTTAATCCACGCCTGAAAGGGGTGCAACGATTACGTCGGTTCCAGCTCGATGACCCTCCCCCGCGTTAATTAACGGGAACCGCGCGACGCTCGGAATTACGTCGTGACGCCGTCAGAACGTCGACTGATTTCGGGCAAATTCGACGGAAAGTGAAACTACCTCGCCTCTGCTCGCAGTTTCTTTCCGCGCTCCTTCATCAATCTTTACCACCTACGGCTACTCCGTGACCGTACATTTTTATTAAGGATCCCCCCCTAGCACGCCGCCCCGTCGAGGTTTCCTCACGGAGAAGCCTTCCTGTGTACTCGGTCTCTTCCTTGGTTCCCATCCGACGTCCCAAGTTCTCGGCGCGTTAAATTGCGAAAAGATGTAACGCTACTTTATCGACGAGCATCGGCTCGATTGTGCACCCCCCTGGGCGAGAACAGCGAGAATGCTAAATGAAACGGGACCGCGCCTGTAACTTTTCGTTCGTCGCATTTTGCTTTCGTTAATTTACATAATATCGATGCATCTACGTTGCGCAAGGGGGGCCTCGAGTGCATCGAGTCGCTCGAGTGGATCGGCAAATTCCGTGTAATTTCCGTGCGACGAGAGTGCTCTCCTCGTCGCGAAAGCGGGCTACGCGGGCCACAGCGGGACTTTCGTAACGATGCGCGAGAAAGTCCGCTCGCCATTGGCCGGGTTCGCGATTCAACGCGAATTCGGGAAACGCGAGTATCGGGGGTAATTGGAAATAGGTGGAGGCGCCACTATGAGCGCGCGATTCGATTAACCGTACGTAAAAAAAGCACGGGTTTGCCAACGGCCTCGTAATTGCCAATTAAAGTCGTCGGAATGAGCAACATTGTTCCGGCTCTATCGATGACTCATTGAGCTTCACCCGCGCGAACTCCGACTGCGTGGTTTCCACTGACCCGAAAAGCACCGCGTTGTTCGCGTCGACTTTCGTCCCCTTTTCTACGATCAGCTACTTTCCGCGCGTTAATCCGCGTTCGCCAACGAGCCTCCACGGTTTCGTCGCTCCGCGAACGTTTCAGCTTTTCCATCCGATCGACCTCGCTCCTGGAATTTCATCGCGAAGACCCCAACGAGTACCGAGAATCTTTCGTGATAACTCGCAATTTGTTTAACGAGACCACACTCCCGCGATGTCTCTTCAATTAACCGCCGCCTAATTCCGGTTTCTACGCGTTCTGCGGACCGCTTTTCGATCGACGATCCGATCGATGAGCGAACGATACAGCACGCGGTGGCAACGATTACACAGAGGCGCGGTGATTAATAGTAACGGGTGATCGTCGTGCCGTGAGAACGCGTTGATACTCGTAGGCGGTGTACAGGGGTTGCTCGCGGTCGGACGGCAGGCTGAAGGCCTTAAGAAGGAGCAGGTGGACAAAGGAAACGGACGGAGAGAGAAAAATGGAAGCGGGAGCATCGTCGTCGTCCTGGACGTGGTAGTCCTGGAGAGAAGTAAGTAGAGAGGGACGCGCGAGGAGGGGTGGTACTGTTCGGTTGGCCGGGCTGCTTCCGTGTATTCCGGGGGTGGTTTTGGTGCGCGCGCGCACCGGGGTTGCGCCGTGGTTTCATCTCAGTTTCGCAGCCTCCCTTCCGCGGTCCGCATCAACTCTGCCGTCGCTGGCACAGAGGTGTGTCGTTTTGTCCGCGTACTCGTCGCCGTGTCTCACCTTTTCTTCGCCCTTCGGTATCGGCGCCCACGGCGAGCCACTCTCGAGTTCGCACGGGTACACGCCGATGTTTGATCGCGAACGGGGTTCCTCGTGAGTCGCTCGATCGGGTTGAGAGGAGGACCGTGTTCGAAAGTTGCGGAAGATCGCGGGACGAGTGGGAATCGTCTTCCGTCATGTAACTTTCGCGTTCACCGTTACCACGAGACATGTTACCGTGCGATAGGTGATTCAGCGACGACTGGCAGGACAATGGTGCGCGATGCGGAGGTCCCGACGCGTGTTACTTGGTAAGGAAACGTACACGTAGCTGTTCGCGTCGCAGTTAGCCTGTGGCCTCGCTCACGCGGCTCGGTGGCCCTCGTTGCTCTTTCGAATCATCGATTCGACGTTCGATCCTCGCCTCGATTCGCGTACACAGTTTCGTATCGGCTACGATACGATCGGGCATTGATTTTTAAACGCGACGCCCGTCCGTGCGCTGTTAATTGTCGGCTGGCCCGGCGAGATGGAGTTCCGTGGATTCCGCGAGAACCGCTTTGTCGATTGTACCCTCGAGAGAATAGCGCATTCTCGAGCTCTAGCCACTGGTTAGGACGTTAAAGCACCCTTTGAACCCTCGTCCCCGTCATTACGCGTAATATACTTAATCGTCCGAAAATCGATCCGCTCGATGGAGACCCGTGGGACGGTTGTAGTTGGTAATCGAAGACAAAATGTACGACGAGCTCGGCACCGCTGGATACAAAAGTGGGGGGGCGACGTCGAAATATATTGTACATGCAAATTGTATCAAACTTAGGGGCTGGGGATGATTTTACGAGTTGTAGACGAGTTCTCCCGTGTCCCGCGAGCTACTTTGCTATTCAGTGGCAGCTTTTTTCCCTCCTCACGGGAACTTTCGACACGGTGCGTCGGAAAAATTTATTCCATCACGTCGATGTATTTACTCACCGTCCGCCAATGATCGGCAATTTCTGTTCGCGTTAATTTCGCGGCACGCTTCCCCTCCTTTTCCTTTGAAGCGAGCCCACCGCGGGGGTGTTCAACTATCGATACAGGTAGGACGGAACCGATATTTCAACGCGATGTCGAATATATTAGCGACCACCCGATTAAAGAGCAATGTTCGCCGGTCGAAACTGATTTTTCGCGCGGATCATTTATACCGCACGTCTCGTGTACAGGCGAACGAACTGTGCTCCCCTTTTTCCACGGGCCCGGATCATTTATTAAACGAACGCCAATATCGATGCGTTTGATTTATGACCAAGCTTCGCCGTACCTTTATATTTCTGGCGAACGCCGTAGTTTCACACGCCTGTTCCCCGATATACGGGGTCCGGTTCTTCCGGGTTTGGCACGTTCATGGATTTCATCCGGAAAAGGCGAGGGGAGGAGAGGGGGGCAGAACTTAATCCGGTCGAAATCTGCATAATCCCGCAGTAACGGGGCGATTAACGCTCGTAGAAAAATTTCTTGGTTGATTCTTCGAGAATTTTTCGTATCGCTGGCTCAACGAGCGAGCACTATGCGCGTCCGCGATACGTCGAGCGCTATGTTTCGCGTTCCAGCGTCGAGAAAATGGCAAATTTTTCGCGGATTATTTGAACGTGGAAAAAGTTAACGAGATATCGTAGCCGCGATTAACGTCGGATATTTCCCGTCGAATTCACCGAACCAGAGCCAACCGCGATTCACAATCGTTCCATCAAACGATGCGTCGATGAACGCTCGACGTCGCGTCGAGTGTTCCGTCACTCGTTTTCGAATAATCGCCGATCGGCGTGATTTTCGAACGTCAGCGACCGTGGTCCGGCAGTGAACGATCTACGCGCGCTCTTAATTACCGGACGTTCTTCAAATCGAAATGATCGAATTCGCGTAGTCGAGGAGCGCGAATCGAACGGTCGTTCCCATTGGAAAAATGGACAAACACAAACGGAGGGCGCGAAGGCGATAACCGAATAATTCGTCCGTGCAGCAACGAATTCGAAGCGGAACAGAACGCGCCGAGTCAGCGCCATAATAGAGGCAAATGCACGCGCTCGCCATTCTGTTTCGCCCCTTTGACGCGTTACCATCCCTTACGTTTAACTTGATTTTCGTCTGAAGAAAGCGCCTCCGCGTTCTACTCTCTCGTTTTCGACTCTCCGGAACCGTGAAACGCTGAATTAGAAAATTCAGAGGCTGCTTTCTCCCTTTCGTACGTCTCGACGCTTGTTCCTCGCATCGAGGCGGAATCGTTACCAGTCTTCCCCGTTGTTGTTCGTTAAAAAGTGCGATGCTTCGACCGGACAACAAGTCGTCGAGCAGTTCCGTCGATTGATCGGTTCCTCCGGGTGGCGCGACCGGTTTATTTATAACTCCGCGTGGAGAAAAGTTGCTGCGGGGTGTTACTACCCCCAGCATCTCGTGGCGATATCCCCAGCATCCTGTGGCGATTACCCCAGCGCCCAGTCCCCTAACACGACCGTTGGGAATGAAATTTAGTCCAGCGCGGAAACGCGACGTCCATCTTCGTCCGACGGGAAGTTTGCCCCGTCAGGGTGTTCAGGTCGCTGCGATATCGAATACAAACGGTCGATCGGTCAGCCATGCTAACGGATCGAGCGACGACCGCGATCGCGATAAATTCCCGCATGTTAATAGCGCCACGACTGGCGCACGCGTGGCGATTACCTTTGAATATTTCAGCCATTCATTTGCCAGCCGAATGGATGACCCGAATAGGGTAGGTGCGCGACTCGGGGTTGAATCGTTCCCTGGACTGATTTTAGAGCGCGGTCGAGCGGCAAATAATTCGCGGGCCGTGCTTTTAAACAAGCGACAGTTTTCCAATACCGAGAATAGTCGATGCGGATTTTTATGCCCGGAATTTATTCGCCGCTCGAACCGATCGGCGTGGGGGGATGGTCGAGGACGGTCGTTTCGTCGTTTCACGATTCTTCGAGCCCGACCAACGCCGGTAGAACGGGACAAAACGACGCAACAGCGACGCCAATAACCGTAATTAGTTTACGTGTCGGGCGTCGACGCGTATTGCGGCCGAATTCCGCCAGGAATTTCGCAGACCGCCTTCAGGGGCGAATAACAGGCTGTGTTTACCCTCTCGATCCCCCCTTTCACCTCGCCCTTCTTTCTCCCTTTGTTTCCTACGCCCGTTTCTCTTCCAGCCGTTTTCCTCCGCTCCCGCTCGCGCCTCTCATAAATTAGCTAAATCAATTATGATTTCGTCGCCGACGGCGACGGTGCCGTTGCGCCCCGAGGAAATTAATCCGTTCGCGGCGTCGCGACGCGTTGAAAAACAGCCGACCCCGTGGATGCCCCATTGGAGTCGAACCGCGTCCCGCGTCGAGCACGTTCGGACGGAAAAAAATTCGTGGCACCGCTCGTAGGTGCGATGCCAAGAAACGGTTAGCGGAACTGCCAGCTGGAAGAATCGGCCGTTAATTCTCGCGCGCGAGAGCAAGGCGTGGCCCGTGAGTCGAGGTTGGTCAAGGAATTATCGAGCACTCGGTGGAAGCGAGCTCGCGTCGGGGGTGTTGGCCGGATAGAAGGAAACGGGAGGACCGGAAGAGTGGTTTCGGCGCACGGCGAGTCCGTTCTTCAGAGGAGAGTACTCCTTGACCCGCGCTTCCTCTGTATCATCATCATTCGCCGCCGCAGAGCGCGGCGGTGCGTTTACGTTTCTTACGTTTCTTAAACGACTTTCGTTCCTCTCGATCAGGAATGGTCCCAAGAACGAATGCGTCCTGGAGGATCGAGCAGGATCGATGCCCCGGACCGGAACGGGCGCGGAAAAGCGAGAGCTTTTGATGCACGGGGTAGCATCCGTCGGATCGTGAACCAGGCGCAGTCAGCAGTTTGACTTAACTGGAACAAGCGGCGCCGGAGCACCCCTTGACCTCCCCTAACCACTTTCTCGCTGCACGATGATTTTCAAAGTGGTCGTCTCGTGTTTAACGTTCTCTCGTCCGGTTTCCTCTCCTTTCTTTTTTCCCGCGCGGCCCCTCCCGGTTTCGCGTCACGCGGAAACGACGATCGCGCGCTGGTAGGAGACACTTTCGCTCTTCGTCTGCGTACGCCTCGAGTGGCAGCGGCGGGGAAGTTTCGGAATCACCGGGTTGGAAATCATTCTCGCCGCGAGACCGGGGCGAAAGAATAAAAACACCGGAGGGGTCCCGGTTTTAACACGGCCGCGTGAAAAGAGCGCGATGAACCGCGGAAATTTACGGCTCCGGCTAGATTTACTTTCGCGGTGCGTTTTAATGGCGTCGTAGGGGGGCGGGTTAGGGCACGGGAAAAATTTAGTCCCCGGGAAATCTCGGCTGGCTCGTTCGTCGTTTACCGCGCGCCGGAGATGCTCCGCGACGATGTACAGCGAGAAGGAATTCCGTAATTAACCGACCCCGGTAATTAATGGACACTTCTGCGTTTTCGTACGGTGAATAGCTGGATCTCTCACCGGGGACGTCGACGGTACCCGGAAAATAGTCCGCTGATTCGAAAATAGAATAGATTCGCGGGTCGTCGAGCAGTCACCCCGATTCGCTTTAGACACACTTGGAGGAGAGGACGCGTGTCGCTCTTTATTCGTTTATTTATAACGTATTCGGTCCAAATTCGCGCTCGTCTCTTCTATTATTCGCATTTAGCGGCGTGCCTCATCGGTAGTTTGTTGTACGAGTAGCGAAAGAGGGAGAGACTCCGCGCGATCTCTTAACGTTTAAACTTCCCGTCTTTGAACGTCGTGTACTCTTCGCGATCGTGGCTCGCCTACTCCGAGTCCTCGTCAAGACCTACATTGAATTACAGTTCACCGCGTTGCACTTTGTGGCCTGCGTGTACATCAACAGGCTCAGTCGATGTGTACGGCAAGCGGTACACGTGTTAACAGTCGGTGTCAAACGCCTCCGTTCCACGGGGCGTTTGCTTTGAACCGTGGTTCTCGTTGTTCATTGTGCAAATGTTCCTAAGACAGGACCGGGTACCGGAGTAGCTATTTAATTATACCGCCACGCAGCTGGCTCGTTCCTCGCCCCCGTAAACTTGCGCGCTTTTGCACCCGCGGAACGTCTTAACAGATCCTTAACTTGGAGCGCACAACGGTTGGGACCGGCGTTGCGGGGTTTTTAAAGAAGTTACGATTCAATGGAAGCCCATCAACCACCTGAATGGACCTCTAACAGCTTCCAGAATTCTATTAGCGCCGGCAGCTTTGAGATAGCGGCCAAATAGTTTCCCCAAGATGCTTCCGCTTATCTCTTCGATAGTTGGTTCGCCCTCGCACGCTGCTAATGTTTTCCCCTATTTTTCCCTCGCTCTCGAGTTGTTTCGCGCCCCCTTCCTTTGTCCTCGGTATCAAAGACGGGGGCGAGCTTTCCCGTGAACGCCGTGGGCGTCGCGGTTGCGGTGAAATTTCGAGGCAACGCCTATAATTTGATCCGCAGAGAATGACCGGCGATGAACGATATCGAACGGCGGCTATTGTAACTGAGAGACTGACACGGCTACGCCTTCGAAAGGTCTCCGTCGAAATTGAGCGGCCTAACGAACCTTGGCGAATTTCCCAACAGAGATACCGAGGGAGAGAGAGAGAGAGAGAGAGAGAGGGGCTCAACCGGCTCACGAAGCACGTGCAACGCGTCATTTTCAGAATCGGAACCGGAAACTCTATTCCAGTTTCTCCCAATCGAATCGCAAGTTTCCTCGGGAACGTTCGTCGAGCACAAAGCGCGCTGTCTTTCATTTCATTAGGCGACGGGGTCTTCTTAAAGCTGTACAAAGCCCCGGAATGTTAGCAGGAATTCCCTTCAAATTCCTGGCAAGTTTCTAGACATTTCCTTCGGATCGAAATGATGGGACGGAGGTTGTTTTAAAAGAGCACGGAACCTCGACGGAACCCTTTCTCGCGCTCTAATTCCATAAGTTGGGGAACGAACGGCCACGAATAATCGCTAGTCGAGATTCTGTCAATCGGCGGGCGGCGCGGTATCGATCGAAATTAATTTATTACCGAACAATTGGTTCCTTCGATTCTATTACCATAAATACGACCGATTAAATTCGGTCTGCCTCTGATAACCGCAATTCGATGCACCGCTCGAGTCTATCAGATCCACCCATACCTTCAACTGGCTCGTTTGCCACGGGTCTGTCCACTCGCGCTGCTTCCGGTTCCCAATTCGGTTATCGAAAGAATCGTAACGTCGTCTCGAACCATCGAGAATGCAACGACCATATTACGATTCGCTTCGCGACACGCAATATTCCTCGCGGAATTCGGAAAGGTGCGATACGCGAGACATGGAATCGACTGATCGATCGTGTGACCCATTCGCAAGTCGCGACACGTAGCCGTGGCTCGTGCAGGCCCTTCAGGGTTGAACGAGCGATCGGACAGAGCGAGAGCCCGTCGAGCAGAAAGTCGGACCGGCGCGGATTCGCGAAAAGGGTTGGCCCAGCGTCCCTTTTCTGCGCGTTGCTCGGCAGACCATGTTTAATTGCACGACGAACCGACCGTGGAACGTCGCGCGCGCGCGCGCGCGCGCTGTTATAATTGAATCGCACTGCGAATACGCCCGCTCGATGCGTACCTGTTCGTCCATCGGGGGTCGTTCAGGTGCGACGACGGCGCGTGTTTCGACAGCTGACTGTCTATTCTTCGCGGATTTACAGCGGGACGAAGTTTCGAACGCCACTCGAACGGAACACCGTTGTAATCCCCGCTGTTGTACTCCCGTGATCGATATTCGGTGCAACCGTGCGCGTTTCGACATGCCACCGGCAACTTCGCAGACGTCCCCGCATCTGCGCGTGTGCGTTTCGCGCGTTGGATGTCTTGCGTTGCTCACGGGACGCCGGGAAAATTGTGGGAGCGCCCCACGGGAAAGGGACGCGACGCGTGGAGGGCCACGCGAGAGCCACGGAATCTCATTTCCTCGCGAAAAAACCCTGTTCGATGCGTGCCGCCGTGTCTTGCCTCCCTGCTCCCGTTCGCCGTCTTTGTCCCGTGAGCGAAACGTTATCCCGTCCTCGTCCATAAAACCGTGAAACGTGCCCTGTCGTTCCACGGCAAAAACATCGCGGCATTGTTGCACAGCCGACACGGAATTCGCCCTGGCCGTCTAACTAGTTCGACCGGAATGGGAATTTTCGAGTCTCCTCGTTGGGTGGCTCGTTGGAACGCCGGCTCTGTCCAACGCGCGGTCGGAGGGGATCGCCATTCTTACCGAGAAACGGGGATGAAAATTTCCCTCTCGCGGGTTGATCGATGGTCCAGCTTTTGTTCGACGTTGTCTCGTATACGTCCGTTTAAAAAGCGCATCGGTCACGTTGGATTCTACGAGGCAAAGGGGCGGACAATCCTCGACGATCGTCCAGCGGGCTCCACCGCGGAGTCGTGTATCGGTTTTACGGTTACATAAATTTTCAGTCCAGTAAGCAGTTCGTTTGCCCTTTGACCGACTGTATCCGCGAATCACGACTTTGAGAAGCGACCGGGATTCTGCGCCACGGGCTACGCAGTCTAGCGAAACATCCACCCGGGAATATTGCTCCGGAGAATTTTCCAGCCCCGTAAACGGGGGCCTGCTGGCGCCGACGGTGGGCGAACAGTTTCCGCGAGATGTGCTCCGCGTGAATGAAACACGTTGCCTCTGTTCGGGGACAAATGGGACGGCGAGAGACGCGGTGGCGTTCGATCAGGGCTCGATAGACGCCCGCCGTTCGAACGAGTGGAAACTTTGCGGAGAAGTTCCGCGGGGATGCGTCAAAGGTCCAGCGTTCCAGTGGAAACTTCCCGCTCCAAGGCTGGATGAAAGTAGACCTGGCTTCTCTAACGATGGCTAGATTTCGTCAGGGTCTATTAATTATTAAGGAGTTGGAAGTTTAAACGGCCGGGAGCGTCGAACTTTATCTCGTTCTGATAACAAAGTATCCCTTAACTTCCGATACTTTGCCACGAGGATCTTCCGCGATCTCGCTGATCCCTCCTTCCCTTCGCACCCTGTTGTACGGAATTCTTACGGGAGGATTACTCCGCGACGCGAATTAATCAGCGAGAAACGCGGTCGCGTCCCCGCAAGCGTCTCGGCTGTTAAGTAACCAGAAACGCTGTCGCAAGTCGGACGATCGCGAATTGCCTTCATTTTCGAACGCGCTCCCCGAGGAACGGATTCCCGTGCCGTCATCGAGGTTTCCGCGTCATTTACTTGGACAGAATTTGGGTTAGCCCAAAGGGGGAATAACCGAAGGTGGACTACGCGCGGCTTTGTTCGCGTGAATTTCCTCTGCTCGTCCTCCGCTTTATTCGGGGCTAACGCCAGTCGGAGAGGCCAATCAGCCTGTAGGACACGGTCGTCGCGTCGCCTTGTCAGATTTACATGTTACGGATAAAATGCATCGGTCGCGCGCCCCTCGGGAAGCTGCGCAGCTCGACGACCTGTCGCGCGACCGCGGAGAAGGCGAAACGTCGTCGCGTTTTGCGAAAAAACGTAACGTCGAGATAAAACTGTCCTTCATCGACGGGGAACGAGTTCGTTTTTTTTTTATTTTCAATTAAAATCTCGCGTCTAAAATTGACTTCCCACGCTGTAATAGTTTATGCAATTTAACGGCCATACAGCGGTGCCTCGGGTGAATAGAAAAACCCATCGAAATTGATTATTCGTCGGTGCTCTCGAGCGCGGTCTTCTATGCCGTTCGATTTTTCGAATGGACGCGATTAAATACCGCGCTGGGTTTGCTTGAAATTTACTGAATAGGGACAAGCTTTTATCTGGACGGTATAGCCGTAATTCTGGTTGTAGAAGGCGAGCACAACGAGACCGTTAAGTTAGTAATTAGAGCCATTAAACTGGCAAAGGTCGCGTAATTTAATTGGTCGTTCATTACTTGCCGCGTAACTCGTGTACACCGCGATACCGTTCGACCGATAAAAAGTTCTCGGATCGTACAAGCGTAATCAGTCGATCGATATGAAACGCTTCGGTTCCCGGGTCCGCTTGCCGCGGAACCGCGCGTTCCACGTTGCGCGCGCGAGCGCCGCTCGCCTTTGCGTCGAGGACGCCTTTTTCCCCGGAAAACGGCACCGCGCAAGAAAATAGTTAATCGAGGTCAGCGGCGTTCGCCGTCCGCTAACGAGCGTTCGCTGAAAGTCGGGATGCAAAAGGAACGCCCGGCAAAAGTTGATTATAAAGCGCGCCGCTGCCCTGCCCGGCAGTATCGAAGATCAAAGTCGAAAAAGGCTCGCGATCCTTCCACCGGGTGCACTCGCGGAATTTATTCCGCGCTGCCAGGCTCGACCGAGTGTATCGGGCAAAATTAATTAACTGCTTAATTAACTAATAGCGACGAAGCGAATCCGCGCGCGCGGAGGAATTCCCGTTAGCCTAGACTCGGGGCCAGCTCGATGGCCATTTACGCGTCCGCCATTAAAGCGCGCGTTTTAACGAACCTAACGCGGTTAATGCCGAGAAAGTTTGTTATTAACGCCGCAGATGCCGCGATCGCGTTTACCCGCGGCGGCGGCTACGAGAGCAGCTCGAACAGCCGAGTTTCGATTATGCAAATCACCCCCGCGATCTTCGCAGCGTTACGTAAGAATCGGCGAACCGCCGCCAACGGCCAGATGCTCCTTCGGATCCGGAGAGGACCGTGCCACGCTTGTACCCGACGACCACGTAGCGAATCAACCTCTTCCCACACGATCACCGAGTTAAGCTGATATTCTCGCGAAGATGCACGACGCACCAACGCTGACAGACGTACCAGCTGCGTGGCGCAGGGCGGATGTAAATTTTCATTAAAATCCCGCTCGACGAGCACCTACGTTCCTGCGGTCCCAGCGATTTCACCGCTGATTGCGACCGGCTAGACGACGGCGTCCCGTTGATTACGCGAACCCGCGGAATTTTTCCGCCTCTCCGTAAATTCCGTATTCACCGCCGCGGAACGGGGGTGTCGCCTATGGCGGTGGTCGACGTCGAAACTGGCGCTGGATCGTTTTTCGAATCCGATTAATAATTTCGTCGCCGCTTGTTACGTTTAACGTCGGTGCTGGAGTTCATTATACGACGTCGGCCGGTGCGCGAGAGTGGTCGTATCCTGCGACCGTGCGCCCCCGCGCTCTCGCAGGAGTGTCCTCGAGGCAACCGCAGTGCAGTTGCAATTTCAATGCGCCGTGCCAATTAATGCGAAGTCGTGTTCGAACTACCGATGGCTCGTGTTAACGACGTTCCCGCCGCGGACGTCGAGTGCCAATTATCGATATTAAACGTCCGACGAAATCGCGCGTCGTTCCGAGAGGTTCGCCACTCGTCCCGGGACTTTCATTAACTCGAGCGACGTCCGATCGCGCTTCGATCCTCCGAGGAGCGACGTCTTTCGAGCGTCGTTGGAGACGCGTACGGTGGAAATTTCTGCGCTGCGGGACGTTCGAAAGGGAGCGGGTTCGTTCGCGGGAAAATTGGGAAACACAGGGGGTGCTGGTTTATCGCGCTTCGTTCCAGCGCGCTCGCGTTTATTAGATCGCGCTCTTATGAATAATTACCGCGCGCCGGGAAAACTGTTAACGGGACAATGCCGCGCTAACTATTGGCCCCCGAGTTTAATTATCGAGCACGCTCGCGTCGCGAACCGCTGTCGCGAGTCTGGGACGGCGCGCCGCGAAATTACCCGGCCGCTGTTGCGCCGTGCTCGAACTAGATTTATTACTGATCAGCGTCAAATGCGCGGGACAATGGGTCGTCCCGTGGAAACGGGAAAATCAATCTGATCCTGTCCGACTCTCTGGCACGATTCTCGACAGTTTTAACGGTTACACGGTCGACGTCGGAACGCCTCGCACGCGGACGGACAATTGGCAGCGCGGTAGGGGGCGGAAACGGAAAGGTCGAGGGGTCGAGCGGGTCAAGGGAAAACGCGGGGAGAGTTCTACGGTCAGGTAGAAACCAGTAGGCGAAACGAGCGCGGGCGGTGACGTAACGAACAGGAAAATCTAGAGTTTATCAACGAAGGACGCCTTTCCGTCCGCGTTACATCGCGCGGAGTCGTTCGAGTGGTTTTATTGCGATATTTAAATACGCGACAGGGAAACAGTTGCCGGTTCGAGCTCCGAGCGAGCTTGTAGTTCTTCAGCGGCGCCGCTTTAAATATGTTACATAATGGAACGTCGAGCGGGAAGGAGGAGAAAAAGAAACCGCTGGGAATGGGGTTGGTAATGAGATATAGAGCGGGTGTCCCGACGTGGCTTTACGAGCGATGCAAGAGGCGTTAAAGGCGATGCAGAGCCGACAGAGATGATGAACCGACGTGAAATGACCTTGAAAAAGATTTCTCTCGAGCACCGCGCGCTTAACGACGGTAATGACCGAGGGTGCCGCCGCGGCGTCGGAGACGGCCGTACACCCGTAAGCGGAGCCGGTCCCGAGATCGCGCGACGGATTGTACGATTCCGCCAAACGCGACCCTTAACGTCCTCCTAACTGCGACAGGAGTAATCTTACGACGGTCGATGAATCCCCCGGCAGGAAATGAAATTACACGGGCAATCCGGTACAGAGGAGCATCCTTCTTTTTTCTTTCTGTTTCAGAAGGCGGGCTTCTCCCGGGAGGAAAGCAGCGAGAATGAGCGTCGCTCGGTTGGCCGCTAACAAACACCAGCAGAGTCGTCTTTTGCGCCGGTGAAATTGAACCGTGGACGCTCGGTTGGTGGCGAACACGTACAGGGGCTGTGTGTAACGTCGGCGGGGGCAAACAAGTTTCTTCCATCCCCTGGCGAGGATTTCTTCGTTCGGCCAGGCTTAATCCACTGGTGAAACCCGGGCAAGGGTGAGAAATCATCCGACAGGCCTGTCACCCTGCAGGAGTTGCCAGGAGGCTACGTTCGCGTCTGTCGGAAACTAGTACGCGATAATCGAGCTCCGTCGTTTCGCGTGGGTCGACTGGAGTTGCAGGGGTGCGCGCGAACGGTGGATCGCGCGATAGTCGAAGCGATAGTCGATTCGTAGCACGTTCACGCGCGAACGATCGTTCGTTGATTGGCCGACGGTATGCCAGTGGGTCTAATTAGCTGGTCGCCTTTAAGGAGATCCCGGGTTGAATTCGGTCTATCGAGCTAATTGTATTCGGATCGCGTATTTCGATTTCGCCTATTGCCCATCGGGAGAGATGCGAAGCACGGAGCTTTGGATCTGCGCGGCGAGGAACTCGATTTCAGATCCGTCGACTCCGTCAAAGGTCTCTCGCGCCCCGAGCCGGTGGCGGTCGTCGCGAAACGGGTTTAATCGGCGGGCAGCTTAAGTCCAAATTGAATGGTAATTGCGACCTGGACGTTGGACAGATCGAATCGGTCGAATCGATGACCCGGAACCAGTGCCGTCCCGATAAGCCCTGAACAACAACGACAACGCTGCGGGCACTCGATTCGTGGACCTTCGAACCGATAGTGATGCGAGCATAGGAGGTTAGACGTCCACGACGGAACAATGACGAGCGAGCTGTACGCGACGAAGGTCGAGAACTCGACCGGCGCTATGAATATCGTATCAACGATAGCCCCGTCACCGCCTAACGCGGTCGCAGCCGCGATTAGCGCTGGCACAGCAATTCCAACTAATCCGTCCACGACAGTAACGGGTGGAGCTGCGGTCACCAGCACCGCTAAACCCGACCATCACATCTACAACGCGACCGGGTACCTAGTGGAACACGACGAGCTCGATCACAGTAAGTAATAAGAGGCCGTGAATACGGTTAATGCGCGTTACACCGGTCAAAGCCGTGCCTAATGGGTCTGCATTAGGCCGTTCTCGTCCGGAAACGCCACTTGCCGATCATCTCGACTATTCCTGCTTGCCTCGCCGGCCTCGACCGCCTGCCCCTCTTACCTCTTTTCGTTGCTCGTCCTTTTCAGTCGGCGAACGATGGAATTCCCTTTGATCCGCGCCCCGCCGCCCCGCCGCCGACAAAAATTATATTTCCAGTTGCGACGGCCAGATCGCAAAGAGATCGCCTAGAGAGGGAGTCGATAGAGCGCAACGAACGATCCACCCTTCCTCCCGATACAGCCGGACGCTTTGTTCGCCCGTTGTTTCGCCAAATTGTTTCAACTGGTTTCGCCACCGGCGACGAGCCGCCTCGTTTCGACGAATTAAATATCTTCCGGGCGAAACGGCGGGTCGAAACGCGCGTTCGATCTCGCCAAACGCGGTTTTTCGCGCGCAACGCGCCGAGGGGCGGCGGATATTCGCGAGAGGATTCGCGTTCTACTACGGCGCTATTTACCGGCCTCGAACCTCTTCCGACCAGCCGCTCGAACCCCGTTTCATCGGGCGTCGAGGGGATTTTGGGAATTGTTCTAAACGTTGCCTCGTTCGTTCTACCTTCTCTCCCAGAGACCACCCCCGTTTCCCTTCCACCCTAAAACTCGCGTTTCCGGCAACGCTTAATCCTCCTGGCGCGCTGAATTTATTACCAGATCGCGCCGCGGTTCGTTCCTCGATCGGGAAAAAACAGCTTCGCCGTTGATGTCCGCCATCGTCGACTCCGCGCTTTAAAGCGTTCGAAGGAAAAAGGGGGGGGGGGGGGAAAAGGAAGAGCGAAATTAAACGATCAAACGGTTCGTAGCTGAATCGAGCCCATTAAAATTGCAACATTCCGCAGTCGACGTTCCTTTCCATCGAATAATTAATCCGCAGCGGGGACCAATCGGAGATTCGATAAAACCTTCCGGTAATCCGTTAATCGTGGGTAACGCTTTGAGGATTAACGCGTTCCCGTCTAATCGCGTTTCAGCCTCGCGCCAATAACGAGCGGGACGCGCGGTTTTTGCCGGACCGTTCCCGATCAAAGGATAACCCGTTATCAGGAACCGGCTGCCGCGGCACGCATCCTCCGTTTTGCCAGGGCAAATCTTGCCATCTTCGTCCTTGTTCGACCGGCCGACTGCGACACCGGCTGAATACTAATCGTAACGCTGCGGTCTACCAAAGTCGGATCGATACCATCCGCGCGGTACAGCCCTGATATACGACGGAATTCAGCCTCCGATTGAAGCTTTTTGTCGTTAGATATTCATGCCCCTCTGCCAGCTACTCGCGCCACCCGCCTCGCTTTTTTTGCAATATTTATGAGGGTTACCTGATACGCGCGGGCGAAGGGTGCTCGCCGATAGCGCGCAGGGGTTTTCGAATACATTTCGCCTGGCTGGGTCTGAAACAACGCGGCATTTTTAACCGGTACGCCCGCCTCCGGTATTTGGACAGCGGTTTCACCCTCCACGGGTCCCTCGAATCAATTTTGCACGGACGCCGGACAGCTTGCTTAAGAGGGTCTCCTCGCGGGCAACTGTTCCGCGAGAATGCAAATGTAAATTCGTATCTACGATCGATACGCTCTCGTTCCTACCTTCGACTCGTTCAGCATGTCCTTTAATATTCGTTGAATCTCCGTCTGAGCCTTGAGCGCGTGAGCTTTGTCCATTCTTTTCAAATAGCGCATCATGGTCGTGGAAAAGGCTTCCAATCGATCCGATTCGGAGTCGTCGGTGTCCTCGCTCGACGATTCGTCGTGTAACCCGCAGATCGTAAATTCGTGACGTTTCTCCTGGTTCGACGAGTACCATTTATTACCTCGAGAGTGTACGAGATACGTGAACGCAGTTAACCCTTCCGTGTATGAATAATTATCGACGCAGTTTGATTTTTTTATCATGGAATCGGTTTCGCGAGATCGTTGTCGATGGAACCATGGCACCAGGAAGGGTTAACCGGTCGCGTTGCATCGTCGATCAACCTGTCGCCACCTCGTCGACTCGCCCTTGGTCGTGTCCTCGTGGCGTTCTCGTTTCTCGTAGCAGCGACTCGACCTACTGCGGGGTGAAAATCTGCCCAGCTGTTTCCTGTCCGTAATCCTGCCGCAGGAGAGGCGCGGACAAGTTCGAGGGCGAGTCTTGACCTCTGGCAAGGAAACGGCAGGGGTGCTGTTCGAAGTCTGCGCGGCGAAACGTCGCGACGCGATGGACGGCGATGAATTTCGTAGATTCCTGCTCGATATCGAGCGTCGAACGCAGCTGCAGTTCGAAGGAATTGGTTCCGGTTCGCGTTCTTCCGTTCCCCTGGACTCGGGGCGAGTTTCGTTCTGCGGGATCGTAAATTTAATACAGTACCGAATAATGGCGCGGATATTGTACGGAATAGGAAATCTATTTTTAAATATTTATGACCGTCGGTTTATGCGCCGCTTTTGCGCAGAGGGCTGGACGCCAAAAGCGCTTCGTATCGTTCCCGTTCCAGCGATCGGTTGTATCTGACTTATAAAAATTCGTTTATCTTCGTAGTTACGAGCCTCCGTCGCATCGTACTCGCCGGAGACAGAGGGTGGGTAGGAGAAAAAGTTTCGATGCCTCCGATATCGAAACACGCTTCGCTCCTCCGAACGATTCCGCTTTTATCGGGGCTTTCCAGTTAAAACGACCAACAGTATCGGTTTCGTTCACGTCAGATTATCGAGGAGCACGGTTGTAATCAAGGGAATTAAAAACGTTCCACGGTAAACGTCACGAACCCCGGGGAGAGCCCCGTAACGAGAAAGTACAACGAAGTTATTGGCAAAACTGTCGAGTGCCGGTCATGCTAATGGCGTAACGAGTTTATCGATACGAACGTGCAATTCGACCGCCTCGTCGTAATCCAGGTACGGGTAGAGGAATCGATGCAAATCGTAGAACCACGGGAGCGTGGTCTGGTAGCGGCGCCCCCGCGACGCCTTCTCCAGCACCCTCCTCAGCTCCTCCACGTACACCCGTCGCATCTCGCGGATCTTCAACACGATCTCGACGAACGTCACCCCTGGCAGGTCCATGGCCCGATGAATCTGAGCGTAGGCACGATGCCTGCGCTCGCTGTCCAGGTAGCCAACCGCGTCCTTCTTCCACAGGCAAGGCGACTTCCTGTAAAGCGACGCCAGCTTCCGGAAACAACGGCTCGTCCATTTCTCCTCGTCGACGGTTCTTCGCGATAACCATTCCGCGAAACGCTCGCTCATTGTACGCTCGAGCGTCGCGGCTGCTCGCTTATCATAGCCTTCGGGCTGAGTGGGCTGAACGAGATAGTCGATAAATTCATCCCACCGGGACGCATCGTTGATGAAGTTGGAATTTGGGTCAGGTTGGCGGACAGATCGGGGACATAGGTTAGAGCCTTGAATTTTATTTCGCGTTAATGAAATTCTACGGCTAGGGGGTCCCTGTTTATCTCGGATAGGGCTCGTCGAGAGCGATACTCACCTATCGATCAGCTGGATGACATCTTGCGCGGTGTTCCTTGAAAAGGCGGTTCTTTAAAGGAAATTAAAGGAACGCGTGCGTCGCGCGCACTGCTCGGAGAGACGTACGCACCCGTTCGTTTACCCTCGTTTGCATTCTTCATGTATTTTAATTGGCGAAATCGAAGTGGCCGTGACTGCGCTCCGAGCGAATTGCCCGGCGTATCGTTTAACTTCAATCGGTTCGTTTTCCGCCGGTTAAAACTATCCGAACGCCGATTCTGCTCACGATTTCTAACATTCTCATGTGCATGTACGTTTCGCAGGTATACTCGCCGGCTTCTCAGATATCCAGACAGTTTTTCTAGCGTGCATCGCGACGCTGCTGCCGTTGATCGTCGCGCTGGGGATCGCCTTCGGCATCAGGTAAGAAGAACACGAGTAGTTGGCTCGCGAGGTATGCCTAGAAGATTGCCGCAAACTTTCGCCCCCTTCGTTCTCGAACGCTCTCTTACCTTGCGGTCGGAGATTTTATTTTCTGCAAACAGCTGTACTCCTCTCCGAGGGGCGAGACGGGGGGGGGGGGATAAAGAACGGAACGAGGGAAAGAAAGAAAGACGGCACTCGATGTAGCTCTTTATTCGTCGGACAAGTTCATTCTCTAGAAGATTACCTTAATAAACTCCACCCTGTCGGAGGGGACAGCTGGCTTGTGCACTCTCTATCGTTAAAACATTATTTCGCCCGCTCCATTTTTGGCGATCGCAGCTGCACAATGATCCCCGACACTTTGCACGGCTCCTCTCGGGCTCTAAACGCATGACAGTCGACCGCGCGTCGCGTGCACGCGAATTCGCGTTAAAAAGACGGTGGAAGCGGAGATCCGCATCTACGGGCATAAAGAGCGCCCGTGGGAAACCGTTAAGTCGGCGAATAAGTTAACGGTACAAGCGACAGTCGCGTTATAACCGGGGGGGGACGAGGCGACGCTGCCTCGCGGCTGTCTCGCGAAAGCGAAAGCAACGACGTTGATTAATGGGGCAATTAAAGGCAAAGTCTCGCGCGTGTACGCGCGCGCGCGAGCTCGCGTCGCACGCGACTCGATCACTGTCGAACCTGCCGCCTACGCCGGAAATTCGCGAGCTGATCGATCGCCGCCTTGGCTGCGACGCGATCTCTAATCCCTCCCGATGTATCGACGACGCGTAAGCCCACGCGATACTCGCACCCCGTCCCCCAGCTGCGACGGTAACGAGGGGGCGAAGTCAACAAAGCGAGATCGCTTCCATTGTGAAAACGTAAGCCGTAACGATAGAGTTACGTAACACGCTTTACTCGTTGAATTTTCAATTACGTCCTCGAACTCTCTAATTAGCGAGAACATTTTTAATCCACCCTCTCGATCGATGAAAAAAAAAAGAAAAAAAGAAAAACAGCCGTTCAGTGTACGGGAAATTAATTATATTTTGAAACGTTAGACGCCGTTAAAATGCCGCGCGCGCGATCAAAACCGATTTCACCGATCCGCTCGATGGTAGGGCCTCGCAAATTTTCGCTGCAACCAAGAGGAGAACCGAGTAATCCCCGGCGTTATGGCTGAAATTGTGGCAACGCGGAGAGGATTATGCCCGGGCCATTCAAGCGGATGGGAACAATTTATTCGATAGTTGTTCAACTGCTGGCAGATGCATTCAAATTATTTTCAAAGCTCGCGCTGCCCGGTGTACCGGAACGAAATTACGCGGTACTGAATCGGAACGATTCCTAGATTCCCTGTCGAAATAATTGCCATTGCTTTCCCATACGGACGCTGTGCCGTTTATACGGCGGGGTCAACGCGCATGGTGTTACCTACGCGATACGCGTGCAAAAATGACTGTTAATTAAAACGACTATGTACCGTTGATTCATTATATAAACCGAGCAGGCGCTCTAAAGCGCGGCTGGCTGGGGTCCATTCATTTTTAATTATTTCAATTTTCTCGCTGTTCCACGCGCTGAAAGGCCACCCGCGAGGAATTATCCTTTGTGGGCTGGAAATTTTTCCGGCCGCTCCGCGCTCGCGCTCTTTTTATACATTTTCATACAGCCGGACAACCCACCAACCCCGCAATTGAAATTTTCTGCTAAATAGCAACGCTCTCTGGTAAATCGAAAGGAGCCGGGCAGCCGTTTAAAGCCCTCGAACGCGTTCAAAGGTTCATCCCGCTTTAAAGGGACGAAACGCGAACGGCACGGTTAAGCGAGAGAAGGACTGGTTCCCGTTCTGTTTCGCAGGCACGTGTGGAGGAAGTATCGAAACAGACTAGACAGCACCAGCGGATTGCCCTGGTACAAGAGCGTCTACTCCCGAGACAATACAGCCGAATCGTTGCACCATCGACCTCACCCGGGAACCACCGCCATCCAGTCCGCCACGAGGATTCTCTCCGCCCAAGACGTGAGTACCACCTACCCCCTGCGACCGCGAGAAGTTCGCCACCGTTCGTCTCGACGCGTCGCTTTCCTTGCCGATCTTCAGGGTTTAGGTCAGTGAACACGCGACTGGCCGAGGAGTGTCCCTGACGTGTTCGGAAATCGATTTCCCGTCGATAATTCCGTAGCGGCGCGATGCTAATTTCGACGGTGCTCGTGAATAAATAAAACGCTTGGCCCGCTCGAAAACCGGGCGAGCTACGTTCTCGAGCGTGGAAAACGGAATTCTCACGCCCCAGTTACCCCGGATCACCCGTTCACCCTGCCTCCTGACTGTTGGACCCGTTTTCCTTTACCAACGTTCGAGAGCCTCTCGATAAAAAAAAAATTCTCCGTTCCTATTCTCTCACGACCGAGAGATTCTTTCGTCCGACCATTAATCAATCGATTCGACCAGTCGTCGACGAGTCGTTTTTTGCTGGGAACGTCGCGAAAATGGCGGGTCCGCGCGACGCTCCGTCGAATGCTTCGGCCTGAAAATAACGAGGGCGGGTGTCGGTTCGTAGATGGTGAACGAACGAAAGGAGAAAAACAAAAAAAAGAAAGAAAAAAGGAACGAAGATAATGGACACTCGGCCGAATCGGTTGTCCGATGGATGGACGTGACACGCTACACCGATGCGGCTGTACACTGTTTTTCCATTATGCGGAATCAACAGCGTCCGCGGGATTTCGTTTGTTGTTTTTTCGCTCGCATCGAACGCGACGCGGGCTACTTGGCGAATTTTTTCGCCGACGCGGGATCTCATTTCTCGCTCCGGCTGTTCCGCTAATCACCAGACCCAAAAGGCTCGGGGAACGTTTCCACGGTTAGCTAGAATCCCTTCCGGTTTGCGCCTATTATATTACGGATAAACGCGCGCGAAGTTACCGGAGGAAGAAGCGCGGCCGATTATGCTCAAAGTTTGCACGGTCATGCAATTATCCCCGATTTAGCCCGCGGGCTGGTATCTCGGAGGGAACACTCGCGTCCGGAGAAATCATCGTCCTCTTCAGCGGGGATAAGTCCATCTCGAAGACGGAATCCCGGTCTTTTACAAGCCGCTTTCACCCTTTCGTATCGCGATATTTTCTCTGGACTCCCGCTCGACTTGGATCGCTCTTCGAGCTGCACGCGAGACCTTCGTAAACAGAAATTCGAAAGCGTCGCAGAGGGTTCATCGATGGCGCGGGCAGCCAAGAAACGGCGGCGCGTAGAACAGACGAGAGGGATGCTCGGTCGTTTATCGAGCGCAGCTGACGCGAGTCGCCTATCGGACATCGATCGAACATGCAAAAACGGCGCGCGATCGAAACGAAAATCTACGTCGTTGGGGTGCGCGAACGGTTTCGAACGGGAAACGTGTCGCTCCGCTGGAAAGCAACGGCTGCCACCGCTCCTGCGGCTACTGCAAACCGCCCTGCATTGACTTTAAGCACGGACAATGTAGGTTAAACGACTCGCAGGCGCAGGCCTCGCGCGTCAGTGAACACCCGGCGCAGTTCAACTTTACGAGCGACCGTACCGCCCTTTACGATGACTTTTCATACCCGCGACGCCTCCGCCTATCTTCCTCGACGATCGCAAACATTTATGCCTGTAGACGGCACTCTTTCGCCGACACGATCCACCGGTTCGAACGGTTCGCAGAAGTTCGCTTCTCGAGCTGCGTTACCCACGGATTCAACGGGGGTTAACGTTCACGATGGGGTTGGCGCCGCGACGTTACGGTCGGGCATCGGGCACGATAAAATAATAAATTTAATTCGGGCAGAACATTAAAAGCCGGGCGAAGCTCGGATGCGGGTAATAAACGTTTCTCAAAGCTCGCGATGATACTCGTAGCGACCGCTTTATCAGAGGGAACGCCGCGGTTTATGGAATAAAATATCGACTCCGTTAAGCGTTCTTTGAGTCCGGCACTCGCGGAATTATTGGTCTGAAATGTTGAAAGGAAATTTTTATTTTCCAGCCAAACCCCCGTGCAAACGGGCCTCGCGGTTTGATAAAGCGATTCATCGGAGAGGAATCAGGCGATATAAAGGTATTTGAGAAACCACTTTGCGTGAAGTAACCGTGTTTCTCTGGGAAAGCACCCGCCGCGGGGGAAGCATAAATTCATAATTTTATTCGTCTGGTTTCGATATCGCGCAAAAAGCTAGCCAGCGAGCGGTTTCGCGGGTGGCTCGCCGCCTCGAGTTCGCCGAGTCGTCGCGAGGGAAGCGCTCGCCCGTGATACGTCGAGCTATCTATTAATTTAATCGATCGTTTGACGACACGGTGCACCGCTCCCAGCCGGTGTGAGCGATCACACACGTGCATAAAGCGCGATCGCTCGAGTCGGGCTGAAAATACCGAGAGGCGGTCGTTCTGGCGGCAGTCAGCGGCAGTGACCTGATTTTAATTTCACGCGTGCTCGATGGCAGTCACCGCGCTTAGATGAGCTCCCCGAGAGAGGAGCAGCGAGCACCTTTCCTGCTCGGCGTGTTTCGCTTACATCGACTCGTTGCCTCGCTCCCGTTCGCCATCGTTTAATCGCGCTGTTCGCCAACCGGAATCTAAAGCGACTCGTCGTTTTTCGCAGCGCCGCACTCGATCTGGTTCAAAGATTTTTCCCTTTCCCGAGCCGAGCGAGCACCAAACGGGACTACCTTACGCGCGGCACTAAACCGTCGGCTTGTTTATTGAAATTGCATACGCGCGCGTGCACGGAACAGACGGAAACCGGAGGCGAAGTTTTCCCAAGTTTCGGTTCGCTCGTCCGCCATGATCGTACCGCGGGACCGTGAGCATGCGTCGCGATGCAATTTCTATGAACAAAACCGCCAGCGTACGAGCGAAAGGTAAACGTTTATAGAGCGCGCGCAGCTGGCGGAAGGAATCTAACGAGGTTCTAAGCGAGCGCCATAGATAGAGGACGGTTTTTTCATACGGCTCTCCGCTATAGGGGACACGGATGGACGCGCGACATTACGTAGTCGGGGTCAAGGAAAATGCGGTACACCAGCTGAAATGGAAATTGCCCGCTCACGGGCGCTTTTTCGCGGTGTTCTCTCCCTAGCGTTCCACGTTTTACGAGCACACCTGGTCGAACAACGGGAACGATGCCGCGGGCTGCCAAAGGGACAGGGAAAGAGCGGAAGGGTTCTCGGTTGATCGTGAAAGGTGTGTCGTTTAAATAACGAGAGCGAGCCTCTTTTCGTTGTCTTTTCCAAAGGGATAGATTTATTTCGCGTTGGGATAGGAAGGCGACGCGAAATTCCATCGCGGAAAGAAGTGCACTCGAAGCAACAATTATTGGTTCACCTCGCGTCCTCGTCAAATGTGCACGGTTGACAAAACTCGTAGAACTTTCGTCAACGATCGACACACATCGGGAATTTATCGCCGCGCTAGCTTCTACACGCTCGGCCCTTTCGCAATCGAGCCGATCGATAAACTTTTTACATTTTGCCACGAGGTTTATTGGCACTTTCGGCTCGCGCGCGTCTACGTTGCGAACAGTTCGAAGGGGACGAGAGATCGCGCGTTTGTTGGAAACGAGGTCGACGTCGTTGTTTCGGCAGAAAAACGCCGGGCAACTATCTCGCGGCCGAGAACGGGGCTTCTCCCATCGAAGACCTTTTAAACGAAACGCGAAACGAAAAGACAGCGTCCTCGATTTTTGCCCCGGCCGCGACGGACCGCAGAAGTTCACCGGCTGCGAAGTACTTTGTCCGCCCCTTTTGCCACCGTTTGCCCGCCCAACAGAAACCCGTAGGGTATAAGGGCACCCGCTGCATTGGCGTCGCTCGCAGTTGGCCGCGATTTTTCTGATCCTTAAGTCGAAGTCTCTTTTCCGCCCCGGTGGCTCGTGTCAATATTTGTGTCGGCTCGCGGCGCTCTGTCGTCGAACGACCTGAATTTTTCCATCTAAACTCCCGAGGGATCGAGCGAACCGATGGCTAAAATTTTCTTCAAAAACTGCATTCAACGTTTTCGGCACTCGAGTTTTCGTCGCGCGAATCGAGCAACGATGATCCACGGAATCGCGAGACAGTGCGTGCCAGATGGCGACGCGCAGCCACCGCGAACCTTTCTATGCCCGTGCGCAACACTCTCGACTACTCGAGTTACTAAGTAGCCAGCTTGCACGCTCGTTATCCCGAGTTCCCATTTCCTTCTATTTTTTCCTCTCTAATTCGAGGTTAAATTCACTGGCCGGCAGAGCAGATCGCGCGCAATAGGCGGTGCACCGCGCGCCTCGCGCCCGTCGACGGCCATTTTGCGTTTCGAACGACGACCCGTGCAAATTGCGTAAGCCGCCTCGTTGCGTGGACTCGTCTACCTTTTGTCGCGGGGATCTCCTTCGTTTCGTGCCCATTGTAACGCGCCCGCATTGTATAATTGTTCGTAAACCGTATTAATATCGGGCGGATCCTCATTAAACGCGGATATATATTTTGCTACGCCACGGAATGTAATTATTCACCGCGGTGCTAACCGTCCCTATCCTCGCGGCGCACGAACAATCGCGAACGCGTAACAATCCGAGTCCGTTCGTTACGTAGTAATTATATTCACGAGGAGAAACTTGAGGGTATGAATAGTTATCGATGTAACCGCGATCTCCGGGTGGATAAACGGTGGATTCACAGTCCACGGTGCACTGATTACTCCAATGTGTCAGTCGGTCTGGGAGGTCGAGAGCACCGTGGGTATCCCTCGCGCGGGCACGTACGGCTCAGGCTTGCATTCGATTTGCATGCTGGAAATTCGTGCGCGTTCTAACCGGAATCGATTACGCGACATCCCTATCCGCGGACGGATTTCTCGACTTCCCGTCGCCGGCTCGTTAACGCGCCGCTTCCGCGCCGGAAAACTTGCAACGGTTGCCGCCCTGGAGGTTCCTTTGCCTCGCGACGAACTGAAATCAACCGCCGTACGTGCGATCATCTCGAAGCAGGTGGATGGCAACGATTCCCCGGACTAGAAACGCGACTTTAACTAATCCCGCGAGCAAAGACGCGCGGGACTGAATAGGAGTAAAGTATTCCCTCGCATCGGAGGTATTACGGGAGATTCGAGGAGCCGTTTTAAAGGATCACCGTCGTAAATTTATGCCCGCATTAACGTAGCGAAGCCCGCGAACTCGCGATAGATCAAGAAGACTCGGGTCACCTCGGTACAGTGTATCTACTCAAGGATGCCCGGGAATATCTCCTCGTGATGCATGGAGGCTATTAACTTTTCGTTTGATAGTTTAATCACGACCAGCCCTCCGCCTGCTTCTTTCTCGCCCGACCTACTTCGACGTTCGAGACGTTAATTCGCAATTTTGGACGCGCGACCGTCCTCCCCCGAGGGGGATGAAAGCCGCTGTGTAGCTCGTCAAGCTGCACGCGAGCGTCCCTCGAAAAAAAACGAGGGAACACCTTGCCGTCGACGACGCGCAGCTCTGCACACGACCGCCCGTTCTCTATCTTCCACCCTGAACTAGCTATTTGCCGGCAGTGCCTTACCCCTGTCCGTATTCCAACCGATAAAGGATAATACAGTGGATGCTCGGAGAATATGAAAGTACGGTGCCACGTATCAAACCTGAATCCTTTTACTTTTTACGTAAACCCCGTCCCGCCCCACACCCCTTTCACTCACAACACGCGTTCCACTTCTCTCCTCCTGTTTCTCCACTATTATATCGAGATTCCGCTGCACGTTTAACACACATCCTTCCGCGCACTATCGAACGAAGGAGCACTTCTTCTCGTTACTTTTAACGTGTCACTCGGGCGTCCAATCAACGGAATTCGCGCACGAACACTCGCGAACCGGAGGCGGAACGACGCAGCCCGTCGTTCGCCGTTCTCGAAGCGCGCCGGGGTGCCAGCGGAATCGACGCGATTACCCGAGATTTCGGGACGTGCCGCGATAAAAGATTAGATCTCCCGGACGTGCGCGGCACAGACAGAGGCGAAGAGGCCAAAGCCCGCCGTGGTAGGTGTGCTCTCGGGGCTGCACTTTAATCTCGCGGACGACGACGCGAGGACACGCGGCAGCCTCGCAGGTGGATGATTCGGGTCTGAAAAGGACACGCCGACCGTCGAGGATCCGCGGGACCTTTTGACTTGTTTATCGCGACGCTTTCCTAGCCGAAACGAGTCCCCGCCTGCACAAAAGAACTGGGGCGACCATCTTGAAATACTGTTCGAGCCGAATTGAATTCCATCGAATACGCAAACAGTGGAGGGAGACACAGACGGAGACGCGTCTGGATCTAAGGTCGTTCGACGTCGTCGATGCGACTGGGAATAACGATGCAAATGATAACCGACGAATAGAGAAAGAGAGGAAGATAGAGAGAGGGAGATTTTGAAGAGAGATTTTGTTCGCTTTGAGGGATGCGTCCGGGGAAACGCGCGCTAGCTAACACATGACGCGGTGCCGACGCCACGCCACCCGATGCACCTTCGAACGAGCGTACGTGCAAGATACGTGAGCGACATACACGAGGCGCGTGACACACGTGCGAGTTATGTTAACAATGCCTCGCATACGTACGCTCGCGATCCAATTTTCAACGTGCTCCGGGAGCGTATCGCCACCGAACTAAGCGGTTTACGGGCTCGGCATGTCATAACGTGACCACCTGTCTAAATGCAATTGCGGATCACGCGGTGAACCAACACGGACCGTTGAATAATTTTACGATCCACCCCGGTATATAAAGCACGCCCGCAAGCTTTAGATCCGACAGGATCACCCGAGGGCTACAGCCTGTCGCGGCGGCAGCTTGCGCGCCTAGTCGCGTCACGGAATATCGACCGCGTGGAACTCGATGACCGCGATCTCGAACGACGCGGATGGATTCGAAAAGATCGTACGCGCACGCGAGACCAGAGGCGACGACGATTTCGATCGAGAGGAAGTCCAGCGACGTCGCGTTCCTGACGCGTTGTTGAGAGAAGCTGCGTTTCCGTCGCGACGAAAAATCGGAAACCGGGATAACCGACCGCAGCGACAAGAAGCGGCGGGGCAGTTTCCGGGCGTGTTCGGTCCACGGTTGCTAGTACACACTGTAACGAGGAAATTCGACCGCGTAATAAATTATCCGTCGATCGATCGCGTCCGCTTCCTCGTCCGTCCCGCCCTCCGCCCCGTCCAACCCTAAAAATTACAATACGGAGGCGAAGCCCCCGCGATAAATCATGCAACGCTGTTAAACGATCGCCGCGCGCACAACCGGGCCAGTAAATCTTTCAACTTTCTACCGATACGCGGGAAATTTCTTCACCCACCACGAGTCTAATAAATTCGACGTTGGCAAGTGGTCGAAAAAAATGCTACCCGAACCGACAATGCCCACCAGCGCGCACTTCATCATCGAAGCACAATTCCCCGTTCGCCGTATCGGAGTCATTTTTCCGGGGGCCGGCACGACGCGAAGATCGATGAGCAGCCGAGAGATACGGCGAATTCAATTTCCTTCTGGCGGGCTGGTCCGCAAAGGGGGCGGCGGGTTCCTTCCCGGTTTAGGAGTGCCAACGGTGCGTGCCCAATTCCAAAGATGGTAATTGAATTTCCACGAAATCTCTTCGCCCGTGGCGGCACGCCGGGAATTATCGAGGGTGGATCCACCGAGGAGGATTTTCAATCGGCACTTCTGCTCGGGCTCAACGTGTTTCCCTCGGACCGTGTTTCCTTCGTCCGGGCGTGTCGCGTCGCTTCGACTTTCTCGCGGGTGTACGACGCGGAAAATCGTCCGCGAAAATTGCTCGACGTCTCCTCCACGACGAAGCGGCGCTAAATAATCCGGGGTGAAGCGAATTTCCCGATCGACGGGGGCACAGCACTCCCGAGCGGCGTTCAGTCGCGGCCTCGACGACGGTTCGCGAATTCCGTTCCCGGCTAGACGACGTCGCGTCGTTCCCGATTTTCACCCTTCCTCGCGCGATACCGCCGTCGACTTTTCCCCACCGATTTTCCCGGGGCCGGATTTCTCGTCGACGAGTTTGCCACGACGCGCGCGGATTCGGCTGCTGTCCCGCTGGCCGTTTTTCCGACGGCGACGGGAACCGAGGCAGGCCGCGCGGAATTTCGTCTTCCGGCGAGGCTGGAAAAACGTCCTTCCGTCGAAACCGGCCGACCTTGGGTCACGCGGCGCACTTTCACCGTGGATCGATTTTCCCGAGGATTTCCCAGCGCGATCCTCGGCTACCACGGTCCAACTATTTTCCAGTAATAGTAAGCGCGAGGCTTGTCTATGTCTGCCGCTAGTTGCTCGCGTAGTACTCGAGGGTGGGGGGTACCGCGCGCCTTCTTAAAGCTTTGCGGTTTTTTCAAAAGCGGCGCGCCGTCCCCACCACCGTCAACTAGCTCCCCCACCACCGGACGTTGCACTTCGTCCCCCGTTCGAGTTGCATTCCCGATCTCTCGCCTCCTCTCTCGCGCGTTCGCCTCGCGTCGCTGTTCGTTCCTCTCCGTTCGTCGGCTCTTGTCTCTCTTTCTCTCTCTCTTTCTCTCTCCGGTTTCCTCTTTGCCCCCCTCCGCCGCCACCGGGAGGCTGACGTTCTCCTCTGCCCACCGTCCCTGCCACCGTCCCGGCTCTCCTCGTCCGGCATGCCACGCCGCTAGCTCTTTTTCCGACGCGATCGCCTGCATCGCCTGCATCGGCTGCATCGCGGCCGTGCTCGCCCGGCCAGCCCGCGGTTATGCAGCCTCGCCACGGTTCCCGAAATCTCGACCTTTACTCGGCAAAACGGAGGATTCCATCTTTTCCTATCGACGCGCGCGATTTCCATGACCCGTATTCACAGCCGGGTGAAGCACGCCAAGGCGCACTGCCGGAAATTTATGGTGCCGGCCGATCTCGCGTTACCGCCGCGGCCACGGATTTCACGAGGAATCGCAAGGTTGAGTTTTTTTACGGGCATGAATAATTTATGTCCTAGTACGAGGCGGGGATGTCGCAACAGTCCGCCAGAGCCGTATCGGCTGGCCCTGTTGCATCGGGTTTTATCGATTACTCAAGACCGGTATCTATCGCGCGGAATCAGCGAGAAATGTGCTGCCTACACGCAGCCGTGGCACGTTTCCGACCACGGTTTTAGAAGAAACCGCGACGGCTCGTTCCCCTTGTTTGCCTCGTAATTCCCTGCGATGCTTCGGGGAAGATGCGTTCGCCGTAGGGACCGTCTGCGCTCGAGCAACCGTAAGATAAATAAGGGTAATTATTTCCGCTACCAGTGGTACACTTCCGTGGCGGAGTCACGCGAGCGTCTTACGAAAACACGAGCATCTGTCCGTTCCTCGACGGCGGCGGGGCGGTCGTGCGAAAATTTCCCGCCGATCGAAGAGAGACGGTGCATCCTCGCTGACGAATCGTCTTAATTCGACGGGACGCGAATCCGCTTCGAGGGAAGCCTCTCGCTATCGTCCCGGATTTCGTTCGCCGCGTCGATTCCAGTCGACGGACGATTTAAGCTCGTGGAAAATGCGGTGCATCCGATTCGCGGATCAATAAGCTTCTTTAGGGAACGTTCGCCAAGCCAATCGGCCAGTTTTACGACCGCGTCGCGGTGCGATGCGTGCCAACGTTGGAACGACTCAATTTTCCCGCTGCGTCGTGCTAACGTACAGACAAAAAGAGAGAGAGAGAGAGAGAGAGAGAGAGAGAGAGAGAGAAGAAATCGTCAAAGTTCCCATGTCGCGCTAAATTTCCGTCCCTTCTTCTTCGTTTCCCGACCAGCTAAACGGCGTCCACGCGACGTTTCGGACCGTCATCCGGTTAATTCGTTCGCGAGGATCGAAGGGAGCCCGCCGATTCGGGTATCTCCGTGGAGAGATAAAATCCTGCCGCGGCGAAACGAACGAACGAACGGACGGACGGGGGCCTCGGCGCTCCGGAGAGATGCACTTGGCTGCAAGCGGGGAGAACTAGCTGGACGCGGCGCTAATGCGCCTGCTAACCTTACTTTCGCATTGCTAGACTCAATTCATGCCAAGGCTGACTGGGTGCGTTGCCCTCCATTGCCCCTATACTGCCGTCATTGGTGGCCTTCCCCTTGCCCCTCGGGAGCCCTGGCAGTCGCCGTCGCCGATGCCACACCGCCCACCGACAGTTTCTTGCCGCGACACCCCACCCCGCTTCAGCCCCTTTCCGTGCCTACCAGCTTAGCCCCTGCTAGGCGACTTCGTCTTCTTCGGCCGCGACTTCGGCTCCAGCTTCGAACTCCACCGCCTGCTCCCCTCGCCGCCGGTTTTTCGGGCATCAACATCGGTTTCGGGCTCGTACGCGTTCCCGACTATCGCTGCCAGCCTCGAACGCGACTGCCTTAGACCTTAATCGGGCTGCTTACGGCTGCTAAGTGTCCCAATTTCTCTTCCACCGGCTCCAACAGCCACGGCCACGGCTACGCGTTCCCTTTTCGCCTGGCTCTCCTTTTTCCCTCTTCACTCCCTCCGCCCCTCCCGCCCGACGTGCATCCCGCGTTCCGCTCTTAACCTCCGCGCAACGCGCTATTTGCCATAGACGTTTCTCTGTTTGAGCGTTGCTCGAAAAATATTTGGCTAACAAATCGTCCCGCCCGGCCCCAGCAGTCGGAGAGCACGGTCGCGATTGATAGGCAAACGTATCCACCGGGACGGAAATAGAATTCGGAGGAACTGTTTTTCGATCGAATACGGCCGGGCTATTTCCGTTTTTCGCCAACACGCCCGCGGCTCGTACGCGTCCTTTCTCTCTCTCTCTCTCTCTCTCTCTCTCTTATTGTTGTTTCGTCGGGTGTTCCGGTGGTCCGCGCGACGGATTTGCGGAATTTCGCGTTTCCCCGAGGTCGCGCGGCGACGCGGATCCCGGCCTGACCCAGGACGAAACGCCACGCTGCACCGCGCCGCGTTGCCGCTCCGCTCTTTCCGGTGGCGGTCCGCCCGACAACGAGAACAATAGGCGGTGCTCGTAAAATGTTTATATACGTGGTCCCATCTACGGTCGTAGCCGCGACGGGGTTAGATGCCGCGCGGAAGCCCGCCTAGTTGGCCGAAAAATTTTCCACCGCCGCCGCAGGAACCGTGGCTCGCTATCACGGCAATCGCAGCACGCGTGTTTGATCTTTGATAACGTCACGGCTGGCACGGTCCTCGCATCCGACTCGCGGCCGTCTACTATTTCGAGCAAGAACCGCGGCGAATCTCGAATTACGACAGCCTGCACTATTTCGCTCGGCCCCGCCCGTAGAAACGCGCTGCCTATTATTAAAATCCTCGAGCACCGCATAAACTGCCCCAAAAATAAAACTGCAGCATCGCTTCGCGGCGCATCGCCGCGCCACGGTTTCCAGATACCGTGGCCAGCCTCGCGCGATCCTGGCCCCGAAGAGGAGCGCGAAACAATGAATGGAGCATCGATCCGTGGGTGTAATTAGCGCGCGATCGATCCGATTTACGTGCGTCGAGCGTCCCCGCGGCATTTTCGAATTCCACGGGCCCGGGGGCGGGCGGAGACGAAGCGTTAATTGGCCCGCGATCGCTGTCAGGAGAACCACGGCCCGTGTATTTGCATTACCAACGAACACACATCGTCGAACGCAACGCTTATTTATAACTTTTTCATCCGGCGAGTTCTCTTATCTGGCGCCTTGCCATCGGTGTCCCCCTCCCCGTTTCGCCTCGTAGCTGCTTCTCGTTGCAACTGCACAGCACGTTGATCGCGGCCGACGCGACACGGCAAACGCGCGCGTTCGCCTCTCCTCGCTCGCGTTATTTTACGCTGAATAGAGTAGAAACGTGTACCCCGCGCGCGAAACGGGGCGATCGCTTATATTATACGCAGGTATCGATGGAAGATGGAAAACGTGCCCTCCATGTTTCATCGTGGACGCGCGCGCGCGCGCGCGTGTTCTCCAAGACACGATTTTTATTCCGTTTTTTCTTCTTTTGGAAGCTGACACGCGAGAAGAAGAGAAGGCGGCGGTGTAACCAGGACAAGGGTACACGGCGAAGAGAGAGGGAGAGGGGTCGATAAAAAACGAGAGAACCGTGCCGATCGTGGCTAATCGATTTTCGCGCTGTAACGAGCCGATTGATATCAGCTGGCTCGATAAACTCGACGAAGCGTGACAGATGGTTGCAGCGGTTGTACGCCGTGTGACGCATCGCGCGGTTCTCCGCTCGAGCCAGGAGGCAGCTCCTCTTCGAGCGTTCGCGATCGATCATTTTTTCATTTTGCCAGCCGCGAGGAGTTCGAGGAATTCGTAGACAACGCGAGAAAGCGCGGTACCCGAGGTCGATGCACGGCCCCAGCTCGCAGGATGCAGTCGACGCTCGCTCGTCCTGCGCAAGCTGGAACGATGCGCCAGACAAAATCGCGTGAATTGACTGACGCGCTTGTTGCGCTACTCTCTTTCTCGGTGGATGCGATCCACCGCAGCCACCGCTGTTTCGCACACCTGTTTACACGAGCGCAGCCATCGCGAGCCCGCTTTATATCGAGAGGACTCGACGCGACGAGGATTGCTTCGCGGACGACGCAATACTTTTCATCGATCCCCTGCGCGCCATTTTTCCCGGGCGTGCCATTCTTAAATCGCTGCTGGCTAAACGAACGCCGCGTCGTAGCGTTGGAATTTTCATCGGGTCATTTTCCTGGTAGTTTCGTCGAAGTATGCGACATACATTATTCGCGTACTGTTACGACGAAAGTGCCACGTGGCCGGCCTTGCATGTTTCAAGGCACGCACCTATGCGCGAACTGACGCCGTGATTCACGCGGAAAGTTATGCGGGCCCGGTCAAAATTCTATACGCTTTGCCCATTGTTCTGTCGTTGCAATTAAAATACAACCTATGCAAGTGTGTTACGATCTTGAACGATACGTTCTGAGCGAGCCGACCGTTCTCCGCGCGGCCCGAATAAGCGGCCAGCTCGGAAGTAGCTTGAGCCGCGCGCGTCCAAGCGGTCGGACCACGGCTGGATTCCACTAGCTGGTTCGCGAAACGTAGGAAAATACGGGGTTGTCGATCGTTGGTATCCGATTCTGTATTGTCTTCCACATTCTCGATAGATCTTCTTCGAATACCGCAGCAGACCTTTCCGACTACGACTACTATCGGATGAAAACCAATAATTGCATCGGGGAGCTTTCTGCGCTACTTTCGCGTCGAAATTTTATTTCGATCTTGAAATATGGATTCGAGAAAACCTGAACGCGTACCGTGCTTACCTCGGATTTGCCACTGTTTGCACGCTTCGTTTTGCGTGGGTCGTGGCGTTGGATAAAAGCATGAGAAATATGTAAACACGCGTGGATATTTTTCAGTTACCAAATCGACGCTCGTGGTCCTGATTAACATCGTGGATCAGCGATCGAGAGATACATCGTTCCAGATGTTAACACGTGGGACACGATCGGCCGAGTCGAGCCAGTTGCCCACGAAATTGAAACGAATCGCGAGAGAACGCGCCGCGGCTACTCTGCTCGCGCGATTACACGATTCTCCAAGTTCGTCCATCCGACTGTCCATTCGTCTGTACATCTGTCCATCCGTATGTCCGGCCGACCACCCGTCCGTCCGTCCGGTCCGCTCGTGTTGCTTCGCCCGTGGGGTAGCTGACCTAACAGAAGGGGTCGTTGCACTCGGTTGGGCCCGCTTTCATCCCCTCCACGTCTCTGATTCTTCTGGTCAGCCTCGCGGACCTAACCGCTCTTCTTCTTCTCCACCTCCTTCTCCTCTCACCTTCTCCCTCTTTCTTTCTTTCTCTCTCTCCTCTCTCTCTCTCTCTCCGCGTCTCTCCTCCGCCACTTTTTCCTCTCTGTCTTCTTTGGCCCGTTCTTCCTCGCGTTTCTTCCTCCTCTTCTTCTTCTCCTCCTGGCCGCTCGCCGCGCAGGGACCCGCTCCTTCGTCCTCCTCCCTCCCCCGACTTCTCGTCCTTCTCCTATCGCCGTACGTGCGCGCTGGCCAACCTACTCAACCCCCGAACGTAGCCGAGTCCGAAAGAAATTATAGTTATTTACCGTCGGCTCTTTCGGATAGTCGGTTATTTCGCGGTAGTTGTTCCCTCTCTTGTAGGCATAACTCGACTTGGGAACCGAGAGACAACTTCTTCGGCCCGGGCCGAAGCGAGCGCGCGGCGCGGAGGGATGAGCGTGGCGATAGAACGAGTCGATTTTAGGCAGCCAGAAGGAGAGAGGGAGCCCGATAGAGGCTGGTAATGCCGTTGATGTTGCTGCCGTTGCTGCCGGTCCCAGCCGATGCCAGCGCCGATGCCGAGGAACGAGGAACCCCTCTATTTCTTCCCCTCCTTCGCCAGTTTGACACGGGATTCGCGATAAGTATCGTATATACGATTCGCCTATCTCGTCGCGCGATCTCGTGGAAATTATGATTCCCCGTTTGGAATCTCGCCGTTCTACCGTCCGGAGCAGCCCTCCCTCCTCCCGTTTTTCGGCCCCCGGACCCGTCGCGCGGGGACGAGTGTACACCACCGTCTCGGATCAAACCGTATTGCGCGCGATCGTCGCGCGGCAAGGAAAAAACGGCTGGATTGCTCGCTTAATGTCGCGGCGGTAGCCCCGTGGAAAGAAAGAGGAACGAATCGGCGACGGTGGCCGCGACGGTGGGAATAAAAAGGAACGAGACGGCAGATGCAACGACTTCTAGATCGTGCGGCGGTGTGCTGCCTTTTCGTGTTTCGTGATCCACGCGGCTGGAGTCAATGCCTCCGCCTCGACCGGCGGAGAGCCGGCTCAGGGCAGGAGGGAAAAAGGGGCCCGAGGAAATCACGCTGTTTCGACGGGATTCACGGAGCGTGCATGACGGAAATGCAACGGGGCCCGGTCGTGCAGCGGTGGCACGAAACCCGGCCGAGACAAAAAGTCCTTCTCCGCAGGGGAGGAAGAGAAAGGAGGAAGCGCATAGAATGAAAACGAGAGAGGGAAGAAATCTGCCTGGTTCGAACGGGGGGAGGGGAGGGGGGGGGCGAGGGCCGTTCGGAGAGGGCCGACACAGGGGGGTCCAAGAGAAAGGGAGAGGAAAAAGCTTCGAACGCCATTCCTGCACCCGCATCCGCGCTCGCGAGGAGCCGCGACCGGCTAGGCGTATCCTCGCGCGATCGTGATTACAGCTCTCCCGTGTTTCATCGCAGCCGCGATCCGCTCGTTGCCCTCCTGCGATTCCCGATTCCGCGCGAGGTTTCCGAGCGACACGGAAGATCGCGCGCGGATTCGGCGTTGCTCGTTTCGATTACGCGGCTAATCAGTCAGCGACCGTGGCCGGCGATCCGCCGATTTAAATCGTCGCCGGGCATTGATCGAGTGGGCAATAAATTGCCCCCGCGGAACAGAAAACGCGGGGAACGTTGGCGTTATCGATTCGCGCGGCGCCATTCTGCGCGAGCGAACTGCGAACGCGTGGTAACGGGCCGCTGGAGCTATTCGCCCGGCGGATTTAGGTTTTTAGAACGAAACGGCGCGGTTTGGTTATCGGGTGACGTACCAGCCCTGGGCAGATAACGCCGCTTGTTTGCCATGCGCTCGCGAGGCGTTCCAGACTATGATAGAGATTAACTTATCTCGACTACGAACCACAAGGAAGTCTCTGTCCATTCGCCAGTACTATGTCAATATTATTTCAATGACCGACGTCGTGCAAACAACAGGCGGCAGACCTTCGAAACTGCGAAACGTATTTCGCTCGTGCGTGCGTGCGCGCGCGCGTGCGTGCGTGTACCTACGCGCGATACGAACGCGACTCGAGCCAGTAGATACGGACCGATCGGAGCAACTGACCGGACACGTTCGTCGCGCGTTCAAACTTCAACTTCGCCGCGTCTCACCGTCCCCGACTTTCGTACTTCGTCCGAGCTAAGCGATAACGTTTCGGTCAATTTCCACGCTGAAATTCACTCTCGCGACTCGTTTCCTGCGTTAGAATCTCCGCCACGGCCGTTATCTAATCGCCCTCGTTACGAGCCGCGCTCGCGAAATCGAACGTTTCCAACGAGGATCGCACTGGCGCTGGGAACGATTTCGGTTCGCCGATTTCAGTTCTCGAATCGCGTGGATTACCTCAAATGAGTCGAGCCCATTTGCATGGGCGGCTCGCTCGGAATACGAAACGGGGACCAGGCGAGGAATTTGTTTCCCATCGCGTACAACGAGGCTCGCGCAAGGGACGGAAAAAGTTGGTCCGCGAAGGGATGAAAATGGCGGTCCTCTCGATGGGCCAACGGACCAGCGCCGCTTCGTTCGATGGCACTCGCCGTCGAGCGTCCGCGTTCCTTTCGCTGTGAGACTTAAATTATTAATGCCAGTTGCTTTGGGCACTCATGCAACATTTATGGGAGGCGGCAGTTGGAGAAAACACGGCCGAGAGATTCGCCGCGATTCGTCGTGAGCGAATTCGCTTGACCTTTATAATAAAAGCGGCCCGAAAATAAATCTAGTAGCGGATTCAGCGAGCCCCGCTCATTACTGCTCGAACGTATTACGCGTCATCTTGTTTCCTTTCGACGCGGGCTTAGCTTGAACTTCGTTTACCAATTATCGTCGTTGTTTTCGAGCCTGTTAACGGATATTCGTAAAACGGATCCCCGATACCCGTCCACCGTGCAGCGGGTAATCGCCAATCATGGCTGCGTTCGTTCGACGCGGCAAACACAAATTTGTTTAATTAAATTACCAGATTCGGTTTTATTCCCGATATTTTCAATGCGCCGCGTCTGCGTTCGTTTCCATGAAATCTCACGGCTCGGTTGGACTCGAATTAACACTCGATTAAGCTAATACGTTTTGGAGAACCCTCGATGAATGCCAATCTCTCTGTTGAGCGTGCTCGAGTACCACTCGTTCAGGGACGTGTGAAAAGTATCGAGCGTCCTCCGACAGAGATATTTTGCCAAATTGTACTCGATGGTGAGATGCTCGAGATCCGTGCGAAGAATCGAGCAGACGGATTCCATTTCCGTTCCCGTTGCTTCCACCGATACAAGTTTAATCTGCTCGTTTAGGAAAATGCGCCCCATTCTCGTGGCCGTCAGTCGGCATTGTTTCCACCGTCGGTTTCCTTGATTATTCGAATCGCTCGGTTAAACGAGTTCCCGTAGTTGTTCATCGTCACTCGATTACTCGCTGTTAGTCCATCGCTCGTCCCGCGGTAACCGTTGCTCGGGTCACGGTGCGTTGCGCACGAAAAACCGGACGGGGAAACGCGGAGGAGCGTGAAGAGAAAAGGAGGAGGGAAAACGGGAAAAAGTAAACGCAACACCGGCAACAGCAACACCGCGCGGCGTCATTTAATTTAAAGCCCTCGAGGAGGCGAATTGCGCCGCGGACAATGTTTGAAAATTTAATTTAAAAACTCATTTCGATGCGGCAACGAGCCGCCACCTCCACGGCGCCGCGATCTCAGATTAACGCATCCCTTTCTCCTTCTCCGGTCGGACGCTCTTCTACTTTTCATTAGTTTTTCATATAAATTCCTTCGGGCCATCGCGCGCCGCTCCCGGCAACGGTTCCCTTTCTCTTAACAAGCGTCGAGCACCGTCCGTGCTTGTTATCCCGCGAGTCGAGCGGAAAAACTTCTCGCCAGTTGGGGCGCGTTCGTTTCGAAGCGTCGTAACGAATCTGCGCGGAAACGTTATCGCTTCGCGGCGATTCGATGAACTCGCGCGGTCTGCCGGCGACGCGGAAGACGCTGGCGCAACTTTCTTCGCCACGCTCCCCGTCCCGATGGCGGAAATGGACCTTCGCGAGGTGGTGAATAAGGAAGATATCAAACGGCTTTCGACGCGATATTCAGAGGGGGACGCGGTTAACAACGGTTTCCACGGAGAGAAATCGCAGATCCACCGGTCCGCGGTAGTAGTCGAATATAATGGCGCGGTGGACGGTGCAAAGCTGGCAGCGGAATATCGCGACGGGCCATCTTTGGTCTTTGTTCCCGGTGACCTCTCCGGCGCAGATTGCTTTTGGGTATTATACGAGAGACGTGGGCATAATACTCGCACTACCTGCCCGCTGGTGCTACCACTATTCTGTATACTAACGGTATACGGCGCACCGTGTACTCGCATAACGGGCGACTGGTTTATGGCGGCCCACTAGCAGAGACCTAAGTTCCATCTAGTCGGCGTTACTAGCCGGTTCCTGCTAACGAGGCCTCCCGAGAAAGCCAGATCGCGATTTGATACGTCGCCGAAGAAGGGAAAGAAAAAGAGAGAGAAAGAAAGAAAACAGCAAAAAATTATAATAAAAGCCGCGCACACCTCGGGATCCTTCCCGACAATTCGGACACGAGGTCACCGTTTAATTATTCACGCTCGCCATCGCCATATTTTATCGACCAACTTGCCAGCCGTTCGCGATCTCTCCCCGTCTCGGAGAACTTCGACGCGAGAGTTTCCGCGGAATAATACATGACCAGGCGGAAGTTGCCCGGTGGTACCTGTTTGTCGCGAACTTTCCTGGCCGTTCACCGGCCAAGTTTCCACCGGTGCGCCGGTTTTTCCTTTTCATTATCATCGACGGGCCGCCAAGCTGGCTGGAAAATTTCCGGTGAACGTCGTGGGCGGGCGTGATTTACATCGAGGGGCCTCGAATACCGGGGACGAAAGCGTATAATGGTCACGAAAGTCCGAGAGAACCGCGATCCCCCTCTTCTCTCGCTTCTGGATTCCCGCGAAGCCTCTAATCCCGCGCCATTTCCTCGCGGAACGCGGAACGACACGACGCAGTGGAAAAGGTGGCGGAGCTTCCGGTGAATTAAGCTCCGTACCTCGAGAAGATTCGTCGCGCAGTTTGCAGCGATCCTTGCCGGGTATTTCGCAGCGCGAGATAATGGAAATTTATATCGTAATGATTGGAGAACTGCCGCGGGAAATAAGCGTCCATCCTAGCGGAATCTAGGTTAGAAGACAATGGCTGAACTATACGGCACGGGAAAACCATTCGCGTACGTCACGAAACGACCTTGATTCGTTTCGTAGCGAGCTCCATTGTCTTGGATCACGATCGTGAACGTGTCTCCGCGCCGCCATTAGAAGACGATCTCGAAGAACGTCGAACAGCAGCCACGGAAACATTGGACGTCCTTCGGCCACGAGGCTTTGAAATTTGGTCAAGTTCGAGCCGTGGCCTCGATCGGCGCGCTTCTAATTCCAACTCGTCTTAGAACCGGAATAGAACGGAGCAGATGGCCTGGCGCGTACTTGGAAAAGTCGGCCAAGATCAACGAAAGCCGGGGCGTTCGTAATTCCTGGACGTTGGGCTGGACTCGTTTCCCGCTACCGAGTCGCATCGAAACGCGACGCTGCAACGTTGCACTACCAACGAGCGGGGATTTTTTCGATTATTATTTTCGTATCGGTTCGTAGGAATCGAACGAGCGTTCGTCGATGTTATTGGCACTCGTTACCATCCCGTCACCGTGTTTGTTTTTATCCCGAATATCAATTTTCGTAATAAAAATTAATCGTTCCGAACAACACGGAACAAATACGATAGGCATCGAAATCAGCGGGTGTTCACCCGACGATGTCGCGTCCAAGAGACGAAACGATGGACGTTTAATCCGGTTTTTTTCGCACGGATTCCGATTTGACAAACGCTCGATGAGGCGATAAGGGCGCATAGAAAATCGCGACTCTTTTTCCACGCGACGGAACGCGGATTCCACGACGGTGGCAGTTGATAGAAAAACACCGGTTAGCGAGCGTAAATTCGCGGTTATCAAATGGCGCGTTCTATCGGGGCCGATTTTATTTTCGCGCGGCGATAACCTGGCCTTTGAAACGTCGAAATGAATAATTACGTTCTCACAATAATGGTAATGGGAACAACCTGGCCCGCTATTTCCGTTCGTTTGTTTACCTCTTTATTTCTGACTGCAAACCGGTCGGCCGGACGTTTCTCTGCGTTTTAAAATTCAAAACCAGACCAGCCACCGCGGCCTTTTGTTCCACCGCGCGGTATCTAGCCGTTCCGTGTACACTTAGCCCCGCGTGTCCCGGTGGAGCTCGTAAATTTCCGAAAAGACGGACAAAAGACGTCCCGTTTAATAATTGAAGCCAGCCCGGAAATCCCGGCACCGACCTTGGTCCGTTTCAAACTCCGTTAGGCAACAATTTTATCCGCCCTCGGCACTTTCTTCTTTATTAATCAAAGGCCTGATTCCGTCTTCTTCCCCTTGGTTGCTCGCCAAAGCGGGATACCCTCGTCCCCGTCTTCTTTTGCCGGAAACTAGGGCGAGATACGTTCGAATTTCCACGTACGACGACGTCGACGATGGACGTCGCGCGTGCGGAAACCGGATTAATTAATCGGCGTTTTCAGATAGGCATTCGACGACGCCTCTTTATCGTTCGGTGAAAAGAAATAGCGGCGCGGCGGTGAACGCGCGGAAGAATGGGCCCTCCATATTTCACGCGTCACCAAGATAGAACGAACGTGACCGAGGCTCGATATCGGCGGCGAGAAAAATGAAAAGTCGCCGCGACAGGCCGGATACAGATTTTCGCGGCGGGAAAATATCTCTGATATTCCGCCCGCGATAAAGTGGCGGGCGCACGGCCGACGACGAGGCTAGCGTGGAACTTTTTTCTCTGCCTGGCGTGCAACGTCGTCTGATATTTTCTACGGCATTCTTCCTAGTCGGAGAATTCAGTTGGCATTTAAAGTTTCCCATCGCCGGGCCGCATTTGCAGACGCTTAGGCTTACTTAGACGCTTACGTAACGTTCCGAAACCGGTGTTCGAGCGAGCGTTACGGCCAAGTTGCGCAACTAAGCCGGAATAATAAGGATCCTTGATCGTTCTAACGAGGCTAGCTGCGAGCGACCGTCTGCGACCCTGCCATTAGAAAGCAAAAGTTAAGGCTGCCGGCTCATTCTAGTTAATCAAGATTATTTCCTCCCGAGACGGCCTTGGCTCGTTTTTTTTCTGCCGGTCTATTACCACGAACTACGCTAGCGAAACCCGCGCGACGTAGCCCCGTCCTCTTAACGACGCGAACGATACGAACGATACGAACGACGCGCGATTTCGAGCGAATCAATACGGGATTCCGCTAAATTTATCGACTGCGTTGCAGCGCCCGCTCGTCGAATCGAGCGCGTTCCTACGCAGTTTCGATTAGCGATTCCGATTAAAAGATCGTTAATCTCACGATTTGTATACAGCGCGCGTCGGAATTTGAAATTAGAAACGTTCAAACGCGATTACGAACGGTTCGTCCGACCGTCTGCCAGCGGCGTCCTCGAACGATGATCTCTGCGCAAACAGAGGAGCGGATAGTCTTCGACGTCCAAGTTTCCTTCTAATTGCAAACGTCCTCGAAAGTAGTTTGACCGTCTGCAACCTCTAACGGTGTAGCTGAAAAAAACTAGTCGTTAAACAAAGATCGTTATCCTTGAGCGTCTAGCACGTCGCCTTTGGAAGGGAGGAACGACTCTCGACGAGTTTGTTAATGCGATCGCGATAGACGCGATCCTAGAGATACGCGCCGCCGCTATCCACCCTCGTCGCATCTCGAATCTTCCATCTTCTTCCATTACGCGCGCCATTTTACGCGATCAAGTCCAAATTCTGCGAGGAGAAAAGAAAAAAAAACTGACAAAGAATTCAATTTGCTTTTTTTTCTCTCCTGACACACGTCCGTTAACTGCGTCTCTTTTTGTACACCTTTTAACACGTTTCCTGCGCTCTGTTGTAGACCGATTTACCTTTTTGCTTTTTTTTTTTTTGAACGCGCGATATGGACGCAAAAATCCACGTTAAACACGGTTTTCTGTTTTCGACGGGTCGGCGAGCGACGTTAGGAGCCGGAGAAATTGGAAAGTAGAATGACGACGCGGGGAGGTGGACGATCATGGTCAGACACGTTCAGGCGGGCAGCCATGAGCCGCGACCGAGTCTCTCTTTGTGGGCGTAACGTAAACACTCGCTCGCAGACTAAGCAATCGGGACCGCGTCCGCGACGCGTCTAATCGTTGCGGCCACTTGCACGACCTCGGGGGCTCCGTACTCGTAAATCCATCGTTTATGCAGGCCTCCAGACCGTACTTTATCACGCGGCCGTTTCCGCGTTTCCAGGAAGCGAGCCTCTAGTAGTCGCGCGGCCCGATAAAGTCGACCGAATCGAGCCGCTACTTAGGCGGGCATAAATTAACGAGCGGATCCGCGACGCGAACGCCGGTTTCCTTCTTCTGTTCTGCCGTCACGACGCTGCCGAGCGTCAGGGAGCGTCTATGTTTAGCGCGCGAATACGTGAGTCAGAGCGAACGTGACTCTCGATCTATTTCTTTTTTCTGGCATCAATTGTCTCGTTGTTTGAGCGGGGCCGTGTATCAAACGTGGAAGAAATTAAGCCACTTAAGGTCGCGATTGAACGAATCCAGCCGGTTGAATTCGCGTTCCCCGACGAAATCACGTGTCCCGATTTCCAGTTGGACACCTAAGGACGTCGCGCAGTCGCGAAACGGCTTTCTTTTTCTTTTTTTTTCTCGCGAAACGCGCGCGCTGGGACGCGTGGACCATTTATTTATTTAGTTTCCCCTTTTAATCGCGCTCGAAGGTCCGCGTGCGGGAGCTTGGTTGGAGGGCGAAAAGGGATTCAACGACGCGTCGCGGGACGAGGAAATCCCAGAACGGTTCGCTGCGTGGCTGCCGTCTAAATGTTTGATCAGGCGTTGAAAAATTCCATTTAATCCACTTTGCCGAAAACAAGCGAAACTTTTTACGCCCGGCAAGTTGTCAAGGCGAGATTTTCAAACTGCTATCGTCTACGCAAATACCTTAAAAATTTCTCAAACAACAAAATCGTTCCGTTAATCCGTTGATAAAACAAACCGATGGATTTTGGACGATCGCTCGGTAGAACGTGTTAATATCCTCCCCACCGCCCCCCTCCCGGTTCCGGGACCCAGTCATAGTTCCGTGGAAAACGCGAAACTATCGGCTGACCGAACGAGTATTTTTAAGGCGGCCGCCATTAGATCGCGTCACGATCTATGACTCAATTCCTCTTGGCTCCGCTTGACTCATTGTCAGCCCCGGTCTGGCTTCGCTAGGTACGACCTTCGCAGTGTCACTAACCTACGGTTTACCGCGCAACCGGCCAACCAGACGCGTCTAATGCGTTTCCAGCCATCGGAGGAACGTTTCGGGCATGCTAATTCGCGGGACGCGCGCCGAACGAGACCGCGCGCGCAGACTTCCGTTTGATATTTCGCTCAGCCTTGAACTAGCGGCTCGCTGCCAACCTTGGTAACCAGAGGCGCGCTTAGATGCCACTTGTTCTATGAATAGGCCAAGCGAGCTGCCAGAATCCGCGGGGCCTGGAACGCGAAACCGAAAATATCGTTCGGGTTGGGCGCGCGGCGCGGTTTTAAATCGAACGAGATCGCCAGGCCGCGCGCGAGAAATCCGCGTCGTCGCTGCGAGAATCTCCTGGCGTGGATTTTTTCGCCGATTTCCAGCAGGCGCGTTCGATGCTCGAACGTTTCTGCGCGCGGCGCGATTTTAAATCGAACGAGATCGCCAGGCCGCGCGCGAGAAATCCGCGTCGTCGCTGCGAGAATCTCCTGGCGTGGATTTTTTCGCCGATTTCCAGCAGGCGCGTTCGATGCTCGAACGTTTTCGCGCGCGGCGCGGTTTTAAATCGAACGAGATCGCCAGGCCGCGCGCGAAAAATCCGCGTCGTCGCTGCGAGAATCTCCTGGCGCGGATTTTTTCGCCGATTTCCAGCAGGCGCGTTCGACGCTCGAACGTTTTTGCGCGCGACATTCGCGGGATTGCTCGCGCGGCGAGCGTAACCGAGGCAATTGAACAATTAAAATTCCCGAGAGTTTTCCCGCGCCCGGCGGGAATCTCGGAGGCAGAGCGAAACGGCGAGACTCGCGGAGAATTCGGCCGCGGCCGTCTATAATAGATTCAAAGCTGCGCGACGCGTCGCGAATTTTTCAGCCTCGCCGAACGAGAGTCGTCCGCAACGGACGTTAGCTCTGTTGGGGTCTGTGACCAGCGGTCAACGACGAGGATTAGACTCAAGGCCGAATTAGAGTGACTGGTGCGTACTCGCTCCGCGTCGAGCGACGTCTCGCCTCGACGAAGAGCAGCGCTATTGCAACGGGGCCTCGTTTCAATCGAAACCTCTCGAAGAAATCTATTTTTGCAATTTTCGCCACTCGAGCGAACGACGTGGCTGCGCAGGTGATCCCTCGAAGGAGTAGGGGGAGGAGGATAAGGCGAGAGACTTTTCAATGAATAGCAATTCGCGCGAACCGACGACGCGATATGAAATGTTTTTATTCCTCGTCTTTCCTCGTGATTCTTCAGCCCGTCTAAAAGCGCGGACGGCCGGTCGATCGATCGATCGATCGGACGGTTGCGTAACTAGAGACCGCGCGATTTCTGAATACTCGAAAGCACGCTGTTTACAGCCTACGCTGTCGTGTTTATCGCGTGACTTCATTCACACGTCGAATGCCTGCCTCGACTATTTTCATTCTTCGAACCGACGCGCCGTTGAATGTCGCTGGAGCGGTCGAGAAACACGAAATAGCTTGGGTGGTCTGGCGTGGAGGAGCATTAAAAAATATCGCGACTCGATCGCGGCGCTCCGTTTCCGATGGCTCGATTTCGCGGAACTCGAGGAATCGGAAATCGCGCGCGTAAACCGTCGAGCTCCGCGAAACTAGCGTCTCCCAGCCGCCGCGAAGAAGGAATTTTCGTGCTCGAGCCGCGCGCAGTTCTCTCAGCGAACGATGCTCGTTGAAAAATCGCGTGGACCATGGCGGCGAGATGGTGGCGCGACTCGAAGATCCGCGGCAAAGGTGAAAGGCCTGGTATATGGGACACCGGCTGGCCAGAACTCGTCTACGTGGTATCCTTTTCTTGACGGTACGTCCACAGGACGTACTGGAAGAGGGGGAGTAGGCTTGTTGGCCGACGAGGGGCCCGGGGAGCGGTCTTAGCCGAACCTTTTATGGGGAAGGCGAACGACCACCGAGAAATCGGAACGCGAATCGCTGGACTATGCTCTTTTTTCGACTCGCCCGTTCGAGTACTCTCTAACAGAGAGATGGTATGGGAGTGATCATCACGAGCGCCGATTCGCCGTCTGTCCTCGATTCCGTCCGATGCAACCGAACGACCGACGCGACTCGACGATGGTTCTCGACAGCGAACCAGCGCGTTGCGATTAATACTTCTTATCGTTTGACTCGTCTAATCGTTTAAGAAACGAACATCAAGAAACGAACAAAAAAAGAAACTGTATATCGCGCGCAGAGGTATCCATGAAAAGTAGAAGGGAACCGATGATGTAACGCAGGGAATTTCGAAATATCATTAGTCAATGGCTCCCGATGGTTAGCCGAAACTGGTCGGACCCGTGGCTCGAGTGGCGAAAAAAATGATGGAAACGCTCGGCGGGGACGTTTAGCGGGTACGCGTGTATTGGTTCGCGTCGAACTGGTCGCGGCGAGGTGCCGTCCCGGGAGTGGCCCCTGGTCGATCGCTTCCTCGTTCTCTGGCCCGGTCTCTGTCGGTGGACCGGCGGCTAGTCCGTTTAGCGTGCATGCAAAAAGATTCCCCGATGAAGCCCGGACATCGTTACTAAGCCGGCGTGTCCCTACGAGCCTGGCGCGAGCGATCTAACAGAAAAGGAACGGGAGAAACGCACCGTAGGAGCAATGCCCCTTGGGTCAGGGTCAGTACCCTTTGGCACAGGCGAACGCCGAAACCACGCGGAGAGCCACGCCACGCCACGGCACCGGCACGCACACGCGGCCCGTGACTCTCGCGCCTGCACACGCACACCTGCGAGGCGCTTTCGGCAACGCGGCTGACTAAAATCATCCTAACAGACGCGCCCGTTCGCTACGACGCGCGCGAGCCTTGCGGAAACGTCCGCGCGGGTCCTCGATCCCACGGCGAGATACACGGCCAGCCTCCGCGTCTGCTTGGCGGACGAGTCGCGCGAGACTCGAGGCGCAAACGTCCGGCCGCGATCGGCTCGTTCCACTTTTTCTGGAACGGCCTGACCAACGCGGACGCGATCCTTGTTATGCAAAGAAGTGCGCTTAGGTTTCGTTTCTTATTCGACCAGCTGTGCGTAAAGGCAGACGCGATCTGAAATTGTAATCGTTACGCGGCCGTGCCGTTTCTGGATTACCGTTCCCTCCTGGGCCGCGCCACCGGACGGCGCTTTTGACCGCCGCTATCGCGATTCAAAGTCCGGCTAGAGCAGGTACGTCGCTCGTGTCCACCTGAATCAACCAGCGGACAACCTTGCCCGACCGGTCCGCGCGATCTATGTCTGCGTTCGTGTCTAGCGCGCGTCTAGCCGAGCCGAGCGTGACCGGCAACTATCGTTCTTTCTATCGTTCTCTCTATCGTTCCCTCTATCGTTCTTTCTATCGTTCTTCCGGAGGTCGTCCTTGCAGACGGACGCGATGGCTGCGTCCCATGGCCTGGTCGCGCGAAAGTATTCCGGTTGGTTTGCGTTTTAGAGGCGGGTGGTTATTTAATGCTCGATCGTACCGGAAAATGAACAAACGTTTCGTCGGTTGATCAATTTCGTCGTGAGCGTTTACGCGTCGAGCGGCGTCAAAATATGCGAATCGATGCCCGGATGCGCGTCCATCATTTTCGCTCGCCGCCCGTCAAGTCGGACAAGCGTTTTCGCTCCCAATTAATTACTATTCGAGGGGACAATTACGGTGCCGCGCGAACTGCAATTTAATACAGTCGGACGGCCATTACATAATCACGATCCGAATCTAATCCGATTGGTGTCCGACGATCTCGACTCGACGACTGCTCGACGCGGGCGCGGTCGTAGACGGCTCGCGAGCTGACAACTCGCGTAGAAACGAAACGTGTAATCAGGTTTGATCGCGTTAATCCACGACCCGCTACGCCACGGCAATTAAGATGGTACGTGCTCGGCTCGAGGTAGCCGAGGAGCTCGCGACTCTTCGATGCGCGCGTCGATCGGAATTGTAGCGAAAATCGTCGACAAATTGCCGGTTCCTGGGCTACTTTCTTTCCGAGAGGAGCCCCGTCCGTGATCGCGTATCCGAGCCATAGGCGCTAACTTTCCTGCGCTAGCTACGTGCGCACGCAGACCCGACAGATGGCCCGGTTCCACCGGGGTAATTAGGGAGGCAGCGATTGCTTGTAATGAAGGGATATCCCCCCATCGTGCTTTCGATCGTTGCGAAAATCGTGTCGGTCCTACGCGCAGGCATCCCGGTGGATCGCGATCAGTGGATCCGCGCTGCGATTTTCTCCGTCTTCGTCTCGACGGCGGACGGAAAAGTGGAACGGGCGAAGGAGAGACGGAGACGGGCGGAGGAGTGGCGCTTAGCTCGTACGGTCGGAGAAAACGAATCGACGATTTAACGGGTTAAAACGCGGGCACGGTTTCAAGAGGGACGAGCTTTTTCGAGCTCGAGAACCGTCCCCGGCCCAGCTTTTCAATAGCAAGGCTCGCGTCGTAGAGCGCACTCGTACCGCCAATTATTTCATTCAAACGAGCATTTCCGTGAATGCAGAAGTTCTACTTTGGAGCGCGGTCGGGCCTCGAGCGGAAGAATGCGTTCGATCGACCGGTTGCGGCGAAGCCCGTGGAACGCACCCCGTGTTCCTTGAACCGCGCTGGTATGCGTTCCGAGAGGCTCGTGCGAAGAACGATAAAGGAAAGAGATAAGAATTTCCAGGAACGAGAAAACCTGCGCGCGTCCCTAGCGCGACATTAGGCTGACGCGACGTCGGACGCGATCGACCAGCGTAGATCGACGAAAATTTGGAAATCCCCGCCACGGTTGGCTTCCTCTATCTGGCGATAACGGGAACCGCACGATGACGACGACCGCGTCGTCGGATATAGAGCGACGAGCACGCGCGACCGCTAGTTTCGAGCCGCACGAGCGTCGTAATCGGAATAAAGGAGTCGTTAAGAGCGGATCGAGGGGCTGGAAATTATTTCCCTCTCGATGTCGCCGCTTTAACGAACGCTCGAACGTACCCTTTCTAAATCAGTGACGATCATCGGGAGGCGAACGAGCCAACGAACCAATCGGGGCTTCGATCGAGAGGGTCGAGAACGGGGTCGCGCGCCCTTCTTCGCAGCCACCCAAGACTCCCACCCCCTCCAGCCGCCCTCTCAATGGCTAAAGACTGCTTGGAACGCAAATTACGCGACGACGGTACATATACGTAGGTAGTTACGAACGTACCGAAGCAATTAGTCAGGGCTGGCAATTCTCTGACGCTCTAGAAACGACGGGAAGAAAAGAATTCCCCTGCGCGTCGAACGAGACACTCTCGCAATAGTACCCGTCCTTCGTGGAACGATTAGGCGCGATAAGCGGTCCTCGTTAAGTTACCGATTAGTCGATAACGCGATCGACTAAGCTCAGCGACGTGGAACGTCGCAGAAATGTTTCGCGTTCCTTCTGATATTTCATTCCCCGGTTATCTGTTCTTATCGGGCGTCGTACTTGCCGCGTCACCCATCGTCGCCCATTGCAAGCGACTAGCCCCGCGTACGCCTCGCTAGAATCGAATAGGAATAAAACCGCGGACGACGAGAGAAAGAGCCGGCTCGTTCCTCCCTTTTTTCCCGGTCGATTTGTACGCGGAGAACGACAGAGGGTGCGATCGATTCCTGTTTCGAGTGATGCCCGAGGAAACGAACCCAGGACACGGCACGGGCGTTCCGTTTCCCTGTCAATTTCCCTGACGGATAGCTGCTCTTCCGTTATGCAGTATCTCGTCGGGGATCGTGGCCCCGATGATATTGGAGGTCGCACGTGTGCGTAACCCGCGTCACGCGCGTCTGTCACGCTCCAGAAATTAGTATTCGTTCTACGAATATTTCGCTCTCCCGCTAACAAATAATCGCGTTTCGAGCGCCGATACTGGCGTCGAGCGAGGAGGGAATCGATGTTCGCGAATACCATAGCCGCCAGACCTGGCGGCGCGCGATTGTCTCCGCGGACGGAGAATCGCTAGCGTGTGTACACCTTCGAGCCTGTAAGCCGTTGACCCACTTTCCCGCTTGGGTGCGCGCTTGAGGAAAGCTCTCGCGCGCGAAAAAAAAAAAATAAAAAAAAAGAAAAAAAAAACAAGAGAGCGCCCGCGCTTTCCAAATAAAAGTACCGTTCCGCGCGACGCTCAGCCGGCTGCGAGTTGTCGTAAATCCGCCGCGAATTCGGCGAATTAACCGCCTCTGACGGCGTGTCGGCGCTCGCGCCGACGTATAAATTCTCAGATTAAAAACTTTTAATCGGCCGTTGCCCGAACCCACGGCCAGCCCGTGAACCCGTGCAACTTTGTAACCGCACGCCCACCTGATTACGTGTTCGTTAAAAACGCGGACTCGAGCGACCGGTCTGCCGACGCGCGTCGTGTTTAGAGGGAGAATTAATTATCCGCTTGTTTTTCGGTTTCAGCTGGTGAACGGGCTCGACGGGCCCAGGTACATCTGCGAGACCGAGGTGGAGGAAGCGAACGCAGCCAGCGCCACCCCCGTCGAGTACACACCCCCTGGGAATCACACGAATAAGAACGCCAACGGGAACATCATCACCCTCACCCTGAAGAACAACCACCTTATCGTAGAGACGGAGGAGCGAGCAGTGAGTATTCGCGACGGAGGGCGTCGTGGAGTAAGGAATGCGACAGCGTTCGATGACCCACATACAAAAAGCTTGCCTCGACGTTCCTCGGTGAACGTCGACTCGATGATGTCCGATCGATCGAAGCTAGTTCGCGGTCGAAGCGTTAGAGCGGAGGCTCGATTTTGTTGACGGACAAAGGACTTCTTCCGTCGATCCAATTAAATGGAATTCGTCGATAATTGAAAGGCCGCTTCATTAGCGATGCGCGCGGTACGATGGACGGCGACGAGGACAGGGTGCTGGATTTGGCGGTTCGCGTGATAATTGAAAGGTCGGGTAATCCGTTTGGAGGATGAAGTAAGCTGTTGTCGTGATCAGAGAACGTTTCTCAATTGATTTCCGGCGAAAAAATACGTAAAATGGTATCGAAGGATCGATCGTGGTCGGTAATCGGTCGGTTCGAGATCGTCCGATAAATTCAACGAACATTATCGCGCGGAAACAAAGATGTTCGACTCGACCACCAGCCTCGATGAAACGTGGAAGTCGTGGAGCGGTATGATCGACATCCGGTGTACAATAAGGGCGCAACAGGTGCGGGGAGGTGGTCGAATCGACAATTGCGATTGAGAAAAGGTGCGGCCGATCGGTTGTTGGTTTAAACTAATTAACCGCGAGCCACGCGAGCATCCCGTTTCTATCAGGATTTTCGAGTTCGTCCCTCTTATCTCTGTAAGGGTCGCTGGATGGGATCCTCGTCGACGCTGGCGCGGCGTCGACGGCGTTTCACGACTCACGCGGATCGATTTATCGCCGTTTTTTCCATCCCCTTTTCAACGCAACGCAAAGCGATAGCAACGACCTAGCAGCTGGACAATCCGCCACGCCGGATTAATATCTCTCTTTGTCCAGACGAGTCGACAAGGGCGCCGTGAAATCGATCGTCGAGCAGCAGATTTCGCCCAGCTGGGTCACACCGGCTCCTCTTTGACAGGGATAACAGGTTCGCAATTATCGGGACTCGTACGGCCCTGTAAGGTCGAAGGTTACCAGGCAATTTCGCCTCCGCCTATCGTCCTACTTACGGGATCAGGCTTATCCGTGGAAACTCATCTTGCTGGGGATTCACGAAATCCGCTGGGCTAGCGCCCCGCGTCTCTTTTACCGCAACCCTCTCTCTCGCCCACGATCCCGGTCGAAATTTCATTCGGACAACACGCTCGAAAATTGCAGTAACACGCCGGATATTCCTAGGATGACCTGTTGCAATTTCATTTCGCTTTAGACGGAGAGGTACCGTCGACGAAAGAATTTTCCCTGGCCTCCAGGCTCGCCATCCCTCCCCGCGCCCAACCCCGCCGACCCGTCCCTTCTTCTTTCGCGCTGGTTGACACGAATACACGAACAGAGCGCGCACACCCTAAACCGACGGACGCGATCGAACAACGAAAGGGCGTGGATTCGGTGCCGATGGATCCCGGATCGGGGCCCTCCTAAATCCGGAGATAAGTCCGCGCGCGGCTCGTGCACGGCTGGGTAAGTCTGTTAATCGACAGATAAACGTTGGACGAGAACCTCGCGAGGGCCTGATTGCGAGGCGCGCATACGCGGGAAGTTGAACGTCCGTGCTTCCGCGGCGATAAAGCGATACGGGCGGGCGATATCTGGCGGAAAGAACGGGGGGATTATCGGTGGGAAGACTCGCATTATCGACGATAAACCGCGGGACCTGCGTTTCTATCGCGTAGGTCCTCGAGGTTACGCGGCGCGAGTCGATCTTTTTGGCAAACAGACTCGACGTCGAAGCCACGAGGGGATCCGCGCGAAAACGCAACTTCGAGCGTCAAACCGATACCCTCTCGGACGATCGATACGCTCGTGCACGAGGGTATCGAGCTCCGTGTTGCTCGAGAACGGAATTACTATTCCAAAGCAAACAGACGAATCTGGTTTGCGCGATGGAGGTTGTTTCAGCCGCGACAAGCGTCTTACGCGCACTTCCAGCTTAAAGGAATGCAAAAACCGCGCGATGCGCTTGTCCGCGCGGAGGACGGATAGAACGGAAGGGGGCGCATCGGGGTGGATGCTCGGGATGCTTCGACGTAATACTTGGCGCGAGGCCAAGTCGCGGTGTTCACCCTCGGCCGCGTGGAATACCCTCAGAATTCGAGAAATACTCGCACTATCGAGGCTGCACAAGTGCTGTTTCTTTCGAATGAAGTGTGCTCGGTCGAAAGCCATCCAGTTCGCTGCCTCCTCCTATTAACCGTTTCCATTCCCGATGGGAACGCGAAATTAATCCTCCGCCACGCGTATCGGCGGCGATCGCCCCTCTTATCGCCTCGTTTCTCTAAACAAGAGGAAAACGTTCGCTCGTACCGAGTCGTTCGACGATTAAATTGTGCAACGTCTGCGAGGCGCGACTATGAACAACCAGCTTGCATCGTTGCCGAGTCATTTGAACTTTAGCCGACAAATTAGCTGTCGTCCGTGTACCATCGCCGCATACCTCGTTGAATCGCCTTACCGCATTACCATTCCCAGCCTGCGCAATTTCCATGGAGATACAATTGTAGCCGAAGTTCGGGCGCATTCGAGGCCGCTGATACGGTTATTGGACAGAGGAACAGCGTTTCCACCGTCTCCGTTCGAGCAGCGTTAAGCGGTTCATGCCGTTGAATCTCTTTCGCGAGGCTCGATTTAAAGTTCGCCGTGAACGGTGGCTGCGCGCGACTGTTTCCAACGTCGTTTCCATCGGCGTTACGGGTGAATAATTAATTTCAATTACACACAGCGTCGTACGCGTTGCCCCGTTAATCTCGTGCGAAGGATATAAAAAAATTTGGGTTATAAAAGGTTATTAACTAGCAGCCGGGTATAAATAAACGCTGGAAGGGGGCACGAACTACGCGTCGTACCGTTTAGTAGAGCATCCGGGATCAGTAATGCGTGATCGGTAATCTCGCACCCTATTATGCATCGATTAATTTATTACGTGGAAGATTAAATTCTCGGCGAAGCGTTCCCCTTGTGATCTCGATAAGTAAACATATTTATACGTGTAACATCGTAATGGGTGGCTACCGCCAACGGTGCACCGTGTGTCCATATTCTCTTTTAATTTAATCCCAGCGCAGCGCCCGAATTCCCGTTGATCCGCTCGCGTTTCAATTTGCAATCCCCCGCGAGTTACCCGATCAGTCTCGTAATAAACAGCGATCTCGCCGCAACTCGTCGAACGCTCGTAAAGCGCAGCCTTTAATAATCGCGCGCTGCACAGCCAGAGTCGCGCGCGAGCTCGCGAACTCGCGCGGATGGAAGCAAGTTGCCCTCTGGTTCTCGCCGCGGGTCGGTGAAGGGTCTCGGGACCGGATGCAGCCGAGTCGCTGAATTACGGCTGTTACCGTCGACTCAACTTTTCGAAAACCGCCGCCCAGACCGCTTCAACTTCCGCCCTTCTACCTGAGATTTCGAGCGGGACTTCGAAACTGGGACGAACGCCGACGCGGTACCATTTTCCTCCGCGACCTGACACGCCCCCCCGTCGCTCTCGAACGTGCCACCCTTCGATGTACCTACGTAGATACGTACGTAACCTCTCGCGCACCCTTATCCAGCTCACCGTATCGCGCGTCATCGGGAAATCTACGTCCCGTCTCCAGTGGCCGATTCGTTTCCCACGATCCATCGGGAGGATCGGTTCGAAGTGCTCGATTTGCGAGCGGCGAGTCGCCACTTTGCCGTGGGGCCGTGAAAAACTGCGAGACCCGTTTATACGACGCCTCGGGGACTCGGTATCCTCGAGGAATCGAGAAATAGAAGCCACTTTGCTTCCCCCTTTTACCGTTACCGCCTCTTTGTCCCTTTCAACCGGGAGGGGACAAAGGTGATATCGGTTCGACCGATACCTTCGCTCTCCCTCTCTCTCTCTCTCTCTCTTTCTCCCTCTCGCTGAACGACGCGAGCTCGTGGATGCTCCTCGAGGAACGCCGCGAGGTAAATGCGACGCGGTACCCACCTAAAAGGCTGTCGTTTCGCTCGATGGGACCGCAACTGCAAATTAACCCCGCACGGTAACGGCGAACCGTGACGCCTCGTCGTATCCTCTCCGGATCGAGCTGCCTCGCGCCACCGTTCGATGTAGCTCGCTATTTAGGTCAAACTGCGATGCGCGCTCTCGATCGTCGGAATCTATTAGACGATGGAATAATTTATCAGCCGAGAGGGCTGGGAGTTACTTCCGTAGCACGGTCGAAAGTTTGGACAATGCGACGCGCGAAATCAAAGCCCCCGTCGAGCGGCTCCGAATGGCGTTCTCGTAACGAGCGACGCGCAACAGCGCGGGGGCTGCGAGACCTATCGATCGCGGGCCACCCCTCGATTCGGGGGTTGCCTAACTTTCCCGCGCGGACAGAAGTTACCGTATCTGTATCCATAACGTTGTTTATTAACGACGACTGCTCGACGCGACCGAAGTCGGATCGGATGCAACGACGACGCGTTTCGATATCGACGTTCGCGATAGAACGCGCACCCTCGGGGCGGCGAGGCGCCCGCGGTCGCCCTCGCGAGCGAAACCGAGCGATACGCGTCGCAGAGGCTGCAAACAATCGGGAGAACTAATTCTGCGGTCCGTCGAGTCGAGTAACTTCCGTCGCGGTCGCATTCGTACACGGCCCCGAGGCGGGAGCCGTGTTACGAGTAAACTGGAAACGTCGGCTAGGAAATCCATAAAGTGGGAATTAATTCACTGGTTCCCGATGTGTCGACGGCGAACGCGAACCCTCTGTTAACCACCCCGATCGTCCGTTGCGAATTACCGTCGCGCGATAACATCGGGCGACCAGAACGACACCGTTAGCGGTCGGATTAACCGTGCGTCGCCTCGATTAACGACGAAGGAGAACGCGAGACGGGGGAACCGTTTAACGTCTCTTCTTTCCCCGCTTCCGTTTCCGCCCGGCTCGCGAGAATGACCTAAAGGATGACGCATCGAGCTCGCAATCGCTGGGTGCTTCGAGCAGCGCACCCCGATCGAGTTGCGTCGTTGAAATAGCGGCGAAGGGTCGAGGTGAGATTGCGAGGCGGGCAGCACGAACCGCGCTAATGGCACGATCATTCGTCAAATGATCAGCTCCCTTTCTCACCCGGTCTCGCCCCTGGTAACCGACCCAACGATCCGCGTTCATTAATACCTTGTCGTTGCTGGTTTTTACCCTTTTTTTTTTTCTGTTCGCGAGACGAGCGATAAAGTTTTCCCTGTCGGCGTAAAAACTACTACCCTCCGCTCGACGAAGGGGCGAGGGGAAAAAGTTAACGAACCCCGTGTTGTTGCCGTGTTTTAGGTGACGATGGAGGATAATAAAAATCGCAGGTACCAAGATAACGGGTGCTCGTTCGTGGTGGAGGTTCAGCCCAGCTATCAGAACGAGGAGGTCGAGGCTAATAAAGGCTCCTCCGATGACATGACCGGTGGCGTAACCGATCAGCAGGCTCTGGTTCACAGGGAAGAAATTGCGGAGGATCGATCGCCTGGTACGTGGCAGCCTTTTTTCTTTTTTTTTTTTTTTTAAACCCGACCCTTCATTAACCGGATACAACCGGCGGTGAATTAAAGAGGATGATAGTTGAAAACGGAGTGGATGAAAAACCGCGCCCCTATGATGCAGGTTTCGAGAACACCACGCTGTTCGGGAGCACAAACACGGGACTGTCGCAGTCGGACCTCTCGATCTCTAGCCCAGGCTCGGTTAATCCGAGCTATCGTTATGGAAATCAAGTGGAATACGATGCGGGCCATCTGGCTTACCCGATGTACGGCGGTAGCTACGAGTCCGATACGTTGTCACGGAAACTCGAGGGTGGCTCGAAATGGGTGGAATTCGATAAGTCGCCGGACACCGAGAAGACGCTGCTGAACGTCTCGAAAACCTCGAGCATCGAGAAGGAGGCCGAGGAAAGCGTAAGTGAGCGTATGCTTGAAACACGAAACGTCGAAAAGAAGTAGACGACGGCGGGAGAAAATTGTTGCTCGACTGAATGTCTCTCTTTCTTTCCCTTCAGCCATCGTTGACGGGCAAGCAGAACAATTTGGACGCCTCTCAAGGGTCCGGCGGCTCGACGGACCAGCAGGACTCGACGGACGCCAGCATTTCCACGGACACGGTCCGCTCGAACCCCAATCTCCAAGTGAATGGCACCACCCCGAACAAACCGGAGGTCGCGGAGCCGAAGGCTCTGAGTAACGACTTTGGCAAATCGGAGGCCAACAAGCCCGTGATAACCGGCGCGCTGCTGAAGGACGACGTCCAGGAGGACACGTTTCAAGAGCAGCAGAGGAAGCTGGGGAACGGCACTCTGACGCCGGAGCACAAAGAGGACAGGGCAAAGGACCAGAAGCCCGAGTCCTGCGCCTTTGTGCCGAGTCACAAACGCAGCGGAAGTATTCCTCCGCGGCTGATCGAGGAGACCCGTGACCTGGAGTTGGAGCCGAAGAAGTCGTTGGACATTTACAGTCAGATTAAAACCAGCACCAAAAGCATACTTCCGGGACTGAGCCCGAAGTTCGAGCTCCTTCAGAACGAAGTCAGTCCCATCGAGGAGAAGGAGAGTTAATGAGGATGGTTCGCATCGGCCCTGTCGCGAACCGTCTCAAAGCACGACGTCCAACGGTCGAGTTTAACCATCGACGGACGCTTTCTCGAGGACCGCGGCTGACCAGTCGGAGCCGCGGTCCGCGACGCAGCGATTTTCTACGAGGATAGAACACACACACACATACACACACACACACACGCACACACTCCAGAGAACATTTCCTTAGCCCGAACGATTCACACGGAGCGAAATCAAAACGACGGTCGCGGATGGCGGCGCGAGCCCGATCCTGAATCAGGAGCCGCGCTTCCATCCGGCGTCGGGAACGATTTTTGTTTAACAGAGACAGCGAAAAAGAAGCAAAGCCGGAACTCATTGTAGATATCCCATCAGCGCCAACGGATGTCCCTTTCGGGGTGTTCCTGGAGATTTTACCTGCGGGTCTTCAAGAACTTCCGCAATATCGGCGAGACAGCCATCCCATCGGGTACACCGCGGTCCCAGTAACAGTGTCGCTCGAGGAACTCTCCGCGGCGAAAGAGAGGGCGGAGGGGGCGGGGGGCGGGGGGCAGCAAGAAGAAGACCGATAAAAAGAAGTCGCGTCTGAGTTTGTCCGCGATAAAATCATCGAGGGAGAAAATCACGTCGACGGCGGATCGATAGGGGCCGAGCGGGGGTGGGTGGGGGGGTGGAAGTCGGTAGAGTGACCAGGGCAAATTGGTCGTATCCAGTGGAAAGCCGTGTTTCATGGCACGCTGCCGCGGCAGAGGCGCTTCAAATTGACAATATCTCCTAATGACTCTTCGCCAGTTACCAGCCCTGAACTCGCCCCCTCCTCCGTCCTCCCCCCCTCGCCCCGTTCCCTCGCTCTCTCCCTCCACGGCGTTTCTCCTCCTTCGGTCCTTCAGCCCCCTGTTCCGTCCGTGTTCGTGGCGCTCCGCGAGTTCGGTCCGTCGGTTAAATTTACCAAACCGAGGATCCACGACCGCGGCGAACAATCGTCGGCTAACGAACTCGACGCGCGCCACCTGCGGATTCCGCGTCCGTGACTCCGTGCGCGCGGCGACCGCAATCGCGGGGGTGCAAGTGCCGACAGTCGGTTGTCCGTGGCGCGCACTCGAAACGATCGTCCGCTCGTTGCGCAGCGTGAAACACGATGCGCCACACGGCGCAGTTGCTCGTCGAGAGGATCGTACCTCGTGCACGCGTGTACGTAACGCGCGGGCAAACGGGGAACGGGGTGCGGGTGGAGAACTATGGATTTAGAAAACACCTGGCTGGGTTGGACTGGGATTGTTCCCGTGGAATCCGCCTGGAGTACTTTTCAGGACGGAGAACAGTCCTAGACGCAAGTGATTCATTAAACGCGCGTCACTCTTTTTTTTTTTACCACTCCCCTTTGCGCCTCTTCTCTTCCCGTCTGATCGCGAACGACCTTCTCCCCTTTGGGATTTCGTCGCGCGGAGATGGACGCATTTTATCGAACAGCAGTTTCAAAGGTCCGCTTGTGGATTCGATTGAGAGAGAGAGAGAGAGAGAGAGAGAGAGAGAGAGAGAGAGTGAGTCTTCGAGCGAATTTACAATGTTTTTAACGCGTACGTGAGAGGAGATCCGTATTACACGTTGGATACGTATGCCGAATTTTGTAAGCGGTTCTAGGAATCGTAGCGTCGTGTTCCGCTCGACTAAAACAGTTTTACAAAACGAACCAGATTTGCTATGAATTTTCTATTGTCCGGAAACATAGGTACGAAATAGCTGTTAATTAAGCATCGTTAGTGGAACGCAATTAAGTGTCCAGATCGATAGAACGATCGCTAGAGATGTAAGATTTCGAGCGTGGCCTTCGACATTCGATGTAACGCCGTGTCCAAGATGACGTCTGCGAATTCCAGGCGCCAGCGACCTACGAATCCTCGAGAACGACGATTCTCGCTAGGTCTTGCGCGTTCGAGGCAGCTCGATAAGTAATCAGAACCAGTAAACGAATCCTAGGTATACCGTATCCGTAAAGCATAATTACGTTAAGCGCAAGGTAAGCGACTCGAGGAAGTCGGAGCAGAGGCTTAAGATTAACGTTACGTGGATTCTAGTGCCAAAATAGTTCCTTAAGGTCTCTCGGGGGCAACTCGACGAACGTATGCCGAACGACTATACTCGACGATCTTATTATTATTAATTACTTGTACGTTTCGAGCAGATGCTGCGTTACCAATATTTCAGATTTTATACGCTTCCGTTACATAGTGCGAACGTTGTTGTTGATATGGTGCTATCGCGTATGGACCCACGATGGACGACGATGCGGCTAACCGGCTAAACCCATTTCCGCATCCATCGTCCTCGTTTCTTCGTTCGTCGCGCCTCATTGGCTCTCTCCATACGCCTCGCTCCATTCTCAGTGAGAGTCGATCTTCGAATTGTCCTATCGCGGAACAAAGAATTTTCGTCATTTCCGGGACACGCTGTTCCAGCTTCCTCGAAATGACGAGACTCTTACTTTCCCAAGATAGAATCTCACATCTCGCGTACGAAGCCATTATCGAACACGAGCCGATGACAGCGATTACCACGAGACACGTACAGACACAGACACACACACACACACACATACGTACACTCATCGAAAGGTAATTCATCGACTCGCCCACACTGGCACGAGCGTGTCGTTCACGTAGTAATGATAGATTATGTAGAGCGTATCTAGAGATTAAGTACCGTACGTAAGAATTTAGCCGTGCTGCACACGATCCGCGAACAGAATCGATTCATTTCCGTCGCTCATACCATACCACGTACCCTCTTATACCCGAGACACTACCGCTTTTACATCTCGCTAACGAGTAAGTCTAGTTTCCAGGTTTAGCGATTCTCGTGTGGCTGTTACTAGGTGGTATTAGAGGTCTAACTGTGGACAAGTATAAATTTTATATAAGACCTGAATGTCTCTCGCGTATTTCTAGAATTGTACGAACGACGAGCAGCCGGTCGATCGATCGACTATTTAGGTCGTACCCGGGTCGATTCGCAGCCCACGAGCGTGGATCCATCGTGGAACAGACGCCAGAGGGACGGTCGCGTTAAAGGGCGAGCAGTTCTCTCGAGGATGAAAACGTAGACGCTCGCGGATCGACGCGGGGCCGAGTTACACTTTGTAAGAGGAAACCGTTCCCCGTTTTTTGGCGGCGTAACGCTCTGGTATTCTATAGCATCGCGCATCACCAGTTCGTAAGGTGACTTTAGTGGTAATTACTATCGTAGAGATTCGTCGAAGTAAGACTTAATTAACGATTAAGGGAGACGCGCGGATCCCCCACGATCCCGACACACAACCGTTCCATATGATCAATTAAATTCGAATTCGTAGCGATTAAGCGAGCGGCGACAGTGAACAGTCGGTTACGTAGAAAATTGGGCTTGGACGATATTCAGCTTTCGATCGTGGATTACGTTTTCTTTTTCCCCCCCTCGTTCATGTATCGGTTACCAGCGCACCGCACCCATCCTTTCGTTCGTCCCCTCGCCGCCCCCTCGGCGGGGTGGTGGGCCGAAACGAATCAGAGCCCGAAAGTAACTTTGCCCATCCGCGCTACGTGTCTGTGTACGCTGGTGGCACACGTGCAACACCTTCAGAACGAACGTGTGGACATTCATTTTCGCTAAAGTATCACGTTGTATATGTCAATTTATTTTGCAAAATAAATCATTGGACACGAACATCCTCTTCTTCTTGGCTCCACGAAACACGAGACTCGTCCTCGTCGGTTTGCGTTTCTGTGCGCGCGTCCAACTCGTCTCGCCCGACGTTTTAACCACGGACGATAACATCGGGTCGGTAACGCAGCCGGCGGGCGTTCGGAAATCGATCGGAGAGGGTGCGCACCCCCGCGAAAGCGAGCAGCGACGACCAAACCGGTAGCGCACCACCCGTGACCGGAACTGCTTTACTCGCCGTGCCCTCTCGACGCTGTACGCCACCTGGAATCGATGTCACGGGGGTTGAAGTCGCTGCGACTCGGCTGATAAAACGTCCGGAAGGGGTGGAAAAGGGAAGTCGGACGGGGGTCGTCGCGCGAGGCTCGCAGCGCCAGCGGCGGATCCAGCGAAACGCAAAATATCACTGAATTATACATGCGCGTTTTTAATTCGGTAATCAATAGTAAAAACCGCTAATATATCCCCACCATTTTTCCGCTATTTAGGATTCGCCAATGCCCATCTGCCGACAACCCTTCGCGATCGCGTGTGGGTGGAGCCGCCAAATGCCTGGCTCTCTATTCTCGCGGTCGATCGTGGGGGGATTTCGAAGGCTCGATTTTTTTTTCCAACCCCCCCCTCCTCCTTCCCGTAATGCGTCAAACGAGATAACGAACGAGACGAGAATTCGAAAGAGAGAGGAACGAGAATGGAACCGCGAGGGAAGACGGGACGCGGCTCGCTCGGTTACAATAAGCAGGCGTACCGTCGCGTTAATTAAAACGTAAAGATCGACCGGCCGGCGAAGTTTGTATGAAAATTTCGCGAGGATAAAGATCGCTCGACGACCCGGAGCACCGAGAGCGAGCGTTTATCGGATAATTTTTCCAAGGCGAAGGCAATTACCTCGCGGAGAAAGACACGGGGCGGAGGTAACCGGTATCCGGAGACGCGAGCGGCTCGTAGGCAGAGAGGCACGCACGTCATCCGCTCGTACGTATGCGCGACCGTAATTGCTGTTTATTAAAGACGATTACAAAAACGGGGCAGGTGCTCGTCGCGAACGCGGAGACGGGACGACGGTGGTTAAACTCTCTCTCTCTCTCTCTCTCTCGTGTGTGTAGCTGTGTCTACAAGGAGTTCTCGCGCCTTTTTTATTTTAACAACAGCCGGGGCGAGGCTCCTCTCGAAGGGTCCCGTGGCAATTTCCTTGCCTGCTCGCGGCTTCGTGGTGCTCGCGTGGACCCGCGAACTTTCGTTTCTCGCGCGAACGCTGGTCGCCACCGCGTACGCGTAGCCATTCCTCGATGCACGGCGATACAGGTCCGCGCGAGAGAGAGAGCTAGCCGGAAAAATGGTCCCGCGGCAATTTCCTTGCCTTCTCGCGGTTTCGTGGTGCTCTTGTGGACCCGCGAACTTTCGTTTCTCGCGCGGACGCTGGTCGCCACCGCGTACGCGTAGCCATCCCTCGTTGCACGGCGATGCAGGACCGCGCGAGAGAGAGAGCTAGCCGGAAAAATGGTCCCGCGGCAATTTCCTTGCCTGCTCGCAGCTTCGTGGTGCTCTCGTGGACCCGCGAACTTTCGTTTCTCGCGCGGACGCTGGTCGCCACCGCGTACGCGTAGCCATCCCTCGATGCACGGCGATGCAGGTCCGCGCGCGAGAGAGAGAGAGAGAGAGAGAGAGAGCTAGCCGGAAAAATGGTCCCGCGGCACGGGCGACGAACTCGCGGCGAACTTTCACACCGCGCGTCCCGCCGCGTGTCTCCGTGCCCGCGAGGCTGTGACGGAGGCCGCGCGAATGGAGCGAAACGGCACTGCCCACCGACGCGCGGTCCCGCGCTCTTGGCCAATTATTTTTACCCGTGGAATCGAATTATCGGGCGCGGCGATTAACGCGGATTTAATCGCACCACTCGTGTCGTCCTTTCCGCGGCCGGCCGAAGGAGGACGGGCAAAAACGGTCGGGCGCGATCGGGACGGGCGAGGACGGGAGGCGAGACACGCGGCCGGACGGCGAACAGAGAAGGTTGGCCGAAGGGCGGGCAGCCGTCATACCTACGCGTGGGTGACAAGGGAGCGAGGGAGAGAGGAGGAGGTTAAGGGTGAGCGGGACGCGGCGCGCGGTCGGCGCGGGCCGCGGGTGGACGGAGAGAAAAGAACGAAAGAGAAAGAAGAACGCAAGGGTGGGAGGGCGGACGGGGGCAGGAGGGAGGGGGGGAGAGAAGGGTGCGCTTGAGCGTCGGTACAGATACGGCATTATGAAAACACGAATGTACTTTTAAATCAATACCACCATCGCATTGTGGGGAGTGCTCTGGTGGGGGCGGCACGCTCGCATCCCGGAATACAGGAGAGGAGAGAAAGAGTGAGAGTTGGCGAGCGTTCGGAAAAGGGAAAGAGGGAAGAGAGGAACGGGGGAAAGGAAGGAGGAAGAGGAAGGTCGGCGGTGGTGCTGCTGCCGCGGGAATCGGCAGAGGAGCGAGGGGGCCGCTGATAAAAGGATAGGCACCGGGAACGAAACGGGGGTGGCAGGAGGTGGCCACGAGGGGTGCCGGAGAAGCGATTCAGCCGGGTGAAAAGTACGAGCACCGGTTACGCCGCTGCTCAGCCTCGTAACGAGAACGAGGCGCGTTGCACTTGCCGCGAGAATGGCTTTTGACAGCGCGATCCGTCCTCGTCGACGCTCACGAGGCATCGCCCGTCGCGGGACGGTTCGCGACGTTAATCGCCGTTTCTGCCCGCCGACGCACCGCCGTCCGCCGAGTCATCCTTCTCGGCGAGAGACAACGGGTGCCCAGAACCAGAAACGGGAACGCCGCCTCCGCGGATGTTTTCCATCGGTCCTCTTCCGTTCAAACGGACCGGAACTGGGACGGCGTACGCGAAATCGATTTAATTCGGTCAGCTGGATTTTGATCGATGCGCGACAGAGAAAGTACCGGGGGATTATTAAAAAATATACGGGAAAAATGGAATAAAAAGCAGAGGGTGAAAAAAAAAAAAAAAAAAAAAGCGGGGGAAAAAAGCGGCGAAGGTTGCTTCCCACGCGGTGCGCCGGGCAAACGCGAACAAATTGGCAGAGAGGAATATTTATTTTCAATAATATCGATGTCGCGATTCCCAATGTACCTTTCGTAACCGTTTTAATGCATCAGCGACCGGTCAATTTATACGCGACACGAAATTAGAGTTCACGTTAATTATTTTAGTTGGTTTTGCTAATTATGCCCGGCCATTACGTAGAACCGGACAATGGTCGCGGAACGGACGTATTATTTGCCGGATACATTATCGTTGTCGATTGGCGCGCCGCGTGACGAGCTCTGTCAGATGCCATCCAGTCTCATGCTCGGTTAATTACGTTGATTAGAAGATCCGTACCCTCGATCGTGAAAATAGTCAACCGTACTTAGCCGCGCACAATCCACGAAGATCCGAGCCGCAGGAGCGACGTATTCGATAAACAAGAACGATCGAGTGGGTGGCGATACCCGGGCCCGTGTAACGCTTCGGAGGGACTGTACACCTGATCGAAATCGAACAAAAGGGTTCCCATTCAGCCACCCCCTCGCAGCCGATCCCCCTTGTTTACAAACAGAGCGCACACAAGCCAGGCGATCTTGAGGGAACGTAACGACTGTCGTTCAACCGGCTGTCCTCTCCGCCCCTCGGCCAAATTCCTTCGCTCGATCAGGGTGGAAGGGTGCAACGCGGAACACCCTGCTCGCCGAATGTCCCGGCCGTGGGGTGGGCTTTTCCGATACGTAACCACCGCTGGCGGTGGCCACGGATCCTGCTGGTCGACGCGGCGGGATTCTTATCGGACCAGCGAGGCGGCGGGTCCCTCGGTGGTGCGGTGCGCGTCGTCTTCGTGCCCGGTAAACATATGCCCGTGAGCACACCACGGACACAGACTCGCGGGCACGGACGACCGCACGCTCTCCCGCACACACGGCCGCACGTGGAAAGGATGATGAAAGCGTGCTGCTCGGCCACCTGTATGCTTTAACCGTGGATCGAACCTTACCTGTTACTCGTCCGGCGCGGCGAGGTAGTCGGCCCGAGGCCCTCCACCGGGGATTTCCGTTTCCGGTTAAAGACACCACTTACCCCGATTATTCCTCTCCGCCGTTGGAAACCGCTTTTTCCCACTCTCGGATAACGATAAGGCGGCGAGGAGAATTCGATTTTCGACGGTCCTCCGTTTCCTCGGTTTCGTCCGCTCGGACGCACACTGGTGGACGGTAGTGCGAAGATTGGAGAAGGGTGGAGAACCGGAGGGTGGAGAGGAGATCGAGGAGGTGTTTCTTGGGGAGGAGAGGAGAACGTCTCTCGCGGTGTAGAAATAATTTGACTAACAAATCGGATGAACGGCGTGCCCGGTGGAAAACGCATCGATTTAACGAATGGCTCGCTGTTACGCGCGAACAACAGGTACACCGATTATCCTTCCGTGATTCCGGGGCCGTTCCGCGGCTCCGGAATCGAGGCGGCTTGTTCTCGCTTCGATCGTTTGTGTGCGCAATAATATTCCGCGTTATACGCGCCGCGGCTGCAGCGGGATTAAATCCGGTGTCGGTGGTCGTGGCCGAAACGAATTTCAACGGAATTCCACGACGGAAGCAACGAGGCGAGAAAAAAAAGGAGCAGCGGCATGGAAAGAGGAAAAACGACGAATAGAAGAGAGAACGAAAGAGGGAGAGGGAGAGGGAGAGAGAGAGAGAGAGAGAGGGTGAGACGGAGAATTCGTGCGCGGAATCGTCGGAGAAATCATGCGACCGCCGAGGGAAAGTGTATCGGATACGAGCACTATTTCGAAGCACTTTTCAGGGTTCGAGGGACGCGGCGTGGCGGCTGATGAGGGTGGCGGTGTTCCTGGCAGGGTCCCCGGGCACGTGGTGCTACTATTGATTTTAATTTTAGTGAAAGAGGTGGAAAAATTAGAAGGGTGGCACGAGGAGGGCTGACACACGGTAGGAAGGAAAAGGGAGGTTTGCGAGCGGTAATGCGAGCGTGCGTGCGAGCGAGCGAGGGATACCGTACGTCGAGGGAGAGCGTACGAAGAGGCGAACGACACGGGCTAGAGCAGGAGAGACGAGAGCCCGCGTGAGAGATCGAAGGAGAGCGAAAGAGATGGACGTAGAGATAGATAGATAGATAGATAGAGAGAGAGAGAGAGAGAGAGAGAGAGAGAGAGAGAGAGAGGGAGAGACGAAGTCGGGTGAGAGCACCGCTGAACAGTTTCGCTTTCATTTCCCTCTTTAGCCGAAGGCAAAGGTAGTCGCTTCGAGGGTGGGAGGGATCCCTGTGCCCGAGGGAAGGCAAGGCAAGGCAAGGCAAGGCAAGGCAAGGCAAGGCAAGGCAAGGAAAAAGAGGGTGAAATCGTATCACGGTAGGATGAGAGGGTTAGAGCGCGATGGAGAGAGAGGAAACGGCAGATAGAAGGCCGAAGAAAGACACCGGGACTCGGTTAGAAAAAGAGAAGCCGAGGCTAAAAGGAGGGTGGTACTATTGAATGAGAGGGTGGGACGGGGCAGGGCTCGCCAAAAGGAGGAGAACATACCCTCGACTGTGTAAAACACAGAGGTTCGCGGTGCCGGAGCGAGTTCGCGTTTAAAAAACGCCCGTCTCCGTCTCTCCCATCGCCCCCTTTTTCCGCCCGTGGCCCTGGGTCCTGCACGAATCTTCTCCGCGGGTATACACACCGTCGTTACCCCTTTCACCCCACGAGGGGGGGGCCCCTCTATTCGCCGGCAACCGGCGAGGACGACCTCCGCGATAATTCTCGCCGCGCGCCCTCCGCAACGGCCCTCACGCGCGAGTTTCCTTTCTTCCTCCCTTTTTTGTTTCTATTTTCCACTGGCGGCAACCGCGTGTGCGGCGTGCCGCGGATCACGGACAAATGCGTGCTTTACGGGTGCACACGCGTACACACGCGCGGGCTTCCACGCCGTGGAACGAGAAAGCGAGAGTGAGAACGCAGCCCACCCGACGGAGAGGGATGCCGCGCGTTGCGCGCGCGAGAGGGTGAAGGATGAGTTCCTTTGTGGCCGCCTAGATTAAAGGCAGACGCTGATGGGCCGTCAAAGGAAACTATTAGCGTAGAAGGTAATGCAATATTTTTTCTCTCCCCGCAGGGGGCTGGATTTCTCCGAGAGTAGGCGACGACGACGACGACGATGTCTCTCGAGGAGATACGACGTGGACGCGCGTCGCAGGAGGCACGCAGAAGGCGCGTATATTGGCCGAACGAGACCGCGCGCGGTCGCGTTCTTTAATGCCCGTCGCGGCCGAGAATTTTTTCCTCGGGACAACGCCGCTGCCTCGCTATTTATTAATATCCGATTAATAATGGCGTTACGCATCGAAACTCGTTCGAACGAACGAGTCGCGACGGATAATTAATATCATTATGCCCTGCGAAACACAAAGAGCGGAGTTACGACATTTAATTAACAATATTACGAATCGCGCGGCGGACGGGCGAGGATGGGTGGTGGTGGTGGGACGGCCGGTCGGGCGGTTGTTCGGGAGTGGGTCGGGGGTGCGCGAGGGGGAATATAAAGAGAAACAACGATGTGTTTTTCCTGGCGATAGGCGAGCCAGGTATGATCGAGGGGCGGCGGGGGCGGCGGAGGATGGAAACCGGGGGGTGATGCCGGCGTGTATAACCGGCGTGTCGAGAGGGCGAAGGGGCGGAGGGAGGGAAAGAAGAGCGACAAAAAATTGACTTTGCCAAAAGCCGGCATCGGTCGTGATCGTTCTCATTGGCCGGCAGCGAAAAAATCCCATCGAATCAGCGGACGAGGTGAGATTTGCAATTAAAACGCGGGATGGTATACCACGGGCGGAGGGTGACGGAGGGTGGCGGAGCGCCGGGGCCGTTAAGCGGGAAGGGGTAGGCGGATACCGCCGACCGAAAGGGCGCAATAAATGTACGCATTGCGCAGAATTAGTTGATTAAAATATAAAAGAAGAGCGGTGGGGATGGAGCGGGGTTCGGTAGGGGCGGGTACGCGGGGTGGGACGGGGTGGGCGAGGGGCGCGCGGGGTGCCGGATAGGCGCCAGAAGGAGAAATCTCTTTTCCCCTCTCGCTTCTGCTCCTCTTCCCTCTGGAACCGGGAACAGCGGGGCGGCGGAGCAGAGGAGAGCGCCGGAGAGAAAGAGAAAGAACAAGACTAGGCGGGAGAGCGCAGCAGCCCGGGAAAAGAAATAATCTGCGAGCTGTATTGACGTTTCTAGTCTAACTCTGATTGAATTATGCATGAGCACACCGGAGATGCCGAGAGCCGCCCTTCTCTTTCCCTCCCTACGCGCATAATTTCCTCCCTGCGTACATAAATACAATGTTGCACAAGCACATACGCGCGCGGAACGATCCGAAAAAAGGACCCGTGGCTGGTCGCGCGTAACTGCTCCCGGAAATGGGAGACCCGGTTGGTCAATTAGCGCGCACCTTTGGGAGCATGTAAATTAAGAATCGCCGACTCTCTTTCGTCGACGTCCGATTACTTTCCCATCGCGCCCCGCGCTGTCCACCCCAAACTTTAGCGAGCGTCGCGGCGACGCGCGCTATCGATGCTGCCACCTTCCCGCCACCGCCTATCGGTTATCGCGAAACGATCGGGAAAACCGTTACGCGTCGTGCCAATTTTTTTCCTTCCCTCCCCGGGGATGAATTACGGGGATACGCGAAACGTCGTTGCCTTTGATTTACGTGGAACGCTTTCAATCGCGGAATCGCGGTAAGATCGACGGCGCCGCGGCAGGACGAGCCACTCGTTGGTTCCCTAACGCGCGTCGGTACGCGTGCCTTTGAAAACGGCAGAGGGAACAAGCCGCGCCGATATGAGCAAGCAACGAATACACTGTACACCGCGCAACCATGTGCGGGTTGTAAAAGTTGAGGCCTCTTAGCTACCCCCTCGTAACGTCGCCGCCTGCGTGCGCCACCCCTTCGACGTCCTTTCCACCGTAGCAGTCTCGAGTAACGCGTTTCTACGTTTTTTCCTTTTTCTTTTCTATCTCGATACCTAAACCTCCCCCCCCCCCCCCGCCCCGACTAATTTTCCCGAGGACGCGGCGTTGTTCGCGCGCGCGGCTTAGAACCTCGCGGAAGCGGCCTCTTTTCCGCTCTATTGGCCCGCCCACTCGCTCGGCCGTTTCGCGGAAATTGCGCAAACATCCGCATTAAACTACCGGTTCACGCCCTTTGGACGAGGGATGCTCGCATCGGCATCGTTCCGACGCGGACGATTTACGCGTGAAACCCCAGAGAGAGAGAGAAAAAGAGAGAGAGAGAGAGAGAGAGAGAGAGCAGCGTCCCGATCGCAGAGCAGAGAAGCCGTCGTCGGACGATGTTTTTCTTCCTCGCGAGCCCTTCGATCGGCCGGTGGATATTTTCTAGGCGATCTCGTCCATCGAAACCGCGCCGCCTCCTTCGTACGCACAGGAAAGGAAAACTCGAGGTTCCGCTATTAATAGAAAAAACCAGGCCAGGGGAGAGAACGCAACGCTCGACGGTCAGCAGTGCGTGCAAGAGCGGTAAGGGTGAAAAACGGCTGACGGTATCGGGAAGGGTTGCCGCGGCATCGTGCGTGCATCCCGGGACGCGTGAAGAAACGGGCGAAAATCTTGTTCGCTGGTGTCATCGACACGCGTCCCTTCGCGGGCAGATCCTTTCCGCGTTCGTCCATCGTTTAAACGACGTTCCACGCGACACCAGCGACGAATTATCGACGATCACGTGGACGCGTTCGCCCGTGAAAACCAGGCGAGTTTTCTCGTTCCGAATCTCGACGAAGCCTGGGGCCCCCGAGGCTTACGAGCGGGACTTTGGTTTCGAGCGAAGACGCTCGGTCGACTATTTCGTAAATGGGATTCATCGATCCGCTCGATGACGAATGTAGGGATTAACAGGATATTTCAGACGCTGGGAGGCTCCATCCGATATCGGCTCTCGTCGTTTATATCTCGTAAATATTGCGTCGATACCGGTTGAACGCAATTGATAGTCGTTTTCCTTCGTTTAATTTATTAATCGAATATTTACGACAAGCCTGGCAACAGAGCGCCCGAGGGGGTGGCGAGCCGTGGGTCGGACGCGGCGCGAGGAGGGGGTGGACGCAATTATCATAGAAACAGAAAGACCTCTCCTCCGTGTTTGTTTAACTGTCGAGATAATTATGAAATGCATTCGTTGGTACGGCAAAATAACGATAGGTATATACTTTCTACGGTAATGCGACTAATTATTATAAATGGTCATGTTAATTTATAAACGAAATTCATCGAATAACGGGAACGCCGGAGGCGGCCGAGGGGGCGAGGAGGGGCCGCGAGGGGCTCGGGAAAGGGTGGTGGTCGTGGAACTAGCGCGATAGGCAGCCGGGGTGAAACGCGTCAAATGGAAATGCATGTTTTTTGCCGCTTTAGTAAAATCAGGGGTGCAGGAATTACGTCCCTCTGATGCTCAGCGCGCCAGTTTTATTATGCATTTACACACTTATACAGCCAGTGTAACTACGCATCGTTCTCTGGCAAGCCAACCCGCGACAGGGGCTGGCTGCCAGAGGGATGTTGAGTCTCCCACCATCGCGGTCCAGGTACATCCCCACCAAACGACCGCCGATGAGGGAGTTTCGCGTCTAGTACTAAAAACGAGGATCGATACTAAAATGCTTTAAACTCCTGAATTTTATATCCGACCGAGAGTGTTGCCGGGCCTAACGCGCTCCACCCTGCCGCTTCTACGTTCTCCAGATTCCGGTTCAAGGACAGCTTCGACCCCGCGATGGCCCGCTCTGTCGCGATCCACGATTTCCAAAGGATCGCTCAAAGCGAGCTGGTTCCGAGTATCCTCGGACCTCCTCTCGTTCTTCTCGAGCTATCGATTCGACGTACTTCCGATCGTTCCTCGCGCGCTCTCCTCTCGGTCTCGACCGTTCGAAGAGCGATTTCTACTCGAGGCGAATAAAAGACGTACGTTTCGTCAATCATCGGCCTATTTTGCGCTCGGTAACGAGCGAAAGGTCGAAAGAAAGGTCTCGCAACGACGAAGCAGCCCGCGAAGACCCACAGAGATCCTCGACTCGTGGGTGGGCGCACTCGAGAGCGGGTCCAAAGGATCGCCGAACGTCTGCCACCCGCTCTCGCTACGCAACTTTCCTCCCTTGCCAGCGAGCCGACCCTTTAGCATCGAGCTGCGGAGAACGCGAGAAGAAAGTAGAAGGAAGAAACTGAAAGGCGTGCCGTGCCAGAGTGTGCGAGAGCGAGGGAGAGAGAGAAAGGGAAAAGGAGAGAGAGAGAATGAGAGAAAGAAGGGAAAGGTGAGGGTTGCGGAGCCGGCGGGGGACGAAACGCCCCTTGTTTCATTCCGCTTTTTAATAAGGACCTCGTTTGGAACTCTAGGCTTTAAATAGATCAATACCTACGTACTTCATCCCTGGCAACGAACCCATCCCGCTCCCGCTCGTTCCAGCCCCCCTAGCCACCCTTTTTACCCCGCGTTCAACTTCTCTCTTTCCCTCTTTTCCCCACCCTCTTTCTCTTTCTCTTTCTCTTTCTGCCCGCTCTCTTTCCGCTTCTCTCCACTCTCTAGTGTTCCCCTTTGCCTCTCGCTTCGTTCAACTCTGTCCTTTCTCGTTCTCGTAACCTCCCCCCCCGCCGCCCACCCTCCCCCCGCTCCCTCTCTCTCCTTTCCGCGGACGCCCGCGCGTATCCACCCCACCGTCCCTTGCCCTACAACCCATCCGCGACGAACCTACACCCTTTTTCGCGAATCCCCTCCGACCACCCTCGAGCGGACGCGTATCCGTTTGCAAACGTAGCTTACGCACGGGCTCGCCTCGCGTATCCGTACGCGCGCGCCTGCCTATTAGTGTGCACGGTTCACCGTACTCTCCGTGTCTCTCCGCAAAATACCCTTTTTCGCCGCGTCGCTGCCGATAGTGCCACCGCTGCCTGCCTGCCAGCGCGCGTTCCGCTTTTTCCCTTTTTCCACGCTCTTTCCTTCCTCCTTCGTCGTTTTATTCCTCCTCCTCCTCTTTTTTCCTACCGGGCTCTTTTTCCTTTTTTCGCCGCTACTCCTCTCTTCTTCTCTTTTTTTTCCCTTTTTTTCCTCCTTTTTTTCTCCCTTTTTTTTTTTCGCCGCCACCCCTCGCCGTCCGTTGCCAGCGTTCCTCGCGCCCCTCGGCCACCCTCCAGCCTCGTTCTCGGGGCTCTCTCTGCGTGAATGGGCGAAATGTAGGTAGAAGCCCGTTTTCGCTTTCTATACGGCACCCGGCGAAAACGAGAGTCACGTACGCTCCGGAGTACCGACGCCGGTAGCATCACGCACCGTCACACGTGGTCGGCCAACCTCTCACCTTTTCAGCCCTCCCCCCATCGAGCCTCGTCGTTAACCGAACGATCCGTTTATTCGACCGCTCCTTTATCGACTCTTATCGGGCGCAGCGCGTCGATCCGTGTCCCCGTGTGTTCTCTGCTGAACGCGCGCGTCGTCCCATCGGTTCGTACAGAGGTCCGATTTCGCGTCAACGCGGTCCTACGTTCGTCACCGTGTGTTCTTTTCCCCTTTTTTTTTCTCTTCTTTTTTTTCTCCCCCCCGTTAAACACCGTTGTCCCTCGATTCGTTAAATCCGCGGCGGGGACCGGTATGGAAATCGGGGTAACACGTGCAGAACGCGCGCGCGGGACTCGCGGGCCCGGTGAAAGCAGAAGGCGGTGAAAGAGAAACGCGCTCGATTTTAAACGCGGCCGAAACGACGCGATTCGCGTCCTCGGGAACAGGACGGAAGGCAAACGCATCGTAAATAGCCGGAATGATTGATCGGCCGCCTCTAAACGCGCGAGTCAGCTATGATCGCCGCGTTTGTACGCTGTTATCAGGCAATTAGTAGTCGAGCCGGGCTCTTAATCTATCCAATTCGTTCTGTCGGTCGAGTACGTTATCCGTGTACAATTTGATATCGGAGATACACGCCCCGTTTTTCGTAGTTCCCGTCATTTTTTCGGTGTTCCGTTTTTCTCTCTTTTCCTCCCGTTTTTATTTTTTTTCACTTTTTTTTTATTTTTCATTCACCGCCCCACCTTTTTTTCTCGCGCAGCGATAAAAACCGTTTTTCGCCGACAATATGGCACGACGGGCGATCGTTCCGCCAGACGCGTTTTATCAATTTTAACGGGTCCCGGCCGTTGATTCGAGAGGCACGGGACGCGGACCGAAAATCATTAATTGTTGCTGCCGCCAATTCGTGTAAGCGATCGGTTCAATAAATATGTTTCAATTAATTAAAGCGAAATCAAGTTTGGTCCATCGAACTTTTCGCTGTTCGAAAACGCTCGTTCGGAATCGTCGCGGCAGGGTTAAATGGGTAGTTGGTACCGGGTCACGCGGCGCGTAGACCGTTTTCAGCGTACGGTTCCGATCGGCTCCGCGAGCGCTGAAGGCGAGTCACGTAATTTCGTGGCCGATGAGGCGAACGTCGGAGGGTGGCCGGGATTGGTCGCGCGATTTGTATTTTTCTCTCTCCTCTTCTTCTGTGTTTTTTTTTTCTTTTTTTTTTAGGGTCAAAGGGGGGAACGACGATGGGCGAGGAATCCGAAGGGTGTCGGATTCTCCGCCGCTCGCTTCCTGTCCTCTCTCTCCTTTTTTTTTTCCTTTTTTTCACGGACGTTCAGCCTGGAAAGGGTGATTTGTCGACCTGACCTCGAGAACCGTGAGAGCGTCCTTGACCTATCGACGTCGACGCGCGACAAAAACGTAGAGCGTCGAGAGGTAATCGCGGCGTTTCCGGCTGGCGATCGGTTCGACGACGGTCTTTGGAACGATCGGACGCGATCGACGGGACCCGCGCGACGAGGAGAAAGCTCGTTCGTCGTTGGCGTGACGAGCGCAGGGGATCTTTCGTGTCGAGTTGGGCCGTGGAGAGAGAATCGTTCGGAAAGCGACGCTGTCGTTGTCGTTATCGTTGTCGGGGAGAACGATGGCGTACTTGCCAAGCCAGCAGTCAGTCAACCAGGCATTCAGTGCGCGAACGTAGTCGTGGAGACGAGACGAGACGAGAGGAGACGAGACGAGGCGAGCCAGGGCGTGCATACATCCATGGGCCGTATAATTTCCGCGGGTCGCCGCAAAATCAATAAAAGAAACATTACATCGGCGGCTGGCAGTACTGAGCTTGGCAGGGGCCATGGGATTGGATGGGGAAAACGAGATGGGAATGGGTCGCGCAAGCGTTGCTAGAAACTCTGACAGCGGCACGGGGCTCCAGTGGCTCGACCGTTCGACCATCGAAAGAGGAAAAAGGAAAGGGAAAGAAGAACCGGAGGAGCTGGAACAGCAGCAGCAGCAGCAGCACCAGCAGCACCAGCAGCAGCACCAGCAGCAGCCGCGGCACACCAGCAGAAGTAGGAGGCGGTGACGAAGGAGGAGGATGAGGAGGAGGAGAAGGAGGAGGAGGAGGAGGAGAGGGAGGAGAGGGAGGAGGAGGAGGAGGAGGAGGAGGAGGTGGAGGAAAGGAAAGCAGCCGGAGGAAAGCAGCAAGTCTTATGAAATATGGCCTCCTTACGCAGGAGTCTGTACTCGCGTTCCTGGGCTAGGGAGCGGCTGCGAGGGGATACAGGGAACAGAGTACGCCGGGAGAAGAAGATGAACACCGGCTAGGACGAGAAACAGAACAGAGATAAAGGAAACGAGCGACTTTAAGCGAGTGTACAGTACTTAGATACTTAGGTTAGAGTCTAGAACGATCCCGCAGCCCATTTCACAGCGAGGCTCCAGCTTGCCCCTCGTACGTACTTGCCCATCCCGATTTCTATCTGATTTTCTTTCCGAAATGGAACGATTCCGGAAGATATAATCGTCCGGTCGAGTTCCTTCTGGTTATTATTCCGGGAAATATCTAGGCTAGCATTGTTCGGCGGTAGACAACGGGCCCGGGCGTCCCGTTGGCAGCGGCAAAGGCAAGCCGCTATTATTCCGATTGCGAGCAACAAGGTGTACCACTTGTGGCTCGAGCGGCAAACGAAACACCTACGTTAGTATCGGTTCCCCGAGCAAAGCCCGAGCGAACGGGGTGGGTCTGAGGCTGGGGTAGGTTCGCCTCGACGATACAACGAGCTCGAGTAGCGACGTACAATCGAACGAGTCGGTCGATAGAACGAGAGGAGGCGAGAGCGGTAAGAGCGAGGATGCCGGCCAGAGGAAATGAGAAACCCGCCCTTTCGAAGGCCAGACAAAAGGAAAAAGCAACGAGTAGGGCTGGGGCGGCAGGGGTTTGTCCGTCACTCGGCGCGGATATTTATCGAACGGCTGGATTCCTTGCCGGGACCGATCCTTCCGCGGCCTGTCATCGAAACGCGAAAGGATCCCGCGATGTTAAGGGCGCGCGCTTCATCCGCCCTCGAAAAAGAACACTTTCCTCGACACTCTACCGCGCGGCACCGCGCGACAAGTGTAATTGCTCACTCGTCGGGAACGGTTCCCTCGCGCGTCGAACCCGTCAAAGTCTCCTCGAAGCGTGCTTCTGCGCTAGAGAACGCTTCCACGATATTTATCTATTGCGCCTGAAGAGAGCGCACAGGTTAGAGCCCATCGATTCCTCCACGTTTGAACAATTTCGCGAGCGAACCGTCGACGTCTGCCCTGTACGTTGCTTCTCACGGATACCACTCGGATGGTTGCGAGCGAGCGAGCGTTACGTCCGCGCAGCCGAATCTTGGCTAACGCCTGGCTCGCGTGTAGAGGCTGGTTTTGCTCGCTGGTACACGGCGATCTTCTCCGCGATGGCGTGTGCGCGGCAATTAGCGCACCACTGGCCGACACCAGTGGGTCTTCTGGTGGTCGCCGCGACCACGCTCATAAATCCGTTGACAGAAACGGAGATATTCGATGCGCATGATTTTCGACGCGACTGCCTCCGGGATTTTGCTTGATATTCCATCGGTACGCTCCTATTTTAAATTCACGTCGAAACGGGATCGCTCCAACTTGCTCGAATTGTTACATATTTTATGCAGACGCCGGGGCTACGAGCAGCAGAAGTTCGCCATTTTTTCCCCCCTTTCTTTTCCGCGTTCTCTATCTCGCCCCGCGACCGATAACACGACGATGGAAAATTTGAGCTAGTCAAGACCGACTAAGCGGTCGTCGGATCGTTGCGCGATAACGAGGACGGATGAAAATCTACGGTCGCGATCCGGTCTCGAGAGAAGAAACGTCGCACGAAACGCAGCAAGCCCGTTGTTCCCGTATTTTATGGGCCACATAAAATTCGTACGCCTATGACGTATCTCTTCTGCTTTCACTTCTTCTTCTGCCTACTCCTTCTTCTCCTTCTTTCGCGCGACGCGTTCTCAAAGCGTGACGCGACAGCTGCGCCGACGGCTTCACGAAAATCGCGTAACCGTCGCTGGTTTATCGCGTACTCGTCGGGCAAGGGTATACGCGTATCGAGTATCGAGAATGTTAGAACATCTTGTCGAACATCTGCTCGGACCTTGCCTCGATCCTCGATCCTCGATCGCCTTTAATTTTTCGAGAGGAACGCGATCGAACTCGCCGCTCGACGAACGTCGCGCGTCCATCGTGCCCTAGGAGTTTACGTGTTAGGAACGTGTTCTAGGAACGAAACGGAGACGAGACGTGGACGGAATCGTCGCAGTCGAGGCGTGAAACGGTTGGTCGGCGAGAAGAGGCGAGACGAAAATTTGCGAACCACTGAAGAAACTAGTTGGCGTTCTTGCGGCCAAAGAAGTCGAAAACCTCCCGTGAACCCTACGTACCCCCCACCACCGGTGCAGGCTCCTTTCTTTCGTTTCGCTGGGCCCACTCCTCGATGGCCGGGCCCGAGCGTGCACCTAAAATGCATGCTAGGCTTTCCCCTTGGGCTCGCGCCCCCGCCCACCAAAAATTCCCCCCACCAGAGCGTTGCTAGGCATCTTCCTCTGGTTGCCACGGCCCCGTGCACTCGAACCTCCTTTCCCTTTGACGATCGGGTCCCCTACCTAGCGATCGCCTCGAAAAGAATCGAACCCATCGGACGAGGACTTTCCTATCGCGTCGTAGGTAAATCGTAAAAATTTCATCGCCGTGTCCGCCCCGCTGGTCGGTCGAGCCGAATCCACGGGCGTGTCGCGGAAGGGGTGAGGAATCCTCGTCGCGGATAAAATTCGCCCGCAGTCCCGCAGCCGCGCGGCGAGAAATAGCTGCGGTTAATTCAGCATTAATTCAAAGTTTATACGAGAGACATCGACGTCCGTTAACCGGAACCGAAGCGTCTCGAGAGTTTCCACGTGCGTGCAGATTTCCACGTGCGCCGTAACGTTTTAAAATTCATGGAACATTCGAAGCGACACGAGTCTTCTCACGGGCAAGTCGGCTGGAAACTTGCGAGAGAGAGGCGCTGAGAATTGAACGGCCATCGCTACCCCTACCTCGGATCGCGTCGCAACACCCTGCTCTCCCCCCTCGTGCTGCAGAGTGCACCATCGGTCTCGCGCTGCCAAATAGTCCCAAAATGCATCGGTGCCCCGCGTTCCTCGTCCCTCTAACCGCCCGCGCCAGACAGAGACCGAGCTACGGTGGGGCCCCAAGTGCAACGGCTCCGAACTTGTACCACTACCACCGCTTCTACCCGCGATCACCTTCTTCTACCGCCTTTAACTTTTGCTCGGTCCCCTCTCCTTCTCGCCCCTAGCCTCCTCGCCCCGTAATGCAGTTCCCCAGCCCTCACCGTGCACTCCCCTCTAGTTGCTAGGTCCACTTGCCCGCTTTCTTCGCGAATAGGCGTGCATGTAGTAGGCATATAACTTATACCGACTCGCACGATCGTTGGTATCGGTAGGACCGGCGTGGGCAAACCCCACCTTAGGTGCAACGGCCTAAATGCAAGTTGTTCCCCGGGCTACGTTTCTCTGGCCCGGACCCCGTTCGCTGCTCGCGCTACTACCGTTGCGTTTCCAGCCTTCGCGCACCATCTTAGATTCGCATCGCGCTGCAGCGAGCCCGAATGTTTACCAGATCGCGATCGTTTCCTCGCGAAACGATCGCAACGATCGCGTCGACGTCGAGGCGACGGGTAAAGCCGGTGTACTGCGCGCGAGACGCTCGAAGCTTTTGCTACGAGAAATCCAGCTACTTCTGGTTTCGCGATATCCCACTTTCGACGCATCGCGGACGAGCAGCGTCGGTATCTGCTCGCACTGACGTCGGGCATCGCGCGATAGATAACGCGCCGCGGCGTCGAAATATCACGGCACTTTGACCGGTGGTGAATTTTCGACGATACCGCAATCGGATCTGTTAGGACGTATCGCGTCCCTCTTATGACATTCGTAATTGCGTTCTCGCCGAGTGACGAGCCTAATCAAACGACCGGCGTTCGGAGCGCAAGAAATTGCGCGCTGGGCCACGCCTCGAGCCACGGTCGTGCCGTGAAAATTTCCAGATGCCCCGTTACGTGGGCCATTTAAACCGGCCGTGATTCCGTTTAGAAGCATGTCAAGTGCGAGCCGTTCGACGGTACCGAGCGATATCCGATTTTGTTTAGAGCCGAAGTTGGTTGTTCGCGTTCTTCGCGTCGGACGGCTCGTCGAGATCCGGGAATCGAGGGGCGAGCGTGCGAACACGAGTCGTGCGTCGATCGAGAACGAATCCGTTGTGGGAACCGGGGCTCGCGTGTAATCCGAAAAGTAGAAAGAATTCCGATGGAAAAGCAACGAGAGACGGGCCAAAAGGAGAGCGGAGGGTCCGCAAGAAATCGACGGGAGAAAAAAATTGCGAGCCAGATGCGGCCCTGTCTCTCTTTGCTAGAGTCCCCTCTCCGGATCGAGGCTGCACCTAAATGCGCTATCCCTCCGTGGCTCGTCGTTGCGCCTCGGTGCCCCACCAAACGCATTCCTCCTATTTGGGCCCCCCACCATACGGGGCCGAAAAGTGCAACGGCCTAAATTCACGTAGGGGAAGGTAACAAGGGCCTTGGGCTTCTCCCACCCATGCTCCGGTGCAACAACCTAATTTCTAGAGGCTCCGCTCCGTCTCTCTCCCCCTTTCGCTCTCTATCGCTCTCCTTCGCCTCTCGACCAGCCGTTTTGGTTCGCCTCCTCCTCCGCCGCCTCCGTTTCCATCCTCCCCCGTCCGGCCCGCGCACCCCCTCGCCGGCCGTGTTTCTTCGTTACCCTCTGGCCCCGCGCGCGCTCCGCTACTCGTCCACGAGGAGTTCAGACGCTCCACCACGAGCAGCCGCTGGAGAATCATCGCGCTTCTTCTATTTAATGCAATCGCTAGTCGGTTTTCGGCAGCGTTACCCGTCCCCCTGGCCCCGTCCACGACCGGCTCGTTCGCCGCTCCAGGATGCTCCAGGCCGCGCCACGCTGCGCGTTCCGCTTCCATCCGTTCTCCCTCTCTTTCCCCCCTCTCCTCCTTTCCTTTCGTTGCAATCGTCTCGGCTTACTAGCAGCGAGTCGTGTATGCAATACGATGCCCTCGTGTACTACGGCTAGCGCGAAGCCCTTGCCTTCCTCGGCTTCGGGACGTAGGCCGTCCTCGATTCCTCCTGAGAACCAGAGGAGCACCAGCAGCGGAGCTTTTCAACCGACTTCGCATTCTTCCCGCAGATCAACGCCGCACCGTCCGCCGTTGGCGAGACCACGGAATTTAAATGACCCGTCGAATTCGCGGCCCGTCCGATCGCCAGAGCTTCTTCGAGTCCAGCGCGCTCCATCGCGCGAGTGACAACCACTGCCGCTGGAATGCGCCCGGACCGATAGACCTCTCGACAAATAGTGCTCGATAAGTCACCACCTTTCAGACGTCTCGACAGACGACAGAACCCGACCCAGTCGTATCGATAAATATTTAGAGTCCCGCGTTACCACACGCGGCCTCAACGCGGGATTTATTCGACGCGGTTTCGGGCGGACGAGTGCCAGCGGAGCTCGTCCCATAGCGTCTCGGGAGGAGAAGGCGTAACATCGTTACACAAGACGTCGCCGCGAGATCCCGCGTCCCCCGGACCGTCCCGCGCCCCCGTCTCGCGTGCAACTTTCGTTCGATAAAACGCCCCCTCGGGGAACGAAGAACCTTCCGGGACCAGATCTCTGCACGCTTTCGAATTTCACGCGAAAATCGAGCGATTCTGCCGGGACGCCTGGCCGCGTAGGTACGCGTCCGAAAGCGGGCCCCGTTCTTCCTCCGTTTCCCAATCACCCTCCCCACCCTCGCCCCCTTCGAGCGAAGCGATCGCTCGCGCGAACGAAACAGGAGGGAACGCAGAACCGTCGTAACCCCGTTGTCGTCCGCGGCGCTAACATCCTCGCGTAGAAGGAGTCTTTAGACGAGAGGGACACCGCTTCTTAGCCCGTGCTCGGGAGGATCAACGCCCCGACAAAAGTTCTTTGAGCCGGGGACCACCTGCCCGCGTAAGACCCGCCCTGCGTGCATCGACTGTGGTGCATTGCCCTCGTCCTTCGGTCCTCGCTACACTTCGCTTGACTTAGCCACTTAGAAACAACGCTCGCTCGTCCCACGGTATCCACGGCACCGCGATGTCCGCCACGGGGGACGACGACGACCACCGGGACAATTCGAATCGCGTTCGTTCGCCAATCGTCACCCTTCGCGTCGAGGCGACGCGTTCCTTCGACGCCGTTGATCCCTCGAAGCCGCGTCTCCCGTCGAATGACCATCCACCTCGTCGACTTTCTCCACTTACCCTTAATCGCGCCGCTTCTACCCTCCTCCTAGATAGACCGAGACAATGGGTGCCCTCAGCGGTCCAACTCTAATTGGAGTTGGAGTCGGGATCTGGATAAACGCGACGTCGAGAGAACCTCGACGGCGGTCCGGCTAATCTCGCCAGCCTCGTCCTCGGTCCCGCCTTCGAAACGATCGAGGGAAAATCGAGTGGAAGGCGTCGAACGGCCGCTAACCGGTAGCCTGTAGGTAGCGCGGTCGCGCGAGTCGAGTGTTTCGAGGGTTCCGGTGCAACGGCCTTAATCTCTCTAGGGCCGAACTCCCTGCAGCGTGCGTGACTCCGCTGCGTGCGCGTGTAGGCGTGCGTTTCGCGCGTGCACGCGCGTCGCGTGTGTGCACCAGGCCCGTGTTACCCGCCGGAATGGCCAAACTTTATTTCCAGAATGTTTGATTTGAGAAAGAAATAGCCGTGACCCGCGAGAGCCAGCCTGGGAAAACCTTTCCTCGCGCAGCCTTGTAAACTAAGCCGAATTTAACGGGTTCTTGATCTTCGATGGGCGGGGAAAAGGCAAAAAAAAAAAAAGAAAAAAGAGAGAAAGAGAAAAGAAAGGAACGAAGGCGAAGGAGAGGAAGAAAAGAAATAGTGGCGAGCGGCCGATGCTACTTGCACTCGCGCGCTAGCGTATTAATAGAGCGGTCCGTTGCAGCCGAAAAGTTTGCGCGGCCGCCGCCCGCTTCGATTCGAAGTTTACACCAAGGCCCGTTAAAAATAGGACACTTGCGTTACGAGAACACGCGGATCCGCGTAGCGTGCGTATCGCGAAAAGTCTGCTCCGGTCAGCGGGCACAGAATCCGTGCGAGGGATATTCTCGCGCTCGCTGAAGCCCGCTCGGACGCGGAGGATCGACGTAGACGGCGGATCGATCCGCCTGCCCGTGAATTTCGGCTCGGCTCGGTCACGGGCCGTGAGCTCGCTGAAAATTTCTTACCATTCTTCCTGCGGACGATTGTTTCGTTCGCATCCTGCCTTCTCACCGGCCCTCTCACACGAGCTTCGGGGAACGAAAGTGGTCGTTCGTGGTTTCGACCGATCCGTATCTACGAATACGTTTACGCGAACGTTTCCTCGAGAGCGCTGCGGCGAGGGAAGCGGAAGAAGGGGCGCGTAGGGATTCAGGTAGGTCGCAACGGGACAGCGCGGGAAAAAAGTGTGCTCGATCGTAGACGGAGGGCGCTCCCTTTCTCTCTTTTACTCCTCTTTTTTCCTGCCTTTTTTTTTTTTTTTTTTAATTTTTCAAAAAGTCAATCGCTTAAACCGGTAGGTGATTATAGGATCAACGAGGCGAGGGAGAGCGCGGAGGTGGCTGGGGGCTGGAAAGGGGTGGTCGGATCTGTATCTCGTTTCGGCGGGTGGCGCGTTATCGACGAGCCGGGCGCATTATATTTTTGCAATTTTATCAAAAAAGAGGGGCGCGGGCGAGCGTCGAAATAAATGTGCGAGCCATCCGCCGTCGAGCGTGATCAGCATTATCGAATTAGCGCGGATGGTCTACGGAACGAAATTTTCGATGGTACCGCGGCGCGTTTGCATTAGCGCGTCCGCTCCAGGGAATATTGCGTTCCGATTGGACGTGCACGCGGAAATCGTGAATGATAAATATTAATTATTTTTGTTTGCCTCCCGCCGCGCGTACCAGCATTAATAACACTTCGATCTGCCTCCGCCATCCCGCCCCACGGACCGGCCGCCCACTCGAACAAAACTATAACGTTGCCAGCAAACGAATCGGTTAGCACGGTACCTGTCCATTCGACCTCGCAAAAACGTTAAAATAACAGAGATCTCGCGCGCAACCACCCCCGGCTCGCCTCATCTCTTGCCCCGTAACCCCGCCTTCTCTCACCCCCTCTAGGCTGCAACCACCACCCTCGGGGACTACGTAATCGTGCTACAATGATCGTCGCGCGAATACGTAATTTTCGCAAACAAAGTAGCCGCGCAAATAATAAAACGCCCCTGTTTACCTTGACCGGTGCGTTTCCCCGCGTTCTCTCTCCCCCGCCCTCCCTCCTTCACCGCCTCTATCCGCATGTGCGCGTGTATCGCGTTGTGAATTTAATTGCAATACCGGTCTACCTAAAATAGCCCCAGGTTCCGGGTGAAATCGCTTGTTTTCGTCGAGGAAACTGCGACGAGGTCTCATCGTCCTCCTCGATGCAACGCGCTTCGTCCTCCGTCGAAAATCCGGCCTCGAACACTCGAAAACCAACGGAAACTCTGATCGACGACCGACGCGCGCGTCCTAAGATCACCGAGAAACGTCGATCGCATTCGCGCGTGGAACCCCGGGTAATTAATCGCCGCGCCATCGTCGAGCGGAAGGGTTGATCGGAAGGCAGCGCGCGACGCATGGGAAATATCCGGGACCCCTTCCGAGCTGGGACGCTCGCTCGCGGATGCACAGAGCGTCCCTTCGCCGTGTCTATTGAAAAATTCCATGCATCCGTGACTCGCCGCGACGCGGACCCGTCGCTAGGCGTCGGTGATAGTCATTCGGAGTTCCCGCGCGGGACCGCTGGCTTATAATTTATTCGCCACGTTGAAGTAGAATTATCTCGCTGCGAGAGCGCTCGCCTCGTTCCGCGGGACGCGTCTCGCTGTCGCGCGAGTCGCGGTGATATTTTCGCAAAAATTTACTACCGCGTCCGCGTGCGTACGCGAATCGAAGGGGCCACCGAAAACGAAACGTCGAGCGGATGCCACGCGGTGGTGTAACGCGCGCGTGGAGAACGCTGGTTTCCAGTGGCGGTCGGTGGCTTGGTTCGAGGAACGCTCAACGGAGCGAGGAGTAGCTGACGAGTCCCGACAACGGCTTCACCTTTCGGGTATGGCCGAAAACTGTGAGAAGGAAGTCCACATGGGTAAGCCCGCGCGCAGCTAGACCGGGTACACACCTAATTATAACTATCTTACATCTACCGCGTCGTGTTATTACGTCGAGGTGTATACGCGACGGTTTTGTTTGCGCTGCGCGTAGGCCGCTGGACACGCGTTTACGGGGCGCGTTTAACAAACGTAGCCGGCGAAATTTGCAAGGATGCGCATAATAATCGTCCATTATGCAGTCACTTACGTCCGGGAAGAGGGGTTCCCACGCGCTGTCCAATCACATAATCGCGGCGCGCCGCGGCCGATCGATCGGAATCGACTTTCGGATAGAGTCATCCACCGGGAAAATGTTTTTCGGCCCGATTTCACCGCTGATCGGTGACGGAGGCATAAAACAAAAAGCCAGCGAAATAAAGCGAAAAAATACGCGCACGCACACGGACGAGCCGAACCGCCGCGAGAGCGGAGCGGAGGGGGCTGGTGTGGGAAAAAAAAAAAAAGAGTAGGAAGATGATCTCGCGTGGCGTGAAAATAAAAAACACGACCGCGAAAAACTCGGCCGGATTAAAAAGCGTCGGGCGTGAAACAAATTTAAAACGTTTAACCGTGAACATCGATTTTTATACGCGATATAGAAGGCAGATTTTCATCGTCCGTGAATTTAACCAGCTATGTACACGATTTGACGGGCTAACTTATGCCGCGATGCGATGCTCGTTTTTTTTTCTTTTTTTTTTTCATCCCGTTTTTTCCCATTTTCCATCCTCGCTGTTCCCTCGCCTCTCTCGCTCTCTCGTTCGAGCGCTCGAGGAAAAAGACCGCGGGTAAAACGGCGAAAAGTGATTCGCGAATTTAGGACGCGAGATCTGTCCGTGCGTCGGCAGGAACGCTCGATAGCGCAACTCTTCCGAAAGCGTCGGCGGGGACATTAATTTTCATAAATATTCCGCCGCTCGAACCACCGCGGCAGCCTTATTTGTAGGGAGCCGAGGGTAGAGGAGAGTCGAGCGAGCCAAGATGCGCGGCCTCTCGATGAAAGTTGAGATATCAATCGGAGCCTCTCGATAAATTCGCGAACCTGTTTCCATCAGACCCCCCCTCTCAGTTCGAGCCGTACCCGTGGAAACGGGAGTTAGACGTCGTCGTAAATTTACGACGATCACCGCTCGGTTGCGCGTACGTAATTTATGCAACGGTGCCGTGAAATCTGCGGACCAAGTCTAAAAATCGCGCGGCACGCCTCTATGTGGCCCGTTTCAGCGATTTCATAACCAGCCTTGCGTCACACGCGGCTTCGGGCCTGAACGTTCATGCTTATCCGATGAATGTTCGCCTGATTGTGTTGCTCCACTACCCGCTTTGTAGTGCACGAGGTCGTGCTTAATGTCGCGGCCTGGCTGCGCTCAACCAATCACGCGCGATGCGCACGATACGTACTCGCAGAGACCCGCGGCGCTGCTTCGAGGCGCGACACGGTCCGCAGGACTTTTTGCCACCTCCGTGAATAAACTCCGCGGCTGGCTCGTCACCTGGACCAGCCGAAACACGCTCCTCGAACGGGCCTCGAACGCCCGCGGAGAGTCGTCCTTCGTCCGGTTCGTCTGCGTCTCGAGGAGACGTCCGAGTCGCGAGAGGAACGCGTCCGCTCCTCCGTTTTCAGGCAGGACTTTTACGCCAATGCAATCGTCGTCTACTATTGAGGGTGCTCGCGTCGATCGGACATCCGGCGTTCGTTACGGCCGTGAAATTTCATTTATTAGCTGGAACGTGTGCGCGGTTGAGCGACGGGGCTCGTCCAGCGAGCGCGCAAAAATTCGCTCGAATCACGAACGAAGGGGGAAGGCGCTTCCGGTTCTTCATTATGCGTTAGAATGCACACGCATGTAATTGGGAGCCGGGATCGTGAATTAGGGCCAGGGTATCCTCGTCCCTCTTCCCCTCGTTTTTTTTTGTGCGTCAGGCGGAATTGCAGGAACGCCAGCGCCGCTTCCTGCTTTCTCGCGTCAAGAGTCTGCCTTTTCCACGTGTCCCTTTACCGCGTGCCATCGTTCTTCTGCCTCGATACCGGACCTCTTCTTTTTCTCTGAACGTCGCTCGATTCGCGCGCGAATCAGCCATGGGGAACGCGAGTCTAGCAGATTGCGCGCGTATTCCTGCTCCTCTTTGGTGGATCTACGCGCGAGGAATGCGCGGAGTAGGAACCCGTGGAAACAATGCCGCGGCGATCAGAGTAGCCAGGCTCGAGTAGAATCAGCGCGCACGGCCAGACGCGTCGTCAAGGCGCAACAATGATAATCTACTGGAAATCCAATCTCGAGCCGCTCCGCGTTTCCTGTGTGCCCCCACGCGGGGATAGTCTAATCGCCGCCGCGATATTCAAGACGCAAACGAAGCTAGAAACGTCGAAGAACGATTATTTAATTGCTCGATCAGCGATACCGGCGGGGCGTTTGTCGGACGCGCGCGCGCGAAAAAGAGAGGAAAAAGGGCAGGATGATTAATTTTGAATATCGACGCGGCGAGAGATGCACGGTGAGAAGGGCTCGTCCCAAATACGTAGCCGAAGTTCAACGACCGGCCGGACTTCGCTGAATGGCCAAGGGTCAGGAAGCAAGAAGTCGCTGGATGAACCAGCGCGAGAGCTCGATGGACGGTAACGAGCGGGCCGGCGCAAGGAAGCGAGCTGGATTGAGGCGAAGTGACAGTGACAGTGACAGTGATGCATCGCTCGGCCGAAACACGATTGCCAAATCTGATGAGCCGGTAATAAACCTTTTAAAACGGCGACAAGACTCGGTCCAGTTTCGGTTCCAGTTCCTCGAACGCCTATTCCTTCATTGAACGCTCTCGCCCATTCGCGGTCCGTTGACAACGCTGCAATTATACCGCGTCGGCCACGGTGCACCGAGCCCGATCGCCTCGCGGAATAATAATTTATACGCGCGCTCGCGCGCTGCCCGCACGGCGATTCCTTTGTAACTCGTGTCCTGCCCGCGGAGCTAGCGAAATCGCGAACGGTCAGCGTAATTGAACCTCTAGGAAAGGCTCGCGCGATTGCCTAACAGTTCTCTATGCGCATATTTAGACGAGTCGTCGCATTGTAGCGCAGCGGTTCCCAAACGCGAGGCCGTGCCTCGCGGTGCATAAAATTGATCGCGGATCAACGACGCGGCGATGCGTCGCGCTCGATCGATCGCGGTAACGTTAGACGCGAGACGCGGCGACGGGAAACACGAGTAACCGCGTGCAACCCTCTCGCGACGCGCACCGCACGGCCCTCGACTTCGATTCGCGACCGTTTTGGGAACCGCGGTTTTCGCCGAACACGCGCTGCCCTATTCCCGTTTCGTCGAACGCGTTTGCAATTTTCGTGCGCGTGGGTCGCCGGAGTTTCGTCATCGCGACGGTTGCGAAAATTCCGACGATTGCGCGCGACTGTCGATCCGAGGAATTTCGAAAATATTTCGTCGCCCCCCCCCCCTGGGCCGTTCCCTCGACGATCGCCGCGCATACGGGCGAGAAAAACGCGAAGAACGTCGCGTTCCACGTTGGCGAACGAATCGGCAGAGATCCATACGCGAACGAGTCGCGCGAAAATGGTCCAGAGAGATGGTCGCAGAAGGGATCGAACCGGAATCTCCGTGCCGCGGATCTCCGCGCGTCGAAGGAGGAACCCCGCGAGAAGAGGAGCGAGAAGGAATTTTTGCGCTCTCGGATCCGGGAGATTTTTAACGCGAAAGATTATCTAACACCCGGCGGAGCGGCGGTGAACGCGGCGTAGATCCACGAGTAAGAGGCGAACCTGACAAGTTGGCGGCGCGAGGGGCGAGGGGTTGCGAGAGGGGACGCGGCGAGAGTAGAGGGGAATCGCAGGTCCCTGGGGCCAGGGTGGCTAGCTTTTGAAGCTGGCCAGAAAAATGGTGGTAGAACGAGGAGTAGAGGGAGAGAGAGGGAAGGCGGAGAAGGAGGAGGGGACCGAGGCGAACGGACCCTTTGGAGCGAGATAGAGCAAGAACAAGGGCCAAGGGGACGGGTGTCGAGGCGGCACAGGAGGTGAACGTCCAAGGGGGCAACCTGTTCGGGGTTCATGGCCCTCTGTCGACTAGCAAACTCGCAGGAAGCCATCCTGCCCAATCTGCTAGCGAGGCCTGCGCGAAGGCCCGAGTCCTGCCCGAAGGCGAATGCGCTCGTCAATCTGGATTCACCGTTCCCCCGAGGGCCTAGCAGAATGGAGCATCTAGGATGCAACGGAGCCGAAAAACGCTCCTTTCGACAGGAGACGACACGCGGTTTTTTAGCCAAAATAGGTGCGGCCTAGCTGTTCCTGTTTTCTCTCTTTACGATTCGAGAACGACTCCGGTCAGCCTCGATTAACTCGTTTCTCCGTTTCCGTTCCTCCTCTTCGCCGCTCGTCCCCTAGTTTCCGCTCGTTCTCTGTCGTTCGTTTCCCTCAAACGGAATCATCCGTCGAGGAGAAAAGCGAAAAGACGAGAAAGTAAGTAGGATATCGTCGAATCGAGGAGCCGAGGTCTAAGAGGAACCAGTTCTCAGGCCGTAGCCTCGCGCCTCTGGTCCCGTGGCCACGCGTACCAGTCGGATTCAGCCACGTCCCGTTGCACTCTCGACGATATCCTATTCCGTCGTGCACGCCGTTCTGCCCGGAGATTTATTCGCCGCGGACCGTCGCGATACCAGGAGAGACAGAAAGAGAGAGAGAGAGAGAGAGAGAGAGCAGACGCGTTACAATTTATAATTCATCCACGTCCCCGAACAACGGTAGAGCTTATGCGCGAGCGAACGTTCCGAGATGAAGTTCGTTCCGCTGCGCCCGATCGGGTGAGTCAGGTCAAGGATCTCCGCGGAGATCGACGGATTCGCGGAAAGATCATCGCGACGCGATTCGTGGCGGGGCCCGCGCGGCGTTCTCTAGCCGTCGCGCGGAACGCGCAGGAGGAGCGGATCGCGCGCGCGATCCGAACGAGACGTCGATCGTCTTCGTGGAAAAACTTATTCATCCGGGAACGCGCGGCGTACGGTTTTCCAGGAAGCGGCGAGAGAACGGAGCGTCGCTCGGTTCCTAACCGCAACGAAAGAGCGTTAGGCAACCGAGATCTCGCCGGGCTTGAAATTATAATCTTATCTTGCACGCGCGTTAGTCACAGTATAAATATGCTGGTAGACAGGAAAGCGATAGGTTTAATTCTGCATCGTTGCGATAATAGGCGACTGCTAGAGAGACGGATAAACCGGCGCGACGCGGAGAAGTACAGGGCGACGAAAAGGCGGCGCGAGCGACGAGAACGGGGTCTCAGGTGGAAATCGTACAAATTGAATTCCGCCGATCTCGCCGTCGAGTGTTTTCATTCTTTTTTAGCGAGCGAATTTCGGTCACAGGTAATACGAAACTCGGAGGCAGCGGTGGCAGCGGCTCGCTCGGGGAACTCGTCGGCCAGGGATCCGGCTCGATTTACCTTTCGCGACCGCAAGAAGGTCGACGCGCCGCGAGGATCCGTGCCGCGGTCTGGAGTCGATAAAGCCCGCGGAACGTGGAAGACGGAGTCGCGGATTAGAAGTCGCCGTGCGCGCGAGTTTCGGAGCTTCTGATCCGCGGGACGTGAACGGAGCGGGTACGCGCGTAGACTCGTACATTGCGCGATTAGAGGCGATCGCCCTGGCTCGCGGCTCTACGCGGCGGCGGCGGCGGCGGCGGCGTCGATGCACGCGCGACTCCCGCGGACGCGTACGTGTGCACGCGCGGCCGAAAACGCTATTTCAGAAATGGTATTTTTAGAAATGGCATACATATCTACCCGATGCAGAGGTAACTTTTTATCGACGACAAGCCGTTTCTTTTCCAGGTCGCAGCCACATGCGCAAACATCATCGAGCGCCGCATTCCTTTATTTCTCTTTCTCCTTTTTTCTTCTTTTCTACTGTTCTCTTTTTTTTTTTTCGTAAGCACGATACACACGCGTAGGAAAACCGCGCGTCAACCTCGCCGACGACGTCGCAGATGCACCCGGTGGAGAGAGGGATGTGTCGCAACCAGGAGCAGGCGATCCCGCGAGCGATACAGGCCTATTCCTTTATTAACGAGCGCGGCGATAGCCGATGTGGCGTAACGGCGAATAAAAGGAGGAGGCAGTTTTCGTTGGACGGGTGTACGGTAACATTCGACCTCGAGTACGAGTAAACGCGTCTTACCCGCCAATTAGATCGGCAAGTAGGCGTTCGCCAGGGCTTACGGTTGGATCGACGAAGACGGTCAATTAAGGGCGGACGAACGGGAGTTCGCTAATGACCCGCAAGATATTAATTGGCCCTGGGACGCGGCTGGACGCGGCGGCTTCGAATACGGATCGACCCATAAACGAAATTCGAGATAGTCCTGGCGTCTCGCGCGGAACACCTGCCGACGATTCTCTCGACGTTCGTGGGGACAAAGAGACCACGACATCGGGGAACGTCTTCATTCGAATTTACATGGGCTTTGGTAGATTTTATGGGACTGCTAACAGTGGCGAGAAATTTGCTCGCCGACCACAGGTGGGACTTAAAATTCAATATTGCCCGCTACACTTCAGATAGCTCCGTTTCGAGTTGAACGACGTCCACGCGGCGACGCGTTGTCACCGATTAGCGAAAACGTGCGTTCGTAATCGATCTTAGTCAAGGGTAACAGGAGGCAGGTCCTGCAGGACCGTTGGCGAACGGGGGTGCAGGTATCGACAGAGTTAGAAAGTGCGAGCAATAAACCCATAAAGCGTTCCTCCAATTCCACATCCCTCCGTCCCAAAGGTGGCAATTTCCATTTCCACAACGTGGAATATAATATAACGACCTAGTAATAACCGGAGAAAAAAAAAGGGATCGACCGCTTCCAACTTTTACCTCCGTGAATTTATTATAGAGTTTCGACGAGAATTTTTTCAATAGATTTTATACAAGGCCAGAGTTATTAGGCGATTCCGAGCGGCTCGAATTGAATGCACGCGCTCGCACAGGTCGAGCAGTAAAACGAATTTCTGAATCCAAATAGCTAATAAAACAGACTTAACCAACTTTCCGATACGCTCCTTTCGAACCGGGGCATGTTCGGGTGCACCCCGTCCCGGCGCAGGTCAATCTTCTGGATGAATCGGACTGCTGGATCGTTGTTGCATTAGTATTTTAGAAGCAGCTATCTTGGTTGACCTCGCCAGCGTTCGCACAGGAGCTTGCGATCGAGGTCGAGGCTCGATCGGGTTTGCCACGGGCTTCTTGGAAGCGTCGAACGTTCGCGGGGCGCATCCCCGCGCAGATGACCGCGGCCCGCTTGAATTCGAGCGGAGCCGCGCTCGTTTTCGGTGCCTCGCGACCCTCGCGACGGAACGTTTCCTGCGTTTTCTCCGCGGTTGGATCGTGAGGGATCGGTTCGAGGGACGCGAATTTCGAGGTGCGTCGACGGGGACCCGTGGAATCGCGCTTGGTGGAAGATAGATCGAAGAACTGGGTCGTGAGAGAGATCGATTCGCGCGCGTTCCGGCGAGGACGATAAAGCGAGGCGCGCGGCGATCGCGAAGCGTCGACGTCGAGCAGGATCCCGCGGAGGATATCCTGGAAACGAGTCGGTCCAGGCGATACGTTCTCCGGAAGGAAGCAAAAGGGTTGCTCGCGGTCGCTGGGACGGATTCGCGAGGTGCGGTAGCCCGGGGTCGCGCGGAAAAATCAGCACGACTATTTGATGCGCAGCTAACTGTACATAAGTTCGGCTGTGCACGGCTAAATGCCCGCGATAGGGTTCGCGGTAGAGAGCGCGGGTCGCGGGAAGGGGTGAAGGGTGCGCGAGATGGAGAGAGACAGCGGCGGCGCGATCGCGGACGCGGGAAGGAGACGGATCGGTGATCGGAGAGAGACGGAAGTAACGCGAAGGGTGTGTTAGGGAATAGTAGGGCGAGAACGGGGAGGGGGGAGTGGGTAAGGGAGGACGAGGAAGGAACGGAACAGAGAGAGGGTTAGGTTCGGGTGCAGGCAGGGGCGAGTAGAAGGAGAAGAGCCGGCGAAAGGCGGTCGCGGGAAGAAGACGGAGCGTTGGGTACGGATAGAGAGACGTGGGCCAGGGGTCGAGGTTCGGGGTGTGGGGTGACGAAGAGAGAAACACAGTGACGAAGAGGCGAGAGCGGGAGGGCAGGCGAACGGTCTCGACTCGTGAGACGGGCGAGGGGAACGAACGAACGAACGAACGAACGAGCGAACGAACGAACGAACGAACGAACGAACGAACGAACGAACGAACGAAGAGTTGCATGGAAGAGGAGTTGCGTGGAGGGCAAGAGGGAAAGAGAGGGTTGGGGGACCACTAGCGAGGAAGTGGTGGGGCCAAAGAATTGGCGAGGACCAGGCTGCTCGGAGCAGGAGGAAGAGGAGCAGGAGGAGGAGGAGGAGGAGGAGGAGGAGGAGGAGGAGGAGGAGGAGGTGGCGGAGGAGGAGGTGGAGGAGAAGGAGGTGGCGGCGGCGGATGAGGAGGAGGTGGTGGCTGCGGAGGAGGAGGAGGGTAGTCGAGTGTAGTCGGAGGGGTGGCGCGGGGCACGAGCACGAGCATAGGTGGGGGTTGCCGCCCCTCTCACGCGTTAACCCCGCCAACGTGGAGAGAACCGAGCGAAAGAAAGGGACGGAACGAGGGATAGAGGAAGAAAGGACGAGGGCCACTGCCCCTCTCCTCTTTCCGCGAGGTTCCTATGAATTTTGCGACACTCAATAAAAAGTGGTTCCACGAGGTTAACATTTCGGTAACTATACCCTCGCCTACCCAGGGCGCGCACGCACGCAGCCACGACGAGAACGGTTCGGTACTACGGACGTGTAGAGACGACGCGACGACGACACCACACAACGACCAAGACCACGACGAAGACGACGGCGACGACGACGACGACGACGACAACGGCGACGGCGACGAGGACGACGAGCACGGCGAGAGCTACGACGACGACCACGACGAAGACGACAACGAGCGCACGACGGCTACGTCGAACCACGTACATATATATCGTATACACTTATCTGACGGCGTGCGGACACGCGCGAAGAGAGAAGACGCGCGTAAACGCGCACACGGACGCGTGTTGCGCGCGTAAAGCGAAAGCGCGAGAGAAACGGAGATAGAGAGGAAACGTGCACACCTACGGAAATTCAGACGTGCGGACAAGGAAATACAAGAGTAAGAGTTAAGCCGGTACGCGCGCGTCCAGGGAGAGAAACACGGTCGTGTGTAACGCCGAGGAGAGCGAGAGAGGGACAGGAAGAGCGAGGTGGAAGGAGAGAGAGAGAAAAAGTCCGAGGGACACAGACACAGGAGCACGCGGGCGCACGCATACATGCACGCGCATGCACGCATACCACGAGACCGCCGAAAAAACTGCACGGGAGAGGCGCAGCAACGGGCAAACCGAACCGCGCGCGAATCAAGTGCTTTGGCCAGTCGCGTTCCCAATCACTCTACGACTAGGTAGTCCCCCGGTGTGTCCCAAAGAAGCGGCAGGGAGTTGGTCCTTCGCTCGATGGTGTCGTCCCGCAAGATAATACCGGATACTTTACCGCGGGATCCTTCTTTACTGATCAACGCGAGCAGACCGAACGTTCCTCGATACACCGTTCTGGATCGTTGTTTCTCTTAAATCACCTCGATCGGCACCGCTGCAATTCTGATCGCGTTTCGTCGTCACCGCTACGTCGTCGTTGTCCGAAGATCCACGCAAACACACGGGAGTGCGTGATACGCCGATTGTTTTCTTGCTTTTTTCTTTTTTTTTTCTTCCCCTTTACTTGTTCGCGCGTTAGTTATCGCGCGGCTGCGACCACACGGAACAAGGAAAACTGATCGAGCAGCGGAAACAGTGAACAAACTCGGACATAGTTCGACCGTACATATGTAGATGGGAATCGCTCACGGTGATTCACGAAGCTGCGAACGTTTAGAGAACGAAACGGAGGAAAGCGGACGTAACGAAGAGCGTTAAAATATAAACAGTAAGAATATAAAAAGGATCGAGAGGAAGAGGATCGTCGTGGGCAATCGTTCTTCGTGGCGCGCTATCGCAGCGGTGTTACGTTATACGCGGAGGACGACGTCTCTTCTTCGTTCCCTTCGTCCTTCGAGGCGCGAGTGACATCCGCGTGTATCGGAGATACATACCGTCCCACGATCGAGACGTTTCCACGTGAGAAGACGGAACGGATTAGTGAAAAATCGTCCGCGCGTCCGGGCTGGCAGGGAGGATACGTCGGTCCGTTTAAAGTGGTGTCCGTTACGATAGTACGTCGTATCGAACGTCGCGGGACCGCGGGTTAACGGCGGTGGTTTTTCCGGGCGCGGAAACTCGAGGACTTGACTCCGATTGACTGTGCTTTTTGGTGACGGATCGGGGAAGCAACAGCGTCGTCGTCGAGTGCGTTCGTTCGTGTCGCGTGGATCTGTGCGTGGATCGTCGAGAACTTGGCCGTTGGCTCGACGAGCTGAACCACCGCCACGAGGAGGACGCGCCTGGTTGTCGTCGCCGTACGTAGCCCGTGGCGCGTTGTTTCTCGCGACAAGGATGGACCTACCAGTGTCCAGGGAAACCTCCGGAACGCACGAGACCGCGAGCAACGATTGCGTGGCTTAGGGTATCTCGAGCGGAATCGAGACTTCCCTCTGTGATCGGTCTGCGGATCGTCTCGGGGGCGACGCGCGAAGAGGAGGGCAGGCAGAAATCGACGAGCACGGTGGAACCATCGGTCGGAGGACAGGAAAAGGAGGCTTGCTCGTCGCGATCGTCGCATCCGACAGTCAAACGGTGGGTTTAGCACCGACGACAAGGACACCAGGCAAAGGAGCCCCACACTTTACTTCGCGCTCGACGATCAAGGTACGTCCACAGCTGAGAGCGGTGGCCTTCGGCCGCCTGTCGGCTTCTAAAGCGAGCGACGCGTCCGATAGAGAGTACGACCGCGTGAGAGCGAGCGAGAGACCGATCGTGCGCTCGGACAAAGACGCACCGATCGGTGGTACGAGAGAGAGAGAGAGAGAGAGAGAGAGTCGCGTGTGTAGAGAGAGAGAGAGAGAGAGAGAGAGAGTGTGTGTGTGTGTGAGAGAGAGAAAGAGGTGCAGGGGATCGAAAGAGAAAGATGGTACGCGCGTGCATGACTGTGTGTGCGCGCGTATGCGTGCGTGTCTGGTGTGTACTGCTGATGGCGAGGAGGAAACGGCAGATCGTGTGTCCGCGAGAGCGAGAGAAACGGAGACGGTCGTAGGTGTGTGTGTGTGTGCGTGCGCGCGCGCGCGCGTTCGCGAAACGTACTCGCGCGAGTTGCATGCACGCGTGCACCAACACCACGGTAATCGACTATCGCGTGTCTATTTGTCTCGCGTGTATACGTACGTACGTACGTACGAGGGACGCACGGGCTGGGAACGCGGCGTAGAAGGTGGAACGTATCGCGGGCACGAATTGGCGTCGGTGTTGGTCACGGACACGTTTCGCGTGTCTACGCGCAGCTAGTTAACCCGTCGCGGTAGAGTACGTACGTACACGTACGGTTCCATACGTTACGGGCCCGCGTACGGTTAGGTGTACGAGAGGCAGGAGGCCGCGTGTAAAGAGCAGCGCGCGACCGTGAAAGGTAGCCGCGCGTTAGCGGCGCTAGTTAGAGCAGCGTGTGTTTGTACGCGCGCGGAGGGATCGCCGCGGCGGCTAGACGACCGCTAGACGAATATAATGCCAGACGTTAGAGGTTGCCTGGGAAATGACGTAATCCGTCTGCTGCGAGCGCCCGATCCTTTTGTCGCGCGCGCCGCTCCAGGCCGCCGCGTGTTACGAGCGCCGTGTGTACGTACGTTAAGCCCCCGACCCTGCTCCACGTTCACTCTCGTTTTCTCCGTGTTTTTTGCCCGGTTTTCCTAGTCGCTCCTGCGTACCGCCCCGCTTTCCCTCTCCTCGTGCTCTCTTCCGCACCCGTCGCGCCCTGTCTCTTTCCCGCGCTGCCCTCCCGTTTCACTTCCTCTCTTTTTCTCCGCCGTTCATTCACGAAAAATTCCGCGTCCCGTAAAACGACGCCCTCTCTCTCTCTCTAGCTCTCTCCGATGTGCGCGCGAGCGGAGAGCAAACGTCAACCCGTTGGCTGGCGAGATTCAATTACGGCCGGCTTGGTCCCGGCGATCGCGACGATGAATCGCTTTTATTGCCCACCGGGCGGACGTCTGTTTCCTTTTCTCCCTCTCTTTTTTTTCCGCCCCCCCCCTTTTCCCGCGGCGACGCGTGTATTAGGAAAATAGCCGGCCGAGAAAAATCGGCCGGTCCTCCGCAAGGTCAGCCCGATCGCAACGGCGGACCGAGGCCCGCGCGAGCCGGGCTGAGCTCCCTTTTACTCGGATCGGATCGACGTTTCAGACCTCGATCCCTCCCTCCTTCTTGGCCGCCGGTGGTGCCGCTTCTGCTACCGCCGCCAGGCCGCCCTCTTTCCCGTTTCTCCTCGATTTCTCTCCGCGGCAGCGCATCGAAAGAGAGAAACCTCGGTGTAGGTGCGCTCTCACGATGTCGTTTCGACCCTACGCACGAAACTCTTTCTCTCTTCTCTTCTCTTCTCTTCTCTTCTCTTCTCTTCTCTTCTCTCCTCTCTCTCTCTCCCTCATTCCCGCTTTCTCCTGCTCGCGCGTTCGCCCGTCTTCGTCGCTCCGCCTCCCCTCCGCCCCCCTTCGGTACGCGGGATACGTGCAACGTATCGCGCGCAGATCCCCTATTTTTACGAGCGACGCGCGTTTGTTACACGACGCCGCTGCAAGTTGAAAACACCGACCGACTAGGTATAAATAGATATCTCGCGATACCGAACGAACAGCGGGGCGAAAGGGGGAGGAAAAGCGAGGGTGACGAGAGCGGAGAGAAACCCGGAGAGGGATGGATGGCGGAGGCAGAGCGGCTAAAGACAGAGAGACCGAGACGGGGAGGGGAGGCAAAAGACGCGGTAAAAAATAAAAAGCATCTCTCTCTCTCTCTCTCCTCGACGATGACGATCCGCGCGAACACGGCTGCTGAAAAAATTCACCGAGCCGCTTGCACGCGTATATTATGCGCGCGTCACTCGGCGTGCGCTGCGCCAATAAAAATTCCTCTGTACAAAGCCGATCCTTGAACGTGAGTTTGGACCCGTGATCCAAGGAGCCTTGAAGGCTTCGACGCTCGCCTACGAACTCATCGAATTTGTCCTCGCTAGAAGGATACTCGTCTTTTTTTCGTATTCCGTTCTTTTAGATCCCAACAGATAGCGCGCGGTTATACGGACACGCGCGCGCGTTTCCTTTCCTTTCTCTTATTCCCTCGCCTTCCCCCGTTTCGTCGCCGTTCGGCCGTTTTAAATAAATTTTTCGCGAAACGGCGAATACTTAGGGAGACCGTAACGGTAGATCTCTTTCGCGTCGAGCGTCTACTCTCGAAAAAAGAGATCGGCGAACGCCTCGTCGAGATCGCTATTGTGACGCGTTGCGAGCGTCCGCAGAAAAGAGGGATAAGACAAACCAGCTTTACTAGTCTCTCGGTTTGCCGTTTTGTCGACGTTCTCCTTGCGTTATGCCCAGCCTTACGGGCTTTTTTTATCATCCACAATGACGCATAGATGCCCAGGTGCTCTCTCTCCTCTCCCGTGTTCGCGTGCACTCGCTAACTTACGCGTGTACGTACGAACAGGCCGCGTACGCACACACCGCGGCAGCGCACCCCGTGTGCGTGCGTGCGAAACACCAGAGAGAAGGACCCACGGTGCTTTCTCGTCGTTCCGTCGCTGTAAACCGCTTCTTTCGTTCTTTATTTTTTTTTTCTCTTTTTCACTCCTTTTTTTTCCCCCCTTCAACGAGTTTGCCACGCAAACGAGCATCAGATTTTTCCACGAACCGTTTTTAAGCAACCGACCATCGGCACGAGACGTTCGATGAGTCGGCAAAACGATTCGCTCGCCGTGAACTACTTCGCGCAATTTCGAAACGCCGTTTCCCGCTTCGACGCGTTCATTTTCGCCGATTCTAACGACACACTTTTACCGATCCGAATAATTCAACACCGCCGCTGCCGCCTGTTTCCCTCCCCGCTCGTCGTTTTTAGCCCTGCTACCGACGAAACAATAACACGTCGCGTACAACGAGCGATCCGTCGTTGCAAAACGTTACGCGATATTTCTACTTGCACCCGCAATTTGCAATTGGCCTCGTTTTCGCTTCGCGGCAGGATAACTGCGGTGTCTCGCTCGCTCCGCTCGGCTCTGCTCGCTCGCTCCGCGACAAAACCGGTACTCGATCGACCTCACTCCGAGGTATCTGTTGCTCCGATACCATTATTCGCCCTGGTCTCGTACGAACGCCTTTAATTTCCAGCCACAACTTTTTCTTCGCTTTCGACGGGGTTCCGAATGGCGTTCGCGATGGGCCTCGAATCGAATTTGGGGGAAAATCGCTACATCCTTTTATACTTTTTACTAGAAATCAAGGGTACGAACTATCGAAACGATATGGTTAAATTGTACGCGTAGTTTTCGATCGTTATCTAGCACTATTTCGAAACGATAAGAGTCATCGTTTTAAGCTTCTCGCGCATTATCAGAGTCGCGTAGCTGAGTTTTATTAATCCGTTCGACGCAAGAACAGGAGCGCGAGGTGTAAATTGAAATCGCGGGACGATTAACAGCGTCGTTCTCGATTTTCTTAGCGGCTGTGCCTACACGTGGAAAGGGTTATATCCCCGGCAATGATAACGGTTTGTTCTCCTTGAACGGCGGAGGGCATCGCTTCTCCTCGCACCCGTTATTTCCCCCTTTCTCTTCGCCTGTTCTCCCGTTTCCTCTGCTCGAGTTCCTGCGGAACCACGCGCGTCCGAGGACACGGACGTCGTCGCCAGCTCCGTTCGGCTCGCGGTCGATCGGCGACGAATTACGGCCGCGCCGATAACGATTATTACGCGTCGAGATTTCCCAACCGCGATAACCGGCCGCGGAACAATGAACGACGATGCTCGACGCGAGATAACAGCCTTCTCGCAGTCGTGGCTGCGAAAAAGCGCGGACGAATCCGCGAGGAACCGTCTCGTGTGTCGCGCGTATCTGGAAAACAACGCGCTCGCCGCGGGATCGGCGCATCCAGTCGGGAGAGTCGCGTTTTTTTCAAATTGAACGGAGGGTCTAATTAAATTTAATGAACGCGGTCGTCGTGAAACCGTTCGACGAGTCACGCTCGGCTGAACCGTCTAGTCGAATTTTTCGCCTCGATAGTAGCCGCACGCGCACACCGTCTACGCGCAGGTATGCATACACATAATCCGAATCGACCGATTAGATTAGACGCCTAGTAACTAGATTACGCGTCGGCCGTGTGTTATCTGCGAAATTAGACCCTGGCTTGAATACGTTATTTAGGCGAACCGGATGCTAGAATAACCTCGGCCAAGATTTAACGCCCGGCCTTTGCCACGCGATTTACGATCCCCCCCGCCCCGCTCGGCCAATTGTACACGATTATTCGCTAATACCGCCGCGTCCTACGGTGTCCCGACATATTCCTTTCCCTGTGCTCCGATTATCGCCAGCACCGCGATCCCTTATCCCTCGAAGGATGCTTTCGCGATCGGGACGCGATAACGCGATCCTCGTGGCGGGATCGATCGATCGAGGCCGCGGATTGAACCGTGTTCCGCCGCTAGGCAAATATCCATATCGCGTGGCCGTTCATTGAAATTCATCGCGGGGCCATCGTCCAGTCTCCTAGCGCGTACCCATTGCCAGAGAAACACTGGCCATTATGAGAGGCACTGGCGAGACGTTCGCGAATGTTGATGCGTTCGAATGTACGCGTCGATCCGGCAACCGACGAGGACGAACTTTGTCTACCCGTCGAAACGAGCGATTAGGGAAGGAAAGGGAACCGTCTCGTCCACGGGCGCCTAGCGACGATTCGAATTTTCTCGGTCGTCGCGAGAGTTTGGCGAAAAAGTCGAGACGCACGCGTCAAGGTTGACGCGTCGCCCGTTTAAAGTTTCACCGGCAGACATTCTTCCCGCGTAAAGGCGGCCGGATGTCGCATGGAATCCCGATTAATTAGCACCGCGCGCATATCATTAAGGTAACAGTATCCATCGCGTATTGTAACCGACCGCCGCCGAATTAAAGAGAAACAATGGCTGGGCCACCGTAGTCGCAGCGCCTTCGAATTCCGTGGACACGGTCGATCGCGGTCGTCGGCGAGATGCGCGATCTGATCGAGCCCTTTCGAACGATCCAGTCGCTCCTCCTTTCTCGTTGCTCGCTTCGTCTCGTCTTGCGTTCCGCGAGCACATGTGTACGCGCGAGCGCGCGCGCGCTCGCAATTGCCCTGATGCGAAAAAAAGAATGTCGCGCTCGTTGGCCCATCTATCCGCCTCGTCTGGCGCGTTTCACCAGCGCCGCGAGTCCGCGCCATTTACAGATCGGACGGAGAAAAAGTTCGCGTTCCTTGCCCCTTTCTCTTGGCGAGCTTCAATGGGTGACGCCTCGAAGAATAACGGCCTCGCGGGTAGGTGCAAGAACGCCTCGTCCGAAATCCTCCTCCTCTCTCTCTCTCTCTTTCTCTTTCTCTTTCTCTTGACCGTCCTCTCCGACCCGTTCGAGATGCTGACACGCTTCCGGGATTCCGTGGAAACCGATCTCGCGTTTTTTGCCAGCCCCTAAATTGAACGAGGCTCGTTATCTCCGCCGCGGTTTCGATCGACGGGGGTTAATCGGCAGCCGATGGCGATGGATGCACCGTCTACGTAGGCGTCTGCGGCACAATTAAAAATACAGCCGGTGACCCATTTCCAGTATTTTTAAGCGGCGACGAAAATATTCGCCGGATCATCGTGTCTTAATTAATCGCGCGAGCACCGCGGCGGAAAAGTGGGTCGGTGCATTCGGAGCCGGGGGCAAGCCGGGGGCAAGCAGGGGGCGCAGGTCTGTGAGAACGTCTTGAACGCAAATTTCGCACCGATCGACTGACGATCCTCGACGCGAAGGGTAACTGGCAGCGATCGTTCGAGATCGATCCGCGGATCGCGCGTATTTTCGACCCAACGATGATACATTTTAAGCGAGCCGTTTCGTCGAGGCGAAAACAACGCGCCTGAGAATTCATCGAAACGGTGGAAACACGAATCGTTGGCGAAACGATAGCGTCGTTTCGAATTAGACGCTCCCCAGCTAGATCGGAGAACAGCGTTGGCTGCGCTCGCGCCAGTGGAAGAAGCAACGTCGCTCGGACGCTGGCTGCGACCGCAAGTAGCGCGAGTGCACCGATGGCTAGCCGTAGTTGCAGTGGAATAGGACGATGCCGGCATAGACACGGCGCTAGGCCGCGGTGCAAGTAGCGCGCGTCTATTACTAGGCGGACAGGGAAATGCGTCCGCCCTTTCTGGCGCTCGACGCTTCCACTTGCCTCCTGGCCGCTCATCTTTCCCTCCCGATTCCGCTGAATCGTGTTTTCACGGCTCGCGCGCGGACTTGTCGCCGATCCTTTTAACTCTCGATCGGTGAGTAACGCCCGGGTGATATCAGACGGCTATTCTTGTCACTTCCGTTACTTTTTCGCTAAACAGGTCGGACGGGAAAGGAGGGAGGGGGGGGGGAGGGGGACTCGCCCGTAGTTTTTCTAGATACTTCGAAGTTTCCGAACGAGCGGGGATCGTTCGAGGTAGGCGGCGGGCGGGTTCGCAGGAAATTGACCGAGCAATTCTCACCTGACACCGGGCCGATGGCATCGCCTGTTCCTAACACATTCCCACGTTTCACGGTGTATCGGCCGCCGCGGCTATACCGATGAAAAGAAATAATTGGTTGTTTGGCTGCCGGCGGATTAGCCCGTTCGAGGTCAACGGCCACCAAATGTTTGCGAATGCAGTGGGAGGGAGGGAAAAGGGTACCGGTTCGAACGAAACACACTGGGCGACGGGGACGGGGGATGAGGAACGAGCGAGGTGACGGCAGAAGGAGAGGGGGAGCGTGGGCAAGGGGTGGAGGGAGGGGGAGGTGGTGGTGGGTGAGAGAAAGGAAAAAGGTGGAGAGGGTACGTACGATGCAGCCGCAGAGACAGAGAGAGAGACTCAGACCCCGCATATTCTTGCCCTGCTGCCTCCACCCCCCACGAAAGCCTCGCGTGTGTAGAGTGCATTTAGGACGCATGTACGGTCGTGCCTAAAGAGGATGATATTCTTTATCGCTGCAGTTTCTGTCTATTGGGACGAATTCATGCGGCGGTTGTTGGCAAGCGCGCTAACTGGCAGGTGCGCCGGGTTAATGAGCACATCGGGGTTCAAAACTGCCGAAAAGGGCGCTTTTGAGGCTTCCACGTGTACCAGGCACCGCGAACGCGAACAAACGATTTTTTCCTCTCCTCCTTTTTTTCCCTCTATCCCTCTCTCTGTCTCTCTGTCTCTCTCTCTCTCTCCCCCTCGCTTTGTCTCTTCCATTTCCCCCCTCCTTTTTCATTATTAATTGGTCTAACGGCGCGGAGTTAATCGGGGAATATTGAAATCTCTGCACGCTTCGACGACCGACTAGATCGTCGTGACAAAGCGATCCGTTTAAAAGGCAGAACGCGAAGCAGTCTCTCAACGAGCTCTTCGTATCGGCGGGGGGATATTGGAAAAAAATTCTGAGCAACGCCGGTCGTAAATATTTATTCGCGCCATCTCTCAACCTGTACAAAGGATTAGATTCTCCCGGGCAATCCTCTCGATGATCGAAAATGAATTTTTCTTCTTTCTTTTTGCCGTTGTCGAAAAAAAGAGAAAAGGGACGGTATATCGCGATCTCGTAAACCTCGTTAGTTAAATGGTGACGATGTAGGGACAGGGAGAAGGGAGAGAGTCGGTGGCGAAGCAGACACATGACGTAGGTTGGCGGGGAGCTGGTAATGCGTGCGAGTGAACGGACAGGGAAGGAAAGGGTGGGACGATAGGGGCGGTTACGGGGTTGGAATGTCTTGGTCCAGTGTTCCGCGATATGTAGCCTTGAACTCGGGACACCGGGACGCATCGCCAGGTGTGATGGATACGCTTCGCCGTGTGCCGATTTCTCGTCTCGAAAACGCGAAGGAGGGAACCCATCGGAAATTAAACTAGCTTCGATTTGCCCCGCGTTCAGACTTTCGACCCAATTACCGGGTCTGCATCGAAAACGACGGATCGCGCCGAAAATATTGCCCTCTGCATATTTAAAGACGTCCGATAGGAGCCGGGCACGGTATAAATAATGCGGGGACGCGATCGATTCGCGCGTGGGAAACGAACTTTTTTTTTCCCGCTCCGAAAGACGGTTTCCAAATTCGCGCACCTGCAAGGCTGTGCGTTGCAGAAGCGCAAGACAAAGAGAGGATCGTGTATCACGCGATCGAATCTAACGCAGGTGGAGCTGCTGAACCGCGTGTACGCGAAGAACCGGTCGAAAACATCTGCAATTTTTCTACGCGCAATTTTAGGCCAGGCTGCAAAATCCAGTCGCTCGCGGACGTTCCGTCCTCGCGACTCAGCAACGTGCTCGGTCGAAGACTGCTCGCGTTCGTCAACGCTCGAACGGTCCCGTGGTCCGTTCTATTATTATTTACCGACGCTTCGGAGGGGTCTATCAATTTTTCAGTCGTAACCTCGATTTTGCAAACGTGAAGATGTACTCGCGATGGAGCGGCGCGCGGCATTCCGAATGCGCACGTTCAAGGGCAACTGACTCATAGACTCTCCGGTCTGGCGTGTTCCATAGGAAACGACGCTCGATGTGTCGTCCATCGATTGATCGGCGAACGGAGGAAAAGAGCGATTCATTGTCGTTTCAAGAGAGATCCCCCTTTCTCTCCGCCGTTCGCTCGTTATTCGGTGCTCGGCCCAGCTTTACCATTTTTTTTCCCCACCGCCAAAGATCAATTTGATCGATCGATTTTCAAATAAAATTAAACCGGCGATTATGATTTCTTTTTCCAGCGGCGATACGTTAATCGAGGAAATAGACCGTGATTCATCGTTTGAACGGTCGCCGTTCGTTTTTTTTTTTTTTTTTCGCACACAATTGCGCGTGACGGGACGCACGCGTTTTATTTAGATACATTTTACCACCGAATCAATTTCGGTATAAAAGGATTAACGACTACGTGCTCACGCGTTTTTTTTGCTGTTTTTTTTTTTTTTTCACCCCCTGGTCGAGGCTGTCGGGGAATCAACGATCGAAAGCGCGTCCTCTTCAACGGGGAAATTTATTTCGCAACTAGTAGAGAGCCGCATCGCGCTCACGGCTATCCGCCGTGAATTATTCGACCAAGGTCAGTGGAACGTTCCTCCGGTCGGCTGGGACGGGCGAAGAAAACGGCGGTGGATCGGGAAAACGGAGCTCGCCGGTTTGGCCGAGCCACGGAAACATTTCTAGGCAATCTAGCCGAAGTATAGGTGCCACAGCCCTCAGCTTTGGCTCCTAGGAATCCAATCAATAAATATTACAATGGAACCCCTAGAGAAGTAGGGGAGCGTATCCTCCTCTCGGCCGACTCCCTCTATCTCCTCCCGACGTCCTCGCTCTTTCCACGGTCCTCCTCTTTCCGTCGCGTCGGTGGAAAAAGGATCTGTCCTACGTCGCGCTCTCACAGTCGTCGCGTTCCTCGTTCTCGTTCGCCTCGTCCTCGACTACATCCGCGAAACTTCGTTTCCTTCTCGCTCCGGCGCGCCTCGTCCCTCCACCCGTTTTCTTTCCTCCTCTGTCGCTCTTCCTTTCCAGCGCTCCGCGGCTCGCTTTTTCCCTCGGGCTCGCCCTCCTCTTTTTCTCTCCGTCTTTCTCGCCGCGCTCTGCCCCCCCGTACGCCCTTCCCGCCGCCTACCCCGTTTCTTCGCCCCCTCGGCACCTCGCCCTTCTTCCTAAGCCCGCGCCAACTCCCATTCGAACCCACCACCCACCCAACCACCACCCCCCCACCCCCCGCCCCCGCCCCTCTCATCCAGCGGCGTTTACATTTTACTTTTCTAGTAGCGAATTAAAACCGCGTTCATGCGCAGCCCGCGGAAGGGCGTAATGATTTTTTGAGGGGCGAATCGAGTGGGGTCGCCTACAGCACCGGCGGAGGGGGTAGCGGCTGCGGGCGCGAGCTTAGCAGGAGCAGGATGGCAGGAGGGATCGCGAGACAGGACGGCTGCCGAATAGATGGATGGCTACGACTCTCTCTCTAGTCGACGGGAGCGCGTCCGTTGTTCCTCGTTAAAATATCGTACGTATCGGCGAACGATCGGCTGCCCTGGCGCGGGGGTCGTGCCGCGCTCTCGTGTCCGCGGTGTGTCGCGTTCGCGTTCTCACCGGAGCGACAGAAAAAAAAGAGGAACACCCGCCGCCGCCGCCGCCGCCACCGCCGCCGCCGCGTCGGTCTGGACGCGGGAAGCTGGGGCGTTTCAAAAGTTCTGCGGACGGTCGCCGCGAATTTCGGCTCCACGGGATACAGAGAGGCGAACGACGGTCTATCCGCGATAATCCGTGGTACGCGAGGCGCGCGAACCGGAGCAAGCAGTGGTGGCGCCTTTAAATATTCCAGCTCCAGCGCTTTTAATTGGAAGTCGTTAGCTTTGCGCATTTTCGTCTCGTGGGCTAACGGATGATGTAGGGTGGGCCCGTGGAAAGAGAGACGAGGAGGCCAGTGGCGGCGAGAGAGAGAGAGAGAGAGCGACGGATAGCGAAAGAACCAAGAGACGAAGCGGGAGGGTTGCGAAGGAGAAAGGGAGAGAAAGAGAGAGAGAGAGAGAGAGAGCGGGAGAGAAGAAGAGAGAAGAAGAGAGAAGAAGTGAAGAGAAAAGAGGTGGGCTGGGCAAGGGTGTTAGCGGGGTAAAAGGGGAGGCACGGCCGATGCGGCCACAGGCATAAAGCTCCCCACCATCGGCGGCGGCGGGCTCTCTTTTCTTCGTTCCTCTCTCTACTCCTCTCTCTCCCTCTCTCTCATTCTCTCTCTCTGCGTACGCACTATTTTTTAGTCCGCACTTATTACGACAGATGTCTCATGCTCCGATAAAGAATAACGGCGGCCGGCGGGCGCCGTTCCCCCCCGCGTGCTAGTCCTAACCAGGCTCGGGAGCTGCAGCCCGTACTCTCGGCTCGTGGTGTCGCCGTGACACGACACACGACACGACGCGACACGTTACGTTACGTTGCGTTGCGCGCACCTTAACGTTCTCCTCTCCTTCGTTTTTCTTTCCCTCGTTCTTCCCCCTCGTTGCCACTCCACCCTCGTTCGAGGCGAGGGCTCCACCTCCCTCTTTGATACGCGCTGCCGGAACGTGTTGCGCCGCCGTGACAGTGACTTTGTTCCACGACGTGTCAACGGTTCGAGTGTCTTTGCTACGCGATCATTCGCGAGTCCACGCGCGCGATACACTCGCTCTTCTAGGTGGTGGTAGTGGTGGTTGATGCTGCTGACTGGCGGTGGTGGTGCCGGTGGTGGTGGTGGTGGTGGTGGTGGTGGTGGCGGCGGCGGTGGTGGTGGTGGCGGCGGCAGCGTTGGTGGTGGCGGCGACGGCGGCGGCGGCGGCGGCGGCGGCGGCGGTGGTGGCGGTGTCTCGGTGGAACGGAGCGGCGAGAGAGGCTTCGCATTCCGGAGTGAAGCGCGCGGCAATTTGCGTCACGGTGGCTGCTTGCATCCCGAACAGAGAAACACGTGGCTAGGTGGGTCGTGCGTCCGAGAGACCGGTTCGAAATTCCCGCGCGTTGCCGCGAGATTGCCGCCTGTGACGGCCGCGTTTGCCCGGTGTTTTCGTATTTCGCGGGAACACGCGAACGAATCCACGATCGCACGAGCCAACGGGCAGAGAGAAAGATGACGGATTAAAACTCGCGGAACCGTGCTTCTTTTCTCCCTCTTTCTCGCTCGCTCTCTCTTTCTCACACTCAATCTCTCTCTCTTTCTTTCTCTTTCTTTCTTGTCTTTTTTATTTCCTTCTATCGGCGACGACGTCGTGGCGCGCGTAGTGTGCCACTGGTTGGGCGTTGTATCGCCGTACGGAGTCTCAGACTTCTCCCCTCGTGCCTCGCTGCCTGAAGGTCTATCCTCTGACGGCAACCCTCTTCTCTCCTCTCGACTTGGCGCAGATCGAACGCGAACGCGAGTGTGTGCCGTGTCACGCGTGTACGCGACCGAGAGACGGAGGGAAAAAAGTGGTCGGATCGGTTTTTAGGCGACGCGTTATACCGTTACCGTTGTCGCAGTCGTTATCGCGCGCACCCTAAGGACCCGGTTCGCGACGCGCCGCCCTACGATAGACCGCGAGCGCGTGAAAAAGCTGCGCTCGAGGGTGTCGCGCTTCCGAGCCGCGCGCAAAACAGGGCCAGCAGAAACGGAGCGCACGTGTGCGACCTGTCCGACGCGCTAGGTGCCGCAAAGGTAATCCTCGTTCAAACGGGAGAAAATTCGATTCCTGCGCGAGGTTCGCGCGACGAAAAAAATTTGCGAGCCGCGCGTTCCATCGGCGTCCTCCGCCGCGATACTTGACGAAATCCGCCGCTCCTCGCTTGTCTCCGTCCTCTTTCCTCCCGGCTCGTCCTCCCGCTCTCTTTTTTCTTCCCGCTTCTTCTCGTCGTCCCTCTTCGCCCGTGTCACTGTCCGTCCGTCCGTCCATAGATTCGCGCGCGCACCCGCGCTCTCGCCTCTGTACGTGTGCGTATGTAATCGTACGTCTCTGGGTGTCTTTCTCTCTCGAGACGGTGGCTCTTTCTCTCTCCTGTCGGTCGTTCTCGCTCGTCGTACCGGCGATCGCCGGCTTTTCGTACGTTTTCGTGCGGCCTCGCTGCCGCGCCGCGACGTACGCCCGCGTCGACGAAGGCAGCACACAGCTGCACAGTCGTGACGTGACGTTTCGGGGGTTAGTTCGCACGGTATGTGACGGAGAAAGAGGCCATCGGTGGACTGCTGCGCTGTTCCAACGTGCTCCTCCGAGGATCGTGCCGTTTCCGGTTTACGAATACAGCCTACCAGTTTTTCTCGCCGCCGATGTGTTCGTCTTCTGGCTCTCCTCGTTCGACTCGTCCGTTCGCTCCTCTCGTGACGGTTCGCGACATGTGATCCACGGCCGATTCCCTCGATCGGCGACGACGAATCGCGAGCCTGTGCCCACGGAAAGCGGGAAACGAGACGAACGTTTCCTACGTTTCACTCCACCCCCGGCTAATTTTCCACCTCTCTGTCGTCCAGTGTGTACTCGCGAAACCGCACGCGGCCGCACTCTCTCTCTCTCTCTCTCTCGATAACCTCATCCTCGGTTTCCTTTTCCTCCCTCTCGTCGTCCTTTTACCCTTCCCCTCTCCCCCTGGCCGCGTTTTATTCCTTCCGGCATTCCTGTGCCAGGCGAAATCGCACCTTCCGCTCCCGAGCGTACGACGCGCTGACCCTCTTCGTCAACGTGACCACGTTTCTGCACGCGTTCTCACCGGTTCCATCGATCGATCGATTATCGCACCGGGGATCGGAAATTTTCCGTGGCTCGCGCAAACGATCGAGAACCGAACGGGACGGAACGGATCCCTCGTATCCTCGGATCGGCCCGTCGAGAATGACTTTCCGCCACGACGAAGCAGCACTAGTGGCCGAGTGTAGGGGACTTATTCGCGAACTTGTGAAGTGCGCACTTTTTTGCGAGGTGGCGTTGTGCAGATAAAACGCAGAGCGTTTCAATTCGGTTCATTGTTTCGGTCATTAGCTTACGCGGCATGACGAGTGATAGGTGTGCTTTCGCGATAACGCATCCACTTTCTTCGAACTGTGATTACTGTCTGGATAGTGTGGTGAATGTGCCTTAGAAATTACGAATACCGTAACAGCCGTTTAGCCTGAAAAAAGGTACCGTATAACGTAACCGATCTCTCCTATCCTCTTCTCGCAACTCCGATCCCGACGTTTCTATTCCCGACCGTGAACTCGTTCGTTAATCTTTTCTCTCTCTCTCTCTCTCTCTCTCTCTTTCTCTCTCTCTGTCTCTTTTTTTTCGATGTTACATTCGCACGTACGCGTCGATCCCGCGAGAGCCAACGATTCTACCGATTAATTCTCGACGCAGGAAAACGCGAGGATAATTTTTTTTTCTTCACGACCGATTCGACTGCACGCGTTTCGAACGCAACGTATTCTGCGGACGGCATCGCGAATTTCTTTCCGCGCTGGTCGTGCTCGTCTAGATCGGCGTCGGGTTCCAGCCGAGCTCTATTATCAAAACGTTGTTCAGGATTTTCACGGGACTGCGAAACTTATCTAGAATTCGTCACACATAAATTTAGCAGCACGCGATAGCGAACTTAAAAAGTCTGAAAACAGTTTCCGAATCTCACCGCGCGGCTTATGATAAAAGTGTATCTACGAAATGGGGGGGGGGGGAAAGAAAGAAAAAGAGGGAAAGAGGAATTTATTCTTCCCTCCCCGGGCGAAGTCGTCGACGATAATTGGTCGGAGCGCATCCAAAATATTGCGGTGCTCGATGGCGTTATTTACCGTTCGAACGTCGCACGGCCCTCCTCGTGATCGGTAGCATTTAATGTATGTACTTTAATTACTATTTTCTTCGGAACGGCGACTCTCCCGACGAACGCAAAAATAACTTTCGAATCAGCGATACGATTATCAACGGAAACGTTACAAAATAGTATACACCGTGTCCGTGCTCCTCTCGCTCTTATCGTAATAACGTGTTATAGAATACAAAAAACAATCGACGATCATTAATTCCATTCTATATCGGAGCTTTTGTCATGGCATGCACCACATACACACGAGCCCCGAGCAACGAGCACTGTAAATTTGTTTTAAGATCTTTTTTTTATCATTTTGCTAAGATAACACTATCAGCATACATTTAATGCTTGCGCTTTTAAAAGTGGCGGAGAGAATTATTTAATCGTACGTTCTGGCTTCACTCCAGCCTGGCGACCTAATTTTCTTGTATGGTGCAAATAAAAAGTAGCGTAATCCTTCGCTTCTATTTTTACGCCATGCACTCTTTAATTCTTATTCCCCGTCCACGCTCGACATCGTTCGGCCGATACACGCGCCGGTCCTTTTCGCTCTTTCCCTCTTTCCATCTTTTCCTTCTCCTTTCCTTCTCGTTTCCTTCCTACGTCTCATTCTCGCGGTTCCGCCGTGCGAAACGCGTCGATGATACATTCGCGTTTACACGCGAGATCCGCGAAGATCGAACGGACACGCGCCCGGCCCGTTCCCGATGCCACGTAAAAATACCGCAAAACTACGGTCTGTCGTGTTGCAACGCGCACGCGGGCCTCAGGGAACGGTTTATGGTCCCGTATTTTTACACCGTCCGAATTAATAACACATGTCCCGCGCGCGATACCTCTGGTCAACCTTATCCCCGTTCAGCGAATCCGCGTATTCATTTATTAAGTTACGTAACCTTTCTTGCGCGCGAGACAGAGAGACAGAGAGAGAGAGAGAGAGAGAGAGAGAGAGAAAGAGACTGTACGAATAAATTAACATCTGTTCTAACGACGCCACACCTATGGTAAACGCGACGGTTGAGTGGTAACCGAAATACGCGCGCCCGATTCTTTTTGTCCGCCCCTTAACGAGCAGACAAATTACTCCTCTCTTCGTCCATCCTCTTTCATCCCTTCAGTTCGCATCTGTTTGATGGAGAGGTCGGGGTGCGACGTTGGTGCGCGTCGCGAGCACGGTGTTTCGCGCGCGACACCTATTATTAAAAAAAAATTTCGCTTTACGACGTGCACGCACGTACGTTGCACCGTGCGATTAGAAAACGGCAGCATTCCGATTTTGGTTCCTGGTCGCGTCGAGGTCTGCGACGCTCCTTCGGCTGCCCGTTGAAACGTCCCTCGACTCGTAGACGGGACAAGCCGCGATACTTTATTAACCAATCTCTGTCCGTGTGTACCGCTGCCTAAATGGAGCACGTTGTTTCTGATTATAGGTGAATAGATATAACGATGGTAGATACGCAACACTTTTGTCTGCGATGGAACAATTACCAAAGCAGTATAACGTCGGCGTTTGAGAACTTGAGGGACGATGAAGATTTTGTGGACGTCACACTGGCCTGCGATGGCAAAAGCCTCAAAGCCCACCGCGTTGTACTCTCCGCTTGCAGTCCCTACTTTAGAGAATTGCTCAAGGTAAGACAGAGCCATCGTTTCCTTCGTTCGCAACAACCCCCTGTTCCACCCTCTCTCACTATATATATATATATATCTATACAACCTCGTTCTATCGTCGTCGTCGAACCCCACCGCAACCCTCCCAATTCCGACGATAGATCGAGTGCAACGTCAATGTTTAACTAATACGAGAACGTGTCTCTTCTTTTCCTCCTTGCTTCCCCTTGTTGCAGAGCACACCGTGTAAACACCCGGTGATAGTACTTCAGGACGTAGCGTTCAGCGACTTGCACGCTTTGGTCGAGTTCATCTATCACGGGGAGGTGAACGTGCATCAGCGTTCCCTTAGCAGTTTTTTGAAAACTGCCGAAGTCCTGAGGGTATCGGGGCTTACGCAACAGGCAGACCAAACAGAGAGGGACGAGGTAAGCATCATCGACCACCCCTCGAACCCATTCGATCGCCGTATTCTCGCCTACCTCCGTCTGTCGCGTTCGTACCAGTTAACCATGGTACGCCAGCAGGCCATCGGCCATATGTAATATCGCCGGGCCTCGTACCTCGCAAATTGATTGTGCTTTGCATGTTATCTCTGATAGAGACGTGACTTTTAACTAAAGAGCGCCTTATCTCGCTGCACAATGTGTATCCATCTTGATTCCAGCCCGTAATTGTCATAGGTCAAGCAAACAAAGATAACTGGCCGCGTAACGAATAGAAAGCGAGCAATCGCGATCGTCGTCGTCGTCGTCGTCGTCGAGGATTCCCATCCTCCACGTTTCCGTCGGTTCCGTTTTTTTTCTTTTCCTCTCTTCTTCTACGTTCCAGCTGTCCCATGTACGCGCGTTGGCCGCCGGTGGTAATCATCTTCCCTTCCACGAAAAATCGGAGGAGAGCTTCCCGCGGGGCGGTTCACCGCCGACGCCGGTGACCCCGACGCCGACCACCGTGCAGCAACTGCTGCGCAGAGCGCAGATACGCAGGAACGAGAGACGAACGCCCGACCCGCACGATGAATCGGCGAAGAAGCCGAGGGTGCCGTCGCCGCCGTTGAACAACAACGACGCGACGCCCACGGACTTCTCGATGGTGAAGAACAACCATCTGTCGAGCAAGGTCGAGGGGAACGGCGTGCACGAGGAGAAGTGCTCCCTGGAGGACATCAAGTGCGAGCCGTTGGAGCTGACAGGTGGTAACAGTGGTAACGGTGGTAACAACGAGGACTCGTCGGACTCAGGCGCTGCAGCGTCGGACCGACCACCAGCATCGGCCAGCAGTAACGAGCACGAGGCCGAGTCCGAGCACACGTCCACCTCGAATTTTTTGTCCGAAACGAAAATCTTCCCGCCCACGCCTGGAAGCTTTAATTTCAGTATGGCGGCGCTGGCCACGGAGCACACCCCATTGTCAGGTACGTAAACAAATCACGTTCGCATTGGGCCTGTACGCATTGACCAATTTCGATCGTCTATCCCCATCGAGCATCTCTGCACCATCACTCCCTCGTATCCCTCTCTCTCCCCCCCTCTCTCTCTCTCGCCCTCTCTTGTCGTTCGACTTCGATCGAACGATCGAGTCCGTCCTATGCCCGTCCCTTCAGCAGTCCTGTAAACGTTCGAGGACGATCATGGAAGATTCTTTCCGTCAAGTCTCTGGTAATTGCGATGTTGCGTACAGGCCATTGTTCGATTGCACGCCGCGAAAGAACGTTCGTTGCTACGTGTGACGATAGTGAAATTTCCAGGATTGGGTCACGGGTTGCAACCACCGGACTTGGCAGGAACTTCGCAAGGTAAGAATTATTTACTATCAGCTCTGCCCTATAAAATCATTAGAATCAATCGATGATCAACCCGTTCGGGGGACGTCCCGAGAACGATCAGACGACGACCGCGCGCGCATTCGTTAATCGCGCTCTTTGTTTTCTTTTTTTACCCCGCTTTTTTTTGTTTTTTTTTTTTTTTTTTTATATTTTGTTTTTCTTTCCGTCCATTTCCGCGGTGACGCGATCGCTTTGTGAATCAATCGCGTACGATCCATTATCGGGATTGACTTGAGCCTTTGATTTCTTTTGATTTTTCAAAGGGCACCTCTATGCTATTCCATTATTTTCCACCGACAGTCGATACATCGTGGCCGCAACTGTCTGCGGTGTAGCGGTTCGCTAATAAAAAATAACTAAAAGACTTGTGCAGTTATATCAAACACTAACAAATCACGAATTATAAGAATGATTATACATATATACATATATATATATACCTACATATCAATTTTTTTTTTTTTATTTGGTTGCGGTGAAAGAGCACTACTGTCTGCTTGGACGATTAAAACTTCTTCTAATTGGCATGCGTTACAAAAATCATTGATATCATCATTCCTTAAATGGTACCATTTACCGGATCGCCTTGCATTTGCATTTCATGACGTCATAACGTGTCCGCGATTACCAACGGATTCGCGACGTTAGCAACGAATTTATCTGCTCGCCGATTCGCGTACCCGCTTCCTGAAAGCGTTAGAGCCACGCGAATGATCCTTGGGCCGGTCGATCGCGCCACTGTTTATCGTATCTGAATTTATTTACGACGGCTGCTCTTTGTACCGCGAGGTTTTGAAACGAAAAACACGACGCGGAATCGCGGACGATCGATACCGTTTGATAGAAGCGCGGAGACGTTCTCCGCGGATGGCCCGAGGTGAAGCGCAGCAGATACATTCGTTCTCTCGGCTCGTCGAATCCGTTGCAATCATTTTAATTGGCATAAAGCGATCGAAAGAGACCATCGCTGTTTGGCATCACTGTACAAAGTATCCGCCGCAATCTCTACCACGTTTCAATCAGAAAAGAAAAGAAAAAAAGAAAAAAAAACAATCGGAACAAGAACGGAAATCAGACAAAAATGGCCCCCCTCCCGAAGAATAAAAGAATAGAGAAACGAATTGAAAGCAAATGAGTAAGAAATGTCGAAAATACGCACAGAAGAAGTTGACAATGTAACGATGCAGCGATAGACTGTTCTCTTTGTGTACACCTTAACGCATTCTCGGAGAAGTCCGTCAAAGTATTACCGATTTTTATTAACGCTTTTGAGTTTCGTGAACCGCGTCAAGCGTCGTTTCGTCGGCGATTGATCGTTCACGCTATTTATACGTGCCGTGCTCGTATTGTCCAATTCATCGTCAAGTTTTGTATCAGTGTTGTCGTCCTATTAACGTTTGGTAACGGAACGCACACCGCTGCCTCGGTATCGCCGATACGACAGCCATTATGACATTGCTTATAATTTTATATTTACGAATATATACATATTATTATATACCTTTCTTACATATATATATATATCGACTTGCATATTTTATGTATACGTTCTTTTCTTTCCTTTTTTTTTTTTTTTATTACATGTACTTTACAGACATTATCGTGTGTGCTAATCTCTGAAAGCCTACAGTCGCACCGTTAATAATTACAATATAATCGTGAAACGCTTCGTCACGAGACACTTTGCAGCCTGCTCGTTTCCAATTACGAAAGAGGATGTGATAGGTTCGCCCGAGTTGGTCGCACTCTTTTATGTTACTCGAGCGACATTTAACCCTAACGTTACGTCTACCATATGGTTACGTTATTACGGTACATCTCTCGACCGATTGGCGATTTTTACTTTTTTTATTTTATCACCTGCTCGAACCGGGAATTGGCTCTTTTCCCTCTTTTTTTTTTTTTTTTAATCAAACGCTGCGCTTCTATGTTGTGCTCATTCGGCGGGGGTTGTGCAACTGCGCACGCTGGGACGGGGTGTTTTAACGGGTCCGAACTCGATCGACAGAGATGGATACTTTTAGGGAACGCGAGACGTTCTCGATTTTTTCTCTTCGACTTTCTCTTTTCCCTGCGATTCTGTTCCCTGTAAAAAGACGACGATCGTCGTAGTCAACGCGCTCACCCCTGAAATTACCGCGGTATCACGACTGTAATGGTACGCGGAAATTTAGCGCCGCGCGTGAAGCACGGTACTAAAAAAGATTCGTCGATCGCGGGAACATTATTTTTGGGCTCGTAAACCGTGAAGGAGAACGAAGGAAAAAAAGAAAAAACGAAAGGAAAAGGGGGTCTTTAACGAACGCGTCCTGGCAGTGTCGTTAAGTAAATTCAGGTGCGGCATCGCCGCCTTCTCAATTAATATTTGAACGGCTGGCTTATACTAGGTTAGTACTGAAAAAGTTATCAGGGGCCGTCGATAAAGCCGCAGATGTTATCCGCGAAATTCAAGGTCCCTCTATCTCCGACGAACGTGGCCAACTAAACATTGGCCTAACTAAAAATACGGCGACCTTGGTACGCCACTCATGGTTCTTGCCGCGGACTGCGAATCATTAGACGCATTAAATTATACGCGGTTGGTTCGCGAGGCTGCCGTTCGACCCGCGTCGTAACCCGGTGTATTTTCACCCGACTCCGCTCGAGCGACCGTCTACTTTGGGGGTTGTCTTCGTTGCGAAAAATCCTCTCCTCTTCCTCTCTCCCTTTCTCTCTCGTACGCGCTCGTTTTTCCATCTTTGCGTCGCGGTGCAACAAAACGCGGAGAAACAAACCGGAGGACGTAGCGGCGGTTTTCGGGCGCAAAAATAGACGGGTTCGGACGAGCTGTTAAAAACGATCCACCGCGCATCGTTCTGGGGGCCGCGGGGAAACTCGTTCGTACGTCCGAAATTGTACGCGCACGGGGTGGTGGCGCGTCTTCCTCTAATCGGTCATTTGCAGTGGCGTACGCGCCGGAATGCTCGCCTGTTTTTCGCAGTTTCTTTTTTATCTCGGAGGCTAAGGCCTCCGTGTGCACGGTGCCTATCTGGCCAGGGCCGTCGCGCGCGTACTCGCCCGCGACAGACGATTTTTTGCCGGATCGACCGCGCGCGAACTGCACCGCGACGCGATTTTTTTTCGGCAAGGTTGCAGGGTCGTCGGTCCCGCGCGCCAAACTTTCCACCTACTCCGCGTCCCGTCGCGTCCCGTCGCGAAGACGGGGATACACGGGGACGAGCGGCACCGTTTCCTAGAAAAAAAAAAAAAAAAGAGAAAGAAACAACGAGACCCGTCAACTCGTTTCTACGCTAGATAACGCGGCGAAATTTCGAGTGTCGAGGATCACGGGCCGATAGCAGCGATAGTGGGTTAGAGTAGTGGCGATTTTATCGGGGCGTATCGACGGGAACGGAGCAAGGTCTGAAAATGTTGGTAGATCAATTTAGAAAGCGCGTTATCGCTCGCCTCGGTGATAAAGTGAAATTTCGTTCGCGTCGGTAAATAACGACGGGCGCTCGCCGCCGCCCGTTTCTTTTAATCGTCTTTAATTCGTAATGGCTCGCGTTACGTAAAAAACAATCGCGCCAGATAGAAAGTACAACGTACGACCACTTGTCGAGCTGGGTGATCGGGCTTAGACGCGAGTGGCCCCGCGAGTTTCTTTGTTCCCTCGGTCTCCATCGTCTACGAGCCGCGAGAGCGACGCTGACGGTGGCAGCGCGTCTTTTTTATTCCGGCAGCGAGCCGGCTGCGAGCATATGGCGGCGTCTCGACGCGCGTTTCCATCCCAGGAGCCAAAAATTTTCGCCACGCGAGGCGAGCACTCGTTACTTGGAAATGCACGGCCCCGTTGTGTTTAGCGCGACGAGGGGAAACCGCGCGAGACAATGGAAATTATACGACGGATCGCGTTAACCTTTCGCACCCGCGTCCGAGCTCCGCTCGCGGCCCGTCGAGACAAAAGGAACGGCGAATTTCGCGCGTAACCATTTGAAATTAAAATAGAACCGCGCGGAACGATCGACGACGGTTTTTACATTTTTCAGGAGGGCCGACCGACGTCGGACGCGAATCAGCGCGCGGGTGGCGGCGGTTCTTACCCGCGTCGCGAGGTCGTTCATCGAGCTGCTCCGCTTAAGAGAGGTTTTGCATAGAGCGGACACTCGGATAAAGATGCGTTTATCGCGGTCTAATTTTAAATCTATTCACTCCGGCGGCCCTCGCCCCGCGCGCGCGTCTATGCTCGCGTTTCACGTCGGTTTCGATGTCATTATCGCAAAGTGCGGAGGGAAATTGTTTCCCCGGGCCTAGATATTCTTAGCCCGTTTCCCGCTCGCCACTAAATTTGTTTAAAAAACCGATACGCGGCAGCGCTAGTAACAGCAGCAGCAGCGGGACCTCGCCGACTCGCTTTCCTCTTCTCCTCCGCCTCTGCCTCCCTTTTCGCCCCCGTTCGCGTCCACCCCCTCTCTCCCCCTTTCCTTTCCCCAGCACCCCCCCCCCACCTCGTACTTTTTTCTTCCTTTATTTCCTCTCGTTTTCTGCTCTTTTCCGCGAACGCCTGCATCCGCGGTAACCTGTTGTAAAACCCGGCCGCATAAAAATAGCGGGTGCCGAGGCTCTGGAGTCGAGCACTTTATCCTCTTTCTCTGTCTCTTTGTATCAGAGGGCGCGTTGCAGCGCATCGAGCAAATATTTATTTCACGGGACGTTCCCGGTGCCGGACATACCGCGTGCCGACTCTCGCGACGTATTCTTCTTCACCTCGTTTCTCCTCTTTTTCCTTCCTTCTTTCCTTTTTCTCCCTCGCCCCCTTTCGTCCCCTCCTCCTCACTCGGCGGCCGACCGAATTCCTCGCACGAAAGCGGTGTCTCGCGGCGCGTCCGATTCTCGCGCGCGATCCAGCTCGCGCGCGCTGCTCGCGACAGGAGTTGTTACGCGTACGCGAGATTTCCTTTCGTTCGCTACGATCGATCGATGAATCCGTTCCCGTTTGGCCGCGCGGGCCAGGATCGACGCGGCGCGGCGCCTCGCGAACGGAATAGCCGAAGGGGAATAGGCGTTTCGCGTTCAGACGTCTGGAGCGGGCCTAGTAGTAGAGGAAAGAAATTTCGGGTTACGTAACGATCGCTAATGGCCTGTTTGCGAAACGCGGAATTCATGCTGCCATCTGTCGACGTTGGCGATTCCGATGGTGTGCAAAAGTCTGCCTCTTGCTTACGTGACGTCCGCGAGTCCTCTTTGCATACGTCTATTTACTCGATACTTACTCATCTCGCGCGTTCTCCCTCTCTCCGCCGTCTATTTCTCTCTCTTACTTCGTCCCACCGCGCCCCCGCAGCGCCCCTCCGCGCCCCTCGCCCTCCGTTTCGGTAGCCAACGATCCGCGTTGGCAATTTACTTTCGGCCGCGTACGGCGGCGCCTCCCAAGGCCAAACGAAAGTTCATTCTGAACCAAATCCGACGGAATTTTTTATCTGTAGTATGTACTTATCGGGGACGCCCAGGTCTAGCTGCTTGTTTTCGCCTTGCGCTATTATCGATGATGAACTTGAGGTGACCTCGAAAACTGCGCAACAGTGAGCGCGGGTGCGACAGGGACGACAGCCACGATGGAGAACGCGAGAGAGCGAGAGGAGACGTGGAGGCTAGGAATGGGTCAGGGAGGGGCAGAGGAGACAGAGAGAGAAAGAGAGAGAGAGAGAGAGCCAGCGAGAGAGCGAGAGGGGAGGCGTTTACACTTTCGCTCTATATCATTCGCTGTCATGGCTCGAATTTTTTTTCCTCTTCTCTCTCTTTTTTTGCAACGCTTTCCAAAACGGCCGATACGCTTCCACCGTAGAATTTCTCTGTCCCGCCCCATCGACGCCGATCTCGGGTCATCCGGAGTACATCTCTAACGTTCTTCGTCGATCGATTCGAGATCGAGCGCTGGTTTTTTGGTGCGAAACCAAACGAGTTACGTAACGAGAGAGAGGCGAAGGATCGGTTCGGATCGACGACGCGTCGCCACGCGACCAGCCTCGATCGCGACGATCCTCGCGAGGGGAAATCGGGAAACTCGACGTGATCCGTTCCACGTATCGCTGCGAATCGCGATCTCTGGGAGCGGTCGTAACGCGATTCGAGGCAAGGTGAAGGTCTACTTGGTTGCGGTGCTTAATTCATTGAGGCACTTAGTTTCGAGTCCAGCCGCTAGCCTCGAACAGCGTGCGAGCACGTTTCTCGCAAAGAAATTGGCCTGGTGCGTGCGTGTTTCCACCTCTCCTCGGCGCTTCTCTTATCGGTGCCGAGTTTGATTAGCATTCCGTGCAATTCGACGCGCAAGAACGAACGGAGGAAAAAAAAAAAAAAAAACACAGCACGAGCAGGCCTCGCTGTAAAAACCGTCGACGTCGACGGCGCGGCGTTCGACGGATTCGCTGAAACGGTCTCGCGGAAAATCCAAGTTTTCCGCGAACTATCCGCTGACTGGCGGTACACCGCGTTCCCCCGCCTCTTTCCTTTAATGTAGAAGCCGTTTACTTTTCCGTAACTAAATACGATCCAATATCCGCGAGGACTTATCGTTTGATCGCACTGATTTTGCGAAACGCGCAACCGCATCGGATGGGAAGAGGGTCGCGGTCGAAGAGAGGGTAGTTCTTCCTGGCGTCCTCCTTACTTCGCAGCCCCCCGTCTTCGCCCCCCCCCCACCACTGTCCACGTAACTCTTTCAAAAGTTCGTAAGACTAGCGTAACCAATCCGGAAGCTACTTAGATTTTTCTCTCCCCGCCGATCCCTCGGCCCTATCCTCCCCCTCCTCCTCCTCCTCCACCTTCTCCACCACTCTTTTCTCCCTCTCGCTCTCATCTTTACAACCCCTTGGCTCTCCCTTAGTCGTAGTCGTATTCTCCATCTCTCCCCCTCTTTCTCTCTCTCTCTCTCTCTCTCTTTCACTCCCTTTCTCTCTTTCTGGGTTTCGTAGTCGCGGTGGTAGCGAGCTATCGATCGCCGTGGCTCTCCGCGCTTAGAGTCAACATCAGTCATAATACAGCGCAACGGCATACGGGGGTTATTAAGAATAATACGCATCCTAGGTATATATCCCCTTCCCGGCACCACGGAAAAATGGGGGAAGGAGCGTCGTTCGTAGGGGTGGTTCCGTTGCTAGGGTAACCGGCTGGGTAAAATCCCGCAAAGAAGAAGCATCGCCGTTACGTTCCTGCTCTTGCTCTTACTCCCGTTACTACCGTTGCTCTCTCGTTGTATCGACATCTCATCCTCGCGGACGTTATACTGGCTTTTATGAGACGATGAATGTACGCTCGCCCTACCTTTCCGAGCTCCCCTAGCCCACCTTTCAACCCCCCTTCCTCCTCACCGTCCCTCTCTCATTCTCTCTTTACTCTCCCGGCGCTGTTCGCCTTCGCGTCGTTTTCGATTCTTCTCCACGACTCTCGCCTCCTTTTAACCGGCGGACGATTAACAACATCCGTATCCGTTTAGTCGGCGAGCGAGCCCGCGTTTCTCTTGATTTCTCTCCTTTTCTTTTGTCCGGGCGTTGAGCGCGCGCGAGCGCGCGCCAGCCTACCCTTCGGTCGCCGCCGCAAGCGGGTTTTCCATTCGACGCGGAAACGACGAGATCGTCGCGCTCGTGAATCGCCGGTAAATTGATCCGCGTGAAAGCATCACGGTGGACTCAGCCCCCTCCTCTTTGGTTGCAGACCGGGAGGTCGCCGAGGAGGACGGGGGTTGGCAGTCCGCTACCAACGAAGACGGTCAACGGCAAACCGGCCAATCGAGTCAAAGTACAGGGGCTAGTCAGTGCGAGGTCGTGCAGGGCCACCAGCACCACCAGGAGCTGCCCATTATGGATCTGTTTGACGACATTAACGATCACATGCAGATCGAGCTCAAGTCCGAGCCATTGTCGCCGAAGATAGACGAGCTCGAGTCCTGTCTACTCAACGAGCAGATCGATCTGCAGTCGGATCGAGGCCTGGCCAACGACGCCAACGGTCAACAGACGCGCCAGCGGAACGGTAACGATAACGGGCAGCAACACCAGCAGCCGTTGAACGATACAACCGCACCCCTAGCCGAGCTACGATCGCTAACGCGGAACGATAGCCCGCAATCGTCCACGAAGCACCGGTACGCCACCAGGGCGTTCGTCGAGCAAGAGATCAAGCACTTGAACCTCATGACCAGCGCCAGCGCCACTTACTGTAGGTTCTGCAGGAAGACCTTCTCCCGCGCGTGGTCCCTTCAGAGGCACCTGGCGGACACGCACTTTTACGTGCCGCAGTCGCTCTCCTGCGACCAGTGCGGCCGGAGTTACAAGTCCAGGAACAGCCTGGTCAGTCACAAGAGCCAGTACCACACGAGGAAAGAGCGGAAAGAGCACGAGGAACAGTGCGAGGTCACGTACTGACCGACGACCGTGGTTTAGTGACCGAATTCGCGTCTGGGTTCCGTCGTGGCCCCAGCGCCGGATCCCAAGTACCGAGGAAGACGCGCAAGGGAGTCCAGTAGACGCACGAGGGAACGTACCGTTCTGGGACGCGATTAGTTCCTATCTGACGACGTTTAAGAGCGAACAGATACATCCGTCGTTTAGCCAATTAACTCCGCGTACCGTGTCGATCCGTGTAATCGCACGCGGAAAAAGTAAATGAAAAAAGGCAAAAAAAAAAAAAAGAACAGAACACGTACGAGCTTCTCAGTATAACGTTGTCCGCTCTTTTGCTTGCATCCGCGGAAAACGGTTGCGTTACCGTGATTGTCCTAATCTTTTGATCGTAATGTCCAGTTACCCCGATAAACGCCAAAGAGAACGGTAGGTTAACACGTAACGCGCGTTACCTCCGATATGTTTCTCGCGAACGTCCTGTACGCTCGCCAGTCGGTGATGTCGCGTCGCAACGCGGACCCGCGTCCAACCCCCCGGAAATAACTTCCGCCATCTGGACTAGTTCCGTGCCAAGTTCATGGCTCGAGCGAGTGTGTCTTTCCGTAGCAAAATCGATACCATCCTCCTTCGGTACGACTGTTCTCTTCCTCATCTACCCCTAGTACCGGCTAGGGGTAGTTCAACCCCCCGCGTCCTCGATGATAAAGTCACCTATGCGTAGCGTTCCCCCCAACCCCACCCCCCGTCGATTAGCGACCGTTCCTGGTTGGTGTATCCATCGATGGAAGCGTCTCGACCGAGCCAGAAACGAACGCGAAACAGGTCGTTTCGAGTTTTCGCCGGTAGAGTCTGATCGTTTTTTCCTTTCACTTCTTCTTCTTCTTTTTTTTTTTTTTTCTCTCCTTTTGCGGGCGGAACGGGAGGTGGTATATCGCGCGAAACAGCCGGTTACCAAGGACGAATCTATTTATCGGCAGATTGGACTATAACCCATCTATCTGGCGGCTTTGAAAATTCCGATATGGTTCAAAGACTCGTTCTTTCGTATCGTTTCTCGTATCGTCCCGTCCCACCTCCCCTTGCGCCCCCACTTCGCGCGAATTCTCTCATGCTCGAGCCGTGATCGCCGCGACCGTTCGTTCTCCACACGCAACGCCTCGCTGGCGTAACCGCGAGTCTTCTTCGCCCGACGTCGCGTCGACCCTCGAACGATCGCTCGCGGGACCGTAGTTACCCCCTTATGGTCATACGTGAGAAACGTAACTGTTAGCATAGCGTGAATGTCGTTATAAATGGATTAAAAGAGAATAAAAGACGTTTCGATGTAACGAAAATAACTGTTGTTTCACTGACAAAACACCGAGTACCCGGGCCGTGAACACGCGGTTCAAAAGGAATCACTCGATCCCCGATAGGGTCCACTCGTTTCGCAAATCATACGTTACGTTGAACCAACTATCCGCTTCATCGCATCATTCCGTTAGATCAAATATCACACCCTTGTATATACATTTATATATATATATATCTCCACACATACGTATACCTACAAGATCTACTTTGCTCTGTCTTGCTGTAAATAATACGCATCGACATGGATACATCTCTGGTGCGCTGAAAACACTAACGTCATCGCTCACGATCGTTCACTGGAATCTTGGAATTGCTTGCACTCTACTATCGTAATGCGCTGCAAAAAAAATAAATAAATAAATAAATAAATAAAAGGCACAACGATGAATCGTGAAAAATAAAAAAAGGGGGTACGGCACACGTCGCCTCTTCCGATTCGGACAAAGAGCCTTCTGCAAATTTTGCCGTGGCACCATTGTCATCGCGTCGCGTCCTCGGCAGTTCAGCGTCGAGACGGACACTCGAGCGTCCCTCCAGTTGCTGCGTAGAGTTTCAAAGTAGACCGAGACGGTGGCGGCTGGCTCTCCGAGAGGTCGCGCTGGAAGGCGCGCGTCGAGTCGGAGAACGGACGAAGTAGAAACGGTTGACAATGGTAAGACGGGCCGCACGCAGAAGGTACTTTCCTCGGACAGGCACGGGACGCCGTACCACAATGTATATGTATAACAAAGCGAACGGAAAGTAAACGTATGGGCGTGCAATGAAGATGTTGTGGTAGCACCTGCAAGCATAATTACGTGGTTCCAAAGTAACGCAAAAGTAAAAAAAAAAATAAAAAAAAAAAAGACAGTTTGAGCACGGCTTGGTCGGGTGACGGTGCAATGTGCGCGACTAATCGAGGAGGGCGCACGAATTCTCTCTATCTCTCTCTCTCTCTCTCTCGGCTCGGAAAAAAAAGGTGGTAGACGGTGGTGTAAGAGTGAGAACGTGACGAGAATCGCGGGACACGCGATACGTTCGACTAGAGAGAGGACTCTAGTGCGGCGAGGGAACGGGGTCTCCTCGTTCCGCGTTATAACGTGTGCCCGCCCTACGTCCGAGCTGACGTTCGAGCACAAAACCAAAAGTAACCCCTGTGTCTGGTTCTGCCGCCAGGTCAGTTGGCCGGCAGCGGCGCGTCCGATGAGTTTCGATGCGAGCCCTGCAACAAAATCCTGACCTCCCTAACGCGGTTGAGGCGGCACATACAGAACGTGCACACCAGGCCCAGCAAGGAACCGATCTGTAACATCTGCAAGCGGGTTTACTCGAGCCTGAACAGCCTCCGGAACCACAAGAGCATCTATCACCGACAACACAGCAAGAACGAGCAGCAACGGAAGGAGATGGAACAGATGCGCGAACGGGAGAGAGAGCAGAGAGAACACTCGGACAGAGTAAACTCTCAGCAGCAGCAACAACAGCAACAACAGCCGCAACAGCATCAGGATCAGCAACAACAACAACAACAACAACAACCACGACTAGGATAGACTCTGTCGCGCGATCGATCGCGAGAACCAAGCGTTCGTCGAGGATAGGGATCGTGAACGGTGCCGGTGCTTCACGTGTGCGACGAAAAATATTACTATAACACCGTCGAGACGGAAGTTTTAACGTTTTACGTACGAACAAAGACACACGCGAGCGCACACAGACACACGTACACGCAAGAAATACACACGTCGTAGACGAGTCGTAAAAGAATCTCCTAATCGCACTGGTCGGATTTGTCTAGATATCGGTTTCGAGGATAGTATCGGTGGATTATCCAGCTACCTACGTCTTGTTATACCTTTCATTCGAGATACTCACGTGTAGGTGTGTACACGATAGGCTGTTGATTTTTTGCGTACGTCCTCTAGCGCTGCCGCGGATCATTGGCTCGCACGTATCCCCCCTCCACGAGGTAATACCAACTTCCGGTAGAGATGCCGTCATTGAAAGAATTCGTTTTACGGGAAAGATCATGTGATAGTAGGCGATACTGTTATTATTACGTAGCGTTTCGTGTTTCCGTTCGAGCGGATGGATGTCGGTGGTTAGAGAAAAAAAAAGAAAAAAAAAACAAAGAAAAAAGATATTCGAAAACGAAAAAAATGATAAAAGAAAATCGAAAGAAAAAAAAAGATGGCAGGACGAAGTTAGACGTCGAGGCGTCGCAAGTCGCGCGGAAAGTTACATTTTTCTACTAAGGTTACAAAGAGAGAGATATATTACATATATTATATATATTGCGTTGAGTGTAAATAGGTGGATTCGGATCGTCGGGACTTCTAATCGCGACGGGACTCTTCTTACTTAAAGCAATCTTTTATTTAACCGTTTTGCTCTGCGCGAGGAGGGAGAGAAAAAAAAAGCAGTAAAAAGCAAGCGTTTCCTGTTAATTTCTTTCTTCCACTACTTACTTAGTTTACGAAGGGTGGTTATCGGGGATAGTCGCGTGAGTACCGCCTGGCACGGTGTTTACAAGGGAAGTCGCAGTACAAAACGCAGTGAAAATAAATTATAAGTTAACGTACCTAAGTTAATGAGCGCAATACTCTCCTCTTACTTTACGCGTAGAACGTTGGCAAGGTACTAGAAACGCGGTGGTCACAGGTCTCCTCTCATCCTATCCCGTCTCGTTTCTCCATTCGCACCCCATCGCAACCCTTTCCTCGTCCAGGCGCGAACCGGAGGAAAAGTAGCTGGCCTCGAGAACAGCAGAACGGACGAGGTTGCTCGTTTTCCTTCGTTCGCGCGAAGCTTTCCACCCCTACCTTTCTCATAATAGAAGGCCGCGAGAAATCTGACGATCGGAAACGTGCGTATGGTACATTCTGAGGGGTGCAGCCAAACGAAAGTTACGATTAATAACGTTCTTACGGGAAATGGTGCAATGAAATATTGAAACGCCTCCTCGTTCCTACCCCCGTTGCCACGCGGAACGGAATTTTCGGAAATGCAATCGCATGCAACCGCGTCATCCGCCCCGGAGAACAATTTCATCGAGACAATCAACGTCGATTGCTAAATTAGCGGTTACATTCAGCTCGACCGATTTCGATTGGTTCAGCGGTGGCGTCGTCCGCGTTAGAATTTCGCATTAATTCTAATTTATTCCGCGCTCGAGACGCGCGTTTCATCGATCGCTCGTTGGGTTTCGTTGTCGTCCCGATTTTTCTTTCCATCCAGCGCGGTTCCGTTTCTCCGTGCTCGTCTCACCTTTCGCTCGCCAGAATTTTCTGCCTACGGTTACCTTTTTGTTCGGTTCGAACGGTCGTCAGCTTTTGCGATATCGCGATATCGGGACGGAATTTTGTGATAGCTGGTTACTTTTTCTGCTTCTTTTCTCCGCTCGAGGTGTGATCGAAGCTCGCGCATCGAAGGAGGGCATCGCCTATGGTACGCGTAGAACGCGCAGAACTTCTGTTCGACCGAAAATAGGCGCTGCAGAGCGTGCGTGCGTGTGTACGCACGTACTCGTTGTAAATAAGAGTTTTTTATATCTGAATTTATCGATATGGACGTAATTACATAAGTACGTAGAAGTTTATAAATACGTACGTACACACACGCGCACGGTATACACGATACGTACCCTTTTCTTTTATCGCGAACATCGCCGATTCTTTCTTTCTCTTTCCTTTTTTAATTATTGTTGTTTCTTATCGGGCTTTCGGGGATAGCGTACGTCCAATAGTACTCACGCACGTATACGCTTATCGTATCCTTGTTTCATTACTATTCTTAATCAGATTGTCGTATGAATTAATTACCGATGATCGATTACCTTTATTACTATACTGCATTACAATTATTATTATTAATATTATTATTATTATTACTATTATTATTGTTATTATTATTATTATTATTATTAATATTATTATATTATCATTATTATTCTTACGACCTATCACAATTATTTATATGAATAAAATGTTTCTTTTTGTACGCTGAGAGAGAGCGGCCTCTGTTATTTTCCACGTATCGGAGAAAGGTGCACGCGGGTAACGTCGTGCCGCTCGTTAACCTTCGCAGTGTTACGCAACCACGGTGCGTTTTGCATTTTCTTTTCTGTTCTGTACGGCCGCGTTACACCTCGTTGCCCTGCGTGCGCTTCCGGCCGACCCACATACACGCATACCCCAGACCCCGTGACACGTATATTCGCCAGCCGAGGTGCCTCGTGTGTCCGTCCCCCGAGTCAATGGGTACGCGCGTTCACGCTCCGCGGCACCGAGGGTCAGACCGTTCTGAATACGCCGTTATGCGCCCAGCCCCGTGCTGCTAACTCTCGCCGTTACCTCTTTCTCTTTCTCCGCCCACACCCCCGAAACGGAAGCTCTTTTGCGCCACGCCGTCTCTCCCCCTCTCGCTTTCGCTCTTAAATTTCCTCTCTCGCAAGAACACCGAGGCCTCCGTTGCATTCACTGGCGCGTCGCGTCGCGTCGCGCCGCGTCCCGTCCCGGGCACCGCGGCGCGTTCGCCGTCTTCTCACCTTCGATTGTTCCTCGCGGTCTACCACAGCCATTGAACGTACAGGAAAGGAATGTTACGAGCGAGAAAGGAAAGAAAAAGAAAAAAAAAAAAGAAACGCCGCGGCGAATGCAGCGGAGACCTCGACTCAGTCACGGCTCAGGGCCGCGCAGGAACGTGCACGCGCATCGTTAACCGTGCCTCGAGATTCGTTGAGAATCCCGACTTCCGGTGGCGACGATCCTCGATCGTTGCGTTACCTATGGTCAATGACAAACCAGAGCCCCGAGCCACCTTTCTCTCTGCGATCGGTACGATCATACGGAAAGAGGAGAAAAAGAATATCGAGCGGCCGCGTTAAGAATGGAAAAAAAGACAAAAAAAGAAAAGAAAAAGATTAAAAAATATACGCTCTCGTGGCCGGGGATTGAATAACGGCCGAGAACTGCTGCCACCACGGGCGATCAGCGGCCCCTCGACGAATCTGTATTTCCTTCATCATGTATCCTATAAGTAGCCCCCTCTAACACACGCATTATCTTTTCACTTCCTCGATCACTCTCCTCGATACCACCATCACCACCATCACTCTCTCTCTCTCTCTCTCTCTGTCTACCTCGTACGAAAGCCAACGAATTACCACACATTACCACCCCCTCATCATCTCAAAAAAAAAAAAAAGCAGAAAAAAAAGAAACCCCCGGCCCTGCGCATTGAAGAACACCATCAGCGTACACTAATCTTGTCCAGTGATATTAATGGCAGTCGTATCTTTGTTCTTGTTTGTTCCCGGTCCCGCTCGCTCGGCTATACGTTCGGCTCTGGTTCGTCATTGTTCTGTGTGTACCTACCCGCTACCTTCACGAACACGGATTTGCGCTGGGGGTCCATCCACACACGTGGCTCTCCGTGTGCCTCCTCCTACGCCACAAATATTGGTTCGTAACGGAAAATATCTTTTCTTTTTAATTGGGTGTCGATATTTATAACGGACATTGGTGCTTGGTCTCTCTCTCTCTCTCTCTCTCTACTTTTCTTTCTAAATCTACGTAACTCTCTATATTACTACTTACTACTTTATTCGTTCTTTCTCTGTTTCTTTGCCTTTTCTCTTCTCTCTGCTTCAAACGAACGAAAAAAAAAAAAAAAAAAAAAAAACATTCTGTCATTTAATTAACTCTTCTCGTTTTACGCTGCTTTCTTACTTTTTCATTTCCACCTCTGTCTATATATCTAACCTTTAATCATCTATTTTTTCAACGTACTCGCGCGTCACCGACCTGTTTCACTTGGACGCCGTCCGCCTGCGTATCGGCTGACTCTCGCCGTTTCCCTTCGTCCGTTCGCGCGCGCTCGAAAATGAAAAAACGAAAAAACGAAAAAAAAAATGTATACATATATATATATATATAATCGCAGGCCCACCATCGGCGATTCTCGCGATGAGATTGTCCCACCCATTGCACGGCAGCTTGCTGCCCCCGGGTGTCTGCTATACCTGCGACGTGTGCGGTAAAACCCTTTCCACGAAGCTCACCCTGAAACGGCATAAAGAGCAGCAACACTTTCAACCCCTAAACAGCGCGGTCTGCGCGCTCTGCCACAAGGTGTTCAGGACGCTGAACAGTCTGAACAATCACAAGAGCATCTATCACCGTAGACAGAAATAGAGCCGGTTATCGTCGCGTTTGCTCGCATCGTGCCGAGGAACACTGTAGAGAAATGGGACAAAGAGGAAAGAGAGAAACGAGCTTAGTAGAAGGGAGGAGAGAAAGAGCAAGGGAAAATGGAGAAAACACGAGAGAGAGAGAGGAAACGGTGCCAATGGACGGCGGGCTCCGAGGGACGAGAACGATCGACTCGTCGACAGCATGGCCGCTAGAGGGATCGCGCGTTGTTCTTCTCATTTTCTTTCCTTTCCGTCTGTTTGAAACGCGTCGCGCGACGATTGTTGCCTTTGTTGAACAGCTCCCTTATTTTCGCCGCTGACGGCGGTTAGAGCCGCGCGGGCAATGGAATTGTTGTTATTGTTAATTATTAATCGGTTGTCGTCGCGGTGAGACGGCCAGTTCGTTGGTTCGACGATTAACGCTCTGTTAACGTTTGCGATACATGGGACCAGTTGCAGTAACGAGATCTCGCGTTGATAGTTTTTTAATCGGTCGCGAGAACGGGGGGTGGGATACGCGGGTGGGAGGTCGATGGAAACACGCGAAAAAACCGCGAAAAGTTATAGGGAACGTAGTAGAGAGTACAACTTCCACGCGTGCATGCTGTTCGCGACGAGAATCACGGATTCCCGTCGAGCGGACCGAGGGAACGACGTCCTTAGCGAAGAACAAGTGTCGTGGGAATCGAGGGAAAGGATTGGCCAGAAACAAAATCAGTGCTTCCAGACGAACATGATGAACGTGGCGATTATTACTCTAACATGCCAGTCGAGTGTCGCGCGGACTTCACGGGACTTTCACGCGTCCCCTTGTATTTTACAGCGAGTTCAACGACGTTGAACCACTACGATACGCGGGACGAGGGTTCCGCCACGGCGAACGATGCGATGCCGCGCGGAACCTCCAGTTACTGGCCTCGCGGTCTGTAGCCGGACTTAACGTGTTATCAATTGTTAGGACTAAGCGATTTGCGTAACGAGATTATCACGAATCGTCAGAACGTGACGATTCTCCGTAAGTGAAACTGCGTCCCGATTACTTGGGTCAAAACCAAGAATCGTCGACACCCTGTTCCATCGGTACATAGTCGCGGAAGTCTTCTCCGGGGCAGACGAAGACCTTCCTGGTCTGCGTGTCCCGTACACACACGGTCCGGGCCGGCTCGTAGCCTCAGCCTGTCGCGAACGCGCGTTCCCATCGACTCGAAATATCACCCTCGTCGTACGTTCCGAACTGGTCCGATCGAAACGAGCACCGCGACTCGCCGTTCTCCCTGGCCATTTTTACCATTTCTATTCCGCGGGGGTGTAGCGAACGGGGAAACGCGACGGTAATCGCGTTCCGCGGCGCGTATTAGGGCAAACAAAAATTAGGGTAAATAGTTATTTTCGTCTACTTTTATACCGCGTGACTCTCCGGATCTTTCTACGGTAACTTGCGCGAACGAAGAAAAAAAAAAGAGAAGAAAAAAAGGGGGAATCTTTCGAATCGCTCGCGGAGAGCGTAAAAAGGAAAAAAGGTTGGACCGCTCGAACGAGGGTTGATCGAGGGTTTCGCGAGATGGAACGAGACGTTCGGGCGTACGTTGACGGTGATTGACAAAAAATGTGGCGGTTTCGAACGATTCCCGTCGGCTCGTCGAGTGGACGCGAATCGTCGAGACCTTCGCGCGGCGTCGTCCGACTTTACAGGGAATTATCGCGATTGGTGGGACGTCCGTTCGTACGAGTGAGCCCTCGAGTGGCGCCCGGACCACTCCTGTATCGATACACGGCTTAATCGCAGGCTATACAGTAGTTAGATTTACGTATTGCAACAAAAAAGAGTGGGAGAGAGTGAGAGTGAGAGAGAAAGAGAGAGAGAGAGAGAGAGAGAGAGAACGAGAGAGAGAGAAAGAGCGAGAGATATAAAGAAAAAAAATACTTCCAGGTGTCGGAGACACCATCGTCCAACTAACTTTTAGGCGGAAACGTCCGAAACGTTTCGACAAGACTGTAAACGAAATATTGATTAACCAGAAGACTCGAGAATTTTTAATTGTTTCGATGTTGAGGGGGCTGCAGAGGGATGGAGTAATTATCGCGGGGAGGGGTGGGCGGTTTGGGGGATGGGGGCGGGGGGCTCTGCAAAAATACACGCGATTGGAACACAGAGAGGGGGGGAACCGCCGTCGCGGATCGATAACGATCGCATGGTAACGCGCTTGTAAAAAACAAGAAAAAGTAAATAAAGAGTAGCAACAAATTTGCCAGTTACAGTCAGGGTACCCGTGGCGGAGGAGGCCTCGTCGTCCACGACGTTCCTCCGCGACGAACTCGGTCTCGTTCCGCGACGGACCGTGAGAAAGGCGACACATTGATATAATATAATATATATATACACACACACACATATATATATATATATATACATATATTTTATCTTAATATATTCATTCCATATTAAAATGCTTTAGAGGGGTACCTTGCACACAGACACATATTCATTTGAAACGCTATATACCGGGCTTTACGTAAAGTACCTTATTCTATTAAATACTATTATTTTTTACGATTATCACGTACGAACGACTATAGTTACGTCCCTGTCGCTATAATGTCATTACCGTTGTCGCGGTCGTTAGTATCGAGCGTTTATTTCCTTTCCTTTTCCACGTTGTTACTCGTTATCGCCGCAGAACGCCGCTCGTTTCTTCTCGATTCCGTTCCGTTCCGTTCTGTGCGTTCACGTTCGTCTCTTCTTCGACGAAGCAACGCTCGTTTCTCGCGGACACCGACGCAGCCTGGTCATGTTTCGCATAAGGTTCCCGAAAGTCTGACTTTTACACAATACTCGAGGAGGAGGAGGAGGAGGAGGAGGAGGGAGCGAGAAAAGCAGAAAAGGAAGGCGCGTTTCACCCTCGCGGCCTTGGCACGTTGATTTGCATACACCTCATTCTTCGCCACCTCACCGCCCTGTGCCCGCGTCGTTTACTTTCTCGCTAACACCTTCGAGTTTTCTTCTTTTTCGTTTCCCTCTCACCGCTCCGGCGCGGTGGAACGCGCGTCAACGAAGAAGGAAAGACGTTTTGGGGCGAGAGGGTCGGCGGGGCGGCAGCGAGTGCCGCGGCGACGGCGTCGTTTCACGGGAAACGTTTCCCAGCCGGCGAAAACCGCGTCGCGAATTTAAACAGCATCGGTTTTTCAGACAGTTCAAACGGGGAAGGGATGAGAAAAAAGAAAAGAGGAAACACGGTCCACTAACACTGACAGGTTACTTATATACTAAACGATAATAGCCATATATACATATAACCGACTACATAGCATATACCTATATTTTAGTAGAACTTTGATAAGCCGCCGCGCGAGGTCTTCCTGATGTTCGCGAGATCGTCGGACGATCTGGCGATCCTTTATATCGGTTCTCTACCAGTTAATTGCCCGTTTTTTCCCCGCCATTGCGTTCTTCAGCTTCAATAGTCGTATCAATGTGACATCACTTGCAAAAAGAAAAAGAAAAAGCAACAAAAAAAAAAAAAAAAGAAAACCAAAAGGAACAATACGCGTCCGAATAAAGTGCGTCGTCTGAAACGATTGGTCGCGCGTCAGGAAGGATTCGAGGGCCCCCGAAGGATAAACGTATAGACAGACTAGGTCCCGCCGTGCGTCGACATTTGTAGAAGATCGATCGCAAAATAATTCGCAGAGCACACATAGACACATACGATATATTTTACAACGTACCGACACACACACACACACACATACGTACCCATCCATGGACACGCACATTCGCTGAGAGAAAGAGAGAGAGAGAGAGAGACAGAGTGAGAGAGTGAGAGACAGAGAGAAAGAAAGAGAGAGAGAGAGAGACAGGTCGATATATATATTTATCGATGAACATGGAGAATACTACATGTTAACACGAAGACACTTGTACATCGTTAGATAGGCTATGATAATTTAAATTAGGTTATATTCCGTTAAGGTGGTCCGCGTCGTTCGTATTTTCGAAGCTGGTACTCGCGATTTCCGTTCCCGCGATTGAAAAGGTTTCGAGGTCGAAGGGCGAAGGGCGTGGAAACGGGGCGAGATGTGGTAAAGGGTGGGATCGCTTTAGCAAATTTTCCGTAGCGCTCGAAAATACGCTCGACGCCGAACATTTTCTTATGCAATTAAATGAGCGGGGGAGAAAGAGAGGAGGCACGATGTCGGGAAGAGTGTGGTGTTTTCGTTGTTTGGTTGGAAAGAGGAAATGAGGAAGAACGAAGCTTTAAATTACGAGAGTAACGAACACAATTTTATAGTAGTCAGGACTGGAGAAAGAACTGATATTGATAATATTTAAACTAGTAGATTTATTCAAAGAAATTGATTTGTGACTACTGTAAAAATGGCCAAATATAATTGCGGAATATATATTCGCCCTCCGATCCGCGGTCGGCGCTATATTATGAGAATAATAAATTATTAATGAAATTAATATAAATTGAATGAATATTTAACTGCAAATTATATATTAGTAGAGGTTTATTTGATTATCTTCTTCTTTTTTTCTGTTTATTTTTTTCTACTTTTTTTTTTTTTTTTTTTCTTTTTCGTTTATCGTTCGTTTAATTTCGCTCTACGTTGATGCGTTACGAAATTGCGAGACCGTGCAACAGCGGTGTTTAAAATAATTTATAATTATATACCGGCGGCTCTTGTGAGGCATAGACAACCGTTCGGAATAATACATGCCGTTCTCGGAATTCGCGCTCTGTAGTTGGCCTTGCGAAACCCGCGCAAAGACAAGGAGCGAAGGTGCTTCCTTACTAATTTTACGATTGGCCAGTGCAAAATAAATCGTTCGAAGCCGTATTCGAACTTCGAAAGACTGAATTGTTGAATTGAACGTGTCGCCGTTGGCAGCGGGTTTCAGCCCTCTCCTCGTCGTAGAGCGGAGCCAGAGGGGTGTAGAGTTTTACGAAACGAAGTAGAGGAGGAAACAGGGAAAGGGTGAAATGGAACGAACGTTCGACTCGAAGTGTAGAGACCAGAGGCAAACTGGAGACGCGTACCTGATTGCAATCATCGTAGTTAGTCATTCGCTGCCATCCGCGACACGATTTGGCGTCTGACTGAATTGGACTGATTTATCTTTTTTCTGTTTTTCTTCTTATATTTTTTTTTCTTTTCTTTTTTTTTTTTTTTTTTTTTAATCGTTCTAATTAGTCGACTCTACATTGGACTGATCTTAAACGTTTCTTGACTGATGTTACCAAACAAATGTTAATTAAAAGTATCTAATTTCTAAGTTAACACGGTTAGAGGGAAAGCATGAACGCGATCAGATTGGCAGGGCACCGCAGCAGTTCGAATCAACTGAGAAAGAATGAATGAAAGAGCAGTACGTGTAATAGGATCGGCGCATAGCATATTTTAACATTCATTCGTTGGTACAACATACACACACATAGTTTTATTATCGCTTTTGTATCTGACACATCCACGTTTCCTTCGTTCGCTTCTCGTTTTTTTTTTTATTTTTTTTTTTTTTTCTCTGTACACGTTAAGCTTTTAGCGCACAGACACTACTACTGTTTAGTTATGGTCATGGGTAAGAGGCACGTTTATATACATAGATGCATACGCGCGCACACAACGTCTAGGTTCTTCTTTAACTCTTTTTTTTTTTTTGTTCGTTTGTTTCACGTAATTATTAATCCGTAGACTTACGCAATAGTGACGATAGAATCATACAACGTTCTTTTTTTTTTTTCTACTGTCTTATTACAAGCAGCTATTATACAGTACAGACATGAAAGCAAGCAGCAGTTTCGTACAACAGCTTTCTTAAATAATAAAGTAAGCCGTAATATTCCGTTCAATTACCCTACGATAGAATTAAATTAGCGATCACCCAGGGATACTGAGCAGACATACAACATCGACGATATCATTATCTGTGCGAGAACGATACACATCGCGATACCGTTGAATAGAATTATTTTGTAATCCCGAGTTATAGAGTGAGGTTGAGAAAGAGAGAGAGAGAAAGAGAGAGTGTGTGAGAGTGCAAAAGTGAGAGAGAGAGAGAGAGAGAGAGAGAGAAAGTGCGAAAGTGAAAGCGAGAAAGTGGGAGAGAAAGATCGAGGGAAAGGAAGAGAGACAGAGAGGGAGAGAGAGAGAGAGAGAACGAGGAAAAGAGCGAAAATAAAAGCAGCAAAGCACTGAGAAAAAACGAGCTTATTCGAAATTCGTCAGATATGTAAAATTGTATTGAGAAATAAAAAAAGGAAACCGGTGCCATCGGCTCGAAACATCTCGAAAACATCCGGAGAACATGGAAAAAAAAGGCTGAATTCTTTCCGGTAACGACTCCGTTTCGGGTACAAATCGTTTCTTCATAAGCGAAATAATGTCGAGCGTTACCGTGCTTACTTATTATTTGTTATCTGCCAAGGTGTTCTGGTTATAATATATATTTATTGATGACTATTATTAATATTATTATATTATTATAATTATAGTTATTATTATTTTTATTTTTAAGCAATGTCAAATGCATCTTAATATATTTTCACCAATTTTTTTTTTTTTTTATATAATATGAAATGTACTATTTGGTTTAATAATTCGCTTGTATCATTTCTTTTCTCTTTTTTTTTCTTTTCTTCATTTTTTAGTAACCTATCACATCCTCGATAAAACGAACGAAAAGGCAAACGATATAACAGGCGTTCGCACCTCACACACAGGTATACGTAATATCAGCCCCCGCACCTCCTTCCCCGTTCGTGTTCCGAACCTGAACCTATCGAACGGCACCCACGAACATATTGTGTGTCACGTATTTTTCTTTCAGCTGGAAGGTAAGTTATCTCTCGCGTGCGAGACGCGAACGTTTGGACTCGTGTCAATGGGGAGAGACGACACGGTCCGAGATTCCAACGGTGCGTCGTCACTGGACGGCGATCATTCGATAAATCGCGGTTATCATTCCATTCGACGCGTACACGTTCACGCTTCGCGTCGGTCCTCCTTTCCACGTGGCGCCCGTGACACCGCACGGGCCTGTTCCACGCTGGAAAATCGAAGGCGACACGCGTGGTCGCGTGTCTGTGTGTGGAGACCGAAGTAAGAACGATTCCTCAGCAGCAGAAATGGTCGGAACGGGGTGCACTCGAAGGAGGGGGATCACGTGTACGCGACATACGTGCCCACTTACTCCGCCGCCTCTTTGTTCCCTTGCGAAATTTCGACCCGTTCGAAAGTCGCTTTTGTCATATTTCATCCGCGGCAAAGAGAAAACGACAGTCGCAATCCCAGCGGAATCGTATCGGTGCTGGAGCCCAAAGGACACCCTCGGAGCGAACACGCATTCTCGATACGTTCGAACGGAGATCGACCGTGAGAGAAACGAGGGCCATTTGCAGTATGCAAATAGAGAACGATTAAGCCGCCACGCCGCTCACCAGGCTCACGCATATTATTACGTTTACTTCGAATTGCATGCTTTAAGTGTCACCCAGAATGCTCAGTGTTTCCTTCTCGTCGTCTCCTTTATTTCTCTTCTCGTTTTTTTTTTATTTTTTTTTTTATTTTGCCCCAACCCCCTGATTTTTTTTTTTTTTACATTTTTTTTTTTCTCTTAATTCCCCACGTTTGTCAGGTTTCACGTGAACGCGTTGCGCCTAATGAAGCATACGTACGCACGTCTGGAACGACTGAAAAGCGTTTACGTATTCTTGCGCTTCAGGATCAGGACGGGAAAGGGTACGGAATTTTTGTACAACCCGTTCTCTGTTCTCTCTTACCACCGCTGAACGCATCCCCTCCGCATCGTTCCCTTCGCCTCTGTCGCTGGTTGCGAGCGTCTCCTGTGCGTGCGCGTGTGCACGGTGCACACGAACACGTCCCACGGCATCTCCGCCATCGAAAATCCTCCCGACCGACCTCATCAGCGAGGTTGTTCACAATTTCTTTGGCGCTGTGAAGTTTAACGAGACGCAGCTTGAGAAATTGGATAAAAAGCTTTTTTCCAGGCAAAGGCATTGAACGAAGGGGTTGGCCTCGCCTCCATTCGGCCGTTCGATGGGTAAAGGGCGGGGTGGAAGGGGTAAAACAGGCAAAAGGAAAGGGCAGATACCGTATTATGTAGCTGTGCGCGTATAGGTTGCATCGCGCGCGCAGTTTCCACCAGCTGCCACTGTCTGACCGTGCCTTTTTTAATTAACGAGCACGCGGCCATTACAAACGAACCGCGCACCTTCTTATATTGACGCTTAATTCGTTCCCGTATCCGTACATTCGTCTCGTCCCTCGACCGTAATACACCAGATACACGCGTTCTCTTTCTTCGTCCCGCCCTTTATCTCTCACTTTCTGAACCCGCCTGTACCGCTGGCTCGCTCGTACGTCCGTTCAATCTCTATCTCCTTATCTGAATTGCATACGCCGTAAATGCACAGAGAGTCACAGAGAGCTAGAGTGAGAGAGAGAGAGAGAGAGAGAGAGAGAGAGAAAGAGCTGGGACGAGAGCGAGAGCGAGACACGGGGTCATTCTATTTGTTTCCCTGTGTGCGCGTGCATACGTCTTTAACCCTCTCGTCGAAGGCTTTTGGTTTCGCGGTGGGTTCGTCAGCGGCCCGAAGAAAAAACTGCCATTGAAAGTTCTTACTTCGTTCCCCTCCCGAACGGCGACCAGGCATTTTGAAACGTCGTCGGAAGAGTTTCCATGCCCCTCGGCCTCCCTTTCTTCTTCGTTTCGCATTTTTTTTTTTTTTTTTTTCTTTTCTCCCCCTTTTGTCCCGAAACGGTCTCGAGTACGCTGCCACGTCGAACGCGCAACGCCGCGCCCCGGTTCGTTTCGCTATTTTCCTCTCCTCCTTGCTCGGTTTTGTTTCCCTTTCGAGGCTCGGCCACGTTTAATGGAACGCGCGACGTTTAAAAATGAAAGCGGCCGCGAGACGGGGTCGGGGGTTGATTCCGTGAAACGGTAACGGGGGACGCGCGAAGACACGGGAGGATCGTCCCCGCGATCCCGCGACGGAGGCGTTTGTAAGAAGGCGCGTTTCAAGGAACGCGTTGAATCCTGACTGACAAGCCCAGAGAGTCGCTATCGCGATTAATTCGATGGGACGCGACAATAACGGAGGGGCTGCGCGGAACGGAGACGAGGCCGCCTGAAAGGAGCAGCGACGAAGAAAGGATTCGTCGAGGAACGTTCTTCCGGGACTCGTCGTGCTTTCGGTGTAACGATCGAGTTCGTTCGTTCTTGTGTTGAAACGAACCCAGCGCTCCCCCGTCCTTCCTTTCGCACATCCGCGATCGAACTTATCGAGACGTTTAGCAGGAGAGTACGAGCACGAGCAAAGAAGGAGCAAGCGATAGGGGGAAGGATTGAAAATCAGAGGAAGAGGGGGTGGTTGAAGTCGAAGGAGGGGACAAAGAAATTGTAGAGAGCAAAGGTCGCGGAAGGAGATATTTTGCTGAGAACAGAGAGAAAGAGTTTTATCGCTTGCGTGTCACCCTTTGATATGGGATAGGGTTTAAGTGTGGGGGTTGCAGCTGCATGAGGTGCATTGTTGTGTTTCAGTGCTCACCTCTATGACGGGGCTGACCTTGAACTCTCTGAACACCCAGTCAGCGAAGAAGCTGTTCACCTGCCAGCTGTGCGGCAAGGTGCTATGCAGCAAAGCATCCCTGAAACGCCACGTTGCCGACAAGCACGCCGAGCGACAGGAGGAGTACAGATGCGTCATCTGCGAGCGGGTATACTGCTCGCGTAACTCCCTGATGACCCACATATATACCTATCATAAGAGCAGACCCGGCGACATTGACATTAAGTTCTTTTGAAGGTTTAGATAAGGTAGGGACACGTACCTCTCATACAATACTCCCCCCGCGGTGGTTCTCTCACGTTTTGTACCGAATCAATCGATATCACTCCTGTTTCCCCGCCCTCAGATCTCTGTCTCTCTCTCTCTCTCTCTCTCTCTCTCTTTCTCTCTCTCCTCCCGTCATTTCCATTCTACGTGCCTCCAACTTTGATTCGTCTTTAGAACGCTCGCGTAGGTCGCAATCGCATAATCGCCATACGACCTCGGCTCCGCGTACAGTTCGCTCCCTCTTCCTTTTTCCGGTACTGTGCCCTCTCTTCACCTCGCAGAAAATGCATGCCAGAGAAACCGGTCTCAACTCCCACGTGGATCGACCCTTCTTCTTCTTCTTCTTCTTCTTCTTCTTCTACTTCTTCCTCTTCTCTTCTACTTCTTCTCTTCTACATCTTCTTCTTCTTCTTCTTCTTCTTCTACATCTCTGCCTGTTCGCCACGCGGTTCAGAGCTTTCGTCCCATCGTCGGTTCGTTCCCTCCATCCTGCTCACCCGCGTAACTGCTTTTCTTTACTCTCCTCCCGTCGTCCTTCGTTCTCTTCGGTACCGTACGGTCGCCGATCGAATTCTTCCGGTATTCGCAGCTCCGTTATACCCCCTGTGTCGGTGACTCGGGATCGATGCGTCGAGTGCTCGTCCTTCACCGCGGCGACGCTGGAGACACAAGAACCGTGCCGATTGTCGATCGAACAATCAGAGGAGATCGTTGAATTGACCGAACGTTTGTTCAATGGGGTTACACTTGATTAACGGCTAGGTCGAGTTTTTTGGTCCCGTCGACCAAACGACCGACCGACAGGGTAATAATTACGCTTCAGGTTCTTCCTACTAACACCCACCGCCCCAACTCCTTCCGCCTTTCTTCTCTCTTTTTTTTTTCTTTTTTTTTTAGTACGTTTTGTGACAGTCACCCCGTTTACGTGTTCGTGATCGTTTCTCGCTTGTCTTTAACCTTTCCTCCCCTTAATTCTGTTTCTTTTTTCTGTTTTTTTTTTTTTTTTTTTTTTTAATTTTTTTTCATCTAATTTATTTTTGTCGTGGCTTCTCGATGTTCGATGTTGTGTGAGCATGCTGATGTGTATCGTCGTTTAATGTTCGTTTTGCAGCTTCGGTACGGAGTAACGCACGGAATGCCAGTGTTTCAGAGCGGTGGATCGATGAGTCGATGAGTCGTCGACGAGTTCGAAATCGTCGAACATCTTGCATCTTTCTTGCACGCGAGTTTCCCGCGACGAGCGGAAACTGTCGCGGGATCGTTCCTTCGTTCGTACGGCATCGCTGCATGAACACAGCACAACGCACGAGCGCGTCCATTCTTTCATCTGTCTCGATCCCCCGTTAATCGCTTCACTCTTTCTAACAAAGTTAATTTTATTCACCGGCCGGCGATGTTACTGCTGCGTATTGATTTTTTAACAACTAACCAACAACGCGTAGACACAAGCATGATTATAGCCCCTTGCACGTACGAACAGTTTCGGATCGGTGTGTGCGAGAGTGAGAGGGAAAACGCGTGCGTTTATCGCGGGAAATAATCGTGGTTTGTTTCACGCTGTTTCACTTCACGACTGCCAGCACTTCTGAAGCGTTTAATTAACATCTTTCCGTCTCTATTTAATAACAGACAATAACGAGTGGGATTGGAAACAATGTGACGTGTAAATTCGAGGACGCAACGCGTCTGGCATGGGCGGTTCCTGGTCCTCTACGTCTCGACCCGCTAGACTAATTACTACTCGGTCAATTAACGATACCCCGAATCGCATGGATCGCTTGCAATTCAATTCGACACACTCCGATATTATCGATCGACGAAGCACAAAACTATTCGCGAGGGAGAAAGAGAGAGTTAACCTGTGCTAATTCTTAATTGATCCCGAGACAGCTGCCAGGGTTGAATTAAAACCGAGCCGAGGTCGTCTCGAGAATGGAACGGGAAACCTTAATTGAGAACTGCATCGAACGTTCGAGGTTCCAGCTAATTATTAACATACCGTCACGTACGGCCGTTCTAACGTCGATACTCCTGGCTGATTTAACGCGCGTTCCTCCCCGTACTCGCCGGACGCTTCCCTTCTCTTGCATCTCCTCGGACGTTCGAGGAGGATCAACCACCCCTAATGGCTTAACTTGCGCTTGTCGTCGCGCGAGAACAGCGTCGCTGTCCGTTCGCGAACGATCGCAATTCCGGATCGTCCGTCGACTAATTCGGATCGCGCGAAAGGGCGACAGCTGTTCTCGCGCGGCGACAAAGGAACGATCGTACGATAACGGTTTTCTGACTAGTGAACGGACGGTTTTCAGGTACGGGCAACGGGATGCATCCAGCACCGTCGACGCCTCCCTCTGCCATGTACCAGATACCGCCGCCAACTGCGGGCGGTATAAACGAGCCTCAGGAATGCCCGTACTGCCGTCGCAACTTCTCATGCTACTACTCCCTGAAGCGTCATTTCCAGGACAAGCACGAGCAATCGGACACCCTGTACGTGTGCGAGTTCTGCAATCGCAGGTACCGCACCAAGAATTCACTTACCACGCACAAGAGCCTACAGCACCGTGGCTCGAGCGGTATGCTCAAGAGGCTGCTCAAGACTACGGCGATCAAGAACGTTCTAGGCAGCATGCAGCAGGCTCAGATGCAGCAGCAGCCGCAATGAAAATGTCGGGACCGTCTTACAGCCTCCCCGTCCCGGGCACTCAGCGTTTCTCGTTCGCATCGCCGCGGTCGTCCTCGCCGCCGTCGACGTCCTCGCCTCCATCCGACCGTCGCTCGCAATCGGTCATCGATCGTCGCGGACCAAGCCGCGCTGCGACGCATCCGGACGCGTCAGGGAGCAACGAAACGCGCGTCTCCCGTTGGCCGGGGTGTCGCGCGGCCTCGACGGTTCGACGAGTTCGAACGGGTCCGGATGTGCGAAGCGTATCGATCGTCGATGAAAGATGCGACCCGCCACGGACGCCCGCCGCTCTACCACCTCTCGCGCGATCCTCGCCGAAGCGCTCCTTTCTTTCCTAGCTACCCCCGAGCCAACACTGCGATTAATCCAAAGAACAGAGAAGAGTGATCGACTGAGACGTCGTAGCTCCGTGACGAATCCCCGGCTGGTTCGAGGTACCACGCGCTAGCCGAGAATACATTCCATTTGCGTCGGGTGCCAGCCTCTGACTTTTAATCGAGGTCTCGGACGCGATCGTTGCTTCGACGCGTTCCACGGGACGCGACCGCGGACCACGTCCACGGGCGCGCCTGTCACGGCGGGACGAGGGATTAGAACGAAGCCACTCGGACTCGCTGTCGGACGCGGGCAAGTAGAACAGGCCGAAACAGTCGGACGTCGTTGGGGCACGGTCGTTCGCCAGTCGTCGCGCGCCCGGACAGTCCCGTGAATCATGTCAATTCAACAATTATTATCTTGCTAAGTGCTCACCGCGTGCTAGACAAGATCTGACTTCGATCGTTTCGAGGGAGGGGGACGGCGATCTTCGAGCCGCTCTGCGGGGGTGTCGCGAGGATCGCGAAAAAAAAAAAAGGAAAAAAAGAGGCGAGCGAGGCGTATCGAGGAACGATATGCTCGGGATACATATCCGGGATTGATCGATGTTGTGTACATACGTGTTACGCGTATATGTGTACGGTGTGCGTGTGGAAGGTAGCGAGAGGTGCGCGCGCGCGTGGTACCCGCGTCCTCGTACGCGCGCGTACGCGGGCTCTGGGATTCGAAACGTATCGGGGAATCGGGGATCTTCAGGCCTAAATGAAATTCAATTAAAACGTCTAACAAACGTGTGCTCAAATTTCGGGTTCGGCAGTGGGGAACGTTTTGGTCTCGCGGTGGAATATCGTGATCGATGCTGTCGATGGCCGTGGTACGGAAAGGGGATGAGCGGTGGATAACGGCGAGGGGTGGCTGGCGGGGAATGGCCGGAAGGACGGACGGAGCATATCGAATTAGTAAACTAGGCCGCGCGGTGGCTAGGGGAGGGGGATGGATATCGGGGGAATTGTTCCGTGCAGACAAATGGTAAACGCGATTCGGCCGGGTTGGTCGAGAGGGGGTGGTTCGAGGATGGGCGTTAGAAAAGTGTAAGTAGCAGTTTAGATATGGGCTCTTTAAACGTGTACAGGTCCGTCGTGCGCGCAAATTACAGACTATATTTTTAACTCTTTAAAGGTAATATTTTGAGCTGTACATATATTATATTCGTACGATATTGATAACGATGATATTCTCTTGTTCAGGTTTTATAAAGGTGGAGTGGGCGAATGGAAGGAACGAAACGGAGTAGTCCGACGTAGATAGAACCGCGGCGGGCAGGGCAGTGGGGCTCTCGCGTTTTTTTTCTCCACTTTCGTTTTCGTTCGGGGTTCACGTGTTTCATTGGTGTATGTGCAATATTACGCGTAAGGGGGTGGGGGGTGGAGGATTCGGGTACGACGATTCACAGGCGTGCTCCCGCGCTCTCCATTCAGGGCGACCAACTTCTTTCCGTCTCGATCTTTTTCGTTTTCGCTTCGTTTGCTCGCGTCGTTCGTCGAACGGGGAATAGGATCCAGGAAAAGGACAGAGGGGGACCGATTAGGCCAAAGAAACAGAAAAATATACGGGGTACGGTGGGGTGGGAGGCAGCAGGGTTAGAAAGCAGTGACGTGCGGGAAACGATTTCTGCGAGACTCCTCGGACACTGCCCTGTTCTTTCGAATCTTCGATACACATCCATGCTATAGAAAAAAAAAAAAAAAAATTTGCGAACGTACAAGCGAAAAAGAGGAAAACCCTAGAAAAATTTGTTCATCGTGGAACATATTCAGATTTTAGAAGACAGCGTGAAAGAACGATGTTGATGTTTTATCGCGTAAGGTGGTTACAAAGGGGAAAAGAAGGAAACAAAAGAAATGCCATTATAATTAATAAACAAGTACAAATTATCGAGGGAAAATGATGAAACAAATTACGTCTACGTCTAATTCTTAGGTTCCGTAGTAGCGGGGAGTAAAGAGAAACAAAAATGGGGGATATTCGAAACGCGAGAATAGAGTAAATTGCGTGCGTCTTCTCGGGTTTTAACGACGATAGCGCAGGGTTAAAAAAAAAAGAAAGAAAGAAAGAAGAAGAAAACGGAATAAAAGAGCGAAACACGGGAAAAGAGGACGAGAGAACAAGTTTTCCAAAAACATATCTTCGAAACGGGAAGTGTACCGTGAATGAGGAATACGACTTTAGATTTAGGTGTCTTCCGAAAACGGGAGTTTTTAAAATAATTACGTGTAAAAACATTCGTAGGTATGAAAGAAACGATAATGTCTCTTCTGCGGCCGGTCAAAGCATAATGTGGAAGAAATAGAAACGAAACGTTCCTCTCGCGAATGGGTGGCGAGATCTACTTCGGGGATGTCTTTGCTTTCCTAAAAAATTTTTTTTCGACTCGCGAAAAGCTTGATGATAATTCGTTAGTGAAAATTATCCTAGTCATTTTGGAAACCTTTTATAATTCTGTGATATATCGAACGCGAACTAGTAACAAGATGTATTCGACGCTAAAAAAAGAAGAAAAGATGAAAAACTAAAAAAGGGGAACAAGGAACCGGGGTTGAAGGACGAGAGTAGAAACGAAGGATAAGGATGTCGCGTTCCACATTATGATTGCCGGCGTGTGTGCAAAATTGCGTATTGTATAGCGAATGGAAACTACATAATTGGTTAACTGATATCGGGAAATTCTGTGATGTTCTTCAGTTGGGTATACTAAAACGAAAAAAAAAAAAAATATTAGAGGTATATGAAGAAAACAAAAAGTATACGGAATTAGGTCGATGTTCGGTGTTGTGTAAGTTAATATTTGTAAAAAAAAAAGGAAGGAGAAAAAGAAGGAAAGCCAAGACGAGACTTCTCGCGCGGAGAGGATTAAAATCAAATACTGTCAGAGCTCTCACGATCGTCCAGGCGACCGCCGATCCGTGAAATAAAAAAAAAAAAGAAAAAATATATATTCCATCTGAGAGGACACGAGGAAAGAACTGATTGCGCATCGTTGGGAAATTTGACGGGAAAACCATGTAGAAAAAGACGTCGAGCTTATTGGCTCGGAATTAAGAATCGGTACGATACCAAAGTGGATTTGACTGTTATTGCGATTGTTTTATTTTGTTTCTTTTTGTTTTTTTCTTTTTTAAGCGAGACCAAAGTTGTTGAATGGTTTTCCCGGCGATGCCGCGCGGAATTACGCGCTTCTCGCGATCAGCTGTCGCCACGAATCGAGGAACGGAACGAAGTGTTTGGTTATACGTATAACATATCTCTTCAGGGTACTCGACCCACTGTACGCTGACACGGTGTTGAATTAAAAATTTTAGAAAGAGAAAAAAAATTAAAAAAAAAAAAAAAAAAAAGAAAGAAAACGAAAAAAAAAAGATACGATACACACAGAATCTATTCCAATGTGCCAACGTTTTCGAACTTAAAAACAAAAAAGATGATGGAACTTTAGGTCTTTTACTATTTACACGAGGAAGGGAAGAGAACATAGTAGTTAGCAGCGCGTCGCATCTTCTTATCGAGAAACGAATATTACTAACATTATTACTACTACCACTAATCGTTTTAGAATTTAAAGCGAATATTATACAAAATATTATCGAAGAACTTTTTCGAACTCTAATGCATGGATTTTTGTCTCGTATTATATTAACGAAAAAAAAACAAAAAAAAAAAACAACAACGTAAGAAACTCTAAATGGGGAATGAAGGGAACGAGAGAATGGGGATGAGAGGAAGAATGAGAGCGAGAGAGAGAGAGAGAGAGAGAGAGAAAGAGAGGGGTAAGAAACAAAATATTTTAAACTATCTATTTTTATTTGCATTCTAATATCACGTGCGTGTAAATATTGAATACGAGTATATAAGCAACGTGTACCTCTGGCACTGATTGCAGAGGAAACGATATCGCAAATGGTACCGGTACAGGCATTAAACGTTATTATTAGCGATGGAGTGCGATCGTATGAAATGAACGTTGGAAAGGCTCCGCGTCTCTGCGTAGACGATATGTGGTTATTGTTGCCTCTCAGAAAATACCGCCGTTTCTGTCATATGTACTTCCTCTTTTTTTTTTCCGTCGACCGTCAAACGCACCGATGAAACCAGCCAACGCAACCGACATTTCTTCTGCAGAACTTTTGTACCGTGCGTGCGCCCAGACTACCGATTAACCGGATCAATTGTGAACAAACCAGAACGTTCGCCGGACTTGGAGGTGGCGAACGCGACCGTTCTCCAGGCTCGACGAACCCCTCAACGACAACCATACGTACCATTCTAGCTTCCGTTTCAACCGTCAGACCCGTTGATCTTCGCGCCTCAAACATTTGGGGACGTTCTCGTTAACATTCAGTTGCCGTTCTTGTTCGTCCGATCAAACGAGTTGTATCGCATTTGAGCCAGCAGCTACGCTGCCCAAGCTTATTTCCTGGCGCTGTGACGAAATACTTTGATACGCGAATTTACTTTCGAGAAGGCTGATTTTTATAATTTTTAAACGCGAACGTTTAATTAAAGACTCAAATTTATTTTTATTAGTTTCCAGACTCTTTTTTTCGCGCGCGCGATCCCTGCGTCAAGGGAGAAATCGACTGATTAGACTGTTTTTGTTTTTTTTTTTTTTTTTTTTTTTCGATTGGTTTAAACTTTTTCTTGATCATGTGATATTGTCTTACCAAAGAGCATCGGGAAATTGTGAAAACTTCTCGGATTTTCGAACGGTATCCACCTTGGGGGAATTCCATTAAAGATAAGACGTAGTTTCGTTGTCTTTCAATCGTTGCTTTGTCGCTGTCGGGCAAACGCAATGTCGTTCCAATACTGCATTTATACGTTCAACGATCTCGTGCAATTTTTATTAGAGAAAAAACGAAAAGATAGAAAAGAGCGTTTCAAGGGTCCGAGATATCACGAAAGTCCGAGAAAGCGTCGCGGATTATATTATTTTTGGTACGAAAACACTTCGGTTTCGATCAAAAGAGAAACGAAATTCTTTTTTTTAAATGATTTTCAAAAGGGGGATAAAAAATTACAAAGTGAAACTACGAAGGGAAAAGAAGCGAAAAGTAGAAAGATACGCATCTTCGAGTCGAGAACGAAAAAAAAAGAATGCTTAAGGATGTATGATTACGATGGATCGATGAAGAAGATAGAAAAAAAAAAATAAGGAATGAACGGAAACAAATAACGTCGAGCATAGGAGAAAGACTACTTAGATTTATTTTTATTATGTCTTCAAAAAGACTTTAAATATAATATTTATATTGTGCCATAATTAATATTAACAAAACCTTAAGTATAAATTAATTGTTACGAAAGTTTTTAAATTTATCAGAAAGGGAAAATTGCAAAAACATAAAAAAATGAAAAATGATAAGGTGAAGAAAAAAGATATCTCTACTGTCTATCGATAAATTAACTGTACGATAGTTATTAAGGAAGAATCACGTCATTTTTATGTGAATACCGCATTTACAAGAGAAGCTAGGATTAAATTAACAACGGTTGATCATCTCCGCTCATCGTGTAACACTAACAATTCGTGTAGCGTGCGTCCTTTTGTCACTACTAACACGAGAAACACACGCGCATGCGAAACGCGAGACAAAAAACAGAAAAAAATATTGTAAAAAACCGAAAAAAAAAAGAAAGAAAGAAAAGAAGAGTGAACAGCCCTACTGTTCTTTAGCGTAGGAAATATCGCATCGCTTCGTTCTTGCCAAATGTACGTGGCGCCCTTATGCGACCCTTACGACGCGTGCGACGAAGGCGATCACGAGGCAATCATTGACTCGTTTCTTGCCGATATTTTTCTGGGTCTTATTTATTTGTAAGTTTGTTTGTGTCTCGATGTTGGAGCAAGCGTAAAGAATCAACCGTCCCGGATGGAAAGCACGACGAAAGAAACGGGTCGATGATCGGCGAAAAGGGCAACGCGTTTGCGAGAGATATCGCCGATCGAGGAAACAGCGTGACGCGTGTAACGGACCACGAAAAAAAGGAACACGAACAGAAATTCTCGTCCAACAGGCTGAGAAGGAACAAAGGCGAGGAATGTTTAAGAATGGCGCTTACGATCGAGCCTTCCTTCTAATTTAGATCGTTACACCGTGCACGCCTGTAAATCGATCAGCGCGAAGCAACACGAAAACCGCATCGAATATCATCGTTTCATTTGATTCTACATATCGTCTGTGAGTGTATCCCCATATAGATGCAGATCCTCGTGTCACATCGATATCATAGCGACGTCTTTACGTTCTACACCGTGTACTGTCACATAGAATCCTGTCTATCGAGTCTTTTTGCCTGTTCAACGTTATCAGCAATGTTTATTACCGATACGATCATCAATCAATCGATCACCAGGGATAGTTCAATCATTAGTTAACTCGCGAGGTGAAGAGAGAAGGAAAGAAGGGAAGAGAGAGGTAAAGGGAGAACGATGTACGATATATTTGACGAGGAGTCGATGGCACGTTATGTTAACTTTTTATGTACATAAATATATATATGCAGATATGTACGTATACATACATAACACGCATAAAATATTATATAGGCCTATTTTGTAAGGTTTCTCCTTAGTTTTATTTTTATGTTAATCTTTTGTCGATTTGTTACAGCGATTTTTCGTGAGTGATTGTTTAAACGCGTTAAGGAGAACTTATGGATACTTATTATTATTATTATTATTAATATTATTATTATTATTATTATTATTATTATTATCACGATTAATGCTATTATTATTATTATTATCATGTTCTTGATTATTGCTATTATTATTATTATTATTACTCTTGCAATTATTGTAATAATAATTATTAGCACTAGATTTATCATAATTATTTTATTATTGAATTCAGCGACGACTAAAAATCGTTCGGATATTGTTTCTTTGATGTCGATCGATCGCGATGTGTGCGCGCACCGTGCTGCGTGACAAACACGGCAGAGCTCTGCGTCGCGTTAAACTTTCAGACCTGTTGCGAATCGCCCACACATCGTGAATACACCGTCGTTTTCTCGCTCACTTTCGGTTTTTATTTGATTTCGACGATTACTCACATCTTCCTTGTCACACGATCACGAAACGTCGATGGTTTCCATCCTCTTGTAAGCTTAATTTTAGTCCCGTAATTTACAAATACGAAGCACAAATTATTAAGAGATAGACCGGGTCGTCGAGCGCAAAAGGATCCACGTGTTGCGAGCATCTGTGTAAAGAGAGAGAGAGAGAGAGAGAGAGAGAGAGCGAGAGAGAGAAAGATGAAAAGGGAGAGAAATCGAGAGCGAAGGGGAGGAAGTAGAGAGGGACAGTTCGCTTTTCCTCGGTTCGAATCTTCTTTTTTTTCCCGGGGAATCGGATAGTGAAACGGAACGTTCGACTTTTCACGTACGATTGGCCATAGTTACATTCTCGTCGAAACGCCATATCATTCGCCTGGTGCTCCTTTCTGAATCTATCATCTAACTTCCATCGTCTTTCACCGAGAGCATAGTTCAGAGAAAACAAAAAAAGAAACTAAAAAGAAAAAAAATGGGAAAAACGCAGTAACACAGTCGAGAAATCTTCGCGGTGAAGGCAAAGTGAAAAAAAAAAAAAAAATGAAAGAAATGAGAAAAAAAAGTATTCGCGACGTTGTGGAATCTTTCGTGGACAATCACGGCCCGACTATAATTGTAATTGTAAACAAAGTGCAACACGCTGCCTTGCTGAACAGTACAAGTACAAAACGAATACAAATACATAAAACATGTCTTCGATTTAATGGATGGAAATGATTCCGGTAGTTAAGATATCAAAAGTATCAAAGAGAAAAAAAAGAGAAAAAAAATGATTTAAAAAAAAAAAAGAGTAAAAGGGGAAGAAAAAAAAAAACGAAGCGTTTTAATCGTAGGGAAATGGAAGAGAAAACGAGCCTCCGTTGTAAGCAGCGCCGCTGTTCGTCGAGCGTGTAAGAAGAGAGAAAATGCGACACGGCGTGCGTTCGTTCAGAAATACCTCAGTTGCCGTGGCCTCAGACATACAAACGCGCATACGATCGTTCATCTGACACGCGTCTCATCTATCCGCCGTTCGATCAATTGCGAACGAGCAGGGGGCAAATTCTTGTCAATTTTCGCCAGAAAGCTGAACGAAAGCTTCAAGCAACGACAGGAGCGGTTCGGTGTCCTACAGAGAGAGACGCCTTTCCTTCCGCGACTGCTTCTTCCTCTGAACGGGAAGCGGATCGGGAAGAAAAGGCTCTCGACGCTCAACGACGATCGGCGATCGAACTCCAGTCCTCGCATAGTTGAGACGCGTAACAATTGCTATTGGTTCGTTAGTCCAAAAAAGAAAAAAAAAAAACGAGAGACGTCACTGCCAAACAAACAAACAAACAAAAAGAAAAGAAAGAAACAAAGAAATTCACGCGAATAGAGCCGACCTGGGCATCGTTGGACAGGCGGGTGCCACGGAAGTGGATAGGTTCCGCGTCTGAGGCCCGGCAATAACAGATTCTCATCTAAGCTACAATAGTTGTTGTACTTACTTGTCTTCTATTTTGTCACTATATTGTCTGGGTATTAATGCGAGCAGGGTAACGCGCATCGTTCCCCGTCGAAGGGATGGGGTTGGCTACCGGTTCGCGGGACCGGAAGCGTTTGGTACGGGTGGGGGTTGTGATCTACAAAGGATCAGAAGAGCTCACTGCGACACGGGGCGAAGAAAAGATCGCGGGGTGTACGGGAACGTGGCGCGTCTACCGTGAGGGCGCAACAGTCGCCGTATTATTATATTTTACAGAATGCAAAGTATAGATATATAAATAAATGAATAAATAAATGAAATATATATATATTGTTCCGTTATCGCCGTTATACCATCCGTGTAACATAACATTGCGAATAAATTTGCAGTTTATTAATCGACGAAAAGGTGAAAAATGAAAAAAACATACAATTCTTCAGTGTGCTCCGTAAACGATTAACGAGCTTCTTTTTCCGCATATTAATGATATTATAATATATCGCGTAACGCATAAATCTCTATATATATAAACAAATAGATATATTATATATATATATATACATACATATATGTATATATATATATATATATATACATATTCGATTGAATTTTCCGCCCGGTTGTTTCGCCGTCTGTGGATGAAAACCCCGGGGAACCTTCGTTTCCTGATTATCATTGTAACAAATGTACCTCTTGTCTTTCTTGCGTAGAAGAAGAATGATGACAAACGAAGGGGAGAGAGAACGCGGCTGGAGTTTGGCGGAGGTTTTGGTGGATGAGCGCGCGGAGGAGGGAAGGTGGAGAAGAAGCGGCACCGATCGGTCGGTGATTGATGTATATTCGTCATGTGTAGCATAGATATATATGAAAACTAACGCGGAGGGGCGGTTTCGCTCTCGTGACGGCGCGCCCCCGTGAAAATCTTTTTCGTTGCGAGAGAAAACGGGATTACTAGTTCGACGAACCCATCGCAACCGAGCATTCCACGTGTGCTGGCGACGGACGAGAAATGGGAGGATAAACCGAGGCGTACTAGCTAGGAAAAAAAAAAAAAGGAAACGAAATGAAAAGGGGGAAAAAAAAAAGAAATAATAGTAAATAACGAAGAAAAATGCAATTATCGATCGTGGGACTAGCTGTGGCCGCGTCGGATCGGTCGCAATCCAAATCGGAGAGCGGTGAATGGAGAACAGAGAAAAAAAAATGATATATATATATATAGTTCAATATATATATACATATATATATACAAAAAATTATATATATATATATGGCGGATAATGTCGAAATATTTTCTAACGCGCGTCGCGTCTTTAGGCTATTATTATATTAATTGTAAGACATTGCAATTAATTAATGTATGTATGTAAGCGTTCATTCGTATTTTTCGATACAGTAAAACAAAAAAAGGAATTATTATTGTCTTTATTATCATTGATTGATTGATTATTATTGATTATTATTATCTATTAATTATTATTATTAATTATTATTATATAAAAATTCAATAATAGTTGTTGGTGTAATATTATGAAATAAATCTTTAACGATAGTAAAAGAGAACCTTAATCACGATCTTATTTTTTTCCGTCGACCAACCTTTGCGATCACGCCATTTATTACCATCGCGACGCGAGTTAATCTCGTGGTTCATCGTCGCTGAAAAAACACAAGACTTGCGCAAATCCAAATCCAACGAAAAAACATGTCCAATGCACGGTGTCGAGGAATTCTTGATCGTCGCGAGGAATTGGAAAACACGCGTTAACGCGTCACAGATCGATAGGATTGTATCGCGATACGCGGTGTAAGATATCGTTTAATTATTAATTGAAACGAGTTCCAGCACTATGAACGGTCGAACAAAATTTATCGACTAGTACTGCGACACACGGAACGCACGCGAGAACGTTTTATTTTTGGATTCTCATATTGTACGCGGTGGAAACGTTGCACCGTGTCCCGCAAAAAAAAAAAAAAAAAAAAAAAAAAAATAGTACAGCGCTTGACAAGGGCGCACAGAAAACTAGAAAAATTCAGCTGGAGGAAAAATCGATTTCAACCGTCGGCGGATTCCATGCGAGGCGATAAAATATGCAGAAAGGAGAGGAGGAGACATTTCTGCGTGGGTGGCTCGAGTCGGTGGGAAAATGAATATTTTAAACAAACACGCAGCTCGGCGCAGCGTATTCATCGCCGGTTACCTCCGTCTCAAGGTATCCTCATAATTTCCACCGCCTGTCCTTAATGCAAACATATACCGCCGTCTGATTAAGTGCACTGGGTTAATTAGACACGATAGCGCGGTTCCGCAAGCGTCCCGTTTGTTCATTACGTACACTTTCGCTGCCTCGTCCCATGTACGTCGTTAACTAACGCGAGATTTATCAGCTCCGAGAATACGAAAACAAGCCACGAGGTGTAGTTCCGCGTTTCTTGGAAGCGGTCGAAAGTAACGCGTGGATCGCCGCATGCGATGTCACTTATTGTCGAAACGAGTTCCCCTTTAGTGGGGAATAAGCAGACGGCTTTCAGTGAATCTGAATCGCGTAATGGCTGCGTAAATGTGCGTCGATACAAATAGATACATTATGCGCAGAGATTGCCGCTTTAACTGACGACGTCTAATGGTTCGTGGCCGAGAAGAGTCGTTTAAACGAAAAGATGCTTCGTATCTCGTGTATTATACACGACATCAGAGATTTCGCTGTATAATAGTACCATTTTGTCGTACTAACTGAACGATTACTTTTATTATTCATGGCAGCGACATTTGCCTTGTGGTTTGAAAGGTATACGGATAGATAGATAAGTTTCAATTGACCTTTGCGTTAAGAATTAACGAATTTACGAGTTTGTACTACGATACACGCGTATTTGAAATAATTAACGCGAAATCTTTCTTATGTTTCGTTTAAAAGCAATAACGTATATCGTACAAAGTCGTAAAAAGTTTCTAATAGCTTCAGCCCCTCGCGCGACGCTCCACTTTGCTCGGTAAAAGGAAACACCCCGTACATGTATCTATGCAGAAAGGAAGGAGCGAAGGAATCGAAGGGTTGCGCGTTGGTTCGAACCGAAATACCGTCGGTAAAGATGTTCCGCTTCACCGTGGTGTTCGCGGGGCGGTAAAATCGTCTGATAAATATTTAAGCAAGCGTTCGAGCGTGGGTTCCATCCACTTAGCCGTTCGCGCGCAATTGAAGCAAGCGAATAATTCCAAGGCCAGGCCTCGAAGCGTCGCGATCAGACTTTCCCAAGGAAAGGATTCCGGTTACCTTCGAGAAAAAAAAAAAAATAGCTGGAACACGTCGGGAAAGTCGTTATCCAGTCAAATGAAAACTCGTCCAACGATATTCCCAACGCGTGTCGTCCCAGTGATTGCGTATAAAAAGAAGCAGGAGTGCGTGCGCGTGCGCGCGCGCGCAATGAAGTATCGGAAGGGATCCTTGAGGAGTTAAAAGTAGGATCGAGGTAGCATCGGGAAGAGCTAGCGCACACTTGACGGCCTTGGTGCTCGGCGACCTTGGCACTTTTGGTCTAGGAGTCCGTAAAGTAGGCGCGGCCCTGGGGTACGCCGCTATGGCGTCGCGGCGAGCGTGCGCGAGAAAACGCCGGGGTGGTTTCCTCGCTCCATCTCGGCTGCTCGGAGACCAGCCAGACGGGACAACCGGTCAGACGCTACTCAGCCCAGAGCCGCGTCAACGTCCTTCCGTGTACATTTCTCGACGTCCATCCGACGTCGTCTTCGCCGCCGCGCTTCCACTTTCCATCCGACGCTCCTCCGCGACTCGAACCGTTCCGCCGTCCATTTCGACGAGCACCTCGAACGTTCTTCGCTAGAATCCTTCGCCCCCTCTCTTTCTCTCCTCCTCTCTGTCCCTTTTTCTCCCTTTCCCTTCCTCTCTCTCTCTCTTTCTCTCCTTCTCTCTCTCTCTCTCTCTCTGTCTCTGTTCTTCGCTCTTTCCCTTCGTTCGTCGGATAGTTCGTCGTCTCGACTTTTCCCCATCGAATCCGCAGCTGTCCGTTCGACAGAGTGCTCCAGCCGTGCTCCGTTCAGCTACGTCGCCCAGCTCGTTTCCGAGAATCGGTCAGGCGGACCCGTCGTTCTGTGCGCCCGCGCCTACACCCCGTGTGCACCAGCGCGCGTAACGGAGCGAGCAGCGAAACATCGGCGGGAAGGTCTAGCAGCAACGCGCGACCACCTGTAGTTGTGGCTTCGAGCCACCCCTGACGGCTCATCGGACGAGCCTCCTCCGTGCCGCCCCCACTCTCGACGGTGTCTACACCTCTCCGTGTCTTGTGCCACTCGGAACCGGACGCATACCTGGACCTCACGTCGCCGAGGGAACCAACACCCCGCGCGAAGGCCAAGGGCGAGCAGATTCGGACCCATCCCGTACAAGTCTGCCAGGATTACCACCAAAATGAAGACCTCATCGTTCTCTCTACGCGTGATGCGACGGGTAAGCGAGTACTACGCTCTGCACACGGTGTTCATTCTCGTTCTCTGTAATCTGCCGTTCGAGACGGAAACGATCATGATTGTTGTACGCTCATTCACCATCGGAGTACGCGTTGCGCGTCCAGCTGGCGTTTCGGTAGGTTCGACGTTCAATCGGAACCCGGATACGTTACGCTCCGCGGTTAATCGCGATCTCGTTCCTGTGCGTAGTGCGGTGTCAAGGTGGAACGGCGTAGAATCGATGGCGGGAACGTTAATCGTTAACCCTCGGCCGATCTCGATTCTTCCGTGCCTTTCGACGCGCGTTGTTCGTAGATTCGCGAGGAAACGAAACGTTCGACCGTCCAACCTGGCCTGGCGATGCTTTTCGTTGTGCGCGAGGCAATACGTTTCGTTTCGTTCGCGTCCAGAACGGAGATCGCTTCCTTCCCGTGGAACGCAGCTGCAGATTTCCACGCGGACAACCGCGACGCGACAGATGCACCGATACGTTCGAGCAGAAATTCGTGCGGCCATTCGTACGCGCGAATCCGCTCGCGTGCAAACCAGCCGCGGTTAACTGATTTATTCGTTCCGCGTCCGAATGCATATTCAGGCGCTATTCGAGCGGCCTCGCGCATCGCACAGCTCGATACCTAGCTGGTAGTCTATCATAAGAACCGACACGGCTCGAACTAACGGCCGAGTTTTTCGATGGAGGGCTTCTCGCACCAGCTGCGTCTAAGTGCGAGGGTTTACGTAACGCTGGCCGCTAATCAATTACCCTCGAAGCGTCTAATATCGCGGGGAATATTTCGAAACGGTTAGCGGGCAATGCCGTTGTCGAACGCGTTAATTGATGCAGCGAGAGCCACCAAATTGAATTCGATCTACGTGATAGGTCACGCGTAGAATGGAGGAGAACCGGAATCAGGCATCCGTTTTCATCTACTCCCCGCGTTCCACCCCTTTGAAGGCGAACCAAAGAGATCGCGTACAAAACTACCGGTTTAATTTACCGCACGATTATTCCCCGCGAAATTCGACGATGGAAACGTACGTGCGTCCTCGAGGGATTTCTCAAACGTATTGCGTCCTGTAATCCTGTCTCGTAGAGGAGGCGCCATTCCGTGGGATTTAGATATTTCCCCGGGAAAATTCATCTCCGCGACTGACAATTAAATTGGAGATCGCAGCCGCGTAATGGGAGGCGAAGCAAAACCCGGCCGCTCGAAATTCGACTTGTAATAACTTTTCTCGTCCTACAACCTCGCCACACTGATAACCACGAGTACCGTCTCTAAACTCGGTGAACTCGTGGATATCGTGATTAAAATGTAATTTTCATTCTCACGAGGGCGCTCGTAACGCCACTTAATTAACAACTTCGCGGCTCCCCTAGCGAGGGTTGCAAATTAGAATTTCTTTCGGCGAACGAGACGCCAGGTACGAAGAAGCGAAGGAGGAGGAAATTCGTTTAGCCGATCCCGTTGTTTCCGCGAGAAGATCGAAGCGGAGACAACGTTGTCGGGGACGTATTTAATATTTTTCTCGGTCACGGTTTCGCGTCGCAGTTTCAATTGGGTTCGATTTTCGCGCACGAGAGTGTTATCCAGGTGTTCTCCAGTGGAGATCGTTATTTTCACCTGACGCGTGCAAAGCACAAAGGTTCGCGAACGCCTGTACAACTCTGTCGCCCCGTTTCGACTCTCCTCGACCCATCGTTACGAAAGGCCAGCGCGGAACGCAGTGCGAACAATGCAAATTTCGAATGCACTCCACCCACGTGAAGTTTTTCCGACTGTTATTCACGCGACTACTTAGGATTCCTCTTGGAAAAACGTTGTCGCCTACGTGAAACGAATCCCACAGGAAATGAACAAATAGCTCGGAGAAATAGATACGTATATACACACGCGTGTATACCGAAAGCAAACTGGAGCTGCCCGATCCGCGACGACTTGGACGCCAGCCTAGAAACGTTTTTCATTCCCCTTCATTTACTATAATACTTTTAGCTTTCCGTTCTGTTTGCACGATCGCAGTTTAGAAGTCGCGAAATACCGAAATTTTCGACGGGACGCGCAGAGAATCCCATCGCGATCCCCCGTGGTGTTCCTTCCCTACCTTCTGGGACAACGACGGCTAACTTGCCGCGCAAGTTTTCTCATTTCTGCAGGAGAACAGGATACTCCTCGACGAAAACCATCGGTTTCCGTGATTCCTGTTCGCTCGCGTTATGTCGACCCTTCGACCCCATTTTTCAATTCGTGCGGCATCGAATTGCGAACCGAGCAGGCTGGTTTCAACGCTGTTTCCACGCTTCTCTTCCCTCCATCTTATATATAATCGAATTATGGGAATAATTTCGATAACCGAATTCAATTTCGAAAGTGAATTAAACACGCATCGGGATTTCACTTGCCAACGAGATCAGACGGCCTGAAAGCGCGCGCTTTATCACGCACAGAGCGAACAATTGGGACTAATTTCGAAAGTTCCGGGACGGAAGAGAAAGTTTTTAAACGGCTCGCGTAATTTCATTTCCCCTTTGACGGCGTAGTTCGAACAGACACTCGACGTCCCGTGTTTGCCTCTCCTGTCAACCGTTCCACTGCTGTTCACGGATAATATTGACCGTCTAAGGCCTAACACGATGCAATTAAGCTGGAAATTAATTGATCGCGGCGTGCAGCTGCGAGGAACCCTCTCGCGTCGAAACACGTCGAGGATACACCGTCAAATATTTTTCCCTTCGAACGACGATGGAAAAACGAACGTGTCCAAGTAACGAGTTCCCGATCTGTCGCGAATTAAATTCCAAAAGCCGATCGAGCTGCCATTCTCGCGTTCGAGCAATCACTAAGCGTCGACGCACGTCGAACGTAGACAGTACTCAGCTTTCTGTCACGGCGATCGTATCGTTTGCTCCGTCGATCTTCGTTTCCGTCGCGCGTGCTCGCTCGACCGCGAGCGTTCGCCAAGTATGGAAATCGGTAACGACGCGGGAAAACCGCGTGAAAAAAAAAATTTCGCGAAACGTTCCGCGACTCGCCCCGTTTCTCCGTTTCAACGGTTATTCACGCGACGCTTCGTCGTGACCGGAATAATCGCGGGGCCGCTGAATTTCGTTTCTGTCGGGTCGAGCGGTGACGGTTTTTTAAACGACCGCGATGAAATTGCAAAGCCGGGTCAACGATGACAACGAGCGTCTCGGGCGGTGGTAAAACTAGGCCCTCGTTCCGCGAAATGGTCCCGTTTACCGTCGAAACGTTTGTTACGCCGCTTTCCTCCCCAAAAATAACGCAGATCCCCTGGGGATGTTTGAAAGCTTAACGCGTCCTCGAATTACCTATGCAGGAAGCCCACGAGTCGGCTATCATGTAGGGCACGTATCGAGAAAATGATACCACGTTCTATTCGCTGCGTCTTCCGAGCTGGACTTATCGAGCTTACGATACCAAACTCCTGTGCTGCACGCCTGATGACCATCGAAATGATAAAAGGATAGACTGCACCGCACGCGTAGCCGCAGGCGTGCGAAGCTTTTATCGCGTTGCACTCCGTTTGAAGTCCCTGGGTTGAATATTTTCGACTCTATCTTTGGCGGCGATCGAGAGGATGATCCTTGTGTATGAAACTCGCGATCGCTCGATCGAGGCTGGCGTTCCTAGCATTTTCCTGCGGAGGAGGCGATGAAAGTCCTGTGATCCTTTGCTGAAAAGGCCAGCCGAAAGTACGACTTCGCGAGATATACGCGCGAGTGGAGGGATTTTATATAGTTGCGCGAAACTGGGGATCGCGTATGAAAAGGTCTTCTAATATTTGCCCAGCGGATCCTCCGGGTGCTTCGATTTGATCGACGATCGTTTATTTTTACTCGACGCGGGACGCGTTCGTCGTTTCCTGAACAGCTTTCTGTTTCCTGGATGCGTAGGTGCTCGGTTGCAGAGTAACGATGTTTTTAAGGGATTCGTTATGACAAACGAGCTGAAAAAGGGGACAAGCTCCGCCGGAGACCACGTTCCGACCATTAAAACCGGAAACGTCGATATTAAGAAATATTGTCCCTAGTCGTGCATCGTTAGTCCGCCGCGGCGCCATTAAAGCGTCGCGTTGTCGTTACTCGAGACAACCGTGGGGGGACGAAAGGTCACGGAGACGGCATCCGGTCTTTCGAGGATCCAAGGGCCAACAACAGGTGCACGTGTGTTTCGAGTTTCGCGTAGGTGGGAAAAAATCGTCCGTGAACCATCGAGGCGACCCAGAAAACCGATCGCGTAGAATGGTTCGGTGGACAAATTGTCCGTCGCGCCTCGATGCGCTTGTAATTGAATGGCGTTGGTGAATTATGCGTCGGATAAAAGGTTGATGGTAACGGAATTGCAACGGCGAAACAACCGTCTGCCGTTTCCATACTCGAAATAAGTTAATAAAAGCTGTCGTTTCGTTAATTGCCCGATAGGAACGGCTGGGAGCGGGGTAACCTCCATCTCGGTCCCCTTGGCGAACGACAAACAGCGTAACGAGCGCGGTGGAAACGCGACGTATCGAGTTTAAAATTATTAATGGTCTTATTTGCTAGCTCTCAGACGTGATTTCTCTTTGCAACGTACCGTGCTCGAACGTATGAAACAAACCCAATTAAATCCGCTAAACGCTTCCCCGACATCGGCGATCGTGTTTTACATCCAATTTATCCGGCAATCTATAACGTAGCTCCTTTTAAATCCGACATCCACCTCTCCCTTCGTAATTCACCTCTTCACTGTAATAGGATTTCCTCGTTAAAGTAAACGTTCCCAGCAGCTCGTTCAAGCTATCGTTTCCTTTGTACACGAAATCAGAACGTCGACGATGCGTTCTTCCGCTTATAACCATTTATTTCACATCATCCCCCTGAACGAGCGTCGTAGACCGCGCGACGATTAGTCGCGGCCACGGTCCAAATGCGTCGATTTCGAATCGTCGCGAGCACGTCGATCTCCATCGTTCGCGGGGCGATCTTAATGATGAATAGGCGATTACGCGATCGCGTGAAACGGCAGGGGGAACGCGATAACCGATCGTGGACGCGGGTACGTAAACGGCGCCTCGTTCTCAAACGTTAAACGATCGTGTAGAACGATTTCCCGTGTCCGACCGGACGCGCTGTCTCTATCGTGGGCGATAAATCGCGCTTTATTCTCGCGGCCCAAGGATTAACCCTCCGTCGTCTCGTAAATCTTTCGGGCGTAGCATCGCGTGTACCTTTAAACGCGGCCGCGGAGAGACCAGTTCCTCCTCGGATCGTGCAATTGCGCTCGCCGTGTTCTTTGCTCCCGGGACCGAAATCCAATTCTTGGTAATGCAGCGTGGGTGACCCTTTCGCCCGGGGAGCCAATCAGCCCCGGCTCGCGAGCCTTCATCGCACGAGTACTTTTCTCTGCCCGTTCCCTCCGCCTTACTTTTCTTCCATCCGAAGAGGATGGCCGGAGGAAGCTTAGGTAGCTTCGCCTTTCTTCCGCGATCGATGCTCATCGAATAATAGAAATTATTGTTCGATAGCTTTTATCGAGGCTGAAATTGGAGAGGAAGGAAAGTAATCGGCGAAGCAGGGAGGTAAAAGCGTACCCAGCCGATTCGGGACGCGGGCATTCGATTATTCGTAGAGCGCGCAATCGCGGGCTGGCTCGCCGATCGAATCGCCTCGAGGCGTTGCACGCGCGTCGAAGGAACCCGCAGCCTCGACGCGCGACGCTTCCTTCGGGCAGAAATTCGTATTCCTCGACTCGATATTCGACGCTTCGATAGCGCCGCTTTAATCGACCGATCTCCGCTTTTCGTCGACGCGAGCGTCTCTCGTTGACGCGTGCGGGACTTGTTCAGGGACGAGTCGAATGCCGCGAGTCCTGCCTACGGTCTGCGGACGGAAGAGCAGCTTCCTTGGACGCTTCGTTCGATCGTCAAGAATCAGAAACAGCGGGGGATGGGCGTGGGAATTTAAATCGTGCGGTGTCGTCAACATGTGCCGGACAGCAGCATGCAAACTATCCTGTCGGGTCGAGTCCTTGCATTTCCATTAGCTTAATTAAGGTGGCTAACTGTCGACGGAATTGCAGTATAATTCCGTGGAATATGTTACGTATGAGGCATTGGATACTAACCGGAGAACGAGATAAAGAGCGGGAGCGAAGGAGAGGAAAAATCGAACGCGCGGTTTCTCTTTCGCCAGCTTTCTGGATTACTGGCACGTTTCTTCAGCATTGAGTCGACGCGGCAGTTTCGCGAAGAAGCGAACGAGGCGCTGCGTAGCGAGGAAGGAGTAACGAGAGGAACGCGAACAGGCAGAGCACCCGCGGCAATTACTTCTCGACGACGCGGAGTGTCGTCTCCGCCCGGCTATCTCTCGAGCGCTTTAAAGCCGACGGTTTATTAACTCCCGAGATGGCTCTTGATTACGAATTGACCAGCTTCCACCGCGCTTCCATCGAATTATCGAAAGGGATACGACGGACGCGGTTGTCGATATTTCAAAGCCGACCTCGCCATTCCTCGGTACCCGGGACCGGACGTCAATTTTTCCGACAATCCGGTCTAATTTCCGTCGCTTCGCTCCGCGACCCGTGGCTGGGGATGTTGAAAAGCCGCGCCACGGGAGGGCTGGCTTCGTTGTTCCGCGCGTGGATTGGCCTCCGTTTTAATACCTGCTCGCTTCTGTCGCTCGCGTACCGCTCCGCATTTGCATGCAACGAGGGTATAATTAAAGGCGCGGCGTTATCGCGCCGCGTATGGGCTCCTTCGACAAAGGTTAAGGTTTAATATTCATGGAGGAACGGTTCGTCGAGAAAGAAATTCCTCCTCTGCACGACGATACGTACCTAAATCCGGGAATTATTCATGCGATATTCGCTGCGTTTCTGTCTCTTTTCATTTTTTTCTTTTTCGCGAGGCAGCGGGATTCGCTATTCACGGGGACACCGAACGTTTAACAGATACAGAAACGAGGAGCAATTAAGCTCGTTAACTTTTCACGGCGGGTACTCGCCGTTCGCCACGGGCGGGGTGTCAAGGTCCGTCCTGCTTCTTTTTTTCTGCCGCGAAATCTCCGCTGTTTGTTCCTCTCGGAGGGTTCCTCTCGCCCCTCTTAAATTATGCATCCATACGGAAGTGCTGGCAGTTTTCCGAGGCATTTGGAGGCCCGGAGTACACGAAACTCCGAGGTACGCGTACGCGAAACGGTTGAAGTGTAAAATAAAACGTTACGCAACCGTGCATCAGGGGAGTTGAGTGGAATTCTATCGTTACGGTGAAATTCCGCTGTGATGATCAATGGCGACTGGACTCCCAACAGTCGAGGACGGTGGGGAAAAGATAATCTCTTAATTAACCTCGTAATTAACCTTGCTCGATATTACGGGGATCCTTGCGAAGGCGCGGAAAAACAACCGGCTCGTTAACTGGGACACGTTAATGCGCCGCGGAGAGGATAGGGCTAACAGGCCTAGCTGTAAGAGCCCTGTACGACTGCGTGTTGCTTGTGTGAGCGGCCTAAAGTGCAGCCCACCTGTTGCTAGGCCTATATCGCGCGATCTCTCGCATTTTCAGCGTCCTGCTCGAATCCTTCGCGTTCCGCGAGTGACTGCCGTCCGTGCTTTATTTCCGCCCCGCGGAGGATCGAATTATCCGGCTAAACGATCGCACCCGTCCCACCCGGATTCCTCGTGACCTCCCTCCTCGCTTCATCGACGGGACGACGCGAGGAAAAATTAATTCCCCGCGGCGATTCGCGCCCCTGCGGCCCGCGGCGTGATTAATGGAACCACCTGCGCCGTGTCTGTTGTCTCCGCTGAAAAACGATCGCGTCGATGAACTAATTTCCCGCTAGTCCCGCCAGCGACTCCGTTCGATTCCGCGGCACCGTTTCCACTTCAGGATCGCGCTCGCGCGCCATCCTACGTCATAAGAATCCCCCCTGTTCAGTTTCGCGAACGAGCTTCGATAAATTTTGCAAGAGCGAAAGAGGATGGCAAAGGACAAGAAATACGGCGCAGGATATTACAGGATCCGATTATCGTATCCGTCCAGACACTCGAGGAAACGGCGGCTAAATATTTGCGCTCGCCGAGCTTGCGCCAGTTTCGACGCTGAAGCGGTTGTAAATTGATAGACTTAGGATTGTCCGCCCTCTTTGAATATACACACCGTTAAGCGAAGACGGGCGTAATGTTTGCTCTACGGCTTGCTCGTCGCGATCCGCCTCGGGAAAGAAAAATAGGAGGCGAAAAGAAATTAAATCCTCGTTAAGCGTCGCGAGTTCCCCGGGAAACTTCGCCGCGAGTACCCGTCGCGGACCGGTAACGAATGTTTGTCGGCGGATCGCAAACTTCCGAACGAGACGGCGAGTTTGTTCGAATTTCGAGCGAGCGTGCCTCGACCAAAATCCTACGGTCGCCTGTTTAAGAAGCGGCGCGAGGTGAACGACGTAATTGCTGGAAATTAACGTCGGAACGGCCGCGAAAGTTCGCTCTTCGTCGAACTGCTCGAGTGTGAGGGACGAGGGGAGGGAGGGAAATCGGAAAAGATCATTAGATACATTAATCGCGCGGTCATTAGCGGAACGACGGTGTTCGAGCGACGATTTTGACCCGCGGAACGAAGGCACTTAGTCGCTGGAACGGAGAATCCTGCGGATGAAACGTCGTCTTTGCGAGTCGCGAACTGGTCCATCCGGTCCTCGAGCAACTTTTCCCTCGCAAACCTCTTAGTTACCCTCGCTTCTCCGCGTCTCGCTAACGAATCCCATCGAAATCGATGAGCCGCGCTTCCATCGAGCCCTCGCCTCGTCTCAACTTCGAAAGTCTCGCAGCAAAGACTGGGCGGTTAAATCAGATTTGCCCGGCGTATTTGTAACGAAGTTCCAGCGAGTTATCAAGCCTCCGTTGCGAGAAAGCCACGGGTCCTGGGCGGTTGCTACGGGAACCGATTCCCACGTGTCGGCTACGTGATCGTATTCGATTATATGAAATTCCTGGCAGTCACGCGTACAGGCGTTCGTCTTCGTTCCCCGTGAAAAAGTTGGACGGAGCGGAAGAAGGCGCGGGCGAGGGAGGGGCGAGCCGATCGAGGAGATTATCGACTTTCGTCCGTTTCTGTAATAACCCTTCAGAATTTCGAGCTAGGCTATCGGATACGACGAAATTGAACGTATCGAGCGGGAGATAATACCCTTGTTTCATATCGTCCGACGTCCCCGCACCGGAAACGTACATTTCGCGGCGCCGCGAGCCCGTTAATAACGCGGAAACGGCGGGGCCTCGCGGAGGATCCCTTAAACCTCGAGCCGCGTGATTAAACGCATCGTAGATTCGGGAATTCGTGGCTCCTGCCACCAGCGAGGTTCCCACAGGACTTAGCGAACTTCCGTTCGCGGTCCTGCCGGAATACAGAGCGTTTCACAACGTTCGTAATGTACCTCTGGCGCTGGAAATCAGGCTCGAAGCGAGTAACGAAAGCTTGAAAAGGGCGTGAAAGGGGACGATTCTTCCGAGTTTGAAATTCACGTCCGAGACGGGAACCACCTGTCGACTTGGCAAACAACCGCGTCGTTGTAACGAGAAACGGTGTAACGAGAGCAAGAGTGGAAGGACGGAGGCGATATTAACGGCGGAATTCTCGGGCCGTTTATCGAGTGGGAGTTAGATAAATATCTAGCCGCACAACGTTATGTACGCCCGGTGACACTGACAAAGTGGCTGCTCCAGTTTTCACTGGACTAAGGGCGTCGTTGCAGGTGCAGAGAAACGCCGCCGCGTAGAAAGACAGGAAGAGGGATGGATAGAGAGAGATACTCGAACGCGAAGACGATACAGGGTGCGCGAAAATCGCAGGATATGGTCGATGGAAAAACGACTCGATCCGGTTAATAAGAATACGCAGACGGCGAGTGCGCCGCACGAGCGACCGCTGGTTAGATAATTGCGGTCACGCGGCTCGACGGAAGTTGCTAGAATTTTGATGCACGACCTTTCCCTGGCTGGTCACGAAAAGCAATCTAACCGGAATAAGCTATCTCGCTACCGCGGAAGCGAAACGGGACGCTCGAGGAAATATCAATCGCGCTGCGGACGAGAAAGGGGTGAGCTCTTCGTTGTTTACACGAATCCACTCGAAGCCGAGAGCTTGCGCGGGTCGACGTGCTTTTTTTTTTACCGAACGATGAGCGGAAATGGGTGGCTCGGAGGCAGAGACGACAATGGAAGCGGTCTTCCATCGCGTTTCCGTGCTACCCAACCATTCGAGATCGAAGCGAATCATGTTACGCGAGGAGCGAACCGCGGGATGACAATTAAGTAGTAAAAGTCCGAGTTTCTTCCCACGTCGGACAAACTGTACAGCGCCACGGTTGTATCGATCCTCGAAGGGAAATCGAAGCCTAGCCGGACAAGTTGCTGTCACGCCCAGGAACAGGAAACTCGATAACTCTGTATCGGTTGCGGAGTACTTTACAATAGACGTCGGATTTATGGTCGATCGTATCACTTCCCACGCGTAATTGCTAATTTGCACGGATCATTCGCGCCTCTGAATTACACCTGCCGCATACGCTTCTGTCACTCGATTATTTGCCGCCATTTCAACCGAAATTACGCATAAATTCGTGCCAGCCTACACTTCCGTTCGCGAACGAATCGCGTTTCGAGTGACGTTCCTCTCTGCGAAGGCGGTGTGCAGTTTTTATTCGCTCGCAACGATACTGCCACGGTCTCGTACGTTCCCCAAGTTGCACGCCCCGAAGCACGGAATCACGGACCATCGAAATTACCGAAGGATCCGCGAGGTACCAAAGACGAGCGTAAACGCCAGCATGGGGAATTTTATCGGGGGAAGCTCTCGAAGCGAGATAGTCGGAACTCGCGCGCGACCTTTGACATTACCTGCCCTACATAAATGACCCAGATTCCCCATGACTCGGTTCTTGCAATTTCTACTGGACAATAGCGCGATCCAATAACGGGCGTAGAACCGCCATACTCGAACCGGAGACGCGTGAACCGCTAACGATCCGACGCTAATAACTCCGCGGAGAGGAGGCTCGAGTGTCAGGAGCAATCGTCTTAGCCGCCCCTTCGCGTAATTGGAAAATCAAGAAGATTATACGTTCTCTGAAACAAGGGGGTTTCAAGGAGCCGCAGAAGACGGCTCGATCGAGCCGCGCGCTTCCTCCGCGTCGATCGTAAAAGCTGCACACCGGGAATACCCGGAATTGCGCGCTTCCGTTTAATCCTGGTATCGCGAGGAAACGGCGCCCTGGACTCGGTAAACAAAAACAGATTCGTGTCTGAGTTCATTCTCGTTCCCCGTTTCCTCTTCTCCTTCGTCTCCCCCGGGGTGAAACGGCTCTCAGGAAGCAACGCCGGAAGGTAATAACGCGGAACTCGTTTCGCGATAAATTCACCGTCGATTCCGAACACGTGTCGCGGGCACGAGAACCAAGGAGAATCGAGAGGCTTCCATGTTCGTGGACCGCCAGAGCCCTTGCCTCGACTTTCTTTGGCGCAGCCTTTCATCTCGCTCTGCTTTCTCCTGGCGAGCGTTCCGGTTTCATTCGCTTCCCTTATTCACGGTGGCGGGTAGACAGAAGGGAAACTCGGTTTTCCTAAACGCGAGACGCAGCGAGACGCGACGGAAACCCGTTCAGAACAAGGCGACGCCCCCCTTTTCAACCTCGCCCCCTGCAACGTTTCGTCCCGTTAACCCGTTGAACGACATTTCGTGGACCGCCGGGAGGTAACGCGCGGAAATTTCATGGTCGCGCGGCTTTCGTGTATCTTGCCTCGGTTTTCCATTGAAACAGCATCCCCGGTTTCCATGGTGATTCCCGGATATGAAGCGGTTCGTAAAATCAATGGAACGAAGTCAAGCCACCGGTAGTCGGGCGGAAGTAATTACCGCATCAGGAACAACGAAATCCGTGCGATCAATCCGGGGCGGGATTTTTCCTCGATCGGTTCGTCGGGTCACACCCAGGTTGGCTGCGCAAATATTTATCGAGCGTGACCCGTTCCCGATGTATTTGAAAAAAGTTCCTTCGTCAGCGCCGCCGGAAAGGTCGCCCTTCGAACTAACTTCCTGCTCTTTTTTCTTTTTTTTTTTTTTTTTTTCGTCGCTTTCCTCTTTTTTCCCCTCCCCCGTTCGTCCCTCTTGTGTACCTATCTCGACCAACCGCTTCGTTTATAGGCTACCGGACGGATAAAAGCGCGATTTTGCATTTTAATCTCGTCGAAGGGTGGATCGGGTATTGGGGTGGACGCGCGACCGCTTTGAAGGTAAATTGGCTTTCCTGTTGATCACTGCATTCAGTGGAAATCGCGCGCGAGCCTGAATAATGACGCTTCGATCGGGAAATTCAAATCCTAAGGTCAATCGGAATCGCGGAAAAGTTTCGCCTTTCAGCGGGACGACGAGTATCATCGGTACACGAAGAGACCCCTTTGTCGGGTGTCTCTTTTGATTCTGGTTTCGCGAGTTCTCGATATTCCCTCGCTTCGAGGGACTTTCTCGCAATAAAGAACCGCGCTTGGGTCGAGTTCCGTCGCGGTCAAAGGGTGCCCGTATTCTCGCACGAATTTACGGTGATCCGCGCGACGCGGTCACTCGGTTGCATTTCTATGCTTGCGGTCTCGCCTAATAGACAATGCTGCATCGTCACGCGTACGAGCCAATATCGAATGGAACACGCGTGCGCGCAATTGCTGCTGCCGCTGGTTCGACGTAACAACGATAACGATACGGGCCAAGGCTCGTTGTTCGCCCGATTACCGAACAGAGAGGCGATATCGCACCGAGGGATCCGCGTCGCGTCCTTTCCGCGTTCGCTCGCGAGCCTGCCAGCCGAATTGCGAGCGAGAAAGACCAAACCGTGGGACAGTTTGGTCGTTTTGCATGCGACGAGCAAGTCGATCGACACGTTCACCCACGTTTACCTTGTCTCATGGTCTTTTCCTGTTTCTCTCACACACGCATTCTCACATATTATTCTCTCCTACGAATCTGTCTCTACTTGTCTGTATAACATTCTTTCTTGTGTTTCTATTGCACAGGCGCATCGCGGGCCGGCCGTCGTGCAGGTACAATTTTCCACGCAAAGATTGCAAATTTCTCTGCACAGACACCTTAGGCGTCTCTAGTTTCCTTAGACTATTTCAGTTAGAATACGTTCCCGCTGTGGGAGTCAGTAGAACTTAGTATGACCGTAGATCGCAGTACCGTTCAAATTCCTGTCTCGCTGTCAGTAGAAAGTGGAGCAAAGCTTCTTAGCGTGTTTAATTATCAACTAGCCACCTACGCGAGATCGTATTTGCGCGATTGTACACGATAGACCGCTTTGACTCGACACGTACCATAGTACCGGTGTAGCTGTGACACTGTATGCGTAGTGTTTTCGTTTCGCGTAACCCATCAGTCGGATCGAATTTGGCAAATCTCGCGCACTCGAGACGCGTAGCCTTCGAATTGGACACGCTCGAAGAAGACGGGGCGATGTAGATTTTGTTTGCCGGAATCGATACTCCTGTATTGACGCGTTGCTCCGACTCGCCCCGCGTGCCCCCTTTCACTCGACGCAAAAATGATAATTTTCGTTCATCGCGCGTGTGCAGCATGAGAACCCGAGGATGCATGTACATTTTCAGTTAGGTCGCATGTCTCGTTTGTGTTCGATGCGTTTTTTACTATCGTTCCACGTTAGCAACACGAGAAGCCCCACTAGTGCGATGCAGCAAGAAAGTGCTCGAAAAAAAAAAAAAAAAAAAAAAAAAAAAAAAACAGCTCGAACCCCGTGCCGCTCTTTCCATTTCTCTAACGTTCGACCCTTTTCTTTTATAGGTAAGTGACCCACACGTACGGCGAACCAGTTGCCCGGTCGGTAAGTTAGCTTTTCCTCGTCTTAAAAGCTTGATGAGTTCACGCGAAAGCTCGACGCACTTCTTGGTCGGTACGACAGGTCTCGTTCGAAAGCTCTGTCTGACCGACGCCGTCGCCACTTTGCTCGGTCTATACTACTGCGCGCCGCACTTATCGTTCGAATCCCCTGCTAGTTTCCTGCTGTACTTGTCGTGGATACGCTTAAAGAACGCCCAACCACCGATAGTGTAACATTAACTGGTGACCAAGTTTATAGTAACATTTAAAACGAAAAGAAATGAATTCTTTTATCGAAATATTCGAGCAAAGTAAACGAAACGAAACCAAGTACGATACGAAACCGTGATAAAACGAAAGCCACGTTAATCGCGAATCGTCACGCAGCAGCTGTAATTCATCGCGATTACCGTACTTGCTTCGTGTCCGGATAAGAAATTGTGTGACCCCAACGAACCCAGCTATCGATAGGCACGTTATACAAATAATTGCTGCGCTATCGACGCGAGTTCGCCGATGTTTTATTTCGCGTCGACTTCGAAAAGCTTATGCACCAGACGCGCGATAACTCTCACGCTTATACTTTGGTTCACTCGATCTTTAAACAATAATCGTTCGAATTAGAAACATCTGAACACTCTGAAAGAGGAGAGAAGCGGTTCGAAACGAAGACGAGCCTCGCACGGCAGCTGCCACGCGGTTGTCTGACCATCGCGGGCCGACACCACTGTCACGGCGCTCCACGCGCGGCCAGTGAAATATTCATCCCTGCGTACAGGGAAAAAGCGTTTCCGTGCCAAGGACGCGCGATTCATCGACGCGTCCCACTGGCGATTCAACAGATACGCACGACCGCGATCGTTCCGACTCGCACGATCGAGCGAGAGAAAAACCGAGCCGCCGAATAAACCGCTTCTCGCGCGACGTATTAAAAATTCGTTGATACGCGCCACGAAGACTGGCGTGCCCCGTTAGATAAAGTCATAAAGTATAAATCAGCGGACGGTGATCCTTCTCCTGTTTCCTTATCGCTGCGTTACATCGGAAAGAACATTCCGGGTGGCGGAGCACACATAGGCAGCCATTATTCCGTCCCGCCCGCCAACAGTATTATTCGCGAGCTGCGCGTTCAACGTGCACGGAATTTCCCAGGGTGTTGTTCGAACGGTCAATTAGAATTCGCGAGGAATCCCTACCGTGTGCTCAGCGCCAGGACCGCGATCAAATTGCCGAATTCTCGGAGAGAAATACGTATATTTACGCGTCCCTTCGAAATAATTAGTTCTGATTCGAGAACGGTTCGTTGGTCGGATTCCTGTGGCTGTTTATTCCAGAAATATTCGTCTTTTTGAAGAGACGAAGGAACTCTCACGGAAGACGTTACCACTTGGCGACGGTATAGCGAACGGGAGCTGCTGGTGGTTCTGACATCAGGTGATCGAGTGGTCGATTACCCTTGGCTCTGCTTGGCGAAAACGGGAGCGCCAGCCATTTTTCATACCATATTGCTACTTATGCAGAGCTTCGTTACAGCTGCAACGTAGCGAATATTAATGCGTCGTTTAGAAGGCGTTGCTTACTCTTGCGTGAAAATTAAAAATAACGTATCCACGCTTCGTTTCGTTCGCCCTACTCGAAAATCCGAGGAAGAACCTTTTTTTTTACTGGAAAAATCGCGAGTATGACTGGCGCGCGACTCCATTCTTACCGAAATTGTGACGATAAAGTTGGCTCGTTCCGTCAAGTATCCGCTATGCGAGAGAAGTTTTATTTTCTTCGATAACGTGGTCGTTTCGCGCGGCAACCATTTTTCGATTCGTCGAAAGAGTTCACGCCGTTCGCGTTGGTCCACTGAATTTTAATAACTTTCGCGAAACGCGGTGATCCGCCTCGGGAAGTTATTGTTTCCGACTGTTCTCCGAATCGAATCAAAAATTGAATAGCCCCCGACTGATCGATTTCTTTCGCACGTCGCTGTGCCGTTGCTTGAAACTTGTTTCGCGATCGAGTGCTCGTTCAAATTCGGATTAATAATTGAAAGTTGCGCCAGAGACAGAGCAGCGCCCACACGGTATGAAAATGTAATGGCGATCTCGGTTGGCTCGGTTCGCAAATGACAAATGGAAGTTTAATTACGAGCCCGGGGTTTGCGCGAGCGCCGTCGATTTGTCGCGATCGTTTCGTCTTTTATATTTACACTTTTTAACCGAAACAAAAGATGGCAATACAAACAATATCGCTACGGCAAGAGGGTATTAAAGGGCATTAAAATTAGATCCAGGTAAAATTCGCTACAGATCTTCGCCTCTATTAATATTTAATCCCGAATACTGAAGGAGTATTTATTACGTTGCCAGTTTCCCGACGTTTCTCTTAACAGAAATGGCGAGCGCATGCAAATTCGGCCGGATTCGCGAGGAACGGGCCACCATTTTGGCCAGATTATCTCCGAGAACGGACGCTCTCCGAGCTGCTCTCTCCTCCGCCTTATTTTCCTTTAATCAAGGTCAGAAGATGGTTCACGTGTCGTCTGAGGGAGGACGAGCGACCGTCTCTCTTCTCGCCTCGTTCAATCTCCCAGACACGTGGAAAGTGACATTGTACGTTGTCCTTTTCAGGCGGACCGAACGATTCCGATCGATTTCTGCCGCGGAACTTTGCGCCGCGACCGGATTCCGAGCTCGATTGTAAATTCGTCGGTTCGTTTGCACTGTTTAGTTGTTGGCTAATTGGAAACTGTATCAAAGTTCTCGCAGTCGCCGCGGCGACTCGACCATAAAGCGGACGAACGGTTCACCACCTTCCGCCTTCCAACGACGGCTACGAGAGCGGCGCAGAAATTTTTCCAGCCAATCAAACAAAGCTCGGAGATACGCAACTGGGAATTCCGATACGTCGAAGCGACGTCCGATTGAATGCGCCTTGTTTTTCCGCGGCATTCAGACCGAAACGGAAATCGGCAGATATTCCATTGGACGTCGCGGAATAATGGCGCGGCTCGCCGCCCGTGGCTCTTCGAAGCCGTTTGTGTAACGCACGTCAGACAAACGCGCCTGTGGCACCTGTCGATAGTTTCTAAAGGAAGTTTTACAAAAGCTTCAGCAGCCCAGAAAGACAGTCCGCGCGAACGTCGGCTAACGCGACCGGCTCTTTGATAGCCGATACACCGATTCCACGTGCATTTATTCTTTCCAAGCCCCTTTGTAAACGAGTCGCCAGCCAGACGGCTCACCGCTGCACTCGTTTCGAGTCCACCGTTCCTGTCCGGTTTCAATTTAGTCCCACGATCCAGCGTCGGCGGATTGCCCGGCCGAAAAACGTGTCACGCGCGAGGGGAGCGTTTTAACTGGAACGAGCGTTTCGTAACGGGGGCGGGTGTCGTTAAATACGCAAACTCCATCGTCCACCCACCCCACCTCTTTGTACGCTTCCCGAAATTTTCAGGCGCCATAATTCTTCGACCGTCGGATCCTTAGCCATGCACGATCCCTGGTTTACGCGAAAGATTTGGTCGAGGATAGGTTAGATTCTTGATTAGCAACGGTAATTAAAGTGGGCAAAGAGAAATTATTAGTTTAAATTTTAACTTCTTATCGAAATTCGTTTCAAGAGAGAAGCAGAATTTTCATTCAATTCTATAACCGATCTCGATTCTCTCCCATAGCATTATCGATCGATATTATCCAGGCGCTGGACGAAATGTACCATACAGCGATGGAATACTTGCGAGATACTCGATATTATTGCTAGCATGCACCTACTCTTCCCTGACTCGTCGTAATCGCTGTCAGCGTCCATACTTTCGAGGAACGATGATTTTCGCCGGAAATTGATGGAACAATGGCAGCACGGTCAAGCACACCGGCTCTAGGGCCCCAATCGTCGAGCGAAACCACAATGACAGTCGGCGGTTTCGACCGATCGATCGTGCCACGACCGCGGGACAGAGACATCGGACTGCGTTTGTTGCGTCTGCTGGATCTTCCAGGAACCCTCTAGAAAGTAGATAAGAACAGAAATACTCTGAACCCAGCCCCGGGAAGGGGCACGAGTCTGCTCCCTCGCCTTAAGGGCATACGCAGCCTTCCAGGAACCCTCGTAAGAAATTCCCAACGCCACCAGCTTTGAAATTCGTACGACAGTCCTTACGGATGTTTCGAACACTTCGTACCAGAGATAGACCGCAGTCTGCCAGCGATAATTCTCTCGCCCACGTGTCACTGGCGGGTGTTCCAGGAAGAAATACAAGTGCTCCTCGAATGGATTCCAGCGCTGACTCAATGAAACAGTCATCTACAGTAATAAAGACCGTGCGAGATCGGAGTCGATAGATTGAATTACGAGGACGGATTTCAGTTGATAGAAATGTCCGCCTGTATAGACGGGATTAATGCTGGTCGTATCGCTACGGGACGTGGCACGGTGACATTGACACTTGACACGCGGATGGTTCGGGCGCCAACCGTGATGCCCCGGGACACGGGCCGGTGAGAAGTCAAGGGAGAGCCATTCACCCTGATGATGGCGCGTACGTAAGCGCGGAAGATGCACATTAGAGCACATTGGTCGGACGGTTCGGTCGACCAACACGGATGATGCTCTCAGGGGGTCGGGACAAGCTCCGGAGAAGCTCTGATCGTGGCGGTCGTACGGGGCTTCGAGCCTGCGCACTCGCGTGGAGATCGCAGAGTCGGTGCGCGAGGGGCGCGTGGCGGCACCGGGGGTGTCAGTCACGGCCCATCTGCCCACCATCGAGCACGTAAGTCCGCAAACGGTTCGCTAATCTCCTTCACTCAAACCGCTTCCTCTGCGTTACTTTTTTCAACCCTTCTCGAATCCCACCCTCCGTATCACCACTTCCTTCGTGCACGTCTTTCGGTACGGACGCACTTTTCTGTCAGTTCTCCGGCGTTACAACCCCCTGTCGCACCGTTCGTTTCCCCAACGACAAAGTCTCCCCGTCCAAATTGTCGAGCTCGTTAGTGTCAGTTCTCGTTCGAATGGCCAGCGTGCAGCGAGGCGTTCAATTTTCCGGGGTGCGCGGAGAATTGATGGTTCGAGGCGCGAGCCACGAGAGAGGCCGGCAAATTCCAAAGTGATTATGTCGAAAATGGCGGGTACCGTTGGACGATTTTGCGACGATCGCCGACTGCGAACGTCCACGGAGGATGGAGTTGGACGAGGGCGAGTGCTCGTGTCTCTTTTGTGCCGTTTCGCCGGTTTAAGTGGAGCCGTTTCTTGCCGGGACGTTCCGGCGAGCGGGTAGGACCGTTTGCGGGAACAGGGTGCCCTCTCCCTTTGCGCCCGGCAGGAAATGGATTCCCGTTGTCGAACGTCTTTTTCTTGACTGAGACCCTCGATGAAAAGGCTTCGCCTGTCACCTGTCGCGAACAGTGCTTCGAATACCGGCGTTCTTCGCCCAGCACCGTCGTCCGCAACTGAATCGTTGACTCGTACTACTTGCGCCTCTCTCGTAACTCTCCCCCATTGATTTCCACGAGTGTTTCCGCGAGTCCCTCGTAGCGTACGATCGTGGAGCTGCATTGACAAAATACTCGCGATTAATAATGACCGAATTGACGGGAGATTTCGTTCTTGAACGAGCAAAATTCTTGTAACGTTTTGGATGAAAGTACGTTTCACGGAACGTTGGCTCGCGTAAATCCTTGCAAAGGTACGACTTCGCGGTTTCACGCTCGTCGTTGATTTCCCCTGTGCGAAACATAACACGTGATATACGCGTGACGCGTTCAGTTTTCTGCTGCACATTTTCGTAAAAACTTGACGCATCCGAGCGGAACTACGAAGAGCTACGTCTTCATTACCAGGCAATTAATCAGTCTGTATAGCGGCGAAAGTAGATAGCCTCTAAAGCGGGTGCAATTTGTCATCGCGTGGATGTTGCTTGTTTCGTGTCGTACGAGTCTCAAAGAAATTTATTAAATCGAAGCGAGGTAGGAGAGAACAACTTCGTGGAAGCTAGCCTGCTAAATTGCCAAGGGTGTCTCAACCCGCTGCTCGTTGGCCAGTCGAATAATTCTGTTGCACGTATAGGTGGCGTCTTACGTAAAGCCGTGTTACTCCTTCGAGGAGGTAGAGTGACCACGTGCGTCGCGTTCGCTGACAAATACGAGCATCCACGTATCCCTATCCCACAGACTTGGTCAAGGGAAACCTCGAATTCCCTCTTTCCACGCTTCTCGCGTTGCACGAATTCGTGCAACGGACAATGAATCGATTCCGCGGAAATAAAACAAAACGCGAAACAAATAAAACGATTGACCATTTCTCTGATCGAGGAGCGCTTTCGGGTATCGATGAAAGCACTCCGACAGAGTGAAAGAGCTTCCCTTTGACCGATTCCCCGACAGCACGTCCCCCACTTTCCTCTTACGATTTAATCGAACGAGTACGTTCGACCTAGTCGTTAAGTCGAGTCACCGATCTTGGATCGCAACAATGTTTCCAAACGCGAGGTGCATCGCCGCGTGCCCGCGAGAACTCGAATCCGTAGCGAGTTTCGCAGGGAGATTTCGCGCCGCTTGTCTCGTTTCGCTGAATAACGGACCCCCGACTATTCAGGCGCCGTGGCGTTTAAACATTTCGCACGTTCACCGTTTTACGGCACCCAAGCGATCGACTGCGAACCTATTCAGTCGCGGCTGGGCCGAGGAACGAGCGCGCTCCTTTGTTAACGTTGATTTGTTGCCAGCGTCGCTTCGAACCCTTTTCACTGCGAGCGGTGCAAAAGGGCCCTACGAGGGAACGCTGCCCGTGGTTATTTCGGTGGGAATAGATCGGCGATAGCGCGCGCTCGATCGCGAAAGGGGCTGCGAAACCGTGATCGAGAGGATACAGACGTCCCTGTACGGACGCGATAAACAGCGACCTCGCAGGATTGATAGGGTATTTCGATTCACCTTTTCCCTGCTACCAGTTCTATGGTAACGCGGGAATTTAATTCCGCCTCCGTGATTCTTTTCGTTCGTTCCTTTCTTTCTCTGGGCGGCCGTTCGACTCATTTTGGGGGTAGCTTTTGGTCGGAGGATTTAGCAACCGCGACGAGGGATTTACAGCCGCAGCCTTTCACGCTGATAACTCTTAATACTGTTCTTTCGTAAGCGGATCGTTAAAGACCGGCCGATATCGGACAAACAGGCACGTTTACGAATTACGGTCACGTCGTGCCGGGTGTCCCAAGTAATGATACGCTGTCATTTAGCGCAGCGAGTCGATAACCAGATTACGGAAGCCTGTAAGTCTATGAAACGACTTTGGATATTAGCTGATCTTATCGCGTCGCATTCCCTTCGGTAATTGCCACGGAATTCGCACGCGAACACCGATCTTTGGATCCGCGCTCTGTCAGTTCGCTCTGCTCGAGAATCAGCCAGTCGTCGATCAAAAACCTGTTGCCCGTTCGAGCTAATTAAAACAATTAATATCAGCGTTGCGTGTCGAACGATGTCGGAATGCACACAGCCAGGAATAATTCTCCTTAAGCTACGAATCACGCTCGTTTGTAAATCGGGACCGCGGCTCCGTAAATAGTAGCGTATCGAAATTCCTCGAAGGAAATACCCCGCGTCGCGTATAAAAAGCCCGAGCCACGAGCGTTCACGGCCATTAATGGAACGAGGGACGATACCGGGCGCAATCTGGGAGCTGGTGGGACCGGCGGTTTTAATTATTCAGCTTTACGATCGGAGGGGTAGATACGCATCAGCGGGGCGTAATGTACCGGCACGAGAAATATACGAGGGCCATTGATCACGCCTCAAGGTGTCCGACCCTAGTGGAAACCATGCGGAATACGTCGAACCTGGATTGACAATCGCGTGTGACCTGGGATTACTTTTTTTCCACTGACCCGTCCATTTTTCGATCTACTCACCCCTTCGCCTGTCTCTATAAGGAATCATTTTCAGACACTTTCCACGGATACTTTATCGTATTTCGAGGGTATTCTATTATTGTCGAACACGTGCAGACAGCCCCCACATTTGTTGCAAATGTATCGCATCGTAAATTCTTCCCCTTTTCGAGCTGCGATCTTGTTTGCAGTTTGCTGGCGACAGAAGTAATTGCTAAGGGAAATTGGATACTCCCTCGGATTTAAAATAAACAATTTTTTTAAGAGATTCGTGCACCTTCCAAGTGTATCCGGGCTGTGAAACGTAACCCAACGAGGTCGCGAGAATTTCGTTTCCACCCCGCGGTCCTCGCGCGCCCCGTCCAATTACAGGCGAGGCTGCGAGACGCAGTCGTAAAATGCAACTCTGACGAGCGACATTTGCGTAAGGTTATTACGCCGATGGTCCGCGGATTTCCGCGGAAGCATTCGCGGAATGGAACGCGCGGAACGTCCGCTTGACAAATGCCGACGATATTTCGCCGAGCAAGACGCGAAGACGCTCCAGCGCGGCGTCGAACGATACAGCCTCGGAAGTTGGGAAACTTTCTATAGGAAGCGGGCCTTCGTGCGGCCATAGAACCGATTACGAAGTGACGAGATTGAATATTACCCGACCGCTTCCTGGGAAAAAGTTAAATGATCGTCGTCGCGGCCACGATAAAGAGCCTTTCAATTGGAAATCGATGGAGGAGAAGAAAACGGGCTTTGTTAATAAAATATCGGTCCCCTGGAATGTCGAAAGACACATTTCCATATTACAGCTTTTACGAGCTTCGGATTTCGAGAGACGGATTTCTTTCGAAAGAGGACCTGGAGATCACGTTCGAGTGACGAACGCGTTGATATTCCCCAAGCACTGACGGGGAATTCGAAAGGATTTTTTCGCCGTTCTCAAGGGAGAGCGCGGTGGCTGTCTTGGCGACAAACGAGCGCGTCCTCGTCCACGTTTCCAGCAATTTCCCTGCACGGGTGGCCATCGCTCGCGGGAAGAGGCCTCGCCGCCTTAAATAGACTTGATTTATTCAGCCGATAGCTCGCGACAATCGTGCTTACCCGCGATGTATCTCTCTGTCGCTTTTCCCTCTGCTCCTTCGTTTCTCGGCCCGCTGGCCGCCTCTCTTTCGCGATTCTTCCGCTTCCGCGGTCCGCCGGAAGTGGCCACGGCCGCGCTCGGTCACGCGACCAGCAGCGCAGATTTTTCGTTCAATGGGGATCGATCCTCCGCGTGCCATCGCGTCGAGGGCAATCCTTTTCTCGCTTTCCTCCGTCGACGTTCGACTCGATGGTTACTATCTTCGTATCGCAACCCTTCCCATTACGTTCCACTCGATTACGGGCTCTCTTTCCGTAACAAGAATGACCGTGCAGTTCCACTTGGCCGTCGTTCAACTACCTCTCGTCTTCGACGAGCAACGTCTCCCAGCCGGAGGGACGAGGAGGAGGCATCGCGCTGGCGAGGGGGACGCGACCATCGTTAATTGGCGCAATCATTTTCGATTATTCCCTCGACGAGCGGCCCTCGAACGCTTCATTCACCGGCCGCGTTATAAAATTGCTCCCCTCCGGGAGGCACTTGGTTCGAGCGGATCCGTACTCTCATTATCGTAATTAATCTCGAACCAGGTGCTCGTAATCTGTTGCTCGTCGACACTCGAACCGGTGTTCAAGAGCGTTCCATTCAACGGCGTCCGGAGGCGCTAACCGGTGCAATTTTTCGCCGCCTTCGACAGACGATGGGGGGAGGCGAATCGGGCGGCGGTGGCGGAAAACGCCGCGGACACTTTCGCGGATAAATAGTCGATAGGACGGGAACCGTTTTCGCCGGGTGCCCTGCCCCGATGCAGTTCGATATCGTAAGTGGGACGTGAACCCGGACGGCGGTAGCGCGCGCACGCGTAGGTATGCACGCGCACGCACGCACACCGACGCACACGTGCACAGCCCCCGATTTCGGCGCGATACGTCGGGGACGGTTGCCCTAAATACGAGCTGCCGCTCTCGTGCCCCGATTACGCCATCCGCCCCACGCGAACAGGAACCGGGAAATTATCAGCGCGCGCGAGGCGACAGAGAGGAGACGAACGCGCGCCGCAGGGAGGCTTATTGAATAACGTCAGACAGTCACCGTGAATTAACGCAACAGGAAGCCTACGCTCTGGTTGGGAACATCGTCCGGAGGGTGCTGAATTAATAACTCGAGGGATTAACCCAAGGTGTTGGCGGTACCACCTGGCAGAACAGCTGCGAGGTATTTAACTGCTTCGTACAGCGAGGACTGTCGAGGAGCACCCTCTTGCGTCGTGCGAGGAGCTTCGATTAAGAAAGTTTAACGTGGCCGCCAACAGGTGCACACTGTCAAACAGGGACAGTTACTTTTACGCCGTATTCGTAGCTCGCGAAGCAATCGGTCCTTCATCGATGCTTCGTAACTTTTCGAGAAACTTCCGTTCTTCGCGTTACCAGAGACGTCTCAGCTTCGATGCGACACTTCGTCGATCGTACGTCTCCCTCGTGCGAGCTCTCGACTCGCTTTCAAGGCGAATCCGAGAGGGGTTCGTTTGCATCGCGCGTTAATACTTGATACGGAGATATTGCGTTCACGGTGTCGTTCCTCCGGATCCTTTCTCACTTACGATCTCCATAAATCAACCACTTCGCGGGAATATATTTTGCAACGCCTCTAACGCAACACAGACGGAACGATCGGTAGGACGTTTCGCGGAACTAAAAAACGCGGAGTGTGATATTGCTCGCGTCTATTTCACCCCGACAGGGGAGTCGCTCATAAATCACGCTGCCTCCACGGATAGAAAACGATATCGTTCGGCGTCGATGCATCGATCACACGCGGCCAGGAATCATTGCCGCCTCGGAGCGGTTAATCCCGGATCGGGAGCCTCATATTCGCGGCGATTCGTAGCGGCTGGCAGTTTTCACAGCCGCGGCAAAGCCCATCGCGGCGGCCAGTGGAAAGTTCTCTACCCGGAAAGAGGGATTTAAACGAACGCGTATCACCGGCTGCGATGTGCCGCGGGGGCGGTTCACAAAAGACGCGGAACGAGACGCGAGAGCCCTGCTGAATTTCTGCCTCCGCAGTTCCGGGCTATTCAGCCGGGGATTAGCAGATTTTTTCAACAGAAGGACGTTCCACCTTTACATGCAGCCGGTTAACGCGTCTCGCGCGACGCTCCAACCGCTCCTGGACTCGGCGTTACGGAACGAAAACGCCACCCTCGTTAACGATTCAGCCTTGATTTCGGTTAACCGAGGTTGAACGCGTCGACCGCATAGCCGGGACATCGATCTGGGCGAGCAAAACTGGCTGACGCTTACCGATAATCTCGTAAGGCGGTATTTCGCGCGCGAGACACGCCGGGACGCGACGGATTGAAGAGGGTGCAGGATAAAGGACGGAGGATGCAGAACGGAGGACGGAAAATAGAGGTCGGAGGACGCAGAGGGTGGCGGTGGGCGCAGCATGGGAGTGATCAATACTACCTCCACACCAAGTTCCCGCGGGAGTAACAAAGATGGACCGGGAACGAGCGGAAGACGCGATTTTCGGCAAGCTTCCTCCGTGACGGGTGCCACCCGTCGAGGAAGTTGGAGGATTCGAGGACGCGGAACGTCGACGCGTACGCCCGCGAGTCGTGATTCGGGAACGGCTCGTCGAAGCCACCCATTACGGGGCCACCCTAATGAACTCCAGGTAGGCGCTTCCGTCCCCGTGCCCTCGAGCTCCGCTCGGATTATTCCCTGCCGTGGCGCGGAACGCCACGGGCTTATGAAAGCTGCTCTCCGTCGACGCGTACGTTCCCTGATGAACAACCGTTTCGACGTGTATCCACGCCGTTTGCGACCACCCATTGTTCGCAGTCACGCTCCGGCTGAGATGTACGATTAATGCCGGCTTATACTACTTGGAACTCGAGCTGGCGCAGCTAAACGGAAGAGCGCTCGCTGCGGATGGAGTACCGGGAATTCAGTCGACGTTCCTGGTTCCTGGGAAAACGGATCGGATGAAACGTTCGCGTCGAGTGAAGTTCTCCGACGAGAGATACGCCGCGACTCGCTTCTGCCGCGAGATAAAACCGGGGATGATCGACGCGCAGGATTCGCAGCGGAAGTGAACCGCGAGCTGCGAACACCCCGCTCGCGGATCGAAGCCAGGGGAACCTGGAATGATAAAACGAGTTAAAAGGAAGGACAGGGTGGACCTTGTATTCGGCACGATATAGCGCGAGCTGCGAGCTCGTGCGTGACCGAGAGCTGTTAACCTGAACAACGAGCCGCGCCATCGATAGCCCACTGACTCCATTTCTCTGCATACCAGCGACGTGCATACACACGCGTCGATTTGCGCCCGATTCTCTTTTCGCGTCGATAGGCTCCCACTTGCCGGTTTACCGGATAATGGACGGAGGACAGCGCATCGACGTTGCAACGTTCGTTACCTATCGTCCATACGAAGCCACACCCTTCCGATCTGGGCCTGTTTAATGCCTGTTTCTACCTTCTCTTGCGTCGCGCGAGCCACGACTCGCAGCGCACAGAATCGTCATCCGAGGCTGACGCTGATGCATTTCGCTTCTTGCCCCAGTAACGTTACGTCGTTTAATCGAGTTTTAAGATTCCGCCAGAGCAGCGGGGCGGAACGCGGAGGCCCGAAACGAGCGAATCGTGACGGGAGTAACAACTAATTGTAAACGCGACGGGATAAGGGACGGAATACGCCCTCGTTAGAAGCGCATTGAGCCGCGTCGTGTCCCTACCGACTCACCCCCCTTTCGCTGTCGAAACTTTTCGAACGACAAATCGATGCGTTTAGGCTCGAACGTAACAGGACGCTGATCGCGCGTTTATCGGTGTTCCCTCGAACGGTATCGAACTGTCGTCTTTCACGAGGGATACGCCAATTGTTGTTTCATTTTTCGCGAACTAGGCCAAACGTTAGATTAATCTTGCCCCACGAGCGTGTCGCTCCCTTAAATCGGACGAAGTTTCCATCGACGGAATCGCGGGACTCCTCGAGATCCGCGCAGCGTCTGGAAATCCCTCCAGAATGGTCGTCGCGAGAGTTCGTTATCGACGATTCGATTTCGCGGCTGGTCGGCCGCATTTATCGTGTCAGCTCGACGGTCGAGCTTTTTTCGCAGCCAGAGATCGGCAATGGATCGGAAGCGAGCGTTGTCGCGGCGCGATCAATTTCTCCGCGGAACCAAAGAGAATGGGGGGCTCGATATTTTAATGTCGACAGGAAAATGATTCTCGTCCGGTTCGATACGCATCCGATTAAAATCGCTCGCCGCCGACCATCCCCGAGGCGCGGTCGGTTGTTAGCTCTGGTCAGCCAGAAATTGCAATATTTCAGTGAAACTGGTCCTCGAGAAATCTCATCGGAGTTTGAATGGGCTGCTCTTATCGACGTTATTACTCCGTCGTTCGAGCTATCGTTACCGACCACCGTCGAGGGAAATCGAATCTTCTCTTTTCTCCTGCCTGCTTAATAAGGGGCGTAACAACAGAGCAACGAAAAAGAGGGGTGTCGAATGGTCGAACGGGAAGTCGCGTCGATACGTCGTCCGTGATGGAGGCTCGGATCAGATACGATTCGCGGGAATAGGCACTCGCATGTCTGATTTCAGATTATAATGGGCCAATCGATAAGGGGTATAATTTATTTAACCGTTAGACGGGGACCGTGTAACCGCGACTGCGAATTAAACGAGCGTTGCGGCTGTTCTCGTATGCGGGATCGATTCGCTGGATCCAGACGTACGTACGCGGCCACGCCTCGAAAGGCAACCTGTAACAACACTCGGGTGGATAGCAGTTTTAACGCCGCTTTTACGTTACCACTGTACGCTATACGATCTCGTTCCGATCGTAAAAGACTACGTTGCGCTCACCCGGTTTGTTGTCCGAGCGCCATTCAATTTTACCCCCGTTGGTTGGCTGACGTATCATCGCGCAACCGTATGATATCGCGCGTATTCTCGTTGGACGCATAAGACGCGTTACCTCCCAGTTTAAGTTCCGTGCGGTTTGGAAACGAAATGGAAATCGAGCTCGAGATCCACGCGGTGGAACGATTCATCGGGCGGTGCTCGCTGGGTCCTTGCTTTAGGCGCGAATAACACGGTCCGCTGCATCAATTTAAACTCGCTCCATTTTCGTGGCACGTTCCGCTCGAGAGAGGCGAGCTTACCGCGGGATTTTCGTCTCGTTAGAGGAGGAACGCGAATTTTCCCGTGTAACGTCTATTTAATTGCGTGGCGAGGCGATTTAAATTTAGTAGCCGTGCCTGGGGATCGCTGCGACCGGCGGGTGCACCGATCGAGGGACGAAAAGGACACGTGTCGTGGGAACAAATTCTGGTCGCAGTAATGCAGAGTAACGCGCGTTATTCGCGTGCAAATAAAATTATTTTACAACTCGCGGGGGAACTGTACCTGGCCGCGGTCTGAACCGTTTCCCTCGTTTTTTCCCTCCGCTCTTTCCTCGAAGCAGAAACCCCTGAAAGACGCGGCGAGTTTACGCCGAGGGGTTGGCGCGAAGTTTCCCTCGAATTTCTAATTTCCGCGTGAAACGCGGAACAGGCGCGGCGTGAAAAGGCCTCGTTGCAGCTCTCGTCGATTTTTTCGCGCGCCCCTCCGCGGAATCTATCGAGGCGTTAGGCGAGCAGATTTAATTAGAAAAGTTTCGCGATTCAGGGCAGACAGAAACGCGTACCAACAACGTCCGCCTCGCCGCGGGCACCTAGACTCCTCTTCAGTGCCCACTTCGACGAGCGGTTGCGCCGTCGTTTTTCCTTCGATTAAAACGCGCAACCACGAGGGCGCGAAGACGCTCGCGGTGTTTCTCGTCGGTCCTTAACCGCGACGCGCTCGCGGCGAGTCGTAAGCGAAAGTTTCCGCGTTCCCAGCGGCTGGCTCGCGATTTTATTTTAAACCAGCGATCGTACAGGAATACCCCGCGATAGAGCGATCGAAACGGGCGGGCGTGTTTAATTATTCGCGGTCGCAACGCGATGCACCTGGTTTCTTCGTCTGGAAACATTGTTGCCCGACGGTGATCGATCGAGACGCGGCGAACGCTCGGCCGCGAGTACGAACCGCCGGACGAACCCGTTTCTTTTTAGATCCATGGCCATAGTTGCGCCGTCTAACGACCGATCGATCGAGCCATGAGGACGCATCAGCTGCGGCTCGTGTCCCCTGGAACGTAGTCGTTTAAAGGAGCACAATAGCCCGGCGACGAGAAGAGGGAGCCAGGTGAAACGAGGAAAAACCGTGCGGAGATACGTCGCGTTCCATCGTCGGTAGTGCGGCGAGAGAGGATCCGGCGGAAGTAACGGCGACATCGCGACGGGCAAATGTCCTCGTCGAGCGTACGCGAGTGCCCGACCACGAGCTACTCACGAGAATCGGCTGGCGACAGAAATTCCGACGGCGACGTCAGACGTTGCCCCGCCGTACCGTCAATTTCACGATAAAACTCGGGTGGACGGAGGAGATCGAATCCGTAGTCAATCCGCGGCAATCCGAGGCTGTGCTTCTCCGTTAAACCGTAATCGACAGTGTTCATGCGATCTCGTCTGATCGCCGCTTCTGGTTCGACCGCGCGCGAATCACAGATCGGGAAGACCCGGAGGAGAGAAGTCGACGACGACAGCGCCTGGCCAGAGGAGACGACGTCAATATTAGCTATAGTCGAGTGATATTTACGAGACGAGGGGAATAATAATAAAAATAAATGAATCATCCGGACGTCTCATAGTACAAACGTAGCGTCGCGTAGCGTACGGATCCGTAGGTGCGTCGTATCGATCCGATCGAATCGAAGGCGCGATTTCTCGCTCGCAATAAAATAATCCGTGTGATCGACAAGCAATAATAGAAAACCGATTTTAGTCGTTTTAATCGTAAGTATCGTGCGCGCGTCACGGTGGTTTATTGTGCGCGACCAACCGCCGAGGGTGTTCCCCGTTTCAAGTCGCCGAGGGGAGAAAGTGCGTCGACAGAATGGCGTTCGCCGCGGCGAGAATGATCCTGAAGGATAAACGACGGAAGGCCAGCAAGGAAGATTTCGCGCCACGAAACAGGAGCAAGGTAACGCAGCGGTGAAAAATATTCTTTTGCATTAGGAATCAAGTTCGTACATCGTTTCTTTATTGGGCGACGGATGGTCGCTGGTCCCAGCCATTGCGCGAAATGCTGAAAAGAGAGGAAGGCCATCGTAATTGCGATCGTCGCGTTTCCCAGAATTCTTCATTTCATACACTTCAGTAACGTAGATGTATCTCGTTATCGTAGCGACGCTATCGCGAGCGACGTTATGAAAGCGTGGCACGTGCTCGATTTCATTAGCCACGCGTAATGTCCAGAGCGGAGTGCAACGAGTCGAACGATTTGAAACGATACCCAGGAATCGCGAGACGATTTTGTTATCTGAAAAAAAAAAAAAGCGGCGAACGCGGAAATTCGAAGCGTCGGTTCTCGCACGCGACAAACCCTCGAGCCGCGAGGCGTTCGCATGAATCTCGTCGGTGGCGAGGCTCGTGCACGATCGGTAGATTACGTAAATACGAGCGCAGAGGGTGCGAGGTGGCGGCACGGACACCTGACCCGAACGAAGACCGGAAAAGGGTTGCGAAGCAGGGCAAGAGGGTCGTGAGCGCAGGGTGCATACTAATGGGCCACGCTCGCTACTAAACTGACGCCGTTTAATGCGATAATGTTCTTCGTACTTTCTCGTTTGCTCGCGGACCCGTCGTATCTTCCTCGACGAAACGGTTCCAGATACGAATCGTGCGGGTAGAAGAGGATCGCGAAAAGTAAGAGCAAAAAACGGGTGCTTCGAGTACTTTCCATTTGGCGGAGAAATTATTGCGAATAAACTTGAAGAGGGTTAACGGACATTATCGTTGGTGGCCCGAAGGCGCGGTCGAAAGGCAGGTTCCGACTAATCGTTCAAAGTTGAACCGCAACCATTGGTGGTGGAGCCAACGGTGGTAGGGACGATAAGAAAGTTCGTTACGAGATGGTGTCCCACCGTGGAGCGGAAATTAAATCCGCCTTCAGCGGCCGACGAACTTTGCTAAACCCGTTGTTCGAAATGTCTTCTCATCGGGATATACGCGGTCGTTTTTTTCCTCTCCTCCGCTCCCACCGCTAATTAAGAGTCTACGCGGCGATTGGCCGTGTCTTGCCAAGCAATTATCGACTCGCGGAGGAATTCGAGTTCACCGGAACCGTGGTACCGGCTGGAATATTCCAGCGAGCTACCCCCGGTTCCACGGAAGTACCCAGGCGATACATTCGGGACGCGATTCTCGGTGGATTACACCGTAACCTCTTGAAAACGGTAATTCCAAAAGTGTTCAACAACCGTGTAAACCAGGCTGGCAGATTTCAGCGTCGACGTGCACAGTTTTATCGCGTCCCGTTTACGTTAACCTGGCCGTTCTGCTCGCAGTAACTCGATGTCGAGCGTGTTATATCGACTGCTCGGAACTTCGTACGCGCGTTACCGTTCCTTTTTTCTCTTCGCCAGGAGGATTCGACGCCTCGGTTGGCAGGGAATAAAGAGCGAGCCACTCGTGAAGCGACCGCCTGGAACGAACCGTCGTTAAAGATGAAATTATTCAACGACGTCACTGGTGATACGGTTTATTCGCGCGGCAGCCAGCGTCGAACGTAACGCGCGCAGTAAATTGCTCCCTAGTCGCGTAATTGTTTTGCAAATTTTCACTTCGGCTGTACAGCCAGCCCGTGGAAACATTCACCGTGTCCATCGCGCAACTCCCACGGCGAACATCCAATTAGCGAGCGTTTACGGCTGACTGGAATTTTAATGATCCGTGGACTTGGCGGGGCCTCGGTTTTTGAACGGCTCGCATATGCCTCCTGAAACATCGCCGACGGTTTTTCTTCTCGCTACGTTCGAGCAATTAAACGCGTTTCTCGAGACCGCCTCGTCGCGAATAATTAAGAGACCACCAATGAAAACGTTGCTATTAAAACGTGTCGCATCGAAACGTCCCTTCCGAGTTGCCAGATCGGGAAAAATTCGGTTCTAGAATCAAGCGCCATTGGAAATCGATGACCGCGGATGGTCGATCCTTTCCCTCGACCCGCATTTTACATCTCGATGAACGCTCGATCGATGTACTCGCGATCGGACCAGATTTCTCTCGGCGATTGCTCGCACGTTTCACCAAGAAATCGTGGCGAAAATTTTTCCAACGCCGTCAGCTTTCCTCAGGAGGTCGCAATGAAGCGGGAGTACGTAGTTCCGCGAGAAATATCCCGATTTCAATGACCGTTTCGACGCTCGCGAACCCGTTTCCATTTCCCTCTCGCGCTTCTCGGTTCGATGTCGTTATCCATGAAATTTTCGTCTCGTCGCGCCATCGTGGTTCGATTAATCGCGCGGGATACGTGCGAGAATAATTGAGCGCGAAAATACGCTCGTTCGATTGAATTATTTAAGGCTCGAAATTGCAGCCGATGAATTTTGAAGGTTTTCGTTTTCGCGCCGAAGAGTACTCCAGCGTACCTCGCCATTTTGGATGGTCGATGCGATGTAGTAAACGAAACGTTTGCGTAGCATCTTTCGAATGGAAGTATAAAACGCTTTACTGGCTCGTGGAAGATCGAAACAACGCGAGATTATCTTCTGTCTCGCCTCTTGTCTACGATTCACTATCTCGAGCGAAGTGCTTTTCGTAAATCTTCGACGATAAACAGTCTTCAAAGTTCGAGCGCGAGGCGAGCGCGTCGTTAAATTGATCGAGCAATGCCTCGTTTGTAACTCCGCAAAATTGTCGTCGTCAAAACTTGGTCCGACATGCCACCGTTAATTAGACCGGTTCGATTCCAATTAAATAAACCGACTGATAATCGTGTAACGTCGAGTTCCAGATCGGTTGCTCTTTACCAGACAAGTACCTGGCACCTGCGCCGCGTTTCATCGGAACTTTTGATCCGACGACTTGAAAAGAGATCCGAGTAATTACTCTTTGATCGGCAGACCTCGACTGATCCAGCTGGAACCCAGGGATGGGTTTCGTTCCGTGCATTTCACATCCGCCCACGCGGTCGGCTGACGGCGAGCCACGGAAATTAATAAGCGTGTAAAGAGACGAGCCCAGTGTCCTTTTTTTCTTTTCTTTTTTTTTTTTTTGTAACGGTGGATCGCGCACGGTAATTGCATTCCGACGATCTCCAATTAATTCGTTTCGACGAGACGCCGTTTCACGAGGTACGCGATCCCGCGGATCGTTTCCCATCGCGAGAGCAATCGACGGGTCTCGCGAGCGCAGCGCGTGCCGCCTCGTTACCTTCGACAAACGAAGCCGCGGCCTAATTAAAACGACGACGCGAGTGCCGGAGTAACTGGGTAAGTCGCCGCGACGAAACGTTTGTTTTTTATGCTTCCCCCTTGCGCTGCCCTCGACCGAAGCCAGAGTTCCGGTTACGCGAAAGGTGCGTGCACGTTGCCCGTGTCGATCGTAGATCGCGTCGATTGCGGCGGAGCAAGTACAGGGTAATCGAGAATTATCGGTCGCGAAAGAGGCTACGGGACGACGAGTGTAATGATCGTAATTGGGTTCGATCGCGCGTGCATGCGTCGAGCTAATTGGTTTGGAGAACCACGGGGAAACTAGCGGGTGGAGACGCGCTCGAGATTCATGCGGACGACGCGATCGTCGCGGCGTACACCGCGCGACAGGAAGAGGAAGTTCCGCGCGCACCGATCTCGCGGCGAACCGAACACGATCTCTTCCTTTTCTACTTTACCACGCGGTACTGTCTCTTCGCTTCTCCTTAAACGCTTTGATTGTACAGATTGAAACAACAGCTACACGTGTCACCACCGCGAGGGGCACGAAAACTGGCCTCGAAACTGCCGAACACTGAGAACCCACGCTATGCTGTGTCGTACTTGTGTGTTCAGTGTGTGCACTGCTGTTAATACGCTGTACAACCCACGATACCGTATCCACGGATACGACGAGTACCATAGTCGCCAGCGGGGAGTGTCTTCGTCCGCGAGAGTTTCATCTAGCCTCGAACAAATTTCGTAAAATCGCGAGAGGACCTTCCCCGCTGGCTTTACGGACCAACGATACTAACCGTGACAACAACGTTCTCATCCCCTTTATCTAGGTGTCGCAACTAACCAAACTCCAAGTACACGATCGAGTATACTGCCTGCGACTCCACAGATTACTCCGCCAGAAACACGCTCTCTATATCTCACCCCTTTCTACCCTCTACTCGATAGATACTGTTTACGTGCCCGTGTTATATGTAATGTTCACCCTGTTCCATGTTATCTATATTCTATACCATGTCTCTATTTCTACTTTTCCAACTGCAGTGTGTGGTGATTGGTGACCTGTGCTGTACTTGTGTTTACAGGCCCGCAGCGCCAGTACAAGTAGCTTTAGAAGCCTGAGCCAGGTACATACAAGAAATGACATAATCCACGTATAGCTGAGAAATTTTAGTAATACTAGCTATCTTAGCTGGACCATAGCTAGACACTTAGCATCTAGACACTACTTGCTCGTGCGTAGAATGCGTAGAGCACGGCGCGTTCCAATAATCGCGACAACGAATTAAACACTGACACGTACTCTGTTCGCGTCTCGTCGCGGTATCGCGATTCGCGATCGCCAGGATCGTCGCGATTGACCTCGAACGGAACGACGCGAGATCGTTCCGTCTCGTTCTTCGAAGGAGAGGAGAGGAAAGAGTATACCACGGTAGTACACGGTCGCGTATGGTACATGCATGTTGACCATGTTCCTCCCCTAGACACAGAGACGCAGGAATGCTGAATGAAGCATGCCAACCACACGCATACGGTAATCCAACACCGGACACAGAAACCAGTAGAAGTTGCATGTCTTTTACCCGCCTGTCTTACCTTAGGTGACTGCTCTACTCGTGCATCCCCTTCTGTCGTAATCTTTCTCTATCGCTCACCTTCTTTCTCATCCCGACACAGTTCGCGGAGATCCTTGCGAGAGGAGCAACGTAAGTACACGAGGAAGGGGTGCCGTGCAATTGGCCGTGGATACGCGTTGGAATTTCGCGAACACGACGACGCATCGTCGCGTCATATTTCTCTTTCGAGCAAAGTGCAAGGGTTGCTCTCGCTGGCGATGCAGTTGGACGATTCGAAACGAGACCACTCTCGCCTCGTAATTCATCCTTCCCCCTGATTTTTGGTCGTCGTTCGATTCGCGTTCCTCTGCGGCTTTCCATATTAATTACGCGAACCGCGAGCCGTTTCGCGCGGCTGTTTAGACAGTGGTCGCGTTTCATCTCGATGCCACTGGACTGCAATGCGAGCGACGGGGCGTGGTACCACGGCTGCGCTTCTCGACGAGCGAAACGAATCTTCGCGGGTTACCTGGTTACCCCATTCTTAGGGTGAACGAAATTCCTCGGTCGGAATCGAAAGTTTTCTGTTTACTTCGCTAAAGCACGTCGCTTAGAGGGCAACGACGTGCTTCGTCGGTGGCGCCATGGATATCCCTCGGTTGTTTCACGGTTGACCCGCGATCGACCGATCTATCGCTTTCAGAACCGCAGGGGTGCAACGCGCCCCTTTCGCATGAAAAAACGTACGGGCTCCGCAGCGTCGAATCGGGAGCCATTTTCGCGGAACGAAGCGGCTCTTGCGGGAACAATCTGACCGAAAAAAAGCCGCGAAATTAAGAGAACAATCGTCCGGGTGAATGGCACCTTGGCTCCTCGGGTTCGAAGCACCCTTGCGACGAGTAGTCGTCGAATACAAAAGCAATATAAGAGCGGCGCGGCGGAGGGCGTCTGAGCGTCCCAGGGAAGGCTGTAGGTTCGGGTTGAGGATGGTTCGGGTCGAGGACGACGATCGATAGCACGACTGCACCCTCGTCGTCGGTGTTGTCGTGGCCGTTGCTTTAATTATTAATCGTAACCAGCCGTTTCCAGCTGGTCCGTCGTAAGTGCAGTGACACGTTCCAAGGCCGGCGAATTCTCCGTCTGTTTATTCGCTCGTGTCCTCCCTCTTAGCACCCTCGCGCGACATTTACGCGCCTCCCTCCTAGCTTCTGATCGCGTTAAGCTAATCGAAAATCCGAACTCCTCGCTAACCGATGTTCCCGGGGATTAGAGCCAACGTTCCCGCTGAATATTCCCCAATTTCTAACCGCATTTCAGCGGAACTCGCGCGGTTCCAACGTTGCTCCACTTTCCCCTGGCATTTCCAGCGGGAGAGCGCGCACCCGCGAGCTGGCACCTGCTCCCAGCGAACCGTCTTTCACCCAAAGATGTGTCGGATATCCGTCACTTTCGACGACACCCGTCGTTCCATCGATACGATTCAATCGACTGCCGCCACGGCTCTTCCGTTCGCGCATCGACGACCGCTCGCGCGTTAATCATGTCCGAAAGGGGGAAAAAAAGCAGCGGACATCGTTGCTCGGACTTTCACGGCGGATGGTACGTGTCGACGAACAGTCACGTGGAACAGTCGTACGGTATACGTCGAGGATAGAGCCCGTAACAATGCAGCGGATATAAAAACCGACGCGATCCAGGTCGCAATTATTGTAATTGCTCCTCGCGGGCCTATACCTTTCCTTTCGCCGCGTCGCGGTCCTCTTTCTCGCCGTGGAATAGAAACGCGTTTCGAGCGAGCGCCAGGTGAGCTTCGAACGCTCTCGAACCGCCTCGACGATCGTCGTTAACTCGTGGAAACGTTTCAGCGTCGAGACGCTTTTAAGAGGAAGCAAATCGACCGTCCGCGTCTGCCTCGAGACTTTCCACCCCGACGTTCGCCGCCATTTCGAACGACCGGAATCCTTCGCGTCCCGTCGACGCGTTCGCGATGGTCCTTTGAGTCGACGATGTATTTTTACACGCCGGTCCACCTACGGGGTATAGCGTTTCAAGGACGGTTGCAGTGTCGGCCCCAATTATTGATCCTTCGGAAGCGGCTTCCGGGTCTCGCTCGCAAACACTCGGACAAAACTTGAGTGGGTGAAGCGACTGAGGCCGGGGGCCAGGCCTGGAGCCACGGAGTCCTGACTAAAGGGAAAGAGAGAGAGAGAGAGAGAGAGAGCGACAGAGAGATGCGAGGGAGAAAGGGAAGGGGCAGGATGCCGAGAGGGCAAAGACTGGAACCGGAGCATAGCTGATGGGTGGCGAAGGGTGTTCCTGCGCGTTCTCCCTGGATCCCCTGGACTCCCTTTCTCTCTCTCTCTCTCTTCAGCCCTCTCCAGCTCGCTTCAGCCGATTTCACGGTGACACTTCTGTCGTTGCCCGTCTCGAAATCGATCGGTTGGAATTGCTGGTTCGAGAAACTTCGCCATCGCTGCGCGTCGTCCACCGTAATGGACAGTTTATAGATTACAGGGTACCGTAATTCCTTTGGTTGGTCGCGCACCGGTTTCAAGTAAATATCAGCGAGTCGCGGGAGCCTTAAGCTCTACCAACATGTAGGTCAATTTGTTAATGTCGCATCAGTTCGAAACCGGCGGAAGGAACGGTTCGAATTAGGTATTCGCGTCTGCTCGATGCGACCCGACCGTCGGCTGAACCGTCGTGCACCTCGTTGTCTATAACCTCGACAGACCTGGCCCGATATATCCACATCGTGGGGCTGTAAAGCGCGGAGACCTCGAACCCCGCCGCGAGTCGATGCCCGGAGTTGATCGAACAAAGTGGCCTTCGTGGAATTCGAACGCGAGCCCTCCTGCACGCTCAACCAGAAGTTCGCTCGAGGAGGATCCTCGATTAATATCTCGTACGAGTATCGTCGCTCTCGAGGAGACAGGAAATTGTTAGACGCGTCGAGCATGAATCGGTTCTACAGGGTGGCTGGTGGAGACTCGAAAGCGCGAGTCGTTGGAAGGAATCGATTCCAACGCGGTGGTTGTTCAGCTTCCGAGAGGTAGAGGCTCGTCGGTGCTTAGGAGATCGTCGCGCGGATAGGAGAATTCACCATGGGTACTCCACGATGGACGATTGGTTCGGTTGAAAAACGACTCTCTCGTACGATCATCGCTGGTAGCGTTTAATCGAGCACCTCAATGATTTCGTAACACGACGAGCAAACGGATACACGAACGGTACGAGGCTCGATGGAGCCCCGTGTCCGCCTTCTTCCCTGTCCGAGGCGGATAGAAACGTGTACTCGACTTTCCCCCGTGGAACTTCGGTTTCGAGGGAGAAAGAGCTGCCGTGTCTGTCCACGATTAATAGGAGCATCGTGGAAAGCGGGTGCAGGCGTTCCTTTCACGCGTGGCGGTGAATCCGTGGCCAGGTTTAATCGCCGGTCATCATCTCCATGAATTCTGCAATACAGGAATGAACGAGATCAGCCGGCCTTCTCGAGAGTTTCACGCTCGTTACGGGGCTGCGTAAATTTCAAAGATCACCGGGGTTACGGTTCCCCCGCGTACCACCTGGGAGGCAACTAGGTCGTATCCTTGCCTCTTTGTACGGCCTCCTCCAAGTTTTTTGAAAGGGAGCTATGAAAGGCCGGTATTAAGACGTTCGGGGTTTAATCAAGCCCTCGTACGGGCCACCGTAACGAGCTCTATAGATACGCGAGAGGCTAACAGAAAATGTTCGCGTTGCCAATAACCCAACTTTCAACGCGGATCGGGAGCTTTCGCCTCGCTGAAAGTATCTCGCGTAATTAAGGCGCGTCGAGGACGCAGCCGCGATGGGAGCGTGTACAGGTTATTACGCCTATCACCGCGCGCTTAGGGGATGGTCGAGCGAGTACGCGTGGGTGGCGGAGGAAACGGGATGCTCACCGTCAAAGTCAACAGTGCCGGAGCCGTCGGTATCAATTTCAGCGATCATCCCGTCCATTTGATCGGGCGTTATCTGATCATCCAGAGCCGCGAGGATCTCTCGCAGAGAGCTCGTCGGAATGTAGCCGTTCCCTTCCTTGTCGTAAAGCCTGAAAGCCTCTTTCAGCTCTTTCTGCAGAGCCTCGTCGTCCTCCTCTTGGAAGTGGCAGGCGACCCGGTAGAACGAGTCGAAATTCAATTTTCCGCTGCCTGAAAGCCCAACCAGCCGTGATTAGGAAAGGAGACGAAAAAAAAAACACACACACCAGCCATCGATGCTACTTTTTCTCCGCGCCTCGTGGCAATCCGCGGACAATGTAAACAAGCTCCCCAGACCGCGATCCCGTTTCGCGGTCGCTTTTTGCCGACAGATACATCTCCGAGAGACCAACACACTTGGTAGCCTTCCAAACGGTTCCGTTTACGCGGACCCAGGAATAAATTTGAAATTTATATCGGCCAATATAATCCTCGTCGAACGCTCGGAGTCGCAGGGCGGCCGATATCTCGACGGCAAATTAGATTCGAATCGTGTACTAGGGGTACGTCTCCGGTCGATATTCGCAGTCCACGAAGGGAGGCCGTCATCTGCATAATAATGCGTGCCGATAACGTCGGATCCGCGACGTCAGACCGCGAGCATTGTCTCGGTTTCGGAGGTAATTCGACGGGCTTACGGTAATTCCCGCTGTCCGGTTCGGTGTCACAGATCAACGCCACGATTACGCGAACCTCGTTTGCGAGCGTGGTCGCGGCATAGGCCGGCTAGAGCGGTTCGATCGCGGCTCCTAGAGTAACGTAACACCGTCGTATTTTGAGAGCGACCGTGGTCTTTCGAACCGCACGAAACAGCCGCGATCAATCTGTCCGCGCAACCGTTCCGCCCGCGCTTTACGAGCTGATGAGGATGACTGACGAAAAGTCGCCGTCGCGGCGTAATGAGAATTAATGGAAGACGCGAGCGCTCGCCGGGCCAAGCAACCGATACCACCGAATCGGAGAGTCTTTTTAATCTTCCTCTCGGATATGCGCGCGTGGGTGAAAACGCTTTGAGCGAGCGCGACGTCTAGAGCGCGATTCGTTGCCTGGCGAGGGTTCGAAAATACGAAAGGGTGGGCCGCGCTGGTGGGGGCTCGACCCAATTCTTTTTTACGGTAAAAAGGAGCCCGCGACGGAACGCCGCGGAAGATATCTCCGTAGAAATCCTGAAAGGGGCTATTCTTCCTTTTGAGGCTCCAGTCGAAGGAAATCTCAACGTGGATATCAGCGCGCGATATCCGCCGTTTGAATAAGCCTCCCGATAAAGAGGGGGCTCGTAAATTATCGCCAGCGTTTCCCCCTCGATTATTTCGCTCGAGGCGTGCTTACGAAATGTCCATACATCCGCCATCGAATCGATCGGGTGGATTTAAACGCGTTTCTGAACGCGTGAAAGGAATGCCGAAACGTCTCGACCGGTGGAAACGAAGGAAAAGTTCAGCTTTCGTTACCTCTACACACACGAGCCGCCTCCCCCTGTCTCAGCCATTATATCATGAATTATTTGGCCCCGTTCGGTCGAACGAAGGCATCGATCCGCGTAATGCTAGCACCGGTCCAAAAAGCGCTATAACGCTCGCGGAAGGGCAAGAAAAAGGCCAAGGGAAACCGGCGGCCATTGAAACGGATGGAATCTTAAACCACGATACCTTCCTCGTCCTCCTGTTTGAGCAGCACCTCGAGCTCGTGGTCGTCGAAAGTGTGCCCCAGGGTGTTCAGGATCGTTCTCACTTTTTCCTTCTCGATCCGGCCTGACTTGGTTGAATCGAACATGGAGAAGGCCCTCCTGAGCACTGTAAAAGACAGCAAATACTCGTTCCCATCCATACACGGTGTCGTTTAGCTCGTCGTTCGTTTCCTAGGCGCATCCCCGGAAACAGGACGCTGGGATCGACAAATCGGTCGCGCGATTTCTGGAAGACTCCGCAGAGGCATCTCTGCCGCGTCGCCGCTATTTATTTACGCGGCGTGCCAGCGGCGCGTGTTAAAATAACGGTGCCGAGTCAATCAGCGGTTTATTTTACGATTGGGAGCCCGATTGCGCAACCGGTGCGTCACGTAGGAAGCGTGGGCGAACGCGATCGGAGGTGCAACGTATCCGAGGAATACGCGCGGACTCGTAGGAGAGGCTTGAGGTTAAGTCGCGAACCGATTTAGCCACGTTCGGCTGACAGATTTTAGCGACCGTTCGAAAGCGGCGTAAAACGCGGAACGACCGCGACCTAAATTTTAAACACTCGCTGGCTCCTCGCGACGAAGAAACCGAGCTCGTCGACGCGTCCGAGACGCAACGAAACGCGGACACCGCATGGCAACGGAGAGCCTATTTGTACGCGTGCAGAATTCCGTTCTCGCTCGTGTCCGACGATCCCGTTTCGACGAGCGTTCGATACGATTCTACTCACTTTTCACCTGTTCCTCGTCCTGAAACAGAGAAAGAAAACAAGTTTCAGTATACGCGCGTGTCCGTCGTTGGCAAAGCACGAGAGAAACAACACTTTTCGTTCCTTCAACCGTGGTGTTCACTGGGAGAACGACGGAGGACCCTGCGACTAAACGAATTTTAATGGTCTTCGATCGAGGTTTAATTTGTCGATTACTTCCGATATGAATGATCGATTGGAAAGTGTCTGGCGCGGCGCCAAGCCTGCCCGATCTTTTGTCGTCTCGACGCAGAGTCCTCCAATTAACGCGTTTTCGTGCAGCAACGTATAACACAGCCCGCGACTGGCCCGACATTCAATTACAAATGGACTGACCATCTTTCGTGGTTCGCACGCGACAAACTGCACGCTGTATCCCTTCGTTCCTCTGTACTAATGGTTTATCCGGACTGGATATCTTTTATAAGCTCAGCTAGAACGGATGGAAGGGGTGGAGAGGAATTTCTCTCTCATCCCTTCCTGCGAACTATCGAAATTCACAGCTTCACGCAGCGCGGAAAGACGACGCCAATTCTCGCTGCTATAATGCTACGGTTCTCCGTGTAAACGGTTAACCAAGGCGACCGTAAACGGTGCTGGTTCGCAGGCCGCGTGGCGAACCCGGTCATTCTAACATCCGTTGCTTTCCTTCTTTTTTTTTTCTCTCCTCTCGTCTATAAACTGCGTCCACGAGCGGGCGTAACTCGAGTTACGTAAATTCGTAGACGAGAGGCGAATAGAGCGGATTATTGGCGTCAACGTGTCCCCTCCGTCGATTCGCGACGCGCAGTTCCAAACGGGAAAAGCGATTTATTGCGCGGCGGATATTACTTAGATTCGCGGTCGTAGATACCGCAGGTTGTTTTCTGGACGGCTCTGGAAGGCCTGCCAAAAAGTTTTGGGGAAAGGCAATAAAATTTTCGTACACCGCGGACGCGGTTTGTAGGAGGCGGCTGAGAACGCGCCGGCAGAAGCGGAACGAAGTGGGGATGGTGCTATTTCAAAACATTCCAGACTATGATACTACCGCTTTCCATTCAACCAGCGCATCGCCCGGCCCGGGATACATCGTCGATTCTTTTTATTGGCTACAGAGAAATTTAATATCCCCGGTGCTGTAGCGTGCTCGCGGAACAATTCCTCGGTAGGGATTATCAAGCGCTGGCGCCTCGCGCGGTCGTACAGAATCGGGCGAGCCGCTCGTAAACAACGACCGAACCGGGCGAACTACGCTCGTGCCGCGTTTTCGTTTGCCAAATGGCAATTAAAATTCCACCCCGCGGTGGCCGTCGCGCGATTCATTGAACGACCATCGGTATTTTTATCGCGGCCCATCGCGGCGGTCGAACAACGCGCCCGTAGTAAACGTTGCGTAACCGATGTAAAATGGCGCGGCGTAGAAGTTGATCGGCACCGCGGCCCGTGGCTGGTAAACAGGCGGAAAGTGCAGTCCCTCTGTGCGCTTTTTCCGTCCGCCTGGCCCCGGTGATATAGTGCTTTTCGTAAGAACGCGGCAGACGGCCGAACAGCTATAATTATCTCGTCGGTTTCCACCCACGCGAGGCATACCACCTCTCTCCGTTGAATTATTATTTGAACAAACCGGCGATATTTTTAGATTGTCCAATACCGCACCAATTGTGCGCTTCGTCAGTCATTCTATATTTAAACCGGTGTGTCTACCTGGTTCGAGCGATCGGGCAGACGGTCGACGAACTTCTCGTTCGAACTCTCCTCTTCCGTTCAGTCGTCTCGATCGATCGGCCGCGCGATCTTCGAGAACGCTCGAACGGGATACGGAACCGCTTCTGATCGTCCTCGACTAGAACGACGGGACGAGAACAGCCGGGCCATTTTTCGTCCGCTTACCGCGATCGTTACCCACCGTTTTCCCCGTTCTTGGCTCCCCGAGAGAGGATCCCAGTTTCGATCGGCAGTTTGTATCAACTAACCGGATTTATTCCCGGCCGATGGGCGTCCATCGGAAGCCGACTCGGTTCCAGAGATTCGAATCTGTCCCATCGTCCGCCGCGGGGGCGAACGGGGCAGTTTGCGGACTCCTCTCATCCGTTTATTCCGCGATAACGCTGATATTCGATTCAGAGATTCGGCCCGGAACGATCGGATTCGCGATGTCCCCCGAAGGTTTTCAATTGGAATTGCACCGCTGACGCGATCGCCCTCGCCCCTCTGTTCACCCCCTCTCTCTCTCCCTCTCTCTCGATTATTACGCAACCAATCGTTACACGAAACAGCGAAACGGGAACGAAAGCGACGGAGGTTCGTCCAGAAAGTCGCAGTCGAACGAGCGCAGGGAAAACGCGTCCGCGCTCGCGGCGGACGATTAATTTCTGTCTGAAACGCCGCCAGTGAAGGTAACGCGGGTTCCGCTGGCGCCGATGACTGAAATCTCGGAAATTACCGAGGATCATTCCGCGGCGTGTCATTAGCAGAGACTGATGAACAATGGCGCCAGATGCGCCGCGACCTCGAAATGTTGACTCGGCGCTCGGTCAGATTCGCCGCCCGTAATTAAGAGCATTGTTCGTCCCGCGACCTTACATTTTTATCCCAGCCTGGGTGAGCGGATTTTTATCCCGACCAGCGATGGGAAGACACGGGTAGGTGTTTCGTTTTTTTCCGGGGCTCGTTTCTCGTTAGCGACGGCTCGCGACGCGATCATCCCCTCGTCGCGATTGCACCCGCCGCGAACCTATTGGAAAATCCTCCCCCGGTTAAACAGAGATTCGTTCCCGGACGAAATGACTGGTTATGGAACGCGGACGGAAGGTTGGAATAATTACGAATCGAGGCGCGCTTTGTACGCGATGCGAAGGACAGTTTCTATGGTCTGCATTTTTGATGCGCGTGCAAGTTGCATCGATTGCGTGCCGCGAGGATTTCAGTGACGAGGAACAAGTTAGTGTAGAAAAATTGGGAATAATTGTACAAACGCAATCGCTGACAGCCGTGTTTGAGACGAACGCTCGAGTCGTTGCTCCCTTCGACTCTAATCCCTCCTAACCGTGCTGTCCGCTTCGACGAGGTGGCCCTCTGATTTCGAATCCACCGTAGAACATCCTCGCAAACATTCCGTGCCCGTTGCAGTTCGGTCGAAGGCCGATTAGGGATTGTTTTGCACGGTCTGAGCAATTAGAGGCAAAAAGAGCCGCGAAAGAAACTAGATGATCGCGCGTTGGAAGTTCGTTAAGCCGCAGAGCAAAGCAGCTGCCGTGGGAAATAAACAGGGGAGGAATTTTCCTCGGGGTAGCGACTCGCTTGCCACTAGTCTCGAGTCTAGTGCAATTAGGGGCAACGATTGAAACGACTCAACGCTTCGATTGTCCTCGAATGTTCGTTCGCGTAGCAGAAAATGCGCGACGCTCGCGCGTAGATGTACGTCGACCGCATCGCTATCGATCGATCGATCTAACGTTGCTGTTTCGTTTTGGACAACAGGCTCGCAACAAACCAGCAGATGGGGTGGGCCACGTGAACCAGAAGGGCTCCGCGGGTCAGAAGGCGCCGCTGGCAGCTGGGCAGAAGGTGGCGCCTGGCGCGAAGGTTGCAGCGAAGCCGGCTCAGAAACCATCCGCTCAGAAGGGTCAGGTGAAGGTCACGCCCAAGGCAGCTTCCGTGAAGACCGGCAAGAACAAGAAGAAGGGCCAGAGGCAACAGTACGACCTGATCGTGACGATCAACTTGGTGAGTACCAGCTACGTTTCGTCTGGCGCTGCTTAACGCAGACTGACCCGCAGTAGAAACAGCCGGTCGTGGTCGGACGCATCTGCTTAGTACCGACTAGACCGCGCAACGGTAGAACTCGACGGCTATTGGCGTCTGATCTGAACCTTCCGTTTCCATTAGATGGTAGCACGGGTCTGACGCAAAGGCGTTTCGTAAAGCGCGTCTTTATCGCCGTCGCAAGCGGAATTTACCAAACGCGTACGAAAAAATGTTTACGCAGAGTTTGCGTGGCCTCGGTGAATGTCGCAATAAAATGTTGATTTAATAACGCAAGAGCAAGAAATAAGATCGCGAAGTCGGTGTTTCGTTGCTCGAATTGTCGGTGCGCGCCATTGTTTCGAAGCCGCGGGGCGGCAATATTCGTATCGGCACGGATCGTCCGTAAAAATAACCGTTGCGACGGCGTTTTAAGAAATCCGCACGTGGCACGCACGACGAAACGGGTCCGGGTGTTCGTGATTTTTCGTCGCGACGCACCAGAAATAGTCGTAGACATTTTTGCGCCCTCCCCGATGAAACGACGTGGCTTTCGTTAAGGGAGCGGATTTTAATCCGAGATACGCCGTACCGTCGAGCAGACTTGTTTTTCCATTGGCGGAACAGTCTGGTAAATAAGTTGTGCGGCAACAAGATGGTCCAAAGTTAGAACGTCTGAAATATTTCCGGACGGACTTTGTAATCGCAGTCGATGTCCGCTTAAATCACGCGGGACACGGTTGATTCAGACGATCAGCGTGCCCGCTATTGGCCGCTGGTGCATTCTGAGAATTGTTTTCGCGGCGGCGGCTGCGCTGACTAGTTTCTGGCCAGGTGTATAGCGATGCAGCGTCTAAGAGCCTCGCCGATGATGGACGAGGCAACGCGTTCTCCCGCCGTTTGGCAAAGCGAGCGAGCAACGCGAGCAGGTTGCCATTAACGAAGCAAAATGAAAGAGAAAGGAGGATAGCGAGCGAGGTAAATAAAGAGGAGATCGCCAGCCAATCGTCGCGTACCACTGACAAGTTAAAAACAGCCGAAGGTTGCTCAAAAGCCCGCACCCGCTTTATCTGAACTCGAATAATGCTACCGTAGAAAGTCACGAGTGTCCGTGTTTTGCCGCTCGTTCGAGTGGAATCTTCGATTGCCCTCCGTCGATTTATGGACCGGAAGAGGAGTCTATCGCGAGTGGGTCTCGAAAAGTGGGTGTCGGTGAGAGTTTACGCCCGCGCGATATATGGAGACGTCGGTTTCCTGCGCGAACGAGAGGGGAGAATCGGCATGAACGCGTGAAGACGAGACGAAGGATCCGTCGACGCAAACAAACGTCAACGTTACCAGTGACTGCTGCTCCAGCCTGTATCGCTTTCGCTTCGGTACTCCGTGCTCGCGTCGGTTCGATTAACGCCCGACAGGCCCCTTCAGACGAGTGGCGGACGTTTGTTCGAGCGACGAATTTCGAGGTCTGCAAAAGCTCCATCGAGGTTGGAATTAAAAAGCTCCGCGGAAATTAAAGAGGAGCACCGCGCGCTGCTTTGAAGAGGCGGAACAGGAGCGTCGGCCAACTCGTTGCCGGGGACAAATGTAAATTTCAAAGGTGCCTTGTACAGGAACCAGGTGCAGTCGTTGTTAATCAGTGAAATTAACGCTGGTAACGTCGCACCACGATGGCGGACACGGAGAAAAAGTACACGACCGCATATGGAAAGCTGCGAAGATTGACGAGCACCTACGACAGCACAATCCGGCAAATAAGCGTAAGTAACGCGATCGGAGGCGTCCCGCGAAGGTCTCGCGTCCATTCCTGCCTACGTAAACTTCGGGATTCGTAAACGCCCGGAACCACCGACGTTACTTCTGTCGATATTCTATCGCTGTCGGCGATTGCAGGGCCGCGTGATTGATTTTGCGCCGCGAATTCAACGGGATATCGGATAAATATATAAATGCGGCGCAGACACGTACTCCCGCGAAGGCTGGACGACTTTCCGCGAGTTTATGCGAGCCCCACCTCGGAACCGCCGTTAAAGGACGTGACCCAGTTGAGAGCACCGTCTGCTTCGCCGGAGCAAGAAGCTTCGGAAGCGAGAGCTTTCGGCTAAGGCGGGATCGCCCGACAGGCTCCTGTCCCTTTCCCACAGTGCTTACGATTACGCTCGAACTTATCCGTAGACGTAATCCGCGGAAGTAATTTCCGCGCGACATCCTCGAACGTTTCCGGAATACCAAGTAGGCGACTCGTCCGTTTCGGGATCAAGGTGACGCGCAATTAACGGGGCACCGTGTGCGGAGTCACGTAGAACGAAAGAGCAAGGGGCGAACTTTCCGGTCCCGTGCGTACGGTGTAACTTGCGAGGGACAATTCGAACATGACCGTTTATTTCGGTACAAATTGCGACACCCTGGGTGCGCACCCGTGGCCATAGATCACTCGATGCCCGACTCGTACTTAACTAACCTGCGCTGCTTATTATAGTGGGCCGCGTTAACGCTCGTCTTCTGGGAAACGGTTTCCAAGACGTCTGTACCGGTCAGCTCGAGCGCATCGCGGAACGATTACGTTCAACACGTGGCGATCGCGGCCAAAATATCATCACCGCGTTTGCCATCCGCGTTCTCCAACGCGCGAGATCCAGCGACCTTTCGCGACGCTTCGTTCGACACCTTCCCGTCGCGTCGAATCGTTTGGCAAGATCGCAACGTCTCATTATTAATAATCACGATCGAGGACCTCTTTCCTGTATTCCCATCGCGGAAACGGGCCGCGAGTGGGCTCGACAGGCAGTTGGCCAAAGTCTGACTGAATGGCGGAACTGTGTACTACGTTACCGCGGGTCCCATTGGCCGACGATCCGAATGCGAGTGTTTCAGGTCGGAAGAAATGCTCGACGTCTAACGTCCCTCGTGGATCTTGGCATCCTCTCGTCTCTACTTCATCCGGAGACTTTGATTCCCATCATCGACGAGGGAACATACGTTCTATTCAACGCGCGGTTCGCTGGTAACGATCCCATCGGATGATCGCCCCCTGTCGGAACGTATTTGGGGCGTGAACGGCCTTAGAACGGCCATTTGTACGAGGGTAGAACGGGCAAACGTCGATGGCGGCCCGCAGAATCGCTGATAAGTCAATGTTCCTGTAATCGTGTTAACTGCATATGTCCCGTAATCCGTTGTCTATTAATGCTGATTTAACAATGTCGAGCACTGTCGCGGCGCAGAAAGCGGATAAGCCGGGGCGGTATTACCGGCGGCCAAGAGCAATTTGCAAGTTAGGACAGGATCGTTAATCGTGTGAATTCTGCGTATCCCGTATCTACGTCTGGTTGATGAAATACTCGCCGGAAAGCACCGGAATTGGTTACATTAATTAACCAGGCCAGCCTGGACGGGGGGGTTCGAAATTCCTTGAATTATTTCACCGACCAAGCTTCGTTCCGCTTCGACCAGTCGAACCCGGTGTTCCGTGATCCGCCTCCGTCGCACACGGTGGATCGAGAAGAAATTAATCAGTCGGCAATTACCGGGGAGAAAATAATTCAGCGTTAATTTCGGCTGAAATTGGCGCTGGGATCTGGGAGCAAGCTGCAGCGTGCCGCTAGCCACGGATTCGTATTAAGTTCTCATAGGACGTTTACGGTGAACACGCCTTAACGACTCAATTAACGTCTCACCAGCGCGTTGCCCCAACGTCGCTAGATCGAGCGACGCGTGGACCAGTCGTAGGTCTTACTAATCCCACGCTTCTTATTTTTTTTCAGTCTGAATATGGACTCACGGAGGATCAAGTGGCCGGTAAGTGTATTCCACCTTTTCCAGTTCTCTGCTCTTTCGAAGGGTGGTTCACAGCGAGGGGGTTCAATTTTCGACGGAACGCTCGAGCGTCTCCGGGTAAAGGTTAACGAGCAGAAGCGGGAGCTTTTTGCGGTTCCAGCGACGAACAAGCACTCGGTTGATACGGATGAACGCATGCATGACACGTTGGACCAGCATCGTTTCGGAAATTAAAGAAGTCGCTTCGCAATGCGGTGCCTTGTGTTCGAAAACTTTTCCATTAAACGTCTAACGAACAACGCGTCGCTGGCCATCTTCTTCCTACGCGGGAAAACGTTTCGAATTCGTCTTGGTACGCCGTCTAATTGATCCGCGATGTATTCGTTGCTCGATATCCACGTGGATATCGCAAGCCAGGCGAACGTTTAATTTTCGAGAGTAGTTTTACGTAACGACGTCGCCGTCTAGTTCGGCTGGAACGTGTTGCATAAAATATCGTTTCGACTTCACGTGACTCCGAGCGTTCACCTTGCGACGCGGTGGTTCCTCGAAGGAGCTTTTGAAGCGGCGCGCCGCGCAAGTTTTCGCGGTGGCACGCGACCAGAGATCGCTGATTGCGGCGCTGGGAAAACGGTTAGAAGAGAGATAGTTTATGCACGTTAATGCATTCGCCGGGTGTTCGCGCGATGATAAACGCAAGGTGAATGCAGGCCAGTCTGTACGACGCGCGATAAGATCAAACGGGCGAGCGGCGTCCAGAAACTCTTCTACTTGCGCATTTCGTTTCCACCGGCTATAATCTGCTGGACTTTTATGAATCGGTAGATTTGTTTCCTCGCGTGATTTATCACCCTGCTAACGGAGCAATAGCTGACTCTATAATTAAATCCGCGTCTACCAAATCCAGATCGAATTCCATCGCCTGGTCCCGCGCGTACCAATTGCGGACCATTTTCTTATCTGGTCCCTCCCGCTGCGGATACGTATCTTTTCTGCCCTCCCTATAAATCGTATCTTAAATTAACGTCAGATAAAAAACGCGAATCACGCGAATACGCAGTGTCGCTTAGCCATTAATCGTCTTCGGTGGTCGAGAACGTGCATCAATTCCGTGGCTATCGAGGACGCGCTTTTAAATTCGGTGCTCGAAAATTATCGCTATTATACATTCGCTGTACCGTTATACGATGGCAATTAAAGATCGCGTTATTGGGGATGAAAGTCATTTATAGCTCGCGGGACCATCGAAACCAATCGTTTCGTTGGACCTCCGCGATATTTAAACGACGCGGAGGAAAGATCGTGTATTGCGACGCCCACGGACACGCTTTTGATGAATGAATGCGCTGAAGGAACGAGGCAGTAAATAGAGGGGGAGAGGCTCGGATAAAAGGTAAACGGGCAACAATAGCCGGGCAACTATTGTTTCGTCGGGTCTGCTGATGAATCAGACGAGACTAGTTTAACGAACGCACGGCCTCGTAAACTATTCGGATTCTGTTGTGCGCGGATTTTTACCGCGCGGTGCCCGTCGGAGCTCCGGGAAATTTATAACGCCGCGACCCCCTCGCGAGCTCCGTTTGCTGGCCGTTTTGCTGGCCGTTTGCCCGGAACTCGCGCGATCTCAGCTAGTTCTGCGCGACTTGTAACGCGTGACCGAGCAGCGCACACGTACGCGAGGAACACGCGCGCGGAGCCAGCTCCGTGATTAATAGACATCTAAATCCGCGGATCCTCAACAATGCGACGCCCAGCGAGCGCGTTTGTTGCATCTCCCCCGTCCTACTGCCAAATTTCCGCCCGACTTTTTCCCTTCGCCGTTATTTACAGCGCGCCCGGTCGATCTCTGGAATTTTTGCCTAAATCTACGGCAACTGAAACCGGAGAGCGAGAGAGGGATCGTTCTCGAACACCGAAACCGAATCCAGCCGCGTTCAAAGTCTCGCGAGCGATGCGGGAAATGAAAGCTGAGGGCGCGCACCCGCGATTGGCTCGTCGATGGCCGACCGTCGATTATTAACGAAGCGATTCGAACGTTTCAGAATTCAAGGAGGCGTTCATGCTCTTCGACAAGGACGAAGATGGCACTATCACGATGGCGGAACTGGGGGTGGTCATGCGATCCCTGGGACAAAGGCCTTCTGGTAAGCGCGACTTCAAATCGTTCGGAAAACGTAGGGGAACGATATGTGCCGCGTGTCGTCCACGTGTACCAAGGTGGACACGATCTGGCTAGAAGCCACGGGTTAACGAAAGCTGTCCACGTGTGGCCAAAAAGTATAACGGTAATCCGAACCGTTCTCCCGATCGTTGTTGCGTCTATTCATTTTTCTGGTGTCGAAACGCGCTGTTTTATGTACATTTAAGCGATTTCAGTCATTTAAACGATTCTTCGAAAGATTTTCAATTCCAAGGCGAGCGAATCTGGCGCGAAAAGTTCGGAAACGGGAACGCGAACTCCGCGAAGACGCTTCTCGTTAAATTAATATCCCGGATGGCAGGTTTTCTAAGGCGACGAGAGAGTTAAACGGCGGAATTCCCGAGAACTAGGCTGTGACAAGGGCTTAGGGAAAATTAACTTTCAGCCGATCCTAAGCTAGAAACTGTTACGACTAAGCGCACGTGCGAACGTTCGTAATTAACTGCGCGTCTGGTTCTTCTGTCCCCGCCCATCGCGCCGGATCTACAAGGGAAATTAAATGTCTTCCATGAAACGGCGACGACTGTACGATGAATGTGTTACACGCGGTGATTAAAGCCACGACATCGAGAAAATTACGTGTCCCCGCGGTCTGTAAAATTCAATCCCTCGTTTTCTCGCCGCGGCGCGAGCTTTCGTGGCCAAAAAACCGAGCCCCCAGACTGCGATGTCCGACCGTTGTCCCATTTTAGAAACGGAACTACGAGACATGGTGAACGAAGTGGATCAAGATGGCAACGGCACCATCGAGTTCAACGAGTTCCTGCAGATGATGTCGAAGAAGATGAAAGGAGCGGATGGGGAAGACGAACTGCGCGAAGCGTTCAGGTACTCGGACGTTCAGAAAGTCTTCCAGCGTCCTCAAAGGTGACGCGAGATAAAGCATTAAAGATTTTCTTCCGTTCTCTAGAGTGTTCGACAAGAACAACGATGGTATGATCTCCTCAAAAGAACTGCGACACGTGATGACGAACCTAGGAGAGAAATTATCGGAGGAAGAAGTGGACGATATGATCAAGGAGGCAGACTTGGATGGCGACGGGATGGTGAACTACGAAGGTAATTCAATCCGTTAAATCTGTCGACGTTAGTCAAAGCGACACGGTGTCCCGATTCTTGAGGCGTTTACAATGTTCTCGTCGGAGGCGGAAGCTTCTCAGGCGCAGGGATCACGATGTCGCCGATAGGCGCGCGATTACGATCGCTAATCTCTAAGACGAATGAAATTCGAATCGGTTTCGAAGTCCTCTCGCTCGCAACGATACGATGTTTCCACAGAATTCGTGACAATCCTGACGTCGAAGAATTAGTTCGGTGGCCACGGATCGGAGAAGAAGCTATTCAGCTGCCGGAAGTCTTCGTCGAAGAGTAGAATCAAACACGTGAATTCCCTCTCCAAAACGGCAACCAGATGGTCATCCTCTCGAACACCGCGGTCGAGCACACTTCTGGCGAGTTTAATAATTACTGAGAAGTCTTTTGAGACGATAAGGGAGAACGCTGCGCCCTTGGTACCGCGCGGAAGATGCGACTCGGCTGGCATAACGGCGCGCACCTTTCTTCCCGCGCAAGGGTAAGTGGTACCGGAAGACTGAGAACCGTGTCTCGAGTGGCGGGGTGACGTGTGAGAAGTCTAGGGGAAAAACAAAAAACAAGAAAAAACGAAAAAAAAAGTAGGAGAAAGAGCGTGGGAAACAGGAGGGTGACTTCCGCAGTTGCGCACGCATACACGCATACACACCTCGCTCCTTCAGATTAATTTAACGAGTATAAGCTAGCGGAACGACATTATACGTGAAAACCGAGTGAGGTGCTCGCTCCCCAAAACAATCAACTGAGCTTCGTTTAGCGTTTACCTACCTATATTATATCTATTAATGCTATACAACGTCGTTATTGATATTGTTAGGAATCAATCAATCCTTCTCCATCCTTCACCGATCTTGTTCAAACGTTCAAACGCGACTCGCAATCGATGGCCTAAAACGTATCGCGGGATCGCGGATGACGATTAAGCGATACAGCATCGAGAGGCATACACGGTATCGAATCGAAGCGTCTCTATACTTGTTGAACGAGCGGAGTGCTGCGTCGTCGAGCCACGATCGACGACGGTATCGTACGCGGAAATATTTCATCGGCGTACAGGACTAGGCGCGAGATAAATCTTGTCACGCCGCGAGGTGCACTCGCAACCGCAGTGAAACGATCGAGTAACGACCCCGTCATCCCCCTCGCGTCTATCGTCCGATCGGTATTGTTCCTCCAATTCCGTAAATTCGCTTGCAAACGAGACGAATCCCCCACCACCACCACCCCCCTGACTCGTTGCCGAGTCGAATTCCGGGTAACATTAACTGTCATCAACGTTCTAGCCGCGGGACTCGACGCGAGATAGCTCTATAACGATCTGTCTTCAAATTTAGATGTGAGTGTCGTTGGCAAAGTAGATTAGTCTTAACGATGATATACTCCTTGTGGCAGAATTTTTAGACGCATGTTTATGGCGGCGTGCCAGTGCAGTCGTCGAGAAGCAAGAATCAAAGCAACAGTAGCGGTAATTCCCTTAAATGTACAACACCGGACCGTGTAGGAGTTCCCGATGACTTTAGTTTGCCGAACGTTTTTCTACCCGATGTTTTTCAACGCTCGTACGCGAAAGAGCCCTTGTTGTTACATAGCCCCGAAGCGAGCTTAGGCCCACACACACACACACACACCTCCGTCAGCTCTCCTCTGTCTGTACCCACCGAACACCGTCCACCTGAAGCCACGACAACCGAACCCACCCGCAGGCCAACCTGTACCTACGTCGCGCACCCTTAGGTCCTTAAGAGTTAAGAAGCCACAGCCGTAGGCCGCGATAGAGGGTAGTTAATTAGCGCGTAGAGGAAGTACGTACACGTAATAAATGATGCATTATACACATACCTATTATATATACCTATACATGGTGTTACTACCGAAGATACTTGAGGTAACGTTATTATGGATATTCATATATATTTAGTATATACTTATACATCCATACATACGTACATATATTATATATACATATACACGTTAGCGACGTATGTCGGTGGTATACTGGCATTGATATTTTTATGGTTTTAAAAAAAAATACAACAACAACAAGAACAAGAACAAAGAACAAATGTTAGTGTCAGAAAGAGAGCGAGAGAGAGAGAAAGAAAGTAAGAAAGAAAGAAAGAAAGTAAGAGAGCGAGAGAGAGAGAGAGAGAGAGAAATGCAGCGAAAATGTGAGAGTGAGTGAGAGAGAAAGAGGAATGAAAGAGAGCGAGAGAAAGAGATGCTGGCTGGTTGGTCGAAGCGCGGAAAAGAAGCGCGTGTACATAACGAAACATTCAGGCGGGAGATACGGGGAAACGGGATAAAAACACTAAGAAGAGCTCTTACAAGCACGTCGCACACGGACAGGCACGTTTTGTCCTTAACAAGCGTCGACGGATGGTACACTAGTCTTGTTATTGTTATCGTATACGCCGATCACGCGATCAGGCGGTGATTTCACAAACGTACACACGATACACACATAGAGATAGACAATAATTCTGTTCCTTGATTAGGCAACACGCATATAGTTACACGCATCGCGTTGTTCGGTTCGACCGCTAGGTAAGCCGCGAGATTGGAGTCAGCAATGGAGAAACGAGATTTGGGAAGGGTAGTGGTTAAAAAGAGGGGACGTGCTTACCTAATTTCGCGATCGTTCTTTTCAGCTGCCTTCTGCCCTTGGCTCACAGCGGAAAAACCGAAAGAATCGTTTGAAAAATCCCATACGTTTCCGATACAAACTATGAATTTCATTAAAAAGTTGATTAGCCGATCACACCTGACGCAAACGATACACGAGACACGAGGAATCCTAGAACACGCGAAACATAAAACAAGACGCTTGGACAGTTAAAACATATAAAAAAAAAGAGCTCGACAAGTCGACAACAAAATAGTAATGTATAACGTCCCGAAGACAATATCTTTAACGATTTTATTAAAGGAAGCTATTCGAGATTTACCTCGAGAGAAGGCCTACGTTTTGCCACGTGTGTCCGAACTGGTAGATTGTAGAGAGATTGTCAAGAGAAAGAGAACGCGAAGCGATGATAGAGTGACGAACGGTTTTACGATGCAGGAATTACGGCAAAGGTGCTGTTTAGCTTAGACATCGCCCATTTTCTTTTCCAGTCTGCCCGTCTGCTTTCTTCTCGCCTGAGTTACTGCACATTTCGTGACGATTGTTTCGCGGATCTCGATTACACCCACCTAGAGACCACCTTCTGCCCTTCGTTCGTTACATTTCATTGAACAACATTTTCCCTGAATGGTTGCGACGAACCGACCGGTTCATTTGGACTCACGACGCGCACGAAATTTCACTGCACCCCATGAACGTTTCGTTCGACGCTTTCCGTCTTTAAACGAGAACTTCTGATGTCGATCGGAGTATCGACAAACGCTAGAACACAAGTACAAGATATCGTCAATATCTGTATATATCGTTCCCAGAAATCGTTGCCGGATCAGAGGCCTCGAACGATCGCTGCATCGGACGAAGCATTGGTCGGACAGGCAAGGGGGTAACTTGCGGACGTCCATCGGATGCATTTTCAGTTCGCAACGCGACATCAAACGCACACTTGTCACGCGCGCTTTTAATAGGTACCTCTTTCATTAATATAGATCACTCGCGATTCGACGAGATCTCTGATCGCGCGCACGTTTCTCTCGAATCAATTATACACCCTATCCCTCCACGAGTATCCCTCCCGTGTCGATAAAAAAACTACCCCCTCTAAGAATCCTCCGCGCAAGGTACCCCTTTCGTTCTCTAGTCGGGGGTAGAGAGTTGCTCTCGAAGTGCGTTTGAAATCGTTCTCAAAGCGGAATGTGTGCCATCACGCGGGCGGTAATTGGTAAACGAGCAACTCTGTCGGGCAATTATCGTTGATCAATCCTACCGAAAAGTATTTTTGTAGAATACTCTTCGAGCCAGATCCTATAATACACTGAGATACATACGACATCGCGTTACATTGTATTCTATATACATTGCATTATATTTACGTCGATGTATACGCGCGTGTATCGACAAATTGTATATCGTACCGCATCGCATCCTACTCTGCTGGCAGATATCATTGTAATCGTTGTACCGTCTGAGCCGAAAACGTTAATACTCGTAGCGAGACAGCAATTGTACGCGACGAGTCGATCATACAAACGTCCTTAAAAGGAGTACGCAAGTCTTCCTTTCGATCTGCGCTGTTCGAGGGTGTTTCTAGAGTTTAGTTTTACGGCGTACCTGCTACAATCGCGTTCTGTCCTTTTAAGGTCTGTTACTTTTACGCAAAATCATTTCCGGGTAGGGTTTGCGGGTTCTTGCTCACGCGAGGAGTCGATTCGTCGAACTCGGTAACTCGCTGAAAAAGAAACATGCGGAGACTAACTTCGTCGGACGCCTCGTTCCATGCTTTGCGATGATATTCGGAACTCGAAGGAGAAACGAAAGGAGAAAGCTCTCCGCATTCTCTTGGTCGACAACCGGTCTAGGCGATTACGAAAAGTTAGTCTTCGCTTGTTTTTCATTCGTATCGATCGTTTGATGCCTAATAGAGCCTCGGAATGACGCGTCTGCGAGAGATGTTCGAGATAGATACGCTCGTATGTAACGAGTCATGCTGCGAACCTGTATCCACGTTTTAGACAAATAGCGTCGCTTTCGGCTGATAGCCGTGACATTTTCATAGATGCTCGATACGTTAACGACCCAGCCGAAGTTGTGCTATTTAGAGCTAGAAATAACAAACGATTTCATCTCCCATTTTCCCACAATCACCTAAGTTTCTTCGAATTGTTCGCTTCGGTTGGTTCACGCGGGTCTAAAATTGTCAAACGACGTCTGAAAGAGCTACCGGATACTGGCAGCAGATTCGAAACTCGAGGAACGCGTGCTCGTGGCTTTTTACGAACGATCTCTCGATCGAAGTCGCAGCAAGGATGATCAAGGACCGCGTAAAAGGACAGGGGAAAAGAAAACTATCTAGTTGATATCAAATGAATTGAATCATGCAAAGGTAATCAAATAATAATATGTACATTGCTAGGTACGAAAGAGAAACCTGATTAACTTAGACGTATAATAATTGTAATCGTTGACTAAGTGTAACTATGTTGTACCAATTGACGCGAGACCGTCTCGGGCAACAGGAGATCCTTCTGCTCGAGGAGGATCCCGATCATCGTTAGAACGGGAACGGTTTCTCGAATCGGTTGTTTGTTAGTATAATCGAATATATCTACGTTTCTCATCCGTTGGCTGAGGTGAGGGTATCCGCGCTTCGCAAAATGAAATCAAGGAAGGTTCGTCGAATGATGTGAAAAACGAAGGAGGAGAGTCGACTGTGCGAGTTGTTCGCGGCAGTCGGATAAATCGAAGCGTTTAGATATCGATCGCATCGCTGAAGCACGGAAGATTGGCGATTCGTTGATCAGAGAGAGATTTCTTGGTCGAGAGGATTTGGAATTGTGTAATCACGTTATATGGTTCTTTTTCTTTTTAGATCGAAGTACTATCGTTACGTGCCATCGTTTAGAGGGTATATAAAAGCAGCCAAAGCAAAGAGGAAGAGACATTAATCAAATTGACGGAAACGGTGTCAGAGACTTCCGAATGATACTCAATCGCCGCATCGCGAATCCTTTGATTTGCCAGGGTTATGTTCGCGTACGAAATGAGTGCGATGCCTTGCTAATTTTCACGCGTTAATCTAGAGGCATCTAGAATTTTACACCCAACAAAAGAAAAAAATAAATAAAATGATGCTTGGTTTTTCACTTTACGCGGTTTAAAATTTGCAAACTTTATCGCGTCGAGCAAAATTGAACTTGGTCCGAGGAAATATCCCAAGCTTCGAGTAAATTCCCTTAGGTGTCCGGATACAAAGCGCATTGTAACACTCGTTAGCGGTTTCTTCCCTCGTACACTCGCTAATTTTATTGTAAATTTCTGTTCGTTTCGCCTAACATAAAGCGGTCTAATATAGTGACATTGCAAGTAGGCAATATAATATATCATAAAAACTACGACCCAGACACAATCACGGTCAAGAATAATTATTGTAATAAGAAAACGTCTTTCATTACTTTATTAAACGATCGCGAGTACAAGTCGTGTTAATTAAACGAATATACGTGTGTATATCCAATATAGAGCAAACTGAAGGGAGACAGACCCGTTCGATAGGTCTTTGGTTCTTCGTGGGGTGCAAATAACTTTAGAGGAGAATACGGCGTGGGAACGAGCGTGAGTTCGTTAAGATGTAATAAGGATGAAAATAATCTTTGAGATGTATTAAGAGAATAGCGTTAAAAAACTAAGCCAAGCGAGGTTACACCAGAGATATCGCACTGTGAACGAGAATATTTATATTTTTACTTGAGAAAATGTTATAATAACGTTTATAACGTCTAATTCTCACCCGGTAAGGAATATTTAAATGTTATTTTTCTAGGGTATATATCGAAATACTTATTATTATGTTATGACGAAACGTGCTCTCAAACGTCAGGCAAGCGAGATCTACTGTGTAGATGCAATATTTACACGTTACAAGTATTGCGTTCGCTTCGATAACTTCATTATCTCTACGATTTCTCGATAAGTAGCGTATATAAATATATCATAATTGAACGTATAACGTGGCTGTTATTGAACTCTAATTCTTGTCGCGAGTGCTCACGGAGAATGTGCACTCGCGACTCAACTAATGTGTTTCTCGCGGTGTTCATTACAATTTGACTGTTGTATATATTATTTACCTCTAAGTTCGAGTAATACGCGAATACCTCTACACAAATCATTGAAACGTTGATAGCCAATGTTTACCATTCATAAACAATACCTTAGTCTACTCGAAAACGATATGTTTTTGTTTCTCTGAATGTGTCTCAGAACTCTCAACGAGTAATCATTCGTTTCTGCTTTACTGGCTATCAATATGTACGGTAGAAAGCAAAGAACAGTATAACGTAAAATAAGCTCTTTACTTTCGCCTAGTACCTTCTTACTTTCGCTTGAAAGCTATTGGGACAAGAAAGATGAGAACGCCTCTCAGCTGACAATTACCGAACGTTATTTATACGTTGTTCCTTTGTATAGTGAGAAAGATGTTTTGTTCTCTAACTGCGGTACCTGTGATTGATGGTTCTTACTCAGATTTGCTCCACTCACGTTTCGTCGTAAGCTGGAAAAAAATGGAAGTGCTGGAAATTGTGGCGAGAGTGCAGTATGTATGGTGTTGCTGTGTGAAATCATGTTAAGTGTAATGTTATGTACTGTAAGATTAGAATACATCATAAAATGGTGACGGCGTGTACTGCTGGAATGTAATACATGTATCAAGTTACCCCTAAATACAGCCATTTTATAATGGAGATTTATCTGCGGTCCATTCGTCTCTTCTTCGTTTAAAAAGAAAACCTACAGATTGCCCTGAAGATACATAAAAAATTGAAATACACAGAGCAGTGTATAACAACAACAAAAAAAATCATAGGTGTATCTGACTTAGAAATCGTTTATTAACAGAAAAGTTAATTCCGTCATTCATACAAATTAGCTTCTTAGGAGTATCTTAGTATTATATCGTATGAAATAACATTATTATTTCTTATCCTTATTCAAATATCTCAAATATTGAAATGCGTCGATGTGTCGATGCTAAAATACTTTACCCAAGAAGCGGTTCTTTTTAAATGAAACAATCGATTTCAAATCATGCTGCATTCACTCACGCGTTTGCGATTATCGAAAGTCGAACACGATCAAACGGTTCCCGCGCGTTCATCACTCATCCGCGTTCGTTCCTCAAGCATGCTCGCGATTCGCGACCGTATACTGCGATTTTACATTGTGCTCGGGAAAACTTCGAGATAAGTAATTGATGAATATCAAAAAGTGATCACCTTAAGAATAGAGCTTCGTTAGTGTCGTCTCGTCGATCGTGAATTCGTCTGTAGACAAATTACGCAACTGAAAAGTATAGGAGAGTCGCGAGACAAAGGCCGTTATTGCAGCCATCATGTCAACAGTACGTTTCGGTAATGTAAAACTTTAATTTCTTTTTACGAAATGGTATATTACAATGTTTCACCTATATAGCCGTGAGTAATTTCTTTGCTTTCTTCTTCATAATATTCTATAAGTCGCGTTACAAGATGAAATATAAGGTCTATTACACAATTATTGACACTGGGAGATACAACGATCTCTGGCATTCATTCGTAATTCCATTGAGAATTATTATCGCTTCTTGTATCCTTATATTCGGTAAGAAAGGAAAGATAATATAAAAAGCACGTGTTATGTAAAAATAGAATAAAATCTACTATTTCCTGTGGCGAAACCTCTACAAAGATCTCAGTTATATATGTTGTGAATAACTTTTTACAGGTTAGAGTTTAAATACAATGTATATAACATTTCGTAGAGGTTTGAAATTTTACGCTGTAATTATATACTTCCGCTATAAATTATTAGTATAAATCTGATCGCGGAAACTTTCTTCCACTTAAATTTAATTTTACGACAATACTGTATAAACGATAAAAAGAATGCCACCGCGCACATAACATTGTTTAATAATTCGATTTAATGATACAACGGATTTGGGTTTCGTTACTGTAAATAACTGTAGTAAATAACTAACAAATTGCATAACCAAAAATTATACAAATTCTCAGTATTCTGAGTTATCTTAATCCTATCATTATAATTCATCCTTAAGTAGTGTATACCTATTTTTGCTAGGTGCTAGCTTCTTAAATGTAGATTCCGGTGGGGTTGTAGGCACCTTAATTTGTCCAACAATTTGTGGTACTTCGTTACTACTACGATCTGGCCCGTAATGGAACTCCCTGTGTAACTTTCCCGAATATAAATCTCGTAGGAAAGCTTTCAATTTCCCCTCTACATGAATATCATGGAAGTTTGGAAACAGGTACATGTGTCTAAAACTATCAATTGCGATTAGAGGTAAATCCGCTGGACTTTTTCCTAAATGGTGAAGGGGATGAGCAAATTTCACACCATCCGCAGTTAGGAAATTGACATTTTCTGCAATAGAATAAAACATTTGTTTTTTCTCATACATTGGGTGCAAGTTTCTAGCGTACCACAGTCACTAATTCACTCACGTTTCTCATCGATCAATGTCCTTGTTACTACATCTTTGTACGTTTTAACACTCTCGATATCATCAGGAGCGTGAAACAATATAAGAAAGGGTAAACCTTCTTCCGTTAACTCCTCTGCATTTTCAAATGTGATCTCCCTCACAAGGGGAACACACTTTTCTTGCGCCCAAACATTCAACTCGTCAAAATTATTCAAACTTCCATGGTATGTTTCATCTTCATCGTTAGAGAGCGCTTTATCAGACCGGAAGACAATTATTGGTTCTCCTGGAGGGTGCATAGCTCTGCTTGCATTCCTAATTGCATTTCCAACAATTAAAAATCGCTCCCACTGTACAGTTAATTTTTATATATAGATTGCACAAAATTGTAAAATACGACACTCTACAAGGGAGCTTACTAAAAGTTAATATTGCCTTGGGTATTGTACAGGGGTAGAGTTCTAATGGAAAATATATATTTCACAAAACTATAAACATAGCCAGTGCTGCATGTACCATGCTCAATATCTTACTTACAAAAAATGAAAATGTTCCCCAATTTCACAGTTTTGAGCTGAGCATGTGCTTGTTAGAGAAAAGATTAGGACAGTTACACACAGCTTATACTCGGTTGGTAAAATTTGTTAGTATGCATCAGACTACGAAATTAATCGTACGATTTAAATGTACGGTGTAAAGATCCTTACCCAAAGCCAACATGGAATTGGCAATCGTCCTTAAGATTAGTAGCGACTCTCCTAAACATTTGATATTCAGGAATGTCTTTCCTATCAAAATATCCAATTATCATCCTCTTTTTATCATCCAAGTTAGTTAATTCTTTTAAATCATAGAATTCCCTAATAGGGTCTTCCAATTGTTTTCTTATAAATTCTTCAAAAGCTTCCACTGAACGCTGACCTCTATATTCCCTCTTTGTTGGTTGTCCATTTCTTATAACTTTCAAAGTTGGATATTTAGTGATGTGAAACCTCGAAGCAATAGAGGCTGCAAGAGATCATTTTCTATTTGGCAATAAAGTTCATCTACACATCGTAATAGAATTATTTCACACCCATCTATAATTGTTTCTATTTAATTTCGAGTACTTACATTCTCTTTCACAATCTACTTTTGCCATTACTACTCTTCCTGGTTCAGGAAATGCATTTCTTATTTTAGTTGCAGCTTCTTCAAAAATAGGCGCTAATGAATTACTAAAACGGCACCACTGTGCGTAAAAATTTATAAATACCAATTCATTTGATGCTAAAACAATAAGCAATGTTGTAAAGTTTCCTTGTTATGATATGCTACATACTATATCTACGCGTTTATCTACGCGTTTTTACGACAACGTAAAAGCAGGAAAACTTACCGAGTGTCATATCAATATTTTGTTGAGTAAGCGATACCGCGCCTCCGTTTGCATCATTCGCTAAATTATTTGGCAAAAACGCCTGAAAATGCAAACAAAGTATCGCACGATTTTAATCATTATTTTATTTACGAAATTTGCAAAGCGCTGCAATTTGTTAAAATATACACCGATACGTAATTTTCTGAATATTTAAAGCGTGACATATGGGTATGGAATAACTTAAAATAGGAAGGATAAATAAAAAGAACAGGAGAGGGTTAAAAATGATATATTTATTTTCCAATGTTCTTTCGGCAATTCGTTGTCGTACATCGCATACGATTTCTTTCGATTCGAATCATCCACGATAAATGTACAGAAGTACACTTAAATGCAATTTCAAAATATTTGTTTAATAATATTTTGAGGTTACTTTGTGCATACGTGTACAGGTTATGCCGCTTCTTTGACAGTAGAATTCAGTGTCAATAAATAGAATCCAGGAGTTAATAGGTTAGAATAACGGGAAATGGACTTTCTAAAATTCGTAGAACTCCCAAATACGTGGCGTATTTAAAAATTTCAAGTCGATTCTGGAGAAAACATTATGATAGACCATATCAAACGGTACTTACCAATAAACAGGCAAATATAAGTACTTTGAAGTCAAAAATATCACAGAAGACCAGCATGTTGTGATCTTATAGTATAAATTTGATCAGGCAATAATTTTTGGAATAACCATCAGTAAGCAGCTGCTTCTGCGTCAAATGCCACGAATTTGCGGTAAATCGAACTCTAGGAAAACACTCTAGAGGCATCGATTCTACAGGAATGGCACAGGTGTTGTAGAAATTCACTATGTCGAAATTCTGTCCGTTTGATTTTCTTCGTTTAATTTGTACTGGCCATCGTTGTATCTTTATTTTCCCTAGCTGGCATTAACCGCGTTGGGACATTTCACGGTTGTGCAGCCACTATTGCATTATTCCCCTAGGAGGAAGCCAATCGTTTCCTATCATCGTATTCCATCACCGTTAAAATTCCCTAGACGATTCAAACCTATGGCGGGAATTTAGTTCTGCAATTCGTTCCGTTGCTATACTAAAAGTTATGGTAAGTGGTAATAACGATTTCTTAGGAAACTAATTTTTTATACCGCGTATCAATTGTTTCCTATCGGTTTATGATGATTGGGTCAACGTTTGCTTCGTTCCTCTGTTCTCCTCGTCCGTGCAATATAACCCGCGATTTCCGCAAAGTACAGAAGATACTCGCAACCACATAGCGAATTGTACCATAAAACAATTATGCTTGATAATCTCCGTGGAAATTTCAATAATTGTCCCCGCGGAGCGTAGTACCGGTTGAAAGATAAAAGGATCGGCGTTTCGTGTCGTAAACCGAGAAAGGTTCAATAGATTCTGGAAAGTCTCGGGAGCATTTTCTATGAAAGGCAGCTGGGATTTTTCCCTTCGCAACCGCAACTAGTTTAACGTTCCAACTCGCTCTTTCCCCGAACAATCGAAGAACATTGGCGTCCATAAAGATGAACAACTGTTTCTCCGACCGCAACAAACTTACCTGCAAAAGGACTCCCCGTGAAAAGTACAATAAAACAATCATACGTCCGTAATCTCCGTGTAAAAGCGAATTATTGGCTATATGGGAAGCGACAATAAAGTTCGCTTGGGTATCTTGCCATCCGGCACGACTGCGACTCGACGAATCCTGCCGACGAAATTTCAAGGTTCAGGTACACCTGGGTGAGTCCTCGGTCCTCGACGATATAATCCCCATTGAACGAGTACGAGGGCTCTTTAGACACGAACTCCAACAATAATTTATGACCACGCGAGACTGCAGCGAAACGCTCGAACGAGGTATGCTGTCGTGTAAGCCACGGCTTAACCGTAATTTACAGCGAAATCCAATTTTCCCGATTCTATGTTTATTCTGTGGATACGCTGGATTTTCTCTCCCTCGTAGCGAGGAAACTCTGAACTCGACACCCTTTCGATCAATAGCGACCCATTCCAATCCACTTACCATTCCTTTTTCCGTAGCCGAGACGAGCACCGCTAAAAGTCACCGCGAGTTACACCGATGCAGTGGAAAATAGGTACTCGTCGTTCATCTCGTCGACGCGCGTAGGCAAAGTTAAACGCTCGTCATAAGTTTCCGCCAATAGCCCCGCTAGGACGGCAGTCGGAATGACTTTCAGTTCGTAAGAACCTTTATACCTCTCTGTTGCCGACGTTTTTAGGTCTCACTGCGGGGGGTGAACTTCGAATGTGCCGATGTCAATCTTCCGTCTGAATGGACCAGCCGCACATCCGCAGGAGTTTGTCAAATGTCTGCTCATGAATTTCGTTCTCGTTGCTTTCGCGATAAATGCATCGCGTAGGGTCCGTCTGTACCCATGTAGCTGTGGCTGTTCGTACTAATTAACGCAAGGTTAGCGCGGCTCGTGATTAACTTGGACACTTTTCCGGTGACACTTGTTCGCCGGTATTCTTTGACACAGGATCGGTCGCTCTGCTGGATACTAGTTGAACAAACGAGTCTGTTGAAAGATAAAACCACACAATGCGCCACGGGACTCTGCATCCGACAATATTTCTTTTCTGGGAAAGACTGACGTGACTTCGAGGGCGGCATTGACTTTTGCTGCGACAAAACGCGCCGACTTTCCCCTAAAAAATGGAAAATTCTAGCCGACACGAACTCCGTTTATCGGATTATACGCATGCCTATAGATCCCTGTTAGAAATTTTCATTTTTCGTTCACCTTTCATCCCGCCTCTCTGTTTCAAATTATCACGGAGAGAATAAAGACAGCGTGGAGGAATCTCTCTTTCGTACATCCTTCAGAAAGCCGAGGGAAAAGAGTGTCTAAGCGAGCAAAGGGGTATCCGCGAAGTCGTTAATTTTATATCAAAGCCCTTTTACGACCCTACCTGGAACAACGTGGGTCCCGCGGTTCTGGAAGGGAATAATTATCCATTTTAATTCCTCGTTGACTTGACATGGGGTGTATGCGGACACTCCGGACTGTTTGATCAGTTCAGCTATCCGCAGTCGTTCTTGGAGGTTAGCATACAAATCATATTCAGTCGGTCATGGTCCAAGACCCCAATTTTTCCTTTTAACTTTCGGCGATTCTGACCTATCGTCGCTGGACTCGTATCCAGGCCGGCACGATTGAGACAATAGAGGAACTATGACCTGCTCCCTGCTAATTAAAATCTGTCGATGAAGGATGCGTCTGCGAGGGGTGACCATCGACCTCTTTTTCGTTTCAGACGCCGCATTTTCCTCCGGAATGTCCTCCCTTTTCAAGTTTACGCCAGCCAGTTCGGATTTGCCGCACAATTGTCTCTAAGACAATTTCCGGTTGGATTAAACCCTTGTTGCTCGCTTCTGACAAACACAGCAGGTTGATTACCCTCGTACATCCCTTGTCCCTCGAGCGTTTTAGAATTACCCGTGCTCTCGAATTGTATAGTGCCATAATATTTGCTGCACTCTTCTCACTCCATCGTTTCTGGTTAATACGATATCCCCGGGTTATTCCCCCGACACATATTTTCGGAGCGCGTTATTTCCATTTGCTTGGAAATATTCGATTTACTGGCATTGACTTGTAAACGTAACGCAATTGTTGCCTTTAATTCGGCAGAATACGAAGGTTGCGTAATGAATCCGCGTACAATGCGACGGCTTCCTTTGAACAGCAGATATTCTCACGGGTTCCAAGGTACCCCGAGGTTACCCCCTGATTCTCGTTCTTATTCCGCCGTTTCTTCCTTTTTTTCTTTTTTCTTTTTTTTTGCTTCTTCTTCTTCTTTCTTCGTCCGAAACGCAACAGGTCGTATTGTGACGAGGGTGTCATTCCCTCCGAATGGTATTGGCGGTAGGACCCCTTCGGCTCGATTCTTGCGTCTCTACAACGAAGCACAAATTTATGGATTTGGGACCGACGTTTTAGAAACAGGTACATGCTTCTCCCTTGTTCTCGCACCTTGCGGATCGTTAATTCGTCCCCCGCGGAACGCTTGTTCGGCGTCGTTGATAATTCGAGAACGAGTACCATTATAATGGGACTACTGTGTACGACGTTGAATCAACAGACCTTTCATAATCCGATCTTATCGATTATCAAACCGAGCGATCTACCGGTCTTTGTCTATAAACGGTGTGTAATAAATGAATATAGTAACGCGAACAGGAGAGCCTTCTTATACGCTTCTAGAACCGTTTTCTCTTCGGCACGTGATTAATGACGAAGCACTGTTTGCTATCCATTTGTCTGAACCTGAACAGGCCAAAACGGCGAGACCGCGCGCTAATCGGGCTGTAAAACGTTGTTAGAATCAACTCGGATAGGTAGTAGGGGTTAGGTTCATAACGTAAACCTAATTTCGTTATTAACCTTCTAAGAAGAGGGTCGCCTGAGTGGGAAAATTAAAATGCGGGTCGACAGGTATAGCGTTGCTCTTTATATTGACTTTCCTAATATTAGCCGTGCGATCATCCCCAAATATTGAACCGTGGCCAGGTAACAAGTCACTCGAGACTACTGTCCACGGGGAACTGGTCTGTTTATGTACGAGATCGCCGATCATCTTTGGTAAATGGTGTAATCTCTTGTTTACGGCCTCGTAATCCTAACCCGATTAGCAGCGACGTACGAGTTAGCGGGACAGAGATCCGACTAATCTTGTTCCACGGCAAGGTGCACGATCCGATCGGCCTCGAATGGGGTTCCTTCCCTTGCGGAGGAGTCGTCAGCGACCACGTTACGCCGATCATCGTGTGAAAACTGCGAAGTCTCGCTCCATTAGCTCCGAAGACTAGTCCCATTGTCGGGTCCATTGTCGAGGAACGTGGCCATCGCTTTCCTTCTCTTCCCCGTTTCTCCCTCTCGGCCTCCCTTCTTGCCTATTTCGTTCCTTTCTTTTTTCTGCCTCCTCCTTTCTCGCCCGTCGTCTCCTCCACGTTTTCTTCCAGTTCCGAGCATAAGTTAAAAACCCGTCAAGACTAGTGACCTGCTGATCCCGATGATGCTTCGACCAGGTAAATCGCGTATAAAATTGACCCGTGGCAGGGAAGGAAAGGTTCGGTTCCTTAATGACGTCTCGACGAACGGACCGTCGTCAGGAAAATGCCTTCGAGTCATCATCCAGCGTTCGGATACCATACGGAATTTCACTGAACCTGTGGAGAAAGGATTCTTTCGTAAGAAAGAACGTACATCAATTATTCGCCTTCGATTCCCGATACTTCGCAACGATACCCAACTCAGGCTCGTAACCAACGATTTAAAGGAAACTATGAAAGTATCTGAATTGCTGTAAATCGTAGGAAAACATTCACTTCTCGGGACTATTAGTTCCCGAGAACGATAGCTCATGTTAATGCGTTTACGAACCCACGGTCGTTTAGAAAAGAGCGCCGAAAGGCTGTTATAGCCCGAGAGAAATATGTTACGAGACTTCTCCTGCTCTCTTTGTACAAAATAACGCCGCCTGACATTTCCTTAAACCGGTACGAGCAGCTCGACCCACCGTTTAATCGGCAATCGATGACGATATCGAGAATTACGAGATGCCGTTTCGCGCTCGAGCGTACGTATACGCTCGTGGAAAATGACGAGAAATCGGAGACAGGCGATTTCTTATTGCGGATACCCGAAATCTGACCTGCGTCGTCCTTTCGATTTGCATCGGTCCATCGCCCCTGAATGTCTCCCGAGAAATGCACGGCATTCGCAGGAACACCGAACGTTCCAGCGGGCGCACAAAGCGCACTTTACACCCCCTGGTTTCCCTCCGTTTACCGATTGGACACACCGCACGAGAATGCGGTCTGGATCATCGTTTCCTCGATGACCGGTCGAAGAATCGGCTCTTTAAAAAGATCCGCACGGTGCTCGACTTTTTCGGGTATCGTCGACTGCTTTGAGGCTCGGTGAATTTGTGAAAAGATATCAAAGAGTGCAGTGGATATTAAAAAGTGTAAAGAGTATTAACGATCGCAACTGGTTCTCGTTTGCGATCCGTGTACAAAATCGAGAGTAACTTGCACAGACTTCGAAGGAACGGAAAATAATCGCAGAAGAGGGAAGTGGTTTCTGGAAAAATGTTCACTCTCGGGGGAGTCGATCGTCCGCGTGGGAGTAGTGTTTACCGGCGGAGCAATTTACCCCAAGCCGAGACGTTAAGCGGCTTATTAGGGGACAATGGTTAGCTCGAGCGGAGGAAAGTAAAGGGTTGCTCGGGGCGTGCCCCCAGCTTTCACCCTCTTGCTGCGACACCATCGCAAGATTTACGACGAAGCTGCAGTTGCAACGCTACCAGCACTCGCTCGGACATGTGTCGGACAGCACCGCAACGGCCAATTTCCATGCCGTCCGAGTATCCACCAATACGACGCTTCTGATGAATTTGACAAACAACGACAAGCCCCCTGAGAATTTCGCTTGCGGTCGCTGGAAAATACTCCGGAAGATCGATGGTCCGGCCTATTCCTCCGCGAGACACGTGACGTCAGATAATGTTCTCTACCGGAAATTGATAATCTTTTTCCGCTATGCGCGAACCTGATAATGCTTTCGCCAAATGACGCATCGTAGAAGCTCGTTTCGCGATGATTTAACGAAGAATGATTTATGGACTCGCGATAAAGTTTCATTGTTTTCACCAGCGCTTCGCAACGGCACACCACTGCGGCAGATAACAGCATCCTTCGTCAACTGCCAACAGCGTCGACTAGATGCCATCGAAGATACAAGTTCTTCCTCTAAAGCTGCGCAAACAAGATTCATCCGATAACGAGTCGCCGTATGTCGGAATTAGAAAGCGGGAATTAGAAACTGGAAGACTGGAAACTGTTTTTCTTTGGCGGAGTTATCTTTTACGCGCCAAGCGCGGCCGAGATTTGCCCCCGTTTTTGCGTCCAGAGATTTGTCGTAGTACCTGCAACGGACTCCCGTTGGCATTGTGCAGGCTGCAATAATGGTGCCTATCTGGTGCTGATCGGTAGCGCGAAAGTGTCGTCACCTCGTCCTGCCAATGATTGCTTTACAACCACCATAAACCGACACTTTGTGCAGCTTGTCCAGCTCAGTGCCGGTCGGCGCTGCGCATTGTGAAGGCATCTCTCCGGCGTGGACCAGGATCTTTCACAGATTTATGGTTCGACGTACGCCACAAAGCGCACCGAGAACCCTCTGAAACTGCGGAGCCCGTTATCACGTGCCTTCACGTAGCTGAGAAATCGTCGCGGGCCTTTCCACGCTTTGATACGCCTTTGCAAATCTCGCCTGCCTCCGTTCGAAACCATCAAAGGAGCTCTAAATACCGTAAAAATTGTACTTCGACGCCATCCATCTAACTATCGAACAGCGTGCTACGAGGTATGGTTCAATCTGTCCACTGCGAGACGACTGCACGTCGTAGACTTCGATTGTTGATGCTTGTACGACGAGAATATGTTCCGAGTGGATTTGAAATAGATTTTCTCAACCACGTAAGACGTAATTGTTTTACGCGAAATAAAATGCAACTCCTGAACGCGATATTTTGCCGTTATATAATTTCAATATAATTAAATTCATTGGAAAGAGAGAGGATGCAGGAGAGAGAAAGGGAAATAAGATTTTTGGAGACGTTAGCACACGCAGGACCGCTAATTAAACCAAAATGCCTTATCCACTAATTAAACTTGAACGATTAAGCTTATTCCTCCTACTGTTTCCACCGATAATTATTACCTACCAGGTCGACTGCTCCTCGAAACTTGGGCGGTCGAATCGTGAAGCAATGATTTCTCCCGGAGGTCGATTGCTATTTAAACGGACGGTACAATACGAAGAGAGCTTCGACGTGAAATTTGGAGCTCGTGAACGAATTGAAACGAACAGTTAACGAAACGAAACGATGGATGTCGAGTGTCTTGCATAAAAAAAATAGACTTTGCGTCTCGATACATGAAAATCGCGAAGGATCTTCCTACCGATCGGTCTATTAGCAATAAACAATTGTACGTGCCTACTGAAAAAAAGAGGTCGATTTGTAGAAACTGTGGATAGACTCTCATGAGAATACCGTAGGATCCACGAAGGCTTTCCTCGGTGGCATGAGGCAGCCCCCAGGGACGACCACAAAAGGTGCGTAGCCTCGATCCTCGATCCTCTATCCTCGGAACGCAGGGTTGATTTATGAGCGGATGGAGGGGAGGGCGCATGCGCACCAGGCCACAGGATTCACTGGGGTCTATCCCCACCTCCATAGAGGAACCCGGCAGAGCATTCAGCCTCCTCCCTTCTTCGTCGGTTCCTTGTCCACTCGGTTATTAAAACCGAGGCGACACGGTCGGCAACCAGCAATTATCTGGCGAACGCTCGAAGCCGCGCACGCTTCGATCCGCGCACGGCTCGTCTAAGTTTCGTTATCGTAGTCGTTTTCGTTACACTTTCCTGCCTAACGTGTAACAACAGTGCGATCGGGATCACGGGATTACCTCGTTTCGTCGCGAGCACGCACGAAAAAAGGCCAACCACGCGAGCGGAGGGATAATCGTCGCCGCTGGATAATAATCGTGAAGAGACGGGAAGTGAAGTGATGGCACAAGTGATGCAGTATCAACAGGTTCGTAATAATGAATCTGTGTAAGCGTAACGTCCTCGCAGCGTCGAACGTGAAGAGCACGCGTATAGTTCCGTGGAATCCTTATTGAAAAAGTGATTGTTTCGTCGATGCCTGACATCGTCGAACCGTTCGACTCCTTTGTTTTCGACGCTAGTCAAGGAGCGAGGACAGTGACGGGGAGTTACGAATCGAAAAGGTACAGTTCTTAACGAATTCTGAGGTCATCTCGATTTTATTTAACGTTATAGATGTGCATGCCGACGATGTCGCCGATGCCGGGTATGGCGCCGATGTCTAGCCTCCCGATGCCCATGCATCAACCCGCGGGGATGGATTACGGGAGTTCAGGGATTCACTATCAACCGTACAATCCGGCATTGAGCAGTCATCACCTTCAGGCCAGCCAGTCCAGCTACTGGTATCCCGGATCGTCGAGTCACAGTCAAATTACGGAGCCGTTGACGCCGCCGGCGTACACGATGCCCAGTGTGCCGACCAGCACTACCTCGTGGACCGCTCAAACTCATCTCGCGCAACCACAACTGACGCCCATCTCCGCGATTCAGCATTATTCGCTGCCGCCCAGTCCTCCGGACCTACCGCCGAGCCCTCAGGACTACTCGTCGCCTTATCAATGGCCCCTGACGCCGCCCGCGGATCATCATTTTCTGTCCGTCGAGGATCCTGGCAAATCAGGCAGGAAGTGCACGAGGTGTCGATGCCCGAATTGCCAGACGGACAGCGGAGCTCAGCTCGGGATCGACGGGAAGAGGCAGCACGTATGCCACGTGCCAGGATGCGGGAAAGTGTACGGGAAAACCTCTCATCTGAAGGCGCACCTCAGGTGGCACACAGGCGAGCGACCTTTCGTCTGCAACTGGCTGTTCTGCGGCAAGAGGTTCACCAGGAGCGACGAGTTGCAGCGTCATCTTCGAACGCACACCGGCGAGAAGAGGTTCGCCTGCCCTACGTGCGGCAAGAGGTTCATGAGGAGCGATCATCTGACGAAACACGTGAAAACCCACGAGAACCAGAAGAAGAAGAGCTCGACGAGCAAAAAGGAGTCGAACAAGGAGAACTCGTTACCCGCTGGACCTACGCAGAGTCCGTATCCACCGATCGGCGGACAGTACGCTATGATTTAGGGTCGTGATGCTGCAAAGTCGTCGACGAGGCTGTTCGCGTACAGTGCGATCGTCGGAGCGCACGGATGTACGAATAATTGTTGAGGTTCGCCACGACGGACTTGTGTGAACCGAAACGTTGCATTAACACGTCCGTCCCTGTAAATAGTTGAATTGTTATCGAAAGTTCCTTTATCCCTCTTGTAATTATTGTACATAGAAGCGAAGATTGTTGTATATTTTTGTAAATTATGTATCAATTTATATAACGATACTTAAGTTATATAATCGAAATGACGCACGAAAGGTATACGTGTACAATAAAGCTCTTGACTTCGTTAAAATGAATTCGACGACTCAAATGCTCCTCGATTCGACCGTAAAGCCTCGCGTTGCGAGCAGACGCGATCAGAACGAACGTTAATTTCACGGGAACGAAAGCTTCGATTTACCATGAAAAATTCACATAATAACGAATCATCCCCTTGTCGTATATCAGGTTCCTCCCTGACATCTTCCTGTCATACGATACCACCGTGAGTCCCGCCCAAAAAGTACAATGCGACGTAGCCACTCCAGAAACCAGCCCTTTGCAGTCTCCACGATGATTTCCTACCTGGCAGGTGTTTCAATAAAGAACAAAAATATCATTCCACGGAAACCACCCCGAACGCAACCATCGTCGGCTACGTAACGAGAAAACTTCCTTCTCTTTCGGGAGAAAAAAAAAAAAAAAGAAAGAAAGAAAGAGAACTACGTTGTTCGATCTAATCGCGAGATCTGCAACGAAGACGCACGAACGCGATGTGCCTCGTTTATCGTAGCGGCGAAGATCCGAAGGGAAATCGATGACGGTTCATAGGGGAAATAGTTGTAACACGTACGGCACTGTAACGGGCCGTGTGATTCGTATTCCGGCCAAGAGATGGCTGCACTGTGAATGGAAAAAGCCCGCGTAGCCCTATTAAGGGGGCGGCGCGCCGTAGTCCCGTTGCCCCGGCAAGGATTCATGGCTCGCGCGTAGAGGTAGAGGCAAAGAGGCAGACGCGAAGATAGAGGTAGAAGAACCGCGAGAGAGGGAAAAGCTAGATGGCGAGGGAGTAAGAGAGAGGGAGAGGGGTCGAGAGACCGGGTACGAAGGCGAGAAAGTGAGACGGCGGACGAAGGGGCGACCGCGAGGAGGCCAGGGAGGGTGAGGGGTGCTACGAAAACGTAATAAAACAAAAAGAGGCAGCCGCGGAGCAAATTATAGGGAAAAATAGGGAGGTACAAGGCGGAGGAGGCAGCACAAGCCCCGTGGTGTGGCACTCGGAGGAAGAGGATCAGGTGGATGGGTGGAAGGGTAGGAGGGGAGGAGGGGTGGCGCCACGGCAATTCCAGGCTCGCGTTCAACGTTCCCCGTGGAGTACCGCGGATAGCCGCGAAGTTAGTGCGCAAGAGATTCAAAGAGAGTCCAGAGTGACGAGGCCCGTGTCTCCTGTTCGCCGCGTTCACGAACGACGGACCACCGGGAGGAAGGAAACCGCGCGCTGGTCCCCAAAGGAAGAAACGTGCGGGCCGAACGCGAGAGAGTCGTCGGGAGCGCGACGAAGCCGGACAGCCTCGGCTAAAGAGGAGAGTGAGAAAGAGGGAAGGAGAGGGAGAGAAACAAGTACACACAGTACGCAACTCTCTCTTACGTGTTACGCGCGGTCAGTGCGAGAGGCTGCAACGTGCCGCGAGCATGCGTCTGCGACGGACAGCCCTTAAGGCGGATACGCAACACGCCGACTCGTCGTCGTCGTCGTGGTCGTCGTCGTGGTCGTCGTCGTCGTCGTTCTCCACGCTCGTGAATGCCCGTTTCTCACCATCGCCACCGGACGAATGCACGCGTGAATATCGTCGAGGGGGCGAGGAATAAGCGAACAGGTTCGTAGCCACGCGCGCATGTCACCGATCGAACCGAGCACGGTGTCGATTATTAACCGATCCATTCGCGAATCTCGCGCCTGCTCCTCCGTGCAGCGAGACCGCGATCCCCGTACCCTTTTCTAAACCCTTTCGAAACGCGATCTTATTACCTCGCGAAATGTCAGTGAACACGGAAACGAACAAAGTTTCGATAAAAATTCACCGCGTTTGCATTCGGTACCGTTGAACAACCCACGCTCCGTTCAATCTTATTTAGAACCCAATGATTCCCCGGTACAGTGTATAAATTCCGTAACAGAAGTTCGATGCGTTTTCCCTTGTGTTTACCACGCCTCCGATGCCTCGGCTTCGGAATTCGCGCGCTCCGAAACACAGCCAGGCCGACTGTTGCCGCTGGCTCGATATTGTTTTCGTATACACTTTCGAAGGGCACGCGCGGAAAATTCCTCAGTTGAACTCGAGCGGTGGCACGCTGCACTGGTGACTCGTGGAAAGAATGTTTACGAATCTCGTTTACCGGGAAGTGATCGAAACTTGTGACGCAGTGCTTTGTATCGGCAAGTGTGGACGCTGGTGCACGGACAGACCGCTTTAAAGATCGAGCCGAGTTGCTCGAAGATTCCTGCGACCTGTATCCACGTATCCAGCCAACATTTTTTGGATCCACAAGACCGATCGAGCCGACAAGCTGGACGCGGAGGTCGGCGGCGGCGGTGGCCGCAGGGGTATCAGCCCTCCGAACCACCTGGGGAACATAAACGTGAGTTTTTACACTGGAATTTACACTAGTACCGTGGTTAACCCTTTCAGGCTAATACTTCTGGCATACCAACTAATTTTTCTCTTCAAGACGCATGATTCGTCGACGTAGATACATAATCTTTGCCTGACAGGGTTACACAGATTTGTTTCGATAATAGTTTTAGTTTATTGGTATCTTTTACTCCACGCGTGATAAGCACGTGAATGGCGGTATGCATTAAAAATGACTAAGTGAAATGAAAGAGTTTAATGATTCCATGTAATCGTTAATAATAAGTATAGAAAGGCGAAATTGTTGAAATATGTTAGGCTTCGCGATAGTAAATAGCACTCTACAAAATGGGCAATGTGGTCGAAGTAAATACATCGATTCTCCGTTTATCGACGGCACTTACACGTTTTCCCTTGGTTTACTATAATCACGCTCGTTACCTGAAATCATGCATAATAAACGAAACTTGTGCGCCCGACCGTTTCCATTGTAATTCGTTACGAACTCTTCGATAGACGTATCGACGAAAAGGACGGGGAATATCGTGACGATTTAACGTCTCCACCTTTTTGTCAGTCCTGCGCAATAAAGGGTTATTTATCCAGCCGATGATGGACGATCATAGAGAAAGAAACACGTGGCGACGCGATCGAACCATCGACGCATTTCCGTCGTTCCGTTCCCTGCTCGAAGCGCCGCTCTTTCCTCCCCGTTGGATCCTCTAAAATTTACTCGTTAAGGTCAAGATCGATATTGGCGGGATCGTTAAAGTTAATTCTAAAGCTGCGGTTTGGTTGCACGAATTCGTTTACAAAGCCGCTAGTCGGTCCTAACCGATATAGTAAACGTTACTATGTTGCTACGCCCGTTTCACGCCCACCATACATCATGCGTTATGCTCGGACCTACCTGTCGACGTATATGCCGTTTCAAAGGTGTTGCCCGCGATCTTAATAAATTCCCGTCGCGAAAGTTCCACGCGAGACAGTTCTACCATCGTTAATCGCCCAGAGAATGTTTCGCCGCGTTCGACTCGTAAAAATCGCCATCGACGAACGCGGTTTCGCGTTTCGCGAGGTCGCGTGAACTTTCGTAATGGCCGATGGCGCGGTGTCCGAGCGAATTTTGAACGCTCGACGCGGATCTGCCGCGAATTCGATTCGACTAATCCGAAGGACGGGCACTGGAGTTTTACGCGCGTGCAACGAATAGGTTCGTGAGGTTGTGAAACAATCTGTAGGTAGCGGAGAGTAGGCCATTCGGTCGAGTTGAAACGCGGCAGAGCAGACAGTCGTAGGGTAAGAAACACAGTGCCGGCAGTTCGCTGACACACCTCCACACAAATCTAATTAATTTATATCCTGAGAGAGGCGCCACTAGGGATGCTAAGTCCGACAGGAAAAAGAAAGGAGCATAGGAAAGGTTACCCGTGGCACCGGCTCTCGCTCTCGAGCTGCGGGAACCGACGGTTTTGCTTTTCTTACGGTCAAGGGGACCTCAGAGACGCGTCTCGAAACAAATTTCCGAAACAAATATATCGATTTGCTTTTACTTGGTCCTCCCTTTGCTTTATTCCGGAGTACTTAATTGACTATCGGTAGACACGTGTACCCAAGGATGATTAATATCGTGGTAAATGTTGGTTCTTTTTCCCGAGTGGCCTTCCGAGATCGCGGCAGCCGATAACAAAATAGACAACTTAGCGCTTCGAGGAGTAAAAAAGGAAGGTATAATTACCGTATTGCGCGAGTAACGAACTATCGTTAATTGAGAGGACGAACGCGCGACTTTGAAACATTTTTACAAGAACCGCGTCGCTCTGAATAACCGTTGGCTGCGTTGTCGACCTGCCTGGCGGTCACAGAACGGAACGAGCACGAAAAACCGCGCCGCGATGCCGGTCACCGGGTAATTAGCCTGTCCACCCCAGAAAATCTACACGCGTCGCGCGCGAGCACCTACCCACCCGCCGGAACCCTCATTAGCGGCTTACCCCGAGCGTCGCGTGAACTTTGCACCTGTGAATTGGCACCTCCGTGTTTCGGTCGCGCGCCACTCGGGGTATCGGATCGTCGAGTCGCGTCGACGGTTTCTAGCACGGTTGCCCACCGGCTAAGAAATCGGAGCGCGCACCAGATGCAACCGATCTCCGATCGCGAACAGCCACGAGCAGATCGGTGCAGCTGCCGCGCCGATTATGCAACGCAGACGAGAATAAAGACATCGAGGCCTGTCTTCTTTGACGGCGCGGACGCGGCTGATATCGGAGCTCGTTATTGAAAAAAAAAAAAAAAAAAACAGGGCTTCGTAATGGCGATTGGACAGGATGACACACCGTAACGTTGCCTAATCTGTCCGCGTTGCATATTCAACGGGGACGGAAGAACCGAAATTGACCGTTCGTCCACCGAGGGAAGAGGGAGGGGGGACGACGCAGGAAGAAGGATTTCTTTTTTAACCCCTTTAGATCCACCTTGCGCGTTTATTAAGATATCAATTTTAATTACAAAGGAATCGCGCGAAGGAAACGCATCGGCGTTAACCTCCCCCCATCGCGTACGCGGCGGATTAATAATTTGTAAGGAACAAACGAGCCTCCTCCGAACATTTTACGGCTCGGCGAGGGCACGTGCGCCGAATAAAATAAGCGGATTATGCAGATGAGAGTCCGATTCTGTCACTTTTGATTTACGGCCGGTCCGTTAAGAGCGTGGAAGCGGCAGAAGAAAGGAAGGGAAACGAACCGCGAGCCGAGGAATTTTCCCCGCGCTACCGCGAGCCCTTCCGACCGCGAATCATTTACGTTCCCAGGATAAGTGCACTATTAACTAACCTCGCGTTAATATCTACGTTTTCTGCCTCATTATGTTAATTGTGGGACAGACGACCCTCGAGGCCACGAAAGGGCACCGTCGCGTTTCCACCCGTGCGCCCGCCGCTTCGCCACCGACGTCCTTCTCATTCCGCGTGTCGCGAATTTCCGCGTAATAGTCCGTGGCAATTTCACTCGCGTATCGCGCTGGTAAATCGCGGAATTTATTGAATAAATTAGAAGGGCGCCGAGGCACGTTACTCGAATGGGGATATAAAAATTAACAGCACGAAGAGAATCGATAATACGGCGAAGGCGAAAAAAAGAAACGCCAATCGAAGGCAATCTCCCCGTTGCCGGGTGTTTTCCGTTTACCGTGGCGTGCCGGTAACCGAGTCAATTCGATTAACCCGATCCTTGATCGATTACCCTGTCTCTGGCCTCCCCGAAATCACCGGCGAGATGTCGTCCATGCACATTTATTTACAAGCCAACGTCGATTGCCCGATACGTTGCGTGGACGCGCGAGAGCGTAATTGCTCGGGGAACGTTTTAAGGAGGCTCGCTTCTGCTCACGACGGAATGTAATCAACGTTTAATGCGTCGACCGATGGATGATGGTCGATGTTCGATGGTTCTTTTCGTGCGAAATGGCGCGCAAACAAGGGTCGTCCCCGGTGTTGTCGCGGCACGGGCTCGGCCGATGATTTTCCGCGCGTTTCGAACGGCGCTAGGCGACTGGTCCACTGGGAACCGGATAGAGTTGCGCCGCGATTATTACACACGGTACATGGAAACGAAAAGAGAGCGGTAAAAACGGCGCCTTCGTTGCCCCCGGCGAAGACTGGAAGCCGTTTCGTAATCGCGGCCTGGATCATTTTCTGCACGACTGCGCGGGAAATTAGATCACCTACCTCCCATCCCGGTAGCGAGGAGAGAGATCTAGGCAGGTTTCATCGCACGATACAGGAAGAGGGCACTTCTTCTTCTTCTTCTTCTTCTCTACCCTGCCGCATCGCCTCGTCTTTCACCTCTCATCGACAGTTTGTCGCTGATAATTTAGTGATTAACCGCGATTTTTCCATCTCGATCCGCGATCGCGAATAAATCATTTTCCTCCCGGCTAAGTCGTTTCCAGCGCCGCCGATTAATTTCTTGTTCCCTTTTTTTTCTATCTTTCGCGCATACCTTCTTTATTATCGACGCGTACGCGGACCGTTATACTCGTTCCGTTATCAGCATTCATCGAACAGTTTCTCGTTAGTCACCGCGGACACAATCGTTGCGCCTAACCGTTTCTCAGCGATGACTTACCCGTCCGAGATCCAGCCAACTTTTATTAATTTCCGTCGCCGTTTAACGATCGTGGAGCTCACGACGTGTACTCGTTCAGGAGTCGCGTTACGCAAAGTCTTCGGGGGTTATCCGGGAGTGCGGCGCGGTGCCCTACAGAAGATTCGAAAAACGTCCCAGGCATAGGAACTGGCCCTCCTCTCTCGTTCTCCCGTTCCCTTCTTCCGAACTTTCCCCCTCCGTTGGATAGTCCTCGTCCTCCTCTTCTTCTCTGGTTCTCGGCTCTGGCTTTACTTTTGGCTTGGGCCGGGTGTAATCGGTTCCCCGAAGCCAGGGCTCATTATCGACCCGTCGGCCTAGCAATTACCTGCGAAGCCTCTTTCGACTTCGTGTGTGCCAGAGCCAGCACAGTTTCCGACTCTCCACGAGGCCTTCCGAGATCCTTCGAGGATCCTTCGACCCGTGGAATAGAGAAGGAGGGTAAAGAAAGCGGGAATATTCAGAGAAACGGCGCGGCGGTCGCGCTCCGTTGTTGGCGCCCTTGCCTCGCGGAACGACCAACGCCACGATTCTCTGTACGAAGATGCGGATAAACGACCGATGATAATTACCGAACGTGCGAGTAGTACGCGATAATTGTCGGGGCCGCGAAGTTCGCGCCAGTTGCGTGAACGAGTCCACTCGGGGGGGAGATCGAGGGACACACGAACGAGGGAACTTTCTTTTTTCCAAAGCGAGATCCATCTTTTCTCGTCTGATTTCTTAATCGCGTACGGAAAGGAACGTCCCTGCCGGCCCTGACCATGGGAATGTCGACCTCTGGAACCATCTCGTGTGTGCGACCGTCCATTTTAATGTTACCGCCGCGTTATGCAACCGGGTGTTCTATTATCGCATCCGCGACGAACGAGCCGCGTTGCTGTTGCTATCGGCTGCATTTTTCCTAACTACTTTGCCAGACGATTGAACAAAGTGGCGCGTATACATGTGGCAAAGCTATATCGCAAACGAGTTTACGATAGTCATGGTAATTACGGGAAGAGACCCGATTTTACAATATTACCGCGACTGCAAAAACCGCTTCGTATATTCGCCGGCTCTTTTTTCCCTGGCCTGTTCTCGCGGCATCGAAGTTCTTGCACGCACGCCGATTGGTCCAATCGCGGGATTCGACGTGTACCATCGGGAAATGATTTTTGAGACACGCCGGACAGCTCGTTCCCACGGTTGGAATCGGAAAGGAAATTGCCCCACGGAGACCACGGGGCAGAAGAAAAACAGGCAGACCCGAAGATAACTGCCGGATAATTGTGACGAACGCGTCGCACAATCGAGTTCGTCGGGTGGACAGGGAAATCAGGATAGCGCGAACTGTCGTGGCGCACGATATCTGATTATACGTGTTCCCGTATGCACACACCGCGTAGGTCCGCGTTCGATGAACGTTAGATACGCGTCTGGTTTGCGCTCGCTGCCGCGATCGACGAAAGATCGAACGTGGCGGTGGTATTCCCGGTAGGGTTTGGAGTTTCCTTAAACGACGCGCCAACTCGCCAACGTGCCAGCTCGAAAATTGCCCGAGTTCGCAACGTTACGAGCCGAGTCCAGTTCGTGGAAAAGCGTTAAGTGCATCTCGTGAGACCACGACCTTAACGAAGCGAACGGGCCCACGACAAAAGGCAATTTTGCAGATAGCGACCCGCCGCTGGCAGAGCCGTTTCATGTACGTCGACGAAAGGACTCACGTGCGAGGGACGAGGCGAGTTTCGAGGCGAGTGTCGCCGCTGCGAAACGCGGGACACTCGAACGCGACTCCGATTTCGACGGTTTACGGAATGGCGAGGGGGCACAGAGATTCGCGGGTCGTTGATCTTTCGCTTCGAAGGGGGACGCGGGAAATAAATAGCGGATAGACGAGCAATCGCGCGGTCGTATCAATCCGTGTCATCGGACTGCAATGTTCCTCGAATTATCGATCGCGAGCCTCCTCCCCGCGAGCAACGTTCAAGCCGACAAGGTTGAAAAGCACGTCGATCATTTTCCAGCAACGTACTCCGCACGGTCGAACGGTGAAAGATTACCTTCTTCCCGTCGTTAATGCGGTTTTACGACGAATCCAAGAGCAGCAGCGACGATAGACCAGCATTCGAACGCTCGTAATTGATGGAAGAAGCAAGAAAGCTATTTAGAGCGGGGAGGATACAGGTCCGCGCGCCTCGTCCTCGTACGAGTGTTACGCAATTTTCAGGGCAACATTCCCACTTTACGAACGCAACATTGTACGCGCGTTTTACGCTCGCGACGTATCTGCCCCGTTTCGCAGACGTCCGCCCGGATTAATTAAGCCAGCGCCACGTGCAAATTAACGAGGACGCTGTTCGAAATCGAGCAGCGTTTCCGCGCAGACCGGTGGAAAGTAATTAGATGTCATTACCGCATCCCGGTAACGGGTACACACGGCCCGGAGGAGAGAGTCTGAGCTCGGTTTGTCGAGGTGATTATTTTTATTGTCATTTCCGGCTGGCTTCTCGGAAATCTCGGAAACGGCAGGCTCGATACGTACCACACGAGAACCCGCGGAGCATCTTTGCCCTCGCCACGGTCCCGTTTCTTTTTTATTTTCCCCGTCGTCCTCCGCTCGTCCCTCGGACGTTTATCTCGATTTTCCCTCCGCTCGATCCGCACCAGACGCAATTAGTTTAACCCGTTCCGGGCGACGGTGCCCGTTTTAATCCGATTTTCCGTGGATAATCGCGAAATTCGCGGCAACCGATTCGACGTAATTACCCGACGTTCGGATCGATCGCTCGCTCGCTCGCTCGCTCGCTCGCGCGCCGCTCCGTCGACGGGCGCGGTTCCTCGAGAACCGCTCGCGACTTTCGCGCGAACACGACAGCCGGTAATTTTCGCGCAGTACATCAGCATCTACCAGTTTTTAATATCGTTCGGCACAGTATATCATCGTTTTGTTTGCGCCGTGCTCCAGGCAGAGGCAGCCACTCGAGTTAACGCTCCGCGGTACGCCCGGAGCACCGTAAGAAAAGTGGCGGACCGCGGCCTGTACGCGTAACCGCAATAAAACTCGCATTACGGTTCGCGTAATACGTGCATAAAGTATTCGCGTGTGCAGTAACGCGTATAAAATGGTGAAGTTGCCCGCGTTCGTGTACTCCCGGGGCAACCTCGTTCCCGGCACGGACGTAATAGATTTATTTCGGAGAAACCGGCGTCCGTGTCCCCGTTGCGTCGCGCTCGCTCGCGCCGATCGCTATCGTTCATTCTTGGCCCGATAAAATTAAGAACGGGTTAAATTCGAAATTGCTGCTAGCGTGTCGAGGGTAATTTGCCGCTTTCTAGCCGATCCAATTTGTCCGATAGAAATGGCAGCGATACGACTTCCGTAATCGTTTGGAGAACACCGCGTACGCGTCGGGACGTGGGTGTGGAAGGCGCTAGGCCAGCTCTCTCGCTACACCTGGATCGTGTTTCTCCCGTGGCCGATACCGGTATCCCTTCATTCCTGAGTAATCGTCAGGCCCAAGGCACGCTATCCGCCATTTTCTAAATACGCTGTCCGAATATCGAGCGTACGGGAATCGTGGCTCTGTCGAAACCCCGCGTCCCCTTACGTAAAATATGCGCCACGGCTCGTTCGATCTTGTCCTTTCCACCTTTCTCCTTGCGCGCGAAACGAACGAATTCCCTGTTTCGAATTCGCTTGCTTCACCGCTGAGACGCTGGCTGAACCATCCCTGGGAAGCTCGAACGTTCGCTGTCGGCTAAGCGGTTCAGTATCGCCTCGTCCGAACGCTCGTTTATTATTAGCTTGATGCCCGCTGCGGCGTGGACGCGTTCCGGGAACGCTTGCCCACCGTTCCTTTGGATTTCTGGAATCCAGAGGTTGTCGCTCCGAGCTAATTGGTTAACGCAATGAATTTATTGGTCAAAAGTGGCGACGTGCCACTTGTCTACGACCGGATCCGACGGGCACCGCTCGCGCCACTCTTTCCGGAAAGGGGGAGAGATCGACGCCGCGGCGGACGCCTTCCGCGTGATCGCGACCGAACCTTCTCTCCTGCGCTAACGATCGCGGTCCCGGTCCCAGGGAGAATGAAATCGCGGCGAACGGGCTCGACGTGGCGCGCGGAATCAAAAAGTCGTGTATCAACGATTATGACAGGACGAGTGATGGATCGCCAGTGATTATCCGTCTCGCGCGAAACGATCATCTAGCCGCGTTAGAGGACTACCCGAGTTTTCTCGCAAATCGAGGATAAAGCTGACGCGGGACAGTGCGTCTGGACGGAGCGTAAGCGCATCGGTTAGGAAACCGTAATCACCGCCGAGGGATCTCGAATAGCGCTGACTACGTTTTAATTACTCGCCGCATCGCGGGGAATGTAGAATGACATCAAGATGCCCGTAGGGTGACGAAGGAGCACGGGAGAAAGGGAGGAGGATACGAGGGAGCGTTGACCGCTGGTAAAAAGAGCTTCGCCGGTTTTCCAGTCCGCCCCTCTCTTAATCACGGCTCAATGTAAATACGAGCGACGCGGCTCGCGGTCTCGATACCACCGTCGATTATCCGTCCGGGGCTTTATTAGCGCAGACCGTTGCACCTTCGACGCGCGACGCGAATCCCTTTTTTTTCTTCCACCCGTTTCTGCGACGAGAAAAGTGGCGAGTCGCTCGCGTGTCTCCCGTAGTTTCGCAGTGTGGCAACAAGTGTTCCATCGCGTTCCTCGCACGGGGATCTAAAATAGGTTGACGAGCGGAGGATCGTTCGTGATCGCGCGTGTTTTGTCACGCGCGTACGTGTCTGTGTGCGTGCGCGATTGCTATTTTTCGGGAAGACCGAAGAAATCCTGTTCGTCTGGCCGAACTTAGTTCCTGGACGACGATCCGGCGAACGGGGGCACCGTTTAAATGCTCGCTGGCACGAGATTCGTCGCTCTACCTGAAACTCTGGCTGATCGCGTGTTCATCTATCGCGACGGCCTTGAAGCCATCCAGATTAAACCGATGAAGAGGTCTGGATGCTCCTCGTGCGACTTCTTCGATTCGTTCATGCTCACCGACCGTTTCCCGCTTCCACGAAATTCGTTCAAGTTCGAAATTATCCCACGATTACACGCCGACCTATCTCGCGAGCCTTGTTTACCGCCCTTTTGACAAACTTCTCGATGACGAAACGGTCCTGGTTTCTCGGAAAACGATCTGCCCAGTGGTTTCCTGTTAATTCGTGGCGAACGAGCCACGTTTGATTAATTATCGGAGTCCCCGGTATCGAGCGCGCGGGTTGCGGCTCCGCGTTAAAAGAATCGAAAAGGGCAGAGAGCTCGTCGGTGTCCGTGGCGTTTCCTGCAGGTCGGTTGCTTTCGCAGACCGACCAGGCCGGCTTCGAGAGAGACGTTCCCACGTAGTCCACGTCGAAAGCTTCGTCTCGTTCGAGAGATCGTTGGCACGAAAACGGGGATAATTGTGGCTTCGTAAATACCGCTACTTAATACTGAACGCGGTGCTCGTACACGCGTGCATAGATCGCGCAGCTAAGTCGCCGTGCACGTATTAGCTTCACCGGTGGTTCGTGGCGGCGTCAATCCGCTTGGAAAACGTTCTCCTCTTCGCGTAACACGTAGAAAACGAGGTAATTGTGCGCGGTAGTTGCACACGCTGTGCAACGTATACCCACTTCCGCCGCGAATCTGGCTCGGTGGAATTCCACTCCATTACGGCCGCCGATTTCCTCCCTAAATCTTCGCGCTCTATTCCGACCGCTCTCGCTTACGTTAGGTATAATAGACAGTTGCGCAGGAGATGTATCACTTGCCTGCGTTTTGTCCCTGAGAGAGTGGTCTCGCAGAAGAAGAAGGGAGTCCCGTGTAACGTGTAATAAGGACGCGTAACGCACGAGTAACATCCTTCATTGCATAGCAGACATAATCGAGTGCAACGTGTTTACGCGTTACAGAGTACTGCCAATCCTGACGGCAGCTAATCGCATTTATCGCGGTAAAATCGCCGCGAATTATATGTGATGGCTTTATAGCGCAATCTCGTGCTCGTAGTCCATTCCAGCGACATTAATCGCGCGGCAATAAATCGGAGTGGGAATTATTTGCGTTTGAAATACGCCAGTAAGATGGTTCCGATAGAGGCGAGTCTGCGCAGACGTTAGAATGCCAGCGAATAGTATGCATACCGGGACTTTATTCTCGATCGTCCGGAGTTCCTTTCATTTGCGATCGCGAAGCGACGCGTTCGCGGCGTTAACCAGTTACCGTGGGCCAATCGTAGGAGAAAAGTACTATCGATCCGAATCAGGCTCGCGATTCATGGCCCGGTCGATTCCTCGATGCTCCGCACGTTTCCGGGCCGTCCGCGCGCAATAATCCCGCTGTCAGATCCCGTATTCCACTCGAGAATCGAGATCGTTCGGGAGAGGCTCGATGGAACCGTGGTATCGCAAATCGCGTGCAACCAATGTAAGTAGATCTGTTAAGGAGATGTCCCGCCATTGGATAACCAGCTTGAAAAATTTATAGCCGCATGCACGTAATTGGAAACGTCGTATGAATCTATTGGACTCAATCAAGGATAATTATGCAAGATATTAACAGTACGCGTAATGAAAAATAACGAGGTGTTATTTTTATCGTGTTTTGCTGGGAAAACTGGTTTCCGAACGGGGACATAGGAGAAAAAACGGAGAACAAAAAAAAAGAAACAAGCACACACAGGAAACGTAAAACGCTTTGGTTTATCGTTCCTCCGCGCGATAAAAAGAGCCGAGCGCACTTTGCAAGTTTCAATGACACGTCGCTCATTCATTCATCCCTCCGATTGGTTGACCCTTGAAGACGGTAACACGTGCATATCTTTGCACTGTTCGCAACTTTGTCAGCTAATCACGATAACCGGGACACGTGGAAGCGACAATGTTGCTAGCCGCTCCTGACATTGTCCGTGTTATCTTTGCAACGAAGATACGCATAATTAGCTGGCCGGTAATCCACGCAGTGGCGTAAGTTTCAAATAAAACAATGGCGAATGCAAATGACACACGAGGCGGAAATTTTTCCTGGAAGTACGTGGAACGGAACGCGCGCGTACTCGTATCGGCAGTCCCAGGAAAAGAAACGAGATCGTTTCGATCACGCAATTCCCGTGTTAATCGTCCCGGGAGTAGCAAGCTAACTGCATAAGAACTCGCAGCGGCGGCGGTAGCGGCTGGTAAACGTATCGCGGGAGAGAGAACATTCGAGAGAATTAGGAAGTCCCTGCAAATAGTAATTGCCCGCGATCGCTATCACGGCGAAGACTCAATTAAGAACGCCGTGACGTCCTCGATAAGTCGGAGAAAAGTTAATTGTCGATTTCTGCGAGGCAGAGCCGTTCAGAACTGGTTTACGCGGATACATTTTGAAGGAGCGCGCGCGTTGGTAACGGGAACGCGGACGGATCGGTCCCGCTTCTCGCAACAAAATACACGTTAGATTACCACGTTCTTGATTAATGCGGCCGTATGTCGAACCGATCCGGGAGCAAAACGTGCCCCAGGAAGACGGACCGTTGCTCGATTTCCTCCACTGTGTCGGTCTCGGGGCCGAGTAACCGCGGAGGAATGCAAAAATTAGATGTGCAAGGTACCGCCGCGTCCCTTTTCGAGCGTTTAGCTGGCAGGCTTCCGCGTAACAGAGCTACCAACCGCTCGACGAATCGTGACCCTTTGCGAGGAACCGACAGAAAACGTCGTTATTATGTATCTTTAAGCCCGGCGTACACATAGATCAGCGAAAAGTTAAGTTGAGCACGCGATCCACGGATTTCTTACCGTGGCGCCACGGCCTTGAGTCACGACCTACCCCGGCCGATGATGCGGAGGAACGTTCACGGTGGCCTCCGAATACCGGCGATATCTATTAGTCTCGGCTCTTTTTTCTCCATTTTCGTTTCGCGTGAATTTTTCTATTACGCACGATTGTCGCGCGAGCGATAGCTCCTTGGATTCTTTTTTATCGATCGATTGCGCAAACGATCGGCGTGTAAAAAAAAGGAGGAACGACGGGATCGTAGCCGGATGTTGTTCGCAGTCGTCGATGAACGATACGAAAGCTGGGAAAAGAGATCGTGCCGTTTAACCCTGTCCTTTTTAATGTTAACGAGCAAATTACCGGTAATTATCCGCGACCGCGGTAGTAAGCAGCTCTGAGGTGGTTACCGCTAAGAAAGCTTTTTGCGACGTGTAATTTAATTTTCCGACGATTTGTCTCTGACAGAGATCGAATGATTGATGGAAATCCAGAGTAATAGAAATAGAAAGTTTGGAAAGCAAATATCGCGATACGAAAAATGGAAATAACCGAGTGCAGCTAATCGTGTCATTAATCTTGCGGTTAATGTCTCGAACCCGGGGATGTGTAAGAACATTTATAATCCGTCGCGTTATTTGAGATTCGTACGGGTTTGCCGCGACGCCCGCTTGTTTTAAAAATCGTGCATCACCCTGCGATCATTTCTATGAACGTTAGATATTAAATAGTAATAAATTTGAAACGTAAAAATTTTTTCGAAATTTATCATACTTAACGGAAACAAAAAGAAAACGGAAGCTGACAGCTTTGAGTTACTAGAACCTTAGCGAAAGGTGTATGAATTAATCATGCGTGAATTTACGAGAGTGTCCTTTATTTTCAATATATGTACATATATGTATATAGACTAATGTTTAACAACCACTTGAGAGCGGTAATTACAGCGAACCTTGTTATTAGTTTGATACGGCTAGCCTCGATCGCGGGTACAAAACGTTCACGGTTAATTACCTATCTCCTGGCTCATTCGCATACTACTGAAACTTCACCCTATACTGCTCTTCTGGTGGTAAACTCGATTATGTATTCGTTAACGTAACCGCGATAACGTGGTTACGCGTATTACACGTTCACGAAACTGTCATAGTCATTGCCCGGTCTAGTTGCTCTCGTTCCGAATGATGCATTGCGCGATCAAAGTACGCGTTCACTTGGAAATCGTCCACGCGTGACTTTGCGTTACGCGCGCGAACCGTGAAGTTCCAAAAAGTTCCATAAAACCGATCGTTTCTGCAATGGAACGCGCGCGCGGAATAAAATACGGGTCCGATAAATGTTCGGTTAATGAAATTCATGAGGATAAAGTGGACGTGCCCGGAAGCCGGGGCCGTCGTACATCACTCGTGGATTCAAGTGCGTTTCCATTTTCCTTTTTTTTTCTTTGTCGCGTCGATCGCGTGCTCCCCTTCGCTCGGAATGAATGTATTCACCGGCTACAGGGAAAAGGCCATTTATTGCATCGTTTGCACGCTTTTGCACTTTCCTATCCAGGATGCCCATCTCTGATTTCTCTCTCGCTAGTAGTCGCTTTGATATCCACCATTTTCCCGGCTGGTTCCCTTCTCGCGTATGCAGCGCGACGTTTAAATAAGGCACGCTGGAAAGAGGACGGCTCTCTGGCTCGTATCTCCGGATACGGGTGAACTACGCGACTCGAAAGGCGAACCGTCGAGACGATAATATAAAATGGTTATCGAACGTCGCGCGAAAGACTTGCGAATTACGGAAACACTGGCGTCAGCATCCGAGGCGCACGATTCTCCGGAACGTCCGCATCGATTCTTGCGGTCACGTCGCTCAGAGTTCTCTCTATTCCCGTTTCCAACCCCACCTTCGCCCCCGAACCCCTCGGATTCGAGCCCTCCTCTACGCCACCTAGCTCGTCCTCTCCCGCATTCACCCTCGAATCCCGCGGCATTTACTGCCAGTGCCACTCAGGGAAACCAAGATGGTTACCGCGTCAGCACTTCGAAGTCGTTTCGTTCTTCGCTCCTCGTCGTACCTCCGCTCCCTCGGTATACGGAGGGGGTGACACGGACCGCCACGCTGCGAGGTATCGTCCAGTGCTTCCCTCGATCTTATTCTTTTACACAAACATCCAATCATGCTCGTTTAATCGCGCGTTCCTCCAACAGAATTCAACGGCTCGTATTTTTCGCGGTCTAACTGCTACATACTTGAGTTGCGATCGCGGTTGGAAAAATTGTAATCGCTCGTGATAGCAAACCCGTAGATTTTCCATCGTTTGCCGATCCTTGTTTCACGATGCGAGATGGGAACGAGAAAGGGAGAGAGAGAAGGGAGAGGAAAGCCACGGAAGAAACGTTTAGGATAACTCTCCGTCGAACGGACGGATAATAATCCGCGTGCCGTGTACATCCTCCGTTACTGTTGTAGCCACGCTACAGCCAATTAATCCGGCAATCACGACCGGAGAACCGCTCCGCTCCACCTGTTTTATTTGCCATTAAGAAAGAACGTATACCACGCAGCCCGCGCGCCATTGCATCGAGCTTAAGGGAAGGGAAGAGCGATGAAGAAGATGGAGGGTAAGAAGGTCGATTCTCGATCCGACTGATTCAGTGTGGGCGTCGACTCTGCGGATGCGTTTCGGCGACGCACGAACACGATATCGCTGGAAATTCGGTACCCAACTCGTATTCGATCATCGTAACAGTGGATAACCGGTCGAGCTGCGATCGTTTCTCCAGTTCGTTTGTTCTCCGCCGTTCTCATTAGATTTTCCAATCGCATCGAGCTTCACCTCCTCCTTTACCTCCTCCGCTCTCTTCCTCTTCTCCCCATACTCGTCCCCCTACGGTCTCTTTCTTCTTGTTTCGAGTCTTCTGCGTCTGATACACGTCCGTTCCGCGAGCCTTCCACCTTGGTGGCCGACTCGATGCGCACACAGACGTATCGCGTACCGTAATACAAAGTACGAGTCGAACGTGTTCTCGAGACTCGTTCTTCCGTCCCTTCTTTTTGCCTGCGATTTTTCTCTCGGTAAAACGTTGTACCGTCCAGGATCGGTTCGCTTAAGCGGCGGGGACGAGGTCTGTCGCGAGGATAGAGCTTGCTTTCGCATCGCGTTTCGCTTCTCGAGACAAATCTCGCCTCGAGCTTCCAAGATGAGAATTTTTTCGGGCAACGCGCGTCAACCCGCGTGCACCCCCGCGCCACGTAACTCCTGCTCGATGTTCAACAACGAGGGGATGGCGCGCAGCGGTTCCCTCTTTCCAACTATAAACTCCGTCACTATTTTGATTCCCAGCATTTGGCATGATCGTACGCGCGTTCGTGGTCCCCTCATGCAATATTGATGACTCGCCGCGGATCAAATGCCCCATGATAGCCCCCACCTACGATCCACCCCCCTAACCGGTATCCTGATTGCGAAACGGGTCAGAGCCACTGATTTTCAATGGATGGGAGCCGAATTTAAACTATGATTATACCCCCCGCGTCGTCTAAGTACGGGCCTCGAGGTCGCCCCGATGAAGCCTCGTCGAATTAATACCGCGTAAATTGCGCACACTTTCGTACGGGGCTTAGATAACGACACGTGCCACTATCACCAAATTAACTGCACGTCGCAGTCACGGTAATTAGCGTTTGTTAGTTAGATAACTCGCGACGATGCTACCCCGTAATGTATTTGCGTTCGGCCTGGAAATACAGACGCCACGTGTCACGACTCGCACAAATTTTCGTTCGTACATTATTCACTTGTAAAACACGATGCACTTATAAAAAAAACATATGAATTTAACGCACCTTTAACAAGGAAGGAAGCGCACTTTTATCGTGTTCTACTTGGACTGCAAAATATTACCATTCTTACTCGCGTTAATTACACGAATATTGAATATTACACAGAGTACAGGAAGCATATATTTATATCGTAAAAAGGAAGGATCGCTAATGACAAGTATTAGTGTTCGGAATATTAAACGATAATGTTTGAAAAGTGAAAACCTGATACGAACGGTTTCCTTGTGTCTGCGAATATATTCTTCGTCGATGCGAATCGCCAAGGTTTTCAGTGGATTATCAGTCACCCTTTTCCACCCTCCTCGTGTAAAGCAGAAGGAATTTTCAAACTTTCGCTCCGTGTTGCCGAGCGTGACGATGCTTCATTGTCTTTCCGCGTTCTGGATTTCCATTAGCGTTCACGGTTCTCGGTGAGAGCGGGTAGGATTTCGAAGGGCTGGGGATCGTGTCGAACCGAAAACGAGGCTTCGAGCTTGCGAGAGGGATGAAAATCACGAGCCACGTTTCGTTCTAACGTTGCCGACGTCGGTAAAGACAAAGGGACGAAACGGAGGAGGCCGCAGCCGAGTTAATTTACCGTTTCGAATCCTGGCTTGTTAATAGTCGAGCGTCGTTTTTCTACGCGAGAACGTACAGTCTTATCGAGGGGAATTTTTCAGCCAGGACGGGGCTGATAGGCGAATTTCGTTGGCAATTTTCACTTTCACGTGATCGAGTTTAAATGCTGTTTAATTACCTGTCACAAGCACGTAGCCGGGATGAAAAATATACGCGGGCAAAATTAATACGGCAATTAATCTTGCCCGTGTCAGACGCGAAAATTATGATCGCTTTATGTAGCACTGTGTCCGACTGACAAGGAACCGCCGTAATGTCAGGGTTGTCATATTTCCCGGCAAATGGAAAAAGAAGTCGTTTGTGAGCGAATGTAGCGCGGCAAACGAAATGAGATAGATTTTTTGCGCGGATAGCCGATGTATATAAGTATACGCGTAGCTATATAAACCGCGGCGAGAAACGGGACACTCATTCTCGGCGTAATATTCCGACGTCACTTCCAGAGGGTGTCCCTTTAATAATTTATTAGCAAGCCTGCTAGCGGAACAGGGAGTCCCTGATTGTGTCGTGTCGTCTGTCCCCGGCATTGTCGGGGCAACTCGCCGCGGGTGGTCCTTGACACGATCCTGGTACTTGGATGCTGTAGCCGTTATTAATACGGGAACTGCCGATCAATTATTTACGATACGATCCTCGTTGTCGTCGAATTACTTCTTCGAGTGACTCGACGAAACGTCGCGTCCCGATCGAGCATCGGCATCGAAAGGATTCTCGAGGGGTGCACCGAGAGGTTACCACCCGCCACCCCTGACATTCGAGGGTCACCACCTGACTTTCCGTCGCGCCGCAATTGCGTAACGTAATCGCGTACCTGAAATATGGCGGGCTCGGCGCAGAAACGATCGCGGCACCGTAAATTCGAATTGCATGATCGATTACTAAAGTCGCGAGGGGCGCATTAATAATTTCTGTCCCTATCTCCCGGGCTTATCGCACAGACGAGCGTTTATTATTCGAAGCTATCAATTACCCGGATCGTTGAAAAATGTTGCTATTAATCGGGCAACGATTCGGCCGTTAGTCACGCCGCGGTCTTTCTTCTTCGAAACGCTAGACAACTGGATACAGATAGACACGTCTGGCACATCCGCGCGATATCTCTTTCGCGCGGTGATTTTCACGCGGCCTACGCGGGGCCAATTTTTCCCCCCAAGTTGATTTACACGTGTAACCTTCGATTCGCGTAGCCGTTTCGATAAATCAGTCCCACGGGCGCTTGTCTAAATACTAATTAAACACGCGTCGCGGTCGCGCGGCGAATATTTTCACGAACGGGTATCGCACGCATCGATTTGACGCCGCTGATCGTCCGTGGCCACGGGACGACGATAAGGAACCGAGTGCTCGAGTAGGATAAGAAAGACGAAGATTCACGGTCGTAAATCGAGTTTCGTCGTACAAGTGGTGCGCCTCCCATCGTCGTTCGCGATCGGGCCGCGTGCGAATTAATCCACCGACGGGCCGTACGTGTTCCACCGCGGGGACGTGTGCGTGAGTGATACATGCGTATTTCGGGCCGCGTATATAATAACAGGTTGCCAGTACGGGGCCCTCGCCTAGCCCCTCGCGGCCTCTCGACCAGTGATGTATGCGCTAATTGTGAGGCCCTTCGCTCCGACTCGAATTCCTCCTCCTCCTCCTGCTTCTCCTCATCCTCCACCTCCTCCTCCTCCTCCTCCTCCTCTTCTTCGTCCTCTTCCTCCACCTCGTCCCTTCCCTCCTTCTTACCGCCGCCTCGCGATTCCGCAACGCAGGGTTAATATTGTCCTCGATTCAATTTAAGACGCAGGAAAAGGCGCACAGATCGACCACCCGATCGCGAACGCACGCGATCGATTTCAGGAACGAAGGATCGGCCGTCGGACGGCCATATTTCTGCGGCTGGTGGCCGTCGCGCGGATCGGCCGCTCGTTGCGTAAATTCATTTCGAAGGGGACTCCGGATAAGACGGTACTCGTTCTTCTCTTCGCCCAGAGGGTTTCGACATCTGCCAGCGAGCTCCCCGCTGCCGGAATGTATCGACCAGCCCGAAGCGAGCAATTAAGTAATTAAACAAATCTGTCGAAGGCGTTATGAATGAGTCGACGCACGCCCGTGCGTTCGTCTTCGTCGAATGAGAAGGTAGAGACGTCGCGTCCGGAGATGTACGATATTTTTATGTGCTTTGCGCGCGTCGTATCGCCGCGGCCAATCGGCGACGATAGAAATCGCGGTATCGTCGAAGCCACCGCTCGTCCTGGCTCCGATCAAAATAGCGCGCGACGCGCTCCACTCGTAAACCTTCGGAGCTCGCAATCAGTCGGAAAAGGGAGAATCAGAGGCCGGGGCTGTTTTACGACGCGTGTCGTCCTCGCGCTGTCAATTCCGTTGCCGCGCAATCGGGCGCGGACCGAGCATTAACATTGCTCTCACTCCCAAGTTTAATCAAACGCTAACCAGCGGAGATTTAATCTACCGCAGACTCCCCCTGGGTTTTCCCTTCCCCAGCCGAAGCACCCTGCTCGCCCCGACCCCGTGGCAGAAAGCCTCGCGGCGTCATCGGTGTCGTCGTTACTCCACCCCCCCGTCCGTTCGATTCGCTGGCGTAGGTAATATAATCACAACACTCGGGGTGGCCTCGTTATTTATAGGCACTCTATTTGCGCCAATGGAGCCCGCGATTTTCGAGCCCGCGACGATATTGACCCCGGCCACGATTAAGGGACGGGCTCGACGAGCGTCGAGCCGATCACCGACTCCTTGCCACCCTAATGTTACCCCAGGGGACGTTAAACGTCGGCCTCTCTTCCTAACGGAGCGAAACAAACTCACGGTTTGTCAGTCGGTGGTTACGGAGACTCGTGGAAGGCCTCGCGTTAATTGATCGGTCTCGACCGGGGATTTCCGTTTCGGGGGTGGCCACGTTAAAAGGCTGTCGAACAATTTCAGCACGGCCGGTAGAGAGACGAGCGACCGCGAAACGAGCAGCTCGAGCGAGGCACGAGAAAGTTTCGCAGCGAGCGGTATCGAGGATGAAAGAAAATTAATGGGCGATACCATCGACACGAAGAGGCCGCAAAAGTTTCGCGACCCACGTGTCGCGTTCGGTTCTACACGCCCACGGAGAGACCTGGTTAGCGCGACGGAGGGAAAAAAGAGAAAAAGACGCGCCTCGCGTGTGACTTCCGGCCGTGATCGCCGTGCGCGGTTTCTCCAGATGACACGTTCGCGAGACTTTGTTCCCGGGCAAGTATGACTAACCGCGCGTAACAGTCGTCGTCGGTTGTAATTGCGAAAAGTGGTGAAAACCGTCTTGGCCGCGGCGGCATCAATATTGCACGACCCGGGACGAAGTTTACTTTGGTATTTGCGAAATTGCTGGTATTCCGGTTGGACGCGTTGCGCGGAAATATTTAAGAACGCTCTACCGTCGAGGGTCGTACGATTGCATTCAGGATTTCGCTCCTCGTCGCAACGACTTCGAGCACCCCGTTTTCGCGCTGTTATTTCCATTCGGAGTCACAAATGGACGTACGCTGATGACACGTTCCGCGTTTCCTCGACGCTTCGAACGTCGTTCGCGTATAATAAAAGTTACGGACTTTTGTTTCTCGTATCCGAGGTAGGAAAAATTGCTCTGAAACGGAGGAAAGGAAAATTAGAGAAACGTAGCGCTCGAGGCATCCGACTCTCGATGAAAAATCGAAAAGCACCCGGGGCGAGGTTCGCGCTGGTTGGCTTTTCGTCCAGAGCGTTCCCCAAGTTTTCCAAGGCGGCAGATCGGTATCTCAGACGGGATAATTACCAAAGGTTGCGGTGGCGGTACAAGGTTCCGACCAAAGACAACAATTTTTGGCGCGTGGGGCTTCGAATCCCTCTTCCCAGCCTCCTTTTCCCGAGGGATAAAGTGGTACCGCTCGAATCCGTCGCACACCTGCTGTTATTTTCCAGTCGAACTGGGTGTATCCGTTACCGTACGAACGACGGTAGCGCGGTTCGTGGCTCGCGTTCTACTCTCGATCGCGTCGGAACGCGTCTGGTTAAATTGCACGTTTTCGACGACTTCGATTCGCGAACGCGACGTCGCCGAAGATTGCTCGAAACGAGTTAATCAAACGACATCGCGGCACGCAAATATTTTCACAGCCGTCAATTTGCAATTTTAATGGCGGGGGACGCGCAACGCTCAAATGTTACCCTGTCACCTTCGACTGCAATTTTAATAGAGCGCGGGGTGAAAAGTCGATATTATCGCTGGCGCACCCCACCCGATTGAGACGTTGTCGATGATTCCGATCTGGCTCGTCCGATCGGTTCGCGGCAAAGGGGACACTTTCATTCCTCATCGAGGCTGCAGGATCGGTAGGGCCGTACCGGGAAGGTGGAGCCCCGAGTTTGCCGCGAACTTGCCAATTACGCAATTAAATTGTCGTATATCCAACTTGTCGGCGTGGTTGCGTCCCGTTCCTCGAGGATGAGGCGCAGCCGAGCGGCCGCGAGATCGAATCAATCGCGGATGCTTGAAGATATTACGGGAATCCGTCACGTTCGCGAAACTCGCGCTGCGCCTTCTTTATAATTTCATTCGGCCGTAGAATCCGAGCGCGAGGCAATCAGCGGGGAACGATCCGCGAGTGTATCTCGTTAGACAATGTCAGGGCACGAGGGGTAAAAAAGTCGGAGGCGATCGGTTGTTCGAGCGAGTCGCGTTACCTCGGAACTAAAGGCTTAATTCCAGTAATCTTCGTGTCAGGCTGGCTTCTGATCCAGGCCGATGGCCGAAGAGAGTACCGATGCTGGATGCCTGTGGAGTCCACCGGTGCTTAGCTAGCCAGTAGGTGCACACACCGAATAATAATACACGGCCAGAAGAGAAATAAGGGGCGAAGGAGCCGTACCGACCGAGTAGGGCAAAAGAGGAAGGCAAAAGAGGAGGAGGAGGAGGAGGAGGAGGAGGAGGAGAGATTCGATAATTACTACCGGGAGTCGTGGAGGCGGCCATGGAATCCTCCTCCCGCAACGAGCGCAAACGCGCAATTATTCCCCATCGCCATCCGACGGGATCTCTGATTCCGAGTTTCCTGCCCCGGTATAACGTGCACGCGCGTACGGATAAGGAGCTCCCGGTATTTGATCTTACGTACCACTCGTTTTCCGCCTTGGCCCGATCGAGTGAAGATAAACCTCGATACGGTTGCGAGATACCACGCTCGATCGTTTCACCCGCGGTTTATTCCGCCTATGATTCGACTGTGTGGCTTCTTTTAAACGGCGAATCGAATTATTTCGAAACGCCTACCGTAAGTACTTTTACGAGGAATCGTTGCTCCCGACGACGTAGGGAAAAAAAGCTCGGATCCCCCTCGCATGGTAAATGCTCGCGGTTTACTCGCGTGTTCGCCGATAGTTTTCCTCTCCTCTCGTCGTCACGGTCTGACGCTTTTAATCGTTGCTGAATTAAGTTAACGCGTTCTCCCGGGAACTTCGACGGGTCGAAACCGCAAGATCTGCTCGAGAATCGGCCCGTTAAAGCTCCTCCCCCATCCTCATCCCCGTCCCCCCTCTGTAAAACGCGATCAACGAAACGTAATTGTTGCCGCGAGCGGTGCGAAAGCACGCGTGACATTCCGCGACTTTTCCTCGCGCGTATTTTTGGCAGCCAGGGTGCATCCACCCTTCGGACGCGTTCGCGACGCGCGCGTCCACCGACACCGACGTCTTTGCTCCGCGTCACGGACGAGCGAGTGCGGTCGCGATGGGCGTGGTGGCCCGCAGTCAGAGAACCGTGACGCATCGAGCACACGCTATTCACGCGCGCGTACGCACGCGTGCACACCATCGAGCACGGGCACGAGCGTGACACGGGACGCGTCTCGTCGTACGTACGCGTGTACACACGCGCGTCGGTGGCGCGTGCGTCCGCCTCGCGTCCTCCCATTGCGACCGATCCGAGCACGGTTTTCCGAGCGACGCGATCCTCCGCCCAACGAACTGGAACATCATCTCTCCTTCGACGGGCAAGAATTCGGCCTGCACGCATAATCGGCGATCCAGAAACAGGAACGGCCGTCGCGAAACGAGCCCTTTCACGCGTGCTCGTTATGCTGGACACGGACAATTATCAGAGGTTACAATCTGCGGGCAGGATCGCGTGGAAGCTGGGTAACCCGCGATCCCGGTGAACCGGATGGCCGGTGATTTGCGCCGATGCTCGGCAATTTCGCCTGAAAGTTGGCGCGCGGTGATGACGCGTGACGAACTTAATAAATTCGCTCGTTCCCGATGCAAAAAGCGTCATTACCGATCGCTCGTAAATCCCCGCGCGCGTTAAAGATAAAACCGCGAGATTTACGAGATCTCGGGGCATCGCCGGGTGGACATTTTCACGGGGCCCTGGCACCGCGGTTTCTTCATACAACGACGCTTCTTCACGGTCGCTCCCCGCGTGTATCGTCGGCTACGATCACCTCCGGGGACCGTGTGCTCGCCGTAATTGTCCCACTGACACGAAAAGCAATTTCCCCGGTAACGGTATAAGAGCGTAGCGCGTCGATTCGTACGTTCCGTGACGTAGCCTCGTTAATGCGTCCCTGGCATGCATGCTCCACTGGTGGCGGAATAATTAGAGGAAACGATCGTCCCACGCTGGACTGGCGATCCGAACGGGACGTGGAAAAAATCATCGCGGCCATCGCGAATCGCGTAAACCGATGCGTCCAGGGGACACACCGCGACCCCGTTTCTGCGGAATCACCGCAACCCCTCGACTCCCAGACGGTGCCAATTTCATTTCGACGGTGCTATCGCGCAAAGATGCCGATATCCGATTCCATGCGGTGCACCCACGCGGTACGACAGCGAGAACGTTCCATTTGGATCTGTTACTCGCGCCACCCCCGGGCTATATCCGGTTGTTGAAACGCTGCGAAAAACCGAAAACCCACGCGAGAAGGTGCGCGCAGACTTCGGAGATCTTTATCGAGAGAACGTCTCGACGATCTTGCTTACGCGCATAGAGGCCCACGTCGCGACGCTACGGAGACTCTTCTTTTATTTCCACCGCGATGGGGAATAGGCGTGAATTTCGAGTCGCGTAAGCAGGTACGTGTCTTCGTTCGCGAAATCTTCTGGCACTGTTGGCATTTAAAAGGGTATTAATACTTACGACGGTGGATCCGTTGGTGTCCGCAGCCAAAGCTGGAAGCTTTTGTTCTCCGGTTGCATCGACGATCTCTAGCCTTTGAAGGGTGTTCGACCCCCGCGGAGACCAGTGACGTACCACTCCCAGGGTTCGCGGGCCTCGGTGTCAGTTCGTAAGTAATGACAAACCGATGACTGGTCGAGCGCTAAACACCTGCATTCACCACCTTATCTCGCGGATCCTGCTGTTCGGACAGGTTTTCGCTATCGTTAGCCGGTCCTCGAGGGCGCCTCGATCCGAGGGCATCGCTTTGGGTGGTCTCAGCGCGGCTCGAATGGGACGCGACTTTGACGCGTCTCGCGCGTCTTCCATTGCCATTGTAAACGACGTGTCTCGCTTGTCGAGCGAACCCGCGACTCATCCCCCTTCGGGCGAGCCGAAAATCCGGGCCCGCGCTCCTTTCTTTTTCGAACTCCACTCTGATTTACTCGTCCTCGAACTTTCGCTTCTTCGAATCCGCCGGGGGAAAGTTAATCGGACGAGCTGCTCGTTATTCAAAGCAAAAGAGGCGGCTGGGAAGGCGGGGGTCGGGGGGGACACTTCTCGAGATCTTCTCTCCTATTTACGGCACCCTGCCAAAAGTTTGGAGAACCCGTGGAGGGTACCTGCACCGCTTTAATAGCGACACGATTTCGCGAGGACGGAAGTAATTAACGATGTTCCTCCGTCGAACCCGTCCCCCGTCTCAGGATTGACGATCGATATCGGCCGCGATTCTGAATTCCGTCTCGTCTCCCACGACGACGGCGCGCACACCTCGATCTTATCGATCCGACATCCAAGTCCGTGTTAATTATGCCGCGGTTTATCTGCCGGTCGATATCATTGCTCCAGAAAGGGTTTATTAGACGGACAATATTATACTTTCAAATCGTACCCGCTGCCTTACGAGAAGCGTATAATCGCGGTTTTATCGTGGCGAGAAGCGTCGTGCCTACGTGTGTGACAATAGTTCTACAAGTTCTTATCACTCGTAACTCTCGCCGAGTCCGTCGAACGTCTAAATTAAACACGCTCCCGCTAATTGCGAGCCTTCGAGGTTCGGAGACGTCCGGGCGAAAGATTTATCGACGTCCGTTTTGAAGGATCGACGCTCGCGAGCGTCGCAGGTGCGGTCGATTTGGTAGGCGAGCGTGCGGCATAGCCGCGGGGACGACGACCATCGTCAGAGTTCACTTCCTGGGCCCACTGAATATTTATCGGCGTTCGTCTTGTTTGTAGCTGGTTGCGGCTCGGTTGAATTTAAATATCGTGGCTTTCGCGGTCCCGCTCGAACGCCGCGCGAGCGCCTTCTTTTTCACCACCATTTTTCCCTCGACCGCGGTGGTGCTCGTCGCTGGCTGGCTGCTATTATTTATAGGCGCGGCGTGCGTGTGCCGTTCGCCGTCTTCGCTTCGTCGTCGTAAAAGAAAAGCCGCGAAAACATCGCCGGCCGGAATAACAAGCCGCCGCAGCCGAGTCCGCGTACGAGCCTGAAAAGCTAACCGTGGAAAGAAATGTGTCGCTCCGCACGTGATGCGCTCGTATCGTTTATAGTTATTTACCTTCGAGCGGTATTATTATCGGGGACAGAATCTTTACGGTGTCACTCCGCAGGACCTGCATTATTCATAACGACGGCTATACACCACTGTCCGCCGTTGTCCTCGTCGAGCAGCCACGCTGCATGTAGGCTAACCCCCCCGCGAAAGAGGGACAGATTTCGATTTACGCGGCTCTAAGCGCATCGGCTGTTCCCCGAACGTCTCACTCGGAGGGTAGCGTAAAATCATTTACCGTGAAAACCCTCCGTCTTGAAGGCCTTGAAAGCCCTCGAACAGAGCAGACACTCTCGAGTAGAAGTGCCGCTCTTTAAAGCGCCGGGGTAGCTCTTCGTCCTTTAACGATCGAAATTCCGAGGGAAGGAACTCGCGTACCGACGCGATGGTTCGAACGGAACAACTCGTTCTCGTGTAAACGGCGTGATAATTTAGCGCGAAATTTTGTCCGCGAAAGAAGCATAGCGGGGTAAAAATGCTACTACCCCTGGCGCGGTTCCCTCTTCCTTCTCCTCGCACGCCCCCTCGTCCAGCGCCCTCCGAGCTCTAGGTAAACGAGACGAGACTCGTCTCGAGTCGGGAGACGCGAGAGCTCGAGAAAGGCATCGCGGTGAATCGAGGCAAAGGCAAGGGTACACGCAACGGAGTTTCTTCTCCCGCGGGAAGGCGTGGTCGGGAGACGCGCGACGTCCATTTGTCTCGTGCGCCTCCCGCACCAGGAACGCCCTCGCATCCCACGGGCATCGATCACGTCTTCCTCTTACCAGCCGCATCGTACCGCGCCTGTGTACACTCTACGCGCACTCTACCCTCCCACGTGTACGTGCACGTACGCGTACACGCGCGTTCACCCGCGTTCACCCGCGTTCACCCTCGGCCCCACCGATACATTCTGCCCTTTCCATCCGTTCGTCCCTCCGCGAGCAAGGAACCGAGCTTTCGCTACACTTTGCACGAGACCCGCTGCGAAAAATACCGCAAAGCGATCCTGCTCGAGCCATTGCCGACTTGATTTGTCGGCTAACCGTTCCTCGAGAATCCCCGGGAAATCCTGCGACTTTTACTCCTCTTTAGAGGGAAAAAGAAAAAGAAACAGAAAAAAAGAAAAAAAAAATACGCGAAACGCCGTACGATGCGAACCGACGAACAACCTACTAATCATGCACGATTTTTGTTTCAGCCGGTGAGTGAAAACCACTTTTACTGTTGGTCACCAGCCGTAACCAGTAAGTTTGGTTGTTCAAGTGCGATTCGCTAGCGAGAATCACGGGCTGCCACCAAGCGAAGGATCTCTGTACGCAATTACCTTTCTGTCGCGCCAATTAGTCGGTTCGTCGGGCGTCGATCAGATTTTCCGCCGGCGTGGCACGAAAGCGACGGTTTTCGCGGTCCGAGTATGCAAAACGCCGGCACATATTTATACGTACGTGCCAGCCCGTGAATATTCATGCCTGTACGAATGATATAGCACGGTTCGTCGGTTAAGCACCATCGCGAACCGCTCGAGCGAGGCCACGCGAAATTGCGTTATCGCGAAAATCGACGGGCTTCCGGGAAGCCAGTTCGAAGGTGGTCGGGAGAAGGAATCCAGCGGATACCGTCCTGTCAGCTGGACGGCTCGATGGACGATTTCCAGGCCCGTTGACAGATTTATCGCCGCGGAATGTTCAGCGACGTATTTTATTCGGAATCCTTAGCGCCGAGTCGGGGAATCGCACGGGAGACCGCGTCGGAAAATTATCCCGCACGCAACATTTCACGGAAATACTTACGACATAATTACGGCCGCGGGCGATGCAGGATGTCGTAGTTTGCGATTGCGTGCCGAGCCGTGTGGCTCTCCTCGGGTTTTCGCCGAACCCGCGAACCGCTACCGAGCGAGTCTCGCGACATTTTGTCTCCCGTCCTCCCGTGAAATCGATTTCTCCCGCTGCGGACGCTCTCCGCGGTCGGTCGGTCCCTCCGTGGACACCCACGGAAGAGGGTCCGACGCCATCGCGGAGCACCGGTTCCCCCCGGTCTTTCTCCCCGATTTCGGTGACCGAATCGCGGCAATTAACAATCGCACGGTCACGCATGCCTGCGCGCATGAAATTCATGCGTCGCTATTTTTCTCCCTTTCCTCGTCGCACACGCGTCGAGTCCGCGCCGGCAAAGCGTGGACGGGGCTCGTTGCATATGCATGCCCCGATTGATATGAATGCATCGCTGCATACTAAACGGTCAAGCCGCTATCTGATCCCATTTTCCTTTCGGCTGCGAAAGGTCTTTGCGCGGTTGCGGTTCGATCGCGACGCTCGCAGCCGCCTTCCGCGCGGAAACCTACCGTGCGAATCTCTAATTATCGTTCATTCCCTCGTTCATTAACGCCTCACCCACCCCCCTCCCGTTATTTACACGGCCGCGGCGCTGCTCCTCGCTGCAACGGATCGCCGTCGAGCGAGGAGCCGATTTTTTTTCTTCTGCGCGGCGTTCTTCGGGTTCGCCTTCAATTTCGAAATATCGTTACCGTCCGACGAAAGGCGCGTAGATCGAACTCGAAATAGAGCCAAGAGGCCGGCCATTATGAATATATTGGCCGGTCGAGCGAAACGGCGATTTTATCTGCGGAATTTCGAGGTCCGTCCCAAGTTGCGTGGGAGGATAATATTTCCCCTTCTCGCGCCTCCCTTTTTCTCCTTTTGCTTTTCCTCCCTTTTTTATTTCCCCTTTGTTTTCGTTCCCCCCCGCTCCCCTCCGCGGCCGTCTCGCCGTTTCTTTTTCTCTGCCTCTTTCCGCTCCGTCCACCGCGCCGCATCTACCTGGCTCGTAAACCCGACGATCTTGCATGTACCAGTGACGTCACGTGCGTCTCTCCCGCCATTCTTCTTTGAACGCCGCTCGTCTATCGCCACCTACCTCCGGGCAGGTTCGCTTAAACGGCGCTATTAGTCCAATAGACTCTTATCGTAATACGCTAAATCGTCGGGACGTTCTCGTTCGAGAAACTCTCCTTTTCCGAGACCTACGCGGTCTCGTCTGTGCGCGTATGCGCAGCGCGAAGAGCAGAGAGAGAGAGAGAGAGAGAGAGAGACAAAGAGTCGGGCAAACGGACAGAGAATCAGAGACGAGTAAAAACGACAGCTGTGTAGGGGCCGATAGCGTTTAAGGGTGAACTGTGATCGGTCGAAACAGCTGCATCCGAGGCGAGGGTTATCCCGGTGCCTTCGTTATCGGTTGACCATCGGCGATAACGACGCGGGCTCTCTCGCTCGTTCCCCGGTCGCTAACAGCACCGTGGCTCGGTGTAATTCGCCGGCTAGACGACTCGGGGAACTCGTTTTTGCTCGTGCCGCGATATTATAACGACCCGGTTCGTATCTGGCCTGGTGGTTGCACGCGTGGTGGTTGCATCAGCCAGCCTCGCTCTCGCGCCTCTATCGTATCTAATTATCGAGGAAATTACTCGATATCATTGCCGGAGCCGTACGCTCGGCTAACCCTCCGCCGCTCCCTGCGATTACCGCGGGCCTGTGTGCGACCGTTTCTCCGCGATCGCCGATCATGTCTCTATCCGCTCGCTTCCTGCCTTCCTGACTTTCCTTTTGGGACGTTTCGTCCCGTCTCGCCGTCGTTCCGTTTCGTTCCGTTCCGTTCCGTTCCGCGACGAAGCCGCGCGGAAACGTCTTCCCCACACAGTGACACGCCGAGTGATCGATAACGCGCGTCCGTGAGATCGATAATTGAGACGGCAGAGGCAGCCGAGGCACGGCCGATCGGTCCGCATCTCGCACGGTTATAGGCAGCCACAATATAGGAGCCGTATAGCGGCTATATAGGAGCTAATGGACAGGCATATCTATCGAGAAGATCGATACCTAATTGGGTCGACTCTCGCGGGGATGTAACCGGCGTGTACTTTCGCGTATCGACGCTAATTGCCTATCGTGGAAATTGAACGGTATCATTGACACGTACGATGGCCGCGCGCCACATCCCCCGCTTCCACCCCGTCGTCGTCGTCGTCCTCCCGATATTACCACCGCGATTACGACGGTAATTGCGGTTTTCCACGGTAGGTGCTGAGTCCGATCTTCGGACTCGTTGACGTCCAGAGGAAAGTGACTTGTTACCGGGGGTAATTATGAACGCGGCGTTCAGGTACGCGACGGCTGCGCCGCGTATCTCGCCGCGAATCTCCCCGGACGCGACACGCACTCGCGCGAAGGCGCGCGCACGCGGGCACCGACATCGTCGTTAAGGTCGTCCGAATTAGCCGTGGCCCGCGCGTCCCGTTTGTTGCGAGTCGCCCCCTTTTCCCGGGGCCCCGCGAGGCCCCGACACGACGTTGAAAAACTTTCACGCGAACGTATAATTTCGTGGGCCGTTCGAACGTCGGAACGCTCGCGTCGGCTAGAAGCCACGAGGGAGATATATGACTGAGAAGTACCCTCGTCACTTAAAAAAATCTTGCGCTAGAGCTCGCCTCGGACCCGGAGAGAGCGCGGCGGAGAGTTTTTCGGCCCCTAGGGGCCAGGGGCCCGATCGTCTCGCGTGCACCGTAATAGGCAACTTCGACGAGGTGTTATTAAAGTATCTTTTAATTGTTCCCCCGTTTCTGCACGTGGGAACGACCGCGGTGGGGCCGCGCGTCGCACCACGGACGAGCCTGGCGTCCCGACGCGTCTCCAGCCGACGCGCCCCGCGAACGGAACGGCAATTAGACATTTGCCCGCCGATGAGAAAAAGGGGCTCGCGCCGCGTCGCGGGCCGCGTCGCTATCGCGGCCGGGAATCGACGAATCTCTCGACGGGGAAAGAAAAGACGCCGAGGGATCGAGCGGAGAATGAATGGACTCGGTAACGTTATACGTGGACCGGTAATTATGACTCCTCTAATCACCGACAATTACCGCAGTTACCGGCCTCACGGCGTTATCTCGACCGGTCCATCTCCGGCTTGCCTCGTCGCCTCGCTCTCCCGAGAGAAGGAAGAGAAACGAGGGAACGGAGAAAAACGAAGAGAACGTCGGTACAGTTCGCTTACTGGAATCAATCATGGGACAGGGGGAGGGGACGGGGGATGGAAATTTCTTGAAAAACCGCATTTGTTATGCGTTACGATCGCCGATGATTAATAACGATCGCGCACTTTGTTGCCGTTTCCACGGTTTACCGCGTTCTGGGAACAAGAAACGACGTTTCTATTCGACCCGCTGCCCCGAGTAAACTAAATTGCTACGCGCGGACGTTAGCGAATAAATCGGCGAGCGACGGTCGAGGAAGAGCGCAGACGAAACGGGTGATTCGACGAATTCCCTTTTCTCATTTCCGTGGCCGGTAATTAGTCAGGAACCAAGTAGGTTCGAAGGGAAACGAACCTCCCTCGTGACACCAAGCCAGTTACTCGAGGATAATGAAAATTATCGAGCCGAGGTTTTACCGCGATTCCTTTCTCGATCTGTGAAAAAAAAAAAAAAAGAAGGGCCTCCGTCTTTGCGCCTTGTGATAATTTATCGTTCGATCGGATGCAATATCCTGTTCCAATAGCCTGTACGTCGTCGTTCGAACGAACCGTTCTCGCGTAAAAAATCGCCTCTCGATCGACCGATTATTCTCGCGCCTCGAAACGTTTCTACTGGAAGTAACGCGATTTCAATTCGTGTACGATAGCCGCGGGGCTTTTACCCACGACCACCGTGGCTCGTTCCCATGGAAAAGCGGTCGGTCGATCGGAAACGTTGCTGTCGTCGAACGTTTGTCGGTGAGTCCCGTGACGCGCACGATTTCAGTGGTCCCCGATCGCTGCGCATCGACGAGAGAGGGCCTCTTCTCGTCGAGCTATTTATAAATAGGCCGATCGAGGATCGAGGAAACAATAGAGGGTGTCCGACAGTGGGAGACCCGATGGCACGTTAATTAGACGCGCTGTCAAAATTGTTATATTTTCGCCAGTCATCGTGGCTCACGCAGCAGCGTTACATCGGTCGAGGAGATATCAGATCGCCACGCTCCGATGTCGGCTATGTAATTCGCTCGGGCGTGCAGGCCCGTCTGGTTTCGAGCAAGAAGAAGGACGCGGAGGGCCGCGCAGTGGCGGGAGGGGTGGCTGGCCACGGGGATATTCAAATGCCGCCACTCTTGTATGGAAATACGCGAGATGTAAAGATGACGGTAAGATACGCGAGTCCCGTCGCGGAGATATTACCAGCTGCTAACGCGTCGACTAAATCACCGACCATAATACGACACCCGGCAGAGTTTGCCACTTTCGAGACGCCTCGCCGGCCACTTAACCTCCGGCTCGTGTCTATTAATTCTTATAATAGTCGTCGACGGTGCGAACGCGCGTCCCGGACGAAAATCGTTCGCCGTTTCGTTAAGGTCGCGAGTACCGCGCGCCTGGTTAACCGGTATCGCTCGTCACCGTCGTCGTCCTCGTCGACGTTTACCGTTTTCGAAAGCCCCGATTGGCGCGATCCCGCAATTTTTTTCCACCCTCCGCTCCGACCATCGAAACGCGCTCGTAACGAGACTGCGCGCTGATTATAAAACCGTCGCACAATACGCTCCTGATGAACCCGCTTTCTCTGCGGCCCGCACCACGAGAGAACACCCTTACGGCTACCCCCACGTTCGACGCGCCAGTTATTTCCGTTGGCCCCCTTTTCCTTGCCGCGTCGCGCGTCGGGACACCGTGGCTGTACGTACATACGTATATAGATGTCGCCGCTGATGACAGAGCGAAGCCAATAATTATTGCAGTGCGCGAAACGCGATTACAGGGCAGCCGGTCGCGGCTGGTCGTACGGAGGAGAGTGTCGGTCCGGCCTGGCGCTATGCGGCGGCGGCGTCGACTCGTTCACCGGCACCGAGTTAGAGTTAGAACGCGCGTTCCAGCGTCGCGGACGCTAGATAAAATCTGATCCACCTACATACGCGAGCGTATCGACGAAAACCCCGCGAAATCGCCCACGCGTACCGTCATTCGCGCGTCGATGTCGATGTTTATGCATCGATATATCTTTACACGTCCGGGCATCGGCGTCGGTTACCCTACAGCACGCGCGGCCTCCACTTTCGCTTTTCCTTTGCCCGCAGTCATAAATTTGCCAGTCGTATAAAACATTTCGAACGGTTCCCCCAAGGATGCGCGCTTCTTTTCCTACCCTCGACCAGCGCGAGCACGCGCTCTACGCGTCGAGTCGAGTTAACTTGTCGTTCCATCGATTTCGCCAGCCACGCAGGATTCACCTATCACCGTGGATCGCCTTCTTTTCCCTCGCTCCTTCGACGAACGACGGTAACGAACCCACGGATTCGGTTGAGATCTCCAAACAGCTCGAATCTCGAGCGATCCTGCTCGCGCACTCGCCGTCTAACACGGTAATTATCGCGCGCGTACCAACGATCGACAGGATAATTAACAGGGCACACAGTATAAAATCTGTAATGAGAGCAAACATCAATATTTATTACACGCTGGCCTCAATTTTCCACAATGTTATAACGAACACGATCAAGATACGTCGGATAACCGACTTCTCCACTTCGTACCATTGCGCATAATTACGCTGTTACTCACCGACCATAAAATCCCGATCATATGATCGCGCTGCGGACATCCGTTGGATATTTTCTTCCCTCTTTTTTCACCTCCCCCTCGCGGCCCGCTCTTTCTCGCGCCGCGGAGGCGCGAGATCTTCCTCCGTGTACCGGGAAACCAACGGACGAAGCGTGTACGCGCAAGGTGTTGCGAGAGATCACCAATCTTCCGCACCTTTCTCCATTGTCTCTACCTGGATCTTTAACCCCGGTAATGTACAGCCGATTTTTGCACCGCGCCACGTCGCGGACGAAACGTTTCCTACGATCTACCGCGAGGATCGAGTCGTGTTCCATCGGCGTTTCTACTTGGAGGCAAACGGTACTGATGAAAAGAAGAAATTAAAAATTAAAAAAAAAAACACGAAAAGAGAAACGATCGAAAGCGCTGCGAATAATCAGTGGTAAAGTCAACGATATACGACGACGCGAACAGTCGAACGACACGAGATTCGCGGTCCTATCGCCGTGTCGACCGACGCAGGCTTCATATCCCGTCGGACACGGCAGACACCTCGGCTAATTGTATAAATTATGTATGCGGCTTGGACCTTTCCTGGCTCGTGTGGAGAAAACGGCGAGCCCAGCGTTCGCCTCGTCGTCGGTGGTATTCTCGGTGACCGTGAACGACCTGGCGGACGTTCGACCAGAGCCCAGGGGGAACGAAAGAAGAAAGGGGATGATGCTGCGCGTGGGGCACCGATTTACGAGCTCGAGCATCCGCTTGCGCGCGTGCATTATTGAGATTAACAGACGTCCGGCTCGGATCGTTTCCCGATTTTCCGAAAGCGACGCGAGGAGCTGCGCCTTCTGAACCGTTTACAGATCGCTTATCTCGATCGCTCTCGAGGAGATACGGGTGAAACGAACGGCGGTAAATCGCGATAAATCAAGGCGGATCGGGGATTATGAAATTAATTAGATCCTGTCAATGATTCTGTCGCCGGAAAAAACCGTCCGCTATCTGATTGATTAATTTAGATACGACATTTATTAAGTTCGCGCGGATTATCTAAGCGGCGAGTGATTTGCTCGATCGAAAAACTGGCGAGCGACGAAAAGGACAGCGATCGTACGCGTTCTCCATCGCGCTTACAAAGGAATCGGAACGATATCGAGGATACGTATACATATACCTACCGCGGATGTTAATAACCAGCCGATAGAATCGCATGCACGCGTGTGCTCGTTGAAATTCACGATGCGAAATAACGCGCTCGGCCGCAACGAGGGAAATTTATCCTCGAATTACCAGCAGCGAATCTATTGACGGGCCGTGAACGGCGATCGTGCAGGAACGCCGTCGTGGCCTCCGGGACAAAACGTGTACCACCCTGGCTAGCGAAGTGGATGATTTATCATGGGACCGCGTGTGGCGGGAAAATGATACAAAATGACGCGGCCAATCGGTTCTCCGTCTTGCTCTCGATCGGATCCTTTTTTTTTCTCCGCCCCTCCCTCTACCTCGTGCCGAGGAACGATCGATTATCGACGCGTGACGCATATCTATGCGGGGTATCCGTTCGCCGCAGCGGTATACAATGTGCGCAGTTTCACGTTGACGCGTCCTCGATAACTTGGAAAATAACGTCAGACGCGTCCCTCGATCCTCGTTCGAGGCCCGATATCGCTTCGATAAGCGACTCCCGCGAGTCCATTTCGAACGGAGATATAAGAATGGCGGACGCTCGAGCAGGCGCGAAATCCGGCGCGACCCGCGATAAATCTCGCGACGCGATCGCAAATGAATTTAAATCGCGAGTTATTCGTATGCGCATTGTTAAATGGGCCGGATAGTCTGGCGAGAGGTAGTACGATCTTGGATCACGTTACCCGGCCACGCCAGCCGAACCCCTGGTTATTATCGAGATGACAAATAAAGCATTTTATACGCGGCCGATAATTCATCGGGGCCACGGCCGTGGAATGTAGCGAGATGTTAAATCGATAAAGTGTTTCTGCGGCGAGGCAAAGGAACGAGTGAAAACCACGAGGCTGGAAGGGTTAGAGGGGGCTGCTAAGAATTATGAGAGCTATTACGGGGCTCGTCGAACGGCGTTACTACTTGTCCGATCCGGCGTTTACCTACGCCGGATCTCGCGCTCCTTTTTCGATCCTCGACGGAAACGTCTCGACCGTGTTCTCCTCTTCGCGGACGAGGCCTCGCGAGCGAGCGAGCGACGCGTTACGCTCGAGCGTGTCCTAGCGCTCGCAGAAATACGGTAATCCGTAACGACGGCAGGTGGTTTCGTGGAAATCGGCATGAAATATCCGGCGCGCGCGTGTGTCGTACGCGCATTTACGTTGCAAGCGTCGGGACATGCGAGGAGGGAATTGCGGATCGGCGAACGAGGGGAGATTTACGGATCGCGTTTATGCAAACAATAATGCCGGTTGCTCGTATAACCGTCCCGAACGGAGGAGCGTTGGTATTCGAGTCCGAGCCGGGCGAAGGATATCGACGTACAAGAATTGGTGCTGTTAAAGCTCGAACGTCGAGGTTAGGTCGTTCCCTCAATGATTCACCGGATAATGGAGACGAATGCGGCCATAACTCCTCGTCTCCGCGCGGCGTGTGCACCGAAACGCCGTTGCCCCTTGCCTATTGGCCTGGTATCGTTCACCAGAGTATCGTCCCGCGACCCTCGTCCGCTTCTTTCTCGTTATTCCGCGTCCGCCTCTCGGCTCGAGTTCGCGCGACGCGATCGCGAACGCTGGGACGCGCGACGCCCGACGCCTTCCTATTTCGGGGCGAACGATGAAATCGGAGCCGCGGCGAGGATCGCGAGCACGCTGAATAATCGTCCGCTGTTGGCACGAGCGACGATGTTAATAGGAGCGGAGCGTAGCCGCGCGCGGTACGCGGCGTTCGCCAGTTCGCGCCTACACGCGCACACGGTACCATAGTTCGAAGTTTCCCTTTCCACGTGCAACTCGGTAATTACCGCCGCGCGCTACGGTGTAATAACGAGTTACGCCCGGGACACCCGCTATTGGGTCGCGAGTAAATACTATAATAATATGACTAATGGCGCGTTATGAATTACAAACCGGATAATGATTCAAGTATATATCCGTACGTATACACGTACACGTTCGGGGGTTTTTTTCTTCTCTTACCCCCGGCGCGTCCATTTTTTCGCGCCCGTTTCCGCCGCGTACCTGTTGCCCGTTACTGGCTTCCATTACGTGTGCACGTGGAAACCGCCGGAAACGGAGCAGAGGCGAACACCGGTTCGCGGTTCGCGAAACCGAATCGTTATCGAAGCTCTACCGGAGCGAGAGACGAAACGGGGGACGATCGCGAACCGGCCACGTTTACCGGGAGGATAATCGGTTGCAATTTCTTCCCTCTTTGCTTTGGAGCGGTTTCACACCTCGGCCGTTCCTTCTCCTTCCGTTCCGACGTTCCTCTCGGCCAGCCGCAAACCTCATCGAGCCGCGCGCGGCTTCGAGGTAAAAGGTTAACTTGATAACCACGCGGTAACCGCGGCCTAACCGCTGGCAAGCCCGGCCCCGGGACCCGGTGCGCGCTGCACAAGTCCGACGCGAGCCGACACGTACCGGCAACTACCGTAACAGCCCTCCGTAAGCTTCGTCCTGTCTTACCATCGCTACTTAGAGCCGGTGATTGCGGTCGCGAACAGAGTTACCATGCCACTTTAAACGACTGCGTACTCCTCGCCGCGCGTAATCGGCGCGCGGTCCGCGTCCCGAACGGAGGCAACGCTCGAGCGGGTATCGAGGGTATCGCGAGGCGCGATCCTCGACGCGTCGGTTAATCGAATTAGGATTCAGATGGTATCGACGTTGCGCGCCCCGAAAGGTGCGAGTTGACCGACGTCACCCCATCGAGCAGGGAACACCTCCGCTCCTCGGTTTCCACTTAGCGCGTACAATGTTCTCGTACATCCTGTTGCATTAGCAACCTATTTGTAAAGATCGAAACCACCCGCGGTCCAACAATGCCGCGAAGGTGTGTTCGGCTGGGAGGTGATCTTTCGCAGCATGCGCCTTCGCAGCGGGCGATCGCTCGTTCCTTTCGTCTCGGTGACTCCGCGATAGAACGCGGCCGTCTTCCTTGTCCTTGTTACCTCGCGTAAACGATACGCGCAACCACGGGATCGGGAGTGCCTCCGCTTCGTATCTCTTCGACGGCCTTCGCGCGAGAGCCGCGCAGCAAGGAGGAGTCTCCTTGGCGAGAACGGTTGTACGTGGTTACGCGCGGTAATCAATTAATTTACCGCAGTGCAGTACGCAGCCATCGTTCGACTCACCCTCGTTCCACGGGCTGCTCGTCCCCGTCGTTGATTCACGTTTACTTTGCGAGCGGTCGTCCGTGTAGACCCGCGCTCTACACCAGCCACCTAGCCACGGATATTAGTCGAGATTGAGTCCCGAGACCCCGGGACGGATCACGGGGATCCATTAGCCTTTATACGCGCGTAGATGTTACATCGAGATAACCATGCCGTACCTTCTCGATCGGTCGAGCGTCACGATAATTAGAAAATTAAATTGTCTGCCTCGATTCGGGATGCGCGGCCCGATCTCTTCAAAATGAATCCCCCTATACACCTGCTAATCTATATTTCATCGGGAACCTTGATCGACGGAATTCATCCCTCCTCCGCTCTTGTCAACGCGAGCGGCGTCCTCGAGGGGCAGCTCCGCGCTCGAGCGCCCGACAGATTTCTCGGTCCCGGCTTTTTTCGCCGCGCTATCGCGAAAGGGGGAGAGCCCCCTTGTAGATTTACTACAAATGCAGAGAGACCCGGTCGAAACCGGGGAGGCTTGGCGATATCTTAGCCGGTCCACAGATAGGCTTGGAAGATAACCCGAGGGCTGGTGGGTGGTTGATTTAATGCCAACGAGGCAGCGGCAGTGAACGTAGGGTAAACCTCGGGACGTGGGACGGGGGGTGTCTCTCTCTCTCTCTCTCTCTCTCTCTCTCTCTCTCTCCCTCCCTGATATTTTAATACGACGAGGAGCGTGATGCTCGGTCATCCATCTAACGCCGCGAGAGTCGGTGCGTGTGCACGCTCGATTTTGCATACACGGAAATCACGATGCGCTCACGGTGCTAACGCGCCCGGTCAAGAGGAGCGAGCCTCGTTCTGTAACAGGAAGGAAGACAGTTTGTTACTATTATCTTCCTTTCTGTTCCTCCGCACGGCTAGGTAATGGCGTTACTCGACGAGAACGGGAAATTCTTAATAAACGGACACGAATTTCGCTCGTCAGACCGGCACCCTGCAGTTTCCGTGGATAATTTTTTCATACCGGCTTTTGCATCCGACCTGCGCATCCGAGCGCGGCTTTTCGCGTCGGACGATCGCATCTGCGAGATCGAGGGAGCGTGCGAACGAGATAGACTGGCAGGGTAGATGGTTGTAGACAGCGTCTAGGCACAAGGGCATTTTTTTCCTCGATTAGGTTCCCACATATTACCACGCCACCCCCGCGACGTCGACGTCTTAGGCCCCGGTTGGTACATCCGTGTGCAAGGTTCGCTCGCGCTGGCTTAAGCAACGTTTCGACGTTGTTTTTTGTGTCTGGCGGGCCCTTCGCTGGCCAGGTCCAGGGTCCGCCACGATTTAGTGGCCCTAATTGCAGGGTTCAGCTATTTAATTACCGGGTTCGGGGCCCCGCCGCGGCCGTCCCTGGCCCCCTACACGCCCGGTCAAAATGCGAGTACATTCATACGCGAGCACACGTAGCCGCGTTTTGGCCGGGTGCACCCCGAAAAGCCGACCGATTCTTTCTTCTAACGCGGGGCCAGATTCGCGATAATCGCCGGGAATGGAAATCTTCTTTTCCGCGAATCCTTCGACGCGCCGCCGCCTTCTCACGACCGCTCGATTGGACGCGCGTAGTCGTACCCACTGCTGACCAGCCACCATTTTACTTTACACCTACGTATCACCTTACTTGCGCCCCACTCGCCCCGCGAGTCTTCCTACCGCGAAGCGTGCATCACCTTTGCTCGGCGAGCCTCGGTCCAACGACTTCTCGCGAGCCTCGCCGCTGCACGGACGTCGGAGAGAGCCCGCGCCATTTTGGTGCACGGCCTTGAACCAGAGGAGAAACGAGTCCGTTGCAGTGATATTTCGCGGCGAGAACCTCGCGGGAGAGAATAAAGAGGAGTGGCGAACAGTAAAATCGTGTGAATGGGTCTTGATTTCCCACTGACCCCGGAATCTTTCAATCCTCCCTAATAACAGGCTACAAATCGGCAAGAAACATAGGGCAACGGGCAGCTCTCTGCACGGGGCTACCAAATGATTGATAAGTCCATAAAGTATCAGGCGCGTCCTGTGGCTCTGCCCGTGGTTTCCGTCCTGTGTTGTCGATGGCGGCGGAGCTGTCGATGCCCAGGGAACGTGCACAGGGTTAAGGACGTGCGTGCCACGGTTTTTTGGCCGCGGGTGACGCGGTGACGAGATGATGACCGACCCCGAAGTTGGAATCATCGTGATTACCCCGCCCGCGTAACCCGTAATGCGGACCCGAACCACCGGAGCAACTGCCACCGTGCCATGTACTCGTCCTCCTCTTTTTCTCCCTCTTTTCCCTCTTTTTTCTCCCCCTTTTCCCCCCTCGCTCCTTTTCGTCTTCCTTGATCGTTGCCATTCGACCGCGAACCATGCCTATTTCCGATGTGCTCGCTAATTTATATTATTAACCCGACAGCAACTGATCACCTTCATTTCTCACCGCGAGCCATGCATGCCACGGCACCAAATTATTCGCGATCCCTCTAGATAAGAAGCCGGCCAACTTTTTTTCGCCCGCCGCGGACGAATTAATTGGAACCGCGCGTCCCCGCGTCGCGACCGTTCCGTCCTCCTCTTTTCACGACGACGCACGACGCGACGCGTTTTACGCGTTCGCCAGCGACCACCACTCGTACCTTCCTCCCCCTCGGTGTCTCCGGCTTTTTTTCCGAGCTTCCCGGCAAAACGAATGTTTCCCTTTCCGGGTGGCGACACGAGGGGGGTGCTCGACGCGTCCCGGAAGCACGGTGACGCGTAAATTTCTCCGGTCGCGTACAGAATCGACAACGGCCTCGAGGATCGTGAATAAAATCGTCGGATCCTCGGGGAGATCTCGCAGGGTGCGCGGAACGGGTCGAGGCGAAGGGGAGAGAGTTTGGTCCACGAGTTGGACACTCGGCGAGTCGATTAACCGGCGCGCAGCAACGAAAGCCATTCCCGCCCTTGAGAACGCGCGAGAGTTTTAATTGTAGGCCGCGGCCACCGTAGGGGGAGGCTATTATTCTTTCTCTCGTCGGTAACGCGCACGGTCCCGAACACCGCCGCCGCCGCCGCCGCCGCCCGGATTCGCTTCCCTTCGAGAACTCGAAGAAAAGAGAAGAGAGAGGAGAAAGGGAGAAAGACATAATAACAGAGCGCTGGCCCGCTCGCGCTCGAAAAGAACGGCCATCCGTTCGTTTCGTCCGTCCGTCTGTCCATCCGTCTGGCAGTTTCATATCCGAGGGAACGCACGAGTCTCCACCGGCACAATTTTTCATCGTGCATCCCATGCGCGCCGCGGCACCGCGCCGATACGCCTCCTCCCGTCTACCTCGTGCCCTCCGCGGTCCCTCATTCATCATCCCTTAACGCGATCGGCGTTTACTCCGTTTCGGAAAAGCTCGTCGGCGCCACCTGGCCCGGATCCTCCACAGATCGGTCCGTCCCGGAACGGGTAAGGCTCGCGCACCCCCCTCGATCGATCGCACCCTTAATTAGACGGACGTAACTCATCGGTTAACCGGGTTGGAACAGTGAAAACGCGTTTTCGTTCGATCGCCCCCCTCCTCCCGCTCCTCTCCGCGAATGTCTCCGATGCGGAAATATAGAATTACTCGAGGAGCGAGGGGCGTCGCGGTGGTACTTTGCGACGTCCCGGTGGCTCTCTGAAAGGGAACACAGGAGGGTGGTGGCCGTGCGCGGGGTGGGCGCAAAATAAAAAGTCCGACGATCGCCTTGAACTATCCCGCTCGGGGAGACGGAAGACTTTGTCGGCAGGGTAGCCTCGGTGTCGGCGAAGCAATCCTTTGGGTCCTTCCTCAACATTCTGCCCGGTGGTGAATGGAGATCACACGCGGTTCCCACTGTATCGAGTTACACGGGCGAAGGGAGACGCGCACACGAAGAAGGAGCAAGAAGCACTTGGGCATTATGCGTCCGAGGGAGAATACGAATCCATTCACCGGCGATCATCCGTTCACCCAAGCGTTCTTCTTGCTCCTCGTCTCGTTCATTCAGTTCGCATCGTCTGTTTAAACCGACTCCGGGGTGATTCGCGCCGAAACAGGGAATACGGCCGTGTTCCGCAGGGGCAGAGAAACGGAACGCTCGATCGAGCCGGATAATCGGCGAACGAACGATCGATCGAGCGGTTACGAGCCGTGAACCGCGAGTAGAAAGTCGAGTCGAGGATCGCCTCGGCTAAATGTCGCATTACAATAATGCACGTACAGCTATCAATCGGCATTCCTCGAGCGTGTCGCTCGCGGAGTTTTTCGCGGGTGAGACGCGGACTGGCATTGAGAAGGCATCGAGAGAGGGCATCGGGAACAAGTACGAGGGATAGAAAGGAACTTAATTGGATTACGTAAAAATAAGCGGAGTACGGGGCGTAACGCGTTCACGGGACGACGATAAATTGTTGGCAAGTACGCGATATCATTAGCGTGTACGATAATAGGCTCCGATCCCCGGGCTACGATCGTTCTATATACATATATACACACATATATATATATATATCGGTAGGCTCAGCGCGAATCGAACGTTGAAAAAGTGGCGTGCATCGACGCGGCGACGTAACTTACGAGCGTTACGGATAGATAGAAGCGCAACTATCCTGCTATTACGCTAACGCTACGAGTTACTTTATCGCATTAATCTCGCGTACGTGCCCGCGTAGGAAGGTTTTTTCTCCCCCACCGAAACCTTTCTCACCTGGTTTTTAATCGAACCAATAACTCAACGAGGGCCGGACTATCGAGCCGGTTGTTTGACTTGTACAGCCGATAACCGGCCATTTTCTAAACGCATCAAATTGGATTAACCGCCGCGGTCGACACACGCGGCGACAAACGCGGCCGACCGACTCGATAATTGAATTTTAATTGCCAGCTTTCGGCTAGTGAGTAATCGTGCCCCGCGAACAGGATACGCTTAACGCGTGCTTCCTACCCTTAAACAGACGATACCTCATTAACGAGATTGCCGCAATTACTTTCCGCCGCGTCGGCCTATCCAAGGAATTCCATTAACGCGCGAGCGCGCGAGGAATTTTGCCGGATAAAACCTGGGCAACCCCGTCGTTGCCGCGTACCGTCGTCCCTCGAAGATTACCATTCGCTCCGTAAAATCGAAAAACCTGTTCCCCGGCTGCGTTCCCCGTAACGATATACTAATATCTGGGACCTAGTCGTCGTTATCTGCCCATTCGCCTCCCACACGCGTGACCCCGAACGTGTATATCGGCGCGAGTCGAGCAACTGCAACAACAAAAAGAAGAAGAAGCGGTGGAGGGGAAGAAAACGAAGGAAAAAGGTATCGGCGAAAAGGGAGGACGGGGGTGGCGGCGAACGGCAACAACGAGGTAAAAGCGCAAATCGGAGGAGGGAGAAAAAGACGAGTGGAAAGAAACGAGTCGAAGAAGCAGAAGAAGCAAAGGACGAAGAGGAGGAAGAAGTAGAAGAAGAAGAAGAAGAAGAAGAAGAAGAAGATAAAGCGGCGGTCGCGGCGGTGAACCACGTGATCGCAGCGCGTTTTAATTGGTCGGGAGTGTGGTCTGCGGCGCGATGGAGGGAGGACAAGACAGACAGGGAGAGAAAAAGAGGGAAAGGCGGCGGGAGGGGGGATGAAGGGGGGGCTCGGCGGCGAGGGTTCGTTAGGGTTGCCACGAGCATTAGACAATCGCGAGGTTGTACGAGGAGGACCGTTGCGAGGGCGGTCGCTGGTTCTGCCCCACCACAGTAACACCTTCCAGGATGGATACACACACTTGTGGAGTTCCTGCGGGACGCGGCCCGGCCACTGGCGCTCGACGCACGCACTCGCGTATCCGGACACCTATGTGCTAAAAGACGAATCGTGCCGGCAGAGAGGAAGACCCCGGGAAGGGAAAGGAACGGTAAACAGAGAAAGAGAAAAGAAGGGTCCGCCTCCGTAGACGCGACTCCTCTCCTACGTCGTGGGGGACGAAAAAGCTCAGTTATAATTGTTGCACGCCGCGAGCTGCACCTCCAGAGTCCCTTCGTCTAATTGTAACCTCCTTCCGCGTCGCGACGGACGCGACCACGCTCGTCGACCACGGCCGGGAGAGTCTCCTGCGTCCTCGACCGACCTCCGCCGATCTGCTGCCTCCTTGTGGCCAACAGCTACAGAAATTACTGTGATTACCCAGGATATACGAGGGGCTACGCGGGCAACCTTCTAACGGACTACCGATGCCGAGGAGCGCCACCGCCGCACGATCGACCCGCCGACACCAGATTCCCTCGATGCCGCCGCTCCCGCTGTTCCTCCTACGATCCAGAACGGAAGCCACGACCTCGCCTCTTCTCGACCATGCCCGTTGATCTTCGCGCGCGACGCCACCACGCTCCTCCGGAACTCGTATCCGCGATCCTCCGACGCGACGTTTAAATGTCACCTCGCGCATCGCGCGTCCACGCGACACCGCCGATCGATTGAGAGACTCAGCCTGTGGTGCGAACCTGCAGTGCGCAACTTTTCGGCTTCTTACCGATCGTTTACCATTAAATCGGAACATTACCACGTCGAGATCGAGAAGGTGCCCACGCAAACATGAACTGCGCGTACCAGTACCCGCATCCGGCGCATCCGCAAAACGTGATGACCATGCCACCGACGGCTGCCCAGCAACCTCAACATTCCACGGATACGGAGTACCTGGAGGTAAAATTTATGGATAATTATCGTCGGTTCTATAGTAGGACGCGTAAAATCGTTAGCGTCGAGCCGTCCTGTCGGACTGGCAACGATATTTGACAGAATCTATCAACAGCATCTGCTCCCTTCTGCGACGACATCCTGGGCGGTCCAGGAACACCCTCCCGTTAATTGTTCATCTCCCGGTGGCGAAAGAGGCCAATGCGAGGCCCGCGCACCCCCGATTCTCCTTAACGCGTTGCCAATTCATCAGCTCTCGTTGAGAATTCAATTTGCACGATTGCCAATCGTAGCTCGCAATCCAATTTGACAAAGGTTCGATCCCTTCGGCGGAGAGTCCGTCCGCGGAAAAAGAGTGGCCCGTCCGCACGCGGAGGAGACGACGATCGCGGCGAGCGGCGTTCGCGCATCGCGCGGCTCGACGCGCGCGCGCGCGCTCCGAAGCGCTCATTAACGCGCGAAATGACGTTTCACGGCAATAATAAATCGGAGTCGATCGGCTCGCGTGAAAGGTTGCGGAAAAAACGTCGACTTTCACGAGAGAGGCCAAGACGGAGCGGCTCGAGGAGCGAGAAAGAGCGACGTAGCTGGGGGATATTAATATAAGGGCTCGATACGTAATTATAGTGATTACCGTATTGCCAGGGGGCGGACGAGGGCGTCCCTCAGTTTGCACGTCATTTTGCAATCTCAACTTCCAGCGAACATGCGCGCGAATTTGTCGGCGGTCCTCCGTCAGGCTAATTGTTTCCCCCTTTTTGCGCTAATTCTTCACGCTCGCCTCGTTCCTTTTGTTCGCGGGTGCCGCGTGTCCCGGAAGTGAAACGCCACCCCGCGTTTTAAACGATCGTCGCCGTTTCACGTGCCGTTCACGTCGCGTTTATTTGCGACGGATTCGACGGACGGGGTCCCCGCGTCGCGCGAACCTAACCATCCGCTTGTCCCGGGCACGGTGCGTGGCACAGATCGTTACACGCGGTTACAATACCATTCTTGGGAACGGTGTGTAATTACTATCAGCCGCTCGTCGGTAATTATCCTAATCCACTCGCGCGGTATCTCGTTCCAGCTGTCTTGGAATTAGACGCTCGGTTACGATATTTACCCGACAACGAGATCTCGATCTGTCGCTCGCGAACGGCCGACTATTTATACGCGACTCGTTTAATTGCCATCGGTTTCGTGCGCGATCCGAAAGAGACGCCAGTTCTCTTCTCTGTTTGCGGAGTTGCGCGCCGACAGAAAACCGAGCCGCGCGTGAATTACGGAGGATCGCCTCGTCTCGCCTCCCTCCCCGTGGAACACCCCATAAATTTAGTCGAGAGCGTCTCTCTATTCCGGACCACGATGTAGACGGAACCGCGAGTTGTGTACGCCAGCCACGGCCCGGGCAACGAGTCCGTAAATCAGTCCTAGACAAGTTTCTCCTCGCCTTGTTTCACGGCGAAACGTGCTGCTCGACCTTAAAAGCCTCAAAGAGATGCTCGAAGCGCCTCCTTCTTTCCCAGCCGCGGCCGTTCCGAGGAGACGAATCGCCGACTCGGTTCTCGAACCGAGCCGCGGCGATATTTATTCGACCGTGCCCCCGCTGGTATCGCTATAATTCTTTCCGACAATTGGGAACACCGCGACCGACCGCGGGACCACGCGCACCGTATATTCCCGCGTCGTGGAATAACTCGAACGATGAACCTTATCGAGGACGCCTGAACGGCGATCCGCGATAGCGAGGCGATTCGTCCGTCGCGTTCGTCGCAGCCATGGAATCGTCGAAAGCGAGAGAGAGAGAGAGCCGCGACGGATCGCGTGCAACGAACCGAGGATCGCCAAGCTCTCTGTGTAACGTTCGAAGAATGTTCGCACGTTATCAGCTCTCGTCCATTACTCGCACTTCACGCGAGTGTTTGATTTATGAGACGAGCATTCGAACCAGTTGACACCGCGGCCGCTGCTGTTAAAATACTGCTTTTTAACCAGGCTCTCGTCCCGCCGGTCACCACGCGCGCTACCGTTGAATATTTTCAGAGAGACACGTCGCAACCACTCGCCACCAGTGATCATCGCGGTTGTCCAGCGTTGCGTTTCGTCGCGTTTCGTCGCGTTTCGTCGCGTCGAACGAAATGAAAATCGCTCGCGTTAACGTAACGCTTGTCCCCAGTCTCATGAAATCCGCTAGCGATAGACCAAACAGATACCCGGTCGTAGCAGTTATTAAACCGGAGAGAACACCTTGCCGAGCAGCCGACTGGTGTGCCGTTGCTTACACAACGATATACTGGCGAGGCGCTCCGGTCCCCGGTCTGGTCTTGGTGAATCTTCATTTTCGACGGTCCCAGCCGCTATATGCGAAGCTGGTTCCTTGGTAATTATTAGTCCATCAGCATCTCCCGATGGCCACATGGCCGTATAAGAGGCAAAAGCTGAGCTGGTCCCAACGCGGACCATCTTAGCATCGCGAGGCCGCCCTGTCATTATCCGCCCCCGTCAGGCCCGTGGGCCCCATTTCCCTTTCAACCCCGTTCACCTCGTCTCTGCCAATCAGCGATCCGTCATTTCGTTGCCTCGATATCGCTCGATCGTTGCCGAGAAAATCAATCGTCGATCGTTGATCAACTTTTCTCCGTTCCGCCTCCTCGCGTCTCTCTCTCTCTCTCTCTCTCACTCTCTCATTCGCTCGCTGATACACCGTCCCGTCCCTTGCTCGCACGATCGCCCGTAGTGCGTGATTCAACTCGTGATGTTTGCTCGCTAATAAATAACAAGGCTCGTTTTTATCCGGAAAATCTAAAAACCGTCAATGTTCAAACGAACGAAGGTTGGGATACGGGGATGGGGGGGGGGAGGTTAACATCGATCAACCGGCACAAAAACAGTACCGACACCCCTCGAGGAGATCCTCGCACCCTCGTTTACACGATCCAATGCCGTTTGCTCTTTCAAAGGACGTCAACGCCCGATCCCGCTCCTATTCCCGGTACCATTGTGAAACATCCCTTTTCTCACTTCTCATAACACAGTCGCCGTTATCCTCGGACCTCGAGGTCGGCTGGAATCGCACCTTTTGTGGCTCGATCGCACGCGATCTACGCATCATCGTCCCCGCGAGTCGCGGAGGGGACGGCCGCCGATAATGCCTCGCTGTTCCGCGAAATATTTGTCCGTCGATTAGGACCCGTATCGATCTCCGTCAGCCTCGCGCCTCGACCAGCTCGCCCGCTCGGTGGCTCGTGTATAATTAATGCGAAAGACGGACGTCGAGCGTCGAGGCTGCGCGGAAATTCTGCGCGCGTCTCGGACGAAAGCGTTCGAGCATTAAGAAATTGACGCGGCTGATGAGACGTAACGCGCAAATTGACCGCGGAAATCTCGGGCACGGCTCGAGAGACGGGCCAGCGACGAACAACGAACGGAGCGGTTATGAATGGGCCGCGATTAGACGGTCGCCTCGCCGCGGTGGCGCCTCGATCTTCTTCCATTATGGAAAATTAGGACCTAATGCGAGAGCCAGACGCGTTTGTTTCTAACCCGGTCCACTGGCGCGGACGCTTAACCCTAGACCGTGTATCCGCCTGTGTGTATCGTATCAATCTGCGTTATGCATAACGAGCCGACCGGTTGTTAAAAAAGGTGATTGAGTACGCCAGTGAGAGCGACGCTGGTAATAGACCTACGCGTTCGCTGAAATTTCACTCGCGGTACGGGCCTTGGTCGAGGCGGCTTGGTACGGTCGAGTCGATAGCATTTGAAATTCAAACTCCTCGATTAAAATCACATTAGACGGTTGTAAGACGGTATACCCGCGCGGTCTTCTTGCGAGCCCTCCTCGTACAACATCATAATGCTTCGGATCCGACCGGTCGACGTTGCAAATGTCGTAGTAGATTAAACGATGATTTATTTCGCGCGGTAAGAAACGAAATCGCGCGTTGGTACGCGCGCAAGTGGAATAGGACGCGTCCTCGTTCTCCTGGCCGCGAGCAACGAATTCCCCGCGTCGGGACGCGCGAGGAACGCGCCTGAAAGTGGCATTTCGATTCCTCGAATCGATCGTCGGACGCGAGACGAATGCGGGGCAACCCCGTATCGAATCTCCGATGAGGAGTAGACCCGGTGCGCGTCGATTCGATTTGTATATCAATTACGATGGTCGATGAACTTTGCTCGTTTCGTCGGTATCGGATAGTGGCATGTCGGTATTTAAATACCGGCGGCGTGCATACCGTTACGTCAAACAACGGGGCTGAAGTTAATGCGACAACTTCGGGTCACGTAAGCCTCCGGTTCGAACGGCAGGAGGAGGAGGAGGAGGAGGTGGAGGAGGAGGAGGACGAAGAGAGGAAGGACAAAACGTGGAAGGTCCACCGGTGGACGGAGGCGAAGCGTCGAGAGGGCACCACCAAAGTCGTCGTACGCGTGCCTCCTCTTCGCGGCGGCGCTGTGCGCGCGCATTTCACGGTTAAATTATCAAGGGGAGGGTTGCGGGTCCGCGACGGCGGCTGCGGCGGCGGCGGCGGCGGCTGCGACGGTGGCGGGAGCAAGATGGAACGACGGTGGAAGGAAAGAGGGTGCGCGCGCGAGAGAGAAAGAGAGGCTTAGAGTGGGAGGGAAATCGGTGGGGATAAATAAAGTAAAGAGGAAACGGGCACGGCACGGAGGCGGTCAGGGGCGGCAACCGGTTCTCCCTTGGTTCCGCCCAACAGGCTCTGCCCCTTTTTTGCCCGGGGGCCGAAGTCCTGCTCGCTTCCCTACTACCATTCCCCTGTCTGGTCGGGGCAGAGCCGATCGGATTGCCGGCAGTCTGTCACGGGGCGAAGAACGGGAACCACGTTAACCGGTTTCCCCGACGCACCGCAAACGTTCCCGAGCCGTACTCGCTTTTTTACCGAGCCGACGGCCGTCGAGTCGCCACGTATTTCTCTCACCGCCTACGATCACGACGAGCCGAGTTTTCGAGAGTAACCCGCTGGTGAACGCAAGTGAAGTGTACACGCAGGACAGAGAGAGAGATAGAGAGAGAGAGAGAGAGGGAGGGAGACACAGAGACACAGAGAGAGAGAGAGCCAGAGAGACTTAATCGATCCCGACCGTGACGCGTCGAGGGCACCGCGACACGCACGGATCGTGATTCGTCGGGATTCGTGACGGAAGAAACGCGTCGGCGAGATGCTCACCGACATGACTCCGGCTGCGGCTGGTCAACTCTACCCGCAGCTACAGTCGATCGCCAAATCTCCGGTGCACGGACATGTGGTGAGTCTCCTTGCTGTTTCGAGTTCCCGGTTAAGTAGGTAGAACAGTGGCTACCAGCTCGTGGGTACGCTCGAGCCTCTCCTTCGACTGGTAGGAATATAAAAGGCTCGGATTAGAAGTTAACTAATGGCCGGATTTGTTCCGCGATCGTGCCCTTTAAAGCCTAGGCCCGCCGTCGGAGGCAAGGGTAGCTGTCAACCTCTGATCTCCCCGAGGCAAGGTCGATTACCCAGCCTCCTTCCAGATAGGGATCTTAATCCGTCCAGGTAGACCACGAATATCGTTGATCTCCCGGATCAGGTGCTACTGTTCGTCTTGTCACTTTCGTCGGGAGCAGAGCGTTCGACGGGCCGCGCGATAAAATCGAAGATCTCGTCGATCGATTATTAGCGAATTAACCGCGCTCTAGACGCTGTACGCGATTCTCACGAAAAGTCTGTCGCGAGACGATCGCGCGTGGCTATTAATTTCCCTGCGTCGTTTTCTCCTCTTTCGTCGAAACGATCGCCGTAGACGACGACGACGACGACGACGACGACACGAAAAGACGAGCAACGCGCGTCGGTTGCGCAGATGCGGAGCTCGTTTCCGCATCCGCATTGTCCCAGGCTCGCCATCGTCGACATTGTCCGAGGCGTGCGAGGACCCCTCCGTGGGTCTACCTGAGCCACGCATTATCAGCGTCCGTCGTCTCTGTAATTCGACGGATCATCCCGGATGATCTGTCCTGTTTTGACAGAAGCCCACGTAGCGAGGAACCGTCCTCGAGGATGTAACGCGCCGCGGCCAGGCCACGGCCAGGCTTTTGTGGCCTCCGCCACGGCACGACACGTGTTTGGTCCCCGTCCGCTTCTCTCGCGCCCACGGTCTTTCCAACTTTTTGTTTTATGACTCGGCAAGAAGGACTCGTTGCCGGCCTGGCCTCGCCGAGATGATTTACGAGTCGACGTAAAAAAGTAATTAAATCCTTGGCATCGAAAAAGAGACGCGTACGAGTATTAATTAAGTCAGCAGAAAAGTCCCCCGCGCCCGTGCGTCCTGCCGAAAATTAATCTCGGTGGAAAGTCTCTCGCGCGTCTTCCACCGCCGCCTCTTCTTCCTGTTTCGCTTCGAACGCGGCTACGCTGCTCGCTCGTTTCTTCGCGCGTCGCGATCCGTCGCGATCCGTCGCTTTCCGCCGCGGCGATCGTTCTTCGATTCCCTCTCGCAGGTATCGACAACGATTTTTTGTCGACGAGACGATATAATGTCGCGAATACAGTTTATTCTCGCTGGTCCCTTTTATTTCGCTCGCGTCATTGAACCACCCGATCCTAATGTATCGAGTATCCTTGGTATAATAGTCGTTGCGCAAGGTTCTCAGGGATCAAAGGGACTCTACCTGTGCACCCAAGGAGCCAATTATTTGTCTGCTCCTCTTTGTGCACCGGGAGGATCCACTTGACAGGATGCGTGGGATGGTAACGCGATATCTACTTCCTGTCGTCACTCGATCCTAGCGAACTCGAACGTACAAGCTTGCTAAGAATTTTTCCTCTTTTCATGGCGCGTTCATCTCTTCCTCTAGCGTCCTCGCGAAATCTTTCGCTCCATTTCTGTCCCGACAAACCCAACCGTTTATCGCTGACCCGTTGACACAACTTTCATTTCGCTTCGAGAAACACTTGGCCTCGTCCAGTAGGGCGGATTTTACGCCGATTAATTAATCAGGTGCCGATGGAAGTTTTTACCGACAAGTATGCTCAACTATAAGTAATCCGTGACTGAGTCGTACGTTTCGCGTCTCTGGATCGATAGACTTTACCTTAATACGCGTTACATTGATCGCGTAGCAGCGGAATATTGTCCGAGCGCTCGTCACTAATTCATAGACGAAATTCATCGCGCCCCGTCGCTTCCCGCGCGAACGCCAGGTATTTCTGTCCGTATAGTCGTCCGCGAGCTTATAACCCTCGTGCAGACCCCGAGCGAGCGTATTCTAATACCGTTTTGATTCGCCAACGCTCCTGCAGCGTTGCTTTTTTAGCATCGCCACGAGGAAGCGAAACAGGGCGGAAGGAGGTTGGCGCAATCGGCGATTAGCTCGACGAAATGCGCAGGCAGAGACGCGTCGTCGTCCCCGCTGAAAGATCCTCGAGATCTCGCTCCACTTCACTTCCACGCTGGTAATCCGATAATCCGATTCGCAGGGTAAAAGTGTCCTTTTAAGCTGCGCCCCGTTGACATTTTCAACGACGACAATGGACTGCGAACGGGCGCAGCGCGCACCGTTCCTCGCAGAAATGCGTCCTTCGTCACGCTGAAAGCGCGCCGCGGCCTTTTTATGCGACCCTCGAGAGGATTTACCTGGAGCACCGGACGCGGCGAGGATGTCACCCTAATTTGTCCGCTCTCAGAGTTTCCCGTGCCACGGAATTCTCGGGTGTTTTTTTTTTTTTTTCTCTCTTCTTTCTTTTCGCGTCACATCGTTCGCGCGACGATCGCTGGCCGCGTCGACGGGGTATAAAACACGCGCGAGCACGACGTCTCCACCCTTGCAGGGCTCGGGGAAGGTTCGTTCTCCATTGCTCGATGACAAAATCCCTTCCGATCACCGTCACGCCCACTGCAGTCGGCCACGCAGGCGCCTAATGAATTATTTTCGACGAGTACATCGTAAGTCCCGACGCGTAAACACCCTTTCGAAAACTCGTTCGTAGGACGCGTTTCGTTGAGAACGTAGGGTCCGAGAGTGGCAGATGGCCGGGGTGACAACATGGCCGCCTGTTCCCGCTCGACGCGCGCGTCTTGAAAAACCGTTTTCGCGTATGATCGATCAATTTCATGGCCGATGAAGGTTGGCCCCGTGTGACACTCTTTTGTGGAGTTCGAGCTGTGGAGCTCGTATTTTTTTCTCCTCTTTTTTTCTCTCGTTCGCCACCCTTCGCCGGCTTCCACCGCCGTGTGTTGAACGTTCGTCTCAGGGTACGCGAGTTCCAGCGAATGCGAACCGAGCGACGTTTTCCACGGGAAGGGAAAAGCAGCGTGTGTAGGGAGCAATTCCGCGAGGAACGAAAGCTTAAGATATTCATTACGGTGCTCGCTCGGTTTCATTAAACGGTCAAAGATGCAATTTCGTAGCGCCGGTTAGTAGGGGTGGTGGTGTACTCGCGGCGAAATGGACGTACGCAAGTTCGCCGGCATCGTTATCGTGGAAGGTTCGATAATTGAAAACCCTAGCCGCCCCCTCGGCTCGGCTCGCGTACACCGCGCGTTCCTATTGCCCGCGCGAGAGACTCGGTACCTCGAATTATCGGTCATTATTCCCCCGGCAGCGTACCACCGGCGTCTACGGAATTATTCATCAAATACAAAACGTGGAATTCCGGCTGGTATTCGAACGTTTCCCCCTCGTACCGAGCGGCCGATTAAGAATGCAAGGGAAACTTGGTTACCTCTAAGGTACACCCGCCTGCCTATCCGTGGCTCTCCCGCGAAGGAGAACGTTCTAAATAGGAGAGAAAGAAAGAGAGGGAGAGAGAGAGATCATCTCGTGTCGTACGGCATGACGGGGCTGCAATTTGTCAGAGATCGAACGGTGCGTGTGGGTTTACCAGCCGCGTGCAACCACTCCTCGTCCGTATGCGTCTTTCCACCGGGCCATCATCGTATCGCTGGAAGGTCCGATAATTGAAAAGGCAAGAGCCCTCTCTCTCCCTCTCTCTCTCTCTCCCTCTCCATCTCTCCTCGTTGCACATCGTTGTTGTAAACAATATTCCTCGTAGAGCGAGCGCACGAGCCCCGAGATGGTACGTCGAATTACCGGCCATTATCGTGACGTATCATCGCAGCCAGCGTCATTCACCGGACCATCATGGGAAAAGACGAACAATACTCGGGCTGGTCAACACCTCGGGGCCGTAACGTGCGCCACTCGAGCAAAGTGGAAGACGATTATTAACGACTCGATTCTATTAACCCGACTACTTTCCTCCGCTAAACACAATGCAACATTTTTCCGCGCCGCGAGATTGCACGCTCGAATCGGTTCCTGCGCTTACCGTCATTACCAGCGAACAGAGAGAGAGAGAGAGAGAGAGAGATCCTCTTTACGCGGGCTACGAGACGGGGCACGCTACGAATTTTCCATTCCCTCGTCCTCTTTCCACCTCCTTTCGATCATCGTCCCATTAACCTACGCGCGTCGTCCTTCCATCTCGCGCTCCCGACACCTTCGAGCTCGATCGGATCGCGGCGATCGACCGGGGTAAAGAAGCGTGCGGCAACAACGGGGATTCGCCGCAGGGGTGCGAAACCCCCCGCGGAGTCGGAACCAAAATACCAAACGTTGGCTTAGCGGCCCACCGAGCTCAACGATTTATCGTCTCCGCGCTCCACGTCCTCGCGAGGAGCGCGAATCTTTTTTTACACCGCATAGAGGCAGGGGTTCGCCTAACGCCATTTACCAGTCCAACCGATTATCGCGTAATTTGCTAAATAAACAGCGTCCTCGAACTGTGACCACGTGGAATAAAAACGATTCCTCCCCGATAAAGTAGCAAAACGCCAGATAAGAATCCAGCGATCCGACAGGAAACTAGGAAAAAATTATGAAGTTTTTTATGCTTCTTTTTTTTTTTCTTTTTGCCCGACGCGCACAATTTATCCACCCATAAAAGTCGCGACGGGAATAATTAACCGGAGCTTTAATTTGATTCGTTGGAAACGGAGACACGAGGCGGCGCGCCTCGGAACCGAGATTATCTCCGACGACGCGTACAGAGCAACGACCCTGTCCAAGGCCCGTAAAAACTTCCGGTATGCCCTGCACGAGAAACAGGGCCGCGATTTTCCCTTTAGCAGATGCACACGCCCGACTCGGACTCGCCTCGGTTGCGTGTTCCCCGCGAACGAACGAAAGAGAGGAACCAACGGCGAGTTTTAAGCGATGCCCGGGATAATTGCGGGAGTTTACCAAGGAATGCCGCAGAATCGATACGACCAGTCGTCTCGGGAACTGGTTGAAAACGTTACACAAGATTCCGTATAAATACCCGCATTTGACACGCATGCCCACGGACCAGTTTCTCGCTCTCGCCCATTGTCGCTCGACGAGTGTCCGCCACTTGCCGTGCCCGCGTAAACGACGCATTATCTCGCGGAATCGATCGATTTGCTCGATTTTCGAGGGACACCCGTTCTCCAGCGACGTATCGTGGCAACGATCGCGATTGCGTAAGAACAAAGCGCGGTAGTCGAGCGGGCGAGGCGAAACCGGAATGGCGAACGGTCTCGACGAGATCGGTTCCCCGCGTTTCTGCTCGCCCCACGAGGCGTCCTTGCGAGCGGATAATTTGCATGACGGTGTCCGCGCTCGTGTCGCTGTCGCGCGCCTTCTCCTCCGCGAGGGATGGATTACCCTCCGCCGACGCGTCGCGTGACGAGCGTCGCGATTCTCCGCGAGGCTGGACTCGGGACGGTTAAACTTGTCCCTGGAACCGGACGCGTCTAGCGCGTTCGAGGGATACGATTCGTCGGACAGGCTCGAGCGGAGGGCAGGCTGTTACATTGGCCATGAATTTTTATGGAGGGGAACTCGGTTTCCGAGTTTCATGGGAATAAAGATGGTCGTAAATCTTGCCGGGGAGCAACGCCTTTCTCTTTAAGAAACTGGATCGTCGCGGTTCTCCGGCGAGTCGCGCGATTCGAACCTCCCCTCTAACGATCTCGAGGCTACCATCCGTTGCGTACGCGCGTACTCGACTCCGCTTCGTCCGTTTTCCTACACGGACGATAATTTATTTACGAGCGGGGTGGCGAGCGCGTAGCGACCGCACGGGCTAGCTGCTCCCACGGCTCGGTCGGCCGCTAAATCGCGAAACAATAAATCCGGCAGATCGGAGTCACCCTCTTCGTACGCCTCTTATACGGGGATGATGTCCTCGGGGGGTAAGCCTAATATGTCACAGTCTGTTGCAGCGATCTCTCCGCAGAGCGCGAACGAGGGTGGGACGCGCGCGACCTCCAAGGGTCGCCGCTCGCGCGGGGGTTCGATACGATTCTAATGGACCGATTCAATAACGACGATCAGATAAACCGGATCCCGCGTTCCTTCCTCGTTTTTCAATTCGCCGATGATGCGCGTGCACCCTCGCGGTCGGGAATTACGCGCGTAAAGCCGGGATAATTTCGTCGGACGACCTTCGTCGAGGGGTTGGAATCAGCAGCCGCGTCGTCTCGCGCGACTCCTCGCTGATTTGTTCGCGCGTTTATCGGCCTTCGCGACCCCGCGGTGCTCTCCGCTTCGTTTTTTAATAAGCGCACGGCCAGCCGTGCCTAAACGAGAGCCCTGGCTGCGTGCCGGGCTGCGTGGTACGTAACGAACTGTTTAACTGGCAACGATCGAGGTTCGTGTAACACGTTCGCCGAGCCGAGCCGGCCGCTATCGGCCGGGAAATCGTGATCATTACAAACGAAACATGACAGCTGAAAAATTATTATAATCTTTGGCGGCCGGGTTAGCGGCGGCGATTTGCATAATCTCGAAAACGGTCGCCTCGTGCACGCGCGCGCGTAACGTCCGTGGCGGCGAGGAAAAGCCTGCACGCGGCTGCGTACACCGGCGGATTTACGATACCGGGGCACGATGAAGCTATAAATCGCGCGAGCTCTCGCAGAAAACACGCGAACCAATTTGCCCGAGAGAGATCCGGCTGGCGCGCGCATCGTTTCATCGATAATCGCCCGTTCCAGACGATACTCGCGCGACACCAGAGCCGTGTATCAATTTTCGACGCTCGCACGATCGCCGCCAATTATCGGAAAGACGCCATTTCCTTAACGCCGCCGTTGATTGTCGATGGGGGCCCGTAGCGTCCTCCGCGACCACCTCTCGCCTCTCCCTCTAATCAGCCGTCGATCGACGCTGCGAAAAAATACGCGCCTCATATCGGCGAGAACGATCATCCGCGAGTTTTCTAATTCGACAAACGAATTCCGCCCTGAGCGACCGAGCGAGCAGAAATCCGATCGAGATACGACGCGAGAAGTACGGAAATCGATGGAGCCTGTCCACGCTCGGCCGACGAAATTAAACGCTCCTCTTTAGCGGTTTCTAGCCGATACGCGCGCGTAATACCCGCGATCGTGACGCGTACGCGGGTATAACTCGCGGTCGAAGAAATCGCGCGCGAGTTGCCTGTCTCCTCGTCGATCGTAGCCGCGAGCACGCCATCTTTTTCCGTTCTGACGCTCGCTCGCTCGAGTCTCGAACAGAAAGCTGTATTCGCAAGCTCGATACGCGGCTGAAATCGAGTTACCTTTTTCACGAAGCGTGTTACTACATCGCTCGAACCTCTCTCGAACGCAGCACCTGCTCGCGACGAGATGAACGGGTCCACGGGCTGCCAAAGGTGATTTAGCGGCAGTTTGTTGGCGTAGCGGCGTCAGTAACACTCGGTACAAGCCGAGCAGCGCGGTGTACGCGTAATACACGAGCCTCGTGTATACTTGTACCTGCTACAAGGCACCAGGAGAGGCTGCCGCTAAATTGCCTCGACCGGTCGCTTAACTCGGTTGTCTCTCGAAGACGCGGAGCTGTCGCGTGTCGCGGCTGTTTCCACGCGAAAAGATGGACGTTGTCGTCGCGAGCGATCGTCGCAGGGGGACGACCAACATGTCCGAGGATCGATTAACCCCGCGCGGATCTTCGATGCTCTCCTCGCGGTCGAAGTAAAGCTTACAGGGACGCTGTCGCGAGCGAGATTGTCATCGAATCGTTAGGAGCAGCCTCGCGTATCGCTCGAGCCATCTTCGACTCCGTCGGTCCCGCGAGAACCCGACAAAAAAACGCGATCACTTTAATGTCGAGCAATTTGCGTTCGATCGGAGGTGGGCATCGGGCTCGTTAAAGTGTTTCGAAAAAATGGGATGCTTTTTTCGCGTCGAAGGGGACAAAATTGGGAGGACATCGGAGGGACAGGTGCGCGCGCGCGGGCATCGATTCGTGTCTACCATCTACGCGAAAGCAGTCTCTATTCCTCGCAGCGAGAGAATAAAACGCGGTCGTCCCAGGGCGTATGTCGGTCAGCCGGCTTCTCGTTCGCGGAAGAGGCTCGTCCGCTCGAGGACGTTGCGCCGGAGACACCGGGGTCCATTTAGATTTAGCCGGTGTTAGGTGTTTACGAGCTTTTAATTGAACGTAAATATTCGCAGGTGCAGCCGCGGCCCTCTCCTTCCCTCGCCTCCCAGATTCCCGGCCGCAATTACGAGCAACCAACGTACCCTGCCTTCTTCCACGTCTGCCCGTACACGCGTCCACGTATCGTACGTATGCATCGGGCGTATCCTCGTTTTAATGTAAGCTTCCGCCGTAAAAGGGGCATTTAGGCCGGCCGCGAAGTATGCCGCTGCGGCGCGGTGTAAATTTATCGGTTCGCGCGAATTTCGCCAAGTACCGTTCGCTCGCCGGCTCCGTCACGATCTCGTAAAAATCCTGCCGCCGTTCAATTACGGTCGACTGCGGCTAGGCTGGCCGTCGTTTCGCGGATACCACGAATAATAAATAATATCGACCGGGCGCAGGTGAGAGAGCCGCGCGTGTAGCGCGTATCGCTCAGCGATCGCGAGCGATCCGCTCTCGCTCGTTACCCACCCGTGGTCCGTTGGATCGTTCGCGCGCGCGATCGATCGATCCTCGAGGGTCGCAGGGCGCGAGAGATCGAGGAAGGGACGGGCGAAAGGTTTGACAGCCGACGCTAAACGCGGAGCCCTTTTCCTCCTCGAGAAGGAAATGGAAACGTTCATCCATCAAACGCGCTCGATCGCTGCCGGGGACGTCGACGACGCCGAGCAGATGTCGCGCGACGTCCTCGCGCGCCGCCTCGTCCGCTGGAGGGCACCCGACCAGGCGCTCGATCGAGGACCCCGTCCTCGAACAGAGCGGATCGTTTAAATGCTAATACCCGGGTTAATTTATCGGCCGTACGATTCCGTTTCCCGGGTCCGCGGCCACGGTATTTGCCGAAACTTTTGTAATTGAAAGAAAGCCGCCGACCGGGACCACCGTGGCCGCTGGGCCAGTAAAACCTCGAATATACGAGGACGCACGGCGGTACCGTGGCGTCTCTCTCTCTCTCGGTAGGCTGATCTAGGAGACGAATAATATATCGCGCGATCGACCGCGCTAAGTCCTCTTACCTGGCCCGAACAATAAAGACGCGCTCTCGACCCCGCCCATCGGCACCGTCCCATGGAACGCGAAAGGCCTCCCGACAAATGGCGCGGAAAATATTCTCGTTATAGCCGGGGTCCTCTTTCGAGGCGCTGGTTCGTCGCCGGGATCGAGCGACGGAAATTAACCGGTGCCTCGACGACTCGAAAAGATCTCGTCCCTCCTTCTTCTCCCTTCTTTAACGCGGCCCTGTTTCGCGACGTCGTTTTTAACCCCCTCGCGCGCGTTACCCCGTCGAAACGCGCACCCCGGTGACGACGAAACCGGGGGGCCATCGTCGAGGGAACGCGAGCTCGCGCGCGCGCGCCTCGTTAAACCAGAATGCGCGCTCCTCTCGCGTACCCGATCCGCGAGCAAGAAACGAACGCAAATGAGACTCGAGAGTCGGTGCAGCGGAAAGAAGCGAGCACGCGGGACGTTTACTACCCTCGTAATATTAATTTAATTGAACGCGGAGGCAGCCGCGACGGCCGAGGCCCGGCTGCCTTTTCTGCAAATGTAAAATTTTTTATGTCTACCTGTTCGTCGGAACGACCGGTCGAGCGCGCGGTGCTTACGCAAGAGGCGAAACAGGGTGGCAAGGGGGAGACAGAGAGAGAGAGAGAGAGAGAGAGAACAAGGCTGTAAAGGGCGAAACAGCCTGTAGAATCGGAGGGAAGCGACGACGCGGGTCTGGCGAAGGGGGTCACCTTTCCGAAATTAGAAGCGTTCTAAAAGGAGTAAACGGCTAGCCGGACGATAGATCGGACACTCGGCCGCTAATTGGCTGCAGAATTTTATGTACCACTAAATTACCCGATGCAAATGCACCGACTTCCGTCCCCCCGTACCCTGGCCGATATCCCAGAAGCACGCGCAACATACACGAGCCCGGGGTTCCGCCGTAAAAGATTTACGCCGGCCTCATTATCCTAATGAAGACGTAACGGTTGAGAAACGAGTTGCGATTTTTGCCGAAAACCACATTCGCCCTCGACCGCGCTCGCGAGGCGAAATCGCGGAAAATCCGCGCGTTCTTCTTCCGTTTCGTCGCCTTCCTCGCATCCGCTCGATCGTTCGCCTTCTTCGCGGATTCGGAAATCGACCAAGGTGACAGGACGAGCCGCGCTGTCAACGAGCGGCGCGTCTCCTCGCGGGCCCTCTTCCCTTTAATCTGTCGTCGAATTAACACGGGCCCAGAGCAGGATCGAGCGATGCTACCGGCTGCAAATCGGCCGTGGACACCGCAGGCGATAAACCGTGCGAGGGTATCCGAGCGCGGGGCATTTCCTCGGTCCACCCTGAGGGGGAGCATAAACGGCGATAACTGTTCACGAATTATGACAAATTTGCAATGCCCTCTTAATATTCCGGACGGCGACGGGCGACAGATTTACGAGTGCTAATGAATCGGTGGCGCGGTCGTTCCTCGTTCGACAGGGGCCAACCACCGCGGACTGCTCTCTTCCATCTCTGGGCAGGGGACTACGTCGTTGCTCGGTTCGCCGCGAGTCGATTACGCGTGTGGGTGCCCCTGTTTCGTACCCGGAAATCGTTAGGTCCAAGGGCGCGGAGAGAAGCCGTGGTTCGTCGAGGGCCAAAAAACTCTCGGTGGCGAGGAACCACGGCGGCGGAGGAGGAAAAAAGACGGCGAGAGGGAGCAGCCTCTCCTCCGTGTTCCCTCGGGTCGCTCGATAGCCGAATAAATTTGGGTAGCTCCCTGTTTTTGGCCCCGGGCCACGGTTACAGCGAGGCGGACTTTTTCGGATATACGATCGGACCTTTCGTAACGCGCCGCGCGGAGGCGAAGGGGTGAAAAAGAGATGCCAGAGGAGTCGCTCTCTCACGGATGGATTTAATTAAAAAACATAATTTAGAAGGGAGGATAACAGGTAGCTGCCGTTTGGTGGGAACTAACGGAGGCCCTAGTCGCGTCGCGGCCGAGGTTTACTCATGAATAATATTATTAATCCCGTCTTCCAGCGAGAGAGCTTCTATCGCGTCCGCTCTGCTGCTCCTCGTCGTCCCTCGTTTCCCAATAGAGAATCGTTCTCCTCGAAAATCGAGGCTGTCGCGTCGATAGAAAATATTCCCTCGCGTCCTTCGAAAGATTCGAGTTTTCGCGAGGCTCGGTGATCGATCGGCGGACAGTTCGCGAGGGTCTTCCCCGTGGTAGTCGCGGGGCCGGAGAAAGCAACGGTGCACCCGTAATCGCGGTCACCATCTGAAAGGCGAACGGTGGGCTCGAGTAATAAGTCGGCTGGCCGCGTATGGAACGGCTCGAAAGGGTTGCCGTTTTATCGAGACAAGTCTGCGTGTCGGTGCTGGTTGCATGCGGAGGCCGATAAACAAATAATTAGCATTAGAAGCGAGGCGGCACGCGATATATCATCTCCGGGATCTCCGCCGGTGCGAAAGGCTCTCGCGTCGACTCGATCAATCGGCGTGGTTCGTAGCGCGATCGACGAACGGAAACGCTCGCGCTCGCTTAAATGAAAATTCTCGCGGGAGGCGAACCGCGCCGCGGGTCGAAAGCGCGCGCGCGCGCGCGCCCGCTCCGTTTTAATTTAATCTCTCGCGGCCGCTTTTATTGCCGCGGCAAGTTGTTACGGAAGAACTCATTTTTACAACCGGCGCCGCGCGTTGCTTTTATAGGAACCAGATCGATATTAAGATTGCGCGTGGCCCGTCCGCCGGGGTATAACTTTTGCGCGAGGCGGTATACGATGCCACCGCTCAGGAAACGAAAAACCTTTACTGCACGGTTTATGGGGTATTTCGCGAGGGGAATATATCCGATCAGCGGCCCGCGGACGAAGATAACTCGAAATCCCCGTGATTTGGAAAAACGAGCGAACGTCTTAGACCCTCTCTCTCTTTCTCTTTTTCACTCTGACTTTCTCATTGGCGCGGTCGCGAGTGACGCAGGTGGATCCAATCACGAAGTAGCTCGAGGCAGGTGCCGGAGGAGAAGTCGGCGGTCAATGCCTCTCGAGAACGACCGACGCTTTTTACACGGAAACCAGAAAAGACCGCCGACTAATTTCGCGTCCGGCTCTATTACCGGACAAAGAGGATCCCGACCTTCTCACCGGTTTTTGCCGCGATACTCGCCGGTTTAATTGACTTTTTGGAACGCTCCCGAGTCCACCTCCATTGTTCCAACCAGGAACTCGAAATCCCCTCGAAACCTCGTTCGGAGCCGTTCGCGCTCGACTCTCGATCGTGAAGCGAGTGAAGTCTCTATTTGCGGGCTCGAATAGCCGACAGTAAGAGAGAAACAGAGCGCGAGAGAGGAAGAAGCATGACGCGTAGACGTCGGATGCGGTTTGCCGCATGCCCAGTTGGATCGACACCCTACGGTTTACCGGATTCGCACCCTCGCCCTGTCGCTCGGCTGTCCGTGCGAGCCCCGTCGCCTCCGCGTCCAGCTGTCGCGTGGCCTCTGCCTCTCGCTTCAACGCTCGCCGCTCCTCTTTCGTTTCACCCGTTCCGTTTCACTCCGACCACCAAACGTTCGACACTTTCGTGTCGTTTCTACCGATCCTCGAAATTGTACAACTTTCGCTCGACTATGTTCGAGCGCATTTTTGGTGGGGTGGCGATTTTTGGAGGGAGTTGGAGCGCGGTTGGTACCATCGATGGATCTCCTCCTTGGACACGTCGCGAATCCCGTTCGCCACGCTCTGTCGGCTAGATTCGACGCGCACCTCGGCGCGTTCGAACGTAAGATTCGCGGCGATGCGGTTCCACGAACCGTTTGACCCGCTCGTTGTCGACGCTTTACGGCGACCTGCATCCCCCGGGAGAGGGAGAGACTCGGCCGGTGTTACGCGTGTTTCTCGGAAGGTGGCCCGGTCGAAGGAGAAAAATAGAGGGAGGCGAGGAAGGAAGGGGACGACAAAGAACCCCCGGTTTTAATTTATGCGCGGCACAGCCGAAGGCGTTATTAGTCCTAGCTGGCTAGGATGGGCGTGACGTCACGCGACTAAAACAAAGGATCCTAGCCGTGCCCATCCCACGACGACTCTCTTTCAACCGTGCCGACAGCAGCCCGCGAAACGCTCTCTTCCGTACAGCCTGCACCACACACGCTCTCCACTACGCTCTGGAACGCTCTGGTCCAACTTGAGCCGCCTTCGCCGCGGCGAACGACGCGAAGGAGCGCGCCTCGTGTGTCGCGTACGTCGAGCGTAGCATGCATAAAACATAAACGGTCCGCGAAGAAACGCGGCGATCAGGGGGGAGGCGAGCGTGTCGAGCGTATCCGCTAACACGGAATAACCCGGCCGCTTTCGTTCCGCGCGGCGTAATTACAAACCGGCCGGAACTATCGGTTGATATCGCTCTAATCGATAGCCCTATTAACGCGGTCTCGTTGAACGCCTGTCTCGAAAGAGACGTCCGCGGTAATAACGCGGACGGAACCGTCGTCGAGGATGGATCGATCCGCGGAGTCGATCTTTTCCTCCATAGTTGTCGTACGGTTGTGGCGCGAGTTCAGCCGTGACCTACTATATCGAGCGCGGCGGCGTAAGTAGAACGAGCTTTTTCTGCACCGGCGCGCCGCGAGCTACGACCCGATACCCGTGGAGTCGAGAAACGACGCCGGAGAGAGCCAGGCTAATTGAGAGACGTCGTTGTCTCCACCGGGGCTACTGTCATATCGTTCCACCGGATCAATACGTAGCCTGCCTACAACCTGCACTCACGAACCTCGAAGAGGGCGTGGCTCGTACACCACCGGTCGAGAGATACTCTCCCTCTCTCTCTCTCTCCCTCTTTCCACCCCGTCCTCCTGCTTCCCACCCTATGTCCCGCGTTTCCCTGTTTTCCCGTTCCCTCTCCCGTTTTAGCGACTCGAAAGGACGATCTCGTCTTCCACCCCTTCGCGAGGGATGCCGGCGACGAGCAAGCGCCAAAAGTCCCAGCCACCTTCCTATTCGTCGTTGCCCCCTTCCAAAGCGTACGAGAGTCTCTCTCTCTCTCTCTCTCTCTCTCTCTTTCTTTCTCTCGGTCCCTCGAGTCGGCGGAAACGTTGAAACGGCGCTAACGAGGCGACAACGATGGAACGACGCCGCGCGTAAAAGAAGAGTCGACGACCCGCGGCTGCGAGCGAGATACTTTCGAAACGGCGAAACGGGGAAAGCCGTTCGACGATGACCGCAACCGTGGGCTATTACTACGCCCTGGCAACCTTGCCCGAAGTTACGGCACGGGGTGACCACGGATTGGCAGGGCTCTCCCTCTCTTTGTCCCTATCGTCGGAAGGGTGCGCGCACCCGTTGTCTTTGGTCGGTGTTGGTGCAAGGTTGAACCGCGTGGGGGCGTGTCGCCTCGATGGCGCCGGCTGCTAATGGCCGCGCGGCCCGCCAGACTTTAATTTCCTGCCGCTTCCGCGGACCCTTTGCCTTCACCTTTCCACGTCCGAATCCGCTCCGGACCCTTCCCAGCCTCCAGCCTTTCGGTAGCCGAGACCCGTAACCGTCCTTCGCCGTCGTCCTCGCGCGACCCGTTCTCGTATTCGCGCGCGACGCGCGATCGTTCCTCGCGTAACCACGCGTGTCGCGACGTCGTAGTAAGGTTACTCGCGAGGCATCTTCGCGCGCCACCGTCCGGTTGAGAACCCCTCGTGGTGGTTAAAAATGGAAGAGTAGTCGCGAAGCAGGGATAGTTTCGGGCAATCTCGAGGCTCTTTTCTAGGATAGGACCGGCAATTTAGTGTCATTATACACCCTCGGGGGAAGCCTCGGTTCCGGCGGCCGGTGGCGAGCGAGCGAGCGAGCGAGCGGGCACAGTTTCTTTTTTGGGTCGATTTAGCCGCGATTATGGCCGCGTCGAGCGTCCGGTGGATTTCGCTATTACGAGCCACCTTACGACGTTACCTCGAGAAATCGTTCGAATCGATCCCGGACGATTTGTTGGGCCGGTCGATCGTTCGATCGATCGATGTACACGCGGGCGCCTAATTCGCGAACCCCGTCGAAACTCGTTATTATCGGGTTGCGTAATCGTATCGGAAGAGAGAGAGAGAGAGAGAGAGAGGGAGAGAGAGAGGAGCGGGGCAGATAATTCCGAATGGTGTAACACCTGCTCGGGGAACCGCGTTTCGGCTGGTAATAAAATCGTCGGGCGAGGGCAGAACGTGCTCGCAGAAAAATTCAACCGAACCGAGTGGTAATCCGTTGGTTTTGTTCTTCTTCTCTGGTTCCAGGATCACCCGGGTCTGAGGGGCACACCGTTGGCGATGCTAGCCGCTCAGTGCAACAAGCTGAGCAGCAAGAGCCCACCGCCGTTGGCAGACGCGGCCGTGGGCAAGGGTTTCCACCCGTGGAAGAAGAGCCCGCAGAGCAGCGGTAGCTCGCCGCAACACTCGACCGGAAGCGGTAGCGGCGGCGGCGGCGGTGGCGGAGGCGTGGGAGGCGGCGGAGGCGGCGGCGGAGGCGGAAGCGGAGGGTGTACGACGACCGGAGTCAGTCAGAGACCGACGGCGACGAGCAGCGCTGGTAGCACGACCGGTGGTTACGCTCGAGCCCCGGTTACCTCGTGCGCGTCGACCGCGCCCCAATACGGCAGCGACCTGTACTTCCCCGGGACGGCGAGCGCTCAGCCAGCCGGCGATCCGCATCACCATCAGAGCAGCCTGCTCGGAAAGGTCGAGGGAGCGACCTTGGGCTCGGTGTACGGTCGACACCCGTACGAGTCGTGGCCGTTCAACGCGATGCCGGGCGCGACGCACGGCGGGATCAAAGCCAGCGACGGCTGGTGGGACGTGCACGGCGCCGCGACCGCCGGCGGATGGCTGGACGTCGGTAGCACGGTCGGCGTCGGCGTCCACGCCGCGCAAATGGCCAACTACTCGGCCGACTATTCGACCAGCCTAGCGCTCGCCGGCAATCATCTGCTGAGCACGGCGACCACCGCCGGGCACAATCTCCTCCAAGACACGTACAAATCGATGTTGCCGGGAGGGCCGCCCGGTTTCGGTCTTCATCATCACGCGGCCGCGACGGCGAGCGCGGGCGCCGGCGCCGGTAGCCCTCAGGGTAGCGGCGGCGGCGTCGGGGTGGGCGTCGGGGCTGGCGGCGTCAGCCAGGCCCCCTCGCCCCGTTCCCAGAGACGTTACACGGGCCGTGCCACCTGCGACTGTCCGAATTGTCAAGAGGCCGAGAGACTCGGCCCGGCCGGCGTGCATCTCAGGAAGAAGAACATCCACAGCTGCCACATACCCGGCTGCGGTAAGGTCTACGGGAAAACCTCGCATCTGAAGGCCCACTTGCGGTGGCACACTGGTGAGCGACCGTTTGTTTGCAACTGGCTTTTCTGTGGCAAGCGGTTCACACGTTCGGATGAGTTGCAGCGGCACCTTCGAACCCACACCGGCGAAAAGAGATTCGCCTGCCCGGTCTGCAACAAGCGGTTCATGCGCAGCGATCATCTCGCGAAGCACGTCAAGACCCACAGCAGCAGCAGCAGCAGCAGCGGCAGCAAGGGCAAGGGGGGAGCGGGGAGCTCGTCAGCCGAGTCCTGCTCCGACAGCGAGGACAACGGGAGTCAGCAGAGTCCCACTTCCAGCTCGGTGCCGCCGCAGCCGCAGCCGCCGCCGCCGCCGCCGCAGCAGCAGCAGCAGCAGCAGCAGCAGCAACAGCAACAACAACCGGCCCAACCAGCTCAGGCTCAGCAGCAGCAGCAGCAGCAGCAGCAGCAGCAACAGGCACTGGTGGCGGCAGCGGCGGCAGCGGCAGCGGCGGCGGCGGCGGCGGCGGTGGCGGCGGGCCAGGACACCAACAACACCACATCCCAGACCACCACCACCACCACCAGTCTCGGCCATCAGCCGACGACCCCCATGACCCCAATACAGATGACCCCGCCGCCTCTGACCCCACACCATCCCCACCACCCGCATCTCCCTCCTCTAATGCACCATCCGCATCATCACGCAACCTCGCCGGCCCACCACCCGCACGCGGGGATGAGCATGCACTGAGCCCGGTGGGGCCCGGAGCCGGTGCCTGCAGTTCCGCTGCCGCAACGGCCCTGGGCTCCCCCCTATCCTACCCCCTCAACCTGAACCTCGTGCAGAACCACCAGACCATCGCTCACCATCACCAACACCAGAACCATCACCACCACCACCATCATCATCACCATCACCACCAACAACACCAACAACAACAACAACAACAACACCAACAACACCAACAACAACAACAACAACAACACCAACACCAACACCAACAGCACTCGCGTCAAAGCAATTCCTATTCCATGCAACAGGATCCTGGCACGCCGGGGACCGCGCAGACTCCCTCACCCTCGTCCCCCGCGCCTGTACATAGTCTCTAGGTTGACGCTTCGCCTAACCACTCGAACCCCCTACGTCTCTCGCGCGTAGTCGTCGTCTTTTAGGTCTCTGCCCCCGATGGCAGCGCGGCGCGATCGTCGTTCTCGAGACGCTATTCGTCAAACGACGAGATTCCTCTTCTCCTCTTCCCTCGTCCACCTATCCCACCCCTCCTTTTATCGGCAGTTTCGAGCCACTCCCACGCACTCGATGATACTACCGACTCTCTTTGTTACTTGTAAATACTTATACATAGCGCGTGAGAAAGATATTATATTAATAATTATGCGGTGTAATGTTAAGCGGTGTAAAGAAAAAAAAAAAGTTCTATATAAATGCACTGTCGCGCTGTACCATACACTGATGACGTACATAGCCAAACAGATTGACACACACACACACACAGAGGAACACACACACACACGCAAACAGAGAAAGAGAAAACGCGCGTGTTGTCGTATCGTCCTCGCGTTCGTCTTCTGCCTCCTCGTCGATACTTCCAGGGGCGTGCGACGAGACGTACGCAAACCGAACGTTTGACGCGTGTACAGCAACGATCCCGGATTCGCGTAGCATCCGTAGAGAAAAGTCTCTCCGATCAGGTTCCAAACGTCGCGGATCTCCACGCGCGTAGATGTATCTCCGTCGAACGAGGACGCGTAGCAGAGCGTGCAACGTATCGGATTTTCATTGTCGCGTTTCGATTATTTCACCCCCCGCCCCGGCGCGTGTAACCGCGTTTGGAACTTGAACCTCGGACCAGATCCCCGCGTCGATCTTCAACATCACGATATTATGGATTAATTATTACGAATGAAAAATTAATTAATTATTAATTATTATTATTATTAATTATTATTAATAATTATTATTGATGTATTATTATAAAGATTATAAATTCATTTTAAGAGAGATAAAGAGAAAATAAACGATGCTTTTGTGAGTACGATCGTGTTCTCCACTGACAAGATACGAGCGTGCAGCAAGCCGCCCCCCGCATCCCCTCGAAGACGAAACTATCCTTGGCTTCTCCCGACGACGAAGAACGCTTCGTTGCGACGAACTCGATCGAAAATTAAAGTTCTCCTCGGACAGCTGGGGTTTCTCCCTTTGTCCGTTCGCGAACAAAATCGTCCGCGTTCCATCTCTCGCTTCCTCGCCTCCCCCATCCCCGCGCGATCTCCTTACCTTGATTAACCCGAAAAGGGTTTTTATCTACTCCCCGATATATTCTTGGTGGCCTATTTCTGTCGGTCCCGAGACCGTTCGCTTCGTATCCGAGCAGCACTCGACGTTATTACCCAGGATGACTCGGCTTGTTCGGGCCCTGGCCCGGCCTGCCTGCCTGCCTGCCTGCCTGCCTTCGCTAATGCCTAAATAATCACGTATATACGTACACCGCGGCGACATGCAACTTTATAAGCTTCGATAAATTTAATTACCCGCGGTTACCAAACGTAGCCCGCGCGTAATTTCCTTTTAATCGCGCGTCGTTAAACGCCGGGTCGCGCCGCCTCCCTCGGCTCCGCTCCGAAGAAAGCGGCGAGAGAGGCCCCGCGAGGTAATTAGGTCGAAAACGGTCGACCGCGGGGTGAATCGGACGATCTGACAACGACAGACCGTAACGGAGTCGTAAACGGGTCCCCGTAAATCGGATCAATATGCCAGAGATTACGGAGATACAGCGAGAGGTGAAGAGAGAGAGAGAGAGAGCAAGGATCGTTATGCAAAGCAGCCCAGGCGAAGGGTGTCCGCAGCGTCGCGACGACGCGATCCGCGGGGGGTGCGGTTAACGTCGAGTCGGCTACGGGGGATGGCTTTTTCGGTGATTTAACCGAGGAGGGTGAACGTTTGTTATTCAATTTGCGACCCCTCGGCACCAGCCACCGCTCACCCTCCCTGCCCACAGATCATCGCGCCTTTTACGACCGTCACCGTGCCGCTTTCGAACGCGACGTCTATTTCCCCAGTTCCGTCGAGCACTTGCGTATGCACGCTTTCGCTCGCCATCGCCGAATCACGCGTCGATTATCCCTTCGCGCCACGCCAATCGAGAGCGCTCCTTTCTCGCTGCGTCGAGGAAACTCGACGAAAACTCGACGCAGCGGTCGCTTCCGACGAGGAGAAGAGAACGTATCGTATCGGAGTATATACGTCGAGAGGTGGGTTTCAATATTTATTACAGGCGATTATTATCGGTTACGCGAGTAGTTTCTCCCGTGGAATTCTTTCCGTTCGCAATTCTCTTTAATTGCGACATTAACATCGTTCCGATCCGTTTTAGATGATCCTGTTCCCTCTCGCGTCACAACGGGTACGCAGCAGCCGATTTTCGAGGTCGAGCCAACGGGAGCACGCGAAACCGTCCGCGTTTATACTCGAACTCGTTGAAATAAATCGGAAATACAGATCGAAACCAGCGTCGTCGTTACTGATGCGTCCACACCCGAAATACCCTCCTTCTCTCGAAGAGACTCGATGGGAACAAGAGGGACGATAAACTCCGCTAGATCTCCCGATGAATTGTCGCTTTGTAAAGTGACGAGCGGAAAGAAACGACCTCGACGGAAGAGGGAGGTACGAGAGAAAGCCTGGCCACGGGTTCGAGCGCGAGTGCTGCTTTGAAATCCCACACCGTTCCTGACGTCGGCGACAGCCAGAGGAGAGAACGGAGGCAAAGCCCAAATCAGCCTCGCGGTAAGTGTCTCCGGCCACCCTGGCCGGCCCGTTAACAAACCTCGTGAAACTAACGAGTCGACCCGCTCAGGGAAGGAACATCGTGGTTCTCGAATTTACAAAAGCTCGCCCGCCGCCTCCTTTCCCCTCGTCCCATTGGGCACCACCGCGCGCTACGGACGCGCGGGCATTTCGAAATTCAACGGGACGTCCGCGAATTCACCGTGAAACGGAAACCTCGGCGGTCTCGGTGGCGCGTAACGAGCGAACAGATTAGGCTGTCGCAGGACCCCGATCCGGCCACTCAACGACGTAGCTAATAAAGGAGGCTAACGAGGCCCGGGGCATGTGGTTAACGACAATCTATCCAGGCCACCGAACGAGAGAGAGAGAGAGAGAGAGAGAGAGACATGCGTGAACCAGCCAGGCCGCTACACGAACTCGAGCAACACACGTGCAGCAACCCCCTTCGAGTCTTGTTACCAAAGCGCCGCGGCAGCCTCGCCAAGGACCCGGTATCTTTCCTACTTGTCGGGTACGCGAGCGAGCCATCGCGCGCACGGATCGGCCCCACGAAAAAAGGCCCACCGCCTCCCAACCCCAAGAACCAACATACGCGAGCGACCACCACGCACGCGTTATCTCCGTTCGAGGGATTAACGACCGTGCGTGGGCTGTAAATCCCGGAGTCGTGGAAAATTGAGATAGGGGCGATCGATCACGGGGCTTCCTTTTCTAACGAACCCCCGGCAGACGCATCGGTCGGAGGTGTAACGCGAAACCGGCGGCGTAGGCCCCGTCCGATTCGAGCTAATTGCTCGTCGTTAAAGGTCATCAAAGTATCCGGTTCTGTTCACGGGACACTCGCTCGGGGAGACGGTGGACGCGCGCGGTAATCGCGGTCCGCCGCTGAATCGACGCGGAACCGGCGATGACTCGCGGGCGAGTTTTGCTCTAATTGAAACGGGTCACCGGGACTAATTACACGAGCCGCTGCCGATTCGGGGATGGAATTACTCCGGAGGCTAATTCCGTGGACCTTCCCGTCCCTTTCCCCCGCGTTTCGTCCACCGCATTCCGCGCGAGATTCGTTAACCAGTCGTATTATGTTCTCCCCGGGGCCGAACAGATTCCCAGAGGAGCGAAACCCTTTCTACGTCCCGCTCAGATCGAGGGCTGCTATGTTTAGCGCCGCCGCGGCGTCGTTGTCGCGCGACGCGTTCAAATCGCTACACGCGTCATACTTCCGCGCGACTCCTGGCCTCTGCTGCGCCGTTTAACCGACGCCGTTCCGTCGTCGCGCGTCTCCGTCAGCGGGGCGGACGTTCGACATCAAACGACGCTCCGCCAGCCGCGAGATCTAATAGACTATTTTCCGGCCGTCTTCCGATGAAGGAACACATCGCATGTGAACCCTGCGGAAGAAAAATGCGTGGCTGGGACTCGACTCGTGGAGCGGAGGATCCTCGCCCTGGCTCGCTTTCTCGTTAAGAGAGATCGTTTCTTATTCGATACGCCGGGGTCGGCGTATACCTGCGAGCGTGGCGGACGGATCGTGGGATGACTGTCGGAAATCAATTCAATTCGTGTCCGTGGTATATCTAATTCAATAATCTGAACGGGGGGATGGACGCGAGTGGGCGAGGAAGCGAGGAGGCGAGGAGGACCGTGAATGTAAATGCGATAAACGGAGCCGAGGGACGCGTAAGAAAGAGCGGAGGAACAAAGGGCGCCGCGACTTCCGGTTGACTCGCATGGTCGGACTCGCCGCTCGTAAATCGTGTCGACGAACGAACGAGACCTCGCTCGCTCGCAAATCCGACGAACGGATCGTTTCCGAGGAAAGGAGCTCGATTAACACCTCGCCCGTGCGTCCAGGCTCGAGGGTACTGCGATCGATTTCGAGTCGATGGTCGTTGATCGCCGTCGAGAACCGCGCGAGATCCAAGAGACGGGCGGAGAAGAAGAGCGCGGCGTTAAAAAATCGTACGGTTTTAGCGGCGGCGACAGGGCAGTCGATAATTTCATGGCACATCGAGTAGGTATGTCGAGAATGGATGGAAATTAGTCGAGATGGCCGTCGAGTTCCGGAGTTAATTGATACGTCTGCGCCCGGAGCGGCGGGATATACACAGAAGCTGGCTTGGCGAGGAAGAGAAACGAGCCGGACGAGCAGCGGGAAGGGTTGACGGTGGAGCTCGAGAATGAGAGAAAGGGATCGCGCGTGATTTAGCGGCTCCGCTTCCTGGCGATCTAGTTAACACGCGTATACGAAGCTGGCCCGCGCGAAAAAGGAAGAGGAACGCGCGAAACCCCACGGGCCATCGGAACGTGACTAATACCCCTCGCGGTTGTATTTTTATCCCGCCACGAGCGAGTGGCCGTTCCTCGTGTTACGGCACCGGCTGCGAAACGGAAAAGGAAAAACGCGCGAAATGACACGAAACGAAAAGAGAAAAAAATGGCCGCGATGGCTGCGAACGGATGCGCCAAATGGATGGCGACATCGCGGGCATCTTTGCCGGTTCGCGACGTATCGAACCGCCCAGAACACGGCCGCTTTCGCTGCTGCTGCTACCCCCCGCGTTCGTTGCGTCCCGAGTGAACGGAAACGTCGCGAGCCGACCGTGTTTCTTCCGCCAATTAAAGCGTCACGGCGCTGGCGACGTTCTAACGAGGAAGAAGCGAAGATCGAGGCCCGGATCGGAAGGATATCGGGAGACGATCCGTCGTTAATAAGCCTGGGACGAGAGGGTGGTTGGCGTTGAAAGCGCGTTAGGCCGGAGGAGAAAGAGCACGTGTCTGGCGTCGAATATCGGAAGGGCCACGGGACCGCCTTTCCCCCCCCTCGGAGCGAGCTTAACGATCGCGTCGTTATTGAATAAATCCGTGGCGTTACACGTCGCCGGGTGGACGTCGCGCGTCAACCTCGAGGACCTCCTTCGTCGAACGTACGCCCACCGGACGAGTGATCGATTCCGATAGACGAGTCCCGTATAATGAGACTCGTCGCTGCTACACGAGGATCTCTGCTTATGCGTACGCCTAACGCGCTACGTAACACAGCGTAAAGATACAGCCACGGATAAAAAAGAAAAAGTGGGAGTACGAAGAAAACAGCGGCGGATTCGACGAACTCTCGACGATCGACGGGTTTCTTTCGCTCTTCCCCGTCTTTTTGCTTCTCTTCCCGACGCCGAAAGGAGCGGACCGCGCACGTATCGTGCGTGTGCGTGGCTCGCGGTTCGACAGCCCCGAGGCCTCCGGCTCGATCTGAATTCGCGGCCGCGCGTATGAATAAGGCATTGCCGTGACAGAGGCGGAACACAACGGCATTGCACGTTACGTCGGCCACATGCGAAACATCTGGCATTTTTCACGTGAAAGAGAAAGACCGTAGAGAGACCGGGCCCAAAGACGAATTTCTGAAACGGTCTACGCCCCCCTGTCATGCCACTCCGTGGCGAGAGGGAGAGAGAGAGAGAGAGAGAGAGAGTGAGAGGGGTGGAAGGAGAGGGACACGCGCGCGGCAAGGTACACCCCGGGGAATTTCTATTGTCGCCGCCGCTTTTATTCTACCGGACACGAGAAATTATATCGCGATTGTTCCACGATCTAACCGTTAATTAGAAATCAATGAGCCCACTCGTGCGTGCAACGTGTTTTACCACCGAGCCGCGCCGGTTTTACCGGCCGAGACTGAACCGCGATTGTGCCAAGGCGTTCGTTCGTTCGCTCGCTCGCGATACCAGCCACGGCTACTTGATTAAATACCAATGGACCGTTTCTAATCGTCGAACAAATACCGCGAGCCGTGTCTCGTCGAGAGACACTTTCGTGCGTGCTACGATCGTGCGTGATACGTACGATCGATTGTCGACAGATAGAAACCGAGTGCGGAGATTGGAATTTCTGCGCGCGAAGGAAAACCTGCGTTCCGACTTTTTGATCGTCGAACGGGGTCCCATTGGTCGCCGCCGACATTGACTCTGATCAGTCGGTGGAAGTAATCCGGTAAAACGTGGGACAATGCGTGAAGGTGTGGCACGCAGCGGACCCATTGTCCGGCAATTAAAAGCGTTTTTCTTCATTCATCGGCCGCCACCTGCCGCTTTTGTTTGTATTTTGCGTCGCGATCGGCGCGCGTCACCGCGCATTTCGCGACCCGTTGGCCACGTCAGAAAGCGTTTCCGCAGGCATCCGGGGGATTCGACGTGACAGGTAACGCGAACGAGAACACGACGGTGCGTACACTTGAGGTTGCGCGACCGACTTCCTACCCCTTCCTGTCTGAATCGCAAGTTTCGCGAGGGTTTCGACGAAACGAATCGGCGAACGATCGCAGTCGCGCGTGACCACGTGTAATTTTCGCGACGCACTTTCCCGCGTTCGTGGAAAACGGGCTTCGACGTTTCCCTCGGTTCCCGTTCAATTTCAGCGTGGAAAAGCGGCTCGTCTGTTTGCGCAGAGGCGGGTTTGCAGGGTTACCGGCGCGAGCAACTCCTCGTTGTACAATATCCGCCTCAGCCTCTGTCCCACGTGCACGCTCGTTCACGCAAACGTTGCTCTCTCGTTTCGCAATGGATACGCGCGGCTACGCCCTGTCCCCGTCTAGAAAAATAATAATCAGCGTCCGAGAACGATCGTTCTCGCACCCCTCTGCTATCGCGACAAATTGCAACGATTTCGTGCAAACGAAGGGCGTATTCGAGCGCCCACGGTGCTCTCCGCATCTGTGCTGTCTGTGAGAAAGCGAACCTTTTCTGAGAGGAACGACATCTCGATCGCGCGCCAGGATTTGTTTCGGCTCTTTCACGGGCTCCCTTTATTTTCGAGTGACCACTCGAGCGGTCGTGTTCGAAACTCTACCTAAAAGTCGGCAAGGTAACCTACTCGAGCCGATTCGTTCCGTCTTTTGTTCGACGATGCCCACGAAGTACCGTGGCTCTAACACGAAACTCTAGCTGACTTCTGCTGCGCTGCTCGTACGCAAAGATACGCGGTTACACGCGTGCACGAGTCAGAGAGCAGACAGGACGAACGACAGGTTTTCCGTTGAATCCGTTTGGCCGTAGATCCGCGAGACAGAGGAATAGAGTGAGAGAGGGAGAGAGAGAAAGATAGGACGGTCAGCTCGGAAACGAGGAAGTGACGTCGGGCGAATCGATGATTATAATTAGCGGTCGATATACCGGAACAGGAACGGGTTGATTACGGTAATCAGCGGCACGCAGTGGCACGCGGAATGATTCACAGTGGCATAAGGACGCGTCGCGATCGCGGCGGAGAGGGCGAGAGGGAGGAGGAGAGACCGAAGGATCTCCGCGAAGGGAAGAGAAGGCTGGCTTCCTCGGCACGCATGCGCGTGCACAACTCTTTCCGTGAGCTGACTATTATTATATACACCGTACATAGTGGCGAACAAAAGGCTCCCCATATGGCGACTCGCGGGCTAATGTATGTCATTAGGGGCATTACTCTATGATAATTAAACGTCTATACGCGCGGCATTGTTACGCTCGTACCTTGCGCCGCATTACCGGAATGACACGTTGCGCTACAATGCTTCGGATGTCGTGAACGATCCGCTTGCCCGCTTCCACGCGCTCCTAAGAACGCCACCGCGAGCGAGCGCGCCGCGGGAAAACGCGAACCCGCCGCGCTTCTTCGTTTTCCCGATCGCAACCCCGTCGATCGCGCTGAAAAACGGTCGACCCGATTTTCGATCCTCGAACCGCATCGTTGCACTCGAGTGCAACCGAGGAGATCGATATACCCGAGGAGAGACGCGACGAACGGAGTTTAATTCCTGGCGTTCGATGGCTCGCGAAAAAGTTGGACGGAAAAGTCGCTCGATTCGACAATAGCCTAGGAACTTTTCGCTCGTTTCGCCCAGGAGCCGCGCGGGGAGCGAACGGGGTCAAAAACTTTCGCGGATCCGTAAAAGTTGTTCGAGCCCAGGGAACAGAAGAGAGGCGGGACGCGAAGAAATCCGTTATGCCTCGACGACAAAGAACTCCGCGCAATTATAATACCATTGTCGACGGTGGTTCTATTTTGCATTAAAACGCGTCCTCTCGCCGTGGCTGCGGGGACGAGTCGCGCGTCGAAACGCGAAGGTGGGTCGTCGTCGGTGATCCGAGCACCTCTTCCCGTTTTTTCGAATTCCGGAGCGGAACCCGCGGGGAATTGGGTCAGACGCGGTTAAACGCAGGATGCGGCAGTCGATCATCCCGAATACGTTGCGGTCGCACGGGAAACACGCGTATCGTTCCGGACAACTCTCTCCTGGACGGCTTTCTTCGCCCTTTTGTCCGCCCGTTCCCACCTCGTCGTCGGCCCTCTTATCGACCAGACCAGTGCATCCTTGCTCGCGCATCCTTGCTCTCCATCCGCAGCGTCGCCTGGCCGCGAAACCGCAACGCTCCTCGCATCTGTTCTCCCGCCGCGAACCACGAGGGGATAATTGCGATCGCGTCCCACGGATACGTGACCGGCTTTTTTTTTTCTTTTTCGTTTTTTTTCCCAGCTATCGCCGTTCTCCTCGACGTCCGTCCAGCCGTGCACGCGGTGGAGACGCGGAGGACGCATCGTATCGGCGCATCTGCCGTGCGACCCCGCCGCGACGCACGGGGTGCGACACGGGGCGCGACACGAGAGCGAATATTAGGGCACGCGGAGATCGGGGCGTGTCCGACGGTGTCGTTTCCTACGTGGCATTGTACGCGGTCCCAGGACGAGACGCACCTGGGAGTGAACCTACCACGCCTCTGAACGGTGCTCGCGCGAGACCTCTCGGTGCATTCAATACGAGAGCTCGTACACACGTACGCGTACCTCTGGGTTCGCGTCTGACGACTCGCGCCTATGACATACGAGATATCGTGCGAGAGCTACGCGAGGACGAGACACAATGCGGGCCCCGGTCATTACGCTCGTCTATGGGCATTGTTCGGGGTTGCGCGGAACGCCGGATACGCGGTGATCGGGCAAAATGGCGATGGCGCCTCGCGCGCGTGCACGTACCACGCTTTCCGGAGCCGGTAAAAAAGCGAAGGAGGACGATGGGCCGCGATGTATCGCCGTGTCTCGTCGCTAAACGAGTCGAACGATAGCCCGTGGTAGAACGCGCGGCCCGAATACGCCCGGGGGCGGCCAGGGCGGAGGCGATTCCGCCCCCAGGTGGGTCAGGGTGGTACCCGGCATATCTCATTCTACGCGTGCATAAATAACGATAAAGCGGCGAGAAGGGTGTCGGTCGCGTCGCGGACCCTCGAAACGGGGAAACCGGGAAAGAGAAGAACGGGTCGTTCGACTCTCGAGTCGAACGAGTCGTAAACAGATGTCGCGCGAAAGGGACATCGCGTGCTTGGACCGCGCCGCGTATCGATATATGTGTACGTCGTACGTGGAGCGATTCGAGCGGAGAGTCGCATCCTCCTTCGGTTTTTGTTCGATTCGTCCTCGCGCGACAATAAGGTAACTGTAATCCTGGCGAGGCAACGGGAGCGGCGTAATGGCAACAGATGGAGGAACGCGGTCGATGTCTTCGGAAGCGTTTCCTTTGAATACCTGTCCCACATATGCCTGAAGGAATAATAGCCGGACCGATCTGAATGGGAAGAGAGTTAAATACACGCGTGCAACCGCAGATAGCGCTCCTTCCGCTCGCGGATTACGCGTATCGTTTACGCGGACGGTCGTAAAGAATCCGTGATCGAACCGATCGCGAACAGATGGTCGGCGAGTGCAGTCGCAATTAAGCGATGCGATCGTTGAACGTAAATAAGTTTCGCGGCAGTAAATACGAAGCATGCACGTACACACGTAGAACGCAATCGGTACGTCGTTCTGCATACGACGATCGACGTCTCGTCCAGGATTAAAGGATACGCGCGTACGCGTTGCACGTGCTACCGCGAGGTCTAACAAGCGGATCATAAACTGGTGTTTACAAGGCAACAGCGATAATGGATGACAAATATTGGCAGATGCTCGAGCGCGGCGCGTCCGCGGATGCCCCTGGGCGTCTAACCTCGTCCTTTATTCCCGTCACCGGGCCACTGGGGTTCGAAACTTCGCACCCCAAAATAGAGGATGACATTTCCGTGGTTTCTTTTACGGGTACGGCATTGTCGGGTCGCTGGCTGGTTCCTCCAGCCCGAGCCGGAATGCATAAATCAAACTGAATCGGTGCGAAACCGTGCAACAATGTTCGACGCGTATCGTTCTCCCTGTAGAGAACAGAGAAAGAGAGAGAGAGAGAGAGGGGAACGGAAATTCTTGCCCGCGGTATTTTCGTGGCACAGAGGCGCGACCATAATGCGCCGCCACGATGACAAATGGCGTCCCTGCGATCGTTTCGGGGCGAACCAGAAAACCTGCACGTCCCGTTTCGATGCGTATCTGCCGTACCTTTCCGCTCTCGCGTTCGCCGATGAAAGGACTCGAAGCCACGATCTCGTGATCCATTGACGGGACGAGAAATCTTTCGAGTAGCCGGACAATGCGGCTCCTTTTCACGCGGTTAAACGGCGTCCTTCTCGACGCAGCCACGGCGTTGCGTCGCGGAAATCTAGCGCGTCGCGTGAATAGCCCTCGAAGGAGAGCGTGCACCGCGCGTTTTATTGCCGTTTCGTCGGGATCGTCCCTAACGTCGTATATAATCGCGCGTTTCGACGGTGGAAGCGTTTCGTTGGCGCGGCCGAAAATAACCGATCGGGCGTCTCCGAAATCACGTAAAAGTGTCTCGAAAAGGGGTAGGTGTACGTTGTCGACCGCCGTGAGGAACTGCTCGCAAGAGTTACGAGTTCACCGTAACGCCTCGCGACCAGACCCAACCAACGGATCCCTCTACACACGCTGGGCTTATTTTACGAGTCCGTCGCCGGGGCCGCCAGAAGGAAGTGGACGCGTCCTTCCTTCTGGCCCGTCCGCGTTTTATGGTTTATCCATAAGGAATTCGCGACGCGGGTCCGATCGTTCTCGATTTACCAGCGAGATGCCGCGAGAAAGGTTCTAATTGCGTTTCGACGGACGTCGAGGCTGGCACCGCGGCGGATCGTTCGACGGTCGTTCCGGTCGACGGGCGATGGGCGTCGCTGGAGAACGAACCGGGAAAGAAAACGCACCGCGTCTACGAGGTCAGGTGTCAAACAGCCCGACATCGTCGAGAATTCGTCGGGCAACCGCGCGGATTTCTGGCGATCCGAGAACGGAGTTTACGGCCTCGCGGGCCAAGAAGAAGCGCTCGAAGAAGATGCCACGGCGGAGAAAGGGGATAGGGGGCCGTAGGTGTCTCCGACAGCATGTGCTCTGGGCGTGGACCAACGCGAAAGAGATATACTGCCTCGACCGAGTATTTATGGCATATCCGCACTTCGTCCGATATATATATACAGACGCATCAGGAGCAGCGCGGAATGCGCGAACAGCCATCCCGAATAATTGTTTCTGGAAGTGCGAACGGCGAGCTTATTAACGGCTCGACGGTTTTTCGGCCCTTAAACCAGCCCGCGGGCCAACCCCGGCGTCGAGGAATACGGTGGGACCCGATGAGCAAACGAGGAAAAATTCGTCCCCCCTTTTTTTCTTCCTCTTCCTCCTTTTATTCCGTCCGCGGCGGAACAACAACGATGTATACGTCCGTGCGTGCGCGATACGTTCGCGCGATTCAAAGACGCGGTTTTTCAAGAGGCGAGCGTGTATTCGAGCGAGGACAGAATGCAATTAACGGCAGAGGCGGGGTAAAGATAAACGCGTACCGCGATTCTTTCGAAATGACTCTGCAATATAAGCTTTCTGCGTACCTACGCGGTCCTCGTCCGTTCCACCGGCACACCGCTCTCTCCTTTTCCTTTTTTTTCTTTCCCTCCTCCTCCTCCTTTTCCCTTCCCGTTCCGTCTTTCCCTCGCGCCCTGTCACCTGACTTCTTCATCCGAAAGACGATAAATCATCGGGGAATATATGTTTCTTTACACGCAACCCTGTGTACGGCGCGAGCGCGTATAACAAATAACGCCGGAGCATGCATCCCGCGAGCGCACGGTGGAACCGGTGTGCTTTATCGGCCCCCCTCATCTGCGAAATGATCATTAAATTGCACACCGGCGACAGAGGAATTGCTCAACGATGAGCGGGCAACTTGGACAAAAACGAACCGTTCCCTCGATCCTTTTTATCTTTCGACGCGCGGCCGTCTCGCGTTCGAAATCTTTGGCGAAACGGCGCGATAGCCCACTTTCGCGGGACCTCTGCTCCGAACGGGACCCCTGCGCCGCGTCTGCGAATTCCGCGAACGGGAATTCATTGGCCACGATGGATCGCGAGCTTCCATTCACGGGTACCCTCCGTCCGTGACAACCAACTTCGACGCGACGCATTCATTACGGACAGTTTAATGGGGCTCTTCGACTCGGCCCATTCGTGTAACTCGACTTCTTGCGCGACCGCGAGCGACACTCGTTCCAACTCTCCTAATGTAACCACCTATCCGTGTATACCAGATGATCGCGATCGTGATGCTGGCTCGCGACGGAAACTATTCTCATAGGTCTCGTACGGGTCGTGTTCCGTTCTACCCCCGCAGGTAGGGCGCATGGCCTGGCGATGGATGGAAAAAATTCGATGGAAAAAGGACGGCGCGCAGAGAAGGGCAATTAGTGTCGAGTGTCGATAGACAGCGCGATACGCGAGTACGCGCAGCGCAACCTGCAGAAATCGGGACCACGGGTTTCCCAGCGGGGCGCAACCTGTGCGCGACTCCGTGAGGATCGAAAAAGGGCGACCGTTCATTCATCTGGCCGTGCAGGACACTAATAGCTCACCTTCGGTTCATTCAGAACGAGCCGTTGGGGATCCGATTCATGGGAAACCAAAGGGATTCTCGAGCCTGGCCGCGTTTTCAACGCGTCGCAGCGGCCTTTCAGAATTGGCCGGCGTCGGGGAAGACGCGAGAGCGTTCCTTCGCTCGTAAATAACAATCGAGCCAGCAGCCGTTCGCTTTGGAAACCGAGTCTCTTCCCTTCCTTTTTGGTTTCTTTTTCTTTTTTTTTTTTTTTTCCTTCTCGCCACGGTCGTAAAAAAATCATGGGTCATCGCGAGGCGTTTACGTTTTCCCCGCGGTTTCCCTCACGGATAAAAACGCCCGCGCTTATTTTCACTTTATGACCACTAGCTGGATATTATTTATCGAGGGGCTGAGACGCGCGGACCACCCTTGGGATTTGACTAGACTTCGGATTTGCCCGCTCGATAAATATCATTCGTTCCGATACTCGAGCCTCGAGGACCCCTCCGGTCTCGCTCGAGATCTGCGTGTAACTAAACAGAAGGGCTGTTCGCCACCATGTGTTTCTTCCCGTTCGAATATAAACGCGTTCCCGCTCTGACTTCCCTCTTTCTCTCTCTCTCTCTCTCTCTCCCTCCAATCCGCGTGCTAGACAAATGAAATGAATATTTTCTGGCTGTTTTTTTCCTCGCTGGTAAGAAAAAGGGTCGATTCGGGAAACGGTGAGCCACGCCACGCGGAGGAAACGCGTTCTCTCTTTTTTTACGCGAGCTCCTACTTTGGTATATACGATTTTACGAGCACCGATCCGACCCCTTTCCGTTCCTATAGAAAGTATCCTTTGGTCGAGATAAACGTAACGATTGCTCGAGTCGGAGGGTCGAATCCCTCCCGTGCTCGCACGACCCTCGGGAACTCGTTTCCATCATTAGGGAGCGGCTAAGTGGCCACTACTGCCCAAGGCCGTGGCGACCGGGTACTCGACGCGGACGCTCCAGAAAATGGCTGACGATAAACTGGACATTCGAAGCGAACCCCGATCCCTGCAACCTCCGAGCTATTTCCTGTTTTGCTACGGGTGCCCAACCACCGCGCGTACCTTCTGACCATAAAGCTAATACATCCGCAGGGGTCACGAGTAGGGTGTCTACGCGACGCCACCCTTTTTCTCCCCCCCCCCCGCCCTTTGATCCTTACGGTTCCACCGTTTCGAACGCAGCCCTCTTTTCGTCCATTGTCGAACGGTACGGATATCGTTCGTTCAAACTTTCCGACAAATCGGCCACGTGTCGAAGACGCGCGCACGTCGCCTCTCGTCCCCGTGAATGATGGTCGCGACGGAAGGAAGCCGTAACCAGGAGAACGACAGCGAACAGCGTCGAGATGGATCGCTCGGTCGTGGAGCGCGCTTACGATTCGTTCGCAGAGGTCAGCGTTCGTCGAAGAGGAGAGTCATTCGAGCTGCGGGGAACGCGCAGCTCGTAAAGCTTAAATTTACACAATTTGTAGCGGACGACGGCTGACGCTGGGTGTATCGAGGAGAAATAAAAAGCCGCGAACGAGGCAAGATCGGGGCAATCTGCGGAAATTGGCAAGAACGACGAACCAATTTCGGGAACGGGGGGCCCTTGCAAACACTGGCCCAGGGGTCAGTCGGGGCGAGGGTTAATCGTCGATCGGAACGAGCCTCGTTAACGCGCTCTCGAGCGATACGCAACGAACCTGCGAAAACGGCTCGTCCGTTACTGCTCTCGTTACGCGTCGCTCTACGAACGATCCGTGGAAAGAAGGAACGCGCCGAGGGCCGCCCACGGCCGCCGGAAAGGAGGAAAGAAAGGATCGCCAGAAACGGAAGGAGTCGTTAAACGAACTTTCACGAATCGGATGACCTTAATGCGCGCGTCCAAGTCGGTCCACCCGTGGAGCCGAGAACGTAATTTCGGCCTCGCGGACCACCGGCTGGCTGGTCGTCCCGGCGATTAACATTCCCAAAGCAATTGCACCCACGGCGACCGGGAGAAGCCAGCCAATTTCTTTTCTCCGTGCTCGCCGCTCGCCCGAATCTCGGTGGGCCACGGTTCGAACGCGGACCTCAGAGATGGCAGCACCGCTCGAAAGGCGCACCTGTCCGCGAGATCATCCCCGAAGATATTGCAGGGTGCTGTCCTTCGCGAGCAAGGAGGAAAATGAAAAAGAGGAAAGACGAGGGAAGACAGCGTCGCGGAGGAGCGGAAGGAAAAATGTGGATTCGCGTTGCACGGCCGCGGAATTCGTTTCGCGTGAAATTCCAGAATCGAAGGCCTCGGTCACGGTTGCGAGGCAGGAAGAGAGCAACAAAGTTGCGATCGAGGCATCGACGTAGCGCTCGTTCGTCTCGTCGGGTGGACGCGGTCGTTTGCCAAGCCTTCGCAACCTTGACTCGCGCGGGCATTTTTGTCCTCGAGTGTCGCGATCGGGCGGCCTCATCACGTGAATTACAGGCTTCGCTCGCGTTCGTGGGTGCCTTCGAGAGAGAGTCGCGTGGATAGGCGGAGAAGCCTGGAAGAGAGTACGACTGGCTCGGATGAATTGGCTGGGGCAACCTTCGGGTGCCTCGCGCGACCTGTCGGACCGTCGAACCAGAGAAGGGGAGACGTCGTCGCGTTTTCCGCCCGATTTCCGCGCGGACGGATCGCGAAAACGTTCGATTTCGCGGTGCATCGGGTCGATCGCGCGCTCGAAACTGTAAAACTAAACGGCGCGTCGGCGTTTCGCGTCGGGCGTACCGTCGGAACGAGACCGAGGAATCGCATCGAGAGCGCGGCACGTCGCACGAAATGAGGAGCGGCAATGGCAAATAAATCGCTTCGCTCGCGTCACGTCTCGATCCGAGGCGAGGAGCTCGGGCTCGCGAAAGCTTATGATGGACCCGCACGAATCGTTCCACGCGCGGTCTTTGATGTTGCCGCCTGGCTCGTGACCCGCCACGAGTGACAGAATCCGATCTTTCCACCCACGCCTGCCCTCGACGTCCACGCAGCGACGAGAGTCCGCGAACCGCGGCCGCGCCGTCGGCTCCTCCGGCTAGAACCGGATGCGTTTCGATACGCGATAAACCGAGGATCCTGTTAACGATTCGTTTTCCTGTTTTGCATGGATTAGCCGCTCGTTGCGCAACCATGAGTAATCATTTTCTATCACGCAACAGTCTTCGAACCGCGCTCCTTCTCTTTCGTTTCTCGGAAGCGAGTCGGTTTTTGTACTCGTTTTTTCCGCTGGTTTTCTCCACCGCGAGAAGAGGTTTCGCTTTATCACGATCTCGCCGCGGAGCCGGGCACGGTGGTCGCGGGAAATCGGTCGTCTCGACCGAATAATTTCTCGCCGCGGAGAACGCGCACGGGTAATTGAAATTTTCACTCGCAGCGATGCGCCGCGTAATCGCTGCACACGTTTCGCGAGCGTAATTGATTGTCGACCTTCGCGGCGTCGATTCACCCTTGGCTGCGAGGAAATTCCGTCAAATCTCCGCGTTATCGGTCTCTCCTCCCTAGGCCCTAGGTCGAGCAATTATTTCGCAATTAAGGAACGCGAGCGTCGAGGATCCTTCGACGGTCGTTAGAGCTACCCGTGGCCGCGTCTGCGACGCACAGAAGGTGGTCGAAGCACGTCGCATCGAACGGTCATGGCGGTCGAGATCGAGAAATCTGGATCCAACGGTTACCGCATCGTCGCGTGTTGTCGCAGAAGCGCAGCCAACTGTGATCCGGGCTCTTTTCCGGGCACGCTGATTCCCCTCAATCTCCGGTATCGCCGATTATACCCTCTCGCAACGAAATTATCGAGTTGTTATTACCCTCTGGCGAATCTAATAGAAGCCCATCCGCGGACTCTAATTTATGTGATACGCGTATCCGCTGGAAACGCCGGGAACGTCTGTCATTCCCTCCAATCGCGAGCCGCGGCCGCGCTACCGATCGCGCGGCGTCCTCGTAGAAGGTGCTCGCCGAAAATAGACGCGGAAACCGCGGCGTCGCTCGCCTCCGTTCATCTTTCCCACCGCGGAACAGCTTCCGCTCTTTCTAATTTTTTTTTTTTTTTCTCTTTTTCTTTTTCTTTCCTCCTTTTCGCGATCGCGTTGGCGCGATCGACGCGGTCCGTGATCCTCGAGAACGCCGGCGATACGTAACGATGCGTGCACGTACACGCACGTACACGTCTACCCGGCGACTGCGTCGATGAGAAAGTAGCCGGAGCCAGCGGAGCCGCTAGAGAGCTCACCCATAGAGAAGGTAATAGCAGAGGGGGGTGAGCGGGTAAGTAGAAGCACCCGGTACCAATGCACGCGGATATATCTACATTTTTGGCATTTCGCCTCGACCTGCCTCTCCCAAGGAATTCAACCTTTTTTTTCTCTCCTCTCCTCCTCGTGCAGCCTTCCGCGGTCTATAATCGTGTATGCAAATCGTCGCAGAGCGGCGGGGCGAAGCAATCGTCCCGCAATCGTGGCTTATTAAGTCGTTCCGTTGATTTTCTGTATTCGATCGACGGGAACCGATTCGCCGAGGCCTACCTTGACCCCGAACCGCGTCGGGGTCGCCGAGATCATCCCCGTTCCGTGGTCACAGTCGCGCGTCCGCCCCCGCGAGCGACGCGCGGAAAAAAGGGCTCGAAACGTGCCCGCGCGTTTGCTCGATCACCCGAATCGCTCCGCCGGCAAACTGGTTCTCGTACGTGACTCAACGACACCGGGACACTCGTCGATAAACACCTACCGGATATAGTTACGAAAGGACAGACCTCTAATCGATTCGGGATCCAGTTATTCCACTTTTACTGCGAGCCTTAACGACACCGTAAATCCAACCGCGTTGCACGGACGAGTTTTACGCGCGGCTACGGGAAGGAGCCGTGGAAGGAGTGTCCCGATATGCACGCGATATACGTACAACGTATATCTCCGCCGATAACAGCCCTGTCTTTAATATTCAACGACACGTCGCGCGTTTAGAACCAGCGTCCTGGCGGAGAAAACGTTACACCTGCTTCCGTAAATTATCATTCGGCGGAAAAAACGTGGTTCCTAGGCTGGTTTTAAACCGCGTCTCGCTACTGTACTCCCTGCCCCCCGCCTCTGTCTCGCCTATCGCGAGATATTAATTTGATATCTAGTCGCACGCGGAACTACCTAAATCCACGCGGCACTCTACAAAACCTGACGCTAACGACGTTAATTACGCTACGTTTGCTCCGGTTGTCGCGTAAACTTCATTCCGAATGGAGCGCTTTAATCGAACCAATGAATCGAAACGGGAAGCGTTTTTACGGGCATCGCCTTCCCCGTCGATAGGGCTAATTCACTCTCGTCGAGCTCGCGATCGGGGCAGGCGATTTTTTGTGAGGAAATCGAATCGTTGGATTAGCCAGATGCAACTCGACGCCGACCTTTCTTCGGCTCCATGGAGCGCGAGGTCTACGGAAAAGCTCGCCCAATAATCGCTGTAATCGGAGAAACTCGTGCCAGTGGTCGTGTCCCGGACTGCGTTCCTGTTGCTTTCGTAGTCCCGTTGGAAATTTGTCGCGCGGCGTCGCTCGGATTTTCTCGACGCCGCCGAATTTTGCACGCTGACGTCCGCAGCGCGCGTCGAACGACGTCGCCTTTCAGCGGCGGACTCGATCGTGAATTAAAGGAGACGCGGGGTGTTTATTGTGATGCCGCGCCCTTCGAACGTGGGAACGAGGGAGAAGTTCATGGGGAGACCCACGAGTCGAGCACCCCCGAGCTAATCGGCCGATCGCCTCTCGGCGTTGACAAATTTGCGAGACGGTGATGGATGTTATTGACTGCCGCTAGAGCCGCCTGTTTCGTCGATCGTCGAACGATCGAGCGCCGATAACGCGCCACCGAAACCTTTTCATCTCGTCCCTCGATCATCCTGCTTTGACGTAGCAAACGTTAAACACCGCACCCTGCTCTCCGTTTACGCCTGCTACTCCTCGTTAACGCGCCAAAACAGTGTTTCGTCGATCGAGGCTGGAAGAAAGATGTTTGCGCGCCTCGAAACTACCCCCTCGCGTCGCTGCTCGCGGAGCCGTCGAACGTCGGAGGCGATAACGAGGAGCCGGGTGAGTCTGGAACGATTTTCTGGCGACGCGGGTTCACCGAATTCGTACGGGATGGGGTGCGAGAGCCCGTCACTTTGATATGTAAATACACGCACTACGGGGTGCGGTGGAATCGTGCCGCGCGCCGCCACCCGTTGCACACAGACGCGGACACCGAATCGAGCAAGTAGCATTCGAGGCTTACGTGTGGACACGGAAGCCCCGTCGAAGAGCAGCCGATGTGCATTTGCTTCATCGAACACGCCACAATGGGGCTCTGACTATAAAGGCAAATCTACCGAAACGGGGGTAGGAAAGGACCGAGCGGCAAAGAGGGGTGGTCCAAGAGGCTCGTCCCGTTTCTCGAATCCACCGGAAGCATCCAATATCTCCGTTATCTCTGTTCCGCGTGCGTCAATATTGACCGCCGCCTCCTCGTTCTTTCCGCGAACCCGGTTTTTCCCGTGCCCCGAGTCGAGGAGCCGTTTCCCGGTTGAAAAGTTTCGAAAGCAGCCTGAAAAGTGTCGGAACGCGTAATCAGCAGCGACGAATATTCCGGTAGAGGAGATCGCGTACGGAATGCAGCCGGGAGAGGTATTTCAATTTCTGGGCTCGCTCGTCTAAGTAACTCGGCCGGACAAGCTGCGAAGTAATGAAAAAGCAACGCGCACGGCTGATTGGGAAAATAACGGCGGAGTTAATGCGCGGGTAAAAGGTGGGGTTTCGCGTTTCGCGGTCGATGTTAGACGAAACGGTGGCGGCGACGGCGATGGCGTATAATTGGCCGTACGCGCGGCCCAGCACACGCACCGTGAAAGGATAAGCGAGCTAATGGCGTCGTATTGTGCGGTAATCTCAAGAGTAATCGGGTCTCGTTTTCCTTGGTCCTTTTTTAAATTACACCCCGCGAGTCACACCCTTCCCGAACGGAACGGCTCGAAATGATAGCGCGGTAGAGGCGAGTTCTATCGTCGCATGCCAAACGGCAATGTCGCGCGGAGAGACGCGGTGCGCCGCAGAGACGCCGTCGTACGTATCTACGCTCGCGTCCACGTTTTTCGCCCGATACCCCATGAGACTCGTAACCGAGGCTGCCCGCGCCACGTTGCCACATGCACGCCGTTCTCGATCCGCCCGTGTATTGGTAGCCGCGCATAATGCTGCCCATTTAATGTTAACGACGCCATTTTCTGAATATGGATATCAAACCGCCTTTGACTCCGGGCGCTCATGAATTTTCATACGCGTTAGGGTTCCGCGCGTTCCACCGCGCGCCACGAAACCTTCTCGCTGGATCAACACAGCCATTGCCTTTAATTCCGACGTTACCCACCCCTCCTCTTTCCCCTCCGCCAGGCCCAGGGAATTTTCTTCGAAGGAACACCGCCGGTTCGAAACTGGTCGCGATTCCCTCTCGTTCGACGATCGCTTTCCCGTTGCCGACGAACACGGAAAAATGTCACGCAGGACGAGGTGGTCCCCTGACAACGTTTACCCGTGGCGCAGGAGTAGCGTGACTTCGGTGACGTCAGCCTCAGGTAAGTCTTGGCCCCCACCATGAAATGCGTTAGCTGCAGGTGAGCAGGCGTGGTCTTTCCTCGACCAATCGTGTTCACGGGGCAGGACGATACCTGAATAACCTGATAGCTCACCTGAGACGCGCGCACCTCTCGCGCGTATCGAATCGCGACACGCGATTGCACCGCGAATTTTATTCATTTCGCAACACCGATTGCCGTCCATTCTTACGACCATGTTGCGAGATCGCCTCCTAGGTAAATAAACCTTAATTCGCCTGTGGCAAGTCCTGGGGGACGCGTTTGGCGTTTGTAAAATACCTCCGCGGGAAAGAGGAACGGAGAGAGAGGAGAGAGCAGAAGTCGATCGTTATTTGGCAGAGATTACGTTCGACCCGTTCTATTCGCGGTGGCGTAGCATACCGTCGCAGTTACCTGTATCGTAACCGCGAGTAATAAGAAAATGACAAGGTGTACACCTTGGAAAGGTACACGATATGGGAAACGTAGAAGTCGCAACGGGGCAACGAATTGACGCGAATCGACGAACAAACGATCGATCAGCGTCGCGGTTTCTTATTCGTATCGGATAATCACGATAATTACGCGTGGATCGTCGAGGATGACGTAAACGCGGGGGCCCTTTCCCCGGACGACCATTTAACCGGTACGAGGCGTGACAACGGCGTCTTACGCGTTCCACGACGTAATCTCAATTACAGACGACTTAAATAATAATAGAAATTAAAGGAACGGACCTCCCGAGAAGATAATTCCGCGGTAGCGTCCGATATTAGATACGGCTGAAGGTGAGGAGAGTAGCAGGGCCTCCCAGCTGTCCTCCCACTGCGCCGAGATTACAATAATTACCATTCTTATTTACCTTCTCCGCTGCCTTCCGCGGGCTCCTTCAACCCTTCTGCCTTTCTACGCATCAATTACACCCGTCAAACTTTCTCGCTTTAATCTCGGGATTAATCGCGGCCCCGAAAACTGCGGCCAATTGCAGTTCCGGCGCGTGGATACGCGGCTCCATTCCGCCCCGCAGGATTATTTCCTCCCGCCCTCTGTCATTAAAACGGACCGGAGTCGGAGGAGAGTCGGCGAATGCGCGCGAGCGCCAGGAAAACGGCCGCGGGCTGCGCGAAAAAGGGAACGCGCGCGAACCGGGGGCCAGCGGCTAGGAAAACCGAGCAAACAACGAAGACAATAAGTTGGCAAATCTGACGGTGGGACGCGCGTTGGCAGGCGGTCGCACGTGCTGAGAGGAAACTCGAGACACCAGCAATCATCGCGGCGTCCATCGGTAAAAGGAAGGGAAGGTACCGGCGCGGCACCTCCCGGGACGATAATTCGATGTAGGGGCACCCTGAAGTACCCGGTGTGCCCCATCGGCAGGAGGTCACCGGTTACGCCCCTGAGATATGCGCAAGAACGCGCTGCCACGGCCACCCTTTGCTCGGTTTTCGACGCCGTTCGCGCTCTTTTCCCTTTCTCTTTGTGCCTCTTCTTTACTTTCTGCCCCCTTTCCTCCCCCTCTCTCGCTCTCCCTCTGTTTTTACTACTACCGTAGGACGTCTGCAACGACGCGAACGCGGAGGGTCGTTCTCGTTGCATTTCGGCCGGTAGTCAAAGAATCGCGAACCCGTTTTCACGTGAACGCCCACCGGAAGCAGCTGAAACCGGCGCCTGAATGGTCCGCCGATAGAAGATATAAGAGTGTACCGGGGATCCGATTACGAGGACACGCGGGGTACGTTGGGTGACCGTTTCCTCCATTCAACGCGCCCGTCGAATCCCTTTCGAGACATTCTTGCCGGGCCTGTTCTTTATTAATCGAACCAACGATAGCCGATCGGCCTCGCAGCCGCGGCGTTGACGTTCCGCAGGAGCCGGTTCCTCCCTGCGATGTGTTTGCTTTCCACGGTTGCAGCTCGAGCCTCGTTAGGGTCCAGCGGAGATTAAGCGATTCGTTACGCCGCTTAATGAATCGAAGAAATATTGCATTTCGAAACCGTCGCCGTTTCCACGAGCGTCCGCAGGCCGAGTTCCCGGCGGATGTCGGTGGAACAAAGAAACATCCTTCGCGTTCCACTCGGCATCCTTGCTCTCGATGAAACTCCGCCTACCACCTACCCTTATCTACGACTCTACTCCTCTCTCGACGCTTTTGTCGGCTAGGTAAGCAGGGTCCACAGGCTGACCAACGACAGTGGTCGTCGCGTTCGCACGCATCGATGGGACTCGAATGGGTTCTACGCGCGCCGCCACATGGTGCCTCGATTTCCCGTGTCGCGTCGACAGACCGCAAAGAATCGGTCCTCCAGATGTTGGAGATACGGTCACCTCGTTACGTTTTCTTTGAAAAACGCGCACCGTCATCTGGACAGAAACGTGTCAGTTGGCCGCGAGCGCGCAGCATCCGAGAACGGGAATCGCGTCGCCTCGCGTCGCACCCCTCGCGACGATCGTAAATATGTAATTAGGATTTATTTGGAATGCGCGCGTTATACAAAGGGAGGAGGACGGGCACGGAAGCGCGCGCGCGCGTCGTCGTGACACGCTTTTTCTCCTCGGGCCTGGGCGAACGCGTCGAATTTCGGGGGGCTGTCCAGAGGCACGCCCTCGCCCCTACGAGCATAATTCCGATTCTGGCTTGGGTGCATGTGCTCCGCGGTAGACGAAACGGCGCAATCTTTATCCACGAGTGAATAACGCGCGTGTAGCTACCGGGGAAGTTCTTATAGCACGCGCAGGGGCGTATCAAGGACGCCTGGAACGAACGCCCCTGACGACCCCTAGGTGGTCCAGGGCGTCACTGGGTGGTACTGGCTTTAATTCCAGACCAGCGGGTCCTTCCTCTTCTCGGACTCGTTGCGAACCCATTCCTTCTCGATTCTCCCGATACGCTCGCCTCGTTACCGTCGTAAATATCAATTCGCGGCGACCGCGATCCGATTAACGGCGATTCGTTAAGCAGCCGTCGCGGCAGCGAAGCCGCGTCTCGGGTCGAACCGATTCGAGTCGAGTAGTATTTAATAAATTCCAATTAACGATGGCACGCGGGACCACCAGGATCCGGTAGTCGAATCGCAAATCGCATAAACACACACGGCTCATTAGCCACCGGAGAGCAGGGTCGGTCGCCTTTTATAGTCGAAGGTGGCGGCAGCTACCGCCTTCTCCGCGAGCACCAGAAAGGACGCCGGTTTACGACAGGGCATAAAACTTATAGATATTGCCAAGAAATGCCACCCCTGTGGTCCCTCGCTCTTTTTACCCTCTTTTACACCAGCCACGACGATTTCCACGGGAGCGCCGCCACGCACGTCTCCAGCAGCGAGAGGAGGAATTACGTAAACGCGTGGTCGTTCTTCGCGACGTAATTACAGAAAACAATGGACGAGCGAAGGTAGAGGCGCGCGAAACTATCGACGTTACGCGTAATGGGGATGGTAATCGCGTTCATTTCGATCTTCAACCCCTGGTACGGGGACAAATTATGACACCGTTGTAATTTCACTTTCGAGCGGAATAAAGAGAGCGGCCGACAGTTTACCGATTCGACAAGACCGATTGATGGGAAAACTCGCATGGCCTGGGTGTATATTCACCGCGATAATGATACGCGCGCGTTTCCAACTCCTCGACGGAGGGATGCTACCCACCGCTTCCTTGCGTACACGATTCGCAAGCCTTCGCCCTCGGGTAATAACAGGCCGAGCGGTATCTATCGATTGCGCGTACACGGACGTTCAACTGGCAATCGGTTTTTCCTCGCTGGCCAATTATCGGCACGAACGCGAATTTTTCCGCTCGTTCTCAAGTTTGCGCGCGATTTCAGCAATGCCGGTTTAAGTAGCCGATAATTAAAATGGCGACGAACGTTACCGGCTGTTCCGCATCGTCGGGAGGAGCGCCATGTTTCGGCTCGCGACGATCGTGGCACGCGAAGAGAGAATCGACCGCGCGGGAGAGGTAAGGAGGGACGAACCGGAATAAGAAGGACAATTGACAAAATGGCAGGGTAGGGGAGACGAATTCTAGCTCGGAACGCGCGCGTGCAACGTCCCGCCGATGGGATAGCGGCTATGAATCATGAATGCGCAGGATAACCGGCGGAAAGACACGGTAACGGTAACGGCAATTCAGAAATCGTGGAACGGGTTGCAATTAGTCGGGCACGGAGGCAGGAACCAGGGGGTGAGCCAGCCAGCGCCGATGGTGGCGCGGCGGCAATTGCGCGTTTGTAATTAATTAAATAACGATATAATTGGCTCATAGAGCAATTAGTTGATTGATACACGAGACCCTGATGAACGAGGGAAGAGAGACGGAACGGACGGGACGTAGAGACGGAGAAAGGCAGAAGCGGTGCGCGATGCGAAGCCAGACGGAAATTGTTTCACAGAAGTTGCATGCCAGTCAAACGATGCGGATAGGGGTGTAATTTTGTTTGCAATTTGCATTCGATTTACGTGCGAAATTTATCGCTATTCAGCCTGCGCCCGCCGATAAATTAATCGAATTAAACGTAAGAACGGAGAAAGAATCGCTTTTTCTAAGAATTCCGGTAGACATCGAGAGAGAGAGAGAGAGAGACCGACGATTCGTGCTAACAGCCTGAGAAAAACCGATTAATCGAGATCCGAGATAACTCGCGGTAGCTGCTGCGAAAAACGTCGTGTATTTCATTGTACGCGATCAATTTGTCGCGAACGAGATCGTGTCTTTGTACCATTCCGATAGGACTACGTAACCGTGTTATCCGCGTGAAAGGGAGTTTCCCGGTGCGAAACAAAGGAACAACAACGTGTAAAGTCCGGTGTAAGTAATCGTGTAAGATGGCTAGGTGGTTCTTCGGTGGACGCAGGCGGCGCCAACGAATCCTTTGATGGTCCGCCGCATCGTCGGTTTTTCAGGTAGCCACAGACGCATTAGTCACTCTTCTCGTTCTCTTCGCTTGTCCCTCTTCAAGGGAGAGAGGATGCTCGGCGCACAGGTATCTAAATGAGCTGCTCAGAATCGTTAATAGGCGCTACAGCCGCGAACAACGCGTGTCTCGTCGACGTGGACCTTTTTCCTTCTATCATCCATCCGCCCCCGCGAGCCTCGATCGTGCCATCGGCCTCCTCGATCGAGGACGAACGTTTCGCCGTCGCCTCGCTGGCCGAAACGGCGCAAAAATCGTTCGAAGTTTCCTCGAACTCGCGTAAAAATCGCCAGAGAAAAGGAGCAACGCGAAGGGGTTGTTGGTCGTTGGTTTTATCCCTCGCTGAAAAAGTGGTTCATTCAAGGTCCCCACCGTCTTTGTTCTTTAGGAAATCAAGTATGAAGCCATCAAGCTGCCAGTAAATCGCGAGCCGCGGCACGGCCTCTGTTTTTCTGCGCCTCCAATCTCGGCGCCAGTCGGAAAGCCAAATCATGGCCTCATTATAAAGTAATTAAAACCCATTACTAATGCTATCCTTTATCGAGGGAAGCGAAAGGGCAGAAGCCGACACAATGAAGCGGCAGTCAGACCCTCGTCTTCTCGCCGCGGCTAGAGAATCTGGAACCTCGATTTCGGCTGTATAATCCAATAGCGATACGACGCGCGACAGGACACCTCGGAACACGGACCCTTTGATCCGTCAATATCCGTCCTGCGATTAACTTCCAATACGATTTTCTCACGTTTTAATCGAATTCGCCGGACGATGGACCGTGACGCGAGCGACGCCCAACGCGATGGACGCCTCTTTCGAAAGAAAATCCTCGAACCGAACGTTTCTCGACTCGACCAGTGATTACAACTATCTAACAATCAGGACTCCGAAAGCGACCGCGACAAAAAGCGGCCTTAACGAAATAAGACTACGACGAACGCCACTGGCGCCAGGGCTCCTCCAACTCATTACCCGATTCTCCTCGCCGAGCCACAGGCATCAGGTATCGGGACGAGAGATTCGAAATTTACTTCGGGCACAAAAACCACGATCCTTTCGATATCGAAATCGTCGCAGTCGAGCAACGCAAATACTCGTAAAAGCTTATCGATGGCTTTCAACGTCGTCCTAAGGGTTGGCCAACGTGACTCGAGGTCTCGCGTACCTTCCGCCTAGAAAATTGTTCATTCGCGAACGGTGTTTTCCCCTCGAAAACGGACCTTCGTCCTTTTCGGCTGGTGAAATTAGCGGTGATCGGAAAGGTGCGACATTTTCGCGATCTTATCGAAAACGCTAAGCATCGGTTTTCGCATTCCGACAAAGCTGCCACGGCTGGGGCACCGTGATGACGGGGGAAAGATACAAATTGGGGTCGAGAGAGTAAAGGTCCGATCGACCGGCAACAGATCCTTATCCGCCTAATGGGCAGAAGCCACTGGAGGCAAAATCAAGAGTCACTTATTCCAGGATCTTCACGTAAACCAGTTACCTTTTCGAACCATTTTTGTTTTTTTTTTTTTTTGCCCCGTCGCTCGCTTTCCATCCGCGCGAGCCACCCCTGAAAACGTCTCTCGACGTCTCGTCCGATTCTCGAATAACTCGATTAGCCACTCCGCTAACGAGAACGCGATACCTTCTCGAAGCGAGCCAACCACTCGTACGAAACACGTCCCATTATGTTCGATCGGTGCCAATCGTGGGTGCCGACGACGGTCCCTTTTGCTCGTTCTACCTGCTCGAGGGGTGAAACGGAATCTCCCTAAATTTCGAGGCATCGTTCTCGAAGGAAAGCGACGAGGCGAGGAAAACCGTAACCACCCTGGTCGATCGACGGAGGATCGACGGAGGATCGACGGAGGATCGACGGCGAAATAGGCTGCACGCCGATGCAACACCGTATCGCTAGATAAAAGAAGGGGAACGTGAATCAACGCGGTTTATAGATTTACTCACGCCCCCGGATCCTTGTTTACGTGCTCGTAACCGTCCGTCGCTAAACATTTATCGTCTCCTTGAACAAAACCTCGATAACGTTATTATTACCATTACGCCGTACCCGAGGCGTTCCCGAAGCGCTTTTCGCTCTCAAGTATCGAAAGTGCTTTTTAAGATGAGATCGCGCCTGGATCGAGAACCGTCTCCCCGTTGCATCCGGGATCGTCCGTGGATGCGCGCGCGCGCGCGCGCGCTGTAATGCTGCAACCGTAAATTGATGGACGTTCACCGTAGAGTAATTGAAACTCTTGAACTTAGCAAATGAAATCTCGGGCCCCGGTGATTGGTATTATTATTCCTGGACAAACGTTCGCGCGTGATTATAACTCTCGTGCGGGGCTCTCGCGTAACTTTATGGAAAATCTGCGAAATTCACGGTCGCTCTACGCATACGTAATTGCGCGTCCTTGTTCTCCCTTTTATTCGCCTTTCATCTCTCGGCGTTCCGCTTAACGGAGGTGCGCGCTGTACAAAAGCCTGGTCGCTCTCTCTCTCTCTCTCTCTTTCTCTCTCGTCGCTCGGAATGGATGTCGTTGACGAGGTGTTAAGAAACACCACCGTCTCCCGTGGCTGTTTACGCGCGCGATGATTTACAGCATCGCGTTCGCGTCGTGCGAACCCGAAGACTCCGCAGATCCTATTGATAGAGCGTGCAAGTTCGAAACGTAATCCAACTTCTCCGCGTCCTACGTTCCTTTTTACCCCCTTTCAGCGGAACGCACGCGGCAGCCGTCCGCCACTTTTAACTTCGACATTCCGATCTTTCATAGAACGAAGGGTGAGAGAGAGAGAGGATCGGTGCCGCTGGACCCCTCGTAAATTGTACGCAGGCTGGCGCGTATTGTGCCCGGTGATTTACCGGTGCAAGTCCATTAGTCGTAAAGCAATGCTCCTCTCGCCATTGCTAGATGACGGACGATAAGACAAACTGCGTTTCCACCGCGGTACGGGTACCTAGCGGTCGAGGATCGGTGTAAGTGCCGAACCAGGCGATCGGTGGGTGCCAGCCAACGGTCCCGACTTCCCTTTCATCGACAGCCAGGGCTCGCCGCGCTCTCTTTCTCCGTCGCGATCCCCGCTCGCACTCGCCGGCGTAATTTACGATCTTGGCCTCGTCATTACGAGCCGAATGCCTCGACCTTCGTTACCGCGCCGGAGAGGCAAGGGTGAAACGGATGAACCTCCCTCCCGGGTAATGCGCATTATATACCCCTCCTATAATGAGCTATCGCCGACTACGAATCGTCCAAAGATCGTAATCGATGGTACCCATTGTTTATTTTCTCCCGGCGTCGGCTCGACTCTCGGCTACCACGACTCCTGCGCCCATCCACCGTCTCTTTATCGTGCTCACGTACGTCTGCCCGCAGGAGAAAAACGCAGCCTCGCGGTTCTCGTTAACAGAGACGGACGAAATTTCAATTAAACCTCGGCTATCGCAGGCGATCTCGAAAATTCGCAACGCCCCGTGTGTTTGCCATTTCAACGGCTCCCGGTGCCCGTTAATTATCCCTCGCGGAACAAGAAGAAAAAAGAAAAAAAAAAAAACACAGCCCGCATGCGCCGCTGATTTTAATGATAGTTCGTGATAAACCGTCGCTAGCAGGAATTCAAACGCATTTCGCGGCGTGACGCGGCAAGAAAACGCTCGAGTTCCGTTCGCTGGGTTTCCGCGGCGCGCCTTACGCAACGCGGGTGTTCGTCCGAGCGATGACGCGGACAAACCGGGTCCGTTTGCGCGCGTACACGGTAACCTCGATACCGAATCCTCATTAGGCCCCGCGCGGGGCCTATTTTTGTTCGACGAATAATGGTGATTACGCGGCCGCGGCGCGATTAAGCACGCAAATGAGACAGGATGACGCGACGTGGCCGTTTTCGAGTTCGGGGCAGCGCGGGATCGCGCTCGCGGAAAAACCGCGCGCGTAATAATTACCAGGCCGCAAGAAACTTAACGAGACGGACATTAATGGACTCGTTACCCGCGCATGGGGAGAGAGAGGATGCCCACGGTTTTATGGGGCTCCGCACGCATCGCGAAGCAACGTTCGATAACCGGGAATACGCGAAATACGCGAGATACGCGACCGACTGTCCGTGATCGTGGGCGGGCCACCGCGTAATGGGACTATGATAGGTCGTGTCTCGCAAATAAGAGACAGAGATCTATCCGTGCGCCGTACGCGTATCCTTCCCGCGCGGTTAATTATACGACTCCCGTCCTGGCACAGAGAAACAATGAACGACTGCCACGAAGGCACGGTTCTGTTGCTCGAATAGGATGCGCGTTCTCGCTGGGTTCCCAGCTGGCCAGCGAACCGTGGAACTTCGCGTTATCGAAAAACGCTCGACGATTTGGCTCGCCGTTCATTTTACCCGCGATGCAAGCGAAATCGTTGCGTCGAAAGCGGCGGTGGCAACGGTACGTGTTGTCGTTGAATCGTGGCTAGCGAGCACGCTTACGTACCCGTCCCGTTTTCCTTTGTGAAACTGCATTTCCGTGACGAGCGACCGGCCCAGATGTCATTGTGGCGGATTTCCTCGGTTCCCTCCCTGAAAAGAGTCATGGACGCCGTTCGTGCTACCGTACCTGGAGACATAATAAAATCGTGAAGACACATCGGAAGGGAGATCTTCGTGGGCGTGTAGAAATTCGTATCCCACGAGAAGCATATATCACTTTACGGTGTGACTCGGAATGGCGTTAAATTCGACAGATTTCACGGTAATTTTTAACTGCTTCTCGCCTGAAACGAACTCTGCCCGTCGAACAGAGCAGCCGTCTTTTTTCGAAAGGGGCAACGCGTTACCGAGGCGCCAATTACTTTCTACGATTATTAGCGATACACGTGGCTTTCTCGAGACACCATCTGCCGAGGTGTACCTTCAGAATGGTAACGCGCGTACGACTTTGGTGAACGACGCGCCAGTCCTTTTTTTTATTCGATCAGATACCGGTGTATCGTTCCCGATGATTGCAGTTATTACAGCCAAAAGCTGCGCATTAGAATTCGTATTCGGCGGTGGACGGTCGATTATTTGGCGCGAATAAACCCTCTCGAAGGCGGACTTGTGGGAAACAGAAGGATTTACTTCTGCGGGGCGCGGCTGGTGCTCGATTTTTCGGGAATTCGTGAAAGCGAGAGAGCGTTCCGTGAAAAGAGCGTAAAGTTCAAAGACAGCTCCGGGCGCCCTTAAAGGAGCCGGAAGTCTGCTGAAAACGGACCGCGCGCTTTCTCGTCCGCTTCTTCCTGTCACACGAGACCCTTTTACTGGCACCCTACAAAATCTGCTCCTCCCACCGCGGCCCGTTAATAGGTGATTCTTTAGCTAATGGGGTTGCTGCTGTTCGACGTTCGTTATTCTCCTTTCCGAGCGCGTTGTCCCGATAGAAGCGCTTATTATTTAGCAACAGGGCCGTCGGTTCCAGTGGGTGTAGACGGCCGTGCCCATCGCACGAGCCTCGATATATTTCTAGGGGGTGCGCGTTTCGAACCTCGAGCAATCTCTGTATATGCGTGCGTATCGGTGTGCGCGTACGCGTAGTACGCGTGTCACAGCCAGAAAAACATCGATCACCGAACAGATACAATTCATAGTAAGAGCGGAACAACACCCTTCACGCGTGGTACACGCGGGGCCATCGCGGGCGAAAATTTCTACGTAAACCACGGTGTATACCGCGCGAAATATCGTTCTCTGTGCTAAGTAATAAATATCGTCTTGCTCGCACATCTCTAAAAGCGAACAATGTACGTGCGCGCGGCACGAGTGCAGCTGCAACTCTCACGCCCTCGATACGCCCCTAGGGATGCAGGGGGTTGCACGGTTTTTCGAGTAACGGCGTAGCCGCGTCAGCGCGTGCTCTTTTAGCAAACAAACTACACGCGCGACCCGTCGCCCCCGAATTCGAGACTCGAAAGCAAAGTGAAAATTTCGCGAATTCCTCTCGTACGAGTGAACAGAGTCGATCGAAGATGGATACGCGAGCGTGGAATCGCAATGGGAATCGTGCACCAGCATCATCGACGAAGCTCGAGTTTCCCTTATCCAGGGGATGACGTCAGTCGGTTCTATCTAGTAGATATTATGAATGGGTGGGGAGCCCTAAGGGTCCGCCTTTCGAGTAAACCGCTACAACTACCAATATCGGTACCACCGGCACTACCACCTCCACCGATGCCGTCGTTGCCACCCCCCGGGGGCAGTAATCTCGCATGGAGATCCGGCTTAAACGATAGGCCCTGTTTCCAGCGCCGCCCTCGTACGCGAGACTCTTAATTTCCAAGCAAAACGAGTACGCCGCAGCCACCACCCGGTCGCTCGGTTTCCACGAAAATACTTTGCGTCCAGTTCTTCGTCGCCGTTTACCGAAAGAACCGCTCGATGGCATGTTATTATACGTGCCTCGGATATTTCCATATCGCGCGACTAGGCGAGGTTAATGCTACCATCGGAACAGAGCCAACCCCTTTTTCGAAGATGGCGCGCCATTAAACAGATTCCGTTTTTCTTTCTTCCACCGTAGGAGACGGTGGCTCCCGCGTGCCTCCTAGAGGATCGGAGTCGCCGCCAAGAGGCGACGAGCAACCGACCGCCATGCTGCGTACCGCTTAACTCGATGCAGGTATCGTTTAATCGGCGATCTTGCACGCGAACGCTTCTCGTTCAGTCGGTCCGATCCCTCGATAACGTCACGAACGAGAGACGATTCGTTCCGTGCGCGCGTGATACGCGCGGGAATCCTTTTTCTTTTCTATATATATATATATATATATACACACGTATAATTAGCCGTGTCAAAAACTGTGTACCTACGTTTACGCGTACGCGCGGAACGATAGAGGCATCCGTTTCACGGTGATAGAGAACAGAAATCGGCGGCGGGCTCGCGAGAAAGAAAAGGTAGAAAGGGAGGCAGGAAAGTAGACGGCCATGATGGTTCGATGTAGCCTGGAGGAATATAAAACGAGGAGAGATATCATCGCGCCGGTGAGTCGGAATAAAACTATAAACCGGAGGAAACAATTACCCCGACTGCGCGCGGTAGAAGATGCGGCTAATGATAAGTGGTCGTTGGTTGCTCTTAGGCCTTCCATAGTCTCGGTGTATCGCCTTCGGTTGGATCTAGCGCCATTTTCACCGCGTCGATAGAAACCGACCTCTTCGACTCGTTCTTGCCGCGTCCTCCTCCTCCTTTCGAATTCCTCCGTTCCGTTTCCACGTCCACTTTTTGCGCCCTCCTTTTTCTTTTTCTTGTTCGATCGATCTCGACCGAGAAAAATTGCCAGACGAGAGGAGGAGGGGAGGAGGAGAAGGAACGCGACGCTCACGAAACACGAGTAAAGCGACTTTCGTATTTCAATTTCCTCGTTTGACCGGGGTAAAGTGTGCATCTTCTAAAGAGACTCTCGGGGAGCTTTGCACACGGTCGTTTTCTTTCGCGTGGCGAAGATCACAGTGTTCACAGAAGGCATCTAATTGCCAACCTCTCGCATCTCGCGCTCCCCCATAAACTTAACGACCGCCTTAACGGTTGGCCCCGCCGGTATGCTAAAGAGCGTTTCTTCGGCTATTTCGCGAAGTACCCTGTTAAAGACTCCGATGGGCCGTTGCAACGTTTGAACGGTGCAAAAGACCACGTTCTATGCGAGACGCCCGTTCATTTCGGCGATGCGAAATCATAAAATCGTTAAATTAATACGTAAAGGACTCATTAACGGAACGACCGAACGTTTCGCCCTGCCATCGCCGTGTTACCGTCGCCGGCAAAGACACCGTCCGAGATCGCCTCGCCGCGGTGTCGCTCGACGACAGATGCGTGTCCCGACGCGCGACCGACGCGATAGTCGATTTTTGCGTCGCTTCGCATCGTTCTGATTGGACCGATCGGGGAAAAAAGTGGCCGCCGCGGAGGGGATGCAGACGGCGCGGAGGGTCCGTGATTGGTGGGACATTAGCGTAATGAGAGTCTTGAGTTAAGGGGTAAAACGTGGTAGCGGCTACCGCGGCTTGTATCCGCCATGATTAGAGCCTCTCGTGCATTTTCGCCGATATCGTGAGTTCGCGAAATCGCTCCTGCAATTTTAATCCGGTCTCGGGGGACTCTTCCTTTCGTCCAAAGGGAAAAAGGAACGCCGGTGGTGTGCGACGGACTCTCGCCACCAGCTGGCAAAAAATTGGGAGAAAGCCTGACCGAACGGAAAAGGGAGCCCATCTTGTCGATCGAGGAGCGCGTACACGGTGGCTACGCGGATTGATTTACAAGATCCGCGTGTACGTCGCTCGATAGCGGTTTCCCGCGACCGTAAAAATAGAGCGCAGGGCCCGATTAAAAAGCCCTTCGCGGGAAAATATAGGTACGCGCCGATACTATTAGCGGCCACGCGGTATACGTTTATGGATATTCGTACGCGCATCTATCAAAGTATACATTAATCACGAACACATCCAGGGAGTGCAACGTGCGTGAACGATGAAAACGTTGTACGGTTGCTATCGATATGATTTATGACCCGACGTAACGATGTACTCCTGGCACCGGAACACGGCCGACGCGTTCGCTGCCGTGTCGCGTTAACGGAGAACGTCGCAATTTCTGTATCATCGTATCTCTTTTCGCGTCCACCTTGTCGTGAATGTTTCACGAAGACACCGCCGTGTCGTTTCCCGACTCCCGTCCCGGTGCATCGCGATTTTCCGAACGCGATCCGTCCAATTTGGCGGTCAACTTTCTCGACTCGATTCCTGTACACCGATGCCTCGTCGGTTGCCTGCAGTTAGGGGCATACGTACGCGGTACCCGGGAATCTTAGCTTCCCCGCGTCCTTAAGTAAAATTACTTTCACCCTTCTGTCGTTTTTCCCTGGTAAAAGTAGATTTAAGTAAACGACGCGTAACAGAGAGAAGTACACGCGAACGGAAATATATTGGAGGAACACAGACTATGCATCCATCGACTATCCGCTAACCATGGTATCAGCCGCGGTGAAGACGATAAGCAGAGCGTATGTTTTGTAACAATGTTCTCTTCTCGGAGGAGGTACCTAGCCAGGGCACGAGAGCCGATGCAAGTTGCAGGATCTACCCTCTAATCATAGCTACGAGTCTGACTGCAGTCCGGACGCGAGCAAGCACGTGTTGTGCCGGTTCCGCCAGCAGGTCGGCCAGCCTCGTCCATGGGCATTACGTATTCAGTGGCCAGCGCCATTTTGCCTCGACCATTTTTGCCGATCAAATCTTAATTGTTGGCTGGCGGCTGTCTAAGGGGGCGTGGCCACTGGTTGGTTCAGTTTCTGCCACGCGATGCACGAACGCATTGGTTTTCTTCTTCTTCTTCTTCTTCTTCTTCTTCTTCCTCCTCCTCCTCCTCCTCCTCCTCCTCTACTTCTTCCTCTTTTTCTTCTTCCTCCGCTTCTTGTAGCTCGACAAGAAGCACGATACATCGCGACTTTCGAATCGTTTTTGATCCGCTGCTGTTTACTGGTTAACCCGAGCAACGCCGTGCTCCAATCACGAAGGCCCGCACCGTTCCGAGCTGTGCAAAATCGAACGTCGATCCCCGCGTCTTCGTCTTCTCGCGTAATAACCGCGCGAAAACTACGCCGCTCCGGCAATTATCGTATCGATCGACGAAGATGGTGAAGACGCGCGTCAACCGCGACGAGGATTTCACACGGGAAAAGAAGCTACCGGTTCGCGGTATCGCCGGTATAATTAAGTTAAATGGGACCAACTGGCAATTATCGATTATCCTACGGGAATCTTGAATGCCGGTTGAGAGCTAGGCGAGCTCGTAACAGATCTTCTTCGGCGACGATAGGAGGAGGACATGTTCTCAGAGCGAAACACCGGATCTCTGGATTGTAAAGTTCAACGCTACACAATTATCCGGCCTGTCTTAATTAATTTGAAACAAATTGTCCGTTGAACAGCGACAGTTAAAAGCGCGTTAAGAAACGAATTTTCTTTCTATCTCGCTAATTAATTTTAATTATTCCCGGCGTCCGGACATAATAGTAGAACCGCACAATTTACCCACCTCTCTATATAGATATTATAATAATAACAGAGACTAAGTTTATACTTTGTTTTAATTAATGGCAGACAGCCTTGAGAAATTATTACAATCTCGACGGTTAATCGGTAATAACGCGGGGATCGATTCTACAGAAAGTGATAAACGGCGCCGTAAGATGCGTTAATTAATACGAACTTATATATCAATCGGACATGTGCTCGCGCAATTATCCGAAATTAATATCGCGCACGGTATAATCAGCTCCGCAGGATGGCGGAGCGGTGGTGCGCATTGCTGCTAACCTTCTCGCCATAATGACACGTATTACTCTGATTGGTAACAATTGGTAACAATTGTCGGGCGGAACCGAGCCACGGAGGTTCCGCTACTTTGCCCGTGTTGTTTACGACCAGAACTTCGAAACGTTACACCTTAATTGCGCGGCTACATGCTCGAGGAATTATCGAGGCTTCTTCGCGTCCCTCCAGCAATTAGTCGTTAGAGATGTAACCGCGGTCTACCGCGTTAGAATCTGATTCATCCTCGATCTGTATAATCTCCAGCGTTCGAACTTGAAAGAACCATCGATTCCCATATTAACGCGCTCCTTTTCTACGCGTTTCACTTCCCACCTGCTCCCCTCCCACCGAAGTAGCGATCATCGTAGCTAAATATCTCGACGATTAGATCGGATAACGCTGCGAATTAACTTTGTTACAAATTCTTTCCGTTCGTTCGATCTTCCTGTATAATTTTCCACCGCGCGGCCAGGCTCCGCGTATCCCGAATATGGATACTCGAAGGCAGCGAGAGGAAGCGGCGAGCAGCTAATGCTCATAAACGACGCAACAACAGCTGGGAAAAGCGGGAGCGTCATTTTATAATCTTCCATTCGCCTCGTAAAAACACGAAACAGCGGATGCTACGTACCTGCGAGTAGCATCGCATTTTATGCGCCCGTAATGCAGCCAATGGACCGTTGCTAACTTATATCCGACTCGTCCAGAAATTATTACAACATCGTTACGCTCCATCGTAACGCGTCCTGTTCTTCCTTCGATTTTATTCGTCTCGACTTGGCGTAGCGAAAAAAAGAACGCTTGCGAGTCGCCATTTGGTATCGCGATATCGAATTTGACGCCCCGAGCATCTCTGATCTTGTAATGGAACGCGAAATACCTGGCTTGTTTCTTACGTTGTTGCGTTTCTCTCGCCTAAGGCATCGAATTTAAAGCTAATTGGCAGTTCCGCCCGATATTCGTCTAAGTCGAAACGAAATGTTAAGCGAGCACATCAATTAGCGGCGATTCCGATTAAGTCATTTTTAACGGTGATTGCGGTGCGCGCATTATAACGAGACACGAAACGAAAATTTTACGCGCCGCCTAATTGGACCACACTCGACAGTCCCGATGTTATTTCCTCGTAAACGCGAGTCCCGTAAGTTCCGCATTAAACGATGCTTTCTACATTTATTATCCTCCGATGCAAAACTCTGTTCTTATTCCTTGCACCCTGTTATTCGCCGCCCCATTTACGAGCTGCTCTCTATTTTTTCCCGCCGATAAAGCCGCTCGGTGTGTTCGAAAAGGCCGCAACCGAACGACTGGCGAGACTGTGCAATCGGTTCTAACGATAAGCAAACAACAGCGACGCGGCCTCTTCTTTCCTGAATTCGTCCGGTTTCCGCTGACGCTGAAGAAAGGGTTGCTCGCGCAACCTCGACGCGGACGCGACTCGAACAGAAATTTATTATGTATAACGGTACCGCGACTAAACGCGGTCGTTACTTCGTTATAATCCGTCGATACGCCGTGCGCAAATAAATGCCGAGGCAACGAGCAGCGCGTCGGCGTTTCGTCGGAATTAGTAACGCAATCCTTCAATTCGACGTATATCTAATCTGCTGAAATTCCTATAATTCGTCGGCCTTTAATATGGTTTCGATCGAAATCGTCCGGGGCAATAAGAGAAGCAGAGGGGCGAAGCTGTTCCGATCCGGCGGCGCGCTGGCAAGATGCTCCGGTACACCAGTGACGTAAGCGAGTTTGCGGTCTCCAAATTACAATATCACGAAAACGAGCGACTCGAGATGGTATAGACTATGGTCCCGAAGGGAGGGTGGAGGAAAGGTCCTTTCCGCCAGCCGTGCGCTCGTGGAATAATAGCCTTCTGATTATATGCATTATATGGGCCGAGATTGATACGGTTCGTAATAAAATAATTGAAATAATCACACGCCACAAGGTCGACGCAACGTTAGAAATCTGTTGACCAAATGAATCACCAGTTAACCGGCGATATCGTGCGTGCAACAAGTATATTTCGAGTAATTGAAATGTTACAAGGTATACGCAAATTATATAGACCCGAGTACCATGATTAACGCTTGACCCTTTTCTGCTTGCACTCGATTCAGCGATTCGAACAATGCGTATTCCGCGCGTGGAAACGTCTCTGTCCAATTGTTGGATTTCCCTCGGGTGTCTCCAGTACGTTTATCTCGCTGGAACGCAAAGTCCCCGTCGACGATCATCGTTGGATCTTTTCCTGGTCCGATCTCACGGCGCCACCGAGGCAGACATCAGAGCACGCACACACGCGCGCTCGTGTGAATACGCGTTCGTTTTTGCCTGTTTTTTTTCTGCTTTTTTTTTTTTTTTTTGTTCCATTCTGAGGCAATCTTAATATTATCCTTGGAATTACGGCCCTCGGGTGATCCACGACGTGCGTTCCCATCGCATAGGCATGTACACCATCGAATTAGACTTCAGCAAACGCGTACACATATCGAAGTGCACCGCTTTCCTTTGCACCCGTGTGCGCGTATAAATCTGCGCGTTACATTGTGACTTACAAATAACGCTAGTTTACCGTGTCATTTGCGGTGCTGGTCGCTTTAATGTCGGCGGTCATAACGCTCGTTTATACTGCTTGAATAAAATAACAGCTCTTGTCACGACAGAGCTGCGATTTCAATCAGGAGTATTTTTTAATTTCGAAGGGGTTTTAAATTTGTTTCAGAGGGGCGTGCGTGTTTATGGCTTCCACGAAAGCATTGCAATCAACGCTCTTTGATGGCCGCTTTTTCTTCCAAGGATTAAAGGTAGTGCTTCATTTTGTAAAGCTATTCCTAGAATCACAATGAACTCGTATCCGTGGAATAAACGCCTCGAGAAGATCAAATCATTGGGATTAACCGGAGAATCCCATCGAGGAGATTACCAAGTAACCAATACCGAAATACGGATGGAAATAATTAAAAAAATATATGTACTTTGAAAAACCACGATGGGGTATTACCGACTTAATGAGCTCGATTGTTCGCACCGTACCGTAATTTGCAGGTTCGCAGTCATGTTCGAGCTTCCTCGTTTTTACTTTTATTCAATCGAACAAGCGCTCGGTCGATAAAGCAGTTCCCTGTTTCGAAACTGGAGACCGGTCGAATGCGTGACGTCACTGTGGTGCTGTGTTCCTTTGCTTGCAACACGTTGTGCAGTGATATTTTCTCGGGAAAAGTAAGAAGACTACACGAGGTAACTACTCGATCTCTATCTCCTTAAACGTTTTCGCGGCCCGTGAGAATTGTATCTCGATAGATTTCCGTGTAATTGTCATAGAAAAATGTTAACGTACGTGCACGTAAAAATGATGCAACGTTTGGTACGTTGATACGGGGGTACACGCGGTTATCGCCCACGATCGAGCGACTCGGACGAATTGTAACAACGTGGAAAAGCATAACGATTGAGAATTGTTAAATCCACCGATCTATAAATAACTCGTTTCGGTCCGTAAAGTAAGGTTAAGTTTCGGTGTGCATCCCGTGCGTGGTTCAAGTGCCTAGTGTTACGAGGCAGCACCGTGCAATGCCAGCGGAGCTCCCCCAATGGACCGAGCGCGGCATTAAAAACTGGCGGTTCGTTCGAAATTCAAAAATCGGACATTTAAGCGCGCACGGTTGCCGTACGCGAGAAGACGGGTCTCGTAAAAGCGGGAACGAAACGGATGATGCCACGGCGCCAAAGCGGCTGTTGAGTAGCATCGCGGGCGGGTCCGCTGTTCTCTTCCATTATCGTAATTTGCAAATTTCCTGGGGACCGTGATGAGGAGCGACGAAAGGTGGCGGCGGCGCGGTCCCGAGACGAAAACCGTCCCGGCGAGTGAATAGTTTCGGGGATAGACGGCGAAAGGGAGGAAGGAAGGCCGGTCGGATGGTTAATCGCGAGGGAGAAAGGGGGTAAGAGAACGGGGACGAGGGAGAGAGAAAGAAGGATCGCGAAGTCGGTGGCGGATTGGCGGCCTGAGGCGCGGTTGCAGATTCCCGGCGTGATGCCGGTGATTCGCGGCTTTGGTGCCCAGTAATCGTCGGTCCCCTGGCCCGACGTATTCCTCCTCCCTCGCATCCTTGCTTCGTGAATCCACCTCACCACCCCTTCCCCTCTCTCTCTCTCGCTCTCACTCTCTCTCCCTCTCGAATTCGCTTCTCCGCGCTTTCGTTCGCCTCCCGTAGGCGTCTCGTGTACCTGTTTCGTCCTTTTGATATGGCGCGGGCCGTTGTACACCGAAGGATGAGGAGGAAGAAGGGGGGCAATCTCGCGGTAAATACAGCAATCGCTTGATGTGCCGTCCGCATTAATATAATTAGTCACCCCGAGCGAACGGGCGCGCTTTAAAGCGACCCGATGTTGCCTTGATTCTGTTCGAAAGCACCATGAGGCCGGGGGCAACTCCGCGCGTATATAGGTGGATGAAACATGGTGGACTGTCGAACATTCCGAGGGTTGGAGGAGCAAGGGCGTGGTCGCGATCCACGTTCGATCATTTTCATTTCTATCCGTGCAAACTGATATCCCCCCCCCCCCGCCTTGTACCTTCGTTTTTGCGTGCCGTACGTTGGTCCGCGAATTATAAAAATCGATCGGTTCATTTTTGCGTCCGAGGCCAGCTGCGACGTTGCTGCGAGATGCTTCTGTACAACGTCGTCCAGTAACGAGCTTCTATGTTTCCTTAGAATGGCGCCAAAGAAAATCGAAGAACCCGAACGGAAACCGCTTATCGGCCGCGTGGGCACCAACCTGAAAGTTGGTATAGTAGGCATACCTAACGTAGGAAAATCAACCTTCTTCAACGTTCTCACGAAAAGTCAAGCGGCCGCTGAGAATTTCCCCTTCTGCACCATCGATCCCAATGAAAATAAGTATCTAAATTTATTTCTGCACGCTTATCAAACCGTATTAACTTTCATTTCATCCCGCGCTCTAACCTACCATCGACTCGCGCGTCGTTTGTTCGCATTTTTGTACCCAAGAAATTCGGTAACCTTAAAATGAACCTCTCGACCAAACATTTCGCTAAGCGTAAGAATACATCGAACGATGTGCGATGAAACGTTGCGCCGCGAAAGGTACGATAAGAAGAGGAACAACGATCGGGACGAGTTTTACGCGGACGCGTCGATTATTACGAAAAAGAGCTTCCTGCGATTCGTGAAAGGACATCCCCGCGAGGAGTACGCTCCACCCTGGCCCGCACCACACAGCTGCGTGTATCCAAAAGCTAACGCTTACTACGCTTTCCACGAAGACGCGAATCCATTTACCAGGTTTCCCTCGAAATGTGAATCGAGAAAGTATGGAAATGTTCAGCCGCACTTTAAGCCTCCCGAAAAGCCGTACACGATTCGCGACCCCTATCACGAGACGGAGGCGCGAGAAAAATATCTTGGAAGCAATCCGACGTGTTTCGTTGTCCTGGGGAAACCAGGTCTGAATACAGCAAAGCTTGCGACCATGATTGCAGAGTCCTGGAACTGCGCTTTGATCTCGCCATTTTCGCTTATAAAGCAGGAGATCGAACAGAACAGCGAGAAGGGTAAAATCATGGTAGACATTTTGAAAACGGGCGAATGCCTGGGACCGGAAGTCATCATGCATTTGATAGTGAATCGAGTTAATAAAAGAGACGTGTTTCACAGAGGGTACATCGTGGAGGGGTTGCCATTGATTTCGAACGAGACGCTCGATTATTCCTCCTACTATTCCTCTGATGACTACCATGAAAAATCGCATGTACAAGATATTGTCGAAAATTCTGAGAGGTTGTTTGGTTCGTCGTTTCGTGCAACGTGCGGCGCAGCGAACGAAAACGCATCGATTAATAGCCAAGAAACAGTAGAGGCTAAAAGATGTATAACGAGATCCAATTACGAGCATTATATCTCGAGTCAAATCGAAGAAATTTTCACAACGTGGCCTATAAAACCGTCGATAATTATCAACGCTACGTGCCCAGACGCGGACGTCGCGAGAAAGCGTCAAGAATTTCGTTTAGACCCAATAACTGGTCGCGGTGTAGACACGAGTCTAGCTGGGATGAGCAAAAGCATCGAAATGCTATTTTCTCACAATAGAATGGAAAATGGCACGAACGTCTCCTTCGAATTGTATCAAGAACTTATGAACGAGGAGCGAATATTAGATGAGAGCCAGAGGAAATATCTACTGAAGCGACCTTCCGATGAGAAATCGAACGTAGAAACGCAATGCGCGCTGTACAAACGTTTCGCAGTGCCCGTGATAGAGAAATGGATTCTGCTGCACAATCCGCAAAACGTAATTCGCGTGGATGGTCGTACGCCAGTGTCGTCGATGTTTCAAATCGTCGTTTCGCGATTGCGCGTATTATCGATATCGCGTGTGATTATTCCGAAGAGATTCGTAGACGATGCTCCGTTAGAGTTCGAGGGCGAATCACCAGTGACGTTTACGGACGAATTCGAAGACAAATCGAACGAAGAGGCGTTTCAGAATCTGATGGACAGAGAGACTATCTCGCCTTTGTTTCCGTGGAGATTGTCGACGTGGAATTTCCTGTGTCCCGTCGAATTAATCAGAGGAAGAACGACGATGGGCGCAGCGAAATACGCTGTTCGGTTCATGAACCAAATCTTCTTCCTTTCGTCAGCCGAAGCGGCTGATTTATTCATCGAGAACCCGAGAACTTTTCTACTCCCATTCACTCCGCGACCGACCTGCAAAATTGCCGTATTCGGTCCTAAATACGCCGGCAAGTCTGATTTATGCAACAAATTATCGCGAATGCTGAGAGGCACGGTGATAAATACCAGGGAGATCGAGAAAAGAGTTTTGTCAGATGTAGACTCGGATGCTTCCTTTTATTTGCCGACCCAAACTACTTTAGAAGAAAAGTGTAAAGTTCTCGTTACAGCTATAGAAGATGTACCAAAAGAAGAAGTAGACGTGGAAGTGTGGAGAGACGGCGGTTACGTCGTGGATGGCATGTTTCCAGATATCGATTGCTGGAAAATTGTTGTGGAAGATTCAGGGATTATCTTTGAAGACGCGGTACTTTTATTTGACGAGGATCCTTATGAGCATCTTTTATCCAAATGGCAGGGCATTCACGGTGCTGCGGGTGAAGAGAAACTTGAAGGAGAACATACGGAACACTTCGAAGATGAAGAGGGTGAAGAAGAAACGCGAGGACTAATTGAATACATTAAACACCTCCAAAAATTTGAGTTGGATTGGAAAAGGATGAGAGAGAGCGTGACGGATACTTGTAGAAACTTGATTACTTGTAATATCGGCAGGATCGATGATGTCTGGAGCTACGTCAAGGGTCAAATTAAGGATCGCTACGCGGAGAAAGCAAGAATCATGAGCGAGAACGAAAAGGAAAGGGAAAAGGATCTCGCGGAGTACATCGCAATGACCGATACAGAAAATATCGAGGAAGAGGAGGAAGAAATGGAAGAAGATAAAAGAGAAGCAGCGGAGTTTAGCGTTAAAGAGGACAATCGTCGCTTTGGCGACACTAATTACTACTGTCCAGTGGCGCTAATGAAGCACAACGTATTTTGGAAAGGCAAAGAGGAATTTAGTGCCATTTTCATGAATAAGATATACCATCTCTCGAGCGCCTCGGCTCTCGAAGAATTCCTAAGTGGTCCTCAGAAGTTGGGTCTTCCATTGCGGAAACCATTACCCGTGATTCCACCCCTTCGCGTCAGCATCGTCGGCCCGACAGGAAGTGGAAAAAGCACGTTGGCAGACGCGGTATCTCGAGAATGCGGTCTGGTTCACGTAGATTATTTTCATTGTTTCACGGAGTTCATGAAATCTCGCGGAATGCCAATAATTTCCCATCGAGACGTTATCGTCTCACCTGAGGATCTTCTGGACGAGGTAGAATTGCCAGGAGATTTGAACGATGAAAGGTATAACAGCGACACTGCGACGGTTCAAACGTTCGTTCGTTTCTATTGGAAAGTCGGGAACGAACTATCCGAGAAAATGCGTCGCGAATGTCTGTTGGAATTTTTTAAGGGACTCTACGATCAAACAGGCCTTGTACTCGACCAGTTCCCAAGTTGTCCACAAGACGTGGAAATCGCGCTGAAGAATTACGCGGTGCCTGAGATAGTATTGGAACTTCGTTGCGACAAAGACACGGCGTTTCAAAGAGAGCTACCCGAGTTACTCGAATCCTGGCGAAAGAAATTAGAAGAGAAGAAGCGCGTTGAACTTTTACGGTACACGACAGAACTTGAACGCTACCAGGAAAATCGAGACAATTGGATCGACGAAAGAATGCTGAGTAGTCAACGACGAGGAGACGAAAATTCAGATGAGGACGAAAACGAAGAAGAAGAAGAAGAAGAGTACATGGAGTCGGAAAGAACGGAGCTTACAAGATTTGAGCTGGAAGAAATATGGTACCAAGAGAACCCTGAACCTGTGCTCTTCACCGATTGGGAAGATTTTGAGACAGCAAAAGAGAGGATCCAGCAGGAGTTTCAGGATAAGTACGAAAATGAGTCTCAGAAAGTAGACGCTGTACGGAGCGCTCTGCAAGATGAATCAATACCGTACATCGCGATTAATGCTGAAGGCGATGCGAGAGAGGTCTTCCTGCGAGTTATGAGAATTCTTGAGCCTTACGCTCGTCGAGACGTTTCGATTTTAGAGAAAACCTACACCGTCGATCCTGAAACAGCTTACGCTCTTCTAGACTGCGGCTATTATCTCCCAAGTAGCTTCGGTCGCTGGTGTCCCGTGCAATTGCACCGAAATGAAATCCCTCTACAAATGTTTCTACCACTCGAAGCTGAAGAAGAGATTTACACCGTGATACATCGGCAATTCGTTTATTTCTTGGGTGGCAAGGATGCGCAGATCGCATTTTCGAAGAATCCGCTGTTCTACCTCGAACAGGATTCTTGCATCCCCATTATTCCGTTTCGACTTTCCATCATTGGTCCGCCGAAGTGCGGGAAAACTACTCTCGCGGAACGATTCGCGAGAAAATACGGGGTGAAAGTGATCACGCGAGGAGCCGCTCTGCGACACGTCGCGAAACGTTTCCCTTGGACAGAATCGGCGCGATCGATCGAATCTCGTCTACGAGCGGGACAGATTTCCACGGCGGAATCTGTCCACCGTGCCGTTGAAATGTACTCCATTGACCCACGTTCGATTTCCCAGGGTTTCGTACTGGATGGTTTCCCCCTGGACCGCAAAGAGTACGAAGAGCTGACGTTTCTGGGACTTCAACCGATGATTGTGCTCGATCTCAAAGCGCAGCTAACATTTTCCTTGGAGTGTTTGTCTCGGGAAGTCGACGAATCGAAGAAGCCACCCAATTTCTCCGGTAGCTTCCTGGCGCATCGTTACGCCGTTTGGGAGGTCGATCGTGAGAGTTTTCGAGAGTGGTTAAAGAATTTCACTCAGAACGTGATCGAGCTCGACGCGACTAAATGTAAATGGTACGTGTGGACTCGAGCTGATCGAAATGTCTGTTCGAGATACACGTCTATCAGGTCGTACTTTCGCGAGAGCGACTACGATAAGGTTCACAGGTTGAAGTACATGAGCGTTTCGCCTTACGAGTTCAGAAGACGGCAAAGTCGATACGAGGCGTTCTGTCCTGTTTGCCTGTATTTAGAAAATATAATGAAGATTTCCGGACCTCCTCCCGGACACCAAGGAATGGTTCAGTTTAGGGAGCATTTCTACTGGATCTGTCCACGACATATAAACGAATTTATCAAGAATCCACAGAATCATCTACCACCGATAAATACTGCGCATCTTCCAGAGGATCGTCCCCGAATTTTGACCGAAGCGATCGACTTGGAACACGCCTGCTGGTCGAGACGTTTGCAAGTGGGAGGGTTTTGTCTGGTAACGTACGTCGAGAATCTACCGAATCGTAAACTTGTGCCTGGAAAGTCGGCCACAGGAATCATTTACAAAGACAAAGTGTACCTGTTTTGCGCAGAAGGTTGTCGCGATCGATTCTTCGGCCAGCCTGATAAATACGCCAACATCGATATCAAATATTTGCGCACCCTACCGCCAATCAACATACACGATTTACCGGATCTTGGTTTCTTGGAGCAAACGGTTGCCAAGTTAATAATTCAGGCTGTAAATCAGATCAGCGTATCTCGGCCGAAATTACCAGGTTTATCGGCATCGGTTACCGCCGCGATTTATATCGGTGTATACTTGAAGGCTCATAACGGGACGTGCTCCTTAAAAGACAACGAGATCTACAGAACTGTTGGGAAAAGAATGTACAGTTTGGAAAGAGTGATCAAAGTAGCGACACGGAGCATGAAGAAACGATACAACCCATTTGTGTGCGCACCTGTATATAGAGCTCAGACTTGCCCCGTCATCCATCCCTATAGATTAACTGCACAATTCTCGATGTTATCCCGTATATTTACCCGCACCTCCAATTCTATTGTGTTCCGTCGAACATCGCCGACGCAACTTTTGGTCGACCCGAGTGACAACGAATCGACGTTGTCGGCCGACTGAATCGAAACCTTTGTATTTTACTAGAATTTAAGTAACTGCCGCGAGAAATGTTCTCCGATTTAGTGCAATAAACAGCTTGTAAATACGCAATACGTATCTTTCTAATTTAATTTACGATACAGCGTACTCGTTAATTTGGTGTCTAATCGGACTTTATTTTCTAGCACGTCGCGTACCAGTTCCCGACGCAAGATTCGATTACTTGTGCGATTATTTCAAACCAGCCAGGTAAGCAGCTAAGTAGAATACCGTTCCGATCCTAGCGGCAAAAATATCTGGAAAACGCGTTATTGCAAAGGAAGCATTCGAGTCTATCCAACGATAAGCAGAGATGCATTCTAGCGCCGGTAAACGAGCTGGAATAACCATTGGCGTTTCCATACTTCTTCGCTTTTATTTGCCCGAGCCAGGGACAGAGACAGGAGAAAACGGTACGTGATCTGCAATGCAGATCCAACTGAATTCGTCTACGCGACATATCGTCCATGTTGAACACCGGACTAGTTTATCTACCTTTTTCTTTGCATGCCCCGCGATACACTTTTGAGGCAGCACTTTTCCGCTTATCGATAAAATAAAGCAAAAGAAACGCTGAACGAGAGAATCGATCGAGCGCGATAAATACAGCTTCATTGGAACGCGTCGAGATCGCTATACGTGTCCGTGGTATGCATCAGCGTGGGTAACCATCTATGAAAGCCTTGTTTGCAGTGCCTTGCATCATCACGCTGGCTCGTTGACACGATGAGATTGAATGTACCGAGCTGTAGAACCATCGAATGGTTGGAAAATAAAGCGTGTATTTAGGTCGCGATGAACATTCCTCAACCCTGATTCAACAATTAAACGTCCGATCGAAACGCAAACGAGTGATATAAAATCGTTGAATCGCGAGCTGCAAACAGATCAACGAAATAGTTCACGAACAGACATCGAAACGGGAGGATCGATCGAGTTTGCTTTGCGACACGCGCTCGGCAACAATTCTAGCAATTTAGAGAGATTAAAATGCGAAACGGTTCTAGATCAAAGGACATCTCGTTTTCATCCTGGTCCAACCCAGGATCCAACCGTGGAAGAGCGTTGCGAGCGACGTCGCTCGGTCCGACTACTGTCACGTGTCGGATGATTCAACGATCCCTAATGAAAGCCACCTAACAACGGCATCCCCCTTCTTGTTCATTTTACCAACGCCTCTCTTCAAAGGCTAATTGTTTAATGAGGCTACTCGCATTAGCATTTAAATACAGCTCGTTGTCACTGCGACACCCTCGTTTCGATTCTAGACGCGTGCACGTCACAATGCGCTGTTAATTTCCCGACTGCGCCGGATATTCGCGCGCAACGCGACCACCTCGAACCAAGGATAATATGTAACGGGGAAAAGTATCCTTTGCCTGTGCTTTCAGCAAAGTTCCAGCGTTCTTAAGCGTCGTGGACATCGCTGGGCTGGTTAAAGGCGCCGCGGAGGGGCAAGGGCTGGGGAACAGTTTCCTCTCGCACATCAATGCCTGCGACGGAATTTTTCACCTCTGCCGTAAGTTGTGCACGTAAATACACCCCGATCGATATAAAAAACAAGCACTCTTTCGATGGGCAAGCGATAACGTAAGTGTCCCGATCGGACGCGATAACTGATAAAATCGATTATGTCGTTCGAAAGGGTAAGGGTAATGCTGTCTGATGAGATCGAAAGATTAGTTTGTCACCGTGTTTACTCTGTTTACTCCTTCCGTGTATTGTACCCGCAATCATGGACGCGAGTTTATCTCGAAACACGCGCGAGCAATTTGTGTCGCGTATGCGACGATGCACGACAGCGTTTCTTTGAAGCTGCCATTTTTCAACGCAGGTGCGTTCGACGACGACGACGTTACCCACGTAGAAGGAGACGTAAATCCCGTAAGGGATCTCGAAATTATCAGCGAGGAGTTACGATTGAAAGATATCGAATTCTTGAACGGACACCTCGAAAAATTGGAGAAACTGGTGGTGCGAGGAAACGACAAGAAACTGAAGCCTGAATACGTGAGTGCGGTTATTAATTTGTCTTCGAATATTTTCTATCCGCCGGCTTTATTAATTCCTCGTGCGAAGGGAATGTCTGAGGCGCAGATTTCGCTTGGATAAACGAAGGAAATCGTCGTAAATGCAGGCATATCGCGAAGCCTGAACGAAATTACCGAGAGAATTAAGAGAGCGCGGTCGGTACACTACTTCCTAGAACGAATCAATCGAATTACCCTCTTTCCGTGGATTGACCCGCGGCAATTTCCGATCTCTCCCTCGTTCTAGACTTTGCAATTTGCTAAAACTTTTCGAGAGTTCGAAGCTACCTCTTCGTCCTCGTCTCGGCCAAACTAATGGAACGACGTTTCGCCCGCCGTACAATCCTCTAATCACGGTTCTATTACGGTATCATTCCACTCGATAGCGCACACTCGTCGGCCAACTGCTAAACGGTGAAAAAAAAAAAAAAGAGGGGAGGGAAAAGCTGAGAACTTTCAGATATAATCGAATACTTTTCTGCGTAGGATACATTATTGAAAGTGAAAGGTGTAATGGTGGATGAAAAGAGGCATATCAGGTTTGCCGACTGGAGTGCTACTGACGTAAGTCGATGGTGTTACCTTAGAAATGAACATTTCCAACGTCGATCTAACGTCCTATTATGCATTCGCAGATCGAGGTTCTCAACAAATATTTATTCCTCACCTCGAAGCCAGTCATTTATTTGGTTAATCTGTCCGAGAAGGATTACATACGTAAAAAGAATAAATGGTACGTACGCATAGTCGTCAGATTATCGATACTTCGGTGTTAACCATCCTGTTGAATTCAGGTTAATCAACATCAAGGAATGGGTGGACAAGAACGATCCTGGAGCAGTTCTAATCCCATTCAGCGGTGTTTTCGAGAGCAAACTACTCGACATGGATGAGGCAGAACGCGCGAAATATTTAGAGGACAACAAAGCGACTAGGTGGGTAAGACGCGATCCTATTTTCACCTCTAGAACCGTCGTTATACTTGCAAATGCTGAGCGCGAAAGTACGCGCTATAATTTAAGATGTTCAAATTAAAGAGGGGACGAGGGCTCGAAAAATTCGCGAACGCTAATCCGCAGCCAAAGCCCAAGAAGTCAGGTTCCCACATTTACCTATGCGCAGAGTTATCTACCAACGGTAATAATAACGGGGGGACCCGGTCTAAATGTCCGGACTAGCCCCGCTCTCGTGTAGGGTGACCAATAAAAACTGCGGCTTCTTTACCGTGGCGCATTATATTTTTACGAACACCTATTCAAATTCTTGCAAAATTGCATAAAAACCCCTCCTACCCTCCCGGGCACACCGGTATAACCAGGAGGGCGCGTGGAATGAGGATCAACCGGTTCAGTTGGCTAGTGGGTCATTCGCAAACGAAATCGACTCGCGCGCGGTTAACTCGATCGAATTTTCCGGCAATGCAAATATTTCTCCGCGATTCGCGGTACGAGAGAAGGAAGAGAACGCTGCGAAGGAACGACGCGTCCGTGATCTCGCGTCGGTGGTTATAAATTTAAATTTTTCGGCAATTTCTGTCGATGCCCCGAAACGATCGTATAAGATAGGTTCACTCGATAATCACAGGGGACAAACGGAGGATTTCTAGATACCGCGATTTTATTTCGAGACCGCAGATAACTAAGGCGCCGAAGTAGGTCTCCGACAGAGTTAGAGTGATAAAATTGCGGTATTAAGTCGTTCAGCTTTATGTGTATTCTCTGAAGTCTCGAAGTTCGTCAGACCCGCAGACCAGGATGGCTTCCCCTCTTGTACCCTGTCATTAGACGATATTCGGTTCGGGACAATCATATTCTACAGTCCTGTTTTTTTCGCCAACCCTTCTTTGAACTGGGAATTCATTTTTTCTTCTGCCTCTTTTTCTTATTTCTAATACGCCGTGCCAACAAATTTGTGCGTTTCACCTTGCGAATCGTTTCCAGCGCTCTCGACAAGATCATCGTCCAAGGATACAGAGCATTGCAGCTGCAGTACTTCTTCACGGCGGGGCACGACGAAGTTAAGGCGTGGACTATCCAGGTGAATAATCGGAGCGAACTTTCTTAAAAATTTTCATAATTTCACCCGCTAACTTTCTCGTTGTTACTTTAGAAAGGTACAAAGGCACCTCAGGCTGCGGGAAAAATTCATACGGACTTCGAGAAAGGATTTATCATGGCCGAGGTGATGAAATTCGACGATTTCAAAAACGAAGGATCCGAAGCCGCGGTTAAGGTGAATACTCGCGTACCGTGGTAATCGGTGTATTAACATTTTTCACTCATCTTAATGTTTAATCTGCATTTTTATAACAGGCTGCTGGAAAATATAGGCAACAAGGGCGTAATTACGTCGTCGAGGATGGAGACATTATTTTCTTCAAGTTTAACGCAGGTGCTGGTTTAAAAGACGCGAAGAAAAAGTGATGGCACGTTTTGCTCATGTTGTTGCTCGTTCATTTGTACATCAACATGATCGTCATGTTTTGTTGCACGCGTGATATGCGTATGGAACGACCGAAATCGCTTTCCAATACCCCTTAAGTTCATTTCCCGTTAAATTTATACGATTTTTGCCATCATCGTTCGTAACGATGACAACATTTTCATGGCAACACTTCATATTAGACGCGAATAAATATTTTTATATGTTCTATTACGCAAAAAAAGTAAAAAACCCCATTTGTTTGTACGATCAAAGTAATTTATCAGCTCTATCGTATCAACGTCGATACGTACTTATCAAGTATTTCAACATTTTTTTATTACACGCGGTCCGAATATTAAAAATACCTGCATTTTAAATATTACTAAGAGAGTGTAAATAAATGATAGTGACTGCATAGTATAATAATCTGCTTCTGTCACTTTAACTTACCAGTAAAAAAACGAAACGAACACGTAACGAACACTGTGTATGCTCTTCGATGTTTCTTTGTACGTTTCCATATTTATTCTACAAATATACTTCCTTAAAATACGACATTTAAATAAAATACTTTTTTCCTCGGCGATAAACAGAACCTAGACGTTTGAACGTTCGCTGTGAACATTTAGAGAGGTATTACTTTTATGAGAATTACTTCATAGAGAAGCTACGGCACAGATATTTTGTTTAATTTTATGTCGTACAACTTGAAATACCATTCAGGAAATAATTAATGGTATTTCTGTGCCTTTCATAATTTAAAGCGGTGAGGTAAGGTAGAATGTATAGCATGGCTTTACACGAATCTGTAAGTAGCTATTATATGTATTTTTGCAATAAATCAACTGAAATCACGTCGTATGTTTTTCGTCTCTCTCGAACTTTACTATTATTATACGCTCTTTAATTTCAAACTCCTAATAGAGTATCGCATAAATTTTTATTGCTAAACTTTCACTACCTTACCGATATAGAAATTCACAACTGATTGCAGTGTCCTCTGTTCATAGACGACCATCAGCCGAAGTAATACTGAACTACGTCGAAGAGTATAATAAATTATAGATTTTTGCATTGGAGAAAACTTTCTTTCAACAGTGACAGCAATCAACGATCATCTTAATTGCAACCTTACGAAGAGGCGACAAAGAATGGAGATTGATGTAGACACAAACAAAATAGATGGATAATGCTAAAACAAGTAGTGGGAATGACTTTGGGCATAAGTATCGATCCATCTATCGTAATGAATGGATCGAAAATGGTGGGTGGATGAAGGGATACGTATCGAACGCAAAATGTAATCGGTGGACGTACTCTCGAGATGAACATTTTTTAAATGTCATTACATATTTACTTCAGAATTCAGTTTAACTATGAAACATCGTTCTATCATTGTAGCATAAAGTTTAGGACGGGAGAAGACATTCATCATACTTCCTCGAGGGATCGATACAATGTAGGTGAGAAGAGAAACGTGTAACCATAGTTATTTTTGGAGCATATTTTAATCAAACTCGATTCTGTATAAAATGATTACCATCAAGGTACTCGATAATTATCTTTGGTATACGCTGCAGCTACAGATATCAGTGGCCAACAATCCGGCCTCAATAATGATTTTCATCAGCGTACGTCGATGTTTCATTTAAAAGCCGAAATTTTAGCCACTGATAAAATTCTATTTCATCCTCTAAGAGTTTAAATAAAATACCTTTCTCTCGCGAGTTTAACGCAAATATGGGATTGATAAAATGTTTCTTTCTGGGTCCTAAATGAACAGGATCGAGACAACATGAAGTTCGAAATTATGGCTTACGACTTAATTAAAACAAGTTCGTATCTACTTACGAATTTCTTGGTAAATATGTTTAGCACCACGAAAGAAGTATGGAAATGTACGTTCCAGTACATCGATTGATTGCTCCATGAAATCTAGTAAACCAACGACACGGTACGATTCAACGACATTTGCTTTAGCCCGTCGCAGTGCCCATTTGTTATTTACTTCTCTATGTGATCGAGACACGTAATACAGAGGAATAAAAAGAAACGAAATATACCAAAAAGTTGTAATTTATCAATACTCACGTGCATCGAGCATCCTGTCCACAGAATGCAGGTATAGCCCTACCTTCGAGTATGTTTGCACGTCTTTCGCGATATCTGACAAGGAAAAGTACACGCTTGAATATACACGTACTTAATTATATAGTTACACGATATTTCTTTACCTCTGAAAATTCTGTACACCTATCGGATTTCTCACCAGAGAAATAAACGTCGGGGACTGTCGTCCGAACTTTGAAAAGTTCAAGAATCTAACGTCCCCGTCGAAAGTTAGAGGAATCGCTTCCTGTCTTATAATATTAGTAATTTCTTCTACCAGCAGTTCCTACAAAATAACGTCAAAGTTACTCGTAACCGAGAACACGGCTGTCGCTTGTATGCATCGTTTAAACGCGCGAACTATCGGAATCGCCAAGAATACCTGTGCGCGGTATAAACTGTCAAGATGATTGATTATCATACGCGAAATGCGTTGGATCTTTTAATATTTATTGACTTTCTTGTCGTAGATATTTCGCGCAATCGTGTTACCTTCCCAGCCTCGGGTAGACATGCTCCAAATAGGAATTCCCGGCACGACTACTTTAATTGGAAAGACGAAAGTGGCACAACATCGATTGCAACACCGAAAACCGACTCTGACGTGAACGTAAAGTGCAACGACCACCGCCTGATTAAATTATCCGCAGATTTATTCGATCAATGAATCAGCTGCTGACTCACGTTTCCGACGTTATTGTTTGGCATTCGATCGATGTTACGTTTACGCGCGGTATCGCAATCGTATCGAGGATGATAATGGAAAATGTCAACGACGAGTACCGTCTCCTAAATTTACCTCTTGCAAAGGTGACAAGAGCTCGTGGTCACCGGGTGGTAATCGTATATGTTTGAATGCATTGTAACCCTGCAGACGCTGTAACATCAAGACCAACAGCTCGGCTCCGGCACCCGGTATACGTGTTAACATTAAAATGTGCTTGTTCGTTTTTGGTAAATTCCCTCGTGCACCTAATTCCGCAAGAGAAGGCGTGACGTACCGATACGTCTGCGTGGTAATAAAGCACTTTATTGAAACTGCAATAACAGGTTGGACTAACTTAAGATACAATTAGCAATTGTGTACTGTGTGCCAAGCTGAACGTGCTAAAAGAATCATCTGCGATGTACGCGTAACTTCCGGCGAACTCGTTCATAAATTGCAAAAGGGAGAGATCACTTTCCAATAATTACATACATCGTTGACGCACTTTCACCGCGATATGATCTAAACTAGAACGGTGCATTTATTCGAAAGAGATATCGACACTTGAAGAGTGCGTTGCATTAAACGTTGGAAGTGTTCAACAAAAATTTGATGAATCAGAAACCAAACACCGTGATGCATTCTGAACGTGATTCTTCGCCGTGTAAATTTATTGGATACAATTCACCTGGCTTTTGCGGATTTCCTGTTCCCCAGCGAAATGCTTTTCTATGCCACTTTCTGAACCGTTCGCAACTTCTACGGTCGATTTCGAGCTCAAAACGATAAAGAAAACTATCAAACAAACGGCGGCACTGGTTAATAAGCCACGATTTAGCCGCATCTCAAAATGAGATTCGACCGGTTACTATCCCTTCCGACTATCTTTCCCTCTTTTTATATCGCTTTTTTACAAGAGTAATCCTCTTGATTACCAACATCAAAACTTTGGATCACAGTTTATCGACGTTTGTGTTCTACCAAGTAACTGCAGAGAATGTCAGTGGGTCAGAGACTTCGCACCGCTTGATCCCCACATCTTCACCAAACTCCCACCAACAGTCAGTGGATCTCGCGAAAAGCGAAACCCAGCTTTTCCATTTGCATTTACTCCATTGCGAGAATCAGCAGCTGTTTCGAAATAAACACCCGACAGATTTACCCACCATCAGTTACCGATACATCATTTTTGCCCAACATCGAAAACTGCTTACGTTCGTGTCTTTCGTTACTTAACTGCGGCCACAAGGATGATGCATCTAAGCATCCACGGTATGAACGTGTATACAGTAGAAACTATTGCAAATATGGTGAAAGGCAGCTCCATTCTTGACTGCTGCGTAATGATTCTGCATCTTCGCCGCTCATTGTCGATATTTCTATTGACCTTCGCAACGCTGTTCATCTCGGTTCGATACGACCACGTTTACTTAATGAAAATGACGAAAGTACCATTCTACCTTGAATTAGAGATTGCTGACGTGCTTAGAGATAAGCTGCTTGACGACGTACGCGGAATCGATATCCGTGTTTATTCCGAAGGGAAGATAAAAGTAAGAATTTTAGAGAATCGAAGGAACCATTTGTTCTGAATGGGTGGAGGGATTTTTTCTTAAAATGGTTCTATTTGATAGGAAAAAATGGCGCGAACGCCATTAGGCATGACGAAGTTCTGTATCCGACCGCTATTCGACCGGCCGGCGTGGTGGCGCAACCATCCACGTGGTATAACACTTCGCGATCATTCTACACACAAGTTTATTTGTAAACATCATTTCAGAAGATGGACGCGTACGACACACGTAGACAAAACTGGGAAGATTTGGAGGTGACCAAGGAAGAGTTGAAAAATCTGACCGAGTGTTTGAAACAGGAGGAGTTCCGCAAATTGCTGATCGAATACGCCGAGGAGGTGACCGATCCGGAAAATAGGAAGATCTATGAGAAGGAAATCGCGCAGTTAGAGAAAGAACGGGGCGTCGACGTAACGTTTGTTAATCCAGAGCCTGGTTACGTCATAAAAACGAGCGTAAACGGGGACAGAAAATGTTTTCTGAACATCAGCAAGAGCGACATCGTAGCCCGGCCGAGCAGTCAACCTTCCGTCGAACAAGGTCACCGCGGTCTGCAATGGTCTATTCCGTATACGTTGATACCACCTCGCGATGACCTTGATAAAAAGAACGTGCGGTGCAAAGTCTTCGACGTGGTCTTCCATCCGGATACCATTTATCTGTCATCGAAAAATGCGCAATTCCGCGAGATCGTTAATAACACGGCCATGGATGGCGTGGAGAATAATTTTGATGTAAGTATCACGAATGATTTCCAGAGATATTTGTCTGTCTGTGCTTGCAACATTTTTTCATGTCACGCGTTAGGTCAAGCTGGATCGAAAGAATCTCAAGTTCCCAAATATCGGTTACAAAGGAGTATCTCATCCTACTGTGATCAGGAAGCCATCCAAAGAACCGGCGAAGAAAGAATTAGACATAGAACCGGAAATCTATCAGAAGCTGATGTCCAGTTACGATCAGAGCAGAGAACAGCAAATGAAGCGTATGGAGAAAATACCCAAACGTCCTTCGCCACCTACCACGTACTATAAAGAGAAGCTAGATAAAGATGAAAACACGGATGACAAATATGTTGCGCCAAAATTTTCCATAAAACATCAATCGGATGTGGAGCTGGAAGATTTTACCACTAGTAGAAATGCAAAAATGAACGCTACAGTACCTAAGAGACTAATCGTTACTATAGATTTACCTCTACTAAAAACTGCCACCGATGCTTCCTTAGATGTACAAGAGCGGTTTCTAACTATAAGAAGCGAAAAGCCAGCAAAATATTTATTAGAGCTCCCTCTACCTTATTGCGTGGATGCTGACAGGGGTAACGCCAAGTTCGATCCAAAGTACAAGAAGCTCATGGTGACGCTACCAGTTATTCGACCCGTGGTACCAGTGTCCGACACCAGAGAGGACAGTGGAGTTGACAGTGATCACGGTAGTCCCGTACCGTTGCTACCAGAGGATTCTCTTAGTCAGAGTTGCAAAAGTGACTCTGTGGCTAAATTAGTTGAAGAATGTGAAACAGTGCTTGCGGCAACAACTATAGGGAACGAAAGTGAAAATCTAGAAAATCTAGAAGATTCCAGTGATACGGCGCTACGGACTAACGTGGAAAATACAGACGCATTTTTAGACCCTAGCATTAAGTATTCACTGCCAACGTATACCTGTAATATATATAATAATCAATTAGCAATTACTGTTAATGTTAAGAACGTCGATCCGAATTCCATTCGCCATAGAGTTTTGCAAAATAATTTAGGATTACACGCTTTACTAACATCTATAGGTGCAGGATTTTTTCCGCAGCATTATTCGTTATGTTTGAAAATAAACGAGAATTCCGTAGATCCTGATTCGCTCACGATCGAACCGTGGGATAACAACGTCGTGTTTACTGTTACGTTAAAAAATACGGAAAACTTAGCGCGATATTACGTCGGTATAGACGAAGAATTCATGGAGGAGAAAGATTTCCCTACTGCCGCATCTTTCAAGAACCAACTGAAGGAGTTAATGGTAAGCATTCGAAGCCAACTGTTCCGAGCGTATCATTTGAAATAACTAGATGTTCGTGTTATCGACGCGACTTTTTACAGGCTGTGGAGGACAATGATTTCGAGACGGATTGCACGATCAACGTGCAGCAGGAAGACGATGGCGTTGTTATGAATATTACTCCGAATCACATGGATTCAGACGACGAAGCTGAACGGCACAGTACAGGGTCGATAGAAGAACGACCTAATCTATGTCACGCGATGTCAAAGGCTAGATCTGTTTCAGAAAGCAGCGGGGATGAATTAACAAGTAATAGTACAACTACGGGTACATACTCGAAAGGTATCTTAAAACTGCGACGTACTCACAATTTTTCCCGTTCAGTATCCGAATCGAGTACCGATGAAAACGGAATGGCTGCGTCGTCTGTAGACGGCCATTACAATTCGATACAAGATTTAAACTTTGAATCAGATTGTTCCAGCTTAAAGAAAACAGTACGATTCAACGACGTGGTATCGCGACAATTGTTTAGGTATTGTTGCACCCGCTACTAACGCTACCAATAGTTCTTACTTGATTAAACGATAATTAATTCGCTTAATTTCCGCCTAGGTCTAATTCTAGCATTCTTGGGCAACGTAAAAAGAATCAGCGTAAATTGCGAAATAAAAGGCGGGCTTACGAACGTAGAATGAGCGAGAGCGAAAATTCTGAAACGGAGGACCGTGATAAGTACAAAGCTAATCAAAAGAACACGGAAGTCTCCGAGACTGTGAAACCTATACTTAATAAGGATAAACAGCCTGTGCAACAGAAAACTGCCAATATCGAAATTAGAAAAGGATCGAACGATAATCGTTCGTTGCCGAATAGAGAATCGAGTGTCGAGGAGGAGATTGGGAATGAAATTTCTGATACGAACGGTCCGACTGAGAATACGAAGGATACGGTTAAGGCGGAATTTAAGAATGATTTAATATTCGATCTCGATATGTAGACTTTGGTAGGTTACGAACGCAGGCATTTTGTAACGTGTATGTGATAATTTTTTTTTTAAATCTAAGCGAATCAAGGTGGTTTATTGACTATCTTACAATTAGAGAAGCTACTATCGAAGAAACTAATCTCGTCGAAAAATTGATTATTAAATGCAACAAAACGATCAAATTTACTTAGAATTATGTGATAATTTCTTAGCAATTAATCAGTATGGAAATGAAGAGAATAATAATCGAGCGAGGAGCTTAGGTCGTAAAAATGATCGTGGATCGATAAAATTGTAAATTAGAAACTATTGTAGGGGACTCTGCGACTGCGGGAGGTAGTCCTAAAAACGATACAATTTTTTAGTTCGATAGTTGAAACTGTCGATCTTATCTATAGCACTTCTATCTCTTCTACATTTATAAAACGGTACGCAAAGAAGATCGAGACGAATCTCTTGAATATTTCTCACACGATCTATTTTGAATTTTAACTATCTCTTATAGAAACTAAAGAGGTCACGTTTCTTAACATTTTTTCTGGGGAAATTTTTCATAAAAAAAGTGCATGCTCTATTTTATAAGGTGAAACTGTTAAAAAATGAATTTTTACACACATTTTATAGATTACCATGCAATTGTTTATATAGTATGCACACTTCGCAAGTACATCCTTGCAATAATCACGATCGTATAATCTATATCATGATCATGAAATGTATCTCCGTTTTAGAGCGAGTAGAGCATACTTGCTTTTTCTAGAGAAGTGTTTGCCATATCAATATGCACGCAATAGGATCAATATTAGCGTATTCAATGCGAAAAATTCAAAATAAAGCGTGACAACGTAATTGCTCGACTCTTAGTCGCTCATCAATTTTCTATGAAACTTCATTCTGAGATCATGGGAACGTACTACTATATGAGAAACGTATATAATATATTTTAAACAAATAACCAGATTATTTTATTTACCCCAATTGCGAAACCAACCGAGAGCGATCTCCGTGCGTACAATTTGAATGGAACTCTGATCCCTTGATTCCGTTCTATTTGATAAGGATCGTCTAGTTGGGCATCGTCTGTTACGGCGACGGTCGCGTTTCGAATAGAAACAGCATAAGTTCGCTTATCGTTGGCAAGCAGTAGTCGTAAGGTGCGAACCAAAGTGTGGCTACATCGTGGTAGTAAAACGCGATAGAAAAGTGGGACAAGCCAACACGGTTGTGGCAGAGGCAGTTGGGCCGCTGTACGAGCCGTGGATGAGAGGTTGCTCAGAGTTGGAGCCCATCGATCCCGCTACCTGCGGGGGTGTAAGGTCGTTACACTCCCGTCTACCTATGTACGAGCTACATTGCATAGTTCCTCGTATTATTTCTATTGATGCCCCGCTACGGGAGCGAGATAGCGACGACCCTCACGAATGCAACGTTCTACTTTCACGGCGCAAACCTCTGCAACCACCACCACACCGGCGGTTTCACGACGACAGCGACGGGGTCGCGGCCTGATTCGCAAACACTCTAAAAGACGTCCTAGAAGGACAAGGGCCTCTTGTCAAACACTGCGAAGGTACTACCGCCTCTCTTGGGGATGCGGACTAAAGAGTAGAATACACATTGCAAATCTTTCGACATTTCGGACGTTTTTATTCTCTTCCCTCTCTTCGAATCTCGTATCGCGATCGCGGACGCGTCGCCGTGTACAATCGAAACGGCTCGAAACGGCTCGAAACGGCTCGAAACGAGTTTTCGTTCCAAAGAGGAACTAAGCCGAGTTCGAAATTGGTTCGCACGTTTCGTTCGGTTTCGAATCGATCTAGATGCGCCGGTGGAAAAATCGAATCGGCGCGCGGCAGATTTCGCGATTCGTCTACCGATGAGATAAAGGTGGTAGGCCTGACTGGCATCAGGTCGATAAGTCGTCCACCCCTTGAGAGAGTCGGAGGTCGGCGTGGGTGCACGAGGGTACACGTACCCCACGTACCGTAGTTACGGCAGGCACGACATCGGCAATGCGGCAGCCGTTTACGTCGTTATACTATTCGGCCATCGCACCTGGCACCATTGGGGAACACAGCACAGTCCAGGTCGCGACTGGTATCTAATGCAGAATTACAGATGTTAGACGTCACCAGGCTATACGCCGCAGCAGCAGTCTTGACACCTGATTCTCGTGCACGGTTAGAGATACCAGCGCGGCAACTTGATCACGCGGAGCCAAACACTTCGTTAATAGATAGCGATACACGTATTATCTTTGTACGTCGCATGCATTACCGATTGATCGAACTCGGTACAGCCGATCGGCTGGATAGCATGCTATCAGATCTATCGGTCCAGGAGGATTATTAGAAATGTTTAATGTCGCAGTTATCTCGATAATAGGAACTTCTTGTCCGGGAAGATCGTACCGTTTGCACAGAGACGTAATAAGTTCTCCAGCCTTTAAAGAGCTTTAACCTCAGAGCAATTTCTCCGCGACCCAGAAGTGTAGCCGGAGGACTGACACGGCGCTTTCACGTTTCTCAAATTAAAATAAGCGTTTCGAATAGACACAGCCGTCGCGTCGCACGACAGATGAAATACACGCGAATAGACGGACGTCGTTGGTTTGCTACGATTCGCGCGAACGAGCAATCTCCATTATTTCGACGTTCCTTCGGAACGAGAGGAAAGGAGAAGCTTGTATAAAGCAAGAGGGAAAAAGAGCGATGGGTATCCTTAGAATCTTCCTGCCCGTTTTTTATCTCAATCCGTCTCCTTTGCTCCGTCCCTCCCTACAGAGTACTCGAAGTAGTGGAGTATCGATTATATGGACCCTGCTTCGTGGCCACGCGCCGCCTGTACGCCGTGGTGCCCGGATAACCCACTGACACTGACAATTTTCATGCAACACAGACATTTTTTTATCGATTATTTTGTTCTTCAGCCTATCGATACCGCGCTTCACGTTTCGCCGTCTTTCGTCGCCGCGTTTCCATTTCTCGCATCTCCCCGATCACAAAAAATGCCTGCTCCTATTCAAATTTCGATGTCACTCGAGATACGGTTCGCAAACGTCCCGAGGCTCGCGTGATTTACAAAAACCTTTTAGCAGAGTGGAGCTTTTTACTTTATTCCAGAGAAAAATGTATCGAAACTGATGAAATGGGCTTCCGCAGCGCGGATCGAAGTCGTTCGGGATGATAGCCGGGGAAAAAAAATAAGAAAAAAATCGAAATGGACGTTGACCGGGAAAATACCCGTCGAAGTCGATCGATATGTCCAAATCTTTTCTAGAAAGAGGTGGAACTCGGAGAAAAGCTGACGTTAGATCTAAGCGCGGTCTGTTCTACCGAGCTGACATCAACGTGGCCGTCGTGTCTTCTCAAATGTATCACGCGTTTCAATCTCCCTCGTTCCCTCCCTGACGGTTTCCTGCATAAAATCTAAAGAGTTCAAGCATGAAAAACCATTTCGATGGTATCGAAATTAAGCCGTGAAAAGGCTTTTATCGCGTATAGTCTTAAAAAGAAGACGCGGTCGTGGTTCGTTAAACCGAATCCCCTGATTCCTGTTACGTCTACCACGTCGTAGACCGTTCTACTGTCATCACGTGATTTCGTTCCGCTAAATCGGCTGCTGAAGAATCAAACAGCCGACAAAGAGCGTTTTTTACAACAATCTATATCGGGAACGCTTACAGATTGCATGCTCTGTTCACGATGGACTAACACGCGAATACAGTCATCGACCCCTTCCAATGCGGCCGCATTATACAATACTACGAAACTGACCTCGGTTAACGTTTTCATTCAATATATATTTGTACACACGGTAGCGCCAGGAATATATCAAATCGGGAGGAAAAAAAGGTTGATGAAACGATGCACGAAATAGCCCCGATGCTAATTTTCTGGCGTTCCTATCTGCGATCGCGTTTCATTTATAACACCACTTACTACTTGCATTCTGCGCAGCGAGATCAATCGACGATGAGAACGAAAATAACGTCGAATTAAACGTACGGATATGGCGAATTTCGATTATTCTTCGCGACGAGGCTGCTCAAGTGACCAGAAAATTCCATTTAATCTGCCAGGGCGAGCTGAAAATTCTGCATAGCAGGAAATCGGTAGGAAATTTCCAATACTGTAGCGGCAACGCGGGATCTAAAGGAGCAATGAAATTTTTAATAAAAGCAATGCATGCGATAATATGACTTTGCACGTCCGCTCAGCAGACCCGAACACCAAATATCCCCGGATATCATCACTTTCATAGAATTTCAGATTTTACGTCCACGATACGTTCGACGGTGTCGCGCGTTTAATTTGATTCTTTCAGAACGTAAGCAAACGAGACGAACGAATCCCTTTTCATTTCCACTCTACTACGGAATGTCGAAACGTCTTGAACCACTCGTATCGTAATGAAAACGGAATCTCGGTGAGACAGATAAAACGTTTTCAAAGACGTTACGGGTATAGGTTGAAGTGACTCGAATGGTTCGAAGAAGATTTTGTATCTCCCTGTCCATAAAACGATGCAGAGTTAACGGGTACAATAATCTTTTATGAACCCTTACTTCCACTCGAAATGCTGGTATTACGTAATAATATTACATCGCGCATTCCTTTTTCCACTGCAAAACGGAGCAGGGATGAATTGTAATACTTCCTTCTTGAGCGAATAAGCACTCGAATTTTTTCGCGGCTCGTGTTTCCCCTGCAGCCGTAGACATCAGATTTCCAGAATGAGTTACGTTCGACGAATCGTAGTACAGAGAGAGAGAGAGAGGGAGAGATATAAAAGTAATACCATTTAATCCAGAGCGTAATTAGTAAATAAAACGCGGTCTCAAAGAGGGGCTCGACGTTTCTGTTACCGCGAACCCGAAAAATCCAACGGCACTGTCGTTAACGAAGGCCCGCCCGTTTTATTCGTCGGAACAACAGGCAAACCGTCGACGATACTACCAAAAATAATGATCCGCGGACTATGCACAAACATATTTGATTCTCGCTTGGCGTCTTGACCCTGTTTCACGGCTGGCGATACACACGCGTTTGGAAACGATCAGCGCGCGTGCGTATGCGGGTTACACGGTTTTGCATTAGTGTACTTATCAGAGTACACCCACGTATGTGCATGCACATAGAAGGAAAGGCGGCTGTGTGCGTGTATACCTTCAACGGTTTACCACATGTTGCGCCTTGGTGCGAGGAGCGCAAGTCAGCCAGGAGCCCGGGCCATCAGGATAAAGAGAATATCTCTACCCTCGGCTCGGTCAGTTACGCGAGTACCAGCGAGCGTTCCGCGTGTCTCCCGGTTTCCCACGGTAGTGTCGCGATAAAACCTCGGATCCACCGTGACAGGACTGATACCGGGGCTACCCCTGAGAACGTGCTCTGTGCGAAATTGTGACCGACCGGAACCGAAGGATACGGAAACAGGTGCAGTGTCCCCGGTACGATGCCTAACATGTCCTGCCACTGAGCTGGACCGTCTTTCTCGATAAGGTCTGTACCCGTGACTCTGGCGAGAATTTCCACGCCGGGGAATTCGCGTGTAAAACCACGATATCGTTTGCTTCGCGCACACGTCGTTTCAATGCGAATCGCCAATCGCTCCGTGACTTTCAATTGTAATTTTTGGGGAGCGCGACGCGAGAACGCGTCTCATCCTTACCAAAACGCATCGCGCGAACTTGCGCGACTGGTCAATACTCATTGTTCCACATGTGACAGTGATTTCAGCTGAAATTAATCTACTTACGCGCGTAGCGATCGGACGGCTACGCGATATAATGCGCGAGTAAACGTGCGTAAAATGGATATTTTTAGAGCGTAATCAGTTCTTTTTGAAACATCGCACTTAACTCGTTTGCGCGAAGTGACCAAGGGGTCGTTTGGTAAATGGGGGTTTACGCAAGAGGATAAGCACGTAATGAATGTATCCTATACTATATCCTGTCCTCACACCTGTTACATTACTCGAATCACTATACGGTGATACAGATAGTGCACGTCTTCCAGACAGCAAACTAGACGACAACACTATGAATCTTTATCAATGAAAACGGAGAAATTTGCTTTCGTAGATCATCTTAATCTTCTTCCTGGCTTTCCTTACGTTGCAGCGAAACCAAGCAAACAAATTAAATTGCACGCTAATCTTTCAACGAGTCTCTTTGTAAACAAAAAACCGCGCGAGTTAATTACACTCGCGGAAAGACGAGTTGAAGAGAACGTTTCAGAGCTGAAGAGTAATGAAACGAGCAAAAAGGATAAACATTAGATTCTAATTGTTCCGACCCGTAATGTTTTTCACTTATAAATTGGAATATTTTCCATTTACCAGTTAATGACTTCCCATTGAGATTTACCCTCGATTCATGTTTTTTTGGTCGACTCGGTTTATAATATTGTTGACCGTTGAAAATGGTTGAAATTCGATTTTATAATAAAGTTTTAATCACGATGCGCTGAATAGCTTTCAGCTCGTAATGATATTCGTATTTAACTACTAGCGCAATTAGAGAAACTTACAACAAGATATCGTCATAATATAATTAAATGCTTTGGTTCATTCTCAATTATAATTACGATAATACGCCACATAATAACACGTATCCAAAGATAATTCGAACGAGAGAAAAATGTTAACCTCAGTTGGATTAATTCCAGAATCACAAATACCATTGAAGAACGTGAGTAACAATAGAACTGTCCAATAATGAAAAGCTATGAATATCACCGACTTCCACGCTACACCGCGAAGACTTCTGTTTCTGCAAATGCACTTCTCTGCCTACCCATAAAATTATATAAAACAAGGAATGCGTGAAATTTCTTGCAAGACAGTAAACGAAGCCACTTCATATCCAGAAAAAAAGAGCTTGGAATATTTCACCTATGCGTTTGAGATAAAAAAAGAAATAAATTTACGGCGAGAAAGAAGAGTCGTGAAAAACGTCGCGTAAAAATAAAAAAAAAAAAAAAAAAAAAAAGCCGAACCGCTCTCCAGCGAGGGCTCGACGTTCGGCTTTTGGAACGCGTTAGATTAAAACTCTCGTTGTCAGCTAAAAATAGTTTCATTCTAGTTCGCTTAGGCCGTAATCATCTATCACTGCGATTACCGTACTACACGCAATCCTTTATTATCGTTGGACCACTAACCTATCTATCCGAGGCTTAATTTTTCTCACGCCACACACGCTCAAGCTTTAACCACGCTTAAAACTGCCTATAGCTCGCTCGATCTGAATGACAAACGACCTCAACTTTTATAACTGAATATGCACATTCGCAATATTGATGTCTGTATTAAGAGCGCGATTAGCGGAAGGATATTGGATAACTTCGATTAAAACGGAATTGCGTCCATTTTTTTTTCCAGATTCGAGCGCTTGACAGCGCGGCGGGGCGGCCCCAATGCCGGTCAGGAAGGGCCTCCTCGCCCCACAAAATACTTTCTTAGATACTATCGCTACCCGTTTCGATGGAACCCGTAAGTATTAATCCATTCAATTAAATCGAACCGTTCAAATAAACGGGGGAACGAGGGAAATTGGGGCGCGAGTCATGCACTGGACACTTTCGTTAAGGGCGCAAGAATCGTGTCGAGCGCATGAATCAGAGGGAAGATAAAGAAATCGAGTTCCGACGATACCGTGGAAGCGTAAAAGATGTGCTGGTACTTAAACTTTCGAGAGGGTGCGAAGAAGCGAGTCGTAGTATCACGCTATTCGATTAACCCTGATCTTAACTTTCGAAGACGACCCTCGTTTGCGCGCCATCCAGTCAGAACGAGACGATTTGTCAATAGAAGTCTCGACGAACGATTACTCGTATAGAGCCGTTCGAGATTGATCCTTTGTTTAGAAAGGAATTAAAAATCTAAAGCCACTTCGATCGCGTGTTCTACAAAATTTCGAACAGATAGATAGATGGATGGTGTGTTTGACTTGGTCGTTTCGCTCCAGCGGCACAATGTCTAATATAATTCAGACCATCGGGACGTGACGCTATTTACCAATCGCTCGATCAAGCTGCAAATTAATACCGAAGCGTTTCTGAATACTTGCCGCGCCGTCGACGTCGCCTCGCTAATTCGTATACCGATATTATGGTTCGCAACGTTAACAACCCGCGAAACCAAATTGTCTCAGGATTCAGGAGCGATAAAGCCCCGACTGAATTACTGTCCGAATAATTACACCTAGCTGGCCTCCCCTAAATGGTATTTCGTGATATAAATAAATGGAGAGAGCGGTCAAACGGAGATCACCTTTTCGTTACATCGGCTATCTTCGATCTCCCTCTTGGGACGTCAACCTGGTTATCTCCAACAATCCCTTTTATAATCGAAAGGTAGAACTTTGGGTCTGAGAAAGGAGTCGAAACTACTACCATATACTCTAACGCGATTCAATTTTGTTCAATCTCGATAAAATTTATATGTCGAGGTATAAATAAACGTTCAAAGTCGCGTTACGCTGGAATACCCGTGTAACGAACTCGTCACGCGCTCCGATATTCGAGCGATCTTTTGGGACGTGTTTTGCATTTCGTCTTATCCGCTCAAGATACCCTGGAAGCCTCGGTTTAGGGAAGGCTCCCGTGATAGGTACGAAGTTAGAAGCTCGCCGATATTGCCGCGAACTTCGGGCCTACAAACCAAGTAAAACTAATTACGAGAAAGGGGCTACGAATCGTCGTCATCGTCGCCGTAAGAGAATTACAGGAAAGTTACGCCGTTGGGCAAAAGTAATGGAATCGCATCTTTTTCCCTCTTTCGTGCAGCTGACGAGAATTGCATTCCTGTCGATCTAACTAATCTACGGCAGTCACATTTTCAATTAATCGGCGGATTTAAATCGGCCGCATTTACTTTTTAACTAGACAATTTATATTACACAGATTTGCATAAGCTACTCCTCTCGACGTCGAGACGCGTGTGGCACGATAAAAGACGCGGCCCTCTTATCACACCTCAACGACAGTTACGCAATGTTGTATTAGCATCTACTGGCAGGAACTAATTTCACGGGAACAGTTGGTCTACATTTTTAAGGCGATTAAACCCGCTGCTCATTATTCGTAATGTATGCAAACGCAATGGAAACTTTCATTTCGGACCATTCGCGTTCGCGGTCCATAAATTTTACATTTTCAGTAAAAGAGAACTTCGACAGCTCGTTCATATTTTCCGCGATCCGCCTTCGTTTATTATTCATATAATCGGAGTCTATCTTCGAGCTAAACTCGATCTGCTCGATCGCACGCAAAACCATGTTTACATTAGTTCAAGTAAGTTAGAGTGCCGATCAAGTACCCGGTACTTGCTTGTTCGCCACACCTGCGAGGCAATCGTGTCGTTACAGCGCGATGCCTCGTAGCTTCGAGAGAACACGACAACGACGACCCTAGAATTATCCTGCAAACACGATCGTCCTCCAGAAAACGCAAACCAGAGAGGAACAAGCGATGTTAAAATACAAGCATTCGCGCCGCGTATCGATACTTGGCAATGTCTGTCACCAATTTTTTACCGCGTACTTTACCCAGCTTCGTCCAGCGAGACGTCGCGTATCTACGCGTGAATCGAAGTTCGCGACCTTTCCATTGTGAATATTCTGATTTCGGCGAGTGAAAAGGGAAATAATTGCTTGTTAACGACGTCCGAAGTACCTATTCGAGGATATTTTTGGCACTCTCTTTCTTTCTCCGAGCGTGTTTGGCGGAACGCCAACTGGGGTAAAGGATGGTTGACGACTGTTCAAACACTCGTTTGTCTTTGCTGACCAAGACTCATGGAGGACCAATTGGAATATTCGTTTTAGCGAAGTTTTTTACGCGTCTATCTGCGGCTCTTTTTTCATCGGCTCGAAAGGGCACTTTAGAAAAATATTGCTCCGCTAATACGTACACGTAGGCGATCATGGAGTAGTGAAGCTAGTCGATCCGATCGATCCGGTGATGGTACGTTCTCGATCGTGGAAATCTGGGATTTCCGACGAAAAGTCTGCGACTTCGACATTTCGCGTTACGACCCCATCGACTACCAGCTATCGATGCCCTCGGGAATGTGGAGAGCTTCGTAACCGGGCGATATTTAGTTTCGTCTGATTAAAACTCAAAGCGTGTAACTTGGAAGACGAACAAAAGCGTATGGTAAAAGTTTGATACCAAGTTCAGGTATCGCAAACTTCACGGCGACATCGTGCTTCCACGCCTATCCTACGGATATGCAGAACCCCCTTGGCCGTGGCGTATGAATTCCAAGTAATGTATACCCTTACACAGTTTTATCACGAAGTCCGTCGACCCCTGACGGAGCATGGAATATTAATCTAACATCGACGCCGTGAAAATCGACTTTATTCCGCCGACGCGACGCGTGCACGTGCCCGCAATCTGTATCCGATGAATTCACCGCTGATATTCATGCGAAAAGAAAACCACTCGATACGCCCTAACTATTCCGAACATCTGTAAACACGTATAAACGAAACGTAAATATCTGTTGTTTGCACGACCTCGATCTACGAGCATTAATTTCTTCCTAACGAACGACGAAGGTGCGCTTTCTCGAACGTCCTCCTTTAACGCGCGTTTAAACGTATTCACGCCGCGTTTCTCCCGATATGAATGGAGATTATGCATGATTCTAACACACGACAGAGGTTAGATACCTATTAGATACCTCCGCGAGTATTATCTAAAATTATATCCACGTTCTACGCTTCGACTAACGTAGCGGAATTCATCCTGATAAGTTTTTCCATTCGTGCTTCAGGCTTTCTCTTAGAAATGTAAGGAGAATTAAACTTCGTTCCCCGATCTGTATAGTAAAAGGAACAAAGCGCGTTATATCCACCGTCTGGTACAAAGTTTCATACAATTTGTTACAAAAAACTGCTCTGTTTTCCGCGAATTGTTTTACAAGACCGGCGTGGTAACAATGGATGTTAAGTGGCGAGTAAGAGCGGAAACGAGAGTAGTCAAGAAATCCCTTTGCGCGTTACCAAATGACCTATTTATTCTTCGTGATTATCTTCGACCAATTGTTTAATTTCATTCTGGCAGAAAGGGATCGATAATTATCACATGCCGTACTAAATTGGGAAAACCGAGAGCGATGCTACGAGAGAGGACTAGAGACTCGAAAGCAGAGTATTCCTTTCGAGGAATACCGAATGCTCTAATTTATCTACCACTGGAGGAACGCTATCCAGAGGGAAAGTAAAAAAAGGCTTCCCGAAAACCATTTAATTTTCTTTTCACGTAGCATCAAACGAAGGAATATCCGACGCAGCTGGCACGCCATTAGTATGAAACCCATTTCCCTCAAGTAGTAGCGATCAAGTACACGTCGGACAAGAAGTCGAAACGCGTGATAGATTGAATATTCTACCACTGAATCTGCGTCGATTGTATTTATCCGACAGTAGCTGCTACTTCACAAAGCGGTGGAAAAGATGGCTATAAAAGCCGGAAAGAAAGATCGACTAATAAAATCCAGAGAAGCGACAAAAACGAAATCCCATTCGACGTCTTCGACAGTTTCGAACCGTCGGTCGAACGACGTCCCGGGTTTAGTATGTTTCGATCCGTTGCAATTACCTGCGCATCGACGTTCGTACGTGTATTTAACAGCGATACAACCTCGATGCAGCCCCAACAAAATCAAAGCCTCGTATCACTCTGCGCGAGTTCGAAACTTCTACTAACAGCTCACCGCAAACGTACACCAGGACGATAAATACTTGAAACAGGGTTTCGTATTGTCTGCGGGAATAATTAACTAATCGCTCCAATTAAATTACTTTCGAGTTTGAAATTTCTGCGGGATTATGTAATTCCTGTGTGTACCATGAATTAATTGCTGTGCAGCGCCACGCGCCGCGGTAAACTCCATAAGCCTGGCAACCGAGTAGACGTGTTGCCCGTCTAGGAATTGTGTTCACAGTTAGGTCTCATACGTGGCATCAAACGGAGAGTTAGAGCATAGAAATTCCAACGTAGATCAGTTCCTGAAAACTGAACTGCGCCGAATCTCGCGGAAATACCTACGATCCGAGCACGTCCACGTACGAACGACAAACGACAATGCGAGTAAACGGTCCATTGTAATCGATGATCAAAGTTTTTTATTATGCTAATTGCGCGGTATTCGTTCGTCGCGATAGAAATTGATACTAATTGTACGATAAAATACGATAAAGGGGTAGACCGGAAAAATGCGTTCAACCCATCGAAGATGCAAGTATTGATCGGGACAGCGGTACGTAACGATTCCTCGATATCGATGACACTTATCTTATCGTAGCGATCGACATCGTGACGAAAAATAATGACGTAGACTGTTCACGGGAAAGATGCATACGCCTGTCGAACGAGGTAACAAACTTTGTCCTCGCGCGATCGAAATTTATGTTGTCGCGCTACCGAATCGAGCAGGAACAAATCGTATATGACACACCGTAATGGTACGACGTGGCATCGCAAAATGGAACCATCGAGACGGACAATCGCGAAACGTTGCCTTCTTACATTTGCGACACCGTTACCAAGAAATGAAGGCGTAGAACGATTAGCGTCTCGCTTCCTCTATGAAACTCATTTGACTGTACGGTATAAATGAAAATCCATTCTCAACGGTTTTAAATAGAAGAAAGGCGGGGAAATTTGTTGAAAAGGTACGAGTAAGTTACTCAATAGAGGGAAAGTTGGTATGGGTTACCTTAGGCGGCGGACTTGAAACTACCAGGCTTAATCTTTTCATATTCCAGTCTACGGAAAGCGTTCTAAAGGGAAGGGAGATCAAAACTGTTAGGTGAAATAGACGGTACCGTGTTCTAGACACTGTCGAGGGAACAGAAATTGCCCTTTATTTCGAGTGGCACTTTAAGGAAAATTTCAGGTTCCGCGTTACGCAGCGCGTAGAATAAGGAACGAGGTGAACGAAACGTTATTAAATTGTAAAGGTAAACATAATTGGGTGGCTGTTTCGAAAGTTGGCGCGCAAGACGGGTATTGGAAGAGATAGACTCCGTAAGTGGCCCCATTCTTTACGCCATTGTACCAGGAATCGGTTTGCAGAATATTGGACTTTTGTGAGTTGGTGCGTCGAAGAAAAATTGCCTATTCTGAGAGACTGAGAGTGAAATGAACCAATTTAAAATACGAAATCGAAATTCAACTGTTCCATTTGCCTCGCTGTTCCGCGTACTCGAAAATTTGTAGAAATTTGATTAGAGAAAACGGTTGACCGGGACCTCGTCTCGGTGGAAATTGCCAAGTTATCATCGTCACCGACCTCAATCATGGGTGATAAAGTTCCGCTCGTAACGAGTCCCACCCACCTTCCTCTTTAAATTGCGTCGAAGAACGAAGATTATAAATAATACGGAGAAACGTCGCTTCCACCTCGAGGTGCGGACTTTGTCGAGGATGAATTTTTTCGAGAACGCTGAAAGCAACAGCATCGCGGTACAAGAACTGCGAGGTTCAACTATGACTGAAACGAGAGCTTAACCTCCGAAAGGGAAAAACTGTGCGACGTGAAAATTTTCCCTCGACGCCAGAAACGATGACTCGTCTTGCAATGGAGGTCAACCTTTGTCGCGATCCTTTCAAGAATATTACGTCCATGACAACATGTGGAGCGTAAAAGTCGCGACTTTGAGATGTAATTGATATTACTTCAAGAGCTCCTCGATTAAATAATAGATAGGTAAGATTTTTAACCAGAAGTTTATTACGAGATGAGAAAGTAAATATTGTTTCTTTTGTCGATTCTTCAATAAGAATTAATTGGACGTGCTCCAGTAATTCGAGGGGTACCGACTTCGATAAATTTCCGTCGAGTCTGCTGCGGAATTATGCCCGCGAAGAACTCTCAACTGCATCGAAAACGAATCGATACGAGTTACATTTTCTCTCCTTCCCCGGAACCGGTATGGTAATTTCAAGTTGTTCACGGTAATTATTTAATGCCCTGCTAGACCCCGTATGGTCGCGTCAGTTTTATCCGCGAAACTTTTGCTGTAACCGAAGAAATTGCCTCCGAGAACGTACGCGATAAATTTTAATCCACTTAGCGGAAGATCAAGAACGGAACCGAAGAAAAAGGACGCAGCGTAGGCTAGTCCTTTATTTACAGGGAGTTTAACCAAGTCCACGATACGTGATAAAGAGCACAAGGTCGACATGCGCGGATAATACCAACTTTTAATACGCAATGGCAACGTTAAACATAAATGCGAGGTATTCATTATCGCGTGAACGTGTACCATTCAGCCCGTTTGTAAATTTTCAACAAAGTATCACGTTTCCTTAATCCCCTTGTATATCATCCCGCGACGGTGCAGATACCATCTTTATCCGTTTCCCTGGTACTGTCGGATTGATTTTTTATTAATTTGCAAATAATCCAAAGTCCAACAAAGTTAAGCGCACATGGAACAAATGGATAAAACTTTAAGGGCGGTAAAATATCCGAATGGTCTGACAAATACAACTGTTGAGCGCATCTAGCAGAATTGAAATTCAGCCGCGTTAACCACGATAGCTACGGAAACGCACCGTCCTATTCACTTAATTATTTTGCGGTCACCTGGATACATGGTTAGGAACTTATGACGTAGTTATCGTTTTTCAATTAACAGCTGGAAAATACGAAAGTCTACCGTGCTCTCTCTCTCTCCCTCTCTCTCCCTCTCTGAACAAGCGTAGAATTCTGAAAATATTCGCTAATTGCACGGGACTCGAGTACGTATGAATTTTATCGAGTTATCCTGAAATGGTACATATCACTATCACGCTGGTTGAACCAAATTTTCATATCATCAAAAAGAAGAGAGAAAGATATTTGCGCGGAGAACAAATTAATTACAAACTATTCCGTCCTGCGCCAAAATTTAATCGTAATTAATTAGAGGTTGATGATTGCATTTTTTACACCAACATTATGAATGCTCGGAAAACGAACATCCTGTTCCCAGTTCCGCTTGGTTTAGTTATGCTTGAATAAAATATATCTTTATAAATTTAATATTTAATATTTATATTTAATAAAAATAAATTTAAATTTAATAAAAATCTCTGGAGAATGTACCGAAATATGCCGCGAACCGTATATCGTGGTACGCGTTGTCTGGAGGATATTCTATGGCTTAAAATAAGAGAAAAATCAAAAGCACCATAGCTGCGTCGAAGGCTTGGTTTTCGAGAAAAATACATTCGAAACTCATTCGAGGTCGCGTACACTTGATTGATGACCGCCGGCACGGATTTCCCACTGACCGCTATATTGATTATTTTCGTAAACGATACAATATCAGGACTTGTTTACTGTCAATAATTACTTATTAATTGGACCATAAGGCTTCGAAATGGCTAGAATGAACGTCATACGTGACAGTAAATGAATCGTTTTAGTTCTGAGTTTAATTGAGAGACATTGTACGAAACGTTGACCGTTTTTGCGTATACAAGATTGTATTACGTAAATTAAATTGCGTTATTCCGGTGTTCCGACTCTTTAAATGTACCGGTGTAATTCTTCGTTTCAATTATATGTCGGAATGCATGTTTCTCGAGGACGCAGTCTTCGATGCAATTTTATTACTCTTCGTTTTCGCCTTGTACCGACCTGTAAACTCTGCTCCACAATACGCGATGCATATACGGAACATTATCAATAAACAAATGTTCGAATACTCGCGCAGCAGAGAAACATCATTTTCCTATATTCAACGAAATCGAGCAAAGCTTCTCCGCCCGTTTGTTTTTCTTTATGCAGATTTTCTCCCATGCATAACTACCACATCGTGAAATCTATATTTGTTTTCGATACGCTTTTCATGATCTACGGCTAATTTTGTCCAACTTTCTCACTATTCACGATGACGAACCAAATATAAAGATGGCAGCAAGAACCTATTTATACAACTCACGTACATATCGTATCGAACAGGATTATAGACAACTGTCCCTCTCGCTCTCTGAGTGACCTTCTGGCACCTAGATTGTTGAAAGAACTTAAACAATTTGCCATGTGCCTACAACAAAGTTTTCGGACACTGGTTTACATTCGACACACATGCCGATGCTACGCGCGGCACAATCGACTCCATTAGTCTTTGTCAAGAACCGTCTGAAACTGTAGCATTTACGCCGCTTTTAGCAGCTGATGTGATGATCGTAAACGCTGTCGTTCTCGTTACCACCAGTTTATACACGTTTGCGCAGCTAGGTGCAACAGGATTGGAAATCCCAACGAGCACCGCCCGTTATTGCACGTTTGGTAGATTCCCTTATTGGGAATATACGTACAAACGATCTTGTGCGTAAAAAGAAAATTGGCAATACGAGGCAAAGGTAATAAATAAGTGAAGTACTGCGCGACACATTAAAAGTGGCGATTAGCGTTCAAACTTTCCCCCTAAATGTGTATTTTTATCGTGCAACCCTTCGTAGTTAAACTCCCTATAAAATCTGCCTACACGCGGCAATCACCGTTCTCCGCGCTGTATTAAGGGTGGTTTATAATCGCCAGTCACCATGATCCGTTCCGCTAACAGTGAAAAAAGTTACGCATTGTTAGATGTTGTTTAGACGTGCTCGTTCACCGCAAAAGGTTCTGCGTGCGTTTATTTTAAGAAAAATCTCTCGATATAACTGCTCGATAGAACGCGTAGTCGAAGCTTCGAGAAATCAACGGAAACCGATAGAATAAATGGAAATGAGTGGCGTCGTTGATTCCGATTCCGAGAACAGGAAACGGGTGTTAAAGTCTCAACAAGGCTGAAAAAAGATGAAAGTGTTTCAGGGGTGACCGTAGAATTAAAAATAGTAGTACCGTCGTTACCCCGTCGAAGGAGATTATGCGTGACGTCAAATACGTTGACAAAGCTATTAACCAATGAACCGTACCGGATGATGCAGTCGTGCATCAACTTCTTGCATTATGCATTCTATCCGTGTAATTATCAAAATCTTGTTTACTTATCTCCGCAGCCGCGTTACTTTTATCGAGTCGCTGCGATGGAATTTCAAAGAAATCGGACGCGGAGACACCTCCCTCTAACGAGCGGACCAGTTTCAAAGGGTTAAATGTTTAATAGGACCTTTGCGCATCACCCTCTTTCAATCCCACCTTTTTATAGGTATCCTACCGTCGCCGTAATTGATTGACGCCCGCGCAAAATTGTAAAACGAATGGTAATTGAAAACAAACGCTATCCAGACAGAATTAATTGGATACAATTTGCGGTTTCGCCGTCGAGAGATGGAAAACAAGCGCGAGCTATGTAGTTTTCAGATTGAACGTTTCGATACGCATATTTATATATAGATGGTGAGTCATGCACTCATTTGTTCGATAATATATTCGTTTTTGTTGGCAGATAGCAACTTTGTGCTGGGAAATGCGCAGGTTCCGACGATCTACCCGATCGTTTATTGCTCGGACGGTTTCTGCGAGCTGACAGGATTCACGCGAGCGCAAATCATGCAAAAGGGTTGCGCTTGCAAGTTCCTCTATGGCCCGGAAACGAAAGAAGAGGAAAGAGCAATGATCGACAAGAGCCTCGAGAGCAAAACGGAACTGAAGATGGAAGTTGTATTTTATAAAAAATCTGGTAATTATCTATCTTCGTAGCGCACGTTCGGTATCCTAAATTAGGAACCGACTGATCGCCATTTTGCAGTAACATAAAATTCGCTCACGCAGTGAGAATATCGCTATTAATTAGCTCGATCTGGTTCCATAGGGACAAATTTATCATTCCACGTATAATTCCTCTCTCTCTCTCTCTCTCTTTCTCCCTTTTTACTTCCGCTGTAATTGTCTCTGATAATAAGACAGAGTAAAAATAGAGGAACGCGTTCTCGTAAATTTGATTCGCTAAATTTAACACTCGTGTTATTACGGGTACTGCGATTAGGTGAATTAAATTTAGGTACGATACATTATACGATGACCGTGGAAACTACGAGGTAACATTATTATATAGCTAGAGTGATACGATGTAGACTCGTACACGAACAGCACAACAAGTGCAGCAGAGTACATTTAATCAAGATAATCGATTCGATCGAGTACTGTCATATTTGTACATTGTACCGACCTTGCTACGTTTTCGATACTGGCTTTCGGTACTCCCTTTGTGGTCTTCGTCTTTCGAAGATAAAAATTGCACGGCTCCATCTCTTGTATCGCGTAATTGAAAACAAGAGGGCACTGGTATTAATCGAAGGAATTAAGGAGACGGTGTTAATCTAATTATAGGAAGTCCGTTCGATTGCTTGCTCGATATTGTTCCGATCAAAAACGAAAAGGGCGACGTCGTTCTCTTTCTGGCTTCGCATAAGGATATCACCCATACGAAGAACCTTCAGCTGTGTGAGTTGCACGATAGTGGTGAGTTCTAGCCAAGCTTCGCTGCTGAACTCAGTCTGACGAAACGATTTTCTCTGGAATGCATTTCGATCGACCTGACTGATGAATTGCATTCCAAAGTATCCGAACTTGGACCATACATCGGGTATGGATTGAACGTTCCGAATGTACATACTTTTTCAACGTATCCAACGTTTCGTGCTTCCTACACCGCAATCACGCAATATGCCGCACATAAAACTCGATGCAGCATTATTCTCGAAGCAAAACACCGAAGAGCACAAAACAAAAGCCAGCCTACAGCTTCGAAATAGTTTGCTTTTCTTGTAGAATTTACGCGTCCATGGCATTGCACGTGCTAGTCATTTATAAAGTCTACCTAGAAAAGCTATGTACATATTTTACACGAATCAAAGGCATTTTCACCCGCGTACGATATCGTTTTCGATCAAATATATATCGAGGATGAGAGAAACTATTCGATACACCGTTTACGCTTATATTTAATAATCAAATATTAATATCTCTATCTCTCTCTATATATATATATATACACACGTATTTTTCCGGATCAAATCGACTGCACGTGAAATACAGTTTAGACTGCACAAAGACAGATAGAGTGTACGGCGACGGTACAATTATATTTCAGATGCAAACGGCGGTGTAGATCCAGAGGCACCGCCAGCTAATTATGGCAGAAGAAGAAGTCGCGCCGTCCTTTATCAATTATCAGGCCATTACAAACAGGACAATAAGCACAAAATTAAATTAAACAATGTAAGTGATTCACCCCGTTTTAAGCGTGTCCGTCTTTTTAGAGATAGCCAAACCATTTTATTTATTCAAACGCCAACAAACTGAATACGTACGTACATGTATCATTGGTACGTAGTAACGCATGTGTGTTGGTGTTCCTGTTATTTTAGAACCTACTGCATTCAACTGCAGCACCATTACCGGAATATAAAACGACGGGAATAAAAAAGTCACAATTTATCCTAAGTCATTACGGTGGCTTCAAGTCCTGGTGGGATTGGTTAATACTGTGCGCGACGTTCTACGTGGCGATCGTCGTCCCTTTTAACGCGAGCTTCATTAATATCGATAGGCCTACGATGGTCAGCGACGTTGTCGTCGAAGCACTCTTTATAATCGGTGGGTATCACGTTTTCAACTTATTTTCACCGATCCGTTTGATTAGCCGCGAAAATCGACATTTTTCTATCACGATGTTGGAGGAGCCTTCTCCAGTTACTGTTCGCCAGTGATGTAACCATTCACTTTGCAGACACTGAATTGATTTATGATATCGAATATCGAATAACGAGGTACCAAGTAAGAGAGCCCCTCGGAGGTGTTCGAGAGACGAGATCGCGTCCCTTTGAGAACAGAAATCGTAACGCCTTAATTCGCGTCCACGATGCGGACGATGTTTTTTATCGTTCGAGAACCCTGTCATTTACCCTGCCGGATAAATTTGTTTCCGCCCGAAAATCGTACTCGTAATCGCATAACTTTGTACGGAACTACACTATTTAGTTGGTCGATGCGTAGGCGAGGATGGCGGGCGAATTTAGAAGTGAAATCCGTTTTACTAACAAGATTAAAAGCAGTTCATCGCATAGAGATAAAGTTCCTTAACCGCGTATCTGCGCGTACACAGCATCGACTACAGGAGTAATTTCTCTTTTTGTCCAGAACGCGAACCACGCGCTTCTAATTTTAACATTTCCACTCGGTTACGTTCGTGTTCGGCAAGAGGTCAATCTTGAACTTCCAACGATCGATAATAAAGATCGAGAGAAACCAATTAAATCGAATTTTCGCAGATATCGTTCTGAACTTCAGAACGACGTACGTTAATAGGAAAGGGGAAGTCGTTAGCAACAGCAAAAGCATCGCCGTGAACTATTTAAAGGGCTGGTTCGTTGTCGATCTCGTCGCTGCGCTGCCCTTTGATTTTCTCTACGCTTCTGACGTTTACAGCGGAGAGGTGAGTAATTACTATAAACTAATTACTATAAACCACTTTAACTGAACTGCTCCGACTGATTTTCATCTGGCAACCTTTGAGCCGATTCGGAAGCGCCGTGCGTATCTTGTCCTACGCGAATAGCTTATTTTACGAGCCAAAGAAATCTCGACGTTGCGTCGTGTCAAGAAACGTGTCATGAATAGGGTTCGTTTACCAAAGGTCGATATATTATTAAATTGAACGTTATACCGATTCCTCGCGTCGCATTTTATTTCGAACGCAGATAGATATCAACATCGAGAGCGTATCGAGCGACGTATCTCAGCGATGAATGGTACAATCTAGACGTAAGTTCGCAGCGTACGAGAATTCGTAATTACATTCGATTGTTATCAAGCCGGATATTCAGAGAATCAAGGCCCCGAATAGAAATTTCAACGCCGTTTCTTAAACTGATTGGTACATTTCTATCACAGGAATCGGGACACGGTAACATTCATTTAGTGAAGTTAACAAGATTATTGAGGCTCGCGCGATTACTTCAAAAGATGGACAGGTACTCCCAGTACAGCGCAGTGATTTTGACGATGTTGATGCTGTTTTTTATCCTGGTGGCGCATTGGCTGGCTTGCATTTGGTTCGTCATTGCGGAGAAAGAAAGGTTAAAAAACGATAACGACTGGGACCTCGGTAAGTTCCAAGCTCCTGTTGTACAAAAGTATCGATACATCGTTAAGAGTTCGACTGGGGAGTAAACGAAATGTTTCGAGCCGATTCTGATCCAGTGTATTTTTCAGGATGGATTCATATACTGGCGGAAAGATTAAAGATTTCCGTGGACAATGTGACCCACGCGGAAAGTTACATTACAGCGTTATATTTCACTTGCAGTAGCTTAACATCAGTAGGATTTGGAAACGTGTCAGCCAATACGTTCTCCGAAAAGTTCTTCTCTATTTGCACGATGCTTATTGGTGGTTAGTAATCGCAATCGATGATCAATACGTTGCACATTATTCCGTAAGGATTATCATTTAAATACTCGGTAATCAACCATCCGTTGTTGCACGCTTGTTTGCTCGCTAAGAATTTGCATACACGTGTATTAGGGGTAAAATTACATTAATTAGTAATGGAATAAATTTGATGAAAATTTACAATAGGAAATGATATTTCCACATTGTACATATCGTGTATGCTACAGCTCTGATGCATGCTGTGGTGTTTGGTAACGTGACGGCGATTATTCAAAGAATTTACTCTAGAAGATCGCTGTACCAAACAAAATTGCGGGATCTCAAGGATTTTTTCGTATTGCATCAGATACCCGAAGAACTGAAACAGCGAATGCAAGACTACTTCCAAACTATGTGGTCCTTAAATCACGGTATCGATATACACGAGGTAACGCGTCAGCGGCGATCGATCGCGATACACGGTTTATACGAAGGAAACAGGAAGTCGTAACGTATTAATTCTTCTAGACCCTGAAACAATTTCCCGAGGAGCTAAGAGGAGACGTTTCAATGCACTTGCATCGCGAAATATTAAGTTTACCAATATTCGAAGCAGCTTCCCAGGGTTGCCTCAAACTACTTTCCCTTCGTATTGGAAATAATTTTTGCGCTCCTGGCGAATTTCTTATTCACAAAGGAGACGCGCTTTCATACATTTATTATATATGCAACGGTTCCATGGAAGTGGTGCAAAATAATATGGTCGTTGCGATTTTAGGTACGTAATATCTCTGAAAGCAGAAGAGTTGGGGACTAAAATTGCATTGACCGTTTAACTTCGTTCAAAGGCAAAGGCGATCTGGTAGGCTGTGACATAAACGTTCATCTGCAGCACAGCAGTAACGGGGGTGGAACAGGTGGTGGAGGAACGGATGTCGTAGTTAAATCGAGTTGCGACGTTAAAGCGTTAACTTACTGCGATTTGAAGTGCATAAATATGCATGGATTGGTCGAAGTGCTTCGACTGTATCCGGAATATCAACAACAGTTTGCTAATGATATACAACACGATCTCACTTACAATATACGAGAGGGATACGAAGCTGAGGTAATTTACGATAATGCGTACCATGTCGAGAGGAATGTAAAAGTCAGAGAAAAGTGAGATTGGAGTAAATTATCCTTAATTATCTGCTCTCAGCAAGAGTCGGACATGAATGGGCCATCGTTAACGTTACCGTCGATTAGCGAGGACGATGAGAATGTGCCTGACGAGGGTGAGACTTCACCTTTATCGCCGCCAAACAAATCACCTTTACATACGTCTTCGAGTCCCCGGCATGCCAAGTTCAGGTAAAAAAATTTACAAATTCTTAGCGACTCGGCAAAAGTACACGCCTGTATCCGTAGTGTGTCGTTCGATAGAGACGAATATCGAGACACGCGAAGACCCGCAAGGGGAGTTCTAGTGAGAGGAAGAACGGCCCAGGTAATCGCTCAAGAGTCAATGGAGGAACATATCCGAGGATCGGTGGAAAAACTTGATACAACATTCTCCACGTTACACCAAGACGTCGCTACGTTGAGTTGCGAGGTAAATGTTTGAGGGAAACGTGCGCTTGCGTGTGTATACTTTTATGTGATAAATATACTGCAATTTCTAACATTTTCCACTTCGTAAAAATAGGTCAGAAATGCTATTCAAGCTTTACAAATATTGGCATGTTCACCTCAAAGTAATCCGAATTTACCAACCCCCGCGAGTCGTGGGAGTGGCGTTTTAGCGAGAAGCTCGTCTCATCCGCCGGATGCTATATGTTGGGATCCTCCTAGAAGGATGACAGATGCTTCTACGCAAACCGACTGGCCCGTGGAGTTATTCGAATCTTGGGTTCGAGCAAATCCACAAAGAGTTCTAAGGATTCTCGAACTCGATCCAGACACTCTTTCGAGGCAACCACCCTCTCCGACACCGTCACCGTCTTCTCCTCCGCCACCACCGTACGAACCCCTATCGCCATTAGTGGGGACACCGCCGCAATCACCGTCTCCATCTCGAGGTAAACAAGCTCGAACGATCGTAACGAAAATTGAAGCTAACGAATCTTTAATATCAAAAGCGATCGTTCCAGGAAACGATCATTTCGATTTTGGCAATAACCACGGAGAGCGGCACATTCCTCGTTTGTACAAGCCGGCAAACTCTGCCTGGGATCCCGAAAACAAGTCGTCGCACCGATTTAGTGCCGGTGATGCCGACAATGCGTCTTTGTATCAAGCGTTTAGCGCTTTGCGTCGACTTCCAGAATCTCGTTCGTTAAAATTCGATCCCTTTGATAGCTGAACGTTTCCAGAAACATATCAGGGTTACCAGCCTTAACGCGGTACCCAAAAATGGTGAAATGTTTGTACACGAAAGCCGATACATGAAGCAACAGACGAATTTGACGACTTAAAAAGAGCAACGAGAAGCAAAACCACTCATTTCAAGTGTTCAGATTCGTTCATGTGTTACCATCTGTATCCCAATCCTATGAAACTTCGAAACGGAATCTCTATTCATTTTTTTACGAATACATAATAAAAACGGCATTTAGTATTTGAATTCAGCCATTATAGTTAGGAACGACAGATTGAAATCGATTATTGTCTTCAGCCCAAAGCGAACCTGCAGATACACATAGGTACGTAGATATGTACGACCCGTCGTGAAACATTTCAAAGCGTTTGAAGTATTTTCATTTATTTAGAGATTCAACACTTTACCATCCGAGTCGAATTTCTGGAGTGAAACAAGTGTACAATCATAAGTTTTTATCCAAAATGTGAATCGTACGCGAAGCTGTTGATACACTTTTCATAATGTAGTTTATTTTAAATAATCGATCGATGGAAATTTTACCCAAAAGATATTTTCTAACCGATTCTTATATCGCGGAATTTTGGAATCTGGATTACGATGTAAATATGCATTGGACAACTATTTTTCTTTAGGAAAGTTTCTCTTCTGTCATTCCATACATATACGTGTTGCTGTGATTGATTAAATCTAGTTAGTAAAATAATTTCATTTATTTAAAGATATTCTTTTACGGTAAATTTGCTGTAAATATATCAGCAAACTGTATTGTTTAAGAACGTTCGTACTGTTTTCAAACGTAGGAGAGAAAGAAACGTTTAACGTTTTAATATCGCGGAGTCTTTTTTCCAGCACGAAAGGACTTTAAAAGTACCGAGGGAAAGGAATTTTAAACTTTAGTGTAGCAATAATGTGCACAAAAAATTTCGATGTATCCGCCGACGTCCAAGTTAGATGGTAGTTATTGTAAAATAGCCATAACTTGAGCATTTATCATCGCATTAAAGAACGATGTTGAGTTACAGATAGGTTACACGATACATTATAGGGAAGTATTAATTGATTCAAAATTAATGTATCATATGAGACTATCACACGCGAGGTGTATCTATTTGTAAGTACTTCTTGAACGGATTCAATGTAAATAGTATATCGCTATCAAAAATATGTGATAAGGCACGGCTTTGGCCATGCACTATAATTGTATTCGTTCATCTTTCATCGTCATTTGTGAAAGAAGAAAAATGACCCGTATACACGTGACATTGCGCGCAGGTACATAGATACGTCTACAATTTAATTTCACATAGGGAAGAAAGGAAACAGGATAATCAACCATTGCAATTAAATTATCATTATCTGAACAAGTAAATAATCTTATTAAATCAATACGTTAGACGAAAAAAATCATTCTATTGAACGAATAACAATTTCACAAATGTCAATGAAAGCAGCTGTTTTATAAATATTTCATATATTTTGTTATACTGTTTCTATGCTCCTCACCTAATAATTCAAGCTAAACATATTGTAATACTATCTAACCTATTTCACGTATTCTACTACTTTTTACACTCTTCGAAAAACTGCGAAAGAAATATTCGTCATTTTAACACGTACAGAAACGCCAGTAAGCACAAAACATAAGTAACCTTAACGCACACGTAAGTGTGCTCGAAGTTGACGAGTTTTAAAAACAATGTTCAAAAATGTACAACATATTGCAATTCGATATGGTAATTAAATTGAACACTACTAGTCTTAAAAGGAAGGGGAAGAAAATTGTTACGTTAGATATGACAAAGTATAAATTTATGCATGTATGTATAGATGTATAACTATACGTACGCGTTTATCTACCTTTTCCTTGCATAAACTTAAATAAGTTTATGCATCAACCCGAAGAATATCAAATTGTCGAAAACTTAGCTAAATTTATAATTAAACTTTTTATCGTACATTTTTTAACCAAACTAGTTAGGAAATTTTGAAACGGCCTTAAAATAAAAGTTTATTTTTTTCACTGTTCTCGAGTACCGAAGAGTCTTTACAATGGTGTGATTTCTACTTACGTACACAACTGATGTCCATGGTGGTCCCGTGCGTATCTCGGTATCAAGTTACAAAACATCTTAAAACTGTGTTCCACATCTAACTCGGGTGGAAATACGCTAACGTTTAACTCTGTAAATCAAATTATTTTGCATGAGTATCTACTACCGACTGGACTTTTCCACAGTCATTAAACATTTGATTATGTTATATCGATTGCATATATAAATATTGTACAAATTTGAAAAGAGGAACTTATGGTTCTAAAGAGGCAAGATATATTTACAGTTATATTGTCTGAAAGTGACGAGATTTTGAAAGTATCAATGTTAACGAATCGATTTTAAAAAGTCTCTTTTAAATGTCCAACAACACATATGCGTCTATGGTACAAACTCTCTTCGTTAATAATTGGAAAAAAAAACGCCATTATTTTAACGAGCATGTTATACTTTTTCGATATTACAAAAATTCAACGGTAAATACAATTCACAAAACGATGAATCTCTACTGGAATCTTCCAGCTGTTTGTAAATAATATTAATTGCTTACTGTACAATGTGCATCGTATAATTGGCATCCTTTGTTCACTCGTCTCATTATAAAAATCAGAACAAATAAACATAATTATCGAAGTGCTTGGCTTGAATATTTTTTCACTACGTACAATTGTATGATAAAATCGAAACATCTACTAACATTGTTCGTTACTTTTGAAGTCTACTCTGATATATACAATATATTCCACATTTTATTTTGGAATGTACAATTTACGTTTAATATACCTATACTTATACATTGAAAATATCATGTGAGAATTTAGCACTAATATGAAAAAATTGTTTATATTTGGTAAATTCTAAGATTTTTATACGAAAAACGTGTTAAATTGCTATATGACCATATAATATGTACATGAATATTTTTGACATGGTTTCCATTTTTTATGAAGACGAGTGTAAACATCTTGCGCCATATTTGTGTGCTTTATTTCCAAAAAACGGTTGAACGACCACAACCATTTGTCCACAACGCATCGAAATACATTTTACATAAAGGATTGGTTAATACGATAAAACACTGAACGAATTGTCAAAAAAATCGAATGGCTACGTTTAAGAGAAGAATTTCGATCGTAAATCATACGTACGCATCCTTCGATATATACCTATATTACATAGTCGATTTTTCGAAACTTTTCCTTTAATACTACACTGTTATCTCTCAAAAACATATTACAGCTATACATACTTTTGTATGAATATATCGGATAAATTGTTTTCTTACACAAAAAAACCGTTGAGAAACAGCGACATAGTGATCACGCAATAGATCGTACATTTCGGTCGATATATCAATATATTCTTCTCTTAAATCGTTTAATAAATATGTCATGTGTATTATGCAACGTTAATTAACTTACTTATCTACGGAAAAGAGATTTTTTCCAGCAATATTGGTTGATTCTGTCACAGCAGCTCAGCATCCGCTCCTTCCAATAACACACACACACAGACATAAACACATCACTACTAATGTATAGAGTCCGTGTCGGAACGAAACAACTAGTTTATTATGGCGGCCTACTGTTTCAATCCACAAAAGTCATAAAGTAACTCGTGGGATGAAAGTTATATATATATATGAAAGATTTAACAAATATAATGATAATGAAAAAAATGCATTCTTTTTTATACTTCTAATTTCTTCCTCTCATTGCATTTTGTTCATAACAAATTTTATTTTTATATTATTTGTATTAATTTAAAAAATGGTATATTATTAGTATGAAAAACAACAATATCGCACCTAGAATTTTTAATACTATATAAATAAATATTTCTAACTTATTTCTGACAAAATTTGTTCTGTAAACTCGTTTCCACAATGTTTTGTTATACACTGGCACGACTTTTCGAATGTCACACGTAGTAGGCACGTGACCTCTTCCCCTTCAGTTTCTAAATTTTCGTGTATAGTCCGCGTCGTTTTCGTAAATCTGCGGGAATTCAGTTAAAAATCGTACGAATTAATAGTGCCTGATGTTTCAAAGTGTAAGAAAAGTGTACAATAGATGGATACAAAGTGAATTTGGCAAGTTTTTAATAATAATAACCACGGTATTACGTCAGATATAATGTATAAGAATGACTTCACCGGGATGTTGATCGAATAGTTTCAAAATTTCGTGACAATAAATTTTACTTCAATTGTTTTCAAATTCTACATACTTATATTCAAATACGGCTTTTTCCCTTTTCTTGAACGATAAATGCTTGCATAATATGTTAATAATATCGATGATAGATTTTTATAGTTTTTATTTATAATTTTTTTTTTATTCATAATAATTAAAAATGTTCAATTTTTACGATCGTAACTTATATACAAAGCTGTCTACCGTGTATTCTACTGTAAAATAAAACTGCACATGTGTGTATGTGCATTTTATACGTGTGGCGACGTACTTAGTTCTCATTTGAAATTTTAACTCTTCAGTGATATAATTGCATCGTAATAAATAAATCAATTAAACAATTATTTCAACTTTAATTATAAAACGGAAAATTAAAAATCTTTGTGCTATGGAATTCTATATTATCGGCGCTATCCTGTTATCAGCAGTTCCCTACCATCGCACCAAACTTGACTGTGCTGATCATTGAAATCATTCTTTATCGTGTGTGGTATGTATTACAAATAATTTTATACTACAAGATGTCGCTATAATGCAAAAATCTTATAATTTAGTATCAATCAGCGAAGTATGGAATTTCTCAAGAATTTGATAATATTTCATTTAGATTATTTTAGTACTCTGGACTAGTCTTTACTGTACAAAACTAGTGCTCGTTCTTATCTTTGCTTTACGGTTTTGTGAACATTACGTTTATTTCCGAATTTTTAAAAAATTCCAAACTCAAAAAAGTTATCACCTTGATTATTAATTTGTGTTATATATTTTTTTTATAAAAATGAGCAATCAAAAGGTACCAAATTCAATAAAGTTCCTTTTTGGAGGAACAGCAGGGTTGGTTTTCTATTATCATTTTACAAATAAGCTTTTAAGAAATAATATATATAAATATAAGTTTTAAAAAATTGAAATAAAAGCAATTATAACTAAACACTTGCTTGGCTTTGTATGTTAATTATAAAAAATAAGTTACTATTTATATATACACACATACATTGTTAGATATTTGTAGAAACTTCTTCTTACTTTTCTATTTTAATATTTTTATCAAAATAGCTTCATGGTCTTTGCCGCAACCTTGGATTAGGTTCCAATAGTCTTTGACTGTGTTTAATTCTGACTTGCCAATCATGATCTGTGTTCTATTTTTGCTAAACTTTTTTGCTTCCGCACTATGTACTCTTCTATGAATATGGTGAAAAAAGCAATAAAGAAAGGAATTAATTACATTATTCTAGAATGGCGGCAACATGTTTTGTTCAACCATTAGATTTAATAAAAAATCGAATGCAACTAAGTGGCACACGAACATCCACAATCAGTGTAATATCCTCAATTATAAAAAATGAGGGTACGTTAGCTCTTTATTCGGGATTATCTGCTGGTCTTTTACGCCAGGGTACATATACAACTACGCGACTTGGTATATATACCTGGTTGTCTGAAATAGCTTCGTGAGTACGAATCTAATGAATAATATCACTGTAGTAAACAGAAACGATTTGTATTCAATTGTTTTCTATTTTTATATTCAGAAAAGACACTCAACCTAATTTTTTTGTAAAAGCATTATTGGGTAGTACTGCTGGGTGTATAGGAGCATTTGTAGGTACTCCTGCCGAAGTTGCCTTAATTAGAATGACTGCTGATGGTAGATCACCTATCGGTATGTCTATTGTTAGCTAAATATTAGATAGGGATACTGGAATTCCGAGCAGTGAATTAATGTTGTATTTCTAGCTGAGAGACGAAATTATAAGAATGCATTTGATGCATTATTTAGAATAGCCAGAGAAGAAGGATTTTTAGTATTGTGGAGAGGCACTATTCCAACAATGGGACGAGCCATGGTTGTAAATGCTGCTCAATTAGCATCATATTCTCAATCTAAAGAAATATTACTTAATACTGGTTCGTAGACATGTTAATAACTAACAACCAATCAAATAACACTAGAATAATTCTCTCTTTACTTCTTTTTTGTCTATTTGGGTAGGATATTTTAAGGAAAATATTATGTTGCACTTTGTAAGTTCCATGATCTCAGGTTTAGTAACAACTGCTGCTTCTATGCCAGTTGATATTGCTAAAACAAGGTAAATATGGCATAAGATTAAACTAGTGAAACTGTCTGTGAAATCCTTTCACATTTTGCATTGTTAATAACTTGCAGGATTCAAAACATGAAAATTGTGGATGGTAAACCAGAATTTAATGGTGCAATAGATGTCATTATTCGGGTATGTCGAAATGAGGGAGTATTTTCATTGTGGAAAGGTTTCTTCCCTTATTATGCTCGTTTAGGTCCACATACTGTTTTGACATTTATTTTCTTAGAACAAATGTTTAGTTTTTATAAAACATATTCTCAATAGCAATTTAGTTTAATACACAAGCATGCAGTGAATTAATATCTAGAACAAAAATTCTAAATTATTCTTAAATTACTTTTAAATCAATGATTTTAAGTTGCTTTTAAGTAAATGATTCTTCTATATTACATATATTTTACTTAAGAGAATATTAATTGTCCACATGCTGCGTTTGTGTATTAACATTTAATTTATTCTAGAAATTTCATAAACGCACAATCGTTCTTAACTTTTTATTTTCTTTGATTATTCATGTGCAAACTTCAGTCTAAATTTGATCACATATTAGACAGTAATAAAAATGATACATTCTGCCATACATAAACAATGCATTCTACGAACATTCTCTGCATATACGAAATCGTTTGATACGATTTTTATTTTTTATTCGTTATTATTGTAAAAAATATATAGATACACTTTATTGTTTTATAATATTTGTATCTCTAAAGGTTTGTTACCATAAATATATAAATCAACATCTATTGTGTTGATTCAACATGTCATGTAAAATGTTATTTTACGACGTTTGTACTCAAATTGTAGATTATATATTGCATCGGTAATTATACATAATTGTAATAGCGGAAACTACAGCTGCTGTCACCTTCATATATTGCTGTCAGTATGTTATGTACATACATATACATGTATAGAATACTTCGATTGTATAAATAATTGTTAAATAAATGTAAAAACATTATTTTTATATACGTATACATGTTGCCCTTGTTGAAGCATGAACGAGGTATTTAAAAAACATGAGTTGAAAGAGACTATGTGGTGCAAGTATTTAGTTCACGTAGCTACTAAAGTTAAAGTGAAATGACCTTTCATTGTATTCGCATTGACCACGATGGTTACGAATATAGCATTGTGAATCAGTTGATATGAATAATTTATAATTTATATCTATGTAAATCCTTGCATGTGCACATCGATATTTATTTAATATCACTTAAATGTTTAATTCATTTGTTCAAAATCCTAAAAATGTCGATGAGATATTCATTCTGTTCTCGCAAGGTTATATGAGAACGAATATTTTATCACTGAAAAAGGGTCGGCGCATTTGTTGTCCAAGATGATAATTGTGTAATAGTTTAAATGTATTTGAAAATTCCGATTGATTTTTATTTCACATTCTTTTGAATTTCTTGGCACAATGTCAAAAAAGAAAAAAGGTGAAAATTGGGGGGAAAATGGATTTGAAGACTGGGTACGTATTAAAAGATAAAGTCTAATTAAGCAAATTAGGCTTAAACGTAATAAGATACTTACAGGGTGGATATATGGCTGCTAAACAAGCAAAATTAGAAGAGCAATTTAAAGAGGAAGCAAACAATGAAGTTCAAACGTCAAACATATTTCAGGGAATTGCAATTTTTGTAAATGGTTATACCGATCCAACGGCAGATGAACTTCGTCGTTTAATGATCTCACATGGTGGTTTATATCATCATTATATGAGGCCCAAAGCAACAACTCACGTTATTGCATCTAATTTGCCATACTCTAAAATATTATTATATAGAAAAAGTCAAAATCCTATTCCTATATGCAAGCCTAACTGGATTATAGATAGTATAAAAGCTGGTAGAGTGCTAAACTTCCAACATTATTTGTTGTATTCTCACTGTACAGATGTACAACCTCAGTTGAAGTATGTGGTAAAAGATAAGGAAGAAAAAATAAATACTACGTCATTTCAGAATAACCTAGCTGTAGATAATGAAGTAAATATTTTAAAAGATGATAACAAAAATGATGCAGCTAGACAAACGTGCATGAATCAGAATACCACTAATCCTGTAGTACCAATGAGTTCAAGAGATGCTCATTCGACCAAAAATTCTGAGTTCATATCAGAATTTTATAATCATTCACGATTACACCATATTGCAACAATGGGAACAATATTCAAAGATTATGTTAATGAGTTAAGGGATAAAAATAATGGACAATTTCCTGATCTTACAAAGTTAAAGGCATTGAAAGACTTTAGATTGAATAAATCAGTATTTGATCCTGAATTAAGTTATAATATCGAACCATTTGATTTACAAGAAGAAAACAGGGTAGGGATTAGTCAAGATTCTATTATAATGCACATAGATATGGATTGCTTTTTTGTCTCGGTTGGCCTCAGAGACAGACCAGATTTGAAAGGCTTACCTGTCGCTGTGACACATGCAAAAGGCAATAAAAATCCTGCAAGTAATAATAAGCAAACTTTAGATAGTAATATAAATAAGGATGATGAACATGGTTCGTTGTCAGAAATAGCATCGTGTTCTTACGAGGCAAGAAAAGTTGGTGTGAAAAATGGGATGTTCTTGGGAGAGGCACTAAAAATATGCCCTAATTTAAAGACGATATCATATAACTTTGAAGGTTACACTGAAGTTTCTTACATGTTATATTATACTGTAGCATCATACACATTAGATATTGAAGCAGTCAGTTGTGACGAAATGTATGCCGACTGCACAAAAATATTACAAGAATCTGGTTTAACACCAATGGAATTTGCTACTATAATTAGACAAGAAATAAAGGAGAAAACAGGATGTCCCGTGTCAACAGGATTTGGAAGTAACAAATTATTAGCTAGATTAGCAACAAGGAAAGCAAAACCAGACGGGCAGTTTCATATACAACAGGATAACATTAATGATTGTATTAGTACTTTAAATGTACAAGATTTGCCAGGTAGGATATTATAGGCTGGGTTAACTGATAGGACTATGTCTATATTTTACAGCTCTTTAATAATACTAATTATTTATGTTAGGGGTTGGATGGACAACTGCACATAAATTAAACAATATTAATGTACAAACTTGTGCAGAATTGCAAACGGTTTCATTGGCAACGTTACAAAAAGAATTTGGTAAAAAGACAGGTGAAATATTATATAATATGTGTCGCGGTATAGATAATTCGAAGCTTAGTTTAGAACACGTTAGAAAATCGGTTTCGGCTGAGGTCAATTATGGGATAAGATTCGAAAGTAACGACGATGCGATAGATTTCTTAAAAAATTTGTCTCGCGAAGTATGCAATCGGTTAAATAAAGCTAATGCGAAGGGTAGATGTATCACGTTGAAATTATTAATCAGAGCAAAAGAAGCACCTAAGGAAACTGAAAAATTTATGGGTCATGGTTTGTGCGATTATATGACGAAGTCAAAAAATCTGATCGCGTCTATTGATGATGTCGATATTATAACGAAGTAAGTTGGACGATTATTTAAATACTTCTATTTGAAGTATTTGTATTAGTGTTTTTATGCAAAGCAACAGTATAATTTATTCGTGCATACTGTAGGGAGGTCATTACACTTTGGAATCAAATGCAAAAACCACCCGAGGATGCAAGAGGCATCGGTATACAAATATCTAGACTAGAAATATTAAAAAATAAATCTCGCTATGCAACTATAACAAATTTCATAAACAAGAATAAACAAAATGATAAAATTAATCCATCTTCCTCGGAGATAAGTAAAAGTAACGAAGCTCAACCTTTACCAAATTCAAATATCGTTGCATCTGTTTCTGAAAATGCAACCGTGAGTAACGAAGAAAAACTACATATTCCTCCTGAAATTAACGAGTCAGTTTTTTCGGAACTTCCAGAAGAAATACGAAACGAGATTTTAAACGATAATAAAAGTAAAATATTAGTAGAGAGTAAGAAAGATCAAGAGACAGACAATGCACAAAAATCAAACAAAAAACATGTGCAAACGCGTCAAGAAAATTTTTTTAAACAAACGAAAGGTGGCATTTCAAGACCAGCAAAAGTGGAAATGCCTTCCATCAAAGAAATCGATATGTCCGTTTTAATAGAACTACCCGAAGACATACGAAACGAAATTCTGAATGAATACAGTGTTAGAAAAAATCAAGACCAAACAAATGTTAATACAAATGAAAACAATGCCTGTACATCTTCAACTAGCAATGCAGCTCCAGTAGGAATTAACCACGATGATCAAAATATATCATTTTCTCAAGTAGACCCAGAGTTTTTAGCCGCATTACCAGACGATCTGAAACACGATGTTCAAATGTATTGCACCGCTAAAAAAACTGAATTGTGTTCAAAAACAAGAAAGGACGAGATCAACCATAACACTGGATCGACGAAAACCGAGGATGCAAAACAAAATAAAAAGATGGAACAAAACGTAAAAAATAAAAATACCGGCAAAAATGGTAAATCGACGCATTGCAGAAACAAAAAGAAAAACGTACAAACTGGGTCGAAGACGAAAAAGAACGTAAACGTTAATACAAAATGTGGTATAATACCTTCTGTACAAAGAATCGAATCAATCGACGATCAAATTACCGCGGACGTAGCAGAGGCTATTCTATCTCATAATCGTACCATATCGGAAGATAATGAAAATACGAATCAACATCAAGACAGTTTAATAAATCTTGTAAATCGTTTACTTAATCTACCCCTAGAACAGGTAGCACTTGTGATTTCAATCGTTAGTTATCCTTGTAGATTATTTCTTTTCACGGATACATTTGGTCGAGTTGCTTAAAAAATGTCAGAGCGATAAGACGGTATTATTTCCTATAAAGGTCGTGGGACGCATGCTCGACAATGCATCTGTGATCTGTGAGCGTTACCCTCTGCGAATAGTGTTTATGGTAATAACAATTAGGTAAATATAAAATGTATACGGTTTCAGGTAAAAATGCAAATACAATTATGGATTGCTAATTCTAAAGTTGTGAACGAAGTAGACTTTTTATCGCTTGCAACATTTCTTAGCATGCTTCCGGAGAAGAAACGCATCGAAGATTTGCACGTTTTATTGAAAACCATGCATAGGTAATCTATACTCTAGCCAAGATTGGTACATACACCCTCATAATAGGTAGATAGATATTAAGTAATGTAACACAGAGGATTTAGGGCATAGATATCATTTTACTCAGTTACGATTGATAAATAAAAATGATATTAAAGACAATACATTAACTTATTTATGTTCATATTTTTAGATGTATGACAAAAACTGGAAATTGCATTTGGCATAGGACATATAGGAAAACAGTAAAATACGTTCAACATTATATGCAAATTGAATATAACAGCAACCTAATGGTACCACCAATCAAATGCAACCTTTTGCAGTGTAACAGTGATGTAATGTAAATCTTTCGGAATTTAATAAATTAATATTTTTACAATGAGGTTAATAAGAAACCTATTTACAAGCAAACATGATACTTACCTTCAATTTCATTGAACACAGTATCAGTATTCTTTAGGTAACATATTAATTTACAGTGGAGAACATATTTTTTTTTTTTTAAAGAACTTTGCTCAAAGGTTTCATATATAAATCGGTAAGAAGTCATAAACCTCGAATTCGTACGTATTTTTTGTAATATATATCTATATATATTTTTAAATATATTTTTTTTATACTTTGTTGTCGTTACGCGCTGGGAAGGTGAAAAAATAGAAAGGGGTGAGTCAGAGATGAGCGTTTACTACTCCCATTCGGTAGTTCCTGGCGGTTTAGATGTTAAGTCGTATAAAACTCGCGAGATACCGGGTATTGAAGATATTTCAGTCACCAATTTCTTCACCACCTATGACCAACAACAGAATATATTATTATCAGACGGCTAGAACAATTCGTTGTTCCTCAACTCTAACGATGCATCGGACTTACGTGTAGCGGCAACTCCTTCCCAGGAATAGCCGGTGTGCCAGTCATAAAATCATTAGTAACAAATGGCCTAAGAACAACTGAACGTTGGCATGAGGGTATTCGAGAAGCAGCGTCGCGGTCGAAATGTATGGGAATTAAAACTACTGGCATTTGACTGATTGCTCCCATACAGCCATTGGTAGCTAGCACTAAGTTTGCTACGTGATCCGCTTGTCGGAGCGTAGCTATCACATTCGACGTAAGATGAGTCGGTGTGATATCTGTCACAGGATGGTGTAGTTGAGGGCCAAAAATGAAGCATACACGATTTACATTATGACATACACGTGGAATTAGTTTCGCGAGGAACAATAAATCCTTCCATTCTATTCCCTCGGACAAGTTTTCTTCACTAGATAAGCCTACTACGTAACTGTAACTTCTTCGATCTCCCTAACAACATCAGAAATATGATAAATATTCGGTACGTCAGATCGTATAGGATTATTCATAGATTTGAAAAAAAGAAAAAAAAACGCTACCTGTACTCCAACACTGCGTATAGGCAAAAGTGTTGCAGAGATATGACGGTAACTCGAAAGTTGTCGCAAATACTGACGTTCGGATTCACTAGTCGCACCCTCTACGCGATTTAGCAATCCGTGTTTCTTTTGAAGCATTTGTTCGTACTCTGCCATTATTTTAACTATCACCTTGAATTTAATCGAATTACGAATTTGTTATTTCGGGATTTTTATCGATCTATCGTACTTTAAGAGAAAGTACCTGTGTTTCCGAGAAATCTTTATCCATATAAGGTTCATCCGCGCATAGAATGCGCACAGCTAGCCCAGGCCCGGGAAACGGATGACGAGCAACCAGCGATGCTGGTAATCCAAGATCGCATCCTAATTGTCTCACTTCATCCTTATGAAAATCTTTTAAAGGTTCTACTACATGACCTTGTGCTCTTAATGCTCTAACGAGTTCACTATCATTGTGATGCGTTTTTATCGCATCTGCTTTACCTGATAGAAGCGTTTATACTTTATGTGAATATAATTTGTTACTTCTAACAGATATGAAAGAACAATGCATTTACAACAACATCAATTTACCACTAGCTAATGCACTCGCACTTTCTATAAGGTCAGGCCTGAGAGTGCCTTGTCCAAGAAACACTTCTTCTGGCTTCAAACCCATCTCTGCCATTGCTTCATTGGCTACTCTTACGAATACATCTCCTATGATTTTTCGCTTCTCTTCCGGATTAGTCGTTGCGCATAACATTTTAGTTAATCTAGTTCTTGGGCTAGTTGCGGTTCCACATATTCCTTTGCTATTTATAGTATTTGCATTGGCTACTGGAGTAACATTATCCAATGGGACAGATGTAGTTCCTTGCACGAAGCAGCGTCCGGCGTTCACCACTCTTAATCGGATTCCCAATTGTGCTAAACTTTGTTCCACAAATTGCGATTCTCCTTTCCGCATAAAGCCGTTATTGATATGCAGAGCTATGACTTGTTCCTTATTTAAAGCTTTATGTAACAGTGCTGCGCATACCGTAGAATCCACACCTCCGCTCACTAATAACTATCATTGTTTTTTTCTATTTTAATTGACAACCACATTTTGTCATACCTTACACTACGTTTTTAACTATTTTCCAAGATAGGTCATATTTATGTATATACGTATGCAATAACTACTATATATATATATATATATATATATATATTACAAACATTTTACGGGTCTCTTAAAGAAATACGATTTATATACTATAATAGTTGAGAATTTGTTTCTTACCAAAACTTTTTTGTTGCCGACTACGTCTCTGATATATTGAATACACTGCGCTTCCCGACCGCGAAGCGTATAGTTACCGGTAAGGCCAGCAATGCCAAACAAAAAATTGTGCAACATTATTTTTCCATTAGGTGTAAGATCTACTTCTGGATGAAACTGTACACCGTATAAATTCATTTTATCACTTGCTATCCCTGCTATAAAGTTTGATGATCTGGCAGTAATATGAAAACTATCGGCCACCCTATCTATACTGTCTCCATGTGTTAACAGTACCATTTGCTCCTTTTCCAAGCCCCTAATAAACAATTCATCTTTTCTCTCTTTTTCTTGTCTCTTGTGCACACGTTACATTTAAATAGAACAATACCAAATAAAATAGTTTCTTCTGGGACTCACTTACTTAAATAATAGGCACTTGGAGTCTATTTCGAGTGGGAACTGTCCATCCTCCCGACCCTCCTTACTGATTACCGTACCACCAAATTCCTTGTTCATCATTTGCATTCCATAACAAATACCTAGTACGGGAATTCCTATTCTGAAGATGTCTGCATCATATTTGGGTGCATCTTCTGCGTATACTGAACTTGGCCCTCCAGAGATTATAATAGCTCTAAAAATGTTTAATCGAACAATAATTATTTATACAACATATCTTTACCTTTAGACGTATCTTTAACATTAGAGTATCGAGTAATCTTACTTATAGCCTTTTTCTTGAAGAGTAAACGCAGACGTGTCGAGGGGCAGAATTTCACTGTGAACATTTAATTCACGAATTTTTCGATCTATCACTTTACCATATTGCGCCCCTGCATCCAGAATGGCCACTTTTTCATCAACACATGCCATGCCTAATGTCCCTTCGTTGGCTCCATTATTTCTCTCTGCGCGAAACAATAATCCGTCCGCGCTCTTTTCCATTTCAAAATTTCTTGTATTGCTATTGCTATTGCTGTGATTTTAATAATCCTACAAGGTTTTAATAAATTTAATTCAAAGCTGGATAGAAATAAACAGAAGAAGAAGAATAATACGTTCTCAAGTTTTAATGATGCATTGAAATTTATTTAATTCTTTTGTAGTAGCATTAAATATTGGCTATAATCTAATGAAGAACACGATAAGAAAATGTCAAAGCGTAAAGATTATGAGATTATAAATTTTTATAAGTTATGTACATATATGTATTTATATATATCATTTTGAAGTTAAATCATGATTCTGTCAGGAAATGATTTTATAAAAATCACACTTGTTCTACTTCAGAGTAGTTGAATGTTAATTATTGTATTATTAATATTAGATAATCTTATTAATAGTAGATGAGTAAAATAGGATCATACATTACAAATATGGTATGTAGCATTAAATACGAATGATATTCTAAAATTGTTTCCTTTAATAAATGGGAGAGTTAAATGAACCTCTTCATTATGATTAATAATTAAAAGTATTACTGGGTGTAAATATAAGATGCTATTATAGTATACCACAACCCAGTATAAGTTCTGACAACTACTGTATATCACAGATATTTGATTTAATTCTTACATTTGTTCGAAAGATTATACGCGAATGTTTCACATTATTCGATAAACGACATAAATGATGTTCAAGAAAAAACTACTAAATACGATGTTTAGCGAAAAATAAATAACCGGCCGTAAATTTTACGAGCACGTTTCTTAGAAACGAAAGTACTATAACAGCACATCCACTACATGAAGCATCTTTCCAAAGGCCAGTAAAATATATCGTAAGACTCACCAAATTATATGAGGCAGAGAATATTTCACACGCAAATCACCAAGTAACGTAAAATTAATTACAGCAAAACAGAATGTGCACCCTTTGGACGAGGCAGCCATTCAATCGCCTGCAATAGCCACAATACGGTGACTGCCTTCAGATTGAAAGTATCGTGGGCAACCAACATCACGATCTGAAAGTTCCTAGCACGATCCAATATTTATTAGAATAACCGACCGATTTACGTAAAAGTTTTAAGTATCCGCTCGTTCGTTGACACATTAACGTTGTCAGGTGTACCTTCAAGGCTTCAACGTGGAAAATCTTTTCGTTGGTTATTAACTCCGTCTACGAACCATCTAGAGCTTTTGTGGAATAGGAATAACATGAAGGTAGCAAAGTCTGGCATTTATTGAGCAGCATTTTTTGGGCATGTTTAAGCACTATGTTTATTGTTTCTTTGTTACATGTATATATTTATATAACATAGACGTTACGTTTAAGTACGGTAAGTTTGACGTGCGTCAAGTTTCTGTAAGACGTTTAATTAAACTTTAGATCAATATCACGAATCATTACAACAATGACGTAAAACGGGTTAAAATAAAAAACTATCTTATCGCGAACGTTTGATGTTTCGTAAGATGTTTCGAAATTGTCGCTTTTTACAGCTTCGTAAAACGCGTAGCGTGTATTATTGGCAACGTAGCATGATTTTCAAATGAAAATCGGTCGCGGCATATTCTGGAAAAAGGCAACGAACGTTTCGTGCACGCGAACAACGGCTTTCAAAAGTAATGTCAACCGTGAAAGAATTTTTTCCGCCGGATGAAAAAGAATCGTATACAATCGCTAGGGATGCTAGTGGCGATGTCTCTAGAACAGTAGAGTATTTTCTACCGGAAGAGGTTGCGGTACATAACGCACGGTTTGATTGTTGGGTTTCATATCTCGGTGGAGTCTACGATTTGACCGATCTTTGCGTAACTTGGGCCGACAGAAAAGAGATCAAACCGATATTAGCTTATGCCGGTAAGGATATAAGTCATTGGTTTGATCACGAGAAGAATGACATTAGGTATCGCGTGCACCCTGTTACGGGTGTCTTGGTACCGTATTGTCCTCATGGTCCAATTCCGGATGTAATACCTTCCGTAGTGCCCACCGCTAGTTGGCGACCGCTAAACAAATGCCCTTGGTGGCTCGATGAAAAGTATAAAAAGGGACGCTTAACCAAAAACCCGCGTCCCTGTAGAATTTTAAACGTCCTCGCCGGAACGCAGGTCGTTATAATGGTAGAGTATTTGCTACCTCTTCGAAACAAATAGAGTTTGTTGACATCGACGCGTTAACGAGGGAATTTCGTAAAGGTTTGCGAGGAAGACCCCATCTGGCGCATTCGAGAACGTGCCCTTATTTACAACGCAAACGGATTGTCTTATACGTGGAAGTTCGAGGGGAAGGACTTGAGCATGAATTTAACTCTGACAGAAAATGGAATTCCGGACGAACGGAATCGTTTTGCCGCCTGTGGCCTTCCCGAGGACTATTACATTCCGTGTCTTATGTGTTACTACGACGATAAATAATATCCTGCCAGATTATGTAATTCGAATCGATGGAAAAGGTGACCAACATTTCGCACGAACGATCCGTGTAAATAAAATCAACGGAAATTATCGTTGCCAGAAAAGTTTCCTACGATATCATCGTTAAAGACTTGAAGCGAACACAAAAGATGGCACCACGGCCATTTCGTTCAATGCGCGGTATAGACTTTCATTTAAAGAAACGAGAACATTATCTTGTTTCCGATAAGTATATCTGGAAAATGTAGCGAGACATGTTCCCACCTTTTGTAATTCGCACATCGAAAAATTTTGTTCCGCGTATTTTCTGCGGCAGATTTAGCCAGCGTCCAATCAAAAATGTATTTCAAATTACTACAACGCAAATTACGAATTTCTCTTCAAAATCTATGAAGGTAGCCGTTTTGGGGGCTGCTAGCAAAACTGGTAATTAGTTTAGGTTACATCCCCCATAGTTCTTTACCTTTTACGTTACAATGTGTGCGATAACGATACATCGTGTAGGGAATTGCCTCTCATTATTTCTAAAACAATCATCCTTGATCGATGAGTTGGCACTTTTCGATAATAAATGCACGTACGGTCTTGCGCTGGACTTGAATTACATCGACACGAGATGCAAGGTTAGCACTTGTAATTACCCCGAGAAGAGTCTCGAGCACACGCTACAAGGGGCGAAAATAGTGATGATCGTTGCTGATCGAACAGTTGGGGGAGAATCGAATCCGTACGCGGTCCTAAAATCTAATGCAGACACGTTATCGGATCTGCTACCGAACGTCATTAAATTCTCTCCTCAGGTAATGGTATAAAGTTCTCCAAAAGATTAACTTTTAAGTATTTTCGTTATATGTAGTACTTCTCGTATCTGTTTACACGTATTTTACATTTTCATTCCTGTTATTACTCCCGTGAAAACATAATAAATGTGACAACGAAAGTGCGTTACGGGTTCGAATAATGGCTCAACATCGTGTTCTATAGCGCATAATTAACCCGTTCTTTTATTTTTTTTTTTTTTTTTTTTTTTACGTGCAGCAGTCGGCCTCGGCATTTAACGCCCTCGCGATTTCAATAATTACGAGCAGGTTGTTTTCCGACATTCCTCGTGACCTCAGCAAAGACAAGGATGTTTGCCTTTGCTCGCTCACCGTTTCCTTTCTTCCTTAGCTATCACTCCTAGGTTTTTATTTCTAGGCTATGGTCGCGATAGTAATGAATCCGATAAACAGCTTAATACCTCTAGCGATGGAAATGTACAAAAAGGCTGGAGTTTACGAGCACAATCGCCTCTTCGGTGTAATTACCGTCGACTGTCTTAGAGCAAACAATTTTGTCGCTGAGATTACGGGCGTCGAACCAGAATGCACGATCGTGCCCGTGATCGGTGGAAGTTGCTCGAAAACGACCATTCCGCTTTTCTCCCAGGCGAAGCCTTGTAACAAATTATCTCAGGTTAATAGCTCGTCTGAAAAAATCCTCCGATAAACGATAGCGTCTAGATGTTGTACATTAATCGATTCATTGATTGATTTATCAGACAGAAACTAGGCGGTTAACGCACGCCGTAAGAACGTCTGACGAAGAGATAACGAGAACGGCTAAAGACAAAGAAAGAACATTTTTCACCGTGGCTTTCGCAGCCGCCCGATTCGCCGTATCCCTTTGTAAAGGTATCGCATCTAGATATACCAGCCATATCGTATTAATTAGATCTAACGTTTCGTGGTTGATCCATTAAGCTTTGCGACATCAGAGTAATGTCGTGGAATGCGCCTATGTCAGATCCTGCGTGATACCGGAATTAACATATTTCGCTGCACCCTTGGAATTGGGTCCCAATGGAATTCAAAGGCATTTGGGTATACCACCCTTGAACGATTACGAGTACGAGCTTCTCAAGGCAGCCGTGCCTTGCTTGAAAAAGGCCATTACGCTTGGAGAGGTAACGAGATAGATTTCGAAATATTCGAGACAGTGGAACGATGTGTCCTTAATCTTTCGCAGATTCTTGCTCTTGGAGATGAGATCGTTTCTTCGGAGACATGTGTGCAACATACCAACGAGTGCGACCAACTAAACACACCACGCGCGTCCTCGTCCTAACATCAAATAACTCAAGTACCGCTGTCTTTTTATAGAAAAGAAGGAAACACGAATTCGATGATACTCTGTCGTCATATTCGTTTCATGCCGAAAGTTTTAATGCTACTTGTGTTCCGCAAAAAGCGAGGAAACAATAGCTCGTAAAGCACGGGAGACCGCGAAGCATCGTGTCGAAACGAAACGCGGTACTCGAGATGAAGCCACGATAAACCTGTAAAATAGTTAATGGCGATCGTAATAGCCGCAGCGATCCGTTCTGTGGAGCATTGCTTTACGAGCGCGCTGATCGTCCGCGTGGGGATCGGACGCATTTATTTTCGCGTAAACCGACGAACGCTATTCGCAAACGTTCGACTGTATCGATTCTTAAGGATACCCTTGCACGATCGAAGCGTTTACTGCGGATCGCTTCGAATCGAATCGATTTCGTCGCCTGGCCGAAGTGGGCTGGTTTGTCATCGAGCGTAGCGTAGAAGTCGACGAGAGTGGGTCGACCAGAAAAGTGTACGGATCTGATAAGGACGAGAACGATCTAGTCTGAAAGATTGTAGAAGCGGACGCGGTTTTCGAAGAGCCACCGCATCACCGTGTCTCAGGTTACCAGGTAGATACGCGCAACAAAAGTAGAAGAAACTCGTCCTTTCCGCATTCCCGACACGCCATGCTGTTCCCAAGTGTGCGCGGCGACTGCAGACAAGATACGGACGACTGCAGCTGGCAACTCTTTGGCAGAAGGGATTATTGCGAAGTCGCGGGGAGGGAAAAGGTGCGGGTGTTGCCTATCGTAGATCCTCCGCAGGCGAGCCTTAAACTCTCTACATTCCAACGCGATTCAACCTTAGCCATACTAAACAGCATAATACGAGCCGTGGAGGAATCACGGCTTCCTCCTCGTCTTATGAGTTATTCACTGGACACAGCAGCCTGTTCACCGAATCGTACCAATTTGCGGCACGCGGATTCGTTTGTTTCGCTCCACCTCCAGCACCTTTCCTTCGGCGACTAATATCGTACGATCACGGCACGACGTTGCCGCGAAGCAGAACCGGAGGTTTTTCACGAGACATCAATCGCAGCTAACGCGCAACTTAAATAGTTTCGAGCAACGATCCATCTTTTTGCCGTAGACACCGGTCAGTGTCTTGATGGTTATAACCGGCGAGGCTCGTTTCGACGGTAACGACGAGCGTTTCAATGCAGGGGTACTTAAGTAATATTTACGCGCATAAAGCCGCGAACAAAGTAACAGAACACTCCGCGACGAGAGGAGAGGAAACCTTTTGCTGTCCGTAAAAACAAAGACTTACATAATGGCCTTTATACACGTAGGTAGGCGGTACGCGTGGTTTTTCAGCCGCGGTGCACCATCGGCGGAAGTTCGAAGATCAGATATTCGTTTGACCGGTTTCGTTGGAGCATCGAGCGTCGAGGGCCTGGTCACATTCGCGTGGTTCTTGCCGGTCTGACTTATACGTCGGTAGCGCCGGTAACTCGCGGAACAGGAAATTAATCGCATAGTTTCTCACGACATAATAGCGGCGATACCCACCTGCCCGTTTCTCTTGCCTCCGCGATCTTTGCCCGTCCGACGTCAGAAACGTGGTGTCCGCCGATAATTGTTTTAATTACGCCGATACTAACGAGGAGTGGAAGCCAGAAAATATAAACGTCCCGTCGCCTAAATGGCGAGCAACGCTTAACGAGTCAGAAACTTTAAAATGCAATCAGCCAGTTGGCCAACTCGGGCACGCTCGCTACGACCGCGCGTTTATAAATTCCGCTCACATATCGGCAGCCTCGTAATGTATTTTCGATGTATTCCGCCGATCGGAATTGGATATTTTTACGAGGCGAGCAGTCGCGAACGGCAAAATCTTTTAATCGGCCCCGCGATCCTCGCGATCGATGTGCCCGTGTACGCGTTCGTATAACTGTCAACATCGATCGAGCGAACGGTTGTACCCATCTAGAAATACATAAGCCCGTTGGTATTCGAGCATTAGAACGCCTCACACGACCGCTTTTTCTTACCGCCGGCTGGCGCCGTCTGGCTCTTTCTTCTTCGATTCTTCTAATCAAAGAGGTTATCGAGGATTGCGTAGTATCGGTCCCGCGTTCCTCTCTTCAAGGACGCAGGCCGGAGGACATACGATTGCGATTAAGAAGAGAAATCGCTCCAAGTGTAGTGGAACGTCGAGGAAGGAGCCGTCCTCGGGTCGTGACGCGTAAGAAAATCTTGCCGGATCCCTCCGAGCGTGTAACCGCCCGTTTTCTCGCCTCGTTAGTTTTACATTTCCATCCTATTCATTTCGCCCGCGAACAAAGTAAACGATCCGCGCTTGATATTTTCGATTTAACGTCGCCGGTACATCGATCAACGCGTTTCAAGGACCGGTTACGGGGATGGGATGCGTTAGGGAAATAAGAGGATGAGAGGAGAAATGGGCGGGAGGTGAACGTCCGAGGTATGCAAGACCATTTGCCGATATACAGGGCAGAAGAGCGTTCTCGCTTCGACGTTCGATCGCGGAATTAATCGATAGCTACGCGGTAGTTGGCCGGAAGGATAGGTTTCCCTCGGCCAGGTGGATTTTGTCCTATCGGTCGTGCGTATAGCTCGTACATACGTACGTATGTAGTAACAATGGCGGGCATCGGGTGTACTTGAGATAGGTAAGAAAAAGAAGAAGGGGGAAGAGCAGAAAAAGAAAGGGATGACGGGTGAACGGCCGCTGAATGGCACGACCTTCCGAGGAGGCCGGCCGAGCGGGCCGTACGACGCGATCCTGCATATATGTAACTACACTCCCCCGCAACAAGCTTCCGCGTTCGAAGAAGCACACTCGAGGCTAGACGCGCTTGGATACGGTGAAAAGCTTACGGTGTTTCGATAGGCACGGGATAGGCAACCTTTGCCCGACATCGAGAAATTTTCCTCCCCCCGATCGATGGATGATATTCAACTCGATTCGTTACGGCGTCACCGCGCGCGCGCGCGCGCATACCTGTCCCTACGATCCGCGTAATCTTATTTAAGTACGGTTCTAATAATAGTTGGCACGACCTTTTTACTTGGCCGGTATTAGCGGACGCGGTACGGGTGCATCCTATTTTCTCTCATTGTCAATGAAAAATACCGCGAGCCGGCAAACCGGCTGCATTCAGCAATACGGCTGCACCGCGATCGGCCCTCTGCGCCGCGGTGCGCAAGGGGGCATAGGAGTGCAGTGACTTTGCACCGCGCGACTGCGCCTAACCTCGGAGATCGTTCGCTAGTTTTCTCTCTTTTCACCTTTCACTATTTACCTCCCTCTTCCTATGGCGCATTCAGATCCACCTACATCATCGCCATTGGCGCCTCTGTGATCCTCCACCGAGATCCTGCTCTCGGGCCAAGGCGAGAGCATTGTTGCCAGGAATCCTTAACAGCAAAGGCGTAGTTCGCGAGCGCGTCGGAACAGCAACGAGGTCAACTTGTTACCCGTTCGCGCCGCGGCGTAAACACCCTCGCGCGAATTTTATCGAACGCATCGCACGACCGGTTTCAATTATCTGCGGATTCGAGAAACCCGAAACCCCTCTCCCGACTCGATCGGTATCGCCCTGTTTTTCTAACGCCGCACCGCAACGCACGCCCCTCGGATCGTGCAATTAACAGTTTCCCTTCCGATCTTCGTCCTTAATTCGTGGCAACGGTAATCGCGAGAGCAATCTTTCACCGGCAATCTGCGCTGCAGGTGTTAAGCTTGTTTCTCGACCTCCTCGATGGATCGGTAACCACTTTCGCGTCTCGTTTCCATCCGAGAATTTACAACCGCTTTGCGTCACGGAATGCGCGAGTTTCTATTTTTCCGAACGAAATATTTCGTATTATCTAGTCGAACCTTGTTAAGTCTGTACCCGTGCCTCTACCTGTACGTACGAGCTTCCATACACGCGTAGCCCGATGCTACCATAAAGTTGGCTATCCTTTATGGGAGGCGATGCTCCAGCAACTCAACGATAGGGCAGCCTCTTCGAAAATGACGCGATAAACATCATTGTCAGGATCCTCTGCAAACGCATTCAGGATGTACCGATGAGAAGATTACGGCGCCGTCTGGTTTTTCCTATAATTTCATACAGCGGATCACACGATTCTTATATATATATATATATACGACGGCCTTGCCTTTGCGCAAAACATTTTAACGTTTACCACGCACGTAGCCGAATAATGTGCCTACTTTTATTTATGCACTTTTGAAACAATGTGCGCGTATCTGCTCGAGGCATCGCCGCACGAATCTTAAGATACGAGAGTGGAGCTGAAACAGGAGATTCTCTTTCTTTCCTGCAGCAGCCACGGCTGCCTCTAGTGAACCTAGACCTCGAGGGCATCCTTGAACTTGACGATACCCGCGAGGGCTGAGGAGAGAGAACTACGCGTGGCACTCGAGGCACTTGTACTCGGTTCTGTACACACGTATATTCCTGTTCTGGCTTGGCCTCGCGCAGCGTCCGTCAGCCTCGGTTTTCGGTCGCGAAGTCGCCAGCCTGTTGTCTCGAATTTGTATCGAAGACGAAAAAAAATGTCGGAAACACCGCTCGCTTTCCTCCTTTAAAATTCTTTACGACTCTACCCGTACGAGATGCTGGCCTAACAAGCCGCGTACAAACTATTGCGATGCGGAACGCATCTTGTATTTGTAATGCCAATGTTGCAGACGAGTCGGATGTTTAAACGTGAAATATTAGGCGACGTCAAGGATTCGTAGATATCTCTCATCTTTCTCGGAAGGATGATGGAACAAATCGAGAATAATTAGAAGTTACGACAGTCGCAGGTGTCTCGTCGTTAAGAATTCGAGTAAGGATTAACGCGAGGATCCCTACCGCGAATCCGCCAACTTTCCATAATCGCATATTCAAGTCGACTCTTTGCTATATCGCGGCAGGGATTCACGCGTGCTTATCTCGCGTTAGAACGTATCTTACGTTAGGCAATATCTCTGTATAACGCGTAAAATATAGACGGGCGACCGTAATTGTACAGGTTTAAAGGTAAATATACATACGTACAATGCCGCGGGGATGCTAGTCGAGGAATGTGGTGGTTCCGCGATGGGAAATAGACGTTTCGTCTCTCGTAAACTTGTATTTAACTTGCCGTTCCACTTTCCGCTTCCGCCGTGCCATCGCGTTTCAAAGCGAGGATTAAGCGCGGCTCCTCGTCGTTCTCTAAATTCCCCGAGTTTCGAGGGGTGCAATTATCGGCGTCCGTTTCGTTTCCTCGTGATCGACGAAAGCGGTTGTACACTTTCCTCGAAATTAAACGAAACCAGGCGTACACTTTCCTCGTCGTTGCGTAACACGTTAGAAGTATAGGTTTATGGGGAAACCGTTCGAGTCAGAAATTGCCGCCCGTACGATTCTCGGTCAGTGGAAGCCCCCTCGAATCAGGAAGCGAGTATCGCCGTGGAACAAAAACTATCGCGTGACCACGAGTTACTCGGTTCTTTAGGAACATTTAGCGAAATGTACACCCGTGGTTACGCAATGCGTTCCCCGATGGAAAGTGTTGCGTTTCGCTGCCAGACGTTTTCCATCGTTACTCTTCCGCAGCTACAGATTCAGCCATAAGTTGGCTAATGAGATCTCCGTAACGGTATGTGTGCCTTGCCTCGATATCGGTGTTACGTTACAGAGGACAACGATTACGTGGAGTCGATGGTATCATTCGTTAAACGCGTGCTGAAAACGAAATTGTTACCTACAAGGAAATCAATTTCCTCGCCGGCCAGTTTTCAATCAAAAGTTTCACCGTATTTACGTCTAGAATTTTACGGGAGTGAAATTGCGTCACGTCGTTTCGATAAATTCAGATTACATCACGTCTCATTACGACACTATTGATATACGTACTTAGATAGGTTGTTAATGAGTCGGAGCGCACGGTGCTCTGCGGCTTACCACATGGCTACCTTCATCAACTTTTTGATAGCTTCTGAGGTCCGCTGTAATAACAACGACGAAGGTGATCGTACAATATCTAATCGTAACAGAAATAACGTTTCTCGGCTTTTGCGCGGAATATCGCTGACTATTCTTAGACGCGCGATACTTTGCACGCTCGATCGATGCGTTCCTTTTGCAAGGTACATTGCCACGTGGAAACGGAATCAAGCGAATTTGCAAAGTTTTTCTTTCTTTCGTCGTTCTTTGTTACTCGCGTGGCAGAAAATTGGTTGCGCAACAATACGCGTTACGTAAGATTAGAAAAGCCATCGGTTTGGCGACCAATTCAGTACTTCGATCGAGATTTTTATGGGGTCGGATCCAGAGTGCTTGGCGCACGTCGAGGACAACCTATACGGATCTCTGGGTGACCGCTCTTGCGTCCAACGCGGCAGATGAAGACACGCGAATGCGGTTAGACACCCAGCTGAAATTCGAGATCCACGCATGTTTTCCTGGATTATAAATTTATCCCGATCTCTATGGAAAAGGAGCGAGGTCTCTGTAATCGTGCACCACCCTCTGGAAAATATATTAGCTCGGGTTCGACTACTTGGACGGGCCACGAAGGGATTACGTTCGGTGAAACACAAGAGTACGCGGTAAACGTTCCCTTATGACGATATTACAGTCTCGGTCATTTACCATAATGTCACATTGTTCTCGAGTGGCGTGCTCGAAGAACACACCCACGTTTCGCTATACAGCGGTGGAAGGATACAGCGTGCAGCCTTTTGACGATTATTATAAAATCATTTTCCTTTCTACTACGCTATTGTATGAACCCTGATATATAAAGAAGCATTGTTAACTTTCAGTTACGTATGACACGCTCTCGCGCAGTTCTATCTGCACACGGCGCACTGCTCTTAAGCGCAATTGCGAACGACGTCCGCTTCCTTGCTTCTCCTGAAGTTCAACCAAGAAATGGACCACATCGAGGGTGTTATATATCGTGGGTACTTGTTTTCAGATAGTGTTGAAAATGTTAAAGGATGGTCCATTCATCTTGGAGTTGGCGGTTACAGCGAGGGAAACGATCGCGGGCGAAGGCAGGCAGGTTACGATGCTTCGAAACTCGAGCGAATTTCTCGCGGCGTAACGAACGTCTTAAAATCTGGAGCAAATTATACGATCGTGTTCCATCGTTGTTGCCTCGCAGACGGATCGTCCGTTTTGCTGGCCGCCCCCAAGCGCTACCGTGGTAACGCGGATGCATCCACTGGTGGAATGGCGAGGCGTAAAGATCGCGAAGAGGCCGTAGAGAAGTGAACTCATCGTTAACTCTAACGGTTCCTCTGCATCTTGGTAGTCCGCTCTATGATCTTACGACCACGATCTTTGCTCTTCCTTCGATTCGAAAACCGTAGCTACTTCACCGTCCTTGCACTCTCTACCGTCCGCGTAAAATTCCATCGACAACAGTTATTAAACCGCATTGCTGTGGGAAAGGCGTTGTAACACCTACAATGTGGTTCCCCGCGTTTAATTAGACAGTGCAGAAGGAGCCGAAACGAATTTCATTGTACTTTATTAACCGGGACTTAAATTTAATTTTATCTTCCATCGTGTTTTACGTTCCTCTCTCTCTCTCTCTCTTCGCCGCTTTACACGGTACGTTCATACGTGTATATAGGTGGGCAAAGTCGTGACTGCCGTTCGTTCGCACGACGGAGCCACACGAAGGATTTCGTTCGAAGCTGTTATGGATGGAGCGAGGCTTAACTCGCGATCAACTATCAACCAAGATCATAGGTTAGTTGGCTCGGTACTCGTTTAACGCTTTTATCTTTGTTTAGATGTGTCGGCGGATACCTAACACATCAGGTTATTGAGAAAATCGTTCGTAATCTACTCTCGCGAGTTAACTAATTTCATCCCCTTTCGTCGAGTCGATATTAACGGCAATGCTCGCGAGTTGTTTTACATCGTTCGCATCGATTCCTCGGCTGATTACTAGTAGCGAGGACTTCTTTCCCTCTGCCATGCAAAAAGAATCTGGACGCTTTCCGGTGGGCAACCGTATTTATCACCGTCACGGGATCGTTTTACGCGCGCGCGCGCGTTGATCTCGTCGGTCGATGACGATGCCGATTTACCGGTCGTGTTTGTCATTCGTTTTGGTCGCAATCGAGTTCGCCGTGACATCGGACGCTCGATCGATATCTCGTTATCAGATATGCTTTCAATTGAAAGCGATTTAAGAATAAATTCATCGAATCGGAGATAAACGGTCTCCCTCGGCTTGTCACGCGGATCGAAGAACGATGTACGCACGATGTACGCACGATGTACGCGCGTAGACAGTGTTGCGGAACGCGTGGTACAGAGAAGGACTGGACTCACCCCGGCGGTTATCACGGGAGGCAGTTTATCTTGCGGCCGAGAATTTATTGTGGTAAAAAGGGGGGAAAAAAACCGTGAGACGCGAAATACAGTCCGAGGAAGGAATGGATGTTAAGTAGCAGTTCCGACCAGTATGACAAGTGCTGCTCACGTTCGATGAATCACAGACGATCCGAAAGAACGCTGAAACACAAACGCACGCAACTAGCATACGTTCGTTGGTAAATGGTTAATAATTCTATCATGTCCGGCGACTGGTTCCTAGTAAACTCGTTCCGCTGGGAAGATCGTGATTTCTCGTACGTTCGACGAATAACTTTTGTTTTCGTCAAGAACGACGAACGGCCGGTGGAAAAGTTGCAATATCTACGAACGGCGAACGTGTACGAGCGATCGTAGATACCAATATTCGATAGTATTGGCGGAGCCGTAAAAACGGTCGGACGTTTTATCCGGCGAAGTAGGTTACGCTATTACTCGGTGGAAAAACGCCGATGGAGCGAGTGGTGACTGCAGGTCGGGTGGTGCAATCTCGGCGAGGCAAAAATCCCGTAGCCTGTCTACGTTCCCTTCCTCGGCACGAAGTTTAAATGTTAGCCACAATAGCGTGCCATGTCAGCTGAATCGTGTCGAAACGAACGGGCGAACGGTTCGACCGACGACGGACCTTCTACTCGAGTTAAACCTGTTGTAGGTGTAGCTCCCCGCGACTGCTCTTACCCGGACGAACGATTCACAGCGAAATCTTTCGATTCGTTTCCCCGCCACTCTACGACTCTAATTAGCCAGATGTACATGTAACAACCGTGTATACCGCGGAGTATCGTCGCGCGTTACTCCTGTTGCTTCTCCGTTTCGAGATCGCGGATTTTATCGTAGTTCTGCAGGGTTTCGTACAGGATTATGTAATTATCGCGGAGCTGAACCAGACGATGCCACAAGTTGGCGTGAATCACGTCGCTGGGCTTCGACTCCGCCTCGGCTATTATCTAGGGGGAATAGAGAGTTTCATTAACAAGGTTGAAAGTGCAATTGGAAATTGTTGTTACGGTTCCGTTCACTCGAAAGGGAAGTTGATGCATTCCCCGGGAGTGGTACGCAACGGCCATAATTAGCTTTAAGGATTACTTTGTCGGTGGTCCGTCGTGCGCGATTCACTTGAAGGTACTTGAGATGAAAGAACAGCTCGTAAGCCCAACAGTCGATCGTTTCTGTGTTACGAGTCGCATTCGTTAGTTCGATCGGAGGCGATTCAGTGGTGGCCAAAGCAATTGCTTGCAGCCAGCGTTTCAACTGAACAAAAGGAACTTGTTTCGTTAACGGGGGATCGTTAGGGTCTCGGTAGAGGGAGGAAAGGAGGAGGAAGCGCGAGGAATTTTCAAAATTCTTACGATCGTAGTGTCGGTGATAAGTTTCACTACGGCGGGTCTCATAACGTCGATAAGCTTCCCGATGACCGTGGTATCTTTCTTCAGCGTAGTCACGTAAGTGGAGAGAGAGCTGTTCCAATTCGGCGAAGGTCCGCATTGGGCATTTTTCAACTCTCGCCTTCACCGGGGGAATAACACGCGCGATCATTTCTTTTTTCTCTTTTTCTCCTCTTTCGACTCGTTTTTACTCTTACTTATTCGTCTCTACCTTTGGAAGAACGTTGAAATTACGTTGTCCATAATGTACCGCGATGGAGCAATGACGATTTTCTTGGTACACGTTGCCAGGCTGCCGACTATAAATGCTAAAAGTTGTCCGAGCGGTCCGGGTCTTCGACGTGTATTGCATCCAGTTATACCGCGCGATCGATAGTATCTCCTCTTGCAAATTCCGTGTCGGGATCGACTGCGATCACACATCGATAAAGAGTAGTAACTTGAAACTGGGGGAACGGGCGTAAAAGAAATGAAATCGTCCGTTACGCGTGCGTACGTGCCACTTAAAATTCCATCGATAATTACCACCGAAGTCCGAGACGCTGTTTAGATCGTAATTTTTCATGGTAGAAAGCGTCGATTGACACTTGGACTTCCGTTCGGCGGCTGCGTCGTTGTAGTTGCTGTTTCGCACCGATTCGGGCATGTACTCGTTCACGTGCTCGTTCAGCTCGATGATTTTGTTCGGGAACGTTTCCAAAGTATTCGAAGCCTGCGCCGAGGATGCAAGCGGTTTACGTGGTAAAGGTTAAGCGAATCGACCAAGTTACGTTTCGTACTTCTCGATGAAGTCGCTCGAGGCACAGGGCCTCGCCACTCGTCCCAGAAGTCATTGCGATTATTCACGAATAGCCCAGGCTAACAACCGTTATTGGATATCTCACGTGAATTTGGACCAACGTTCATCCTGGCATCCCCGTGGGGTGAAAACCAGCGACCACGACTCGCGAGCAGACCGAGGAGAGAATTCATTGAGAAATTTCGACAACGAACGATCGCGATCTCCGCATCGTGGTTACGAGCGAGGTGCGCGAACTTGTCGCTGAAATAACGCGTCCACTCGACGCGAACGTCGCGTCGAGACGGAACGGAAATGTGGTGGATTCGTGAGCGAAGCGCGTTCTCTACGAAACAGAGGGTCAAGATAAATAGCGTAGTCTATAGGATGCATTCAAAACCAGACGGTTAATGAGAATGCAATGAGCGCCTTAACTCCACCTAAGATCGCCGAGCTGGAAACGGATGTGCTTTCAGATTTTTCCTAATTAAGATGTGGCCGGTGCAACTCCATTACGTAAAGCAACCATCTTGATTTACCGTTCGACTCGGCGGCGATCCGGCTGCAACAAAACCTTTATGGTCACGAGAGAATTGGAAGGACTCGAAAAGAGACGCGAAACGAAGGGCTGCCGGTCTTCTTCCTCTTCTTCTTGTCTCCCCGTCGTTCTCGTCCTCTCCTTCTCTTCCCTTCTCCTCGCTTCTCTCGTGTCCGCGCGAGTTTCGCGGAGGTGCCGAGGTGAGATCTCCTCGAAGATCTACCTACGATGCACGAGCGCTATTACTGGCACTGGCAAGGGCTGCCTGGAATGCGATGCAAATTTTATACGAATCGGTTACACCACGACCCGTCGAATACCTCTACGAATCTGAACCTTTGATAGGCTCGGCGAGATCGTTGAATGCCAAGTGGCGACCTTCGGTGCAAAAGCAGTGGTACACGCGTCCGCTACCTTTATAGACTTCTCGGACGTTCTCGACTAGGCACCGAATATACGAGTACATTCGTTTCCACCGATACTCTCCGGCCTAGAAACAACCTCTACCCCTAACCTGTCGCGCTCGGTAGCGAAAAATCGGCGAACAAAGCCGGAGCCTTATCGGCGCGCGCGCCCGCGCTTTGCACAATCAGATGTAGAACGAAGTCGCCGAAATGCCGTGACTCTGTTGATTCTAAAGACCGATACGGATGCCGGCGGCTGACAGTGCGACCAAAGACGGCCTCGAACAGAATCCGAGGAAGGAGGGACTGAAGGAAAAACAAGGAGGCCAGCCAGGAGAAGAAGAAGAAGAGGAACGAGAGGAAGAAGAAGAAGAAGAAGAAGAAGAAGAAGAAGAAGAAGAAGAAGAAGAAGAAGAAGAAGTCAGGAGGTATCACGGCCGAAGACATTTCTATGCGCACCCACTGTCAGCGAAGATAACTTACGACTTGGCGGAATGGTAATGGCCGTGGCAGACATTCCGTCCTGTTGCAGATTTAATAGACTCGTCCTGATAGGGGGCTACGAAACATGTCACCGCTCGTGACCAACTGATGCGAACGGAGCCAATGATTTACCGATGGACACGTCTTGTCAACACCACCGCGATTTTCAACTTCCCCCTGGAATCTGCGAAATCGGTTAATAAACCACCGACGAATTTCACTTACCCACCACTCCCGTTTATCGTCTACGATCCTATACGTTTCAACCGTAAAACCGGACGACGCTAATTCAAGTGTCCCTATCGGTCCGACCCTTGCGTTGTCTTGCTCCGCTCCGGTTCCGTTCGCAGGACGACGGTTCATTCAATAAACCAGCTAATTTATTCACGCGTTTATTCCTTCCTTACGCGACCTATCTCGTCACTCGTGAAATAATATCGAGCGATTCGATTTGCATATCCGCGAGGGGTTCTTAACGCGTGTCGTTCGCCACGGCTTCGACGCGCCACGAAACGCTAGCTCCACTGCCGGCACGCGATCCTGTTTTATCTGCGCTCGCGTGAACCATTACGCACCTATACCCCTTATTTCGAGTAATCGCTGTCCACTTATTATCACCGTTTACACACGCGTGCGCGAAACCGGAAAATATAGCTGCACTCGCTGTTTACGAAGTACCCGTTCATTTGTCAACCCTCCTGTGCATCCTCGATCGACACCCCTCTTCGGGCGATCGATAAAAAAAGAAGAAACGACGCGAGGAAAGCGAGCGTGCACGAGCAGAAGAGCGTCAGTTCGCGAAGCAACGAGGTCGACGCGAACCAGCATAAACCTCAATAAAGATAAACTTAGCCCGGCTGCCGGCTATATTTAAACTCGCGCCTCTTTGTTCGTCAGATTGTCCCACTCGTTTAATCGGATTGTTCCAAATGTTACGACCGCGTCGCGTAATAAAATGGGAACGAGTTTCGCAATAAAGCGAATCCTTTAATTTCGTTGATTCGAAAACCGGAGGCGGGGGCGAAAAAAAAAAAAAAGAAAAAAACAGAAGGAGGGAACTAGTGGAAGAGGTAAAAGATGATTTATCGTTGTCGCGATCGCGTTAATTGAGTTGGCACCGCACGCGTAACGTTGACACTCGATGAACAATACGTGGTCCCCGCGTCGACGATGAAAGATAACCTACGAACTTTTTACGCGGCAACTGTTGGCCGGTTTTCCGTGGAATCCTGCGACGTTACGTTTCATCGTGCGAGTTCAGAGAATTACATAACCAGACGTGAGGTGCATCTCGATAGAGATTGGCCTTTGAAAACGACGGAAGTGCGATACGGTCGAGCATTGACAGCGATCGGGGATCGATATCGTCCTGCAGGATAGTGGGTGGCAACGATCGTAAGGAGGCGAACAGGATGCGCACGCGTCTATATAGATACGTATTACGGGACATCGTCGGCGGAGCAACAGGTTTACCGCGACGTAAAAAACGAGGGGTGGATTTAACGGAGAGCGAGTTTATAGTCGCTCGATTATACCGACTCGAGGCGGACTAGTAACGCGTGTTTTCAGAACGATTTTTTCCCCGGCCATCTGTCAGCGCATCTGCTCGCGGTACGAACGATCGGATCCATCCCTCGGTGTACCGCTTCGGTGGCGCGATTACCTTTCCCACCGCGTATCGATCCCCTGTATCGCGAACCTCTAAATAGGTGAATATCGTTAACACTGTTTTCGTTCCTATCGGCGCGCGCCGATAAGAAGTCGGATGACTTATTGCGGGAGGAGCGTTAATACGATGTAAAAGCCAGTCGCGGATGAATAACTGGAGGCAGACGAAGGCGAAGATCGGTATGTCGTGAGCTTGCCGTAAAGTTGCCGTACTACGCCGCGGTGCGGTATAACGCCGTGGCGAATCTGCTGGCACCTATCTGAAATGGCATCTGAATTTTTACAGACACCCCGTGTCCTGCGAGCCGCGATATCGCGTATTCACGGTACGTTAGAGGCTGTGCTTCCACGCAGTGTCTTGCACGCTAATTACAACGTATCCACGGCCGAGATTGAACGCGGGCGATATTTCATATAGGACAGAGCGCTCTCGCTTGCGCAACAACGTCTAATAACGATTGCGAAAGCGATAGCGTAAGCGAGGTTCCCGCAAGGGGATCGAGGCCGAAGAAAGTAAGCGCTCGCCAAGCGCAGTCCGCTTCGCCGTGGAAAACGGAGACGCGGATGGTGTCGCGCGATACCAAAATGAAGTCGCCGCGGTCATCGCGATATCGGAGCCAAATCGAAAGGTTGGGCGACATTGGCTTCGCGTCGCCTCGATTTACGAGTCGTGTCGCTGCTTCCCCGATTAAGGAATCACGGGACGCGAACAACCGAGTTGCACAATCGAGTAAATAGCAAGAAAACGCGACGCGCTGTACATATGAAACGGATATACGTAGCCGTGGCTGTACGAAGCCACGATCGCAATTGGTAATGCAATCGCCTTTCTAATTTTCGCGTGGCGCAACGCGCGATTCTTCCCCCCTCCGACACCGAGTCGATTAGCATTTTTCGACTAATCGCGGATCGCTCGGTGCTCGAATTCGATTATGATATACACGCGGAACACGTCCACGATCGTACGCGCTTACGGTTATTTGTTAGAACGGTTGTTTACCAACGAGTTTTTGCCTCGATGAGTTTGCGGTTTCAAGCCGTCCCTATTATAGTCGAAGCTTCGTTTCTCTCTAGCTCTTCTTGCTTATCGCGCGGTAACCATCTAAATGTTGTTGTCACGTAAGAACCATAGGGTAGATCCACTTACGACGGATACGTGAACTTGCGCCGGATAACCTGGACGAACCCTATACGAGCCTGATTAACTCGAGGAACGTTCTTATTATCAGCTGGTACGAAACGTTGCGTTACGGGTTCGCCGTGGCATAATCGTGAGCCGCGTTCGTGCCGCGATCACGGCTTTTATCATCGACATCTCGAAACGATCGCGCCTTGATTTATCATTACGATCGTTACGATATCAACGACACGGCTATGCCAATGCGAGGTAGTCGTTCGTTGCCTTTCAACGGATAACTCTCAGATATTTGTTGTTATCTCGGAAGAACTTAATGACGCCGACGCGAAAAGTTAACGCGCGCGCGAAATACTCTCTATTCCGCATTCCACCCCCGTGGTTCTCCACGGAGCGTCGTAAGTTTGGCGAGAAACAAAAGAAGATATTCATTTGCGGGCGAAGCGATATATCCGCAGAAAATGCTCACCCAGAAGCAGGAACATCGTGTTCCTGCCATTAGGGTTATTGCGAGCCGTGACAGAGGCATTTAGATTCAGCTGGAATGCAGCCCCGTAGCTACAATAACAGGTAAACGTAAGGTAGTAACCGGTAGGAATCTCGCTTAAGGGGGTCGCTGTCTTTCCCTATCTTTTCTTTGCTCTCTTTCCACATGGAATCTTCGTGCTTCGTGTGATTCACTTTCTACAACAATTACACCGATGCACTCCTTCCGCTCGAGTAGCGTTTTCGATCGGAACGATAAAGCGCTCGAGAGGTGCGTCTTGAAAAATTAAGTACACAACTCTCGGCGGTTGCTAAAGCAACAGCAACGTTCTACGCGAACGGTCGAATATCATATTTTCCACCGATCGGAGGCGAAAAATTCCTTTAGACGCGTATCCACCATGATTAGATGTAAATGACGAATGCATTCGATGCAACGCGCGCGGGCCGCTAATTATGCAGATTGGCACCTAACGTAATGCTCATTAATTAACCGCAATGCCCGTTTTATATGTCCAGGTGGGACGGAAGGACGGTCGGGCACGGCGCCATATTGCCACACCGTGGCTGCCCACGCTTCGCAGCAATGTCGTGTGAAACGGTGAGTCTTTTACGATTTATTGCAAAACTGCACGCGAGATTGTACACTTTGGACACTGGCCTCTCTCTCTTGCCGTGCTCGCGACGAACGAAAAGAAAAAAAAGAAAGGAAAAAAAAAAGAAAGAATGAAAAAACAGAAATAACCTTCGACGACCACGCGTCGCTCGGTTAAATTTCCCTCCCCGTCGCGAGGCTCGCAATCGGCAGGAAAATTTGCCAAGACTCCACGGTTGTCCTCGAAGTATCGAAAGGTCGGACGAGCGAAGGTTGCTGCTCGATGCAGCGATGACCTCCTCGATCTTGGATCATCGTCTTCGGAGGTCGAACAGTTCGTGGGCGTTCCAGGAATTGGCCATGACGCTCGAAGCCCACGGTGGTATCCCTTCGGTGCTCGAATCGCGCCTACGATAGATAAAACCCTAGGATCCAGTGACGTTTAACGCCGGTGCATGCACCTCTCTAAACTCGCGCGCGCGCATTCTACGATGGGAGTTCGCGCTACCACCGTCATCATCGTTCTCTACCATCGGTAATTTATACTCTATTGTAGGCCCGTCAAACCCTGACGTCTTCATTCGCGAGGGGTGCCTTCGATAATCGCCGCACCTACGCCCACGAGAACCTGTCCCCTCCCTCCCGTACCTTTCCGTACTCCGAAGCACCTACACGCGCAAACACCGCTTCCACTCGAGAGAAATCTCATCTGGTCGCTCGTCTTTTTCGTCCGTTAGAAAATCCGCCGCGCGAATACGTATTTTCGAGGATCAAACGATCCAGTTGTTTCGATGAATCCTGGCGGATCCGTCCCGCACGGTGGCCTCTCGAAGAGGTTACGTTCGATAATCCAAGCCGTCCGAAGCGTCGCGTGATTTACGTAGTCATTTGTCATCATTACGCGCGAGGCGTCCCAGAAGAGTCCGTCGGCCTTTCAATTTTTCAGCGGCCCACGCGCGTGGAATCGCGTTCGCCGAAACGTTCTTCCTCGCAGGCCCTCCAGCCGTGACGCAAAATTAGAAGATTTTCAACCGTTCGACGAAACTAATTCGCACGATTACCCGCGTCACTGCCAACGATCGCTGAAATGTCCCCTCCCCCCCCCCCCTCGTCTGTTTCTAAATTCAATTAAACGCGCGCGTGATCGAAATGACAAATGGGAGGACTGACTCTCGCCACGATGGATTCGTAGCGTTACTTATATCGCGGCTCGCTTTTGTCTTTCGCCTCTTCTTCCAAGAACGCCGGTTCGTATTATGCCGGACGCGGTTCAGGGCGTGCCGTCCACGAAGAAGTCTGAAACGCGACTACGGGTTTGTCGAACCTCGAGCCCCCCTTTCTGTCAAAAAGAATCAAATCGAGACCTTTCGTGATCACGCTTACCGCGTATACCTGCTGCTTGGCGTTTCGTTTCGAAAATCTCTATTCTTCGCGGCGACATCGATGATCTCGAGTACGTTCTATTATGCTCACGATCCCCTCGAGAATGGACGATACGCGGCGACAAAGAGGGAAAAGAAAAGGCAGAAAATGATCGAAGTTCAGGGCTTTGGACGACACGGAGTCACGTGCCGGGATAAGTGCTCCTCAATTTGGAGACAATCGAATTCCTCCTCTGCATACAATTCTCAGGGTAACGGTGAGATACAACACGTGACATCACGTATCTCAGCCGGGTGACCAAGCTAGCTTGCTAAACAGGTGACCATTTATTTTCTTCTCTCATTTCTTCTGTTTACCTTTCATTGTCGTTCCTCGCGGTACGAGCGCGGCTAAACGGGCCCCCCCTTTCCACCCTTCTTCCACGCTCCTCGCGTAGAAAAGCGATTAATTTCCGCGAGTTTTCTTTTTGCGACTTCTAATGTTACCGCACGGACGATACACGCATAACGCTGCCCTCCCCCGCTATAACTCAGGTTAGAAGTGGCAAACCGGCGTGCGTGGTCGAAACTAACCAGGGTGGTGGTGGCCCGCGAAAGGAACAACCACCCTACGTGAGGTACGTCGATTCGCAGGCATAACGTGCGCGCGCGTGCAGGGTTTTAATTACTTTAGACAAATTCGAAACCGGAGACTCTCGCGACGCTGGTGGCCCTCTCGTGTTACCTTAGCTCGAAGACTCGTGCTTGTTAGGTCCTCGGCCACGCGGTGGTATGCACTGTTACGCTGCTGTCCGAGACGTTGACTGGTTTATTTGGTGGTATCTTAGGTCTTTGCCTGCTGGCGAAATTGAAAATCGAGGATCCGCTCCTATACACCCCGGTAACGCGTTACCGTGGATCATATTTCCTGGTAAATCGGTCTTCGATCGGCGGTGCTTCGCTCGTATTTCTTTCATTTTTTTTTTTTCTCCCGTTATTTTCATTCCCCCCGTCACGATTTTTATTTGCCCGGGAATTTTTCCAAACCGACTATCTCGCGCGATGTTTTCTCAACATCTTGCACAAATCACGCGATAAAACACGTTTGCACATTTGCGTATTACATCGTTCGTATAAAGAGTTGCACGGACTGGGTCGATCGTTGCATCACATTGTACGCGTACGTATGAAACGCGACGGTCGTCGAGCAAAGTTGCAACAACCGAAGTGACGCAACGTATCGGGATTTAGGGATGTAACGTAAGATTCCGCGGACGCGTGGCTCGAGTTCATCCCGCGGGTAAGACCAGGGTGACGTTACGGCTTAGAATATCGGCTACGATTATTCTCGCGTTACGCCTCGTCGCGACAGCCGCGCGCGCCATAGGTGAACGATGAACTTTCTCGCTTCGAAACGCTCGGACCCGCGATCGTACGATGACGATCCGCGATCGAAGAAATGAAAGAGAGACGCGGAGAAGGACAGAACGAACGAGTTGTAACGCGCATAAACCGATATCTACGCGTTTCCAATGATTTGTCGACAAATGTCGAATACCCCGAAGAAGTTGACGTAACGCAGCTCCAAAGTTGTCCGTACATTTGTTAACACGTTCCCTTCGGGCAAAGTCACTCGTTCACTTTCAAATATGCAAATCACCGCGCGCGTTATGCGTCAGTGCACAGAGGAATTTCGAGCGGAAGGCCTGCGAATGAAATACGTTACCTTGCCGTAACGATATAATTAGCAACCGATACCCGCGTCTGCGATTTTCCACGTTCGCCGACAGCCTTTTCTTCCGTTTTCGCTGGACTCGGAAAAACCGGCGCCGAATGGTAATCGCGGAGTTATCGAATGCCACGCGGACATTCCACCGGGACGAATACCGCGGATCGAGTAAATCGTGGCGCGCGCAGGCTAATGGTTCAGAAGTAATGCTCGCGAACTCTGGGCGCTGGTCGTCGTAAAGTTGGCGAGCAACAGGGCACCCGGTTGTTCCACGGCTTCCATTTGTAGGTGTTGCCCGAGCGGCGTATACGTACACCCGGACCTGTGCCGTCTCGAACACCGCCACTGTCCGGCCAAGTTAATGCTCCGTCGTTACTTATCGGCTGCCCGTTGTTGCTGCCGTTGCGCCTGCGGTTTCATCCCTCTGGTTCCACCTATGCCCGCTACGAACGAGATCCGCGGGATAAACGGCGAGGTATGCGAGGTATCCGACTTAAATACCGGCTAGCGATTTGTACGGGGGGGAAGTTATTTTATAGCGTTTCGTTTCCACCCGATCGGATATACCTTCCCTCCTGAATGCGATACCACTGCGAATTATCCAGAATCGGATCCAGAATCGTCGTAGCCACTGCCGACGAAAATCTATTGGACTGATCCGAGTATACGATGCGCGATCGAATTAAAAGGGTAACGGATAGGGCGACGTTGAAATTTTTCCGAGCCTCCACGCTGGAATTTCGCACGATCCGCACGAGCCGTTCGATGAATACGCGATGCGTCTTAACCGCATGCCGCATGCCACGGCACGATCCGTCTTGTAATTTACTGGCCTCCTCGCGACTATCAGCCTTCTGATAACAGGGAATCGTCACTCTCGCGCAAGGGATATCCCCGAGACGGTGCCGGTTATCCATTTGCATCCTGAATGACGGATCAATGGTGCCGACTCGACGCGATGTATCGAACCGGCGTCGTTAAATCATTCGTTTCGCGCCTTCGCGTCAACCATTTTCCTTCCTCCGTTTCAGTCCTCCCTTTAATCGAGGGACGCGCTTTCAGCCGCGGACGCGGGTACACGCGTCGCGAGACCTCGCGACCGTTTTCCCCTCGTCATCCGCGATCGAACGTCGGCCACGTTTCTGCCTTACGATCCTATCTATCGGTAACCTTGCGGTGTGGCTGACATGTAACGCGAGATCCGTGTCCCATATGCGGGTGTAACATATTTCACTTGACACGACTCACAGCTGAAAAGACCTCGCCGCGTTTCCATTAGCGAGCCAAGGCACGGCCTAGCCTTCGATACCGTGCACCGACGCGTCCAACGTTCGATCACCTCCGCGACGATGCGATTTTAGACGCCGTCGATAAAATCGAGGGTTTCGTGAGAGCTCGAGAAAGTTCGACAAAATAAAAATACGAAACGACACCGCTGCGTCCCAGTTTGCGAGCGCGTAAGAAACTTGGAATCTTGTTCGTTGCGAGAATATTTTCGTCGATTTTATTGCGCCGCGCGAAAAATGTCTACGCGTTTCGAGTACGCGAGGGAACCGCGCGACTCACGTACAGATTAGATTGTCTCGCTAATTGTCGAGCGCGTGGAACGTTTCGTTCCAAAGTTCGAAACATCTTGTACGCGGGAGAAAGAATGGAGCGCGAAATTCTCGTTTCGAGGATCCCTTTGTTCGCGCGCCGCCATGTAAATACGCGGCTCGACGAGATGAAGAAGATGAAGGGAGGCAGCGGGAAGAGGAGGCAGGCTGATGATCTCTGAAAAAAGGTTCGGGTTCGTCCCGTGTATGGTACACGCGTACCGTACCAGCGCGAGAACACGAACCTTGGGAACAAGCGTTTTATGGATGGTCTCGTGGAACTCGGAGAGCCTCTACTTGCTGAAATCGTAAGTAGCGTCGAAAAGTGCTCGTTAATGCGGCGAGTCGTAAATCATGGATCCGCGAAAGTCCACGCGACCCGCAGCAACCCTCGATAACGAGGCGAACAATGGAACTTTTTATCGAACTTTCGGAAATCACTCGAAAACCGTATCGATAAAAGCGTGGCGCGTCCAAGTGCCTGCGTCACGCGGAAACGCGCTAGCCTTAATAACGGTTTTGTCAGGAACGTCGTATCAGCAGAATACGAGGAGGCGCGGAAAAATGAAGCGTCATTCCGTAAACGCATTACACGTAGAAACGAGATTTCCTGAACCGTTTCCAATAGCAATAAACTGCAGGAAGAACTGGGTGTGCGCGAAGCAACCGCTTTTATAGCATCCTGACCGTAAACGTGGGCAGCCTTTGTCCGAGTAACAGTACTTCTGCTCATTCTTCCCCTCTCGCCTCCCCACGCTCTATAATAAACATTACTCTTACTCTTATTCTGTTTCCGCACTCGGACGTAAGAATATGCGCGCTTATGTAAAAACGTCCACGACTTCGCGTTCCGTTTGGGTAATACCTAGGTTCGTTTCAATGGAAAGTCGCCGCGTTTTCAGTCTGTTGCGTTCCGTTAGATCGTTCACGAAGGCACTCGATACTTTTCACCGACGCGGCTGTCGGAGAGAACTTCGAATTCGATCGCGAGTTCTCCGCTCGTAACGCCATCGTCCGTGGCAATAATGTCTCGCGGAACGAATAATGAAACGATAGCGATCGCGGGAGACGCGGATCTCTACCTTTCGAGTTTGTCGAGTGGTTTAACAGTGAAATAATCCCGTGATCGAGGAGCCTCGTCGAATCGTTGGCGATACAACAGCCCGCTCGCGGCGGGACATAGTCGGCCGCAAATATTTAACGTGGCTGTAGGCTGATCGGTAAGTAGGTAGGTTGGTAGGTAGGAATCGCCGCGGCAGCTGGAGCTATCGCAGTAATTTGCAATCTACGCTCGCCTCGTCTCGCGTACTTCGAACTGGGAAGTTTAGAGAGCACCTTCGAACGCGCGTTCGAGCGGTTGGTCTGCGGAAAATGCATTTTTACGACGCCGTGACTAATTCGGTTGTACCGGCGAACCGTGGAAGGCCGAACCATGACTTTCCTCCGTCGACAAGGATAAATCTCGCGAGAGGAATTGCCGCTTATTTTCATTCTCGGTTACGACACGCACCTTTTAGTCCGCTAAGATCGTTCGGAATTTTACGATCGTTATTGGAACCACATTTTACGTTTGATCGTGCGTAAACGGATATTCGATTGGAAAGGAATGCTGCTCCGCTCGGACGCCGATACCGAGCGGATTAAAGTCTCCGCGCGAACTGTCGCTATCGCGATACGTCGATCGATCAAAGTATTCGTTCGACGCGGTAAAAAACGGTGCTGCGTGGAATATCTTTCGGAGGAGTTTTTCTGACACCGATGGAAATATTTTTCCCCTCGGGTAAAACGGCCGATCTTTTCGATATCTGCCGTTTTATCCCGCGCCAGCGTGGCTTACCAGTTTATCGCGAAATTACGATCGAATTGTGACAGGTTAAGACCCACGCTTCGAGCACTGCTCGATTCGACCTCGATAAATACCACGGGACGTGGGTTGCGCAAAGCTGAAATAGACCAACGAGAGGGTAGTGCAACATTTCGATTGTTGCTCGCGGTCTATTCGATTCGTACTCTACCCACCACGCGAAGTGCCATCTATTTTTGCAGCGTTTCGGATATCCAATTGAATTTCGTGCGAAACAGAGTCGAAAAGAATAACGCGATCGAACAAAGTCGATTCCGACTTGTGCGTCGTAGGATCTTCTCGACGAACTCGAGTCGATCGATAGTGGATGGTAACGTTAACATCGCAGGATGTAAATCAACTTGAAGTCAATTGAATTATCGCTAGTCATTTATTCGACCGTTTAGACGGACAGCTTTTATCGATTCGTGTTTATGCGAACGATTCTGATCGAATATGACGACGACGCAACAGTGTATTTTAAACATGACTACGCGAGATCTTTAACTACAGTACGATATCCAAGATTACAAAGAATTCGTTGGAAGGTTCCATAAACGAACCATTTTTTCTTTCTTTAATTAATATCTGGTGTTAAACGAAATTTTTCTTATTCTTTCATTCGACGGATCTAGACTCGTAAAGTAGCGCGATAACCAGAGCGGTACATTCACGCATCCGTTGTTAGAAGGAAATATTCGATTAGAAAGAGGGAAATGTTCGTTTCATCGAATTTCGCTAATATCTTATCCGACGCTCATCGACAACGATAAGAGATATTACTTGCCTATCTCTGTACACATACGCGGACAGGTCGCAGATATCCCATCGGAGCGGATAAGATTAGCCGAAACCTTGATTCTTTCAATTTCATTCCGATTAGTTATCAAAGTGTAAAGCACCTAGTTCGCTAAAACGAATCGTTTAGATAATACTAACGAACCTCGAAAGGCGGCCACGTAATTCTCGCGGGCACCGTTTACTCGCCCGTTTATTTCCACGATACGTTTCGCGGCATGGGCGCTGACGATTATTCATTTGTCGATGGAAAAATCGCCTCTAGATACGGTCAGTGATATCGTTGACAATAAAAATCGTCCCGAGCTAGGCACGCCCTTAGATACCTGATTCTCAGCCCCAAGGCTCTCGGGGAGCCTACACGTAACACTTTCGTTACGTGCCGTAATTACAGACCGTATCGAACCTCGAGCTGTCTCGAGATTTATCAGGTCGCGAAGATGTTTATTGCCGGTATCCTTTTTTCCCGTAGGTATTAACAAATTGCAATCGGCTCTTGGAGGTATCCGCCGTTTAGTTTATCGATCGCCAACGATAGATCACGCGAAGTAGCGTACCTCGAAATTATTGATCGAACAGTACAGGCTCGACGAATAAAATTTTATTACATATTATAAAATAACGATATTACGGTCGAAACCGGGCACCAAGGTGTCCAATTTATAGACTGGCCGTATACAAAATCGCAATTCGAAAGTATCTAAAACGTATTGCGTTCGCTCGTTCCTATTTTATGCATCGCTGGCTACAGAATTCGCTGTAACGCGTAATTTCCACGGAACGAGCCACTCGTAGTGTCTCGGCCGATCGATTCAGATATCCGTTCGAACGCGGGAGAACTTGAACCGATTAAATTAATATGTACTCGTTCGGCGGCCAGGTACACGGGCCACGATGAATTGCCTCGATCTCTCACCGAGAGTCGTAGCTGGCCAATTATTTTCGCTAAATTAGACGTAACCCTCGGAACGAACCGTTGATTCGCAGCCCATCGAACGGCCGGCTCGCCTATTTATAAAAGCACGATTCATGCGAACGAGTGACAACGATACAGCCGATCGATCAGGATCGTCGCCCACGCTTTCGAGAGTATCGGGCGCTGCGCAACCGGCTACAAGTGCACATGCACGTTCCAGTGGGCCGCGCGAGCGAACGCGTTGCGTGGCGTTTGCATTCATAGGTTCGCGCGTACCACGCGTCGCTCTCACACACCCACGAAAACTCCGCGACACCCCGTTCTCGATCTCCCTCGTGGCGGAAGCTTCGCTCTCTTTGGAAACTCTCTTTGCACACCGCGTCGTTATTATTACGCGTCGCATTACGTCCGCGGTCCCAGCTAACAAGAACATTGTCTTCGACTCTTCTTCTTAATCAACTCGGAAGAGGTGTTTACGCAACCGAGAGGTAACACGGCGAGGAATTCGCCTCGAGTAATTAACGCCTTGCGCGATAAACGCGTAACAGCCAAGAGCGAAACGGAAATGTTCGCTTTATCACGGGGATCGATAAGGTATCCGTAACGGTGATGGATCGAAATAACGTCATCGTTGCTAATAAAAATCGACACCGCGGTGTACGCCGTGCACGCGAAAACCTGATCGACACCGGGCGACGCAACGTCCGATACGTGACGCGCATGCAACCAGTTATTTTATGCAAACCGAGAATTTTGGAGCGCGCGTATCCACCGCGAGGGTTCATCGACTCCCGTTTAACGTCCCGTCGCGAATGACGCGCGCTAAACAGAGGAACAAATAGCTTCCCTTGTGCCTGCCATCTTCTAAATTAACGCTTATCACCGTTTCAAGAGGAACGAGCAACCTTCGCGAGCCATTCTCACGGGGAGGCTTATGGGAAACTCGAATTCGAGGAAGTTCACAGCGAATTCCAGCCCAGTTCTAACGAAAGATCCTAATTGCGCGACGCGATCGGTGCTCGAGAATGGACACGCGAACGTCTTATTCGACTCTTACCAGAATATACCCTGCGCGTATTTATAGGAACACCATCGTCGGTGAAGTTATCTCCCGGCGAAGTGGGACCGTGGACGGTCGCCCACGGGTGATTCTTTTTAGCCGGCGACAGGAACGCAGATACATCGGAGACTTTATCCCCGCACGCTAGTTGTTTGGCCGCGTTATTATCTTCGCCGCGGTCGAGAGGATCGAACGGGAACAAAGAATCGCGTCGCGTAGGTTACGAAAATACGTGGCTGCGTTTGGCGAAAACGATAATCCGCCCTTCGGGTGCTGGGTGCTCGCGTGAGAAATACCCGTAGGTAAGTGGTAGGTACGCGGTCGATAGGAGAGAGGTGTTGGGCCGTCTTCCACGAAGTCGATACCTGGTCATTGTCAAACGAATTAACCCGATCCCCCTCGTTGTACGGTTTTCTCATGCGATCTCGCCGCGCTGCGCGCTCTTATCCCCGGCCTAGGTAGATCGGAATGCAGGATGCACGTTGGTAACTACACCCGGATAGGTGAGACGACAGTTTTCAATACATATAAGCGAACAGGATGGTGGAATGGATGTTACATAGCCGCGTGCAACCGGGCGAACGTGCAGTCGAAGGATCGGAGAGATCGGATGGATAGGCGCGCGGGCGCGCGCGCGCGTGTGTGTGTGCGTGCGTGTGTGCATGCGCGTAAGTAGACGGGGATCGAGAGCGAAAGAGGGAAAGAGGTTGGCGAAGCGGCGGGAAGGAGAGGCAAAGCGAAAGGCTTGACTCGCGGGCGTCGGCGGCCGGCCTTGCAAGGACGTTCTCCTTTACTTCTTGCTCGTGGCTGGGCGACCGTCTTCGCAGTTGCCGTATCGCCGTGTTGCCGTGCAGCCAACTAACCCATCCGACCGGCCCGGCAAATAAACCATCGACTGTTACCACCGACCGACACCCAACCGGCGAACCGAATCTTGCGTAACGCCCGATCGTTTTGGAGCAGCGCGTCCGAACGCGTCCTCCGGTTCGGTTCCTGCGCGACAGCCACGCGCTACTTACCGCTCGATAGATCCCTGCTCTACTCTGGGAATCTTTTGTTCGCTCGGAAACCGTTCCCTCGGAAATGTTAGTTCGAATCGTTTATCCGATCGCGGCGAACCGCGCGGTCGCCTGAACGCGGTATCTATGGTATTCCAGGGTTACTATCCGTCGTTAACCCCCGGCGAACGCTCTCGACTAAACTCATCCGCCGCGTAATTACAGACACGGGCTATTATCTAGCCGGGCTTACTCGCGGAGTAGTTACGCCGGAATTAAAAGGAACGCTTATTAGAAATTAACGAATATTTATGGAACGACTCGCGTCCATCCAACGTTCGCCGCGGCTCTGATAGCCGCGCGAGCTGCCAGCCGAGGAAGCGAACGAGCTTGGAATTCCTGTTTTAGAGAAGAGGGGAGGAAAAAACACGAAGGATTCTTCGGTGCAGCGAGACTCGTTTCGATCCGAAATCCAATTAACCTTGACGATCCGATCGACGTTGACCAGCCCAGCCCCCTGCTCCCCCGCTTTCCCATTAACCGAATTCGATCGCGACGCCAGAAACGCGTCGATTACGTAAAGCGCGCGTGCACGGTCACGCGCGAATTCGAACACCGCCTCTCGAGGCCGTTGCTCGGCCTTGCGAGCGTCATCGACCGATAAGGAATCTCGATAAGCGATCTTATCGGATCGTTCCGATTACGCGTCGTCGCTCGGCTCGTTCGACCACCTTGTTGCCAAATATAATACCCCACTCGTTCGGAACCGATCCGAATAGACGGTTCTATTTCTGGAACCGATTAACCGCGGCAGACGAAATTCACGAGAGCCGAGAGGCTGCGTCGGTCGGATTCAATTAGCGTTCGGCTCGCTTCGGAATGTAACCCTTTCACTAATCCCTGCGCGCAGCCGTCCGATCGATTTCGAGTCCGTAAAACTATACCCAGGTACCGACTGTGGACGACGACGACGACGACGCGTCCAAGACATCAAAGCTTCGTAGGCTTTCTCCGTATCGTATCTCAACCGAGATCCAGTCCGTAGAAGCAACGGCTCGAGACGGTCCAGAGGTAAGCGTGACGGCCTTGCAAGGTTCTTTTCAAGGTCGACTCTAATGCCCTCCTCCTCTCTTTCCCTTCTTTCACCGACCGCCCCGCTCCTCTCCTCTCTTCCCTTCGCCCCTTCTTTTTTAACGCTTCTTTGGCCCTCGTCGTACAACCCTCTCCTCCCCGTTCGACGCCCCTCTCTTTCACCGCCATCTTTCTCCGTTCCTTTCTTCCTCTCGAACCGCCTTCGGGTTCTTCGTTACCTCTTTTCTTCTTCCTGTTGCCGACGAGAAAGTATGCATCCTCTCCGGTCCGCGTCCCCGTCTCCTCGAGCTGCTCGAACGCCGGCTCTCGACCAATTACGGGGAAAGACACCATCTAGACGTCGGGGACGCCGAGAAACCCGATGAAACGACCGTTTCTTTAGATATCGTCAACGCGGCTGATCTTTATCGGTCCGAACAAATCGTTACCGTCGAACAGGATCCGGAGCGTAAAGGTGGTCGATCTGAAAAGAGGTCACCGATCTTTTGCAATCGGCGGTCACAATACCTATAAGGCATTGCCCACGCGATCGAGAGTTATGCCAGCCAGGGAGAAATGCGCACGCTCGATACCAGCCTGCACGTGCCCCGACATGTGTGAAATCGGTTCACGTGTAGTCAACCTATTCTCGTACGCTATCCGCGCGCGCGCGCACCTGTACCCCATCGACTATCGCCCAAAACTTGTCCACCGTTTCGCGTCAAATGCGCACGCGAACCTGTTAACCGTGTCACGTCTCCGCGATATCGAATCGTCCACCATCCCCAGGTTATCGGTCGTTCGCGGCATCGAGTCACGTGCACCTGTACTTTGAGCTTCGCGCTTGTGAAACGTGAAGTTTGCTCGCAACCGCCGACGACGGACTTTATCCGCGATCGAGACCAGCTCTTTTTATTTTCGATTCCTTATCGATCGGATGCGTGTTTATTCTCGGCTACGCTGCAGAACCGTGTTTACTCGTAATTGCATGGTTATCGAACGAACGGGAGCTCGTTAATGAGTTTTTTTTTCTTTTTTTTTTTCTCATCATCCGATCGCAATCGTCGGGTCAGCGGTCGATGCCAAGCAGTCTGGAAACCGCGCGTTCCCGACTCCGTAACTCGTGATTAAATTATAAACGCGAGGAACTTTTCCCATTGACAGAAGAATCGAACGCCGCTCCTCGATTCGCTCGTAAAACGTAATCTCTCTTTCTCTCTCGCGCGTTTCTTTTCGCTCGATCCCTTCTCCCGCGCGTTCGGTGAACGGCGCGGCAAAACAAAAAAAAAAAAAAAAAGAAAAAGAAAAAAAAGTAAAAAGTCGTCGTTGCAGCCAGCTACGTACGCTAGGAGGGAAAAAAGTCTCGCGTGGGAAATTCCACTCCGAAATAGGAAGTCGAGCCTAGGCAGGCTCGACCGTGTGGCCCCGTGAACCAACGGAACAATTAATTAATTAGAAACACCGGCTATGCACGAAACAAAAGGAGTTCTCGTCACGACGCGGATTGAATATTTATCATCACGGTGTTGTCACATCGTGTAGAAGGGAAAGGCGGGTCACGGGTCAACGATACGGAATCTGCCTCCGCTGGCAGCGAAAGTGATACCGCTCGAGCAGCTACGACCTACAAAGGTTGCCGATCGCGTCACCTTTAACCGTTTCGCAGATCCGCTCGGGACTCGAATTCGTGACAGCGTGACGAATCCGGTTTCCCCGTGCTCCCTCGCGCGTCCCATCCCTTTCCGTTTCGCGTTGCCTCGCGATGCTCGCGATGGCCGTTCGCTTTCTTCGCGACTAACGGTTAGAGGGCAAGGAATTTCAACGGTCGAGATTCTTCTACAGCTAGTTCCCCGAACAATGTTCGTTCTCGTACCAGGATCACGTTTAATTAAACCGTAAGACCACCGATCGTCATCCGCCAGCGTCTACAGCGATACATCGGGTCACGTTTCCCACGAATAAAATGCTCGCCTAGCGGGTAGCCGTAATTACCGTTCAAGTTAAATATTTTATAAGGCCGCGGACGGCGAGGTCGACGAATCCTATCGTTCGCCACACGCGCGAACGTTAAACGCTGAATTCCGCGAGTTGTTATCGGCTGCCTCGCGAACAATCGCGAGCAATTTAATTCCGCTAATTGCGTCTGCTCCGAGAAATCCTCGGCCACATTCTTGGCCTGGTCACCGAGCGACGTCAACGACGATCGTCGACCACGGAATCTCGGGAATCGTGGAACGCGAGCTGCGAACCGCGGATGGCTCCACGTCCCGTTTCCAGGACCGAACGTCGCAGGACGCATAAATTATCCCCGACGATTATTCAGATCCAGGAAGTGCCTCGAGATCGTGTCTACTCTCGACTAAAACAGCGCGCGACGTCCTTGGCGATGGGAATAAAGCTCCTCGTTCCCTGCGCGATGGTAGCCTTACAGAGACCCGTGAGACAGGTCATTTGTCATAGTCGTAGCGAAAGAATGGAGTGAATCGCATAAAGTAACGCCGCTATTACTACGCTCGAGATCGTCTCTCTCTCTCTCTCTCTCTTTGACTGTGTTTTATGGTTGACCGTTTGGTAGAAGGAAGGAATAATCGAATCAGGGGACGCTTTAACGTTAACTAGACCGTGTGCCAACGAATTTGGGAAAGTTCGCGGTGCGATACCTCGCGTAACGCGAGATACGCTGGAAATAAAGAACCACAGCCAGTCGAGAGGTGGATTGTTTCTACCAGGAAGAGGAAGAGGACCGCGATCCTGAAATAAATCACACCTAATGATGAAGCGGGGGTACGTGGCGGGGGATACGAACGATTTACACCGTAACACGAGCTTCCGTTCTGCGTCTCGCGGATTGTCGCGATAAGTTTCATCGCCGCCTTGGATTACGCGCATAGAAACGGGCATAATGGATCGTGATGTATCACTTTTACCTTCTCATTCATGGGGTACCACGGCGCGACACTCTCGCTTCTGCGGTTACAATGCGATTTTGCGCGCCTCCGCTTTCATGGACGCTCGAACAATCGATGCAGGATTCCTGTCGCGAATCGGTAACTCGACGAGCACAGTAAATCGACTCTTCGCCGAGCCTTGGAATATTCGACGATCGCCGCGGTTTTTCTGTTCGCTGCCGCAATCGCTGAGAACGAATCTGTCCGTCCGTCTGTCTTAGACAAGATACATCTCGGAGAGATTAGGTAACTCATTGTGTCTGTCCAATTACCAGGAAGCAAATCTCCGAAGACGGAACTTCTGTTTGGAGGCAAAGGAACTTTGCTCGTCGATGGAGCCAAAGCTGGAGCTCCAGCGATCGTTCCGCTGTAATTGCACCTACATGGATATACGCAGATACGCGGCGAGGCGAGTTTCGAACGCGAGAAGCCGCGACGAGCGCAAATATTTGCCGCTGTTAATGGCTGGTCTCGAGTTAGGCAAATCCGTGTGACGCGCGACACGCGAAAAGGGAGAAAGAAACGTCCGTTTCCAAGAATGCGTAGGATTATTCTCGTTCGAGTGGCGACGAACATCGGCCAAGAAAGATCGCGAGACGAAACGGAGCGGCTCCGTTAAAAGGACGAGCAATTTGCCGAGGAGCAGCGAGATTCCATGGAAATTGCTCGATAAGTTATTACCCGGGTACCGGCAAAGACGAGGTTATTAGTTGGAGCCCCTCTGGATTCGATTATCCGTACCGCTCGTTCCTTGCGCCGCTCCTTCGAGAGCCAGTTTCTCTTTCAAAGTTCACCTCTCTCGCGGAGGAAAGCCAGACGACGTACGTACGTACGTATCGCGCGTCAACCGACAGCGTCCCTTGGATGTTTAAATAACAGCTAACGAGCTAGACAGCGGGACTTCGATCGAGGACGATCAACATCTCTTATCTGTGGTTCGATTCATGCGAATTAATTGGCTGATAACCGAGATGCGACGCGCCATACGGTCCGTTCCGCTCCTCGGATCGCTTTGATCGTCGAACACGAACCAGATGTCGTAACGCGGTTCATCTGCGTCGCGAACGGGGTTAAATCTCGATGCACGTATTATTACGTAAATAACTGGTCGAAAGAATCTATGTACTTTGTAAGTGACACAAATCGATACGCGGAAATGTTTGCTCGTCAGAAGAGCGATTCGGTTAAACGGGACGAGGCAGTAAGTATCAATTGTGAAACAACGTTCGTTCAGCGTCCGCCGTCGATGCTCGTTTGCGAAATCGCCGCGGAACAGGCCGCCGCGAACATGCAGATTAAAACGATCTCAATAAGCCGAGGCGTATTAATTAATGGCAATTAAACGAAACTCCGAGAACCGAGTTCGCCTAGTTGTCGTCAGGCCACGCGTCGGGGTAATAACGCTCGTCCGCGTAAAAAGATAGATCGCGGCTTATCGGACGTCGCGGGACGTCGCGGGACGTCGCGAACTTGGTCGATTATTCGAGAACCGGTGGTGGCGAGAGAGCACAATGCCGGTGGTTGGATCCGGCGATTGTTCCGCCGCGGAATACCTACGTACACGTATAATGGTGGCTCGATTTATCGGAGGTCGTTCCGATTTGCCACGGTTCGTTCGAACGTTCGCGTTCGCGATTTGTAACGCGCAACCAGCTCTTTGATCGGGCCAGCAGCGCGCGGCGCGTTCCTCTTTCTTTCCCTCTCACCGTGTACACAACGTATAGGCCGAGGATTGCGACGCACAGCCCCGTCTAACGATCGGTAAGGAAAGAATGCTCGCTCGTTCCGTGTGTTCTCCTATTAGGTCCTCGGAACGTAACAGAACGGCCCCGTGGTACTTTCGCGTAACAGACGCGACCGCAAACAGAGTCACGCTTTGTTTTCGCCTAACAATAGAGGTGGCTGCGCAATTTTTGCCGGTACATCGATACACAACTATTTATACTACTCGTGGCTACGATCGACGGAGCTTTCTAAACGTCCGCGGTCGCTTTCACGAGCTCTTTCTGTTTGGTAACGATCGAAAAAAGATATCGGTAATCGGTATTACACAAGGGACGCCATACTGGCCGCGGCTCTCCGTATTCCGCGAACGCGAACGCGAACGCGAACGCGAACCGGAATCCACGGCACGGTCTGTTACGGGAAACGTCGCCTCTCCGAGGAAGATTTTCCACCTCGCTGTGCTGCAGCCTCTCACTTACCAACCGCTGCGATTCGATCGCTGAATGACGTACGATCGTTTCGATTCACGTGCAACGGAGAATTTATTCGCGTGTCGAGCCTTATGCGCGACTCGTTCGACGTGCCCGGTAAAATCGCGCGAACTTCGCGAACGTACCTACCCCTCTCTAGCCGATCGCTCGATCGATCGCGTAACCGCATCGGATATCTGTGTACGTTTCTGCAGAAACTGTACGTGTCGATCTACCAGCAGCAAAGAAACCGTCGCACCAGGTTTCCAAGCGCGAACAACGGGTTTAACGCTGACAATAGCGGCAAAAATAGAACCTGTTGGACCGTTTTCCATTTTTTTTGTTTTTTCTTTTTTCCCCCCCCCCCCCCCCTTTTTTCTTTGCTTTCCTCGCCTAGTCTCTGAGCGAAGTCGACTTTGTCGGCACGCTGCGCCGACTCCATTAGCCGCGACGGACTTCAATTTCTGTCGCGTTCGTTTTGCGAGCACTTGGCGTTCCCCAGCCTCGTTCGCGATGCACGTACTTGCATATGCGCGCGACCGAAACTCAATTACCGATCTGACGAAGGTAACGCGTTAAAGTTGGAGGAAATTTATGCCCACGGGTCGAGCAACCGGCCTGGCGAACGTTCGACGCTCATTCAGACGAGCTATTTATTTGCGATCTCGCGACTAGGTAAGCTCTTTCCACGCGAACCTTTTGCGCAATCGAGCGCCACTCTATAAAGGTTCGATATCTGACGGCGAAAGTTAAGTACCTACCTACCTACCTACCAACCTACCTACCTACCTACCTACCTACCTACCTTGGTAATTCTATATTTTATTAGAGCGTAGTAGCGGCGGCGGTGTTCACCTTGCCGGCGCGGAAATTGAAAGTGCGAATTTTAAACGTCACTGCCGCTGCGCCGTCTGATTCGAGATCGCCGCGCGGACACGCGCGCGACGATCGCGCGTGTGTGTACACGCGACGACTCGTACTCCCGTGTCGTCATCGTTTGACACCGTCGAACGTTTATCGTCCACGTGGCACGCGTTGGTATTTCATCGTTACGCAATCCGACTAAGTAATACCACGTTAATTGGAAACGCAATGGGTATCAAAGCTTTTAAAAGTGCGCCGCTGAGTGGGTTGTAAATCAATCGCGACCAATTTATATGCTTAATTACGGTAAAATACGACCGCGAGGTATTCCGCCGATATTATGCATGCGCTAAGCGCGCGCGCAATTTACGTCGTATTAACGCGTCAGCCGCGTGCTCGCCTCGCGATCGGTCCCCCCGCGTCTAATTAGAATATGTCCCACCGTGTCGTTAGCGGCGGTGAGAAAAATTCGTAACAAATTAGACGGTGCACCGTATTTAGGGAATGCCGCGAAGGTGCCGCGGCTTCAACTTGGTGCACGGTTCACCCGCTAATGCCCCGCGCATAACAATTACGAGAACGAACGCACCAATGTCGTATACGGGCAACAACCTTCCGTCTAACCGGCATTCTTTGGCATTCAGCCTGGTGAACGGTGTCATTATCCAGAGAGCGAGCATTGTACATCCGCTCGGCACCGTCGTTGCGTCTTCTTAGTCCGTGAAAAAAAGAAAGATCGCCCTACGACGCGGGGGCGTCGAAGGCTCGCCCTCCACCTACTTTCCGATTGCGTGCGCCGCGACGCGACGTGCAAACGAGCGAGTGATAAATTATCGTTAATATCTCGATTCGTTGGAGAAAAAGAAAAGAAAAAGAACGCGGGGATCAAAATTTATTGGAAATTTATTCAAAGGATTTTCGTATGCGAGGCGAAAGGTACGCTCGATACGCTCGATCCGCCGAAGCGACACCGAAATCACGGACGACTCGCTCGTAGCCTCCTCAAAGCAGCAACTAACAAAGGCAGTAAAGCGTAAAGAGACATTCCCGGCGGATCGGATCGTTCGGTTGGGAAAAAATGGGAAACGCCATTTGGCGACCTCGAGCCCGCCTGGTTATTCCACCCCGTTCTCCGTAGAAGATATTCAGGAGGTCACGGTTGCATTATACACCCACAACCTTGGTAACGAAAACGTTCCTGCGCCAGCGCGGTAGTTACTTTCAACGGCGATAACTCGAAAAATCTATCCTCTTCGCGTACAGGTTCGGAGGAACGCCGCGATGTCTGCATAGGAATGTCCGCGCGAATATTCACGCTTCTCGGTACTCTTCGGTCCCGAGCGGAGCACGATTTCTAAATGCGAACTGATCCGAGGGCTGGCTGCTTTCGGAGGGTTCCGGTCAGTGGGATAGAATTCAGCCTGGATCGGTCGTGGCTTCATCTCGTGATCATGTTTTATTTATCAAGCATACGTTCGTTCCCGAGCGCCAACCACGCGGTTAGAAAAAGGGACTCGTCGCTGCGAGACGATGCATTTTCGTTTCTCTTCGCTTCGATCCCCGTCGCAGTCTCGATATAACGATTTCTAAAAACGTTGCGCGCGACGATCGAGCGAAAAAAGAAAAAAAAAAAAAAAAAAATTCACCGATCGACCATTCGGTTTCATATTTGGCAGGAATTTCTATTTTTAGTCGAGTGGGCGAACCTCTTGGAATCGAAGGGGGTAAAACGTCGGTGCGGACGGTATATTCGTACTTGTTCCCACTTTACTCGCAGTAGTAAATGTCCATCGGTCGCGAAACGCGAAATCCTGTGAGAAGCGCAAGGTCCGAGGACTCGTAAAAGGGGATTCCATTTTCGGGGTCGAAGGACGTCTCGCCGCGCTCTTTCTACGTCGAAGGTCGTGATTTCGAAAAATCGTTCGCACGCATCGTTGCTATATAAATAATAAACCTTTTTTCTGATCACACCCCCGAAGAGCAGGAATGATAAATGGTCGATCGATCGGCGACGTCCATTTGCATGATCAAAAATTGTGGTGCATCGCGTTCGTCGACTCTTATTTACGAGCTACGAGCGTCAAAGACCCGTATCATCCGTTACAAGAACGCCGCGTATCTTTGGTAATTAAATTCACTTTCTACGAATACCAGACTTTCTCCGGTTCTAAAGGATAAACGGATACGCTCAAAATGACCGGTGCAACTCGTTTTTTCTCGAAATACCTACACCCGTATAGGTGGACGCGAAGTGATAATTGATACACATACATCTACGCATAACACGGTAGCGTAGTCGTCAACCTTCGAGGCGAGAGGGGTTCCCTTTCTGGTAGAAAGTTCATCCCGGCGCTAATCAAGCGTTCGACCGTCTACCTCGTGGCGCAGTTGGGAACCACTTTTGGCGCCAGACGTCACCTGGAATGCGGTTTCAACTCCTCCGGGCGGACTTTTCATACCACGTGTACGTATCTCCCACGCGACACGCGTGTCTCTCAGCCGCGAATGATACTTTTAATATTCACGCGGCCGATCGTTGGGAAAGGTGGGCCCCGTCGAAGATAAACGGGGACGGCACCATCGAGCGCGGCGCGGTTCCAGCGATTTTCACTTTCAAGGGAGCCGCGTCGAACGAGTTAATAGCGGCGCGACTTAATAAGTAACCCCGCCGACTGGATATTATCTAGCGTGCCGCCGCTACCCCTCTGATCGTAAATACCGTTCACGCGCGTGACATCCAACTTTATGAAGAGTAATACTCGCGGTGGGATAATGCCGGGGCCCAAAGCAAACGTAAAGAAGTTCGACTCGTAACCATTATCCGGTGGGCACGGAGGCTATTAAGCATCCGTTTACAGAGGCCGCGGGCCCTCGGGTGTTGCGCGTCGTAAAAGAATCGAGGCATCGCGACGATAAATTAATAGAGGAGAGAACCAACCGCGCGCCCCGTACGAACTCGAACGGTAATAACATAATAATACCGTGGACGCGAGCAACGCGGCTAATTTATTCGCGATTCGACCGAGGCGGTTAAAAAACCGTTAAAGTAAAGGGGTGAGAGCTCGAGAGACCTAGACGCGGGTGACAGTGGCCGGTTCGCCGTTTAAGAACAGCCGCGAGGAGGAAAGGGAATTTAGGAGCTCCGTGAATCGAGCAAATTGCATTTCGCGCGGGGACCGTTTCCAGCAATTTATTTTCACTTTCGTTCGCGACCGGACATCGCGCTGCTGCATCGAGAAGACGCCTGTTTATTCACCGCGTGCGCGTCTTTTTTCGCGGTTTTTCTCGTTCCTCTTCGCGGATAGAAGCGAATTTCCGATCGTCGTTGAGAAACAGAGATCCGTCAACTCGAAACGTATCGGTATCGACCGATGCGATGAGTCATTTCGAATTCTAACGCGATGCAGCTCGAGATACCCAAGAATTTTCATAGTCCAAACTTGTACGTCATTTCCGTTGTGAATCGACATTGGTCACGACGTTTAATATACGCGTGTCTATTTCGAAAAGCGACGAGCTACAGGAAAGCGGTGTTTACTTCCGAAATAGTCGCGGATGCGATCGCAACCGAGAGAGTCTTCCGTTGCATTCGTCGGGCGATGATTCACGTTATTCTCGCGCGATTACTCGTGAATCGTCGTGAACGAAAATAAACAATACGAAACGAAAGAAGAGAAGGGAGGCGCGCGAATAATAACAAGAATCTATGAATATGGTAATGGACTTTTGGCCGCGATTAGGCGTCACTCGAAGCGAATGACGTGTCCCGGAGTTACGCAAAACAGGATGAAATCGCCATTAACCGTACGTAAACCGCTGCCTCTGCATTCTCCTATGTTTTTAACTGGGCGCATCGCAACGATACATAGTATTAAAAGCAGTTAAGCATCGGCCGTGCTAACGAAGGAGATTTGCATTCTAAATTAGACCCGTCGAACGAGACAGTCGTCAAGATAGGGCGCATCGATGTCGACGCTTTAAATACCCATTTCTTGTTCAAAGACGAGCAGCTGCGGCGACGGGACGAACAATCTATTTAGAAATACGTATCCTTTGATTATCGCTGGAAATTCAGCCGCGTTTTTGCCGTGGCTAATTGCATCATTCATTTCACGCCGGGACAGCCGACGTCGCGCAGAAAAACCTACTTATTAATCCATCAGCTTCAATTAGCATTCCATTCCCCTGGCTGTTTTTAATTGATAGTTTATCTAAATATATCGCCGTGAATTATACGTTACGCTTTAAAAGACAGCAGCCGCCCAACGTACTCGATCGATCGTTCGGCAAAGAAACGCGCGCGGCGTATGAAAACGATAAATTATCGAGCGACCGAGCGATTAGCATTCCGGAACGTGTATTGTCACGTCGTTTGTCCGAGGCGAGCGATTTTCCGCGGGAACCTACGATTCGCGCGGTCTTCCTAGCTCGACCGGAGATCGGCTATTTCGAGTTCGATCCGCGGCAGAAAAGAAACGGAATGCGCCTCCCGTGGATATCTCCGCGTTAATCGGAGCCGTTGACCTCCGGATAATTTCGCTCGATGAAATCGGACGTAAACCAGAGTACGTAGTGTGCGTGTGTGTACGTACGTACGTAATGATTTGTTCGCCGGCACGCTTCCGGATAGATCGCGTTTTGCGATCAACGCCTCGCGTTACCGCCTTGACCACCATCGCCACCGGTATTACTTAATTTCAGCGAGCATAATCGTCAGCCCGTGGGATCTGGCCGTGTTCCCATCCGGGTGTTCTGACCTCCTCTGGCCCACGGTCTAACCGTCTTTCGCAGGGAATTCCGATAGCCGAACGATTCTCATCGATTTCCATGCGCGGCCGCGGCGAAGCAGGAAGCAGCGTGCCTCCAGCGTAGGAATGCCAGAATCGTGTGGGAAATCCGTACCGTTATTGGGGCCAACATCTACATACTCGGCCAGCCTCTTATCTAGTTATCGCTGGCTGTTACTCCGGCCTATGCGCTATCTCGACTTTTACGACAAAAGATGCTCCATCCCGGGAACGAAATTGCGTGGGTCGCTTCGTACATCTTCCGTATCGTTCTCCGAACATTGTTCCCCTTCTTTCTTTTTCCGCCTTCTCCGCCGTTTCTCTTTTTCTCGTCCTCGCGGTTCTTTTCGCGGTGAATCACTACGCGAACCGGAAGAGGGATCGAGCGTACAGTTACGTAGCTAGAGCCGTGGCGAACGTTGCCGGATAAAACATCGTTCCTGATACGCCGTTGGAAAAGTCCGGGGTTGTAAAATTTCCAGCCGCCTGTCAGGGTTGTCCGCGGGGATTCGCGGCTCGACCTGGCCGTACCCACGCACGCGGAAACGCGCCGCGACGCAGATCGTTGTTATTAAAGAACCGCGGTAGGAGAAAAGAAGATTTTCAGAGCGTGATGACCGTTTAACGACGCGGCGGACCTTTGCTCGTCGCGCGTAACGGAATCACATTCATTATCGCCACGCGATCGAAGTCAATGCCACTTCTAACCGAGACCCGACGCGTCGCCGCGATCAAGATCACGAACGGTCGCTCGAGGAGAAACGGTCGTTGACGTCCAGTTTCTTTGCCGATCTCCTCGGCTGTCCGGAAGAATCGCTTCGACGCGACGACATCGAGCGCCGAGCGGACGACGAACGTGACCCAGACTCGAACTTGTACGCGTCCGCCGTTTTGTTTCCACGTTTCCATCGATGTTTCGCGTCGCGTCCGCGGACACACGGCTTAATCGCGATGGCGATCAACGAAACTCACGGTCGAAGAGCCGCATACCAGTGCACGCGCGCTTCGCGATTCATCGTGCCGGCTTTAACGAACCGCATTATCATCGATGACTAGCAAATTTCTCGAATATTTCACAGAACCTTTGGGGTAACAGAATTCCTCGGATAACTTCACGGCTCTCGTGCCCCGCGTTATCCATTCGATCATCGTTAAGGGATGGGACCGAGGTGGACGGCCCCGTGGAAGGTGATTCGACGAGCAGAGCTACCACCCCGCGACGACTAAATTGCTTTCGGATGTGGCCCGTTCTCGTCGACGAGGGCTGACGAAGGAGAGTCCGGTGACGGTAATTGGACGCGGGCACCGCCGAATTTCTGGCCGTTGCACGCGCAGAAATTTCCCACAGCAGAAAAAACAGTTATCGTTCGCTAGGCTCGCGGGCAACCGATTTAATAAGCGTCTCGCAACCGTGCTCAAAGGTCTCAGCCAGCCCGGACGCGGTCGCGAGCGTAAAATACTCGACATTACGGCGACCATATTTCACTGCCCGGAGTATTACACGCTAAGCTCTCCGGCTCCAAACCTCGCGATAAATAAGGGATACCTCGGGGAGGAAGAGAGGCTTATATTAATTATCCCAGCGGGGTAGACGCATCAACCTCCCTCGAGATCGAGCCGCGAGCTCCCCGAAGGCAGCACCGTGACCCCGACCCCTTTCGATCGCCGGCGAAAAACCGCCTCGCCTCGTAACCTACGTTGCGTAACATTATTAACGCTCGGATTCCATCGTTTCCCATCGCGCGGCAAGCGTCGCACGAAAAAGCCGAGTATCTCGCGGGGCCGCGAACAAATCGGATTATTTAAGCGCGATCGGATGAAATAGAGAGGGAACCGGCTGAAATATCATTATCGGCGTCGCTTACGTTACCGCGGATACCGGCATTTATCAGCGTGCGCGGTAAATATTTTCTCGCAAATTGGACCGGTGTATCGCGACGCGAGGGCCGATAAATTCCTAAAGCGTGCAGCGGCATCGGTAAACGCCCGTTTAAGTAGGTGTCTACGCAGACCTTTAACGATCCTCTATTAGATCGCACGAAATTGCTCCGGCTGTTAAAACCCAATTGGACGGTCGCCCTTATTAATAGTCCCCGTCCACCCGGGGAACTTATTTCTACGGCGTGCGAGCGCGGCGTACCGGCGGTTTCGTACGTGGACGTTGCCTCGCTGGGAGAGAGACCGTTCGGGAACCTTGACGAGAAAATAATCGGCGGAAACAACGACAACGGGGGTACGGTCGCCTCGGTTCCCATTCGATACGCGGGGAGAGCGCGCGCATTTTTGGCAAGACGAGCAGCAGCCATCGCCGCCACCGCCGCCGCCTCGTATCCTTTAAACCGTGGGATCACTGTAATTTTCTTTTTCATACCCGACTCGAGGATAATAAAATTGCGGCAATGACAGTAGCCGTATCGTAACTCGACCGACTATCCCGCGACCGGCTGGAAAAAGGCGCTTCGAAGCGCTCTGTAATTATCCGGCTGTAATTACCCGAAGAATACGGAGCAAACGTATGAAGCGAGAGGGGTTAGACGTTGGAAAGCCCCCGCGGACCCACCGGTAGGAAAAGGGCGAAGAAGCGTTCTTAGGAATAATCATAATGGCGTGGTTAGATCGCCGTCTAATCTGTCGCGTAAAAAGGGATCGTTCCGCAGGCCTCCCCGCCGATTCAAATTTGTCGGTAGCCACGTAATCAAAGGCTCGCATTATCGTTAGGCGCTCAGTCGTTAAACAAGAGCAATTATAGGTACGTGTAAACTTGCAAACAAAGGACGGGGCCGGCGCGTAAGTTGCATGCGTGTAAAATGAATCAGCTTTGCGGTAGGAAATAACAATCGCGCGAGTTCTTTGCTAAAGTAGCAATGACCGCGCTGCACGAACCCCCGTAGGAACGGTAGCGTAATGGTTGGCTCCTGTTCATCGCTTTGTTAGTTTAATGCACGTCGAGGCGCATAAACAAATGACCACTGGGAGGGACTCGTGGCGTAATTGCGACCAGTAGTTATGCAAGTTCTGTCCCTGGGGACCTTCGTTCCCTTGCTCTCGAACTCTCTCCCACTCTCTCTCTCTCTCTCTCTCTCTCTCTCTCTCTCGTTGTCCGTGAAGAAATTCTCTCACTCGAGACAAGTAAATACCTACACGCTCGAGATCGAGCGAGAAACCGTATCGAATTCTGAAGGCGTTTCGCTTAAGAGGCAGCTGGTCTATCCGATCTTTTTCGCCCGAGAGAAGACAGATGCGCGCCTCGTGCGATTTTCGTTCGAATTTCAGGGAAGCCGGATCAGGTACGCGGGCGCATAGCTGCGCAGCGGTGGCACCTGCACCAGCTGCGCCAAAGGATTGCTCCGATTATACGAGTTCGCGGAGAGGTTCGCGGGCCGCGCGCGGCGATGCCATCGAAATTCCAGCGCTGTTTTTTTTTTTTCCCGCCCCGAAAATGCCGGACGGACGGATAATTCGCTTGTTCAAGCGATTCGCTCGGAGCAAATATTTGTCGATCGATGAATCATCCGTCGAGCACGCGAAACGTCTGGTCCCTTTATCGAGAGGATGTAAACAGCGCGCGAGCCGTGACGGTTCGGTTTGCGAGAATCTATCGGGGAGACGTTTCCACCAGAGATTCGATTATTCGTGACCCGATCGAGATTTCACGTGTCGCGTTTGCGCCCACGTTCCCGTGGGCGTCCTAAAAGCTCCGCAGGCTTTAAAATGGTCGGCAATCACCGGATACTCGGCGCGTGATCGGTATTACCAATATGTATGGCGCAAAGAAACCACCCAGGAAACCGGAAGCAAGCGTCGTTCCATCGTTTCGGTGTTTCAACTTCCAAGAATTTTCTTCTATCGCCATTCATAAAAGAGTCGGTCCGTGCCTCGATCGATACGACTTGTTGTCGTTGCTACCCGAAAAGGATCGAGGTACAAGCCGATCGTGTAGGAAGAAGGTGACATTTATGTAATAGAGGCTAGTTCGACACGAATACACGAGGTTAATAGAACTTGGAAAATACTTGGCAAGCACGTGGCCTGCCAAATAGTCGACTGAAATAGCTGCGGTGCTCGTGGCGAATGCACAACTCGCGCTCGCTAGAACCTGCAACCTCCTCTCTCTCTCTCTCTCTCTCTCTGTCGGTCTCAGCCTCTCGCTACGAAGCAATAATCGAAATTTAATCAGGAAATTGTAATGGGCATGTACGCGTGGGCAAAAAGAGTTGTCGGAAGCGATAGAACCGACGTGTACGCGTTAGCGGCGGTCACAATAATCGTTAAATCACCGTGACGGCCGGCAACGCATCGTATAGAATTCTACTTTCGTTAGACACCGCGTAAGACTTCCTTATGAAAGTCGAGGAGAGCTATCGCGCATCCCGGCATTAGAATTTAATCAGATGTTACGGCCGTGTTCTTGTTGCGTTTTTCCGTTTCACGGTAACACGCGAATACGTGCCGCAAGAATGCCCGCGTCGATCCGCGTACCAACGCGAACGAGACACGTTTTTATCGGTTGCCGGTCGAGAAGTCGCGCGTCGTTTGAAAACTACGAGAGAGGGAAACGGAAAAAGTTCGCTCCTCGGGCCTCGGATATCGGTTTCGTAGGAATGTAAAAATACGCCCGACTATTTCAGCGATGAAATATTCTAGCCGTTCCCCCGCGGCCGACCAATAACTTCGGAATCTAAATTCGCGTTCCCAAGCCCACGATTTTCTATTTTCACCGAGCGAGTGAAAGCGTCGGCGGAAATAAGATATGCGAAGTGGCTTGCATATCCTCGTGGCGTGTAACGGGAAAAGGACATCGAGGAATCGTGTTACCCTGAAAGCGTTTGGCTCGCGGAGCAACCGAGTTTAATTGGAAAGGAGAGAGAGAGAGAGGGAGAGAGAGAGAGCGGTGGGCGGCGGTGGTCGCGCGCGATCGCCAAGGGATGCTCGACGTCGGGAAGACGGGGCCTGGCCCGCGCGAGTCTCCTTCTATTAGCGGTCGCAAACAGACCGAATGGACATCACGGTTCGCCCGAAATAGAAATAGAACGGTTCTCTAACGGACAGCACGGTTAGGTCGTGTTTCTCGCGTTCCACGGCATGAATCACTACGCGAGGAGCGTGCACGCGCGAGTGTGTACGTATTCTCGAGGCTTCCATCGGGTTTGTATACCGCGGCGCGCATCCCGTGTAACGCGCGCTACGCTCGGCCCACGTTGCGGCTAAGTAGGAATAGGCACGAGGTGCAGAGTGGTATAGGTGTGGGCAGAGTAGCTACGGCGGACAGACCTCGCCACGGGCTCTCTGGCCCTCCGGTTGAATCACCCTAGCTAAATACGGTTGCGTAATTTTAGGTGGGACGATGAGTATGCCCGCCTAAATTCTGCCAGCTGCTGAAATCGCCGCGACCGCGGCCGTGGACGCGACGACCACCACCCGATGATACACCTCGGCCGAGGGACGCCGCTTCCTATTTAGGTTGCGTCGCCAATCTTCGCCACGCGCACCGCGTCTCCCACCCTTCGAATTCGCTCGTCCCGTCGCCGGAAATTCTTTACCGCGGACCTTTTCAAAACCGCTGTAGTCCGTAAAAGTGGCCGAACCGCGGGATCCGTAGCCGCGGCGCTGAATAGACGCAACAAGGAGTCGCGCGCGTCGCGAGGTAACCGACGGTTCTTAAAGCACCGCGGCCGGATGATTCAGTCGCGAGATATTCTCGACGATGCATGGCGCCACATATCCGAGTCCAGCGCACTTCCTTTGCGAGCCGCGCGGAATTAATAGGAAAACGAGCCGAGTGTCAGGGAGTTGCATCGCACACCGGCGCACATGCTATATGTCCTCGGTCCAAGTCAGTAACCGATCACTACCAGCCATAGACGAACGTGGAATGCCTAATGTCTGGCGCCTCTGGCTCGCACGGCCGGAAATAGATTGCGTGAACACGTTATCGAGAACACGTTGCAGACCCTCTCGAACATCCTGGCCGGTCTATGATCAATTTTTACACGATATTAGGCAGAATATCCTCCAGCCTGATATAAGGCTGGAGTCGTTAACGTCCATCGACGCGATCGCGACGATCGCGTCCCCTCCGCTTGGGAAACTTGGATGACGAACCGTTTACCCGTGAATTTCTGACAACCAACGGTTTCGAGTTAACGTCCCGACGATTTCTCTTCTAGCCAGCCATTATGGTTCTTTCGTGATACGGGCCGAGTGGAAAACTCGGCGTCGCCTCGCGTAATCTCGAGCCGAACCGTACTCCCGATTACATCGGCGAACGGATTACCCTCCTCGTCGGGCTCCTTTTTATTGTCCGGCCACCGGCTCGGCCTCGTGCAGTTTTCTTCGACGTTTCCACGCGCTATTTTAAACGCTCGTTCTCCGGGGACACGGCGTAAAAATGTATTCGCTACACGTGGAAACTATACGACGATTCGCCACGGGACAGGGTGCCCCGTGCGCGGAACACCGCCGCGACTAAGCAATTACGATCTCCGATGTAGCATAAATCTTTCGTCGCCGTTTTCACTTCCGGTAAAAATCTAACGACCAGTCGTAATCAAGTTACGTATGCGCGCGTATCGTTCAACCGATTTCTTTCGTTGCGTCAGTACGTAACTTGGACGAAGAAGGCGAAGAGGCGTCACGTCGAAGGAGTAGCCGATAAATCATCCGGTCGTTACTTTTGTCCCTCGCGATTCAATTTTCACCGGACGTTAACCTTGTCGCGGAGTCCGTGAAAGTGGCCGACGGTAGTAGACGCAGACGTCCCGGATAATAGAAAAGTTCCCTCCCGAGGTGATCTTCGATGTCGGTTTGATAACCTCTGCGTCCGGTATCGACAAAACGTGTACACATCCGGCGGCGAATGCCACCGACGCAGAGGCAGACAGGTGCCTTTGATGCGAACATGCTGGAATAAACGTATTTCCCCCGCTTTGGCGAGAGATATCTCGTGCCGTCTCGACGCGAGTCCCACCGTCGAGGGGCTCGACGAAAGGGACGAGAGTCGAGCGTTCGGTGGCAGACGTTTTTCCACCGACAGCGGCTCGATTTCCCGCGTCTACTACCGTGCACGCGAAACGATACAATCGACAAAGCGTTCTCTTTGCTCGCGTTCCTTTAAACCGACTCTTCGAACCGAAACCTTTGTCAACGCGTGACAATCGCAATTAACACGGCGAGTAGGTACCGCCTAATGGAAACCGTGCTCGTAAATAACGAGATTCGCCCCAGCTGCAACTACGGGAACCTCGTCGAAAGTTACCGTCGATTAGAACGAACGTTTCCGACACGGTTTCTCCGGGGATTGGGAAACGTCTCGATTTCGCGTATTTCGCAGATCGAAATAACCATTTCCAGGCCGTCGACCGTGTAAATCGCTCGAGTCACCGGGCAATACAATTAAGTCCTTTGTGCCGTCGCGTTTCCACCCTCTTCCTGGCTTCTGACGCGCGTCCACGCGCCCGTATTTACAGATACACAGAGTCGTTCGCTCGCGCGCCCTTTCCGCACCCTCGTCTCGCGGGGCTCGTTCCATTATGGCCGTCCAATCGCGTACACACGTCTGGACGCGTTAGCACGCGATCGGGGAACTTCAACCCCGGCCAAAGTCCACCGCTGTTCCTCGCTCGAAATCGCGTCCCAATCTGTTCCGACATTCTTCCGCAAACACGATGACGCCTACGAGATTGTAAAACGAGGTACGAGCATCCTGTCATAACCGAGGAAACTCCAATTCCCACAGTATACAACTATCTTCACGGTCCCCTTCGGAAATAGATTGTAATCACGAGTTTCCTGCCGGAATTTACTTTCGAGAAAGGGATGCCTTGAATACAGATAACGCGTTACGACGTCCACCAAAGGAAACAAGAGGTATTCACCCGGAGACGCAAGCATCGAGGGGGGAAGTAGCGCTTATGTAAATCGATCTTGTTCAAACGAGCGGTTGTCCCGAGCAAACAGCGCGTGACAATTTCGCGCGAGCGTACGCGAAACGGAGTCGAAAACGATTTCGTTATCGGTCGCACGGCGCGCGATCGTACGAGCGTTGTACGAGCGTTGTACGAGCTTTGGCGAACACGTGGGGACCGCACAAAGCCCCATGGGAACAATAACTTTTGCCCACGAATGCCAGCGCAAATATCCCGGCAAGGGCTGCGGTGGCAACCCAGACGCGCGTCGATTTCGACCACGTCCACTCGGTTCGTCCGTTCGGCTTAACTCGGAACGTCGGAACAAAGTCAGCCGGAACGGCGATAAGGCATCCTCGATGAGCGTTCATCGGTTTCTTATCTGCTTAAAACAAAGACGAATCGCTGTCTACTTTCCTCGGATACAAGCGGCGCGCTGATCTACGCCGGAGATCGGCGAAGATCGTTGGCTCGACAAACACGGCCTTTCAAAAGGACTAGCGGGCGAACAATGTTCCGGCATCTGGATCCTTATCGCCGCGCGCAAATCCAAAAAAGAAGCTGCTCGCCGGGGAACACGGCGTACAAAAGATCCGGAACGGATTCTCGACGGTTCTCGCAAGGCCGCGTAACGATCCGGACCTCGCATAAAGGAGCCAGCTTTTCAAACGGGCCGTGAAAGCCCCGAGGAGCGCGCGTACACACCGGGTTCCCGGTCGTACACTCGCGGACGTAAATTATGATTCTCGCGTATTAGCATGGGATCCGCGTGTGTATCGAGGCGGATCGGTCGAGCGGACGCGGACAGAGGGAACTTCCGTGGAGCGGAATGCCGAGGAACGTTCGACGAATTCGTCGTCGAGGATTTTCGCGTTACGTAGCCTGCGGCGTCGGTCGATACCGAACCTATAATAACGTATGCCGTGAAACTGGGCCATTCGATGACGCGATACCGGGTGGCGCGTACCTATTCTTCGCTCCAAATTCTGATATCCTCGTTTACCCGCGACGTGAGAAACAGGCACGTGAGAAAGGCTACCAAGCCATTTCCGAGCCGTCTCTCGTTACTCGCTCATCGTCCGTCTGTCCATCGATTTAATCGCCATTTTCGGACCGTCTATCTATGATTCGCGAAAAGAAACTCGAGGCAGAGTCCGCTGAAACGGGCTTGGGACGAATTCGCGCGAAAGACGGAGCGGGGCGTACGCGGAATGGTGGCCAGGCGGTGGTAGTCGTCAGACCTCTCGTTCTTTCTTTCTTTCTTTCTTTCTTCGGGTTGACTTCCTGCCATGTTGCCGAGCATGGTCGGCCTCGGCCGTCCTTGCCCCTTCTGCTAGGCAGCACTCCGTTACCATCTACTAGCTGCCGCGAAAACATCAACTCCGGCGTACGGATTAGAAAGGCTCTCGACGGCATGCCGGTGCCTTCTTCTCTCCTCTCGTTTCCTCGGCCGGCGGTCGATGCGTAGGAGGGAAAGTTACCAGGATCCCCGCCGCGTCGGTGACCCGCTTGTTCGTGTTTCGAAAAGGAAGCTGCGCCCTCGAACGATCGACATCTGTTGACGAAAAACGGACGAGTCCTCGCGGCGCGCGTATCATCGCCACCCGTTAGCCAGGCGTCGGAGGAGCGGCAGGAAACGTGTACACGCGTCTATATACCTACACCTCTACATACGGGCTCTCTTGGTTAGCTGCGATTCCGACCGCGTTCGTTGTCCTTAACTGACGTGCGTGGGATCGCGTGCCAAATTATCGCTGGAATACTCGATTTCGGTTGACCGTGTTCGCGGTCTACCCTTTTCTAGCCTCGCGAACTGTTTTTCATCGTCCTTGCCGTTGGCCGTTGGCAGTTGTATTAATGGAGGCGAGCGTGTCCGGTGGTGTCGAGGTTGGGAAGGAAATCGACAATGATGATGCAGCGCGTACCGCAACGCAGGATCATCGATTACGACTGGCATCCTAGAAAACTGGTTGCGTCGCGCGATGAATCAACCGTGCATCATCGCCGACATGGTACGAATCACGCGTACCCATTCGTCCGTGGGCTGCTGCCAAAATTTCACTTAGCCCCGAGGTGCATCGACCACCGAGAGCCCTTCGTGCGTGCTCCTCCATGCGATGTACATCGTACGTCCGGTGGGTTTGCAACGCTTCGTCGCTTTCGCGATAAGCCACCGATCCCTCCGCGCGACCTCGCGTTGCTTTTACACGCCGGTTTCGAACGAAAAACGTAACGAGCTCTTTCGAAACGTTTCGAAGCGTTCGCGGATAGCCACGAGCCACCGAAAGTCTATCGAACGTCGCGAGACTTGCCTACTTGAATCTGGTGTTACCAGGTGTTCGCTCGCGACGCGTCGCGGACTCGTAATTTACGAATCGATTTAAATCGAATCGGACGGAAATATTATCTCCGCGGTATGCGTTAATTGCGTCAGATAGGCTCATCGGAAGCGGCGGATAACTCGATTAAGAAACTCGTCCGTGCGTTTCGCAAGATCCTGTTAAGAAACGCGTTCGAGAAACTCCTCGTCCGACCGGTCAAATTTCTTAACAGCGTATTATGCGTTCGGAGGAACGGTGGATGCAGAGTCCTATTCGGCGTGGTCTCGGCGACGAGCTGTGGCGAAACACGGGTAACCGCGTTATCGAGTTTTTAATAACCGATTCGTCTCGGCATTGGAAGCTGCACCGACTTATTAGGCGATCTATAGCTAACGCGGAGACGCGCATAGCTGGCAAACCCCTCTCTCCCTTTCTCCGGCTCGACTGCTACTCTTTCGCCGCTAAATCGATAAATTATGCATTCAATTATTCATGCTCGGCCGCCATAATCATGCACGGTGGTTGACAAGATCCTGGCACGCTTTGCAAACCACCCGGTTGCTCCGCGTTTCTCTCCCAGCCCAAGGTGAGTTCCTAAGCCATTCTTCTGCCGACTGCTATCGCGATGATACGCACGCGCGATAGATCGTCGAGGAACCCGTAAAAATCGATCGCGTGGACCGCGTCCGTGTACACGCACACGAGTATATATAGAAAGCGAACGGTGAGTCGCGTTCTATTCGAAAAGCGCGGCATTGAAATCTCCGGGTCAGAGTCGCAAAAATGGAGCAGCGGCTCGCGGTGCTGCTCGAGATCGCGTTACCGAAACGGCGGTCCACCGTGTCGCTTGTAAATCGCGGGGGATCGATTAGTAGGAAAGCTCGAAAGGCGTTGTCGAGAATGGCGGGAGTAAGCGAGACGGAGGTAGATAGAGAAAATACGAGGCGAATAGAAGAGGAGGGAGCTCGATAGGGAAAGAGAAAAGAGGAAGTATGCGTGCAGAGTCGTCGGTTCGAGAGACTCGTTGCAAGCGCGGAGCCGGTTCGGCCGGTTTCGTGGCCGTTCGGCTCGGTTCGGTTCGGTTCGGTTCGGTACTGTCACCGAGCGGCCGCTAGGAGGGGGGGGCTGCACTTTCCCCACCACGGGGAGATAGCACTCGAGAGTACCGCGAGGGTGGGGATCCGCGAAGCCTCGGCGGAAGGTTCAATTGTTGGTGAACCGTCGCGTAGAGTGGTTGCGCGTGATAACGCTCGCACGATAGTAGCGCGTGCCTCGTTTCGCGAACGGTGCGCGCACTCCGCAAAAGAGCTCGCGCCTTCGACGACGACCGTGCGACCGAGACCCCGCTGCCAGGATTCTCGATTCGGAAATGCGTGCCTCTAAACGCGACAGTGACGTGGTGATTCGTTCGCCGTTGCATTGTCGGCGTGAGTAAAACGTAGACCGTGTAAACGCAGTGACCGAAGCGAAAGAAAAGAGAAGAAAAAAAAGAAAACAGAAAAAACAACACCTTCCCTGTTTGTTCTCTGCTTTTTTTTTCTCCCCTCTGTCTCTGCCGTGTTCGCTTCCTTTCCGACTTCCTTTCCAACGCTCGTTTCGTGCACACGGATAGTTAGTTACACGAGGGGTATTTGCTGGCTGTGCTACAAGTGAAAAATTCGTAGTCTCTTTCTTGTGTGACTCGTACGAGACTGGTGTGGTTGGCCGTTCGGGTTTTCTTTTTTTTTTTTTTTTTTGTCTTTTTTACTCTTACTCCGTCGTCGACCGTACGGACCACGGAAATTTTGGATTACCGTGCATCTTTACTCCTCTCCCCGTTCAGTTGACGCACAGTCCCGGACCCGGCAGCGGCCATGACGGCGGACAGCCTGTTCGAGACTACCAGCATCCCAGGGCATCTCGCTCCCACGCCCCAGAGACTGGAGAGGCTTCTCTCGAAACAGACCCTCGAGGAGCTGTACGAGGTCGAGGAACAACCTTTCGCACGGTGAGTCCAGGCTTTGCTTCGCATCACCTTACCTTGCCCTCTACCCCCACGCCTCCTCGCCTTCTCTATCCGACATCCTCTATCTCTACCTCTCCTTCTCTTACCGCTCGTCTCTTTGTGTAACGAGGTTACCGCGTCTATTCTTTCGACCCGCGGGATAGCGCCGTGCGTTCTTCTTCCTCGCGACCTCGCGAGGTCGCCGATTCACCGCCGCTCCCCTTTGCGCCGCGCTAATTAAAATCGCTCCTACCTTCCCCCGGTCTTCCCCGCTCTTTCGTTCATAAAATATGCGCGCACACCTTCTCGTAGTACGCGACGTGTCGCCGCGAGCGAGACAGACGAGGCGGATAAATGTTCTAAATCGGGTTCGAGCGTGAAAACAAAAAAGGGCCCGACGAGAGAATATTCTGGTAGGGCCTGGAGGGCACCCTTAAGTCCTAGCCGTGGACCCTTCCGTAAGAAAGAAAGTGCCCCTACCGCGAGAGATCGAGGTCGAGACTTTGCGCGCCGATACTCTTTTACGACCTCCGTCTACACCCCTCTCTCTCTCTCTCTCTCTCTCTTTCTATTTCTCTTTGACTCCTCGAGAATTCCGTTGTTTCTTACTCGAGTAGAGAAACGGAGAGGAAGAAGAGTGTTCGAAACGTTCCTCCGAAACTGTGCAAGGTCGTGGACCATCTGCGAAGACACTTCTTCGAGTGTCCTGAATGACTCCTCGATCGTAAGAGAACGTCGAAGAGAAATCCTCGAATCGGGTCGCGCGCCGTTCGTATATACACGACACAGTTAATTCGTTTCTAATATTAATCGCTTCGTTGCGAAAACCTGCTTGCGAAATCGTCGTCCTACGTTAAAAAAATCGAACTCTTGTTTCTCTCTATTCTTTCGCCGCGTGCTATCCAGCTATTTTCCAACGATATATTTATGTATCTATCCTAATACGTAATACGAACGATATACCTATTGCGTTGTTTCTGCGCGCCGCAAGGCCGAGAGCTTTTTCGCAAACTCGCGCGACAACGGTATCCGTGTTTAAAATGATAGTTTTCGAGCAATTAATCGCGAAGGACGCGTGCCTCGCGTTCCATCGCGAAAGGAAAAGTTTTCCTCGCGACCCGTTCGATGCATATTTACCTACACGCGAAAGAGACGCGCGCAGCCACGGCGATGATCATTCCTTTTTCCTTCTTTTTTCCTGCCCGCCCGAGAGAACTGAAAATGCACGAACCGTGGTGGCGAGGTTTTGCCCCCGAAAAAACTCGAGAGATCCCATTACGGTCAGCATCAATCGTGCATTCATCCTCGATTTGCTCGAGTGCCATTTCCATTCGCGGTCCTTTTGTTTGCCGATTACTGGAAGTAGGTAGTAGAACCGCCGCGAACGATATTCTCGTTGCGCGCTCCGCCGCGATAATGTAGGCCACCAGCCACGATGTTTGTTGTCGTTACACGTATCAACATCGTACAAGCGTTGTTTGCACGTAATCCGCTACATCGGCATCGGCCGCAGACGTTGCGATAGAACGTACACCGACACACTCTCGCGTACGCTCGCTTGAGCAACGCGGTTTTCGTACGTACGAATAGAAGATCGCATCGGCGATTAATTGCGAAACCGCATCGATATTTATTCGTTGGACAGGCAGGAACCGAGGATTAAACGCATATTACACTTTGGTTATTGGTATTCATCCGTCGACCGGACACGTTCGAGATATTCCTCAAACGTGTTAACCGTCCCGATGATTTATGCAGCCGTCGATCAGGATCGTCGGTCGTTAGGCGTTAGCTGCGAACGCGAACTAACAGCTGCTTACTAAACACCTGCTGCATGCGAGATTTACAAGCGCGGCATATGCAACGCTTTCGCATCAACGTGTCCACCGCGTAGTCCGGTTCACCGATACGCGTATTCCTCCGATATCCCGCGAACCGTATCTCCCAAAGACGAATACGTGTTTACCCATTCGCCTGCTATCCTTTGTTTGTTTAATCGCGTAAAAATTGATATCGGCGGCTGGTATGTAGGTAAAGTACGTGCGATTCGAGGAAACGATGCCGCAGATTGTTTGATCAGTTGCGGTGAATTCGCAATCTCTGTATAAATTCGCGCGCGTTATTAAGAGAGAACGATGCGCGATGGAATGCAAACAACTGTCGCGATTCTCCGAAAAAGCCGCGATTGCGCAACGTTCCAAAGAAAATTGCATACAAAGCGAGCGACACGGGAATTCTCGAGGCCGTTCTCCCGCGATCCTTTTCCCTCGACCGATCGACACCGCTCGCTCGATCGAGAAGTCGCTCGCGGGAGGAGCGAGCGCGAGATCCGCGTTACGAATAAAATCGAGTCGTTCGACGGACCGACGCCGCGAATGTTCGCAAGAAAAGGGGTCCCGATACGCGCGTAAATATTATGGCTGTATCGCGGCCCGTAGGGTGTTATTCGCCAGTGTAAATAAACCGGAGCAAATCCGCGCCGTCCCGTTCCCACCAATTAAGTGATTTCGCCTGCGTAATCAATACTTATCCCCCGACACATAGTACAGCTTTATTGGCTACAACGCTCGGCTCGACTCGACTCGGTTCTTCGTCGTTACTCGTATTCGTCACGGTCTTGGCATTTACCGTCGATTTACTTTTGCCCCGCATCGCGATACGTTACCTCCACCTTCGACTCGTTCCGAACAAAGACTCGGTTTTTACGTGGCTACCGCTTATCTGGATCGTTAACGCGATTCCATTTTCTCCCGTTTACCGCGGATGACTCAGCCTACGCGATTATTAATGATTCGTCGGAGCGGATGCAACCCCGACGACGCCGCGTTAGCCACCCCGCGCGGACTACCCCCGCCTCCTTTTTCCCCGTCTTCTTCTTTCCACGTTTCCTCGCGACCCGAGCAACACACTGTTCGCGAACGTGTACTCGTGAATCACGACCGCGGTATTTCTCTCTGTAAACATCTCGTTTCGTTGATTAGAGAAACATGTTAAGGGGGAGGAGATGCTGGAGTTGTACGTGCCTCGTGTTGGGACATGCATAAATTCGTTCTCGAAGCGTGACTCAGACGGTGAGCGGATTTCTAGCAGCCACGGGAAAGGCCGCGCGACAATATCTTATTTAAATATCGTCGGATCCGCGAGGAATGTCGGATAGGAATACCGTACGATCGCGGTAGCAGCGGGTATGTGGGTAGACGTAACGGAGTTTCCGCGTTCGCGTACACGGGGTGGTGGTGCGTCTAGGCGGGAGGTCGTTCCATTAATTTGCAAATTGAACCTCGCTTCGAGAGCGGAGAGTCGAGTTTCGATATTTCGTTGGGTACGATTCGTCTCGGAGCACCCTGTACGTACGTACGTAGCTACGTATGCGCATAAGCAAGGATCGTCAGGTGGTAGCGTACGCGGTGCAGAGGCGATTGCGAAGGCAGTTACGTAGGGAATACCTGCTCCGGTATGCTAACTGGCGTTTTAACGAGCTATCGGACCGCGCGGAGCAGATTGAATCGGTCGGCAGATATTTCGTAGTTCCATAGGAGCGCGGGACACACGGGATGGTGCTTTTTATGGTATCGGGTCGCGTCTTAGAATACACGGAGACAAGTGGGGATCGTGCAAACGCAGAAGGGAGCGAGAGAGCGAGAGAGTTTAGCGTGGGTTGAAAATAGCTAGTGGCCGGACTGAGAATGCAGAGACCGTTCGCTATGCACTTGCCACTCGATATTTATACCCTTATAATAGGTAGATACGTTACAAAGTACCAAACGCGGTCACCGACGATTTATCGAGAAGGACGCGCGCGTCTACCGATCCAGTCTAAAAACCACCCCGATTCGCTATGGAATTCGCGGGTTCGAGTTTCGAATCGCGGAGGAAAATCCGCGGCGAGGCGAACTCTGGTCACGTTCACGGAGAACGCTCCGGTTGGAGCAGACGAGGTAACGCGACAGAAACGGGCATGCCATCTGGAAAGTAACGGTAACGGCACCTGCAATTAGTGCGACAGCCTGGCTGCCTACTTGTTTCGAGTCTTGCTCGCGATCCGGTCGCCGATGACCTTCCGCCGAGAGGGGAGAACGAGATCTCTCCGGGTGCATCCGCGGTTGCGCGCGGATTCTCCTAGCCGAACGATTCCGCGTATCCGGTTTGTCGTATGCCGTGGCCTTTGTTCGACACGCGCCTCTCCTGTCCCCCCCCGTCTACACGTTCCGTTTCACTTTTTACGATAGGAATCTCTCGAAAATCGTGCCCGAGATCGTGCCAGCTCCGGGTTCACCGGGTGCCGGTGGTAGACACGCGGTACGCTTAGCCGCGCTCTCGTACCCGCTCGTTAGTTTCTCCTCGCTTTTCCTTCCGAAACGCCGTTCGATTTTTCGAAAGCTACCCTCGAGACCGAGAGAAGGTTCTGGGTCGTGGTATGCCCCGTCGTATACGTGGTGGCAGCTGCCACCAAACGGACAACAGCTGTGTACCCCCGGACGCTTTTCATTGGTCGTCGAGACGTTTGCCACCGTTTCTTCGCTACCGCGTCTTTTCTGCGTCGTTATGCTTAGCATAACAATGCTCTCTTCTTTATCGCCACGAGCTCTCGTGTTTTCCGAAACCCCGCGACCCCGCCCCGTCGGAAGCGTTCCTGTTTTGACAATCGTCGCACGCGGACGGGTCGTTGGTTCGCCGAAGGCGCAAGGGGAACGTCGTGGTCGTGACTCGACCAGGTTCGGGCCGCGCGCACGACATCTTATTAACATCCCCTCTGCACGATGACGACGATTATCGGCGATACAGATACAGCCGACGATAAAACGGCCATGGCGTTCCGTGTCGAGGGCTCTTCAGCTTCCCGTCTCCTTAATTATATTTATCGGATCGGTCGATCGGAACGGTCGGCACGGTGATCCGCGCGCTGGACCCTCTCACTCTCTCCCTCTGGTTCGCGTCGACGGAAAAAGGAAAACATCGCCGGCTCGAGATCTTCACGGGTGAGAAAATGCAATGGTATGCAGCTTGCGCGCGCCCCATCGAACGAACAAACGTTGCCTTCTTCTCAAGGTCGTCGTGATCATTGTCCGTTCACTAGCGCGCTGCTCGCTCATCCGATCGATACATAATTCTACTCCTCGCGTTATACGAGGAGAGCAGCCACCCAGCGTTCGCGGACGGGCCCGTGACTCTCGACGAGTAACGAGAAATCCTTCCTCCACCGATCGTTATTCACCGGCGCACCGTATTTAGACAGGCTGTTATTCGTGCCCGTTACAAACGAACCGAATACCTTCTTTTCGTTTCGACGACCGTCCGCGGTATAAAGAGATACCCTGTCGCCCCTGTCCGAAACGAAACGGTGCAAACGAAAATACTATTTCACCGCGAGTTCGATTTCTAACTCGCCACGGCGAAACACCGTGCGATCGAAGCCGATACCTATCTCGTTCTGGGTCCGTGCGTTCCGGACGAGACGCCGGTGGTGCAGATTCGAGCCGTGTCTCGTTCGAACGGAAAATCAGCAAATCTCAATCGAACGCGAAACGTCCCGCCGGAATGATCTATGGATCGAGATCGATCACGAGCGGTGAACCAGGTACCGGAGGTGGAGGTATTAGCTGTCGAGATATTACAACACAAGACTCCGCGTACCGTGGAGGCAACCAGCCGACTCTCGATCGCGATGATCTATGGGTCACGATCTACCCCCCTCGCCGGGACACTTTTCGCTCGAATCCTCACGACTCGAGCGCTCGAATCATGCCTCTATAGAATCGACGTTTCTCGAGATGCAAAGAAAACGAAAAAAAAAAAAAAGGCAAAAAGGAAAAGCGCCTGGCGAACAGCGTAGTCGCATTCTTGAAAACGAGATTGCTCCGTTCTTCCGCGACCCGCGCGACGCCTACGCGCGTTTTCCCCCCGGAGCACTTTCAACGAAACGAAAGGTAGTTTACCAAGCGCTTTCATTCATCGCTATTAGGGCTAACGATACGTAAAACGCGCGTTCACGTCGCCTCTCCTTCTTCTTCTTCTGCTTCGCGCGTCTGGCACCACCGTCTCGATCGCTGAAAGAATCGCCGCGTTCTTGTTTGTTTTTCGTTTCGAACGATTCCCAGTCGAGAGAAATCGTAAACCGTGAAATGGAGCGATCGTCGAGGGAATCTTGCGGACGATTGCGACGCGGTGTTAACCGGAGGCAGGATTTGCCTGTGTGTACCGATCTTGCACGGTGCATCGTGCACCAGAGAAGAAAAGAGAGAGAGGGAGGGAGCTCGAGAGCAAGAAAACGAAAAAGAGAGAGTCGCAGTTTCGTTCGTTAAGACCCTATACGCGACGACCTCGTTACTACAACGCAGTCGCTCCCCTTCGGTTTCCGTTCGGTTAACCGTAAATTACAACCACGACCGGTGTGTAACGAGCATAATGGCGACGGTAGCCGGGTGAAGGTCGGCCAACTTGAGCGAGCAAACAACAATACGAATCGATCGGCGTTTCCTTTTTTTTTCTTTTTCTCTCTTTCGCGCTGGGAAAAAAAGAATGGGAAAGAACCACCGCTCGATGGAGAACCCGCCTCGAAATCGAGAATCGGAATCGAAAAACCGATACGGCGCGCTGTTGCGTATCGAGCGGCCGATCGGAAGATAGCCAACCCTGTCCTTATGCGGTGTCGTCGTCGTCGTCGTCGAGCTGATGGAACGCCGATCGAGGGTAACGATATGCAGATTCGATTATCCCTTACTCGCGCTCCGTTCTTCTTTAATTTCGCTTTCTTTCGGCAGGCAAAAATTTAGCGGATCGCGGACGATTCGGGCCTCGGAGGCGAAGCTATCTCGGCCGCGGCGAGCGTCCAGAAATCGTTCGAAAGCGACTCGATCTAACCACCGTCCACCGTCGAAGGTGTCCCACTTTCCGCGAGCTATATCGGCGATCGTTGCGGTTCCGCGTATCCATTGCGGCGCGCGCATTGGAAAGGGAGTATAACCTTGCTCGCATTTTCTATCGCGTCGCGAGATAGCCACCCCTATCTCGATCCGCTTATTGTCGGACGGGGCGATCGTTGTTCTCGAGCCGGCCAGCCGAGCAGATACGGTATCTCGTTTTTCCGCCGGAAACCAATTAATCCGAAGTGCCCCGGGTTATTTACGTCTAAGTCGAAATACGTGGCCAGACGATGGAGAGCCGGGATAACCGGCTGGTTCTCGATGAGTCACGAGTAATTTCAAGCTTTCGACTGGTTTAATCGATCCCCGGCTACCTACCCCGATGGAAGGGATGCGATTAGGCGGATGGTGGCAGCGCGCGCGGTTTATCTGACGGCAGACGCTGCTATGGATTATTACCCCGTGTATCGCGTAATCGGTGGTAAAAGTCGGAGCGCAGCGCGAGGGATCGCGCGAATCAATTTCGCGGATCCCCTTAACGCGTTACGCGAACGGAATACCTAGGATGCGTACGTCCAGCGTTCGCCCGGCGAACAACGAATCGGGACCACGGTTTTTCATTCCCGTTCGCGAACGCCGCTGTTACTCGGAGAAACGTAGCTATCGCACCGAGATATTTATTACCAGCCAGCAGCAGCAGCAGCAGCAGCAGCAGCCTCATCCTCGCAACCTACTATCCCGCCTGTTCCCGAGGTGCGCGTCTCTCGTTCCGAAGGCCTTTTCTCCTCGCCGCGTCGGGTCCCACCTTTGGGTGCAAAATTCTCGCGTCCCCGACGGAGACGGTGAGGAAAGGAGCGCGTTACGAACCGTTCGATCGTTCGAAAAAGCCGATCACCCACGCCTCCGAGGAATCCCAAGGGCGAATTCATGCCTCTCGAGCCACTTATACGCGTACCTCCGAGCAACCGCGATCGATATAGTCCGACGATATCGCTTTACCGGTGTCCTCTCTCTTTCCCTGTCCCAGATTCGATGCAATACGATGCACGGTACACGCGTCTGTAAACACCCAGCCTGAACCGTACCACCGCGGCGCTCGCAGCGGCTGGTAACGCGAGCACGATCGCTCGAGAACGTTCCCGATCGCGGTGCCCGATCGGTGGACGCTAATTAACGGAAGTTCACCGGGGACGGCCCACCGAATTACCGTCCTCACAGCGGCGCACGAATCAGTGATTCACGGGGCACATATGTAGGCCAGATCGGTTCGTAGAAGTCTATGAGTTTACCCGTCCCGGTGACGAGTATAGTTTATGCGCGATGACGAAACGCGGCGGTCGTGGAACAGACGGTGCGCCGTGGCTGAAAGATGCACGCTTCGGCGTTACGGTAATCACGCGAGCTCTCGCCGTGAAAGTTTCGCGCGTAACGCTCCGATCGCGATCGAATCGCGTGGGCTCGTGCGTCGCGGCGCGCGAGTTTCGGCAAAAAATCGGCCAGTCCCGCGGTGAGAATTTCCCCGGAAGAAAGGCGGCGATGGAAACGCGCGAAGCGGGACGACGCCGCTCGCGAAACGTTCCGCGATTCCGCAACGATCCGCGGATGATGGATCGCCTCTGCCGCGTGTCTCGCGATAAATGCCCCATTGATCCTGGCACGCGAAATCGCCGCGAGATACGAAGCGCGCGCAACGCGCTGCGCGTACATATTTGGAAGACGATCGCGGAGGGATTTTCGCAACGTGTGTGAGCGCGGTCGAAAAGGTGCGCCGCGAAAAGTTTCGCGTCGGTCCCCGAGTTCCAGGCTCGCATCGGCAACAGAAACGACGCTCGTCAGCTGAAACATGAGAATTCGTTCCCCTCGACACGCGCATTCCTCGTTCCAGAGGCCGACAGCTGACGAGCCAGACTCCGCACGCGATTACCAGGCCGCACGATTTCCTCCGCGCACCAAATAAACACCGCGACGCGGATCGTCGTCTCGAGCGAGACGCGAATTTCGAAATTCAACGACTCCCCGCGCCGTTTGCATCGAGGCTGCGAGACGTCGACGCGTCCGGATTCTTTTCTCCGCAAGAATGTAAGGTGAAACGTAAAAATTACAGTCACACCTGCGGTGTACGCTGCCGCGACACCGGCATATGACATTCCATCGCGAGTGCACCGCGTCCCGAGAGAAAGGACGCGAAACCAGATGAAAATAAACGTTCTCGATGTCGCGGGTGTGTAAAACCGTCGTGGGCGTGGATCGTCGCGCGAGTGAGGGTGGATTTCCTCCATATTTCGTTCGTCTAGATATCCGAGGCTCTAGATTTCCAATCGGAGCGGCAGGCTCGCACGAATCGCGCGCGAGTCGCACACGCGAGACCCGTCTGAGCGCGGTTGATCGCGCCAGGGACTCTTTTACGTGCCCACCTACCGTCGTCGTCTACTACCCATGTATACCGTGCACAGGTGTGGCCGGTTATTCCGCTCGATTTATTGCCCTCTTCGTTTATTGCCGCATAGCCAAAGATATTGCACAGCGCCGTAACGACAGCTCCTCTCGTCCCACGTCGCGCCACGATTCTTTCCTTCCCCCCCTCGATCCGGCCCTATCGAAATCGCGGCGATTTTTCGCGCGCCAGAAACCGACTCGATTTCTACTTTGCGATCGTAGCCGTTACTCTCTGCGGTCGTCTCGGCGGGCGCTGTTCGATTTCGAAATCAATTTCTCCTCCAGTTCCGATCGATGGACAAACAGAGTCCGTTCGTGCGGTTTCGCGGAAACACCTTCCAGCCGTGCGACGTCCTCCCGCGAACCCTCGAGACGCAACCCCGAACGGGAACGGAATCGCGGTGGTTATCGCGAGCCTGGGACGTTGAACTTTGACGAATGAAAAAAGATGCTCGAGAAGGAAAGAAAGAAAGAAAGAAAAAAAAAAGAGAAAATCACGGAGCTAGGCGAGTCACGAAAGTAGATCGGAAGCGGGCACTCGACCCGTTAAGACGAGAGAGGTCTGCTGCTCGGGTAGCGTGTACACCGAACGCGATCGTTCGAACTGCTGCCTAACTGTCGCTTCCTCGTTCGTAAGCCGCACGCTTCGGCGTTCTCGTTTACGAGGTTCGGACGTGTCCTCGTTTCCTCTTCCGATCGCTCGGCGTATCCACGGATATCAGCCAGCGGAGGTGCAACTTTCGTTGGACGGTGCTTTCCGGATAGCGCGCGACGATTAATGCCAACGGCTCTCCATCGCACGTAGGCATCCGTGTAGAGACGCGTTCAAACTTCCACGTCTACACGGAATATTCCGGCGTGGGATGGTTAGTCGGTGATGACCCGAATGCCGCGAAATGCTCGTGTGGGACGCTCGTCGCTCGCGGGCCTTTCCTCCGATTCCACGCGCTCCGATAATTATTACCGATCCGTGTAATTATTCCCCCCCCCCCCCCCCTCGTCGTCCGACAATGTCGTTCCCGGCGCTAACCGAAGCTTTAGCTTTCCCCGTGCGAAACCTGCAATCTTTTTATCTTTCTTGTCGCGAACCAGTCCACCACGTGGTAATTATCTCGTCCGACGATACGACTTATCCCTTTGGCTATTCGGCTAGTTCGACGAGACGCGTTCGCGTTCATTTCGAACGGGTAGGAAGGTCCCCGAGTTTCTGTCTTGCTAATCGTCGCTCAGCCACGCGTTCACCCGCTCAACGTCGTAGCTGTACACTCGTCCTTTCGATTCTCCGTGTGCACGAACCCGGACGACCCTTAATATCCCTTTGAACGCTCGATCGAGCGAAATAACGGCCGATTCTTTCGTGTTTGCGAGCATTAGAAGTTGGTAAAAAGAGCAACGGTTCGAACCGTAGCTTCTTCAAGGTCCCCTCGAGGTTGGTCCAGTTGGCACGGGTGGTAATCGTGGTTAAATCTCGCGACGATTCGAGAGAGAGAGAGAGAGAGAGAGAGAGAGAGAAGGACCGATATCCGCTTTAATCGATTCGCCTCTCAACTTCCACGCGTCCTTGCGTAAGCGGCTCGACGACGGCCTTTGTCGTTGTTTGTTATTGTGTCATCGCGAGTAATAGGTAGAACGGGGCCCGTTTCTCAGGCGAGAGGCACGAGCGGGCGACGAAGAGGAAACGGTGCCGTTAAAAGGCAGCCTCGAAAGCGCCACGTGGGCGCTCACCTTCGATCGCGACGCGTCTACGTTATTCGCGTGAGAAAGTATCGCTGTTACCATAGAATCGCGCGCGTAGGCTTTAATTGGGCTGTGCACGCGCGCGTCCCGTGTAGGTGAAACGGACCTATCCGCGCCATTCTTTTCCCCTTTGTTCTCTCTGTTCGCCTCGTCCCTCTCCCGGCGAGGTTCGATCCTCTACGAACGAGAGCGGCTGTAAAAGGGGCTGCTCGCGTCTACCCGTCGTCGTCAACCCTGCCCCGACCAGCTCCACAAACCTAGATTCCAACGAGAATCGGCGGCGGGAAGATCGAGGTGGATTAAAAAGCGAAGCCAAACCAGTCCTCCGTCGTTGTTGACGTGAAACTTTTCGCGAAATCGGCATATAAACGGCTTCGTCCACGGAGAGGAAGAGAGAATTCTCAAACGAATCGAGGAGTGAAATTTTACCGCCTTTCACCGTTTGCATGCCTTTTCGATCGAACCTGCCACCGCCGCCTCCCGCCACGCCGTTCCACGTTTGTCTTCCATCCATTTGCGAGCCGCGAGAAAAAGGAAAAAGAAGCGGCCGGCGTTGTTCGATTTTCGCGCGCTCCGCGCTCGTAACGGATGCGTCGCGGGGCCTCGAACACGTTGCGTACGCGTCACGATCGCAAAAACTGCCCCGGATACACGAGGTTCGCGCGCGCGAACAGAACACGAACCGGTACAGACTATTTTTAGGATCATGTTTGCTTGTTCTCGTCAGCGGCATTTTAATCGAATATCCTGTTTAATGACCAAACGCTACACCACGGACGCGAATAGTTGCTCTCTCTCTCTCTCTCTCTCTCTCTCTCTTTCTGTGCTGGTGCGTTCCACGAGGAACAAGAGGAAGAACGTTGTCCGCGCGGACGAAATAGTCACCGGAAATTCGGACGAGTCAGCGGCGAGGCGCGCGCGGTCCTCGCGCGAGGATGATCGCGGCAAGGATGTCGTGGGCGCGAGCGAAGAAAGGTGGTCGCGATTCGGAGCTAAATTTAAAGATCGAAAGGTTTCGACGGTGGCCGTTAGTCAAGGCTCCACCTCGGCTCGCTTCCAGATTCGTCGATCGCCGTGCCGCGCCGGGCGAATGCACCAGAGTACCACAAATATATCGCAGCCGTGTGCACGCAGCACACGCCGCGCACACGCATTCCCTCGGCTGCGACAGCGGTACATTCCTGAGGAGTGAGCGCTGCATTAACGCTGGCGCCAGCGCTCTTTCAGCTCGAGGGAACCCAGAGAGGCACCCTAGATGGAAAAACAGTTACTGCGATTTTATCGGGGCCGCCTTTCTGCGAGAGCACGTTTCCGTTCCTCTTCAACAGGCCCTTCTTCGTCTTCTTCTACTCATTCTCCTCCTTCTCTGCCTCGCTCCTCTGCTTCACTTTCTCCCTCGTTTGCCTACGACGTTAGCCACGATTACTTAGTCGACGACGGTTTCGTCCGCTCGTATACACGGAAACCTCGCGGTGGACACACGGTTTTGAACGTTGCACTCGGGTCTAGATCAATAAAACTCGTAGCCCGTGGGCATTGTTATCTTATCGCCGGACACATGTCGAACCGACGAAGACGAACCTCCTTTCGGTGAACCTTGAACCACGATCGGTAAGCTTATCGAGCCAGAAGCAACGCGATAAACCAATCGTTCCCAGCTACTTGACGAACGATAACGGCGGCAATTCGCCAGGGCTATCGAAAAATTCCTCCAGCGTTACTCACCGCGAGCGGTTTGCCCTCCGGAGACATCGTCGATGATCGAGAGGGACCGTTAAACGGGAACGAACACCGCGGCGGATGAAGGTCCGTACGGGAAGTGTGTCGCGTTTGCGTAGACGAGTTGTCAGCGCGAGTTCCGCGCGAGTAACCAGCGGCCATCCTGCGAGGGAACGCGCACGAAAGCGAGCGAACAGCGTTTTCAGCGCCAGGATCCATTTTTGCTCGCCACTTACCTACCTACCTACCTACCGCCGCGTTTTTACGAACGATGGAAAGTCGAAGCTCGAATTACGAATTATCGAGCATTAATTTTACGAGCGCGCGCCGCGCGAAGGAAGTTCTCTTTTTCCTGGCGCGTTAGAAGGCCAAACAGAGGAGCTTCCTCGGCGGAGCGAGAGAGATTTGAGAACGGATGCGGGAAAAGTGGTCGTCGGGCCGCGCGCCCTTT